>OZ020118.1:27600055-30000055 GCA_963971155.1 Anthrax anthrax | reverse complement strand
TGTAACTGATTTAGCTGAACAAAATAAAATTGTTGAAAGGCAAAATTCATTTCGTCCAGTATTTTTACAATATTTTAAAACTACAATATATCATCGTGTTAAAGCTGTTAAATTTCGTATTATTTTAGCTGAAAAAGGTTATGATTATGAAGCATTGAAAAAAATTTGGAATGAAAAAAATAAAAATGGTTTAAATGAAATAATTCAAACATTTGATATATTAAAATCAGATGAAAAAAATGAATTAATTCAAATATTAGATTGCCATTTTGATCCAGTTAAACAGCCAATTAAACCGATTGTTAGACGTCGTTCAAGACGTCGTCGTATTTGTAATAGAAATAAAGAAAACAATTCACCATCACGTGGTATAGAAAAAGGAGGTGGTGGCGGTGGTGGTAATAATTTTAATAATGGTGGCGGTGGTGGTGTTGGTGGTGATGGTGATAAAATAAATGGCGGTGGAAAATTACGTTATGATTACAGGAAAATAAATGGTAAACGATCACGAAATAATTATATTACAAAAAATCCTCTCTCATCAAATTTGTAAGTGTATCTCTTTTTGTCGTTGTTTTTTTTTTGTTATAACAAAATTTCAAATTATTAACATAATATCACGTAAAGATTTTACAAGTGTACGTGATTTTTTGGTAATTTGTATTTGCAAAAATTTTTGAATATATTTTGGGATATTATACGTGTATACGTTTAAAAATCAATGTTCAATTTAATTTCAATTTACAAGCGAACATGTATTAAGATAATGAACCCTATATGAAAATTGAGATGCATTTTTTTTTTTCATTTATATGTATTCATTTGGTAGTAGTAACATTATAGGGTTCTCATATATGAATTACAAACATATGTTCATCCTTCCTTAAAAAAAATTTTTCCAATGGAAATAAATATATATGTATATTTTTTTTTTGTAATATCCTTTTTTTATATATCATTTGCATGTGTCATTATAATTTTCATTTCATTTTAACTCAGACGTATTTATATACTTACATCTTTTTTTTTGCATGTCATTACATTTAATATTTTCATCATTTCATTAACAATTTAATTATGTCATTATCACTTGAAATGTATAAAAAGTTTTCTTAAGGAAGGAAGAAGCAAAACAAGTAACATAATTGTTTAATAGATAAAATAAAAAAAAAAAAAAAACAATTCTACCTATATTGATTGTTTTAATGACAGTATAGAAATTAAATAAAATGTGTGAATTACAGCAAACATAATTTATTTTACGTTTATACTTATGTGTATGTGAGAAACGTCACAATGATACGTGGAAAATTTTTGAAAATTTAAAGTATCTCAACCGATCCACGATACATAAATTAATCTTGCATAATCGTGTTATATAAGTACCAATTTTTGTATGTCTTCAAATGAAATCGAAAATTTCAATGTTTCATGTCGTTACAAATTCCAAAGAAAAATGTGTATGTGCATGTTCAGGTATCTATTTGCAAGTTTTGCTTAAGTGTTTTTTAATAATAATGACTATGATTTCAGTAATTTTCATACTCAAGATTTTTTTTTTATTCTTGTTTCTTAGTAGTGGATCTGTTTTTGTGTTTTTGTTTTTTGAATCACTAAATATTATTTAAAATATAATTTAATAACATGCAAGTAATTTCAGAAACCATTATTTAATTTTCCATACCTATATTTACCGTTAACATGGTCAACCATTTTTTGATGTAATCACGAACTCCTTAGAAAAAGTTCGAATTTTGTTTATCACAACATTTAGTTATTTTTTAACAATTATTGGAAAATACATATTTTTGTAATGGAAAGAGATACAAATCATTGTGACGTTTCATGTAAACTTTGTGTACTGTATTGTTAAAAAGGAAAGAAACTTAAACTTTATTTTAATTAAAATTGCTTTAAAACGTTTTCCCAATATGTTTAGATTTGAATTTAAAAAACAAAATAGTTAAATAACACACGCACGTAAACTTTTATACAGTTATGATAAAATTTTTGTAAAGATGAAACATACAAAATCCTAATATTTATATTGTGTTGTTATAAAAAAAAATATATTGTAAAAATTGATAACTAAATACTTTTGTTTTGAATAAAATTGAAAATTTAAATTTTATACTTTTAAGCGTTTTATTGTAAAAATTCTTAGTTCTATTACAAGCAAATGACTACTTGTACAGTATATACATATAAGAGTATGAACAGTATAATAACAGTATGAATTCAGTCGCACGACTCCTTACGTTTAGTGAGGACCAGTGGTAATCAGTTACATGTATGTGGCGAATTGATCTACAGATATCGAATTTAGGTATTTCTTTAGCCGCACTTAATTAGTCAAGACATTTAAAATTCGGTTGATGATTACTTTCGAATGACTGTACTAAACATTTTAAAGAAAAGGGATAAGAATTCCTTGAACGTATCAAGATATGAAATGTGGATACTTTCTAGTTCAGATTTTTATCAAATTTAAAAGAAAGAAATCGTAAATAAAAAACTGAATAACTTAAAAATTTTATTTAAGACTAATTCCATTCTTCTATAGCACAACTTCTTTTTTTTTTTTTTGATATTATATACCAAAATAAATTCTAAAAGAAGTAAAGTAAAACAAAACAAGCCTTATAAAAAACAAAGCAAAAAAAATCATAATGAAAAAGAAAAACCATTTTGTAAATAAGATTTCTGGATCAACTTCAATTACTTTTCTTTTTATTTTAGAAGAAAAGATACAGTAAAAGAATGAAAATTAACCTGTATTTTTGCATTACTCAAACTAAGTATATGTGTGTGTGTGTGTGTATCGGATTCATTAAATGAATTTAATAAGGACTAAAAATAACAGATGTATGTAAGTAAATTCGTCCTAAAAAAAAATATATACATACATATCATTAATTCCACTTGTATTGTTATACAATTTATCCATAAGGCCATAAGAAAGAAAGGACGGAAAAATCCTCGGTAATTCTTTTTATTTATTTAGTCGTTTTTATGTACATATGTATATATTTTTATTTCTTAATTTGAGCACAAAAAAGTTAAGTGTAAGTAGGCAGGTATGAGTAGGATTTAGGCTCTTTTTTTTTAACGAAGGTAAGAAAATACAAAATGACTGATGTGATGGTAATATAATAAAAGTAATAAAAATGAAAACGTAAATTGTTGTGAGATAATAATAAGACTTGGAGTGAAAATTTTGTGAATTGTTAAAAGAAATCAAAATACACACATTTATTTTTAGCCATCTATAAGGACATAAGAAAGAAATGAGATTTTACATGTTTTCAAGGTTTCCAGAAGCATTATTTTATTACTATTGTTCTGTATAGAGCTTTGGTTTTGTCACTACTGATAAAAAATAAAGTGTAGGAAAAAATTTAGCGTTCTCAATTCTTTTGATTTATTTTTTATTTCATCGTAATCTTTTTTTTCTGTAGAAGTATTTAATGAAATTTTGCTGATGTATGCAAGAAGTCTGAAATATCGTAAATACCATGATACTAAAAAAACAGTACCGTAAATACGATAAGATGTTAACCGTCTGTAGCGTAAAGTGTTTTAGAAAATGTTCTAACGTCGGCAGAATATAGTATGTAGACTTTGTGGTATTGTAGATTTTCTACTTTGATTCAGAAAGCTTATAGCATTACAAACCAATTCAAGACGGTCTTTTTAGCATTATAATGCTATCTGTCTCCTGAAAATTAACCAAACAAAAAATGTTTTCCATAATTTCTATAAAAATTCATTAAAACATGATTTAAAGTTGTACAAACTAGAGGAACGTGTATATGAGGCATAAGGTCATTTAATTTTTTTGTTGTACGTACGAATGTCGTATACACTTTTTTTATTTTTATTTTTGCAGAATTAATTTCCGGGTATTCGCTTTTTCTTTTTTAGATATTTTCCGAATTTTTTCTTTTATTTTCATTTTTCTTGTATAGCTAAATATACATTTATACTCTAGCATTTTTTTTTTGTGTACACATTTTACGTTTCTCTTGCTACTTTTAGTTTGTTTTATATTTTCTTTTCACAAAAAAAATATTTTTTCATCATGCTTAGCTTTCATTTAGAATTATAGTAAACAAAAATATACCTACTATTATACACCTATGTGTTATGTAATACGTACTTCATAGTCTTATATTTATGTACATACATACATACACATTTATTCCTTTTTCGACTTTTATAAGTAATGACTTCGTACAAAGAAAATTACGAAAAAAAAATGCAAACGAAAAAAAAGAAGAAAAACGAAAGGAAAACAAAAACGTAATTGTATACAAAGTATATATTCTCTATTTCATAAAAAATAAATATATTTATTTTGATTTAATTTCGTTTTCTTCGTTTTATGTACATTTTTTTTTGCTTTGGTTTTTATACTGATACGGATAATAGATTTATATAAAATAAATATTTCTCTTGTGTATATGTATATCCATGTATGGCTATATTTTATAGATATGTGCGTATATACACATCATAAAATGATTTATATTAATTGAAATACTTTTTGATGTATTTTAAGTTTTTCTTTTTATTTGTTTTACCTTTAAAATTAATATTTTGTTTATTTTTTTTGTACTTTAGAAAAAAAAGTCTTCGAGTTTTGCAAGTACATGATATACTTTTATTTATATTTCAACTTACATACATATATACGAACTATATGTTAGATACATAGTAGGTGGGTTTAATTTAATTGTTTACTTTTTGGACATATCAGTTTCATAACGTACATAAATTATTATGTACACATGTTGCAAAACTTTCATGTATCGAAAACAATAATTAAAAGGATATACAGATAACTCTCGCATCAGGTGGATATTCAACAAAAATAAATGAAATTTGGCGAAATTAAATCGTGATTTACACAGGAAACAAAAAATAAATTTTTATTTTGTAATATGTATATAAACCGCGTTATGGGAATATCGCGCTATAAGAATGTTACCTATAAATAAGTACAATTGTAACATTATTTAAGATTCGAAATTTTACTATTTTATGATTACTTTTCACATGTACTTATGTTTTAAAGAGATACAAAATTATGCAATCAACTTCTTTTAATTAGTTATTTATTTTTCAATTTATTTAAGAATTTAACATTAATATAACACAAAAGAGCATAAAAATATTTAATTCGTAAGTAGATTAAAAATATCTCTTCATTTTAATTTCAGTATTTAAATTTTATGTTTGGTCTTTTTCCTCCAAAAAAAAAAAACAACACAACAGGAACGAACTTTTGAACTCTATAGTCAGTTTTATAGCGATTTTCTACAGTGTTTTTATGCCGAAAATAATATTTTATGTTCCAATTAGTTAAAAATACTTCTACTACATATATTTAAAAAAAAAAAAAATGCAGACATTTAAGTACACATATGTATGTATTTGTATATAAATTTCATGATTCATTCCATATGATATATCATGAAATATATACCAGATCTAAATGTTTTTCTTCTAATAAATTTTATTTGATTCCCAAATATGTATATATATATGTATGTACATTTTTTCATCTTGTCATTCTACACAAGTATACTTTCACTTATATAAATTCCGCAAATACTACATACTCATATGTGAGTATTTTATAACACATTTTCCTGCACATTCATATAATATACAAATTATACATACACATGAAATGAGAGAAAATTTTCCTGCAATCATTAATTTAAAAAGCTATACATTTTTATAATTTATTTATTTTTTATTTTTATTTCTAATTTTTTTTTTTTTTGTTATATATTTTTATTTTAAACGTTTTTTGATGATGTGATTTTTTTCGCTCTTTTTAATTTATTATTAGCTTTATGTTCAGAAAAAAAAAACACATTTTTATAAATGTTTTAGCATGCACATATGTACGTATGTGTAATACATGGTAATTGTAACATATACAGTTTGTATGTCATACAAATATACAAATGTATACCATATCTCAAAGTATATGAATCTAATACATTAAAAAAAAAAAAGAAAAATTTATACTAAAAAGTATGTGAATACAACACTCAGTGTGATATCTATTACACAGCATATAACGTAGTATATACATACATATGTACATATATGTGTTCTAGGATAAAAGGAATGAAATTGCTTGTTTACCACATATCATCTCGTATATAATACGCACACGCTTTTCATACGCATTTTAATTATACAACTACCTACATGATTTTCGTTTTTTTTAATTTCAATGATATGAGGTTTTTTTTTTCACTTCATCATCTTAAGATAAAATTTACAAAATTTATCATTAAATTTAATATTCTTTCTAATAGTACAAAAAAAAAAAAAAAAATTCACCTAATTATTAATTTTTTCAAGCTTATCATTCAGCGTTCAAAGCGATTAAATTTATAAATTATATTGAATGAATTAAATGTTTTTAAATAGAATAATTTTCAAAATTTTTTGCTTATTAATTCGATCAGAAAATATTTTCTGACGTAGAATAAACGAAGTAATAAATAATTTCATACAAAATATTCATTTAATGAAAATTTAGTAAAATTAGATAACATTAAAAAATGAGCCTTAATCCATTGGTTTTTAAGCTACTTGATATAATATATTTAAAATGCTCTTTTTCTTGAAAATCATATTTGTAAAAGATGTTTATATCTATCTATAGATCTTGTTTATGAGCAGATAATGATGAAATTAATTAAATAAATAGTCTTAGTGTTGAGATGCTCTCAAATTAAAATAGGCCTTCTTTCATATGAAATTTACATATGTAAATAAAAGGAATAAATTTCAATTCGAATGAATTAATAATAAAAAGAATCATATGTGCGTAATACGTGTAAGATACAACGATACATTGATGCGTGAGTTTTGTACATGTACTTACAAATTCTACATAAAAGTTATAATATTTAAAGCTTTTATATATTTATGTATGTACGTATTTTTTAAAAACTCTGATGTACATGTTATGAGTGTAAAACAGAAAAAAACATTTTAAAGGAAAAGAAATTTGTGTGTAAATTTTAATGCTAGTGTGATCTGCTTTGCTACTTTTAATATTTTTGTACATTTGAAAAATTTTTTATACATATACATGTACATACATTTTGCAATATTCTATAACTATATATTTACTATATGTGTATGTCTGTGCTACATTTGAACTTAAAATCAAAGTTTTTTAATAGTGGTAGAGAAATATGTATGTATGTATGTATGTATAAAAATGAAAAACAGAAAATATTAAAATTCGCTTGCATATGATTCTTTCTAAATAGGTCACTTTAGCATTTAAATTTATTTATTCATTTGTTTTCATTTAAAATTTTTTTAACTGCATCAGGGTAACTTTTATATGAGCATGTATATTATTTCTGACGTATAAATAATTCACATATATGTATGTATGTATGTATGTACACACATGGCACAATATTAATCAAAAAAATATGTATGTACATATGTATGTATGTATGTATGTTTTTAATATGTAAATACGAATATAGGACTTCTGTTTCACATAAGAGTACAATAGTCTCCTTTGGGAAACAAACAAAAGGAATTTAAAATGTGGAAAAAATTTTTTTTTCTTTTTTTTTTGTTATGACATGGGATACCTTCTCAGTCCCCAAAACGTTTCCAAGCAATTTTTTTGGACAATAATTGCAGACTAGTCAAAATCAAATTTCTGAAATGATTTTCCTTTTTTTTTTTTTTTTTTTTTTAATTTAATTTTAAAATAAATAAAAATTAATAAAAAAATAAAAATCATTTATTTTATGTGTATGTGTGTGCGTGTGAATGTATTTTACATTTATTTCACATCATTTCTGATTAAAATGCAATATTTTTCAAATGACAGATTAAATGAATTGTGCCTCCAATTCATTCTGTTTTGTATCATTATTATTTTAAATATCACATACGTATGTAATGTTCATATAAACTTGAACGTATGTATATTTTACTACACACATGTTACATATGTGTACGACTATATATGAGATTGATTATATGTACATGTGTGCATATGCAGATATTATGAAACTTGTGTCTATTCTCTTTTTTTTTTTTTATTATTATTAATGAAAAAACTAAAGATTTTTTTTTTTAGATTTCATAAAATAATAATTTCAGAATAAATCAAAATCAATGATAAATATTTATTTATTTATTTTTTTTTGTAAACGCATGCATCCTTAATGACATAAATACTGTACACTGTATCATACGGGCGTAGATGTGTGCACAAATTTACATATGGTAGAATACAATAAGGTTGCACTTATTTTACCATATTTTTTCCGCAATTTTAATCGCCTTAAAATCTATTTTAATAAAAACAAAAACAAAGAGTGGAAAATAAAATTTCATATTTTTTTTTAATATTTTGTTTGACATACATGGTTATTAATAATAACTGTCATTTCATCAATAATATCAGAATGACATCAATTTTATATAGGAAAAAAAAATTACAAGGATTTATGTTATATAATATTTATTCAAATGTTGTACTATACTACATAATATATATACAAATAATGCAATAAAATTCTAGGCAATTAGGTTTTAACACATAAATATTTTATTTAAATATAAAAATGTCTATACTATACATACAGACACAATATACACTATATAGTTATGTATCTGATGGGTGCTTATATACATATATATATATATTTTAGCTGTTGGGTATCTCATGTATACATGACATAAACGAATTTCTACGAAATATAAATTATTTTTAATTTAATTATTTATTATAATCTGCTTGAAAAGGTGTTGAATTTTCAAAATATTAATTATGCTTATAGAGAACGAGTGAAATAGAGAGAGAAAAGTAATTACGAAATTACGATTACGAATTACGATAATTAAATGAGCATTCATATTATATACAAAAGGGTATTTGTATGTGTACAAATACATATAAAGCCTTTCCAAAATCATGTAAAACTGCACTTCTAAACGTAAATATTTTATTATTTTGAATAGAAATTTTATGAGGCATGAGATAGAAATAAGTAATAATTCATTTTATATTTTTACGTTTATGTATGTACATACATATGTATATTATAGATACGAAATGGTATACATAATACATAAATAATTGAATTTATACCATATAAAATAAAATTAGAAATATTATGAAAATCAATGAATACTTTAGTATATGTGCATTTATGTGTATATGTAAACATATACCTATAGAATAAGATGAATATGTAATAATAATTATATCATCGCAGGATATATGTACGTTTTATGATAAATACACATGAGTATACATTGCATGCACGTTGAAGATAAACTCATGAAATTATTTATTACCTATTCTATCCTTATATGCTTATTACGTATATACATACGTATGTATCATATAAATAATATTAAAAGGAAAAATATAAATTTTGTTAAAATTTACATAACAATTAATATTTGAATTAATTTTGTATTAATTTTGTTTGTTCATATTTACGTACTTATCTATATTCATGTACAATTAAAGTGGTTACAGAAATTGTTATAAATATGTGTATATGAAATTTAAAAAAAAAAAGGGTTATTTTTAGAAAAAGATTATTTTAAGTACTTAGTTGGGAATACATTAAATTAATTTACTTTAAAAATATTTTTTTTTCTTCTCCTTTTATTATTTCGCTCTATTTTGGAGTTAGAAAACGTGGTTAAATGGGGATACCGATTCAATTAAATGAAAATTATTTAATTTCAGGCTTGTTTAAAAGTAATTGAAATCAATCATTTCCCACTCATTTCTTGTTTTTTTTTTTAGTATTTTCCTTCCTTGCTAACTGTGACTTAAATCAAATTTAACTTCTGGGATATTAAAAGATTTATGTACCCATTTTCCATTAAATCACACAGAAAGTTAAAAACTTTGATTGTTATGAAAATAATAAATTCCAAATGTTTTCCATTAATTTTTGCTTTTATATATCAAAATTTATAACGTACATATAGCAAATTTGATTTTTCAAAAATTTTCGACTTAATCCACTTTCAAAATAAATGATTTATATTTTTATATTATTACTGTGTTGTTACTGATACCCCATGATTGATTGGTTAAGAGTGAAAAGGTGCTCTGAGATTTTCCGAAATTTTCCAGAGTAAACAAAATTATTATTATTATTATTATTATTTTTTTTTAAATGCATTAAGATTTAGCTCTACAAGTATATTATAATTCACAATTACTTATTATTAAATATAATAAATAAATGTTTATTGTTTATGCCATACATTGTATCTACATATTTCAATCTTAAAAAATGTATATATTAGATATTATAATAAAATGATGTAATATATCAAAGCTCATAGATAAGAATATTATTAACAATTCATATACTGTTAGCAATAAGAGCAAACAAAAAAATATCAGTAAATTATTTTATTCATTTCAACGCTTTACAAAAATAATATATTACATAAAATGTAATCAATATTTTTTTTTTGTTCCTATGCAGATACATATATTAGATTTAAATAATATACGAGTGTGTATAATATATTATATGTTTTTGTTCTCATTGTAATGATATTTAGAATTTAGGGTGTTACAAAAATGCGTTTTTGTTGAAATTTAAAAAAAAAATTCTGTTAGAGATCTCGTCCCAAAAAGTTTCCTACTAGATATCAATAAAATAATGAAAAGTTTTTGAACATTTATTTGGACAACGTAAAATTTTTGTATTATAAATTCAGGACCCACATTCTTTCAAAACGAAAATAGGAAAATTTGTAAAAATCAGAAGACATTGCAAGCTTTTCATTAATTTTTACTAAAACAAAAATGGGACATTTTTTGTGTATAATTTTATAGTACCCTGTATATCATTTATACATTTAATATGATATATGGAATGAAATTTGTTTTAATTTACAAAAAAAAAAAAAAAAAAAAAAAAAAAATATGTATAAATGTATATATAAATTATTTATTATTATTTTCTTTTGTTTTTTTGTCGTTATCTTAAATTGTTTCAAAATGAAGAAAATTTGTTTATTACATTTTATATGTATGTACAAATTTAACAGATCCAAATGTTTAGATAAGAAATGAAATAAATTTTGTTAATATACATACACATACACATGAAAAATTCATTGTTTTTCTAAATACAGTAGAAAATGTATACTAATAATAAATTGTATGATAATAAAGTTGTGAAAATTTTGTACATAATATGTACATGTTATAGTACACATATGTATATAAAAAATATATTTACATAGAGAAATACATATTTCTTCATATCACATTAGAAATATTTATACCAAAAATACAAATTAAAAGAAATGTTAAACAATTTAACAAAAGAAAATATTCATTTATCCAGTAGTTTTGGTTTTGCAATTATGGTTACCTCTAGAAATGAAGACTAAAAATAATTTTCTTTTGAAATATTTGAAAAACAAAAAATAAAAATAGAAACTATTATTTTAAGTACAATTCCTTTATATGTATGTACATGAGACTCCTTGTCAACAACAATTAATTTAAAATGTGTGTGGTTTAAGCCTTGTCATAATAAATTGGGTTTTGTTCTTTAGCAACAGCCCACTGGTTTGCAATCCATATCTACATACATACATATGTAGTTGTAGGTTTACACGTATTGTACAATAAACGATAGATTTTCAAGAAAATGTCATTTAATTGATTAAACAAAGGCAAATAATGTTCCATGTGTAGTACAAAATACAAAGAAATAAAACTAAAATGTACAAACACAATAATATGTAAAATTAATTTTGTTAATTTAAACATTTTTTAAATGTGGTCTTCGTTTCTTTATAAATTTTTTTTGATATTTTTAATGAAATTTAAAGCCAAATTTCCATTAAATTTAAGAACACAACAATATTATAATTTTTTTTTGTAAAGGATGTTAGTAAAAGGCAAAAAAATAAAATTTCCTCATTTTTTACAATATTTTTCACGAAATTGCTATTTTTCAAAGCAAAAAAGCATCTATCTTAAATTGTAATTTATTTATTCTTTTTCTCTATTATTATGTACGTCGATTACCATTTTTTTTTTTCTTGAAGAAAAAATTAAAAGATTGAGCGAGATGAGAATGACAAGCAGTGAAAATATAGAAAAGAAAGAAAATGAAAAAGAAAAATGGTGAAAATGTACAATTTTCTTAATTTTTGTATTGTCTTTTATTTTACATAAAAATGTACAATTTCTCCCGCATTTCAAAATATTGTCCGAAAGGCAAATTACTTATACAGTTTTATAAATGCGCTGTTATAGTTATTTGTATTGTGTTATGTAGATTTTATGTTGAGTGGTTTGTATAAATTATTTATATATATAGTGTATGTCATTGATAAAATTATATACACATATATAGAAGATGTACATATCTAAGTGTATTTTTTGTGATAGCAAAATTATTGTGACCACAAAAAATAAATATCTATTAAGACAAATAAAAACGGAAAAAAAAATTTTTTTCATGAATATAAAAACGTACATATGTATATAAAATTCGCTATGTATGTACATATGTATAGCTAAAGACAAATCCCTATTGTGATTATGTCCCCACAGACAAGACAATTCAGCGGGTATATCAACACTTATGCTATATTTTGTATTTTTGTATTGTTGATTATGTACAAAAAAAGTAGGAGAAAGGGAATTGGTGTTTTGTGCATATTTAAAGAAAATCAATATAATAAGACAAACAAAATAGACAAAAGATGTTGGTTCCTTCATCTGTAAGTGATGATCTCAATAATGTTTTTTTATATAAAAAAAAGAAGAAATATACTGATTTGTTTTTCTTTTCAATATTTTGTTTTTCTGTATTTGATTTTAATAAACTAATAAAAACGATATAAGAATAAACAAAATCTATAGGAAAATATATAAAAAAAAAATAAATAAAAATCCTGAAAAAAATAAAAAATAAAAAAAATATAGTAAAACAAAATAAAACAACTTATGGAAATATTTTTTTTTCTTTATGTATTACTGATTGTGTGTAGTAAATTTTTCTTTTTAATTTTTTTGTTGTAATGTTCCCAAGTAGAATAAGATTAAATACTGATGTATATGCATTGTATTCAAGAATAATTTACTATATACAGAGCGAGGCTATGATAATACATGTGTGTTCAAAAAAATTTGATAAACAAATTTGACAACGAAAAAAAAAAGAAAAGAAAAGAAATTGAGATTATCGTAACTAATACCAACACAATTTAAAGATATTGAGAATTGACAAATAGAAATTATAATATTTGATTTTTTTTTTGTATATACTTGTCCCGAAGTTATTCAGTTGTGTATTTCCTTTTCTCGTTCGTCTGTAATTAAATTTAATAGCGTATATGAAAACACATACATAGATATAATTGTAAGCAAAAATATTCGTATATCCTTTTTAATTTAATAAGAGATCAGTCAGCTGAAAATTTGGATATTATTATTTAAAAAGTAACTTGTATCACATCTATAGTAGAAAGGAAAAAAAAAAACGCTTGAATGGATGGATATAAAGATTCATTTATTCTTTTTATTCCAATTTTATTCTATTTCGCTTTTCTTAAATAAGTATATATGTATATGATATTAAAAAAAAAAAAATGAAAAAAAACCGACTTAGATATAGTATGTAAGTATATGATACATAAATAAAACAAAATAATTCTCAAATACACATGTGGAACCGAAAGTACATATATATTTGTATTTTGTATGTAAAAGAAAATGAAAATATTTTTGTTATTAAATCCTTAAAAGATCACTTTTTGTATATACTTTAGAAAAGCTTAAGGATTAATCTTTTGGCCTTATATTCTGTTACAATTTATATTATAGGAAACTTATACATACATTCGTACATATGTACAATGGATATTATATATATTTATAAAATTGTATGGTATATATACATATATACAACTGTATACTGTCATTGTTATTATTATCTGCACTTTATTGTATAAACGACAAAGTATTTTCACAACACAATTGATTTGAAATTTCCTTTTAAGACATTTGATTATTATTATATGTATGTATGTAAGTATGTACATACATATGTATATATTACATAAAATTCCTTTTTCCTTTTTATTATACACTATACATTGTTATTCACCACGATGGGATATTGAGTATATAATATGGTGAGAGTAGATATATAATGTACTTATGTGTAAGTAAAAAATGGGTTTTATATGTACATTCATACATACATATGTTAATATATATTTGTAGTGTGTATTCGTATGGTGCAAAGGAAAATAGATAATATTAGTCACTGAAAAAAGCAAGACGAAAAAAAAAGAAGAAATATGAATGAAAAGAAATCTGTTCATTTTTTTCGTATTTGTTTATTATTTTCTTTTTCTATTTCCACTTATTTGCTATCTTGTATTTTTTCTTCTTTCTAGAGGATTTATAAGTAAAAGAAAAACTGAAAAATATTAAATGTATATGAATTTTTTCCTTTTTTCTGTGTAGATAATAAATTTTACGTTAAGCTGTGGATTATATATTTGAAATTATTTTAAAAGATTTTATAAAAGCAAAAAAACAAAAAAAAAAAACAAAAACAGAAAAAAAGGCACACACAAATAAAGAGAGAAAATGGAAAATAAAAACACAAAGTCAAAAAACATTAGGAATTGTTTTTTTTTCTCATTGCTTCGTTGTACGAGTACTTATAAAAGGTGATTCTACTACGTCTAATGATTAAGATTTACGCACCCATCTAATTGTACCGTATCATTTGCTTGTCTTCTTTTTAAAATGTTTCAATAGCCGCCGGTTGTGTAAAGCAAACAGAATCGCCCTGTATACTAATTCATATGAACACATTTTAAAACAAAATAATGTTTTTGTTTTTTTTTTTTATTAAAGTAATTTTTATGTGAAATGAAATGTAAATAAATTTTTAAAATGTTTTACATTCTTAATTGTATACGCACACATACACACATATTCATTTGTAAATTTATACATTTATTTTTATATGCATTACGAAAATTTTATAAACTTGTTGTTGTTTTTTTTTCTGTTTTTGTTTTAATTACAAAAAAAAAATTTTTTTATTTTTTATTTATATATTTATTATATGTATGTATGTACATACACAATGCGTACGGTACAGAGAAAGAAAAAAAGAAAATTTTCAATTTGATAAGTAAAAATGATATGATATGATAAAAATTCTGTATTGTATAAAATGCTTTTCAAAAACATTTTCATTTTTTTTATTTTTATTTATTTTATTTCGTTTTCGAAATTATATAAATTCTTTCAAGAATATTTTTAAATAAAATGATAACTAATGAAATAAAATAAAAATTACAAAAACACAAAAATAAAATAAAATAATATAAAAATAAATAAATAAAAGAAAAAAAGAAAACAAAAATTTATAATGAAAAATATATAAAAATTACAAAATATAAAATTTCATTATATTTATACGAATAAATGTACATATGTACATTCGTGTATGTTAAATTTTGTAGGAATTTACTAAATCACATTCTCGTTCTTTATCAGAATATCCTACATCAATGTTGAAAAATAAAATTTTATACTTAAAACCAAAAAAATAAATAAATAAGAATACAAATAATAAAACTGGAAGTATATACATAATATATGTACTAAGAATAAGTTTAAATTTACTCTTTTATTTAAATATTCTTTAAATTTTCAGTCGTCAAGTTTGAAATATTATAAAATGAGACATTGACATTGTAAGTAAGATATAAAGATACCCAGATTAAAATAAATTTAGGTATAAAATAAAACGAATAAAAAACAAATTCTCAAAAAGGATGCTGTACTTATTTAACATGAAAGAAACAGATTAATGGGAAAGCTAAAATTTTGATGGTTGAAAAATGTGAAAAAGGACATGGGCAAACGCTAAGCAGGATTTAGGTTCAAGTTCAAATTGATAAGGCGAATAATAATGATGAAGATGATTCGAATATTTTAAAATTTATAATTCATAAACATTCAGCATTTTTCAAAAACAAAAACAAAAAGAAAAAAAAATTCACAATAAACAAATAAATGAACATTATTGCATTTTGCATTTTTATCTGCATAGTGTACTTACCTATTCGATTTTGTTGGTGGTGTAGCATATGGTACACCTAAAAATGCTTCAACTGAACGTAAAAATCTATAATTATCTAATGGCAGTATTAGACCATGTAAACGTCCATATCTTGTTTGTACAATTCTATGACCTAAACGTGCATTCTTATATAAATCTAATGTTGAGCATTGTATTAATTTAATTATGTAAAAAATTATAAAAATAATTTTTTGCTTTTTACTTTTATTACACATTTTTTTTAATTTTTTTTTTATTGTTTTTTTTTTTTTGTTTTTATCTATACTGATAAATAAATAAATTATTATGAAATTTTAATATTAATTATATTTATTAAATTTTTGTTATAAATTAATTTTTTTTTTTTTTTTGAATCTTTTATTAAAATTTATTTTAGTATAAACTTTCTTTTTATTTAAATTTTAAAAATTTAACAAACACTTAATTAAATTTTAAAAACTACAAAATAAAAACTGAAATATATATATAAAATATTCACCAGTAAATATTTTTTATATTTATTTATTTTTGTTTTTTACAAATTCATATTTATTTTTTTTAGATTCATAATTAATTTTTATTTTATCGTAGATTGTTTTTCATATTTCTGTTATTAAATTTTTCTTGTATTTACTTATAAATAAAAATGATTTTTAAAAATTTTCCTGTAATCCTCTTTTACTGAGTATACCTATATATACATATTTTTTTGTTTTACCCACACAAACACTATAAAAAAAACATCTAAAACAAGAAAAAAAAATATTTTTTTATAAAATTAAAAATTTGTAGGCGATTTATGAGGAATTTATTTTTTACTTTAAGTTTTTATTTGTAAGTAAAAATTGAAAAAAAAAAAAAAACTTTTTTTTTTTGTTTTTGAAAAATTCAATTTCGAATCATCGTTATGTTCCTTTTAAAAGAAATTTTTTTGTTTTGTTTTTCTTTTCTTTTTTTAAATTGAATTTTCAAATTATTTTTCCACCCAACACACAATATTTAATATTATATCGAATAATTTTCATTTTACTGATTTTCATTTTGCATATGTTCTACAGAAAAATAATAAACAGAATGTAAAAATATGTTTATTTGTTTAAATGCTATAAATATATGCTTATTTTCATGTCACAAAATTTTACAATATTGTTTTCATTTAAATAAATAATATTTAATATTATTTCATAATCATTGTAATATTTCATTTTTATTCAGGGAAAATATTATTCACATTTTTTTAATTAATTCGTTCGTGTACATATAAATAATGTTCACATTTGTGTTTGTGTAATAACCAGAGATTTTCTAGTGGCATACATACAACGTATTTATTTTCACTTGATGCATTCAAAAATTTTTTATAAAATTCATGTTATTTGTTTATGTACATTTTTTATTTGAATTTTTTAAAACAAAACGAAAAAAATGAAAAAATAAAAACTCTTTTATTTTTTATTTTCACATGAATGCTTAATAAAATGTGAGCATAATAATATGTACGTACCTAATTTACAAAGTAATAACAATCATAGCATAATTATTATTCACATATGTACATATTATAATGAGTATACATATGAAAATATGTACATTACTAAATTAATACACACATGTTATTATATGTTACAACATTTTACACATACGTACTTATATACATATGTATATATGAATGTACGTAAATTTTCGTTATTTTCAATTATCTCCTTTGTTTTTCTATATGTTTTGTTTATAATGCTGGAAAAATTTGTTTTTTGCTTTGCTTCGCTTTGCTTTAAACCACGTAATACCATAGGCTTCACATTATTTTTTTTGCATACAATTGTGGTTAGATGATTTTTGATGTAAAAAATCTGAAATGATAAAATGATAAATTCAATATTAAAAAAAGTAATAATTTCCAGGCTAAAGTTTTGTATAAATTCATAATAAATGTGTATTAAAATAGGTATTTTTATAAATTTCAAATATTTTATATGATTTTTTTAAAAATATTTTTACCGGTTTTTTATTGTACAGTATAAATTAGGTGGAAAATATTTTTTTTTCATGATACAGTAGTCTTTCGTTTAATATGATACTCATGTGCTTTAATGTCGTTTCGATATAATGTGATTTTCAAAAAATCTTTTTTGTTAGCATAATATTACGTAATGTGAATACAATAAGTTCCTCAGAAGTTAAAATGAATCAAAAAATCAAGTATAATAAAATTCTCATTGCAATCAACGATTTGGTGAGATCTGTGTAAATACTATTAAGGAAGAAAAATTAATCATTATAAACGAGGGATTATTGTACACATGTGTGTGTATGGAATAAATTTACGATTTTATAATAGGTTCGCTGATTTAATTTTATAACTAAATATGTATGTATACGAAATGTTTTGCTTTGTAATAAAAAATTGTATTTAAAAGGATATTTAAATACGAATTATTTTATTACAAACAAACATATAATGTATTTCCTGTTAAAAAATCAACATTATCATTATGTATAAATGGTAGGTACATTCTAAGTGAAATTCTACTATTTATACATAAATATATCATGTATGTATGTTTGTACATGTATGATGTTTAAGAGGATATTATCCTTTTAACTATTATTCTATTATTAGTGAACATTTTTGTTATTTATGACGTACAGAGAAAATCACAAATGAAATTCTAAAATAAAAAACATTTTAATAATAACAAATTCCAAGCTATATTCATGGTAAAACCACATTTACAAAATGGCGAAATGAATTGTATAAAAACACATTAAAATTGTTTAGATATAAAGATACACCAGGAAGAAAAAAAATATATATATATAAAATGAAAAAAATGCAACAAGAATAAAACACAAGGATAATCAACCTCGTTAAAATCCTTACAAAATACAGGAAGTTTTTTTTTTTGTATTTTTGAAAAATAAAATAAATGAAAATAAACATTTTCAACAATCGCATAAAATGCATAAATATAAAAACATACACACTCATATGCATGTGTATGTAAATAAATAAAATGTACATTATATATATTTCATTATACAAAAATTTATGTAATACGATATTGCATATCGTAAGGAATAATGTAGTACAAGGAAAAACTAAAAGTGTTGTATGCAAGTGCTATGCTTTTATTTATAGTTCATTTTTGTAATATGTATATCATTTACATTATTATGTACATGGAAGTGAATATAACATATCACTCTGTATTTACATATACATATGTACATATGTATATTTTTATGTACATTTATTACGGCCATTTTAGCTATTACTTTTGATTTTGTATACATGTATGTACATATGCACTTTAAATGTATCACTTGTATAAAGACAATCGTTTACAATTTTATTAAAATGTATATAAACATGAATTTTAGATATGTATATTCCTAAATGCATATGTGTACGTATGCATCTGTAATGCATGTTAAAGTGATATTACTTATTAGCTAAATATACATACATATGTACATATATATAAATAGTAGATGTTTACATAAATTTGTATGTTACGTATATAGGTATCCATTTGATACATTTTATATACATAAGCACATATTATGTACGATTTATATTTTACATAAAATTTTACCACTAATCTTAGTTGTACACCGGGTACTCGGTAATATGTATATTTTACCATTTTATGTTGCACATTATAAAATGTTGGTGTATATACACATATAAGTTTTGTCTAAATTATATGTATGTATGTATGTATAGTATATATAAAAAATTCCACATACGGATACATACACATGTTCTACATATGTACATCACTAAAATAGTTGTATAGGAAGGAAACGACATGTTTCCCTGGATATTTTATTTGTTTTTATGTTAATATCTATATGTACTACGTATTTGTTTTTTTCTATTTTCATATTTCCCTGTGAAATGTTTTTCTCTATATCATATACATACATAAGTGTACAAACACGAACATGTATGATATATTTTAAATATATATTTTTTATTTAAAAAAAAAAATGCATTATATAAAATTTTCCTGTATACGTCTGTTTTGTATATAAAAATTATCGTTATTTTCATTTAATCTTAGGCAAAAATATTTTCTTTTTATTCATATTCACATTACAGAAAAAAAAATAGAAAAAAAAATTAATCTTGAAAAAAATTTATTCATTTAAATAACTTAAATACATGTGAATTAAATGTATTTTTACTAAAAGGATTCATTACATGTTATAATACTTTACGTATTGATGAAACGAATATATGTATATATGTAAGTATACTGAATATAAAATCTCGACCATTTATATTTTGCATATCTGTATATATTTTTAGATATAAGTAACTTCATTCATTTTTATCACCGAATTTAATAAATTTTCACTTTATAGCATGTGCAAAAAGGATGACTTTATTAAATTTTATGTTTATAATAACATTAATATTATTGCAATTTCCTTTTACTTATGATGTGGATGAGTTTTTTTTTTTTTTGTGTTTTTTTTATAAGCTTGTTTTACATACAGCATACTTTCATGTACATATTATAACGTACTTACTATTATGCTCCAATAACTACTAAAGTAATGAAATATATCATCATCATTTTTTTTTTTTGCAAATATCTTCTTTTGATTTTTTTCTCACTATTTTGATTTTTTTTTGTTCTTTAAAATTCAAATGTATGAATATGTTACGTACATTCCTAATTTTTTTTATGTACGTGGGTGTATAAAATCATACATATATGTTTGTATGTACATATGTATGTGTTCATAAAAGGTTTAGATCGCAAAGTATATTTTTAGAAGAAAAATTTATTTTTTGCAAAAGTTATTAAAGTTTAAATAAAAGAACATGTACACATACATACATATACATTTACAGCAATTTTAATACATGTAAAAAGTGCATGCATCCACAATCCTTAGAAAAAAAAAATCTATACTTTGTTCATGAAATTTATATTTTTTAATATAGAGCTTCTAATAATTCAGTTTATATTGTATGAATTTCATGTTTCTATAATATAATTCTTCTTTTTCAATAGTTCTAAAGCTCATAGAATATTATATTCTATATCAAGCTTTGACCTTCAATCAATATAATACATGATAATACTCTATATATAGTTCATATTTCAATGAATTTTTTGTATCTTTTATGATATTGGCCAAAAAGTATTCCGTACTAGAGGTTATGCATTAAAAAATTTTGTTGTGAACAAAGTATAAATACGTAATACATATAATGAAGATATGTGTACAATATATGTAGATGTAAAATATGTACATATAATATCAGATACGTAAAACATTGAAATTCGATTAGAATTTTTGATTTATGGTTTTGTAGAATTTTCTTAATTGAAGTTCGAATTGAATTTCATATATTTTCGTATATACACATATAATACAATCATATTTACAGTTTATGTAAGGTTATATGCATGTAAAATTGTGCACATATTTCTTACTGATATATACGTTGAATTTCTAACGGTATTATGTATGGTGTGGTGTAGATGATTTTAAAAATTTATGAACAAAAAATAATTGTAAAATGAATTTCATGAAAAATATGGTGCATTTTACAGTACTATCCTTATATTTGTGCATTGTACTGTATATAAAAACATTTTTTTTCTTGTTACAGTCTTGTATAAATATCAATGCGAAAACGAATTTATAGGTTCAAGTTTTTTTTTTTCAAATTTTTAAATGTATACTTGTACACATTGAAAAATGGATAAATATTTGAACTTTTGAAAAAAAAAAACATGCTTTTTGAAAAATGGAATTTTATTATTTTCTTCGGTTTAAAAAAAAAAAAAGAAGAAAATTAGTTTATTTTACGTTTACATCGAAATTTACACATAGAAAGTATAATTGCATTTATTTTGTGGTCTTCTCATCCTGTATTCAATCAGAAAATAGGAAATGAAATTTTCCTTGTAAGTTCTATATTCGTATGAGTTAAAAATAAAGGAAAAAGGAAAAAAAATCTGAAATTTCGGATTAAAGTTTCTTTTTTCTAATTAAAAATGTATGTCTAGGTGTATACATTAGTTTAATGGATAATAAAAATGTCCTGATTTATCTTGATGGTAATATCAGACCCCAGGATATTATTAAGATCAGTTTTTGTCCTTGTTGAACGAATACTAAAATTTATGGATTTATTATTTTTTTCTCTACATCTGACCATGGGGAAACAAAATTTCAAATTTTCTTATAAAATAATTTTATTTTTCACAAATTCTTTTAGTTATTGATCGTGAATATTCTTTATCCTTTTATATTTCTACATGAAATTAAATGAACAATTATATGAGTTTTTCGTCTCATTATCAATTCTTGTCAGTTTAAAAAAAAAAAAATTCTATGTATATTTGCGTGTATCATACAATTTTTAATAATGCCAAATGCACATATACACATAAACTTTTTTTAGTTTTCTTTTATTTTCGTATTAATAATGATTTGTATTTCTATTAGTATCCATAACAATTGTTCAAAATCATTTGAAAACTTTGTCTTTTCCTTCAAAAAATCAACAGCAAAAAAAAAATTGTTATTGATAAAACATGTTATATATGTATGTATACGTATATTGTGATAAAAATAATTATACACATACATATATACTTTTGTATTATTTATAAGTTAAAAGGTTCGTGAAGAAATGATATAAAGTATACGAAAATAACAATAATAAAATATTTAATATTTTTTGTATACGTACATGTAATATAATGGGATGATAATAAAATGTTAACAATATACTTTGAAAATACAAAATTTATATACATATATATGTACATACCTATATTATAGAGTTGTACATATAAGGATTCATATAACAATATGAATAGATAAAAAAAAACCATTCCATAAAAAGATAGAATTCTTGGAAAAATATATTATTTGTCTATTTATAACCATCATCATATACAATGGGTATAGGACTTGGTCAATGAAAATGTTTTGTACATTTATACATTTTTCTTTCATCAAAATACAAATCAAAAAATGTAATGAATCTATGAACACTATATAATATACTATATACTTGCATGCAACTGATGTGGTTTACAACATACATACATACAAAAATATTTGACCAAAAATTGTATAAAACAAAATAAAGGACTTTGTTTAAAGGCATATCATGTTGTGCTTGTGTGTTTATGACCTGTTCAAAACTTTATCAATTCTGTGTATATGTATATAGACTAAAAGAAATAGTATTGATTGAGTATTGATACAAAAATTAATACAACAAAAAAAGAAAATGAAAATGAAAAATACATTTCGATCATGAGGAAAACTTTTATTGCTTTGAATATAAATAATACCTCCTATATAAACTGTATATTTAGTATATACAATGTATATGATATGTATATACATGATATTGCTTATTTGATGGAATAAAAATTTCATGAAATCAATTCATTTTGTATTTATATGTATAATAATTGTACGTATTGGTGTATAATACATAATAAAAGGAAAACGCAAATAATAAAAATTTTTAATGGAATAAAATGCATTTATTTAGTTATTATTTTCGTATATAAGCATTTATATTTTATGTACATTTATTTCATTTTTATTTCTTATATTTTAATGTTTTTTTTTGTTAAACTTTTCATGTTATTGATTTGTTTTTTATTTTATTTTTCTTGTTATAAAATCAAACTCGTCGACCTGAATACACATTTTATTTTAAGATGTTTATGTATTGTATTGTATTATTATTTTAAGTAATATTAATCGATTATTATTATTATTTGTAAAATTATATAAAAAATAAATTCAAAATAAATAACAAACATACCAAATAATTATATCCTTTAATCATGACAAAAATAGCTATCAGAAGTGTACCCTTACGAGTATACATTGTATATAAACATGTAAGAATGGATATTTAAAAAAGGTTAAAAAACCTTTTATCGAAAAATATAAATTATTATTTTTCATTTTAATTGCACATAATGTACATATGTATTGGGTATTGGCTTCCAAAGAGTAAAAATTTAAGGATAATGAGAGGGTTAATAGCCTCTTTGCTAGGACGAAAGGGACCCAAATTTGTACGTGATTTTTTTCTTCCATTAATAAGAAAGATATTATAAAAACGAGCTGCTGGGCAACATCTATGATCTATTTTTCTAGCATAGTCATGTGTGTTTTAAATGAGTGTGTTTTTGATTCAATTTAAATAAATTCATTTCTAATTTTCTGATTGCCAGTTTTATATGTTTTGTAAACGAACAATAAAAACAATTATACAAGAGCAACATAAATCACAAACATAAACTCTATGAGAATTCACATGACTATGTTTTAAAAATGAATTATAAACGTAAATTTTTATTTAAAACTTATAAAATCGATTCAGTCAACTGAAACTTATAAATTATGAATGAATATATTATGTTCATAAATGTACATTAAAAGCTTATTAATAATTTTAATACATGTAAACGGATAATTAATTTAATATGTAATCGATAAAAACAAATCCTTAATCATTGAAAAATATTTTCAATAACTTAATCGTGTATCGAAAAGTTCATTTCATATAAGCTGAAATTGTTTATTTAACATTACTACTTAAAAACTCTACAAAACGTATAAATACGTATAATATGCACACATAATTATATATAATGCATATACTTATATACATTGTACACACGCATGTATGTGTGCATATCTAAAATTTGATACCAGTGCATCATACTTGCAATGAAAAAGTTTTATATGTAGAGTATAGTATCTGGTATAGTATGCATCTAATTCACATACATACAAATTGGATAGAAAAAAAAATCCGTTTTTTTTTTTTTTGTTATTTAAATAAAATATCATACTAACCATAAAATTGTAACTTTTAAGATATTGCTAAACGATGCAAAAAATTATTTCAAAAGATTCACATGTACACATGTAAATATTATTAAAAATTGAATTTAGGGAGATATGACTATATAGATACATATGTATTAAGTCACATACAGATACGTAAGTTCTTATAAATTTTATGAATGAAAAATAAAATAAAAAAGTATATAAAAAATTCAGAAAAAAAAAGAATGAAATAAAAGAATTAATGATGGAAAACTAAAAAAATTATGATCAAAAAAGAAGAAGAAGAAGAAAAAAAAATGATGATTTTATGATGGAGAATGTATACAAGAATGAAATGCAGCAAATTAAAATCAGTTTAACACTAGTGTTTAAAGTTTCATACATATAAATTTTTTATATAATAATAATTGCAGTGCATATGTACTTATGCATGTATGTACATACGTACTTAAATGTACTAAAAGGATTTTTTTTTTTTTTTTAAATATATTTGTGTGTATATTTGTTGATGGATAGAAAAAGTACAAAAATAAAAAATTACAATATGATAAAGGTTGAGTTTGTTGAAGTATACTTATTGAGGATAGATGGATATGTGTATACATAGATTCACTTGAAGTTGTTTAAAATTGTGTGTATAAAATGTGTTTATATGACTCTTAACTAATATACGTTGGCTAAAACATAGCGTATACACACATTCATATTCAAATATTAACTTATATGTGTGTGTTTATGCATGATATATTGTATACATACAAACATACATGGAAAATGTTTTTAACGTTCTTATCAGGATACATGTATTTGAGTGGATTTACACCATACACACATCCATAAAATTCCACTTTATAATGCCATTGCTTGTTATATTTAATATAAAAAAATTAAATTTTTTAAATAAAAAAATGATGTGTATACATATACCTCGAACATTAGTTAGAATGTATGTATTTGTGTTCATCATTCATAAATACATTTATGTATATATTTTTTTGCTGTGCTTTGCTTTCGTTTTTAATTTGTATTCACACAGAAACATTTTCCTTTAAGATGAAAGATGTATATATGTTTGTATGTACAGGGCAAAAATATCTGTACATACAGATCACAGAGAAAAATATGTTTTTTTTTTTTTTTTTTCTAAAACATAAAATTAATATACATAAGTATCGTTGAAATTCCTTCATTTCAAAAAGAATTTCACGTATATATATGATATAATGCATACATATTTAATATGAAATAAGCAAAAATATATAAATGTATAACATTTTTATTTCTACTCAATTTTTTTTTTTAAATGTATACATAATATAATTTTTTTTTTTTTTTTATATTATTTTCATATTTTATTTAATTTTTTTTTTTCTCATACTTTTCCATGTTATTTTTTGAATAAATAATATGTTTTTCCCGTAATCTGTTTTCTACTTTTTTTTTCTATACGTATGTGTTTATATACACAAAACATTTGCTTTCAGGATTAATTAACTTTAATGTATACTTATGTATGAAGGTTGTTGTTTTTTTTCCCTTCATTTTCATTTTCCATTTTCTATAAAAAGAAAATGTTTACAGATGGTTAAATTTGAAAAAATTATGTATACACATGAATTCTTATAAATGTTTTTTTTTACACTTTTTTCGAAAAAAAAAGTAATTCATGTACATATAATTATGTGTGTACATTTTATTTACATTTGTAAATTGCACTGCATATATACACATGTAAAGTATTTATTATATACTCATCAAAGTATTCGCATATATTTTATAAATACGTGAACATATGCTGTATTTATGTAGTGCTAGAATATACAAATATATAATATATGTAAACATGGATCTGTGTTCATTTTATAATGAACACGTATATACGTTAATGTTTACATTATTTGTGTGTACATAAATTATGTAATATGTACACAAGTTGATAAAAATATGTGAATTAAGATATGTCTCATTCACATATACGAGAAGTAAAAATTGAAAAAAAAGCCTATGTATCATACCGTACCACAGAATTTATATATTACATATAATTTGGGTTAGTATGCAAAAACCTCTTTTTTACTTTTTTTTTTATTAAGTAAAGTTAATCTGTCTTTGAATGATTATATAGGTTTTCTTCTTGAAAACCAAAATTTATGAGAATAAAAAAAGAAGAATAAAAATAAATGATGATGAATTAAAATACTTTAAAATTTATTTAACAATTACGTTATGCATAGTATAAAAATTTATTCCTGATAAATCCTTTTCGAATACTATGCATACTATCTTTATAATATAGTTGGTAATATTATGCTGTATATAGTATCTACCCATTTTATTTTAAGTTGTGCTTTTTCTTTTGAATTTTATTTTCTTTTGGTTTACATCTGTTCATTCATATAGCCATTTTAAGCATAATATGATTGTTTCCATCTATTATTAACTAGATAAATAGTTTTTTTTTTTTTATTAATTATTACTACACAGGATTTAATATTTTATTAAGACTTTTGAATTAAAAAAACGTATATCATTTTTTAAATTTTTTCCACAATATTTCACCCCGTGGATCATCAATTTCAAAAGTTGGTAATATTTGTTTTTTACAAATTTTATTTTTTGAGACAAAAAAAACAACGTTTTGGATTTTTCATCATAATTTTTTTGTTGCCGACTTTGTGGGCAGTAAATCTATTATTTTGTATTTAAATTATTTAACAAAAATTTAATTCCCATGTGAAAAATTTTTATATAAATTTTCCTTTCATATTGACCAAATTAAAAAAAAAATTATAGGGAGGAAAAATATATAGAAGTAAATGTTCAATCTTACATACTCATATATTATGTACATAGAAAAATAAAAATCAATTTATATACAGTAAATACATCCATACATACAATAAATAAAAATGTAAATAAAATAGAAAATTGTTTTTGAAATATAAACTTTTCTTCTGATTTTGATGAAATACGTGTTTAATAAAACATTAATTAGATTAGAAAAATATAAAAGTAAAAAACGAAAAAAAAAAAAAAAACAAAAAAAAAAACTAAACAAAAACACGAACAATAATTAAATTTTAATCACGTCAAATTTGATATAGTATACCCGATATATTATATAATAAGTTATATGGTATGGTTAAATACAGATGTATCCAATGGAGTATAAAAAATTCTATGGAAAAATCACGTAACAAAAACAAAAGGATGTTCGTATATTTGAAGAACTACAAAAAAGGAAAAAAAAAAAAAAGAAATTGAAAACAAATTAATGGGTAAATAATTTATATAAATCACGTTATTGATAAATAAACCTGTGAAATAAGAAAGAATGGATATTTTTCATTTTTCTTTCATTTTATTTTGTATTTTGCTTTTAACTAAAATTGATGTGCATTTCAAAATACTACAAATTTTTATGCTATCAACGGTCTTTCTGTTGAGAATTTTCATAGGGTGATGGTTTAAAAGCATGGGCGTACTACTTTTAAAAAAGATGTGAGTATAACTAAATGAAAAAAAAAAAAAATAGAATAAAAATATCTATTATGTTGTTCAAAGGTCATAAGACATTTGTAGAGTTCTATTTTGTGAACTTTAAACCATGCTAGTGAAATCACGCTAACAAACTACGATCATAATGAATTAACTACGTGCAAGAGAAAGGTATATGTAGATCACTTCCTTTCTTAACAAAACACTACAAGGTATTTTGAATGGAAAAAGAGCACCTTCTTTACCACCTAACACATATACATACATTTATCTGTATACAAAATATTTATGTTGGCATACCTATATGAAAAATTATCGTGAAAGAGCTTGCAATGAAGGCAATTAACTTCAAAGAGTAATTAAAACTTTTTCTATAAAACAAAACATGAACAAGAAAAACAAAATCTGAAGTATTTACAGTTAAAAGTTCAAACGAAAATAAAAAAAACAATAAAAAATTGAAAAGTGGCATTTTGATTATTTATTCATTTTTTCAATAAATTAAAAAAAAAAAAAACAAAACAAATTTTGTTTTCAAATTTTCTAATTTATTATTATTTTTTTTTTTAATTAATTAATTTAAGTTTTTTTTTCTTGTTTAATGAGTTTCAAAATATTGTATATAAGTATTTATTCGTACAAAAATTTTATATACGACGGACAAAGTAAATAAAAAAAATGAGGAAATTATGTGTGCACAGAGTTACTTTTTAAGTTAATGATGTGCAAATTAAAATGGTTTTTGTTCTTCGAAAAAAAATTTTGTACTTATTACAAAAGATACATCTAACTTTGTTAAAAACTGCTTATGAGCGCAAATTGAACCAAACTATGTTAATGATAATGTACCTAAATAATCAGTATTATATAAATATGTATGTGAGTACATTTTAGGAAACTTATTTTGCTTTTTAAAGTAACTTGGAAAAGTGGAAAAATATTCATATTCGGAATCAGGGATGTCTAGTCTATTTTTATGCGATGAAATGTATCATATAACATCAGTGATCTTCGGCCTAACGTTTTACTTTATGTCCTGGTCATTTACCCTGAAAATTAAGAGAGAGAATGAGAAAACCACGAACATAAACAAGATTTTGTTTTTGGACTAAACATCAGACACATACAAAATAGCAAACGATCGGACAACGTTATGGGTTTGATATCCAAGAAAATTAAGGTTGGAAATCTCTGAGTTGATATATATATTACATAACTCGATAATTTGCTTATGTATGTTGATACACACACAAAGAAGAAAATTCGAATATATAAAGACTTTTCTAAAAATGTTCTAGAAGAACCAAGTGAGATTAAGTAATATTCATGTAGAAAAAATTTATTTTCATATTTCTGAAATTTTGTTTTACTTAAATTTTTAATAAGAACAAACTTTAAAAATCCACACAGTATATGTATATGTACTTTTATTTATGTACAGAAAATAAAAAAAAAAAATTTTTTTTTAACTTCTTAAATATTCCAGAATTTAATTTAAACGTTGTAAAAATTATCAAGTGCTATATATGTAAGAGGTACATAGATACATACAAAAATATCTTCTATACTAGTATATGCTTGTACACCAGTACTACTTCTACAGTCAGTACTTAAACGTATATACAATAAAATCTAAGAAAAACACTTTCATTTTTTAATGCCCTTTTTTTTTCTATAAAAAATAATATAATAATAAAATGCTCTTAATTAAATGAATGAGCAAAGTTTATTATAGTAGTAGCAGTAGTAGTAGTTTTTTTTTCTTAGTAGGTCAAGAATGTAGTAATTCAAATGTACTAATTTAATTACTGGCAGTAAAAATGAAAAATAAGTACAGAAAACAAAACAAAAAAAAAATGTGAAGAAAAAAATAAAACAGGTGAATGATAAATCGATAAGAAAAAGGGAAAAAAATGTGAATAACATGTAATTATACTTACATGTTCTACATTTGAAAAAATTAAAAAACAAAAAAAAAGAAATAAAGAAAATAGATTTGAAGATAAAATGTACAGTATCTTTTTATGTGATTTCTAATTTTATAAATATACAGTTTTTAATACAAAATAAACAAGATATATAGGTAATCCTCTTATAAAACAGATTTTATAAATTTCTTTGTGACTTGAAAAACTGATGTGAATTTCGTATAATATAATTAAATTAATGTTGAATTATTTTGTAAATTTATAAATTTTATGTAATATAAAGACTACCTAAATTTTACTTGGAAATTTCCAGAGATAAGGTAAAGTTTTAATTTGGAATTTTATTTTTGCAAAAAAAAAAAAAAGAAAAAAAAATTCTATCACTGAAAATTACTTTCATAAAAAAAAAAAATTGAAAAGTTTCTTAGAACTAAAAATGGGAAATAATAAAAACGATATATTATTCATGCTTATGTAAATTTGTTTCATAAAGAAATTTAAAATAAATGTGGGTACAAGGATTTTGTTAAGTACAGACAATAAAAAGAATTTTCAAAGAAAACGTTTTATTCAAATTAAAATACTTATATGCATATGTACATATATTAGTTAGTGTTAATCTGAAGGATTTTCGTACAGAATAATGTAAGGATTAAATAGGAAAATTTGTAAATTTTTTCCATAATTATATTCACGATGTTATGATAAAATCCTTTTTACCGTAATATTGAAATAAATCGATCAAAATCGTATGTTCTACAAAAATGTAACGAAAATATAAAACATTAATAAAATAATCATTTAAAATAATCGAATTATTTCCTACTGAGCATTTGTTTAGAAATATAGAAAAATATAAATTATATTTAGTAAACAAATAAAACGTTAAAAAAGGGAAGTAATTAATTTCACAGGAAAAACAACTATGTATGTATGTCATTTACTAAAATCGTTTTGTTTTTTCTTCTTGGTAAAAAAATTTTTGTTTTTTTGCTAATTTTGAATTAATCCTTAATTACATATTACAGTCGATTTATTTTTTTATACGATAAAAAAAAAAAAATAGTTCTAAATTCTAATATGCTTACGAAAAATCATTCAAAATTATATAGAGTTAATATTTAATTTACTTTAAACATACTAAAATCCCATTTATTTTAAATAATATTAATAAATTAATTCTCAATAAATTTATATTAATGATTTTAACCCATACAAATAACATAAAATTAACTATAATTATGTAGTTGAAAATTCCAAATCTATAAATAACAAATGAAATTCCTTTACATTGATTTAATCCTTCAATAATAACAAAATTCTTATTATATGTTTACTAATATTTTGTTTGTACATACATTTCGAATAACCTTTCATTTTATTTTAATTTCTTATATACATACATATACTTGTATATATATAAATAACTTTAATGTTGCGTGACACAGTATGTAGATTTTCTTATTAAAATATTTTAATACATAAATAAATAAAATAAAATGGAAAAAAAAAATTGTCGTAGTTGTATTTGAGTGCATTTATGTGTAAAAATTGAATCAAACTTTGTTATTATACATATTTTGTGATAATTTAACTGAATGCTTCATATAGTATTAAAATATAATTTTTGTTTTATTTTTGAATGTTTTAAACAAATTTCTATAGTTTTCACATACACATACAAGTACTCCTCGGTTGTATGTATGTAATTTTAGATTTCTTCATGAGTATCTGTGCTTGTATGTGCATCTGTTTATTACGTGTACATTTACTCTATTACTTTGTATTACATCCAGGCAAATATTTATTTTAAAGTTTTTCTTTCGTTTTATTGCATTAAAATTCCATTTCAAATAAATACGTTTTTTTTTTAAATACTTAAATATGTGCGTGATACAGGTACCCTTCTTACTATTCAATATCTTAGAATAACATAATTTCTTCAAGTTTCTGATTATGTTAGAATAAAACACTATTGCAAAAGGGTTGTACATTTCGAATATCATATTTGAATACCGCATTTTTGGCGAATTACCTGTATTATATTTTCTTTCATGTAATACTTTAATAATATTCGCTTAAACATATTGAAATTACTCTATAAACATAAAATAAACATTGTATTTCTCATATGTACATATACATTTGTGTGTGTATAATACATACATAAATCATAGTAAAAAAAAAGCCACAGGATATAATTTTTATTTTAGTTTTTTTTTTTTTTTTTATTTAAGTTTTTATGTACTCAAGTTGAATGAACTTTTTTTTCGTATATGAGAGTATAATCCTTAATCATAAATTATTTTCATACACCACATATCAAAAAAATTTTTGAGAAAGAAGTAAAAAAAAAACATAACAACAAATAAATAAATAAAAGGATACGCGACAGAAAAAAAAATGAAAATTGAGATTTTTGTATATAATCCAGGATTATTGTTGTCGCTGTTATCGTTACTTTAAGTAAAGAAATGTGTATGTTTGGCACATGTGATATATTTATGCATATAGTAGGATAAATGTAAAATACCTTTTTTTTTGCAAAATGTTGTTTTGTTGTTTTTTATTTTTCTAACTTCAAGGAAAAATAAAATCACGAAGGAGATGAATGAAAGGAAGAAGAAAAGGGTGTATAACTACGGTAACAAAGCCAAATAGCTGGAAATAATGATCGAAGATACACATATACTTACATTATACGAATCTGCATAATGTATATAATAAACGTTCTTTTCCCATTTGACAGTTACGTTATCCTTATTATCCTTTTATTAATGTAATTTATTATTATATTTTGTCACATTTTTATGTGTATAGGTAACCTTTTTTTAATATCAAAAAAAAAAAAATTTTTTTTTATTGACTGATATTTTTTTCCTTTGAAAATATTTACAGTCCTTTTTTTTAAGAAAATGCACGTACACGATTAAAATTTTATTCTTTAACTTTTTTTTTTTTGTTTTTCTTTGAACTTTATCCTTATTTCTTTTTAGAACACAATCATGTTTTTTTTCTTCTTAATTTTGGCTCAAGTATCAAATTTTCAAAGTAATTAATCAATGCACATTTTTTTTTTGTTTTATAATTAATACACCCGTAAATAAATAGTTGAGATGTTCACTACCACAATAAACCTACTGAAATATAAAAGCACCATAAAATATAAATTTGCCGACAAATAAGAAAAAAAAATATAAAGGATAAAAGTCTTTTATCAAAAAAACAACAAAAAAAATTTTTTTGTTTTTTAATTTTTTAGTAACGAACTGTTTGTATTTGCCATTTTTTTGGCTCACTATATTCTGTATACAAAAATACACCACCACCCACTTTCTTTAAGGCATCATTATCCTTAAAATGTAAACTGGCAGGTATATTCATACACAAGAAAAAATGAACAAAAAAAAAACAAGATGTAGGTATATAGGTTATAACGTCGTATTCAAAGAATACAACAAAACAAGAAAAGTAAAAAAAAAATCACATCACTTGCAACAACAACTACAAAAACAAATTATATAAAACTCACAATAATGAGTACATACACGTACAATAAATATCGCCTTATTTAAATTGACTTGACATTATTACAAATTATGTACCTGTACAAATGTACAGATAATTTTTAATTTTCACTTTAAATTTCGATGTTTTTTTTTTACCTTTTTCTTTTCTCTTCTTTTTGGTTTTTGAAATAACAAAAAAAAAAAATATTTGAAAAAAGAAATTTAAAGTGTAGGAATTTACATTAAAAAGTTTTTCTCATCTTGTCTACTTGATGTTATTCGTTGCGGTTTTTCTTATTACTAACATCATGTGTGTATATAATATAATTATTGTCCAGAATCCAGATGATTATATACAGAAGTTTCTACTGGTTTCTTATAATGCAATTATATATTTTGTTCATCCATAATTTTGTATAAACAAAAGGCAGATTCTCTTTTATACACATTAAATAGATACTTATGTATTGTTAATACAATGTGTGTGTATGTACATTATAATATCTCGTACATGAACATAAATAAAATAATATTAGAACAAATCAGGTGCACACATATTCATATGTGTGTACGTTATCATAATATCCTTGTCTGATAGTATATCCACAAGTTAATCCATTTCAATCGATTAGTATATGACAAGCTACTTTGTTATCATCATCATGTTATTATAGATAAATATTTTTATTTTTTTCATTCTTAAGATTTTTCAATTGAGTGAATATGCAATTCACATTTTTCATTTTCACTTTTCATTTAATTCATAATTTAAAAAAAAAACAATAACCTTAATAAATTTATTAAAGAATTTTTTTTTTTTTTTGTATTCGTTTTATCACATAAACATTTAAATTATGTATTTATATTTTCTTTTTTTTTCAAGAAAAATTAAAAACAAAAAATTGTTTTCTCTTTACTTCATTTATTTTGTTGTTTTTTTTATTTTTGTTTTTGTAAATTGTGAAATTTCTTAATTTCACAAAACATTTGAAAATAATACGCGCTTATTAGGACGTGTTAAGGAGAACGAAAAACCAACGACTAAGGAAAGTTTTATATGGAAAACTTCAAAAAAAAAAAAAAAAGAAAAAGAAAAATCGTTAAAAGACTTAAATACATAAATTATATTTTCACGCATGATAATTTTCATATTTTCAAATGTGTATTCACAAAATTATTAAGATGTATCCCTTAGCGGAGAAAAGTTACAAAAAAAGCTTGAAATTAACTGGAAATGCTATATTCAGTTTTATCCATGTATCTACATAGTGTCTCTAATCGTATGAAATATTAAGTTTTAACCTGGAGAACCAGGATAAAGTTGTACAAAATTTTATTATTGAACTTTATTTTTAACTTTTTACAAGAAAAGTTTAGTACATTTATAAAAAAGGATATTTGGAATTCTGGATGTGCTATAAAGTTGTAGTATATTCGATGTGGAACTTAATCCCCAATTTTTCCATGATTTCCCCGACATGAAAATTTTAATAAATATCAAAAGACAAAAAAAAAAACTTAATCAAAGTTACGTACAAAGTTGTAAACGACTTTTGTAGATCCTAATGCTTAAGTGCTTTTTCCTAGTTTTTTAAATAAAAAGTTTTGCTTTTTCATGTTTTTGGAAACTTTAATAAATTATTATGAAGCTTTCATCAAATATTTATACTTTATTTTAATATTTTTTCCAAAGGAAAATGGGAAGCTTTATTTTATAGTTTTAAATATTATAACGTATAATAATAATTTAAATACTGAATTTGTAAAAATTTTTTAACTTAATATTCTCAACAAAAAATTTTTTTTAAAGAGGCTATTTTCATTTCTTCTGTTTTTCAATTAATGAAATAAAATAAATAAAATTATTTACAATAAAACGTTGGTTAATTTTTTCTAATTATCGGAAATCAAAAAATTCAAGCAATAAACACAATATTTTATAAATAAACTGAAAATGGTTTTCAATTTTCTAAATTTATTAGTGTCCTTTGTATTATGTACATAATTTCCACATTTGTTAATGCAGTTTTTCAGAAAAATCTTTTTTAGTACTCAAAATTGTAATACTCATTCCCAAACTTACAAATGGTCGTAAATAACTATTTGCAGAATGGCTATGAACCATTATACATAAAATCTATATAACCGTTTCCGTAATTTTAACAATATTGTTAAATACGTTACGTTATTTAAGTACGTTACTTTAGGGTTAGATACGTATTGTTGTACGCATGTGTGAAATAGAGAAGTTGAATTATTCATTATATTTGTAATCAAAAATGATATGAAATTTTGTTCATAGATGTCTGTTACCCAACTTTTTAATTTTTTTTTTCTGTTTTGAATTCAAAAATTTATCTATTTTGTCAGATACATCGGAGTGCTATACTTTTTAAAAAATTGTCATTTTGTCTAGTTCAGTATCATATCACATACATATGTGAGAAATGACACCAGATTTTAATTATGTATAGTTGTCAGGGGAGGGAAATTATTGTAAAATATATTTCATGTACATAAACATGTAGTTTATTTCTTAATACATATACAATGAATAATTTGGTGCTAAAAATGAATAATATTTTTTAAGCATTTAGGTATGCTTGAGGTATGTAGTATGTTGCATCCAATTAGCTTGAGAAAGGTCACATATCTAGCTAGTAAAATTTGATCAGTTTACTACAAATCTATTCGAAAAATTTTTTCTTTTATTTTGCTTCAAATGTAAGTTTTAAATTATTCCTAAGTACAACTGGTAGCTCATAGCTGACATAGAGATTCTAAAAAATTGTTTTCAATACTGCAATATATGATCCAGCTGTGCTCAAAATCTGAAAAAAAACCATCAAAAAAGGTTTATAAAATATTTGTATAATTTACATTTTTGTCAAATATCTAAATATTAAGATTTTACTGTTCCAAAAGCAGGTAATGATGGTGCAAAAAATGGTACTTTAATAGCGGTACCTTTTTGTGTTCTCATTAATAAAAATAAAATCATTTTTTGAATGTGTTTATCATATCTATACCAATCTGAGAAATATAATACCATTGAAACATTTGTACTCTAAAAAAAAAAAAATATAAAATAAAATCATACATAATTAATATCGCATTATGCAATAATAGTTTTCAAATTATAATAGAGAATAGAATTCATACACTTTCAAAAATATATGTTCCACCAATACAGTATATAAGTAGTTGTGAAAGAGCAGCTGCGTTATAAGCTGCATATAAAAAAATATTAAATCCTGTTGCCTGTATACATGAATATTAATAAAATTGAAATAAAATTATTATTTTTATGAAGTGTATCCAGTATATTAAAAGACAGAGTTTTCCAAACATTTTGTATAATAGAAAATTATTTTAAATCTTCAAGTTAATAATATAAAAGAAAATGAGAATATCTCTTTGCAACCATTGCAACATAACAAAATCATTTCCGATTTTTTTTTGCGGAACATTTTTTAATTTTCCTCGAAGCATCGCAAAAACCGTGCTCCACTGAAATACATATATACATGTATGTAGTTTGGAAAACCATGCCTTAAGCCATGCCATAAGCCATGCCATAATGCTAATTACAATAAACAATTGAATAGAACTTATGCAAATAACAATAGCAGCAGACACAAAATGACCCATAATAATAATTGTAAATATTGAAATAAATTCATCAGCTATGAAAATTATACGTAAATGCTTTTCAATAATTATTGTTAATTCATTAAATGTTTTATTATTCATATCATTGGATATGAACTCATCTGAAAAATATTTGAAACAAAAAAAATATATATATATGTATATATTCGATTCTAATATGCTTATAGAGCAAGTAAAATTATAACATACTTTTTGAATTATTTAAAATATTTTTTATATCATTTTGAACTATTTTAAATAAAACTGATATATAAATGCAGAAACCAAAAAAGCATCCATCTACACCGCTAAAACCAAAAACAGTTACAACTCCAGAATATCCAATTACTGTGTAAAATATTGGATATAATGGAAAATCAAATACCTCATCGGGAATACTGACCAAAAATATAATAAATAAAAAAATATATTATGTAACACAAAGATAATCATAGAATTTTTCATACTTGTATATATGTAGCTATACTTACGCAAGATTGAATGGTAAATTTCTTGTAATTGTATCATTTCGAATATATTGGAATAGATTATTAACAAGTGGACGAAAAAAATAAAAACTATTTGTTATATTACCAAAACCAAATACAAATAATGCAAGTAATGTAGCAGTTTGTGCACTAGATTGATAAATTTTCATTTTTTCATGATCTTTGCTTATTTCTGAAAAATTAATTTAAAAAAAAATTTTTTTGTTTTTTTAATTTGCAATAAATAATTTAAAATTTAATGAAAATAATTTACCTTCTTGTAGAACAAATTTTAAATTTTCTATTAATTTTATTAAACGTTTTTTATAGAATAAAAATAATAAAATTTTCATAATTGTTACAATTTTTGTAATACTTGGACAAAATGCTTCTAATGCTAATATTGGTTGATTAATATATATAAAACCATATGCAATTTCAGATAATGCAGAATAAAGTAAAATGAAAAAATTAATTTTAATCCAACATGATAATAGAATGGTTAAATGATTTTCTGGCCAATAACCAATAAAATTTAAAATAAATTTTGGTAAACGAAAATAACTTGTTTCAAGTGGTTGATCTTTTTTACAAACTGCAAGGATATGTTTCATTTTGTACATTAAATTAAAAAAAAAAAAAAAAATGAATTTGTTTTAATTTTATGAGAATATTTATATAAATGAAAACTTTTATACCAGACACTTACACAAAACAGACAGTTAAAATTTACTAATTTCTTACAAAAAATTTTCTATCCTTTTATATAATTTTGAATGTTCGTTTTTATTTTAAAAATTAAAAATATAATTTTTGGTTTAAAATAATAATTAAAAATTTTTGGGAGTTTTTGTTTATAATTATTAAATAACAAGTCTGTCAGTTATATAATAGCATATTATTATTTTTTTTTTAAATTTAAAAACTTTTAGTATGTGTAGGGTATGATTGATTCAAGGTAAAATGGGTGTAAAATGACGAAATAAAATCAATTCAGAAATTTTTCAAAAAAATTTTCACTTTTAGTGTATATATGTATATGTCAATGTTCGTTGAATTTTTAATTTAAAAAGAAAAATTCGTTATAAACGACAAAACAGAAAAAAAAAACTAAATAGTAGCATGAATAGGAAGGGAACAACTCAATTTATTTCCAGTATGTTTGGTTTCATTTTTTTTTTTTTTTTTCATTTTTTTTTTAAATATTTCTTCTTAAAACGGAAATGATATTACACAGTATACAGATACTAGCTCTTATGGTATAATATGGGGCATTTATAGTGTGTATGCAATTTATGTACTTGACGTTCTCTTGAAATTGTATCGTTTTATGATTTGTTATAACTACATATGCATATACATACACCAGGAAAAAAAATTTTTTTTATATTTCCTGATTTCCTGTTCTCTGGTTATAGTAAAAATAAAAAATTTACAATTTCTTTTTTAAATATATTGACAAAATTAAAATGAAAAATTTTCAATTTGAAAAAAGAAAAAATTTAAACGAAAAATAATTTCCTTTTTAATAAAAAAAAAAAGAAGAGAAAAGAAAAGCAAATAAATTGTATAACCTACGTGTATACGTGCTATTGTTTCAATGAGAAAAACATTTTAAAAAATTTGAACTTTTTTATTGCAAAACATGAATTGAGGCAAAATTATCAATTTAATAGGAAAATTTCTATAACGTGGTTTGAATATGTTCGTATTATACCAAACCTTATAATCTCATGAATTGGGTAATGAGTTTGGAAGGAAGTGATTAACAGGCATTATAATTATAGTTAGTATATTGTCAACAATATTGTAAGCTTCCACTTGAGTTTCAGAATTTTACTTCAACGCCATTCATGAATATGATTGATAAATGTATGACTTTCATTACAATGTCAAAAATAAAATAAACAAAAAGTACATAAAAGTAAATAAATAAAAATTGAAAAGAAAAAGTAATAATAATCTTTGATCAGTTTAATAACATAATAAAGAAAAAATACATTTCAAAAATGTCATTTCAAGGTCATTTGATATCCAAACACTTGAATGCATGCGCATATTCTCAGCTCTTTTTTGTAAAATTTTTCTTTTTATGCATTTTTTTTATTGTCTTAACAAAACTCTTAAACTTAAGATGTTTTTTTATTTTCTATTTTTAAGAAAACCCTTTAATCGAGTTATTTCAATGGTAAATCTTATAAATATTAAACTGATGCAGTTACATAAACGTACACCATTCTGTATATTTTCTAAGGATCATATGCCATCTAATTTTCATCATTTCAATATAAAATAACACATTGACTATTGCTTGAGTCACATATACGTACATATATGTACACTTTTGTAAGTATATGTATATTTATCTGTTTTTAAGCATCTATATATGTACGTATCCATATCTGTATATACAGACACATAATAACATAAGACATTGAAGGCTATTGAACTTAAATTGGTGTTCATTGCTACAGTCATTGATATCGTTATCGCTATCAATGTTTAAAATATATATATACATATATGTATGTATCTATGTATTAGCAAAGTACGTAGGTACGTATATTTGTATATATCGTGCAAAATGAACGTAGAAATGTTTATGATTAAGTGGGTGATGATATATAAGTCCCTTAAAGTTATTCAAATACAATTATCTGGGATATAAACAGTATATGCTATAGTAATATTCTTTTAAGCAATGATTTGACTAACATATATAAATATGTATGTATGTTGATGTAATTTTGATTGCATATTTTCAAAACAAAAAAACAAAAATTATTTTCTTTTTTTTTTTTTTTTTTGTACTTGTGTGCAAGTTTACATCAGTATAATTTCCCTTTCTCTACTTATAACTAATTTCTAATTCAAGTCTTTTTGATTTTATTTTATTAAAAAAAACAAAAAACAAAAAAAAACGAAAGAAGAAAAAACATGAAACTTTATTTCTCTGTTTTATTTTTTGTAATGGTACTTTGTTCTTGTTAATGTGATGTGAACTTTGATCCTTTCAACATGTCCTTTTCTAAGTATTTTTAACTTTTTTTTTTTTTTTGCTTTCTTTAATACAAATAACTTGAAAAGGAAAAATCAAAAAGGTTAACTATACATTACATGCCGGTACTCATATACATATTTTCTCATAAATTTTTTTTTTTTCTAAAAAGAAAAATGTTTAATTACGATTTTAGTTACCAAAACTTTAATTAATTTATTTATACTCTTGAATTTATTTTTTTTTAGTTTTTATTTTATTTTATTTTTTATTTAAAAAATACAAGATTTTATGAGATAAATTTTGTTTTATACATACATACTTTTAAATAGTATGTATGCAATTCTACGAATAAATTCAAACAATTGTATGTACATAAAAGAAGATAAATTTGATAATATAAAAATACAGTGAAACCTATAAAGTTGGGCATATTTCATTTCAGTTTGTAAATCACTTCATTATAATTGGCTTCTGAAAAATTTCAACTGTTGAACAACTTGATCGAAATTATCTTAACAATTTTAACTGACCAACTTGTTTTTTTTTTTGTAGCATGTGCAGTATGTATAATAATTTGGATTTTCCCTTTGTGTCTTGGTCATCTGCAAAAAAAGTTAGCCAAATTTTTCTACATCACAAAGTGGCTAACATTGACAGATTTTACAGTAAAAAAGAAAATCTGTTATACATATACATACATATACGTATATGTGTTATATGTGTATGTATTATTCAAGTTATGTACATTTTAACCATTCATTATTACCTTTTTGTGTACATATATGTATGTATGTATGTACGTATGAATAATAAACTCTAATTAAAAGTTTTACATACATGTTTGTATAATTATTTACTTTTTTGTTCTTAAACATATAAAAAGTAATTGGTTTTTTTTTACATGTAAATGCCTTTTATGTAAAAGAAAATTTTTATTTATCTGTTTTTTTTTTTTTTTTGGTTTCAGTATGTAATTGGTTATTATATTGCAATTAAAGGATATATACGTATGTAAATATACTAATTAAAAGTTTTTAATAAAAACATCAAAATAAAGTGTATGAATAATAATAATTAATATTTTATTTGACTATAGTATGAAGGTAGATTACACACCATGTACTGATACATACATACATACATGATTCATAGATCCTGATTTTTCTTTGAATTGAAAATATTAATTTCAAAAAGCACTTATGCATTGGCGAGTGTCAGATTCAAATTGTATGAATCGTTTTAAAGATACTCGTACTTAAAAACAATCAAAATATGTACAACAAAATTTTATATTTTAAACTTCTTGTTCACTTTTACATGATTTTTTTGTTTTTTTGTCACCCTGATATGAATAAATTAATTCAGAAATTAAACATGGAAAAAAAAAATGGCAAATCAAATATAATTACTTATTAACTCCTTTTCTTTCCCTGAATAACAAAAAAAAAAAAAAAAAAAAAACGATTACAAGTACATAATTGATTTCATTCTCGTATTTTATTTATAATCCTTATATAGAGGATTAACATTGCAACATTTTTTAATATGCATGTACTCTTTATTCATTTTCAAGTGTATTTGGCTGCTATACACATGTATGAATACATACTTATGTTCTTTTTACAAGTAATAATTTTTTTTTTGTGTACACTCTACAATGACATAAAAAAAATTTTTTTTTTTTTTTTTTTTTTGTTTTTGTGTGGTATTAACTTTATTAAAGGCGTTTGTTATATTCATGTCTATACAGAATGATACTTGAAATTGGCGTTTAATAGGAAAAAAAAAGTGTCAAACATCATCTATGTATGTACGCAAGTGCTTGTAGGTTTATGGTGTACTGTATATTAAACCATTGCGTATACAATAAATTGATATCATTGAAATATGTACATATGTACGTAGTATAAATTACAAAAATGCAAGGCAATATCATATTAAGCGGGTATAGGTCAAGAAACCTTTTGTTGCTTTTCTCAATGTTTAAAGGACACAAAGTTATAAAAAAATATAACTACAGTGAATCAATTTAAATATATAACGGTTAACGTTTCTGAATTCTATGATACGAGAATTTTACTACACATACAGATAAAAAGAAGGATTCATACGGAGAATAATATTTATAAACATTTTCGTACTTGTCGATAGCAGTAAGAAAAAATTTTATTTAAATTTTTTCGAAGAAACAAAATGAAAAATTGAAGAGAAAATTTTGAATTTTCTTATCCTTTTTTTTTAATATCAACATGTTTCTCAACAAGTAATGTAATGTATATACACATGTTGTGTACATATTATGTTACTATACTTAACAATTTACTCTTTTGATTATCAAATAATACTGAGTTTATCACATGCGTGATAATAATTTCTGTGTATGTTGCACTTTGTATGATATGCATCATTCAGCATCATTTGGTACATTACTCAAATAATATGTATCAGGACAACGTAATCATACATTTCATCATAATTTTTCTTAAGACGGTGTTGATATTATTAAAAAAATAAAATAATCTGATACGTGTTCTGATATGATCTTGATGTTATATGTTTTTGTATTGTCAGTTACATTAAAAAGGATAATAAAAACTAGAAAAAATAAAAATTTCTTTAAATTAATTTAATTAATAATTAAAATATTAAATTGTAATTTGTTTATAATTGTAAGATTCTTTAATGAGTAAACAATTAAAAAAAAACAAAAATTTGGAACATATGTGTATATTTTAAATTTTCCCTTGTCAGAAATCATTTTGTATTTGACACATTGTTTCCCTTCTCCTCTTTCTATTTTACCAAAATATTTGTATTTCCAAGTATTTGTATTACTTATTTGTCGATTAATTTGAATAGTTTTCTATATGAAATATCAAAGAATTATTTATATATTCACATGTATACATACTCGTGTGCAGTTATGTATTATATGTGTGTATATATGTACATACATACATATTAAATATCTATACTCATTTCATATTTATTATTCAAATAAATTAGAAATTTATTTATATATTATGTACATATACTTAAAACGTGTGTACATATGTATATTACGTTGTATTTCGACAAAATAATAATGTAGAAAATTGAGTAAAACTGAAAAACACGAATAATATATAATACATCTGTATGTACTATATTTATGATGTATGTAAATGTGTACATACCTACATATGTTATATGAATATATTTATTTATATATTTACAAATTCTATATATACTATATAGGTATACGTATGTATGAAAATATTGTGTACATTCATATAACTTATGTGTATAAATTAAAATGGAAATATTTATGATAACATATAAATACAACATACATAAGTATGTCTGTGTGTACTTTCTTCTCGTTTACATTTTCTGTTTTCTTCAAAATTTTTTAGATTTATTTGTTTTTATATACATATATTTATTTATTTATATATTCATTTATTTATTAGAATGTCACATACGAGTACATAATATGTCAACAAAATAAAATAAAAAATATGAAAAAAGAAAGAAAAGTTGAAAAAATGAAAATACAAATGAAGCATTTAAAGCATGTACATATATGCATGTGCAAAAATATGAACAGAAAAACAAGGTGTAGGAAGAAAAACCGACCTTTTCGTAATCTGTTTACATACCACTTACATGAAAAGTAGGCATAATATAAAAAAACAAAAACAGGTCAATAATAATTTGATTTGTTTTTTTTTTTGCCATCCCTTGATACATGTATTTAATGCAAATATTTGCAGATTTTCAATGCATTCACTTTGTTATTCTTTTACCGTTACAATCCGATGTGATCTTTGGCTTTGTTTACAATTTTCTTTCTGCTTTTTCTCCTAAGTCTTTTTTTGTGCCAACATTGTATTTTCGTTTGATTTTTGATATCTACCCTTCTTTTGGTAGGAACGTGCCTTGCCCTTCACTCTACAATATGGTTTCTTGAGGTTTTACATTTTTCAAATTTTATTTGATTGTGATCTTGCTGAAGTCATTCTAAGACAAGATTACGCCTGTTTTACTGATCATTTTTTGTTGTGTCATTCTTTTTGATTCAACTATCTATTAATCCTTATGTCAGTTAATCGTATTAATGTGTATAGCTTTACTATAGTTCATTACCTATAGAAAACCATTAACAACTGCTTACGTTTACCTCTGTAAAATATTACAAAAAAAAAAGGAATAATTTTTTGACTTCTTATTCCACAAAACCCATCTATCTTAGTTAAAAATCAACAAAATAAGGAAAAATAAAAACCTTAAACTTTGGATGACATAAAACTTAAATCCTGCAAAGTAAAAAAAAAAGGATTTTTTTTTTTTTTAAACAACGAAAACCAAAACACAATAAAATACTTAATTTCATTATATTATATACATAGATAAATAAAGTATTATAGAAAAAAAAGGTATACGACAAGAAAATAAAACAAAAAAAAAATCCTTTCTTTCAATTTAAAAAAAAAAGAAAAGAAAAATACATATTTGAACTAATTTAATTTCTTTTTCTTTTGTTTTTTTTTTTCTTTCTTTTGATTCAACTCAACATTGTCCGATTTAATATACATCACATTGTTTTTTTGTTTTATGAAGAACAAAATGTATATACAAATGAAAGAAAAGTTTTTTATTTTGTGCTATTTTTTTCTATTTTAAAAATGAAAAAGTAGATGCTGAATATACAGCTTGAAGGTTTAATTTTAATGCCGGTTACTTTTATTATTTCATATGTATATACCTTCTTATCAAAAAAATAAAAAAAAATAAAAATAAAATAAATAAAATAAACAAACAAAGTTTACTTTTATTTTAATATTTTTGGATTTGTTTTTTATTTCTTTCATTTTTCATGTTCTTTTGAGAATACATACATAAATAATTTTGGGAAATTTAAAGTAAAACGGACGCATAATGTATGTACATGTACAAATACTTTCAAAATATTCCATTTCAACCCCTTATCTAAAAAAATAAAACAAAACAAATAAAAAAAAAAAGAAATTAAATTAAATTGAAAACAAATTACATAAAATATGAAAAAAATAAAATAAAAAGTTTATTATTATTCAATAAATTTGTTTATAAAGTTAAATATAATTTGAAACAATTTGAAAATGTCAAAATGAATTAATTATCATTTCAGAATAAATTAAAAAATAAAAACAAAAAAACAAAAAAAAAAAATTGGGAAGTAATTTAAAAACTTTTTGTCATATTTGAGATAACATCTAATATAATTGTATACATATATTACCTTTTTAAGCTGTTTCACTTATTAGCATCACTAAAATGAGTTAAAAAAGATTAGAGTAGAGATCTGATAATAACTGGCGAAAAATGTCAAAGCTTGGAAAAACTTATTGAAAAGGTCAAGGGTCCATAGTGTATCGTAGTGCAAATAAAAGAAAATTAAAGATTATTTACATCTAACAAGAAAGCTGCATATTTGATTTGAATTCTTCAAAAACGTCAATGTAATTTTAACGCTTTGATATTTAAAGTTTTTGACATCACATCGTATGCAATCAAATACCTATATTCGATTTTTGAACACCCATTTTTTATTTATTAGAGAAAATGATTAAAACTAAATATGATAAGTCATGATAAGCTCCTTTGAATTTTTGATATGAAACTACACTATGTTATATTTTCATTGGAAAAAAAAAAAATAAATAAATATATTTATATATCAAAAATGTGAGAGATTATGCAACATGTGTGAAAATTTATTTTTGTGCTGTTGGATTTATAATAATAATATATTTTAATGAAAATTATATGCAAAATTCATCTTAGCATGAAATTATTTTCATCTTCTTTTCATATAAAAACATTCAATCGTGTATATATTTATATGTGAATGTATTTTGCATTTTGTTATAAACCATATTATATATTCATATTAATATTTTGCAGCATTTCATCTTTCGTTTAATGTATAGTATAATAGTCTAGTACATGTACTCCATTAAAATCATAAATCAATGATATGACGCCCAAAGGAAAATGTTAAGAAAAACAAAATAATTGTATGTATGTTATGTACATATAACTCGACATATTTGTACATATGTATACATATATACAACCAAGCATAACAAAGAAATTTATACTAAATCGATTTCATTTCCTGTATTCTCAACGGAAATACATGTATATATGTACATATATATATATTACATACATTCACACATATGTACATTCATTCATATAAGCTTTTACTAATGCGTTTGCACAAATCTCTAAAGTGAAAATCAGAAAATCATATAATCACTGAATGAAAATCATCGTCATAATTGTTAAAAAAAATTAAAAAAAAGCCAAAGTTAATAAAACAGAATTCTTTCAATTACAATTTGTGTATACATTAGGAGTGTAGAATTTACTCATACACACAACACACATACAAATACAAAAATCCATCATATGAATTCTCAAAAAAAAAAAAAAATAGTTAATTTAAAAATGCTCTTCACATACATTACATATATGTACATATATTCTGCGATTGTAATATCATTTGTGATTACGTATACATGCATAAATTATGTATGCGAATAATAACATGGATATTAAATAATGATGAAAAATTATACACATAACACAGTATTTCTTTTGCTTTGAAAAATAAACAGATTTTCCACCTCAGATATTTTTCAATCAATCGATCAAATCAATATAATACTTATTAGGAATAAAAAAAGAAAAAATATTAAAATTGAAATTACGTATGTATACTTACATTAATAAATTAAAAATTTATAATTTGACAACGAAAATATAGCAATAACAGTATTTTATGCCAGTGAACTATAAATCCTTTGCGTCATTACAGATTTAAAAAAAAAAAAAATAGAGAAAAATACCAAAAAATTTCGGAATGATCCTATTGAAATCTAACTTTCTGTCGCTGCTGTCATGACCATTAATGTCCCAACATTGGACTTCCTTTATTGTTGAACAAAAAAAGTCTTTAAATGATAAAAAATCAACATGAAAAAAAAATACATATGTAAACTTAAATGTTTAATTTATTTCTTGTTGTTGAGAATTTATCTTTATATTACTGTAAGAATAAAAGAGTTACCGTTATTATCTTTTGAATGTATGTACAGAGTATACAAAGATTTACATGATGTTTTCAAACTTGGACAATTTATGAAGTGTTTTCTTGTGCACTTGTACATGAAATATAATGTACATATGTGCATATATGAGTATACATATACATGAGAGAGAACAATTTTTTTTTTGTTTTCTTCCTAAAATAATTATACGTACATACATGTACACTTATATTCAATGTTAAAAATCCTTTTAATGTCATAATGTGTATTACATTTGATCACCTAAGGGTACACTCTATTTTTCCTGTGTACCCATTTTTATTTATCTATATACATACATACATTTATTACATATAAAAATTGGAAGTAGAAAAATAACGTATGTATAAAATGTGTACATTAAAAATAACAAAGATATAAGTACATACAATTTATTTATGTTTATTTTTATATAAAATAGTTGATTTGTATGACATACATGTACATGAGAATAACCCAAGGATAACATACATATGTATGTATAAAAAAAACAAAAAAGATTTTGTCTAAGTAGCATCAGATCCTTTTATATACACAATAATAGTACTTTTTGTTGTCTCCTTATTATATTGACAGAGTGGTACTTTACAATTAAAACTTACGTTTTTCTTGTTTTTTTGTTTTTTTTTTTTTATATATAAATAAACTGAAGAGTTAAGGAACAGCAATTAGCATAAAAAAGCGATAGCACCAGTTCATGAATATTAAATTCTAAATTCTATATAAAAATTCGTCAAAAGAAAAAAAAAGGGATTTTTCTCGTTTTGTCTTTTTTTTTCTCGAAATCAAAAAAAAAACAACTAAAAGAAAAAAAGTTTTTCCTTAATTTAAAATGAAATATCAAGTTCAGAAAAACACGAAATTTTTAATGAAAATAAAAAATACCAAGGTGTATGTAATGTAGGAAAACTCAAAAGGACTAAAGAATACAAGGGTAAGTGTGAAATATAGGCGGATATTGTGTATGCATAATTACATTTTGAATTTCAATTTACTTCGATTTCTTTGTTTGATCTTTGATTTAACAAAAACAATTTCAAAATAAAAATGATTATAATTCTTGTACTTGACTGTCAACTTTGTGTATGCCGCAAATTTTTATTCAACTGTACACAATTTTACTTATTATTCACACTTTTAAAGTGTTTTTCTTGTTTAAATGAGTTTTTTTTTTTGTATTCTTCTGCTTTAACGAATTCAATTTTGTAGAAAAAAAAGGATTAAAAACTTTGTTTTTTGATAATAAATGAAATTTTTTGATCATATGAATCCTCTTCCTCTGTAAGGTAACTTCATAATAATAAAAAGATTCAAAGACAGGCAGGGAGGAGGCAATTCCTTCTGCAAAAGGTACAAATATAAAAATTTAAAAAAAAAAAAAAAAAAGACAAAATGTCAAGCTTGAGAAATTTGGTTCAATGTCCTTTCAAAAGAAGTGAAGGTGCTTCCTAGGATTGTGGTCTCGTGGTGATGATGATCACACTATAAATGTTAACCACAAAAATTTATGCAGATTTCATAACGTTGTTCTGTTTTTGATTATTAATTAAATCAAACGCTTACATACATTAAAGAGGTCAAAATATAGCATAATAAATGTTGAATTTAGAAAATTACACAATTTTTCACTGGAAAATTTAAATTTTAAAATACACAATATGTTTTTGAAATTTTTTTTTCTATTGCCTTATATTTGAAATTTATAATGAATTAATATCGACTACTTGTACATACAATTATTGCATATCATTTTCCGTGTGTTATATTTAAATGATTATTTTATGGTATAGTTACATAATAAGTAATCATATTATAAAATTCCTTGCATTTCAAAATAATCACAAATAAGCAGATATGTACATATATTACTATAGCAGATATTGCTAAATACCCAGATGGTAGATAGCTTAACAGCAAAAACATCATACTTAATAATTTATGCGGTCTATACAAAATTTTATGAAAGTTATGCGTGAATAAAATAGTAGTAAAATTTAAGATGAGTAAGGTAAGGGAATACGATATGATTAGATATGGGAAAATTTTGAAGAGATATAGAATATTTTTTAGGAAAGGGAAAAATATTGTTGTGTCATCGAATCACTAGAACAATCTGAATAATGTTGATCAATTAATAACAAAAAAAAAATTCTTCAATTAAATTTCTCATTTTGCATTGTATGAATATTAATTTTGTTTTTTTTTTTTTTTTGTAATTTTTTCAAATTTTTAAATTAAAAAACTTTTAATACTTTTTCATATTTTTAATTTTTCAATTTAACAGACATAATACAAATTGTTTTGTTTTTTTTTAAATTTTCTTTTAGTTTGCTTCGATGGTAGTTAAAAAAAAAAACAAATAGAAAAAATTAATAAATAAATCACCTTCAAACGTTTTCAAGTGTAAATGTTAATTTTTAAACTTTTTAGAAAACATTTAACACATCATAAAAATAAATGACACGATATAATATATAAAAATCGTGACTGTATAAACACGTACAATTATTTCTCTTTTACCATTTTTAACTTTCTTTCCTTTTACATGAAAGAACAAATTTAAAAAAATAAATAAATAAAATAAAAAATGATAAGAAAAACAGGGGAAGGCAACAAATTACTTTTCATCAAATTAGTTCATCAAAATTCAAAAATGAAAGAGGGATTTTATTTTTTTTAAAAAAACGTTGAAAATGTTACGATAAAATGATTATATTTAGTTTTTTTTTTTTACTTTTCATGAATTATTTTTATTTTTTATTTTTAAATAAAAACAAAATGAAAAAAAAAAAACAAATTTGTTCTTTTGAATAAAGCACCAAAGTCGTCGTCTTAATATGGTAATTTTAGTTTAACAATTCTACTTACATTTTATAAATTTTTTAATGTTTCACACATACAAAATGTACATACATGTTGTACTATATATACTGTGTATAAGTATGTAAATATGAGCAATATTCTCGCTTACTAAAATCTTTTTTATTTAATGCGGTGTAAGAAAAAGAAAAGAATTAAAGAAATACAAAAGAATACCATGTATATAGAAAAATGCCTGTTTTACATTGATAAGAAATGGCACATCATTATACAAATGATTATTCATGTTCTTTTCTTCTTTTACTTACATATTTATTTATTTATTTATTTTCCTCTATTATACGTACTTTGCTTTCTTAACATTTTCTTTGTGTGTTTTATTTTTATTTGAATTTTCTTTCATTTTTTTTTTTTTAATTATTGTGAAAAATATCTTTATATTTATCCTTATATGTATGTACATATTACAAGCATATGGCAAACATACGTACATTTATGTATAAGTACATACATGTGAATATGTTTATTGTGCGGTGAAATGAATTACGTATGTATATCTCTTTACATCACAGCAAAAATATTTGATGTATTATATAGTATTATTTATATTGTATATATTTATATGTACATAGTCAAGTTATATTACGTAATACACCCAGTTAAATTATACATACAATATATACACATTATCAGTGAATTATAAACAAATTCCCTTTTTAATTGGGGGATGAGTTAAAAAAAATAAAAATAAAATAAAAAATGAATTAACATTTCACTGTATGTATAAACTACCCCCATTAGTTAAATGTTTCGCAAACGTATGTGTTTATTTTATAAATGAACGTATTATGATGATACACACATAACATGTATATTTATATATATAGACATTTTATGTATACATACATATGTACGGATGTGTATACATATTTTACATGATAAAATATAATTTTTATCCATCAGTTTTACCGCCTGTTGTGCTGACTAATGAAGACATTTTTATAAGAAAAATTATTTGTGTTTTGGATGTTTTTTTTTCCTTCCCTCTTTTTTTTTTATTAAGACCTTTTACAGATTTTTTGATGCATTTTTGTGTACGTATGTACATGTATACAAACAATCTATTAAAGTTAATGATAACAAATTAATGTGACATCTTAATGTATACAATATGTACGCATATACGGGATTTATAATAAATATTGATAGCAGAGTGTGATATAAAAAAAAAGTCTGGTGAATGTTTTTTTTATTTTTTTATTTTTTAAATTAATATACAGAAGCGATAATATCTCTTTAAATGGAGGATTATGATTGAAAATGTTCATATGAAAATAGAATGATAAATTCCGGAAAATTAAAAAATCTGTGTATTGGGAAAAAACTAAGGAGTAGTAATCGTTATCGATTTTACTGATCGCACTGTGTTATTTTATGAAAAAAAGATATTGAAACAGACATCGGTCTAACCGGAGAGGCAAGATTCTGGAGGCTAAAATCTAACGTAGAACATAACATTCTACAAACAGTAGATGCATTCAAGAGTTCTGAAATTCTACCAACTAAGTCTTACATATCCTTCTCTTCTAGCTGGCAGCTTCTAATTTAACTCTATCTGAATCCCACATGTATATTACATCCAACAATCCTATTCTATCCATTCTGTCTCATTTGTTTGTTTTTTTAAATTTCTTTTTATTTTGAAATTAATTTTAAAATGAATCCTTTTGAAGATACAACATACATATAATTTAATTCATACACAGTACATTAATCATAAACGATTTTACAATATTGCAAAAGAAAGAAGGAGTATTTTTTTTAAACGTGTTGGATTTGTACTAGTCGTACATATGTACATACATATATGGAAATTTAAATAAAAAAAGGGAAGAATTTTCTTTTAAAAATTTTTATTACATTGTTTTTTTTAATTTCATTTTCATTTGATTTGATTTTCTTTTTTCTTTTTTGTTTTTTTATAAAATATTTACATAAGAGTACATGCGTGTATGATATACATATGTATGTGTACATGCATGCATGTCACACTGCATTTGTTTTTGGCATTTATTTCTTGTCAAGTGAAGCAAATGAAAATCCTCTTTGATGTTTAAAATATATACGAACAGACAACAAAACAAGCATACAAATATATAAATACAAAATGAATATCTATAAATACAATAAATAACATACATACGTACGAATACGTACATACGTACCCATATACCGATTACGTACGTACTACACTGGTATACGTAAGATAAAAAAAAAAGAAGAGAAAATTATTTATTTAATGAAAAATCGCTTTTCCTTGAAGGCATCACCAAAAATACGTTATGTATACATACGAATATTTTATTATAATCATTTAATATTTTATATACGAGTATTTCCTGTTGTTGATATTTTCCTTTTTAACGAATTTTTCTGTTTAGTTCTGTATTTGTCATTTTTTTTTTGTTTATTTAATTTTTTTTTTCAAAGAGGAAAAACAAAATTTGTAAACAAAAATTGCAATAAACGATGAATTTAAAATTAAATTCAAAATATACATACATATACGTGTACATATTCTTTCGAGTAGCATATACATAAGTTAATAGAATCATCACGAAAATCATCACATGTTTGTGTGCATGTATTAAAAGACATGTAGGGGTGGGGAGAGATGTATTTTTACAAAATATTGTATTAAAAATAAAACCCATACAAATTCTCATGCATGTAAGCATACATTACGTATGCATGTCAACAAAATAATGTATTGTTAATGTTTACAATGAAAATCAGTAAAAATAGGAAATTACTATGTATTCACTAAAATACACGTATGCTTAATAAAGAATGATAAATTTGTAATTTTATTCCAAAAAACATACATATGTAGAATGGTTTTTTTTTTAAATAAGAAATAAAAAACAATAACAAAAATTTAAATTGTCTGAAACAATAACAGACTTAGAATATTTAGTCAGAATCATTATAATTACTCAAAAAAAAAAAAAAAAATTATTATGTTATACATATATCAAATTGTGTAAGAAATTTTCCTAATTAATTTTGAGTTTTATTTGCATACCCAACATATTTTATTGTTTAAATTACTGCAATATACAAAAAATCTTCTAATAATAATTCATAATCATTATTACAGTACAATATGTAATTAGTAGAGTAATTTTATTTTACTTTTTTTTGTAAAAACCCAATTAAATTTTTACAGACTAGAAAATTGCAATAAATATTTGAAGTATCCAGTATTCACTTAATATCGTGAATTTCTCTTATTCTCATTTCCATTTATATTTATTAGTGTGTTTTTTTCGTATATTTTTTTTTCTTTTTTTGTTTGTTTGTTAGTAAATAAACAATAAATTATTTTTTATTAAAGTTATTTCATTTTTTTTTCTATTTTCTTTGTTGTTTTTATTATTCCTTGCTTGAACTATTCTTTCATTCAAAATTCTTTTTTTTTTTTTGTGTGTATTTTTATAGCAATCATAACTATAAGAAGGCAATGACTAAGGCTATATACGTGCATACATTTACGATAGTACACAAAGGACTTGATTATTATACAATCGTAAAATTTTATTCAATTTCGATTTTCCTTTTTTTTCTCTTGATTTTGAAAAGAATTTATACGATAATTTTGTCAAATATAGTGGCTAAAGTATAATAACAAAATAATAAACAGAATAAAAGAGAAAGAGAAGAAAAAAAAAGAAAAAAGGATATATTACAGTCATTTACATATAAATTTAGTATTTATCATCAAAAAGGAACGATGACTTTCAATTTGGTAATACAATAAAAAAAAATAAAAAAATAGAAGAAGAAAAGGCAAAAAAAAAAAAAATAATAATAAGGGAAAAATAGCCATCATTTTGTCATTATGTATACTCTGTATGATCTGTTGTAAATGTAATCATTTTTCACAATAAGAAATATGTATTTAAAGGTTTTTTCATAGTACAGAATATTTATTCGTGTTTTATCGGTTTTTTTTCCAATCCATATTTACTGGAATAATGTACGTTTAATTCCTGTACAGCATGTACGCAGGGTAATTTTCAAGTAGACGCTAACTTCAAAGTAAATATCACATCAAGCCAAGAATCATAAGAAAAAAAATATTTTGTAAAAAAGGAAAATATTATGTAACTATTATGAAAGGGGAGGATATTTTCATTTCCTCTATCGTTTCAGTAATTAAAAAAAAAAAAAAATTTGCATTCAACTTTACAAAATCTTAGAAATCCTAAGATTTATCTTGTAACTCCTGAACTGGACATAATATGGTAGTTCAAATGGGTATTCAATTGAGAGTAATTGTAGATTATTTCTAATGAATATAAAAGCACCATCATATCTCATTTGATTTGTCAGTTATAAATCTTCAAATTTGAATTTTCTACTAAAAATTACAAATTATTATTATTTTTTTTTAAAAAGACAAATATCTTGAAACTTTATGTTTTTATTCTGATTTTTATTTCTTTTAAATAATATTGGACTTTAATCATGGAACACTCTGTACGGTTTAGTCACACATTATATTCACTTTTATGCTTTTGTGTATGTCTATACAGTACATTCTATTTTATTTTGCCATATTTGCCTATTTTATTTTTGCTACCCACAATACATTAATAATATTTTAACAATTTATGTCAACATTTAGAAAGATTTAAAAGACTAAAAATAATGTATGTATATTGTAACAATATTTGAAATATTTGCAGTGTAGTAACATATTACAACGATAACAATAGAAGGCCTATATGAAAAAAAAAAAAAAATTGATTGTGAAAATTTATTGCATATGTGAACATAGCTAAAGAGTATAGGGAAAAAGGGCTTGACTACAACTATGTACATAAGCTAATGTTTTCAATACGTATAATTTATTGTGTTTGATCCACTCCTAAAAATAAAAACAAAAAAAAAAAAACCAAATAAAAAAAAATAATGGAATAGAAAACATCTACAGTTCAAAAACTAATTCAAAAATTATAAAATTCAGTAAATTTTATTTCAACATGTACAAAAGGAATAAAGAAAAATGGAAAAAGGAGGTGACTTTACCATACTTTACTTCCTTTTATTTTCACTATTTTTGTTTTATTACAACAAAATTGTTCGCTTCGTCATCATCGTCATCATCATCATGTATACGAGCATACGTATATATCTCTAATACGTAAGATTATTTATCGCATATCTTTAAATATTTTATCTTAGCCAAGGGGCATTCTTGCATGTACAACATTGTTATGAAATATGATGACTAAAATTATTTTCTAGGATATTTTAGTTTCCTTTTATTTTATATATAACAAAAGCAACAGAAAAATAGAGAAATTAAATACACATCAGACGTTATCATATGGTAGATTATCATTCTTATATATGCATATAAAGACTCATCTAAGGATATACACATATAGTATATAGTACATTCATATAGTATTATGTAGTAGGTTGGTAATTTATAGTTCGAATATTTTCTATTAAAATATTTTGTTGGTATTTTCAAACAGTGGTTTTTTGATTATACATACATACATAAGTACATACAATATAAATTTCTAAAATTACGCATTCCCAATAATATGTACATACAATACATATGTATACACACTATAGAAGTGATAAATTTTACGGACGTCTTGTCAATGAATTTTATTTTGTAGAAATAAATTTGAATATAATGTTTTAAGGAAGTCATTTATTTGATGATATTACTAATATATATTTTACAAACTTACATACTGTATATGTATATGTTATAAAGATATTTAGGATAATAAAAAAAAAAAAAAAATTATTGTTCATTATTATATATGTATAAATAAGGGATGAAAAATAAAATAAAAGGAAATTTAAAACTCTTATGTATATACATTGGGGTAGATAGGAAAAATCTTAAAGAGGATTTTGATTTCATTTTAATTTGAAAAAAACAAAAGTCTTTTTTTTTTCGTTTTCATAATTACATGTAATTTATATGCTCATTAAATTTTAAAATTAATAAGAATATTTCATAGAAAAATTCATAAATTTTAAATAATTAAATCCGTTTCTTTGCTCCTTTATCAAAATACATACATGTATGTGCATATAAAGGGACAGATAAAAGAACAATTAATTTTATTGTTTTACATATCGATAAATAAATAAATAACATTTTTTGATTACTTAAATGTGAATTAAAATTCGTCATGTACTTTTTCCTTTTTTCAAGTCACACTACTATGTACATACTTGTAATGTGTAATTTTCTACGAGAAATTGTTTTATTCAATACGAATGATGGTAGAATAGGTAAATGACACAGCTAGTACTCGTTCGTTTTTGTTTTTTTAAACTATAAAAAGTTAATGTTACTTAAAACCTCAAAAAAAATCATTTTATTGTTTCTTATATTCTAAATTCTATATTTTTATTTTTACACTTTTTTTTTTAACAATCGATATTCCATTTCAAACACATGTACGTACTTTATAAATGTGAAATGGTGAAACACAATTGGTAAAAATGAGAAGAAATTTTTTAAGTCATATACACAAAATAATAAAACAATGCACATAAATGTTTGTACATAAATGTAATACGTGCGTTTATTTAAAAAATAAAATTTAAAAAAAAAAATTGTATATGTATATGAAGAAAAATATTGGTATTTTTCTTGTAATTTTTTACAACGCGAAAACATTCCAATATATGGCATAAAAGAAATGAATGGAATTTTTTGAAAAGACAAAAATAAAAGGAAAGTTAAAATTAAATAGGAAAATATTGGAGAAAGGGGAAAAATAAGCATATGGTGTATGTGTGTAAGGAAAAGTATGTGGAAAAGGATCTAAAATATTATGCACATAATATAACGTGGGTTAATCAAAAAGTTTTATACGATATATTGTCTCAGACAGAAGTACAGAGAAATTTTCTGGATAACCCATATGCATCCACCACACAATCAACCACAAGGCATGTAAACGAGTAACTCTATATCTACTATGTGTACGCTATATAGTAAATAGAACTTCATTGACATTTTAGCTTATATTTATGTGTACATAACTATATTGACCTAATATATTATTATTTTTTTTTTTCTAAAAGATATTCCTTTGAATGAATATATACAGCCAACAAATGAACAACGAACAAGTAATTTTTTTTTTTAAATTATTTTTCTTTTATTTTATTTTATTTTTTATTCTGTACAACTGTACGTATTAGTATAGACTTTTATATTTTGAATACAATCTTTTACTTGAAAAAAATACAAAAAAACAAATTGCAATTTATAAGTATTATAAAAATATAAAAACCTAAGATAAATTTCTTCTAGATTAAAATGGAAAAAAAAAATATTAATATATTTTTTTTTTTCTTATAAAAAATTTTATTTTATTTGTGAATAATGCATGCTCAAAACGACAGTCGTTTATACTCGCATACATATGTATATGCATATATGAAATTTATAAGCAATAATATCACATGCATTTTTCATGCATATCTAATATGTATAAAAATTTACATTAAACAAAAAAAAATATATATGCATATGTATATATGTACATATGTAGATGCAATAATGTATATCCACAAAAATATACATACGTATGTATGTATTTTACACATTGTGTTATTGTGTACACACTATGCATACATCTGCACCACAGAGTAATAGACAGGCTAGTATTATGTAAGGTATATGTAAAGCTTACCCATCAGTTACAGTTTATCTTTTTGTACATTTTCCAAATAATAAAGTTTTATAGTCAATTTTCCAATACACAAAAAACAATATATCTGGTATATGAATGTACACAAAATACAACATATTATAAACGATTTGTGATGTTCATATTCAAAAATATGAACAACAAAATAGAAAGAAAAACAAGAATTTTCAAAACAAAAAAAAAAAAAAATGATAAAAGGAAAATAAACCATTAGGCGGTTTTTTATCATCTAGTATATCTAGATTTATTCTATTTTATTGTTTTTTGACTTTATATTTGTTTTCTTTTTATTTATCTATTTTTTGTTTTTCTATTACTATACGGGTTATATTTTTTTTCAAATTTTACATGCTCATGCGTATGTATTTGTACAAAAAAAAAGAACAAAAAAAAGTGATATATGCACATTAAATGAAAAAAAAAAGTAAATGGATAATATTCCAAGGTGCATGAACTCAATGAAATTCGAGATATGTACATATAAACTACATGAATAAATGTAGTCGCATTTTATTTCACTTGTTTTTTTTGCAAAATTCAAAATTTGCATATTTTTACAACACACCAGAAGCTACCAACCTTGTACCTTCAGGCACTTTGCTGCCCTTTTGATTTTTTATTAAGCTAAAAAAAAAAAAAAAAAAAAAAAACTGATCAATAAAATGCAATGCTAAATGTCACACCATGACATAAATGTATAAGATAACGTTTGCTTTAAAGGTTAAATAAAGCCACCCACATTTATATCGATGTTTTATAATGCCCTTTGGCGTACAAAAAACGTCCAGAATCACTGCAATACACAATACATCATTCTCTCTATTATTCGTGTGTGTACATTTTTTTTTTCCAAAAATTGAAAAATTTATGAAAATTTGATTGGTAAATAAAAAATTAGTTTAGATTTTGCATATAAGTACATACATTATATATTGATACGAAAAAAAATGGAATTTATTAAAATTTTCGAGAAAAATGAAGTAACTATGAAAAATGTAAAATAGCATAAAAATTTTTTGCATATAAAAATTTTATAATAGAGATAAAATAAAAATAAAAATAAAAATTAATGCAATTTAACTACTAACCTTTTTATTATGTAATTTTAATAGTAACTACATCTAAAATTCATTTAAAATTCAACAATACATCATCCTTTGTCATCCCATCAATATTTAAAAAAAAAAAAACAAAAACAAAAACTCTTCGAAGTTATTATCCTATCTGTACGTATGTTGGTTTGATGTAAATGCAAAAGGATAACATCATATACACACGTAATACAAAATTTAATTTTAGCAACATACATATATGAACACCTGTAGCTTTTATTATGTTACATACACATTTGTTCTGGATTGTTAACAATTTGTTCAAGCTGAGTTGAAAAAATTGATTTTGTGTTATATGCACAGTGTATTATAGTATGTAGTGAGAAATTTTTTTTTTTAAATAAAAAAATGTGAAAATAATTCTTAGAAAAGTAAAATAAATTTTGAACAAAAACAAAATCGAAGTATCTTAATCTTAAACCACCCAATATTTATACTGGAAAAATTAAACTAACATTGTGTAAATGACAAAAATTTCCAAGAGTTTCAAGATAAAAAATAATCGATCTTGTTTGACTTCAATGTGTCCAAAAATTTTTAATAGATCCTTTTTTTAGTTTTCTATCCTTTCGATTGATATTTTTCTTGGCTGACTTTGAAAATAGTATAGTGTAAGACCTTACAATCAACTGATTCTATCTATAGATATTTCTTTGTTTAATATAATTCACTTAAAAAAAAAAAAAAAAAAAAACAAAATCGATAATTTTAACACTTTATTTTCAGTCATTTTAAAGCATTTTAATTGGATCATAAATTTATTCCCAAGGATCCCTTATTCGAACCTAATAAACTAAGTCCTCTTTCATTCGTTAAAATGTGTCACTATACTTACTATTACATATGTGTATATCTATTCATTTCTAACTCCTAGATTAACAATGAATTTACTCATAAATTTTGTTACAAAAATACATAATTCTCGCCAATAATTTTTATCTTTTTTTTTTATTGTTGATTTTGAAAATTTTATTGCTTTTCTTAAGTCTTTTTTATATACGTTACACATACGCATTATACAATGTATGTAAATTAAGTATAGAAAGCATTACATTTTATCTTTTGTTTTTATATATTTTTATGTTTATATTTAAATTTTAATATTATAATCCTCCCTTTAGAAACATTATCCAAAGTTAAAACTCTAAGATATGTTAACATGTTTTTCTTCTTCTTTTAATCATGTACATACATACATGCGGTACATATGTATATAGAACACGTATGTACTAAAATCGATTTACTTTTGACTTATCCTGAATTTTTTTTTTCTCTCTTCACAAAAAGAAAATAAAAAAAAATTTTTTTTGATGTTTATAAGAACAAATAAACAAAAAAAAACAAAATCTATGCACTCTTGTTTTATACTAAAATTTTTATCGACTCTTAAATATTCATAAGTGCTATTTTGTGGTTTTTTACAAAATAAAAATAAAAAAAAAAGTAAAATAAATTTTTCACATGAGAATAATGTAAACAAATACTAGTTAATATGTGAATTACACAGGATGATCCTGTAATCAGGTAGTAAGAAATTAAAACATTTAGCTGCTATAAGAAACATAAGCTCCTGTTTATGTAATGTAATTAAAGATCCATTTAATTTTGCGAACCATAAATATTATTACAGTGAATAATGAAAATTTGCTCAATTAAACATGCCTATAATTTTTTAAAAATCTTATTAAAACCATTTTGTTAGTCAATATATACATACATTTATTTGGCCGTACAAATCGAACTGAATCGCCCTGTACACTAGATTTAACAGGATATTGGATATATATCTTTTGTTTTATGTAAGAATTTTTTTTTTCGTTTTTATTTATTTTATTTTGACCTTTTAGACTTCTATCATCACGATCATCATTGAAGGCCCTAGAGCTTAAACATACATATAACGAAATATTTTTCAGAATTTTGTAAGTTATAGTATCATTTGTACTTTACTATAACAATTTAAAAATACATACGTATGTAGTTAATAATTTGCATATTTGTGGTTATATATGATGCGGTTTAAAATATAAATAAATAAATGTAGATGCTAACAAGACAAGATACATTTTTCATATTTATTCTCACAGTTCACTGGACTACAGTAGAATTAATATGAAAAAAATGTAAAAAAAAAATTTTTTTTTATTTATTTTCTATTTTCATTTTTCTTTTATATACGAATTTTTTTTTTTTTTTGTTTTTGATTTATTTTACTACTTTTCTTTATTTCATTTTATTTTATTTTTTATGTATTTTTATTTTAGTTATAAAACATAAAGTTTCTGTGTAATAAAGACTTTAAAAAGTTACTCAACTTTTTGATGATCTCCAAAGAGAATAATAAAATCGTCATAAGAAATATTTTAAATATTATACATAATTGTTTCAAAATATTTAGTTAAATTTCATTGTTCTAAATAAGTATAATCAAGTATAGAGCAGAGACAAATCTTAAATGCTATGTAGAAATTTTGTACCTAAATTATGTACATACATACATATATGAATGTTATCTATTACGAGTATAAGGTTTTTGAATTTGTCAATATAATGTATTTTCTCTAAATTTATTGAATTCAATTGATAAATTCATCAAAAATTTTAAGAATTATTAGGATTTATCACCTGTTTCTTTATCGCAATACGTATAATCCATATATGTACATATGTGTTCATACATACATGCCTGTGTAAAATAAACAAATTACTAACAATACATTAAATTATCAGATTACATAAAAGTTTTATTTAAGATTAAAACATACAGGTATGTACCATTCACAAGTAACCATTATGTATATACATACGTACAAGTAATTGTATGATTTTTAATTAATATCCCATAAAATAGTAATTTTGAAAATTAGATTGTTGCAAAATGATTTTATATACCATAGATATTTTTAATGTATATATGAAATTGAAAAGATCTTCAATTACAGAATACAATTTTCTGTTGTACATACATATTATTATAAAAAGGAACAGATTTTGTTCCACCAATATTGGAACAAAAGAAGGAGCATCACCTTAGTACTTTCCGATGAAGTTTAATTTTATTCATTCATTTTCTTTTAACCGTATTACACATAAAATAATGTAAATTTCCCAAACACAATTTTTCATCTCCATCATTTTCTTCTTGTGCATCATAATTTTTGTAAAGTACCCTTATCAGTGATGAAAATCTCTCTGAAAGTGGACAGGGATCGAGATAAACACACAGAAGTGAGTTAAAAAAGTCAATGTTGGCTAGCTTGCAACAATATATGTACGTTATATTTTATACTTATAGCATACAAATTTTAATGGTTGTAATTCATGTAATCAAACTTTTGTATTAAAGGGACATCCGTACAAGCATAAAAATGAAATTAAATAAAATCTTCTTTTATTAGAGTCTGTAATTGTATACAATAAACAAAACATTTCCTTTATAAAAATTTTTTGTACAAAACGTATTTGGACAATATGGACATATATGTACGTAGGTACTTTATGTATAGCATACAAATCGTATTTCCTGATTAAAAGTTCATTTATAAATATGTAGGTTTGTACATGTTTGTGTTTGTATAGATTTTTATTAAATTTTATGATGTAATTTTATTTGATTCTTTTTTTTTTATGAAAAACAAAACATCTAATACCTACAATTGAATTTTGATGAGTTGAAATTTCTGTTTTGTTTGTTTAAAAGAAAATTTCACATATTATTGTATTACAGAAATTTTCTTCCTTTGTTTCCTGGAAAATCTAACAAAGGAATTCTGCATGTATGTATGTACATACATATACGAATATATTCATACATACAGAATTTTGTCTTGTTATGGGAATTAACTCCCTTTGAAGATGATTTTTGTTTTGTGCAAACGTCATTGCAAACTACATACATATATGTATGTATACTTTACTTTAAGTACTTGACATATTCTTGAGAACAATATTTATGCTTTCATCTTAAATATATACAGCTTTCCTTTGTCACTTCTTTACATCAGATTTATCACCAAACAAGCAATTTCTCTCTGTATACCTAATTTTTCTCACTTAATTTTCTTATTACGATTGCATGCGACGTAGGCGGAGGAAATAAATTTAATTAAAATCAAAGCGAATTTAAAAAAAAACAAAACAAAAATCTGGAATGTATACAATATATAATTCTGGAATTAATATAAATCCAGAATCTGTTTCTTTTTTTTAATCCATGCTGCTTTATGATGGCATTCAAGGTTGCCCAGGTAGTATAACCCTTTTATTATTTGCCAGGATAGTATAATATACCGTTGAAATTATTATTATTATTTCTTGTTTTTTTTTTAACCCCTAAAGCGAAAAAAAAATTTTTTTTTGTTTTTCTTTTTTTTTCACAGTAACGAAAAATAAATAATAGTATGCATGCTGTGTACATATGCTACATGTGTATGATTGTGTGCAAAACGAGAGGCAAAGAAAAAACAAAATGTGCATTTTCAACTCCATTATTTTTATCTGCAACAATGCACCGATGAACACCAATGTTCTTGTATGTTATATACATAGTCGTTTATATACATATGTATGTACATAGATGAGTACAATATATATGCATATATACAAACTAAAATATACAGATAATAATTCTGATTTTGCATACAAAGAACACGAAACAAAAAAAAAGAAGAAGAGGAAAACATTTTTCGCTATTTTACATTTCACGATGTTTGTAATACGTTGATGTCAGTGAGATTTTTCTTTTTCTTTTTTTTTTTGTGAGGAATTTCATGGAAAAATTGTATACATTTTCCACTATTAAATTATACTGCAATGTGAACATAAAAAGTAACTGCTGAACAAATAAAATACGAATTTTTTTTGGTTATTTGTCTTACTTTGTTGGTACAGATTTTTTCGTAATTCGTTTTGTTTTGTTTAATGTACATTTACATATAATGTCATGGAAATTATGATACATGTACATAATAATAATTTTTTTTTTTTTTTGATTCCGTATCATTAAATCACGAAAGCAGGGATATAAAAAAAATTTGTTTTTGTCGCTTCCATATAGGATTCTGTAAAAGATGACAAAATCAGAAAAATCACAAAAACTAAAAAATAAAAAAAAAATATTTTTTTGTACAAATTTTCATGATAAATAAAATTGATTTATTTTATAATTGAAATGGAATTTCATCATCATATATATATCTCTTTTAATTTTTATTTTCACTGTTCTTTACAATTCAATATGGATCGGGGATTCTTCTACAATTTAGTATAGTTCATATTAATTTTCCGTTGAGATTCATCACTTCTATTTTTCATGAGTTCTCTTCAACTTTATCTACATAACCATTGCATATTGGACTGACTAATCCATCTAGTCCTTTTGATCTCAATTCTAGCAACTCTAAAGGTATTTTATAATTTGTAGATAATTTTTGGTATACTGTTCTACCGCAAAAAAAAAAAAATATTGTGAATATCAAAGGATGATTATAGAAAATCTAAAGCTCTACTTGAGGTTTAAACCAAAAATCTAAAAAAAAATAGGAATTACTAAGAAAAAAAGTTTTAAAAAAATTTTTTTTCATAAAATTAACAAAGATTTACACTTAAATCTGTATTCCAAACATTCATTAGAAAAATGAAATTTTCATTTTAAAAGTTGCGGTAAGATTATTGTAGAAAAACTAAGGAAAAAATATAAAATGGAGGAAAACTGAAAATGACAAATTTTTCTATGTCAGATGTATGTATATATGTACTTGTATATTTTATGTAAGCTATTATTATTTTTTTTTCAAAATTGCTGTATTACTTGTGTGTATTCGTAAAGCAATAAAAAGCGTTAAAAAAAGATGAGACAAATTTAAAAAAAATATTTTAGCAACTTTTTCACACAATAACAGCTGCGTACGTTTTTTGAATTTTAAAAACAAAAGGCAAAGAATTAAAAAAAAAAATGAAAAAAAAATATATATACAGAAGCAAAAAAGAAAAGAATAGAAGAATTAATTAATTTTTCATAATCTTTAATGCATATAAGTTAAATTTGCATTGTATTAGCGCATACTGGTAATTTCTTCTTAAAAAAGCAACAACGAGTATAATACATAATTCTTTTATATATATGTACATTTTAAGCTGAAGATGCACGCAATGAATTTTCTGTTATTTCTTTTTTTTTCGATTTATATAATTTAGATAAAAAGTTTTTAATTATTATTTTTTTATGTATATTATTATATAAAAGACTTACACTTATGCGATAGTGTATGCACTTTGTATGTGCTGTACGTCAAACTCCGACAATTATTTTTTTTTGGTTTTTGTAAAGTTTCATGGGTATAAATGATAATGTCGGGTGCATCTAAAAATTCATTAAAAATTTAAAACTTTTATCATCTTTATTATAAAATATGTATAAAAGTACAGATATAGAGTTTAGCTATGAAATTACAAAAAAAAAAAAAAAAAAAAACAAAAAACGACAAGACAAGAACAATAATGAAAATAACAAACGATACAAGTATACGTTATGAACGGGAATCAACAATAAAAATTAACGATAATAATAATAACAACTTGAGAAATATAAAAGAAAAACTTTTATCGTTTAAATGTGTGTACTGTGTACATACTTGTATGATTGACAAAACAATAATAATAATAATAATAATAATAATAATAATTTCAAGAAAAGATAGACAAGATGTTTTAAATTTAAGTATGATTTATATATGTCGTAAAGATTTATGACCTAAAATTATAAAAGATAAAAAAATATTTTTAAAAAAAATTGTTTATAGTATAAAGTTTAGTGCCAATAAAACAGAAACTTTCAATGTTAAAAATGTACTTAGATTTATTTGGCATGAAAAAAATAAATAAGAAATGATCATTATAATTGAATGAACAATTTGAAACACTTTTATTTTTGTTTTTGTTTTTGGCAATATATAAAAAAAATTCAAATTTGTATGTATGATGGTAATTATTCAAATCCCATGTGTGTACAAATTTGATTTGAAAAATAATACCTATTCATGTATTTACACGTATTGAGCACATCTTTATTACGTCAGAGATTCCTGGCCTTTCAGATGTCCCAGGGCATATTTTAAATTAGCGAGCTAAGATTATGAATTGCTCAGTTTGATTGAAGATATCTTTATCTAATTTTTTTTTACCAGGTATACGTAACGTAAAAGTATAAGGCGTCTGTTCATAGTTTTTTTACTATTGTGTAGGGTCGGAAGCGATGTATTTTTCAAAGTAAAATTTTAGAGTTGATCTTGGGCACTACAATTGTGTCACAATTACTAGAGAGTATGGTGAATGATGATACTAAGCAAGCAATCATGAACACGAATAAGATTTTGTTTTACTATTGAACATCAACGGTTTAAAGGTTGGTAACATCTGCATTTTATACGTGTATTTTTCATTCATATGTGTATAAACATTTTTTTACAGTATTTTCAAAATAATATGATCAGACTCAGTCGCCTAATATAGTGTAATAAATTGTTTTCAATTTTCTTTATTTGTTCTCTTCACTATTGTTTTTATAACATTTGATTTGGTTTAATAAATTATGTACATACAGTCATCAATAGATTGACAATTTCAATTTTATTTTACTTTCTCTATATCAAATCATTTTTCGTGAATGAATTCAATTTTTATTTTTTAGACTTTATCGCTTTGTTGTTTTTATTTTTTTCTGGTTTTAAAATTCAATACAGGTAAATGTTAAACAGCTGAAGACACATAAAAATGTCTATTGATTATTAATGTATGTTCGTATGATTTATACAAGCTATAGCAAAATAAGCAAATGTTATGCGCTTAATATTATAATGCATCAAATTTTTTTTTAAATAGAAATTTTTAAATTATTAAAATTCTAAATCACACATCAATTAATTTTTGAAAAAATCTACGAAATGATGCAAAGATACAATTTGTCTTTTATCTGTTCATTTAAAACTTTTGCAGAGAGTAAGAGCAAAATAGTCTGCATTATACATACATATGTACATACATATGTACATATGTATATAAAATTTCAATATTTTTGCTATAAGAATTCAACCTTGATCAAAGTCAAGGTTTTTCATGGTTTAATCTTTTGGTCTTAACTTTGTGTTAAATAAAGTGGTAAAACTACATACAGTTACCGACATTATAATTATATAATTCAACAAGAACCTACTTAACAACTTTTTTAAACGGTTAAACGCATTAATATTAAGATATTATTATTATGTATATTATTGAGAGCTTACATTGTAATCCCAATACCATCACGTTTATTAGTAGTTAAATTGGTTTTTGTTTGAAGTATAAAAATATTTTAAAGAAAGTTGAAAAGTTTATGAATTTAAAATTGATCAGTATAATTTTAACATTCAACCAATGAAGCACATAAAGACTGAAAATAATATAACAAAAATTATAGATACTTTCTTATCGTGTGATATTGTGTGACCTGTTTAACCTCATTTAATTCATTTATTTATTTTGTAAATAAATTCGTATAATATACGTTGTGAATTGATGTTAATTTCTTCATAATAATAAAAAAATCAAAATAAATAATTTATTAAAATAATGAAAAGAAATTTGAAAATATATTTTATATTTTTTTTATTTATTTTATTTTATTTACTAAATACTAGTGATTGTAGTAATATTAAAAAGAAATTGATTAAAAAACAAAATAAAATTTTACAAAAAGATACATTAATTAGAAATGATGATGATGATTCATTAAAAACTGTATTTAATAAAAATTCAAAAAATAATTTAAATATTAAACAACTTTCATCACCTATTAAACCGATTGCAGCACAAACAAAAGAAGTAACTGGAGTTGAATTTATAAGATTAATTATAATGCGATTAATTTATGGTGTTGCAACACAAATGGGCTTAGAAGAACGTTTAGCTGGTGTATTAAATGGTGCATTTGTACCACCAAATGCTGATGATGATTATGGAACAGATGATGATTTTGGTGGAGATTTAGATATTGGATTTGATTTTCTAGATATATAAAAATTTTCTCTTTTCCAAGAAATTAAATTATTTTCACTAAATTTTTATTTATTTATTTAATTTTGTTTATTTATTGTATAAATGTATTTATTGTAAATGTAGTTTAATTTAGAAAAGAAAATGTGTACAGATATGTGAATAAATAAGTAAAACAATTTAATTTGGTTTTGTTTTTTCGGTATTTTTTTTTTTCAAACAAACTGCAATAAGTACACAATGTACAACAACATAAGTACATAAATTCATATTATATAAAAATATAAGATGAAAATAAATTGTAAAAAATTAATTTTAATTCTAGAAAAAAAAAAAAAAAATTAAAAAAATTCTTAAGTCCTTTTATGTACATACTTTCATGTATAAATTTCATACAGTTATGCTGACATTTGTACACTTATTTATAATATTTAGTATACTTAAAAGAAAATAACTAAAAATATTAAATTTATCTTGAAAATGTTTATTTTTATTTTGTACACATAAGCATTTATCTTATAGAAATTCTTGAAAATCTTTATACAAGATGTGTATAAATGTTGGAATTTTCAATAATGTACATAGATAGCATTTACTTAAGAAAATTTTCTAATGTGGATCAACAGAAATGTAAGAAATATGCGTTATCAAAGACACCCTTTTATTGTAAATATGCATGTATGTATGTATATCTTAAGGTATTTAGATACTCTAAGAGTATTTATAACATTCCATAGAATGAAAATATCGTATTTTCTTCATACCATAAAATTATGGACATTCTAAAGTGTATAAATTTTTAGAACATTTCATACATACATACATACGTATATAAGTATTTGTAAACATAAACAGCATGCATATACTAACATTGTGTTAGTATTCCCTTATATTAGATGGACAATTTTTATTCTTATCAATTGAAAAAAACTAAAAAATTAATATTTCAAAAATAAAAAAATTCATTATAGAAAATTGAAAAATAAATATTCTATTCAATTTTTCATACAAACATTCATGAAAATACAAACACAGATACGGTATATAATATCCTCTGTTAAAAATTTAATTACTTAAATTATGCTTACGGGGTAAAAAAAAAACGAAGAAATTTATAATACCTTCGTAAAATATTTTTTTTTCCCTAAAAATGATATAGAAAGATAATAACTTTTTTTTTATACATAAAATCTAGAACAAACATAGAAAAAGAAACAAAAGCTAAATGCTATTTTTTCTTCTTCATTTATACGATATGACCACAGTAATACAGTAGAAAAAAAAATTAATTTATTATGATTTCGTTTTTTTTTTCATTTTCATTCATTTCCCAAAAAACAGAAATTTTCATTCAGTAAAAAATTTAAAAAAAAAAACGAAATTTTTTTTTGCTGAAAGGATAAAACAAATTATTCGACCAACAACCCTAATATAATGATAACATTACGATGATGACGATGACTATATGACTATGATGACTATGACGATGATGATGATGATAATGATTATGACAATAACGAGAATACTAATAACAGTATAATATACTACTGTTTTAGTATTTTGTATTATATTCTAGTTTCAGGTTCGTTTATTTTATTATGATACAATTTTTTTATATTATGTAACTGCACACATTTGTATTTACAACATATAGAAAAAAAAAAAAAGAAACAACATGACCTGTTTAATGACTCCATTTATAATTTGTATTTATATAAAAATAAAAGAAATTTTTGTTCAGTTTTTTTTTCAGCTACATATTTCTATTTTTATTTTCTCTTATTTAAAAAAAGAAAAGAAAAATAAACAAAACTTAATAGATACATTTATTTTCCGTTAATTTCTGTCAACGAAAATTTTAAATACAGGTAATCATCGTGTAATGTGGTAGACAGAGGTCGCTGGAAAATGTTTCTGTTATATTATATGAACCTGTAATAAATCTGAGATTAAAGCTAAAAAAAAGTTCGTATTGTAAAATATCACATATTGAATGCAGGTTATCTGTATTTGTAATGTAAATGTAAAAAACGGATATCTAATAACGTAAAAAAATTTATTATATGACGAGTTCCATTATAACTTCTTACCATAATGAAAACTGTACTAATTATTATTTTGTGTATTATCCAGTTTATAGTAATTATAGAGTTGGCCATTTTTGACAAAAAAAAAAAAAAAAAAAAACAAAAAAAAAAAAGTTCATCATATTTTTTTCTCTATTTTTTGAATTTTATAAGAGCTTTGTATAAACTTCATTTATAGAAAAACATTATAGAATTAAAAATAAAGGAAATAAAATAGAAATGAAACTGTGTAGAAAATTTGACAAAAAAATAAAGTTTTCATAATACTTGTTTTTTACAATAATTAAAATTTTTATCTGGAAGCGAATTTAATTATTAGCATTCAATTTTATTTGAATTTCATATGTATAAGTGAGAAGGAAATGAAAATTTGAAAATTTTATGAAATTAAATAAAAATGTTAAAACTATTTAGAAATGAAATTTATTGAAAAAAAGAAAATTCAAAGGTTTTAAAATTTAAAGGCTTTTAAAAATATTAAAATATTGGCGATTTAGCCAATACAAATTTCGCTGTCAACCAACAATCGTTCATCATACTATGGTTGAATGAAATAAAATTTGAGAAAATTGTATTGAAATGATAACATTAAATTATTTCATTATTTAATTATGTATTATAATTTTTTTTTTTTTTTAAATATTATCTCTTTTTATTAAATTCCTGTTACATTACATAATCCATATAATTTAATTTTATTTAGTAAAATTGTACAGAGTCTGTTATTAACATTTATTTAAATGTAAGAAATAAATTCATTTTAGTTTTATTATATTATATGCATGTATTTATATTTAAAACATTTCCTTCTTAAATTCTACTACAAAATACAAATAAACAAAAAAAACGAAAAACATATTAATTTCTTCATATTCTTTATTATTAATTATTAAAGTATGTACATTTAATAAATTTCGATTTTTAAATTTTCTTTTTGACGGATTTTTCTTTTTCTCAGAAATTTGTGGTAGTAATAATAATAATTTTTTTTTTTTCTTTATTTTATTATAATTGTATAATTATTATTGATTTTTTTTTTTAATATGATACAAAAAATACAAACTAATTTTTTAATTTTACATACAGGATAATTCTGTTTATTTTACAAAACCGTCGATTGTGAGAAAAACAAAAAATCTTATTGGTCTGAATCTCATATTTTTTCGTCTTAAAGAAGAGAGAACAAGGAAAAAATTTCATTATAAAAGCCTTTTACATTTTTAGAAAAATCAGAAAATCCACTATAATTTTGGTTGAGACATCAATAACCTTACAACTGCCAATACATCACGTATTACAGGACTTTTTAAATTTTAAATATCTTAAACGCCCTCTAGCGATCAAATAAAGACGATTTATGCCAATACGATCTTTTTTTCTTTACCTCATCAAGAGCTTCTGTAAAAACAGAATTACCCTTATAAATCTATTTATGATTAAAAAAAAATGTTTGAAAAAAAAAAAATACATAATTAAATTAAAAGTTTATCGCAGTCTGTAAAAATTACAAAAATTTTATCAGATTTTTATTGTATCCAAACAAATTTTTGAATTTTACTGAAATATGATTTTGGGGTTTTAAAGAAATTTTTTAATATATAAAAAAGACTGAAAAATTCTGAAAATATTTTATGTATTTTTTTTTTTTTTTTTTGTAATATTACACTGTATACTTTAAAACCATAGAATTACACATTTATGTATGTATGTATATTTTTATGATTTTTGTGAGATTTTCAATTTCCTTGATTTAATTTAATTTTTTTTTTTTTTTTTTGCATTTTATAATTACACACAATAGTTATCCAGTACATCTAGATATCGTTTACATGAAATTTTTACTCAAAACACGTACATACGTTTATACACATGTTTCTTACATAATCCTTCTGTTTTCTCATTTTCTTGTTGTTTTTATTTTTTTTATTTTTGTTGTGTTTGTTTAATTTTCATTTTATATGGCAGTTTTAAATCTCTTTCTATAAATTGTATATTGTTTCTGACTTTGATGGATTGTTCGTGCATGTTTTATGTACTATATTATGTATGTATGTATGTATGTATATATCTAAAATTCTATTGTAATATTTCACTTTATTTTTGGATTAATACTTTAAATTTTTGTTTTTGTTTTATTTATTTATTTTTTTTTAAATCCTTTTTTTTTTCTTTGTACTTTATTCCATTCTTCTTTTCACTTATTCTATTATAAATTTTTAATTTTAATATTTTTATTTTATTTATTTAAATTATTATTTTTTTTTTTTTTTGAATTTTTTCTCTATAAGCTGAAAGGTGTTTGTGTGTGTGTTTTTTAAACGTATAAATATTATACACAATTAAAGCTTGAAATAAATGCGCTGTTAGTTGGTTATTTTTATTATTATTTTTTTTTTTTTTTGTTTTGTTGAATTTAAAATCAAATAATGAAATTTTTACTGTTCTATATATTATAATGGAAAATTTTTTTATCAATAATATATGCATGTGTATGGTAATCTCACGTTTCACGCGAAAAAAATAAATAACTAAATTTCATGAAATACACATCAGGTAAATTCTGAACTATTTTCGTTATTGTAGAAATCACCTTTAATTTTCATCGCTCTCTTTGAGAATAAATAATTCCGGATCATCTTTATTCAACAAAGGGTAGAGCGAATGGCTTCATATTTCTTGTGATCATCATTTGCATGATGATGGTTGGCTTAGTTATTATGAAGTCAACAATTAATTATGGTTTAATTGCTAGAAATTTGTAAATTTGAAAAAACTTACTGTTGTTTTCGAAATCATATTACGTGTGCATATCACGTTAAACGAGAGATTACTGTATTTGATATTTTCTATAATTAAAATTTTTTGCCTCTCTCATTTTAAAATAGATATTGTGTTTTGCTTTTGTTTGTGTGAATTAATTCTTAATGAATTTATTTATGATAATTCAATTATTTTTATTTATTATTTTTTTTTTTCTAGTTTTTATTCTTGTTTAAAATGTAATTTATTTTTTACTGCACCATCATCAATGACTTTACAACCCGGGTTAGGTAGGTTTTAGCCTGCTCTAGAATAACTCCTCTAGACGTTTCTATTCATATCATTTTTTTTCCCTCTTTTATTTTAATTAATATTTTATTAATTCATAATTTTTTATCTTATTATTAACATTTTATAATAATTAAAAAAATTTATTATTTTATTTTTATTTAATTTTTTTTTAAATATTTTTTCTTTAAATTAATGTGTAATTCTGAATTTTTCAATTAATCTCTTTTATTTTTATTTTATTAACAAAGCGAAACTTTTTTGTGTTTATTAATAAAAATTTATTAATTACATATTATATTGCAATGTATTTATAATATTATAAAATTCTACTAAGCGTATAAAATATAAAAATTTGTAAGAATACATTTTCACATATTATAAAATGATAACTAACAGCATCTGATGAAGAAAATAGAAATGATGACGAAGATGATGTACTACTGTAATGTGTAACACTTAAATCCCTTATTTCGGTATCTGGTTCGTATGAGAAAAAAACAGCAAATCAAAAAAATAAAATAAAAAGAAATAGAAAAAAAAATAGAAGTGGAAAATTGTAGCATACAAAATAATTTCGAACTGGTACTTTTATTTGAAAAAAAAAAAACTGTTTAGAATTCGACTAATTTTTAATTAAAATTTTATTTATTTTTAATTTTTCTATATCATTTATCACCTTACCTATATTTGTTGTGGAAAATGTAAATGGCTCTGAAAAATCACTCCAACCAAAACGATTTCTATTTTATAAATTAGATAATTATAAATTTTTTTTTAGATATTACATGAACATAAATATAGAACATAAATGAAATTGAAAAATTTGTTTAATGACTTGAATTCTTTATTAACTCACCTTGCTTGAACTTTAGCTTCATATTGTTGATCTGGTTCCAAACCTCTAATCAAATAATTCATACCTTGTGTATAACGATTTGATAATGGTATTGCTGGTAAAATGATATCTCTCCATTCATTTCTTGACCAATGTATACCATTATTACTGAAACTGCCATGATAGTTGAAAGGATCAAATTGTATACCAGGTAAATTAATATCACCATCCTACATACGACGTTTGTAATATGAAGGCACAATATTGCGTTTATTGGTTTTAGAAAAAAAAAAAAAAACAAAAAAAAAACAAAGGATTAATAAAAAGAATATTTGGTTTTTAAGCAAAAGAAAGTATACAAAAAATAACAAATTGCCATAAAAACACAACTGTTGAAAGAACAAAATGAATCACTTATTTTTTCTGTATCAATATAATCAACCAAAATACAGTATTTTTTTTTTTTTTAGGAAAAAAAATTTCAAGTGTTATTTCCGATTTCCGATTTAAAAATGGTAATCGTATATCACACAATCCCACACCATTAATGTGATCACACAGAGTTCATGAAAATATATTCATTTTACCCCCAACAGTTTTTTCTTCCAGAAATTAAGCCAATTTATAATACACACAAAAATGAGATTGTGTACACTTGTGTGCGTATATATACAGCCTAAATATATACATGCATAAAAATAAAAAAATTCCAACGTACACACATACATATATTGTATTCGAACGTACGTTGATATACATTCTTATATGAAATAGAGAATACATACATCTTTTTTTAAATACGGATGTAATTGAAAATTGCGGTTATTCACATCATATCCATTATCGATAGCGTTTTGTCGTGGTGCCAATCTATAATATAATTTATATTCTTCAATTGGAGCGTATGAATTTACAATCCAGGAGATGTTATATCTGTATACAAAACAAAAATAAAAATATGTATAAAAAGGAAGGAGAGGTTTTAGTTATTTCAATAAATTTTCTTTTATTTATTCTATATGAATTATTTCTATATACAGTAATCATTCGTCTAAATCGAGTTAATGCTACCACAAAAAATAAGTGACGAAAGAAACAAGTACAAAATTATTTAAAAGTAATTATAATCATGTAATGTAGAATATTTCCATAATTTATAAACCACCTTATACGAACACCATATTAAACGAAAGATTACTATGCATTATAAGGACATTCACATATTTAATCATTGGCATATATCTATTTAATTTATTTTAACAATTTATATCATACACACAATTGATAAATTACATCAAAATAAATAAAACAGAAAGGTAATTAAAATGAATCTAATCTAAAGTACATTACATTTGAACGATTGAAATAATAATCATAAATATAAATTATAGGACAGCATAAATTGCTTATTGTTAAAGTATATACGTATACATATGAACTTTATAATTCAAATGTAAAGTCTATGTAAATAAATAAATAGAAAATATTTGAAACGTACTTATCTTTCCATTGACTAATTGGCATTGAACGTAATGTTGGTGCATATGGTCTACCAGTTAATGATATAGTTTTTCTTGTTTTACCCAATTGATTATCTGCAACACAGGAATAATTACCAAAATCGGTTGCATGAACTTTTCTTATAATTAATGTATGCCGAGCACCACGACTTTCCATAACATGACGTTCAGTTGTATCAATTTGCATTGTATCCTTAAACCATAGCACCTGTTTAATCAATAAAAAGCAAAATAAATAAAATTTACGTTTATATTCATTTATGTAAAGATATAAAATAAACAAATAAATAAATTTAACAGAAATATGAAATAATAAATATTATTCAATTAAATTCTTTTATTTACAATATTTTATTTATTTCATCTTTTAATACCTCTGGCTGTGATTCTCCATGTACAATGCATACAAGTGTTGCTTCTTGACCTTCACCTGAATGTATAACAGATTTTTCAACAGAAATTTCTGGAGGATCTAGATGAAAAAATAAAACAAAATAGAAAAATAACAAGAAAAATTAACCAAACAAACAAAATGTATATAACATAATGCTTCAATATTTTCTTGTATTTCTTTCAAGTGTTTTCCTTATCCTTCATTCAAGAAATTAATTTTATTTTATTTTCTATATTTTGTTTTTTCTTTTATTTTTTAAAAATTTCCAATTTGCCAAACATTCATTAATTCATTTGAAGAATTCAATTTGTTTTTGTTTATTAAAAAGCTATTGTATATTTACAAAATTCTAATTAAATTAATTGTAATTATACTTGGTCTTGATAGATTTTCTGAATTTTCAATGTTTTGTCAACCATTTAAGACAAATGACTAGATTATATGTAAGTGTTTGTATTTTTATATGTTTTTTATAAAAAAAAAAAAGGTAATGCTTTGATGTAATGACTCGTACGTTCTCGGAGAAAATACTTTGTTCATATAGATTTTTGAAAAAAATTGATTTTATTTTATTTTTAATAATATTCTATTGTTACTTGCTGACAACAAATAAAGTAAAATATGTTTGATCATATAAAATGAGTTTGCTTCCTGCAGATGTGTAATTAAAAAAAAAAAAAAAAAAAAAATGTAAATACAAGTAAAAGAGTGAGCGTATTAACTTAAAACTCACAATCACAATTTGCAGCTACGTACATTTTTTTAAGTACAAAATTTTCATCCTCCTTTTATCATTACAAAGAAAAATAAAAGAAAATTTTATGAACAAAGTATAATTTCACTCAATCCTGTTCATTAAGGATTATACAAGAGCCTAACCATATACTGTTTTTATTTTTTATTTTTTTGTTTTTATATCAACATTCATAATCGTTTATTCTTTCAAGTAGTATTCTAAATGTCAATAATAATTGATTTACTCTCTTATTGAGTGGTTATCTATAAATAAATCAAGATATTCGATAGTTTATTTTTGTTTTGTTTCATTTCTTTGTTGTACATATATTCTTTTACTTTTCACAATGTCACTTGATGATTTGATGGAAAGTCATTCAAAGGTTGAATAAAGCTAACAATGGATAGACAATGAAAAAACAAAAAAAAAGTGGAGAAAATTGTATAGGAGGAATCAAAATGAAAATGTATGTATTTATCTCATTTATTCATTTTATATAGAAAATAACATTTTTTTTTTCTTTGTTTGATTCTGTTTATTCAATAATGAAAATTGATTTAGATTTCATGACTGTTTTTATCTTTTCATTTTTTTTGTTATTTATTTATTTTTTTACTTATCCGTTCTAATAATATAGTCATGCTTTAGCTCTTTGTGTTTTATTTATTTTTAAAATTTTTTTTGTTTTTTGTTTTTTTTTCTGTCTCTGACTTGCAATAAATTTATTTCAACTATCCGACCCGTATACATACTATAAAACTTGAGCTTTTGAACTTTAATTATCTTCTGTATTATTTCTTTTTTTTGTTTTGCTTTGCTTTGCTTTTATCTTTATAATTTATTTATTTATTTTTCAGTTTATTGCTTATATATGTATGTTCACACATCTGCAACAAAATATTTTATTGAAAAGGAAAATATTCTACATTTTTTAAATAACAAAAAAACAAAAAAAAAACAATAATAATAAAATAAAATAAAGAGAAATTTAAGAATAAGATACATATGTGTATGTACATGTAAATAATGAATAAATATTTACAAAGGCCAAAAGAAAAAAAGAAAGCAAAATAAATACGAAATGCTTTTCATATGCTAAAATAAAAAGGAAAAGCAAAAACACACAAACAAAATATAAATTAAATCGTTTTCCAAGATAATATTTAAGAAAATTTACTGTGTACATGTAAATAAAAGCATTTACGAAATTAATGAAAATGTGAAAAAATCTTTGAAATATAATTTTTATTCAGTGCTTATTTCGAAAATTCCTTTGATTTTTATTGGTGTATCAGTATCGTTCTTTTTTCTCTTACTTTTAAGTTTATTTTAATTGTTTCTTAAAAAATGTAAATTTCTTTTTTTTTCCTTAAATTGAGGTAAGAGAACATTTCTATATTGTATGATTAGGACGAGGTTGCTCGAATTTAAATATTCCTTCGGATAATAACTTAAAAAATTATTTCAAATGGTCGTATTTCCTAAACTTGAGCAATTGGAAAATTCAAGATTTAATAAACTCACATGTTCCATAAAATGTTCAGTGCCCGTACAAGCTTGTTCTGTTTGTTTCTGAAGCTTATCATAAGTTTCTAATCGTATTAACAAATTTTATCTAAATCCAATACTTAAATTTGAAATCTCATGGTAAAGTAGGTAAAGAAGAGCGCTAAACATTTATTTTAAGACACCCTGTATGATGTATTACACACATTTCAGTGTTTAATTACATATTGACATAAAGTAATCCCTTCATAATAATATGATGATTTAGCTAAATTGTTAAATATTGTAAGATGAATTAATATAGACAAATTATTTCACATTAAATAATTTCCGGATGCGTATGTACATAGAAAAAAATCAATTTTCAATCTATATACGATTTTATAACAAACAAAAAAAGAAACATGCATAGTACGCAAAAATATTCATATCATCTATTTATACTTACATAAAACATGTAAAATAATTTGACTTGATGCTGTTTGCCCAACACCATTATTTGCAGTACATGTATAAACTCCACCTTTATGTCGATCCATATTTTCGATAATATACACCGGTGAAACGTATTTATCCTCACCTGTCAAAGATAATCAATGATAATGTATACATATAAGGGTAAAATAATGTACAGCATATATTCATTCTCTGTATTTACATGAGAATTCGATTTATTTTGTACATATTAATACACGATTACCATACATAGTATACACTTAATATTAGTAAATCTACATATTCTCCTGAATTCATCAAAAAAAAACAATTTTTTTTTTTTATTTCAACACATTGTCAATTCGAATTATTGTAATAACCATTTTTGCATCCATTTTATAAAAATACACTCAAGAATAATAAAATTAAACTGAATAAAAAAAATAATAATAACAATGATTTACAAACTAAATAAAGGACTAATGAAAGTCGTATTCAATTCAGTATATCAAATTTAAAATCAGTTCTCTGTATACAAAAAGAAAAATAATAATAAATAAATAAAAAAAAAAAAAAAAAAAAAAAAAAAAAAAAAGTTAAAAAATTTTCTCTGAATGATTGCAACGGTTTGTGAATTTTCAATGTGAGTAATTTCAGTTAATAAATAAAAAGAAAGAATGTTATATGCTCTAATATTTGTGTAACTATGTAAGAGCACGTACATATATGTGAAGTGACAAAATAATATAAATCTGGTACATGCAACAAAAAAAAAAAAAAAAACAGAATCTATAATTTTTGTTCTCTTACCATTTGGTAATATATTATTTTTTCTTGTCCATGTTATATTTGGTGTTGGATTACCAGATGCTGCACATTCAAGACGTACTGCTGATCCCTTTTTAACTTGTAAACGACCTCCAGATGTAACATGATGAATTTTCGGAGGTACTTTTTTTTTCATAATATTCAAAAAGAAAAGAAAAATGTCAAAAAATCAAAAAAATAAAATCAATATTTATATTCTATTATAAAAAATTAAATTTAAAAATATGTTCATTTTTCTTTAGTTTATTCGAAATAAAATGATTAGAGTCATATGTCATATAAAATGTATACATGAATGTCAAATCAATAGAAAAAATATCATGGAAATATGTTTAATTTATTGTGGAAAGTAACGAGGGGAAAAGGTCGAAATTAATGGTAAGAATCTTAAAATCTTAAAAAATTATTTGTAACGTGATTAATTTTTTAATTTTTATTTTTTTAGGATAAAGAAAGATTACCTTTCGAATTCGATAAAATTTGGGGCTAATTCAAAATTTTAGAAAAAGCTTATGGAAGTAAAGTTTAGCTCCAACAGAAACCAATAAACTTGAAAGAGCTAAAGTTGAGAGCTAAACTTGAGAGCTAAACTTGAAATTAATGAGAAAAACCATCTGAAGTTATTAAATTGAATGAAAGTAATCGAGGATTGAACGATCTAAAAGACGAAATTGAAGGACGTTATAAACTATAGGTTGTCAATGAATAAGAAGTTAATTTAAGCCTAAAAAAAAAAGAATTACAGAATTCTGAGAAATACATAAAGATTAGCCTACTTACAAAAGCAATCGATTATTCAAGCAAATTTTTCAATCTCAAAATAATATATATTGTATATTAATATGAATTTATTCAATATGTTTTTTCTTTTCTCCTTATTTCTTGGAATGTACTTAATATCTTACTATAATTTCTCTTTCCTTGTTCAGTATCTATCTTATTTCAAAAATATTATACTATATACCTATACATACATACCATATTCAGATACACTTATATGTATGAATGATTCAGATTTAATAAGAAAATAAAGTTATTTATCAAATTTATGTCGTTTTTCAAGTTATTATTTTCTATACGGAAAATAGATTTTTATTTTTATTTATTTTGGATATGAATTATTAATTTTTTTTTTTTTCGTTTTCATTTTTGTATATATTTGTTATTTTCTTTTTCTTTTTAGTATCAAGAATTTTTATTTACAATTCATTATTTTTCTGTCATTGTAATGGAATTTATTGTATCATTATAATCGTAATAAGCATAAGGAATAAATTTTTGTAAATATATTGAATATATAACTGATATATAACAGACTATATTGCGTACAGATAGGATATAAGAAAACTTGATGGCTTGAACACAAAGCAGATTATATACGAGCAGTGACTGTAATATGCTGTTATGAATGTTTAAATTTGTTCTTTTTTTACGTCGTGGGTGGTCATCAATGTTTGTAAATGTGTATAGCAAACACATATAAATTGATGGACAAAAATTCAATAATTTCTAAAATTTTTTCTATATAACTTAATGAAAATTTCATAAAAATTCAAAACATTTTTTATAAAACATAAATAAATAATCAATCGTTGGTCGTTACAATGTATATTGTGCACAAGCCATAAAAGTAGCCCGATTATAATCCACAAATTGTTAAAAAAAAAAAAAAAGACCAAAATGGAAAATATATTTTTCCTTTTGTCTTTTTTAAACATAATAATAATAAATATAAAAACCAACTTTGAATATAAAATGAATATATAAACCGACAGTAAAATTGTATACATACATTATATATGTATGTATGTATATATTTAATAAATAATAAAATATAAGAAAAATTTGAATAGAATATAAGAATCCTAAATAAGTATATAAATATAAATGTCTATGTTATATAAGAAATCTAGAATAAAATATGCAAATTTTAATTCAATGACAACTGTTATTTAATCATAATAATATGGAAATAATGATAATAATGATAATGTTTTGTAATACAAAACAATAAAAGGACAAAATAAAGTGAATAGATAAAGCGAATAAACAAGCGAATAAAATGAAGAAAACATTGACAAAACATATAAATATTCATGTAATAAGAATATAGTATATAAGAAACAGAGAAAAAATATTATAAGCATAATGACATTAAATCCATAATATATATAAAAACAAAAAAACAAAAAATTGATAAAATTTATAAGAACAAAAGAATAAGAATATAAATAAAAATAAAAGAAAATAAAATAAATAAAAATATTCATATAAGAATGAATTATTGTACGTATGTAATAAGTAATAAAACAAAAAATAAAACAGGCAATAATAAAATAATAATAAACATAAAAAAAAAAAAGGAAAATTCTCTTGTTTAATTTTAGATATTATTATCTACTCTGTCTATAGCATTGAATTTTATTAGATTATAACGGAAACACGTTAGATTTATACACGTCTCTATGATGTATTTATTTATATTATGTTTAAGAGAAGATAAAGAAAATAATAAATTTCGTATCGTAAGCATATACATACATACATATATTACTATACTCGTATATCTATATACTGTTAATATGTATTGTACATAGATATTTGTAAATGCTATTAATTTTATTGTAATACACGTGAAAACGAAATTATATTATTATTTGTTATGTTTTAATTTATTATATCAATTGCTAAAGTACATATTATATATAAAGTACATATAGTATATAAGTACTAGATGAATACAATAAATTTTGAGTAATTGAAAGATATTCATTTTGATAAATGAGGAAATAACCGACAAAAATGATTTCAAATATAATAATGAAAGGAAAACTTCTGAAAAGTATATACATTCATTTTAATTGTATATGTATGTGTATTTTAACTTTTATATTTAGTGTATAATTTTATAGATGCGGGTCAAAGCGGGTCAAACGGGTGTAAGATGATTTTTGTTCGTATTTTGTTTTTTCTTTTGGTTTTCCAAATCTTACCTAAAATTTCTACATGATGTGTTATTTCTCTTGGCTCAATTGTTGCTATTTGACATATATAATCACCAGCATCATGTGGTGTTGCATTAGTTATTTGTAATGTATAACCATTAATTAAACGTACTCTTGGATCTGGTGTGACTTTAACAGTACCGGCCGTTAATATAGCGATACCACGCTTCCATGCTAACACATAAGATCCTGTATAAATAGCAAAAAAAAAAAAAAAAAAAAAAAACAAATGTAAAAAATTTATAAGTACTGAAAATCTTGTAAAATCGAAAAAAATTATTTTTCTTCTTTTTTTTCTTTTTGTGAGATCACAGATAAAAATTTAGCAAAGTATTTTTGACTTCTTATACATACCAAATGCAATTTTTGTATTCATGTTACAAATGATTACATTAAAGTATAATTTAAGCTTCATTTGTATGTAATGTTAAATGTTTGTATAAACATATATCTCACCTGGATGTGTTACTTCACATGGTAATGATATTGTCTCTCCTGTGACAAATTTAAATGCCTCTGATCTAGATATAAATAATGGTTCAATCTTAATGCCAACAGCTTGATTCGCTGATATTGCTAGAATGAAAAAAAAAAATGTAACAACAACAAAAAAAAATATACGTTAGAATAAAATGAAATCTGAATTCTAATAATAAAAATAAGAAATTTAGAAGAAAAAGCAAAAATAAAGTAAATATTTAAGTATTCTGAGAAAGAAGCAAAAAAAAAAAAAAAAATATATGTATATATAATAATAGGGAATTTTGATAAACACAACAGGAAAAAAGTGCCACAGATAAAATGAATGGTAATAAAAAAGAAATTACCTTCGAAATCTTTTGATGCAAAGTAAAAAAAGATGTTTAAGAAATATATCTTTTTATATAGGAGTAAAGGTCGAGAATTATTTATTCATTATTACCTCTATTGTTATATGTTAGAATGTATACATTTTCATTTCAAAAATGAATATGAAATGAATAGATAAAAGAAAATAAGTACATGAAATAATCTTCTAGGTCGAGAGGTTAAATAACAACAACAATAACAACAAAAGATTTATAAAAAGATTTTTTTTTTCTGTCTTCTTTTTATTTTTTAGTAATAAAAAGTTTTATTTTCCTTTCGTTTACTTTTTCCTTTTAAGCGTAAAAATTTCATAATAAAAAAGAATTCATCAAGATGGTTTTTTTCTTCATATTTATTTTATTTTGATTATAATCATTTACTTTTGTTTTGGCACCCTATAAATTGCTAAATTTTAAATCCATCAAAACTAATTATAAAAATCCTAAATAAATAAATGAAAATATGTATATAACAACAATAAAATAAATGTATTATAATGTTTTAAATAATAATGAATTAATTTAATATGGAGAAAGGGAAATTCAAAAATTACAATGACAATTTTTGATACGATTGCTTGTATCTACATACTCGTATGTACATACTTTAATGTATATCTGACGTACATATATATCTGTATGTACATATATGGTCAATATAATATGAATTAAAATGAAATTACACTATCGTGATACCTTCGGGTAATGATGGTAATTCTAAAATCTATTACGGACTAAACATGTATAAATTTTCACAGCTACGCCGGGTGACTATTTTCCTTTCACAGAATTTTCTATTCTCCTATGCAGTTGTTGACAATATTTAAAAACTCCAATCTGTTAGAGCCAAAGCCAAATTTTTTTTTCTCAAGTGGTTATACTTAAATTGTCGTTTGTTATCTGAGACCATTGTTAGCAAAAGCACTGCTATACATACAACTTCAATTCATATAATATTTATTTTGTAAATTTTGATTTTTATTTTAAAAAATTCGTATATGCCTAAAAAATTAGATCTTTCTTATAAACAGGGTCAAAGTGAAAATAGTTGAAATACATAAATAAAAAAAATATATAAGTATATTTTTTACATACATGATACTCTCATGCAATATAGCTCATTTGTTGACCTAGAAAATGTAACACATTACTATATTGCACTTTCAAAGTGCATTTTTAATATGATTTTTTTTTAATTTAGAGATAAATGCAACGCATACCGTGAAATAAATTTTTAATTATGTAATTTTGAGTGTTTTTTTTTTTTTTATTATTATTATTTTAGGTTAAATAATTTTATATATAAATGACCTTCGTATAATATGATATTTTATTAATGCGATTTTTGAATAATCAGCATATTTTAACTACATAATATGACGTGAAAGCTGAAATGAGTAATTTATACAACGCAAAATTCTATTATGCGTTTAACCATGTTTAACTAATTTTTCATAACATTTATTTTTAAAATTTAAGCCCAAACAATTATAATTCTACATCAATCTCTTTCAATCTATTTAGTGGTTTAGTGATTTATTTTTCAAATTTATACTAAAACTTATTATTTGAAAATTTATAAATGAATTATTGTTATTCATCCCTGTAGCAAAGTAAAATAGAATCAAACAAATGTTTTAATGTATTTTTTCTATGGTTGTAGTACACAACCATACCACAAATGGTTACATTATGAATTTTGTTTTTTTTTTTTAATTTAAAGAAAAAAAAATTTGTTTTCAACAAAAAAAACAATTTTTTTTTTTTTGCATAAAAATCATAGGAATGTGCAATGAAATAAATACGCATTATAAAATAAAATAAAAAATAAAACAAAAAACTATGTATTTCCATTGGAATCGCGAGTATCAAATAAAATTGTTTAAATATAAATTGTCGCATAAAATAATTTATTATGATCATCATTGCAATAGCGAGCAATATACTAAGCAAAAAAGAAATTTTTTTTTTCTTTAGCAACTGCAATAAATTTTTTGGCAACTATTCAATTTGTCTATTCAATTTGTATATGAATGTATATTTGATTCATTTTATTGTTTTATGTTGTATTCTTCATACTTTTTTTTGATATGCATGTATAAAGTTATTTTTCAATCTAATTTAATAAAATGAGTTTTATTTTTTCATTTTCTACAACAGAAAAAAGTTTTTTTATCTCTTTTCTTGCCTTTCATGAAAAATTTGTTTTTTTTTTTTTTTTTTTTTTATTTTGAAAATTATAATTTTTCCAAAGAAAATTTTCAAGTGATATTTTTCGTTCTTATATTTTATATCGCACAATGTACTACTGTCTGTATTATCACATTTATATTTTTAAAAAATCATTTATGAGTTTTGGGAAAAAAAAAATTTTAAATTATAAAAATTCAAGTATGTACACACAACTATGTGTATAATAGATAAAATTACGTTACTGAATGATGCTAGTCATTTTTTTTTTCTCCAAATTTCAATTTTATTTTGAAAATTAAATACAAAACACATTGAATTTATCATTACACTGGTGTACGTGAGTGTGTACAGTAAAATCTTCAAAATTTGCTGTTAGTACAACTTGGCCGCCTGTTTAAACTAGCCTACATTGTCAATTAAGTTTTAGCTTCCAACTAAAGCTATAATTTTAGCTTATAAATTTCCTGACTGGAAAATCTTATGCGAGTTGGCCACTTATTTATTTATTTTGGAAGTTAGACTCGAGTACCTCAAGTTGTACTGTACTAAGAGTGGGCATCATAGATAGATTTTACTGTATACAAAAGAAAATTGCCTTATTCATATACTAGATATACCTACAGTTGACTGTCATCATTTTTGTCCTATTTTATACTTATACATATAAACACGATTGCCTTCTTTTCATGAAATTTCGAGTTTTCTTCTTTTTTTTTTTTAAAAAAAAAGTTGAAGAGAACAAATTTTATTTTATTTTTATTTTTATTTATTTTTTTTTTCTGTGTTAACCTAATTTTTATTTTTAATTTACACAGCATAAAACTTGATTAAAACTTCTTATTCTCACAAAAAACAAATTTAACACAGATTTTACAGAGGATTGAATCATTTTTTCTGCAAAAAAAAAAATAATAAGAAAGAAATTTTACAAGTAAAAATCATTTCTTAAAATGAAATCATTTATAAAAAAAAAGACATTGTGCTTTTGAATTTGATCACTTCGATCCTACTAAAATTAAACTAGAATTTTTCGACCAAACAATCCTACTTCACTCATTTCGTCTTTACAAATTATCTCAAAAATTTTTAATAAATTTTGCTTCAACTCTATACTGTATGTTAATTTCTGTCTTTCATTTATTTATTATTTTAAAATTTCTTCTGACATTGATCAAATAATAATGTGGTTTTATTTAAATTGTATGGGTGTGTGTGTTTGTGTGTGTGTGTATAAATTTTAATACACACGTATGAAATTTTAAATTTATTATGCTTTTCACATCGTATAGCAAAGATGCTCCCACACTTCTATTTATTTTCTTTTTAAATCTGTGTACGTTCATTCATCATCATCTACTATTCGTACACGTACAGAAAGGAGATACTTACTCCGAAAACAACAAAAACAATGTTTGAAATTTAGAACAAAATTTTTAACCACTTTTTAATATTCTCTTCTTATTCATCATTTTTAACCTTTTTTTTTTGTGTTTTTTTTTTCGTTTAATATGCAAAATGCATATTATTGGCCTGGTTTTTTTTTATTTTATTTTTTTTTTTTGGTTTTTGGTTTTCTCCTTTCATTTTACTTATTTTGTTTTTTAGTTTGAAAATAACAAAAGCTGTGAATCTATTTTCATTTATTTATTTTTTTGTGAAATTTTATACTTTAAAAATTACATTATTTTTCTACTTTTATTATTAATTATTGTTTTTATGCTTTTTGAAAATAATATGAAATTAATATAGAATCATTAAAGTAAATAAAAAAATAATTAAAATAAGTAAAATAAAATAAAATAAAACGAATAATAAAAAACAACCCACAGAACTATGCTGTTACATAAAAAAATCCCTGTTTTAGTTGAAAATAATTTAGAAAAAAAGCAAAATAAGAATAAATAAAACAATATTAGATGCTTAGTGTTCACAGCATATTGACTAGAATTTTTGTATTCATAAAAATATGAAACTTTTCAAGGATTCAATGAATGTAGTACAAAACAAAATCTCTCATTTTCGACAAAAGAAAATTCGACATTTTCAATTCAATGTTTCAGTGAACATGACTTGACGCCATAGAAAAGAATAAGATCATTAGGCGTGGACAACAAATGCTCTCCCATGCTAAGTTAATTTAAGTCAACCTAGACTTGTAATAGAATAAGGTAAAATACAATCAAATAGGATCTGTACTTTTTTAATGCTTATAAAAATTTCTTGATAAGAATAAAAAGAAAATTTTCTAAAATCATAAATAAATGCAATTTAAACAGGCTGTATACATAATGTAAACGTATTTTACATTCAAAAAAGAGGAGATCCACCATCAAAAATTATTATGCTATAAGAATACAAAATTTTCAATTTTCCAAATTATTAAGTACATACATCTACATGTTATTCTTAGTACTGGATTTTAAATAAAACGGTGTATACAAATATTTTATGACATGACATACAAATAAGTAGGCAGTACATTGAGTAAAACAAACACGTTGTGTATACACGTATTTATACATATATGTACATACGTATACTCACGCACACGAACAAACATGCATGTGTATATGAATTTAAAATGAACATCCTTTTATTATGAATGATGATTTTAAAAAACTAAAATAAAATAAAGAAACCAAGCAAAAAAAAAATGATAAAGAAAAATGAAATATACAAAAATAAAAAGGATCACAAGGAATAATTGAAAAAGATTTTCTTATTTGTAAAGCAAATAACGTATATACAATATGATAAATTTAGAAATATTATGTCTGACCTTTTCCCATTTTTCTTTCATGTTTTTTTTTCTCGAATTTTTTTTTTATTTTCTTTTATGAATGTATAGGTTTATGTAGTTTTTAATTGATGATATCGAATTTTCTTTCTTTATTCATTTTGGAAATATGTACAATAACAAAAATACCCAAAATGTATGTATACATAATAATAAAAATAATCATCAATAAAATTTAAATTGAGATGAAAATTAAAATATTTTATGTATATTTTCTATTGTGCTTCACAATTTTATATACAAGGTGTTTCACGAATAAATACTAACTTTAGTAAAAACGAATTATTTTGTTATGAATCAATTACAACATGATAATAATTTTATTTACAATTTTCGAAAGATTGGCAATTTGTGTTCTGAATTAAATTATGTAAAACTATCTAACATCGAACAAAATATAATTTAACTGTGATAAAAATCAATTTAGGCACCATATCTACAATTTTATATAATTTTATTTTTCAGTATAAGCATTTTTTATGAACAGCCAAGTCAGCAGGGTGAAACACCCTGAACATTTTCAAATTAGAAAAATAATAATAATAATAATACTCTTACGAAAATTTGAATAATTCTTTTTAACATTGAATGTAATTCATTTTAATAGAAAAAGGAGATTCCACTTCATATAATTTAAATTAAATAATTTCGAATGTTATGTAAAGAACGAAAAAAAGGAAGAAAAGAAATGAAAAAAAAAATGTTTAAAAGAATAATTAGAATAATTTAAAAGGTTTTAATATTGAACGTCAAAGCAAAATATAAAATATAATCCTTCGTAATTTAAATTATAAATTTATAAATATTTTTCAAAAATAAATTTGTAAATGTAAAGAATTTTACGTTGTCTTTTTCAAAATTTTAATAATAATCTTTATTTAATTTTTTTTTTAATTTATGGAAAAAATTAAAATTTTTTATGTCTTTTTAAGGTTTAAAATTAGGTATTTGTTGTTATTGTTGTTATACAATCTCATTTGAGTCAAAATAAATTTAAAATTAAAATAAAAAAAAATTAAAAATTAAAATAATTAAGGATTTTCTCTTAAGTTTTTTTTTTAATTATATGCAAATTGAATAAGGATTTTTTTTTTTTTTTTGATTTTAATGATATATGCATAATATATATTTGAATAAAAGTAAAAATTAAGATTTATGAAATTCAGATTACACACAAATTTTTGTACAAACAACAACCATGGGAAATTGTATGTAATACACAGCCCATGTATGTACATGTTACATTATACATAAAAATCGTTCGTAAATATATCAAATGATGTTTTAACAAGCATGTGGCTGATATAAAATTAATTTACATCGAAAACCACAAAATACGTGCACATGTATACTGTGGATATAATTTCTATCTTTTTTCTGGTTCTTTTGAAATATTTGTTAGTGGTTTTTGTTTTTTTTTTATTTTTTTTTTATTTTTGTGTCATTTTAATTCTGTTATCAGCAGTAGACCAGCATAAAATTTTTTGTATGCATGTATGTGATGAGGAATATAAAATGTAATCTTTCATATATATTTTTTTTTGTTTGGTTAACTACACTAGGAATACAAAAAAATATACGTACATATATAGCTTAGAGTTGGTATAATTTTTAAAAAAAATATTTTCGCACCTACTGTTGCTTGAACATGATATACGGGATAATGATAAAAGGCTTCTTTTTTCGTCATGAATTACTTTTTTTCAATTACAAAAGACTTTAGGTTTTTTTTTATTTTTTATTTTTTGGATAAATTTAAAAAAATAAAAAAATAAACAAAAAATAATAATATGTACATATGTACATAAGTATATTGTACATATGACCAATAATATATTTTATATGTATATACCCACCTACAACAGAAATATCCACAGAGATGATAATAAATATTGTAAATAATACCAACAGGTGTTTTAAGGATTTAATGCAATATAATGATAATGATACCAATGAAATTTGTTCTTTTCTACTCATGTTGGATAAAATTATTATTAATAAAAAAAAAATTATTTATAACTGTATTTAAACTTATTGTCGTTTATCAGTAAATAATGCAATATTTAATATTACAAACACACGTACACTGTTTTATTTAAAAAAATCCTTGTAAAAATGTGATGATAAATAGTCGTTTAGTTAATGCTCATAAATTACACGTTTTTCACGTTACTGTTTATTTTAATTTTAATACGTTTTTTATTTAAATTTTTTTACACGTTTTATTATACGTTACATATCTTTATTTTTATTTAAATAATTTTTTTATTATTTTTATATTTTTTTTTTATTCACTTGAAAATTTTAAATTTAAATTTTGAATTTTATCATATTACCTTTTATAATAAAGATTTTTGAAAAAATTTACCGTATTTTATTTTTAGAATTTTTCACATAGATTCACTCGAACAATAATTAAATGCACAACTTAATGTCCACACGAAAATAATTTTTACGAAAATTACATTTATGCATAAATACGTTGTAAAATTACGCTAATACATAAATTTAAAATATATTCACATTATATTATACCTATATTATATATACGTACATACATGCATATGTGTATATACTTTGAAGTGCGAACTGTACTAAATAATAATGAACAATAATACGTACTCTACAGTCAACATTATATTTTATTCATTTTCATATGTGTATAAGTATTTAGTATCAATTATATATATGTAAATGACACACAAAAAGGGATCAGTTTTTTAGAATTATATTTTACAGAAGATGCATTTCAACATAACGTACATGTTGTATGCATTGTAAAGATAGAATACGATGATGATGATGATGGTAATAAATTAAGACTTTTACAATTGGTTGTTAATTGTTCGGTTCATTAATATTTATAACAATGCATTGTTGAATATTTTATTAAAATAAAACACTTTTGAAAAAAAAAAAATTTTTTTTTTTAATTAATCATAAATTTCTTATACACTAAAAGAGTGTATATCTAAAGAAGAATAGTTTATTTTTGTCTTTCGTGGTTATTAAGAATTGTTTATTTTTTTTGTTTTACTTATTTGAGAATATTTCTGTTTATTATGAAAATTAATATTAATTGAATATAATTAGAATGTGTAAAATGATATTTTGTGTATTAATATTTATTTTCTTATTTATTAAACATGTATGTAATCAGTATATTTAGAAATGAGATATAATTGGACTATGAATTCAGATCGAACCCATGACCTACGGAATTAATATAATATAGTCGACCGATTTAAACACTTTATAAGTCATTCACTTTTTGCATTTATTTTTTAAATATTTTTTAAAATGTTTTTTTTTTTTAAAGTTATGTATGAAGCGTTCATTTAAGAAAAGTTTTTAATTACACGTTTCACACAATTATAATGGCAACAGTTTCTTTTAATTTTTTTTTTTTTTTAATTTTAAGTGAAACCTCAAATAAAAAATATTTAAAAGGTTATATCAAATTCTTTCAATTTATTAATACTGTGATGCTGTATGGGGTAGCTATAAACAATTTGATAAGTCAGCAACGTATCTATAAATTAAAATTTAATACATGTAGCAATAACTGAATATTTATTTTAAAATTTTGAAATAATTTCATTTTTTTATTCAATGATTAGAAAAAAAAATTTGAAAAAATTCAAAAAAAAAAAAAAACGTTTTTAATAGTAGAAATCATTTGAAGACCATTGCGCACAATTACAGACCGGATCAAAATCAAATTCCCATTTTCATCTTAAGTGAGTTTTGCTTTTAACGGCTTCGTTTATAAAAATAAATCGTTTGAAACGACAATTTTTATTGTACCACAGAAATTATCCAGGTGAAAATTTAAAAAAATTAATCGAAAAAAAAACCTTAAAATTTATTAACAATAAATTTTCAAATTAATAATTTATAGAAAAATTAAAGCGGTTTATTTTCAATGTGACTTAAATCATAATTTTTTAAATTGTTTTTAAATTCAAAAAATTTTGATTTTTCTTTTACTGACGTTGGGAATGCTTAACCCGAATCTCTCAAATTTTATTTTTATATTTATTTCAAATTTATATGGTACAATACTTTTAACAGATTCTACTTTTTTTTTTTTTTAAAGTTTCTAACGTTTTCAGTTATTATCCTTGTATGATATGTATTAAAAATTTTACTATTTTTTTTTACAATCCACATGAAATTTATTTATGTTCTATAAACTCAATAAAATAAATTCCTTTTTAAAATTACATAATAAAAATAAATTTTTTATTTTTTCTTTTAAACGAAAATCAAAAAAAAAAAAAAAATTTTTTTTTATTTTTATTTTTAAAACCTTTTATATAATTCACATTCTTTGAAAAAAAATGTGTGTACATGTATGAATATTTTGAAATAAAATTTCTTTCTTTATACAAACACTAATCAATATGTGGAGCATGTAAAATCACGTACAAAATATTTTTCCACATCACTTATTTTTCATGATGATTAGGAAAATTCAAAATTTCAACAAAAAAAAAAGTGAAAATAAAAATAAAATCAATTACCAAAAAATGTTCTATATACAATTAAATGCAATTTAAGGTAAACGACCTGTTGGTCATAAAATGAAAATGTAAATAATAATAAAAGTCTGCCTGTTGTATGCTATATTTGTTTACTGTTGTTGTTTTTTTTTATCTGTTTCCTTTTATTCACAGCATGAATATTCTTATGTATCCTTATTAATATATGGAAACTAAAAAATGTTTTCTTTGGATTTTTCACGTACCACGTCCGTTATGTTGAAAAATCTCGATTAAACTGTGATATCTTGTATAAGTTGAAACACTCGTTGCTTCATTTTCATTTTAAATTGTACGTTAGACATCATCATCAACATCATCATCAATTAATGTTATTTTACCATCGTATAATGTAGCAATTCAAATGGTAGATGTAAGCTTCATACAACATATTATACAAGGACAAATCTTTATAATACATAAGGGTTAATAAAATGTTAGGAAATGGCGATGATGATGATGATGATGATGATGATTATATATGATGACGATAATAATGATGTCAATTTTGGTCTACAGCTGTAACTACATTGTATGTTGCTATACGAAAATTTTATACAGAATCAAAAATAATTTGAATATTTTTCAAAAGAACTTTTCTCTTTACACTCTTAGGATATTTTCTGTTGCTTCAATACAAACAAATTAATAATAATATATATTAACAATGTTGATACAGAGAAAAATGGGAAACATTTTTCTTGCATGCTTAATATCCTTCTTATAAAATTTAAGGATTCATTTATTGTTTATACACATTTAATGTTATGCGCAAACTCAATTCTTTTTTATTTTCTATATTTTTTTTAATTATATTGCAGATAGTGCCAACCAACCTGTTATGTTATCCAATGAGTTGTATACGAGTATTTATATATAATTTTATCACATTTAAATAACACTTATTTTACTTCATGTATATGTTCCAGGATAATTTTTTGCTGAAAAATACTTTTTTTTACACTATTTGTTTTAAAAGGAAAAAAGAATAATTATATATTCATATATCATACAAAGGATACAAACAGCAACATATTAAGAACAACAAATAAATGAAAGTATAATTAAGACATTAACAGGTGGATAACAAAGGGAAGACCTATTTTATATATAAACAGACTTTTGTTTTTTAAAAAAGAAAATATTAATTCACATTTTCCTTTTTTTCTTTTTAAGTCTACATATTTGTTGTTGGTAATTAAAAAGTTAATAACATTTTTTTTTATTCATTTTTAATAATTATTTTATTAAGTTATTAAATTATAAAAAGGTTTTTGTATTTAATTCTTTTTTTTTTTTTTGAAGATCTATAGAGAATTTGAATATTAAATTATTTAATGTGTGATGGTATAGTACCCCAATTAGCATAACATAGGTATGGATACGAAGGATGATGTTTTGGTATTACGTATAGATACGTTTATATTTCAGGATATCGGATGTGGCTAGAATAAATTAAAACCAGTCATTACAGTTTAAATAATAAATAATGTTAAACAAAATTTTCTACGTTAGTTCTCCTGCAAAAGGACAAACAATATTTTGTAAGAAAATCGTCCTGCAAGTTATACCGTATATATTTAATTTTATGTAATAAAATATGAAAAAATGAGAAAATGTCACAAATAGTAAAACATTTTAAAACAGGTCAAGGCCCATCGGGTTGTAGGGCCAATGATGATGTCACAATATATTTTCGTTCAAATAAAAAAAAAATAAAAGAAAATAAGAAAATTGAATTTGAAAAAAAATTACATTGTGCTTACAGGTTCATTACATACAGATAAATCCTACATGTTGAGAAGACGATAAAAAGCCTTAATGCAGTGGATAATTGAACAAACAATTATTTAATAGTGAGAACTAGAAAACAAAAATTACAAAAGAATAACAAGAAAAAACAAAGGCCAGTGTATTAAAGGATGTACATATGTATATGTACACAGTAAATTAGAACAGCAAAAATGAAAAACAAAAAGGAAAAACAAAACAACAACTGCAAAACTCAGAACTAAACAAGGTAGAACCAAAAAATATGGTAGAACATATATTTGAAATGAAAAAACCTGATAATCTGAAAAAAAAAGGTTTTCTCTTTTTCTTTTTTTTTTCTGTACTGTCTATTTTTTTTTTCTAGTTGTTTTTTTGTTTACTACACACATAAAAGGGAAAAACAATAGTAATACGTATGCATATTATATAGAAAGAAAAGGAAATATCACATCATATAATGCGTCTAGTTGAAAGTAATTAACAAACTTATCCCATTAAGTTTAAAACAATGAAAATTAAACATTGGCAATAAAAGAAAAAAAAACAACAAAATAAAGTATACACAAAAGAAAGTTCTTGAGCTACTTCTTTGTTCAGTTTTGTTTGTTTGTTTTTTTTTTCCTTTTATTTTTCTTTGAAAAAAAAAATAAAATAAAATTTAATTTTCAATTTCCACCAGCAGATGAATTAAAAAAACAAAAAAAAAATCTAAAATTCTTCAATGAATAAAAAAACTATTCGAGCTGTTATGTGTGTATTACGTACGTGTTTTAGAGGCATTGTGCTACGTATTCCACAAATACATCAGTGTAAATGAAGTATTTCTAAATAAAATCATTAAAAAATTGTTTTCATTGTTGTTTCTTTTTTTGTTTTTTTCTTTTAGTCACCCTTATAATACGCTTTATCTCCTACAAAACAAAAAAAATCCTATTTTATTTTGTTTTCACTTTTCTGTCTTTTGTTGTCGTGAAAATGACATCAGGACGTGTTAGAAAACGACTGATTCTAGTTTTTTTCTTCTCCTTTTTACTTTGTTTTCTATATAATACCTCGTTTTTTTTTAATTATTAGTGTTATGATTATTTATATCACATTTATATGTTCTTAAATACATATGTACATACGTAAGTGAAGAATAAAACTGTGATGACATCGTTTTGACAATTTTTGTTGTCATTGTGTCGTTGTTGCTTTTTTCTTGCTTTGTTTCATACAGACAATTAAAATTAAATAAAACAAAAAAAATGTATTTTTCTCACACGGTATTTTTGTTCTTTTCCAGTTTTTTATGTATGCAATTTTTGAGATAATCAACGATATTAAAACATTTTGTCTTAAATTTAAATGTGAAATTAATGTTGACATAAAGTCCAGTAATTTTGATTGTAATTATCAGTGACGAATAAACTGATAGCAAACCTTCAGAAATCAAGCTTCTTTTTTGAGCCTGTTTCATTTTCCTCGCTCTATCTTATAAATGTTATCATCATCCTTTTTAAATAGATTTTAAATCCCTCTGGGTGTTAATACAAATCAGACTTTTTTAGTACATAACAGACGTAGAAACCATGGAGTCCATCACCGAGCGGCTGATGATCGATATAAGTCGTAGAATGATAAAGAAGAAAAAATTGAAGGATTTTTGTTTATAATTTTTATTGCTTTCAATAGGTTTATTAAGATGATTGCAACAATTTCTAAGACATTCTAAGAAGTTTTTAAATATTTTTCAAGGCTCTATATAGTATACTGTTTAATAACGAACCTCATGAGAGAAGAAATATGATACTCAGTATATACATATGAATGAATGTAAATTTAACAAGTAAGTAATTTTAATATGTTTATGTCGTATCGCATGTTATAAAAAAAAAGTTACAGTCACTCAATACATCATAAAAGTTTTCTTTGAACAGATGGGAAATCACGTCAAATAGTCGTTTTTCTTCTTTTCACATTCAATATTATGTACACCTACATACATATGTGTTACATTCATATTGTACATGTATAAATAAAGTTTTCATCAAGTTTTCTTTAACACATACCAGATAATAACTTTTGACAAAAATACATTTTTGAGACGTGTAAAAAAAAGTTAACAAATAAGATGACAACAAAAAAAAAAGAGAAAAGGAAATCATCAAAATGAAATGAAAAAGATTTTTAACAAAAAATAGAAAAATAAATAAAAAAAAATAATAATTTTTTCTATCTTCCTAAATTTAATAAACATACATGCATTCGTTCGTTTATTATAAATGAGAGCAAATTTATTTTCGAAAATTTCTTTTTATTATTTTTTCAACATTTTAATATTATTTATTTAAAAATCTCAGTATATTATACCTATATTCTTTAAAAATATAAAAAATAGAAAACGGCAAATTTCTCACACGTACATATGTAACGTGCACATTGTATATATGCATATATGAGAATATCCTTTATTTTTCATAATAATTTTATATTTTTCATATTTGTGTATTTACACATCGTTTTCTTTTCCATTTTTATTTTTTCCCTTTTTGAAAAAATTTTCTTTGAACGATTTAAAAAATTTCATATAAGTATGTATTTTTTTTTCTGCAATACGTGTTTCATATATAACACATAATTTACAGATAATATTACTTATATCCTATGTATGCATGCATAAATGGCTCACACATACATTTACTTATATATACATATATGTACTGACATATCCTAGATCTACACATATTATATGTAAGCAATTTTTTTTTTATCCTGGATGGTGATAAATAAATAAGAACAATATACAGTACCTTTCTAAATGCATCTTCTTATTTTCTCATAAAAAATGCACTAGTCTATACATATATTAGCATTTATATGTATACATATATACATATATGTTCATCTACGTCTATATATATGGTTATATAGCTTTACATATATGCTTTACATATGTACAACACACATGTATAAGCTTTTAATATATATATGTTAACATAAATGTATAATATAAAACGATAGACACATGAAGTATGTAACTATAAACTATACAGAATGAATATTACATGCTAGATATCAGCATTAAAACTTTAGGGAGAGAGTACATATTAAAAAAAAATACAGAAGTGTAGAAGAAAAGTTTAACAGTGTGTAAATTAATGAAATTTCTTCCACACTTTTAAATTTTCGTCTAATCTAAAAGGATATATGCATATTTTAGCGTGTAAGAAGACTAAAACAAAACAAACAAACAAACGAAAAAAAAATCACATAGTAAAAAAAATAACAAAAGAATAAATATATAATGATAAGAAGAAAAGAAGAAAGAAAAAAAAACGTTATTGTCACGCTTACTTAAATTTCAATTTTTTAATCTTACATTTATAGAAGTAATAAGAAGAAAACACAGAATGAGGAAAAAAAACACACAAGAATTTTGCAGATTTTTTTTTGTGTGCAAATTTTACATTACATACAATGTATATGTAGTAGTGGAAAATTATTAAAACAAGAAAGAAAAATTAGTAACGTATGTTATCGCTTCGTTTGCATTCTAGAATTGTATTGTTTACACATAAAATTAATTTTAATATAGAAAAAATCAATTCAGTCATCTCCAAAACCATTAAAGAAATTTTTTAAATTTTTGTATCATCTTCTACAGTCTAATCGATCTAACAGTGATTTTCAATACACGCCTTTAGCCTAATGAACAAGTTTATTGACATTGTACTATTTAGGGAGTAAAAAAAATTACCTCGCAATTCTATTCATCTCTTCTGTGCGCCCACCTTTGAAAATATAATTCAAGAGACACTGTAGAATAGCACCCGTCTTCCTTTACGTGCAAAAGATAATTGAACTGAATAATCATTTTCATCCATCCATTTATACTACTGCTACACGCTTATTCTATGTGCTATTGCTGTGGAAACAGAAAACATGAAAGTAAATAAAAATGCGAAAGCAAACAGGAATAACCGATTTTTACTTGAAGAAATGAAAACTAGTTGAATAGTCTAAGTATGATCAGTGCAGTGATGTACATACACATGTATAGGTACATATGTAAAAAGACTAAAAATAAGAAATGGAGGTGGGGATATATGTATACAGGTTAAAATATCGTTTTTTGAAGCACTCAAGGATTCTGGTAACACTGCTCGTAAAACAATATTATTAGAAATAATGAAAGAAGGAAAAATAAACATATACATACATATATACGTATACTCCCATAAGGCATGCAATGAAAATCATTAATAGACAAACTACAATAAACAAAATATAATCTATGTAGTTGTAAAAACCAATGAATTTTATTTTAAAAACGACAAAAAAAATAATAATAAAAATTATACAAAAAAGTAACAAGTAATTTTTGAAATGTAAATAAACATTTTTTCAAATATACAAAAATGCTGAATATTCTTTCTTGGAAAACTTTGATACGAGAAAAATACGTACAATGTTTAAAAATTATAAAAAGTTTTTTTTTTGTTTTTTGTTTTTTTTTTTCGTTTTTGTTAAGTATTCACATGTAAACACTAGTCACAAGTCCATGCAATTATATTACATTCCGGAGTTTAAGTACCTCTCAAACAATACACATATGTATGCAAAAGTATTGTTTGTTTTTCTGTTTTATTCTTGTTACATTACTAAATCCTATTTAATGTGCATATGGATGTAAGATGCAAACCAAACGCTATGCATTTTTATATTATTTAAACTATTCTCAAGAATACATAATGTGCAATGTGCATGTAAATGTCTGAGAAAATTTGAAAAGTTTTAATAAGAATATACCAAAATTGGAAATAAACAAAACGAAAGAAAAAAAAAAGAAGAAAACTAGAAACAAAGTGTTCTTGGTTTTTTTTTCTCTCTGTTGTTGGTTTTTATGTCGGAAAATTCTAACTATGTGGATAAAAATGTAGAAATATAAAATCGTTGTGTACACATTATACTCTTTTAGAATTTTGAAAAAATTCATAAGTTTTTATATCACATGTACGCTTTACTTAAATTTTAGTTTTTTAGTTGAAATATAAAAAATATGTTTCAAGTCTGAAAAAAGTATATAAAAGCTTATAACTACAGGAAAAGGAAACGAAACTTTGGGATAATCAAGAAATATCCAAAATTTATCAAAGAGTCTTTTAAGTGATCATTTAATACCCTCATATTAATAGAATTCTTCTACTTTCATCGTATACCGATAAAGTAAAAAACTGATTATTTAATAGACTTCGAATACAGAGTCGAAAGATAAGGTCAAACATTCAAATATTCAAAGGTTCTTATATCTCAAGAAAAATTTGAGCAAATGCATCCAAAAATAAATCACGATATAATAGCTTTAAAAACAAATTAACTCAGAATATAAAATTATCTGTAGAATGAGAGGATTCGTAATTAACTTCTACGAAAGTAGAGAGTTCGATTTTGATTAATCTAAAGAAAAAATCTAATAGTTCAACAAAATTTTTTTATATTTAAAATTTTTAGAGTCCAAAAACTTTTTCTCATCAGTGTATATACGAAAATTTCGTAATTAATTATTCATTTCTCATTTAACTAAATCTATTTAAATAATTTCCTAATAAAATTTAGAATAATTCTCTTTGCCCATTTAACATTATTACCTGATTAACATTGAATTACTTACACTTAATAGCATATCTATGATTAGCATTTGTAATTGTGTATTAAATATTGAATTCATTAAATTGAAAAAAAAAAACAGAGAAGAAAAATATGATGAAAATTGAAAATGTAGGCAAATGAAATGAATAGCAAATACATACATAAATAATCGAATTTGATCGAATACTATTGGTTTTTAAAGTTAATAAATTCATTTTACCTTTCAATGTTTATTAAATACACATAAATAAATTGCAATATATTGTACATAAAATTTAAGAATCTAAACATTATTACAACTGATATACTAACACATTATATTATATGGTACGCTTTACGAAAACTACACAACTCTAAAATATGTATACGTATAGACTTTAATTTTCTCATTTAAATTCAATATTGATTCATATCAGTTATGTGACTTGAATTTGAATATATGCGAATTATACAATAGGGCTTTGTGTTTTTAGAACGAAAACAACAAGAATTTTTTATTTTCCTTTGTTTTTATTTTGAATATACAATTTTTTAAGAAGACAAAGTATTTTACAGAATTATACATATTTAAAAAAATGAACGTTAATCTTCTGAGTTTGAATTATGTACTCTTTATATACATATATGTAGTTATATTGATGATAGCTGGTATGGTAACAGGGACAGGTATCAACGCTAACACAAAATATCTCCCTGCATTTTTTTTTTTTTATTAAAAATTAAAACCGATTTTTTTTTCTAGTTGGTTTGCTAAATTTAATACGATCAGGAAACAAAAAATTATATTCGAATTCACCCACTTTTTCTTAGAAGCAAAAAAAAGGACACAATTAAAATATTAATTGCTCGATTTAACATAAATACTGTTTTCGATTTTTCTTCTTTTTTTTTTGATTGACAGAATTTTTATAAAACACATGAGAATTTCGTTTTTTTTTTCATATCAATCAATTTTCCTAAAAAAATTCTTTAAAGAGAAAATTTTAAATGATGCCAATATTTTATTTATTTTGTCAGGAAAAAAAAACCTTAATACCACGTTGTATATTTTTATTATGTAATAAAAGTAAAGTATCTTTACTACATACAGGGTGCATTTACAAAAAGGATTAACTATTTTTAAATTTGTTTATCTCTTAATAACCATTTGTAAGAATAATAGCATGATTTTTGGGAATTTTTTGCTCAGTTACTTAGTGGTTTAGGTCACCCAAAAATTTAATCTGAAAGGCAAATTACTTGGCCAATTAAAATATTGCTTTTTTAGAAAAAAAATTTAAATCTTTAAACGGTTGTTTTTTTTTTTTGTAGTATGAAAAGTGACCACCATGCACTTACTGTCGTCAACAAAAAAATTTTCAGTAATTCCAGTTACAATTTTTGAAATAAAAATAAATCAATCAATGAAAATTCTTTCGTGAGTTTTTTGAAAAAGTAAAGCCTAATTTTTTCAAATCGCCCTATAAATGTATGAATTTTACAATAACAAAATAATCAAAGTAATAAATAAAAATTAATAAAAAAAAAATCGTAAAATATAAAAAACCCTCAAAAATGTATTATATAATACCTTTTAAAAGTTTTGTTGACTACAACAAAAAAAAAGGATATATTTATATTTTTTTAGTCATGACAAAAGAATTTTATTAAATTTTGTATCATATTACACATAGTTGACATAATTTTATTCTTCTTCTTTCTGCTTTGTGATTTTTCTCACAAATTGATACGCACATAAAACCCTATACACACATAACAAACATTCGTATGTTATATATTAATTGTTCATTGTAAACCTATACATACATACATGTGACCGTATATGTATATGTTTGTGCATACATATAGAAAAATGTTTTATGCAATATAAATCAACATAAAAGTTTGTCGACCTGAAGTCGAATTTATTTTTATTCCTAAAGAATTGTATATGTTACATACAAACACATAAGAAAGTTATTTGTACTTTATTTATAAAGTTTGTCTCTTCTTTTCTTGTATGTATATGTGTGCATGTGTTTTGTTTATAAAACTTTTGTAATACAAAAATACGTAGAATAGAAGAAGAATACAAAATATGAATTTAGAAAATTTAGAAAATTTGATTTTCCAAAGACTGCACTTGTTAATTTCTTCATCATCCTCATCATCATCATCATCATCATTATAGTGTGTGTTAGGTAAATGTGGGCCTTTTACCTTACTCCAGAATTTTCTTTTATTTCATACTCTGGCTCGTTAAATTTTTACAGTTTACAAGCATTAATAAATCTTAAGTCACTTTTAACCATTATCCAGCTAATGGATGATATTGGCCTTCGTCATTTGTTTTTTTTTTTTTTTTTGTTTTTTAAGTCTGTTAAAAAGAAAATAGTAAAATAAATCTCTCTTTAAACGTGTAAATGATGGGAAACAATAAAAAGGTAAACAAAAATATTTTTATTGTCTGGAATTTGAAATGATCATAAAAAACAAAAAATGGGAGGCGGAGAATTAAAAAGCACAAAAGTTATTATATTCAGGCAGATACATGTAAATGAACATTATACAATAATTTTGCACTTTTTTGAAGTTATTTTCTTGCTTTTAACATGTGTCACCTTTTAAATAAATATACAAAAAAAAAGTACAAGCTCACGTTTTTCCTTCTATTTATACAAGGTACAAAACAAAACAAAAATAAACACAAAAAGAAAAAGAAAATTGTTTCTATTAAGAAAAAATACAAAATAATAAAAGAAAAACTGATGTTTTAAAGACAATATTATTATTTTGTTTATTATTCTGTGCTCTTTAGAATATTTACAGTGTCATTGACATTCAAACGATAATTCTCAACATTCAAATAAAAACAAAAAAATTTTATGTGTGTAAATAAACGATTAAGGTAAACATACATATGTATGTATGTACATATGTATATGTACATAAATACATACAAAATCATGCACACATACATGTTTTATATTTAAGGAAATAAACGAACAAACAAATAAAAAAATGTTATTCGTTTTTTTCTTTTTGTACTGGATAAAGTGTTGTAAAATCACTTATTTGTAAAGTGTTTTTCTTTGTCATCAATTGTATTAAGTTTTCAGTTTTAAAACTTTTTGATATCCATGAAAAGTACAACAATAACAACAGCAGTAACAAAAAATACATTTTTTCCGGAATAATATTATATCGAATATTTTATGATAATAAATTTAAAATCGATAAAATGTGTAATAATAAGGATATTTTTAACAAGTTTGTAATAAACAAAAATCAAATCAAATTCAATTCAAATTTATGTTGTTATGTTACTTTGCACATTTTATTGTTACAGATTGTTACAGTCAAAAAGTATTAAATTTATACACGGGGTAATATCAATTTCATTATTACATCATGCAACAAACAAACAAAAAATGAAAGGAAAAATGAAAATTATGTATGAATATACAGTACCAAATAATGAAATCAAATTTCATTTTAGTCATCATTTTTGTTATCATGTTATTCCCATTATTATTTAAAAAAAAGGAAAAAAAGCTGAAAAAAAGCCAAAACAAAACAAATGTATGAAAAATTGAACAGAAAAATCCGTAGATATATATCCATACAAAAAAAAAAAAAAAAATTTTTTTTTTATTCGAATGAAAAAGTTCTTCTCTCTTTTATAAAGAAAATAATTTTTCATATGAAAATGAACATATACATATGTATATATGCATGTACATAATATGTAGTTGAGTAGAATCAAAGTTATTTACTTTTGACACAAAAATGTTTTTCATTATTATACACAACATGCATACATACAATATTATACAAAATGTATATTTCCTATATAACAATTGTATTGTGTGACAATACATACTTATATATAAGGATACATACATCCAGTATGTATTGTACATATTTTTTTTTAAGCCACATGGGAAATTAACCTCGAAGACTACTTGTTTAGAATAATAATAACAATAAAAAAAGTAAAAAAAAAAAAACTGAGGAACATATAGAATACCATACATGTATGTACATACACAAAAAAAAAAGCGGGAAAAAACAAAATACATACTAGTGGTTTTGATAAATAATTATTTTGTATTTTTTTGGATTTCAGTTTTTTTTTCTGTATATTTTGATTCATGACAAAAATATTCACATAAAAAAAAAACTTTCAAATATACAAAAAGGACCTATTTTGAAATTTTGAATTTCACAAAAGGCTACACAGCAAACACAACAAATATAAACCGCATTACATACATATGTGGGTACACTCAAAATTCACATACATATACACTATATACACATATGTTACACATGAATATATGTACCTACATATATGTACAGGTCATCCCGAAATAAATGACATATGACATTTTCGAAATTTAGACATTAATATTTTCGATTGTCTTTTATCTGATTTTAATAATGTTTACCTTGTTGGAAATATGATAATCTCATCAGAAAATATTATAATTCTGAGAGATTATCAATCTTCGATGTCTCGAAAGGGGATGACTTTAGTGGATTGGCATGTCTGAAATAATATTTCTCCAAAATATAATCTAAGCTTTAAGAAAAATAGGCTTTCTGGCATTTATCCTGGAACAACCTTGAATTTGATAATGTGACCTATATTATTATATGTATGGATATGTATATACATACATATGTACGTACATATATATCTACTCACATAAATATCTGTACGTGTTGAGTACACACATACAAATATATACGTTTGTCATTTTGTACAAAATGTAGTTAAAAAAAAGTGAAAAAGTTTATTTAATTGAGTTTTTATTTTATTTTTTCCTATGTACCTATATATATGTATGTATATATATTTTATTTTCTTTGTTTAATTCACTTTTAATTTATTTTCTCTTTTCATTTTTTCCATATATACGCAAGTACATATAAATTTAATTTTCTTTTGCTTTAGAAAAGTTACTGTTTTTGTTTTTTTTTTTCGTTTGTATATGTAGACAAGTATACCTAGATATATTTTTAATTTTATTATTATTTGCTTTTTTATAAAGTATATAAACAAGTATACATGATACAAACACACGTGAACGTTTTACGTATAGAATAAGAATTACATATTTATTAGATATTTTTCTTTGGAAAAGTTTGTAACAGCCTTTTTTCATTTTTGTTTTTTTCGTTTTTTCAATTTTTTTTTTAAAAAAGTCACATTTTGATCATTAAAAATCATTGGAACAGTTTTCATTTTCATTTAATTAAGTATTCAATAATTGTAGTACTTCGTTTTTAATATGCGTCAGTCATTCGATAAAGCATTCAAAATAATGTTTATTGGAAAAAAGAAATGACAACAAAATAAATAAAAAAAACAAATAAAAATTTTAAATAAATTTTCTCTTTTCTTTGTACATACATTTCTAGTATACATACCTATACATATATCATTCATCTAGCATCAGTTATAAGCATATACCTATACATTTTACATACACCAGTATAACAACGTTTAATATTATTTTATTTGGTATATTTTTACAGAGCCTTTAGGATAAATGAAACTTCAATTCTGTATGAAACCGAAACCATCCTAAAACAATTTTAATTTTTTTTCGAACATAACGTATACTTTAATTCATTTTACATAGTACCAATGTGGCAACTATTTAAATTAAAAGTGAACTTTTCAAAAAATTTTACACACATAAAATGTCTAATTACATACATAGCGTATGTACATGTACGTCAAAAAAGAATTTTATGCAAAATATACAAAACTATGAGTAAGTAAACATAAATGTAGCAAAAAAAAGGAGGAAAAAAACAAAATTATACAGAAAATTTTTTAAATAAAATCTAAAAACCATCACAAATTTTTTTTTTAATGACAAAATAGCAAATTAAATTTACCTTTTCTCATGCATATGTACATATATTAATGTTTTTTCTCTATATCAACATATACACATTTGTATGTATATGTGACTGTCATATTATAACGTATGTACGTACATACACATATATTTAAAGATGTCCTTATGACACAAATACACCAGTATGCATGTTGCATACCCCAATTAATTTATTTAAAATATGTATGTATAAAAAAAATGTACTATAAACGACTTAGTATCGTAATTATTTATTTATACAATGTACATAGTTTGTTTGTACCATAGCACATAGAAATTAGTAAGGACACTTTTCGTACAGGAAATCATCTAAAAGCGCAAGCAATCGATTATCTGAAAATCAGTATTTATTCATTACATTTTTTTTTCTGAAAGCTAGTATTTATGTTAGAAAATTATTTTCCAATTTTCAACGGTATTTCAGTTTATTTCACGTAACATCACAACAGAATTCAGTTTATTTCACATTTATTTCACAACAGAAACATGTACATATACATTAAAATAAAGTGTGATGACAAAGAAAAGAGAGCCCATACTGTATTTCAACGTGTGCTGTGGTTTATACTTTGTTTGAATTTTAATTTTGAAAAAAAAAAAAAAAAAAAAATAAATTTTTTTAACATTAGAAGAAAAATGAAAATGAAAATCTCTTATAAAAGTTGTACATGATGTTGATTGAATATATACGTACATATACATAAATATAAGATAAATACGGTTGGTACCCTCATCATTCTTACAACAGTTTTATTGGGAAAATTAATTTAAAAATTATCATGAAGTAATCTTAAATTAAAATTAATTTTCTTTTCTAATCCACAATAAATTATTTAATTTTCTTTTTCTTAAACGTTAATTGAAAAATTATATCAAATTTTAATTGACTGATACATGGTAATATATTAAATATTGTATCAATCAAAATGCATATAAATGAATTTTTTAAGAGCTCATTCATTGATCTACTTTTTTTTCTACTTTATCCTCATTTCATTCTTTTTTGTCTAAGAAGTACAGAGTTAAAATTTTATAATTTTTACCGTATTTTTATATATATGTCAAACTCGGTAATTTAATCGTCATTAAATAATTTGAAATTAAAGTAAAGTAATTGAATTTAGAATTAGCCTGAACCTACACTGAATTAGTCAAAACGAAACAAACTAAAAAATACATTAAAATTAAATTTCACAAAGCTGTATAATTAAATATTGGCTGAGCTGATTCAGATTTTTCACATTCATATAAATGTATTTCACTTAATTTTATCCTTTTGATAAATCAATTGATTATCGATATAATGTATACATACATATGTAGGTAGTACAACGCATTAGTTATCATTATTGCTTTGAATTCGATTTCGCATATTTTAAAATGTTCAGTAAATTGAAAATGAACAATTAAAAATTAAGTTATACAATAATTTATTTAAATGATAATAACGACTTAATGGTCATTAAATTTTTGAAGGCATCTTTTACTTTATTATCTATAAATTGTTTTATATTTATTTCCAGTAAATTTACTATAACTCCATGGTAATTAAAAGTTTTCAACAAAGTAATTAAAAGTTTTTAATTTAAAAGTAAATAAAATTTAAAATACAAAAAAAAAATTAAAGGTTTTAAAAGATGAATACCGTGTATAATATGAAATTTTAGCACATTTAGATAAAACTGAAAAAAAACATCGTGAATGTAATATGATTTAAAATATAAACTGAAAAAAAAAAACAAAAATGAAAATCACGTTAATATGATGAAAATGATGATGATTTTTGTTTTTGCTTTAAAATGACCTATTTTACTCAATTTGATGATAATCTAAAAAAAAAACGAACAAACCAAAAAAAAGTAATGAAAATAAAAACGAAAAAAGTAATAATACTAAGTAGTTTTGAATCAATGCGAAAATGTAATACAGAAAAAAAATGAAAAACTGTAGAACGTAACAATTTTTTTTACATTCAAGTCTTTTTTTTTATTTTTAGTGCAATTAGCAATATGTGTACGTACATAAAGATTGAATGCAATTTTTTTGTAGTATTATTAATCCAACAGGAATATACATAGCTTTTAAAAAAATTATTATTTGTACTTCTTTACATTTTATAATTACAATGTTTTCAATTTTTTATATTTTCTGTTAATAACTTTATTATGTATCTATTTTACCGGTTATTATTGGCTTTTTATGTCGTTTATTTTTTTTTTTAATTTTTTTTTCTTTTCATTGCAAAACTTCTGATATAGCACATTTATTTTATTTTTTTAAATGAAATGTACAATAACTTTCATATCTAGTTACATTTACGCATTCATTTGTATTATACACATTATGTTCAATATACATAGAAATGTTATTTAAGATGGAAATGATTGATATCTAACATTATATTTTGATCGACATTTGGTAGCGGTTATAAAAGTGGTATAAGTTAAAAAATTTTTAAATATAAATATTATTGCATAATTACCGTTACAAGGAAACAAGTTTTAATATCTGAAAAGAATACAAAAAATAACTTAACGTATAGGCCATATTTGTAATCACTGGCCAAATATCTGTACGTACATATTATACGGTCAGTACACACAGATCCAAATAATCAAGAATAAAAATCGTTTAAATTTTTAAATTTTTTAATAATTGATAACTAAAGTACATACATATATCGATTATGTCATTGAAAAAATTTTGCTATTATTCAATTAGAAATTTTCCAATCACACGGAAAAATGCCTTATTTTTCCTTTTTTCAGATTTTACTTATACATTATATTTCAAATACATACATACAAAAAAAATTTCGGAACAATTCAATTTTGGTTGAGAACGTTTTTCCACACATTTTCCAATTTTTATTTTCCCTTCATATTCACAATACGTGTCGCTTAATGTTGTAAAAAAATAAAAATAAATCTCACTTTATATACGTGTACGTAAATGTTATAAAAATATTTTATTCAAACTGTTTATGCCTGTATATCTAGAGCCCCACATTTTTTTTTTTTTTTTTCTTTTACAAAAAGAAAACGAAAATGAACTTGAGAAAAAGTATAAAGCGTTTGAAATGAAATTGAATTTATTTATATGCTAATTTTAAAGGCAAACATTTGCATAACCAATTTAAAGCTGAATAATTTATGTCTATTTTATGGTATATGTGTATATATAAATATTATCTAAACTGATATCTAGGAAAATAACATTTAAAGATTTATAAATGTAGATATGTATGTACGTACAAGCATATAAAGTGTATTAGCATTTATAAAGTTTAATCACAGTTTAATCAATAAACATTTTTTTTAAGTACATATAAAAATTTATAACAAATAAACAACTACATGTGTACGTACAAAAAAAAAAGTTACCAAACTAATTATCTCACAAATCAAATTATTTTTAATTTTTTGATTACATTCATTTTTCTCTTTTATTTTATTTTTTTTACTTTTTATTTAGTTCAACTCACCCACCGTTCTTTAGTTCTCAGTCATTTTCCTCTACATGTGATGATCTTACATTTTATTTTTTTTAAATTTTTTTTTCATAACGGTTTTTATTGTATCAAATCATGTTGATTGTTAAGATCTATCTGATCCTATTAGCATTAAAAAAATTTGTCATAACACCTTTTAACGTGCTCATATCAGAGCAGAGGCGCCCCTTACTTCATTTTATTACTAATTCTTGTGATTTTCATTGATCTTCTGATGCAATTACATTTTGTCATTTTGTCTATTCAGACACGCATACATTCGTTGTCCATATTTCATTAATTTATATATTGCCAGGTATTATGTACCATAAAGAAAAGCTATACTAACCAAATATTATTATTCCTTTAAGTTTCAAACGATATTTTCTTTTTCAAATATCCAAAAATAACGTATGTATAACTTTAATTTAAAAGAAGAAAAAGAAAAGTAAACATACAATTCAATGATAATAAAATATTTTTTATCAATATTTTAAATATATTTATGCTGACATACTATAAAAAAAATTTTTTTCTATTTCTGTTCCACACAAAAGTAAAAGCATAAAGAGAAAAAACTTTTTTTTCACATTATTTTCTATTTTCAAATAAAAAGAGAATGAATATACATATGTACATACATAGCTATGATTTTGTGTACATATCATGCATTATATCATTTGATTTTTATTTTTCCTTCATTCTAAACAATTATATTGGGTTTTTCATTATTAGATTAATTTTCAAAATATCATGTTTCAGTTGGAAAATGATTAAAAAAACTGACACAAAAAAAAAATAAGAAAAAAAAATTTTTTTTTTTCATAATTAGAAAAAAAAATTTGTACGACTACTGTTAATAATAATAAGGACGTGATTTTATATCTCAAATTAATTTTAAGTGAAAAAATGGCATACTATATTAAAATTAAAAATAATTAAAATGATAATTTTTTTTTTTTGTCAAAATGAATTTTAATATTTTAAAAAAAAGAAAAACCTACATAACGCATGAATTGAATTTAATATAACGACTTTGACCTTTAGACTAACATTTTATTTTTTATTTTTGAAATTTAACCTTTTTTTTTTATCACGTACGTATGTAAGTACATACATACATATGTGGTAGGCTCTGTTGTACATTGATAGACTGGGACACTTGGTCGTATCCATATTTTAAAGAAATATACATACATATGTGAATGAGAGAAGTTTGTTGTACAAATTAAGGATTTACATAGAAAACGGAATTATACATACATTATAAGTATTGTAATTGTACTTGGGCATTTTAAGTATGAATATGTTTGTCAAAATTTGTAAAAATTTATATGAATTATCTGATCTAAAAATGGCTTTTGATTTAATAACACTCGGATACATATACATACATAATATGTTCTCTTTTACAAAGTAAACATTTCTCATTGGTGGTCTAAACTATACCGATAATCAACTGAAGTCAACTTCAATTAGAATCATCCAGAATTTTACAAAATCCATAAGATTATATTGATTGAATTGAACTTAATTATAAACAAAAATGAAAATAAATAAAAATGGAATTTTGTTTATTTCCTTATTTTATACTATTATTATTATTATTTTTTGGTTTATTTTAAGAAATTCTTAACTCAGTTTGAAACAATATTATTTTTGGAATTGTAGTTACATGCTTGTACAATAAATATTTTATTAAAAATATTAATTAAAAATAGAATACATATTGTCATATTTTACATGTCATTTGTCAGTATATATACCTATATAATCATGTATGTACGTACGTAGCTTTTCATTCAAAGACAATATGTATGTACATATGTATGTACATACATGCACGAATACACTACCAATTTCATGCACCAATTTAGTATCCTATTTTGAAATGAAATGAAAAAGTCAATATACATATGTACATACGTAAAGTATACGTATACATAATATCATGAAAAATATACACGTATATTTTGTATTCTTTTATATACATACATACATATATATACAGTTTACATACAAATCTATAAATATACAAGTGTGTAGTAAACAAAATTTACATTTATATTAAATGTAATTTCTTGTACTTGTACATACATACATATGTACGTCAATGTAATACAGATAGTAATAATGTGGGTGCAATTGTACAAGTTTTTGTGTAGAGATGATGATAAAACCATTATGTTTACAAAGGATACAAGACCATAATGAAGTTTCTCTCTTCTTATGTATTCAATTGTGCTGTGCACATGAAATGTGGTACAATATGCGTAACAATTTATATACTACATTTATACATATAGGTATGTGTATATTTACAATAGGCACTCATGTATATGTACAAGTATGTATACATACAAAATTATATGTTTACAAATTTTTTTAAAATTTTCATTAAAATTTCATATACATACACCATATGGAATTTTTGGTATCACATAATACAGGGAATCATACATAATCATAAATGTATTACAGGAGAAGATTACGACAATATAAATTAAGAATTATATTATATATGTACGTTACACGTTTGTATAAAATTTTTAGATTATATGTATGTGGGTGTATGTAACTATATAAATTAATATATGTATGTATAGGCGTGTAAGATATAGTAATCTAATAAAAATCTATGCAGATTTAAATAAATGGAAAAGTATATAATAGGTAACAGATACATACATATGTATACTTGCTTATGTTGTATATTATCAATCTAGTTTTTTTTTTTACAAATCCCCACTCCAACGTTTTGGTTAGAAAAAAAAAAGATGAAAAATAAAAAAAATTTAATTTCTATTTTGTATCACAAATACTGATTAATTTTATCAAATAATAAATCATCATCATGTCTGTAACATAGACAAAACTAATCCTCATTTCTTTCAGAATTTATGCTAATTGCTCGTCCATTAATTTTTCTTTACAGTTGGTATTTCTAAATTTGAAAATGTTATCTTATCCCTTATCGTGCCCTTCAATTCATTTTTTTCTCTCATTAATGCTATCTATTCTGCGTTTTTGTGAGATGCATGCGATTTTTCAAAAAATTTCAAATGGCCTTTGTTTTGATGAAAAATATCGTAAAATTGAAATTTTAAAATTTAAAGGATTTTAACATATAAAACATTTTAAGACATGAACCATACATAATATATTTTTTAAAAAAAATCAAAGCATCATAATTTCTAAACCAAACTGAGAAAAGTTGGTAAGAGAATTTATGTAGAATAAAATTTTTTACGAAATACTTTAAGGAACACATAAAGTGAAGCATTTTATCTACATACATCCCATTGATACAGATTATCCTGTATAAAAAAATAAGAGGAAAAAAAATAATAAAAATTTTACAAGAATTTTCTGTTTAAGACACGTACTTTAAATTATATTTTATTTTCAAGATTCTTTTGTGCAGAAAATACATAAATCTCGACGAATAATAATGTGTACATTACATACGAATAACATGAACATACATACATATATCGGTGTTTTGCGTTTTATGCAAGAGAAACGACTTTTTAAAAACAAAACACAAAAAAGGATAAATGAAATCATTATTCTCTTTGTATTTATTTTCTTAAAATCTGAACATATACATTAGTATATTATTTTAATTCTTTGTTTTATTCATTTTACATCAAAAATTTCAATTTATATACTTTTTTTTTTTGTACCATTGTATAATTCAAGCATTCACAATTTACACAATGTTAAACATTTATTTATTTAACAAAATCTTTGTGTTAAATTTAAATGATTAACGAAGTACATAACATTCTGTACAGTATGTATACATATATATGGTCATTCAATTTTACTGAAATATAAATAAAGAGAAAAAAAAAATCTTTTTTGTATAAAAATTTTCCAACTCATCTATAATTACATTATGAGAAAAAATAATCTCCGTTTTTTTAATACAAAAAATAACGTTTTCATTTTTATAAACTTAAAATAAAAAAATGTACATGACTGACTGTATGTAAAGTGTGTGTAAGTGACTGGTTGTAATTTGACAAAAAAAAAAAAAAATTACAGAAATCCTTCGCTCGATGAAGTTAATTGAATTAATGACTCGAATTACTTTATACAAAAGTTAAAATCGGTTTTTTCTAAGTTTGATTTTTATTTAAAGTAACAAGAGTTATCCAAAAACTTTATTCGAATTCCGATACTTTTAAATTTAAACTGTGATTGATTAGAGTCTGTACCATTTATGATGAACGCAAATATTAGAACCGTTTATTTTGAAAGTGGTGTAAGTTCATTTTTTGAAAAACTTGAGAAATATAAAAAAATCGCATAATTTACTTATAATTTAGTGTTTCTTTAAATATCTCGAAAGAAGACAAAAATTGACTTCTGAAAAAAAAAATTCATTTATTTGATTTAGTGGAGGTTTCGTGCACATATAGATCTTAATCTTGAAGATAGAAAAATATGCCTCGTCTATTTCAAGTAAAAATCTTTACTGAAAATTGATGAATCTTATGATCTTCAGGACAAAACGTGCTTTGTATAAGTGCCTTTCCTTCATTATGAAATGTTCGTCGTAGATATAGTACAAAGTCAAAAAGCCTGTCATACTACCACGGCAATTTACAAATTATGGCACCTTTTCATTTAAATGAAAAAATCAAATCATTCTCTCTAGCAATGGTTTACACCATGAATACCGCGTTAAACTAAGGATTATTGTATTTTAAATATTATTAAATGAATTTATGTTATATTAAATAATATAACCAATACAATTTTAAATGTTTTGAGTTCAAAATACTAGTTTCTATATTTCATACGTGATTTTTATTTTTTTTTATTTTTTATTTTTTGCATTATAACTGCAATATATTCCTTATTATAATATGCATGTCACGTATTTAACGTTCCATTATTATTAAAGTTCAAATACAAAAGAATTTTTTATAATAATATAATTTTCAACGTACATATATACATACTGCATATTTTTAAAACTTTTCCATATCAAGAATTTTACACAGTATAAAAAAGAAAATTTAAATTCTTTTGACTTTTTATTTTTTTCCCCTTTTACATAAAATACCTTTTAAAAAGTTCGTTTTTTTTTCAAAGTTATGATGTTAAAAAATAAAGAAAAAACCTCTTGAAAATTTAAAACTTTTTTTTAAAAAAAAAAAAAAAAAACTATAAATTTTAAACAATTCAATATAATTTAAAAATATTACAAAACTGTGGTCTACGCATAGGCTATGCTAAAAGGAAATAATTGAAAGTCAATCCTTTAGAGGCTTTTACAAAATTTCTTTGAAAAATTCGTAGTAAACATATTATGTTAAAAATTAAGCTAAGATTCAAAGAAAAGTTTTTTTTTTTTTCATTTCTCTGAAAATCATCTTAATTACATAATTATCGAAAATAAACATAAACCTTTGCTATAAAAAGTATGTATGTATATTTAGTTTCAGTAATATCATGTAATATGAGTACATATGTATTTATTTACATCGAAAAACTGTAAATTTATTTATTTTTATTTATTTATTTTTTTTATTCTTATTATTGTTTTTTTGTTTATCAAAATGATAAAGGGACAAAAAATACGATGTAATTATTTTGTAAACACACACAACATCTGGTATATTTTTTGGTTTTTTCAAAGAGAATATACACACAACAAAAAGAAAATAATAAACACAAAAAAAAAATAAAATAAAAATAGAGGAAATAAAGTATGATACATAAAATAGCCTGTCCCAAATGTGATAGCTTTTTTTATTTTTATTTTTGTTTTCCTATATGTACATTTATAGGTGTACATGTCATTTCAATTAATGGCTTTAATGAGCACGTACACAACATTAATTAACTTTTACACACATGACCTCTATGTACAACTACTTTTTGTTACACTACGAATATACAGAAATCAAAATGTATATATAAGCAAAAAAATCATAACGAAGTAGAAAAAAACATTTTTTTTTCTGATGCCTTGAATTTTACTATAGAAAAGGTAAATTCATAACGAAAAATGGAATTAATTTATAAAAATAAAAGATTATCCTACAATTTGTATATAAAATAGGTATGTATATTCTCATACGTGTACTTTTACATGTATGGATATATTTCTTGGTAAAGTTTACGTGTGTTTATTTCAAGTTAAACATCTTCTAATGATCATACCATTTTGTGTATAATTAAAGAAAATACACAGATGAAAAAAAAAATTAATTAAAATAATTTCGAAGAAGTACATATAATATAATGTTTAAGAGTATCATCATGTACATTTACGTGAAAATGTAAAGATATCTGATATCTACAAGAACATTAACATTTCTTCGAATTTCTTTGTTCACCCAAGTATTTATTATATTTACTTCATTTTATTTATTTAATTTATTTTTCATCATAAAAGAAAAATTTTTGTAATTAGAAAATCTTTAGAAAATCAAAAAATGGTGTATAAAAGATAAATCAAAAATGCATAAAAAGAAAAGAAAATCAAAAATGTTTAAAGTTAAAAACTTTCAAATTTAGAAAAAAATTTCAAAAATTATATGCTTTAGAATTTTTCAAAGATAAGTGCATATACAGAAAATTTGCATTTGATTTACTAAAGAATTTTAAAGATTTTCTTGATTTTATATATATGTACATATGTTATGCAATATTATGCAATGTAACTGAAAATTTTTAATACATACATATGGTATGTACATATTATATGCATATGTAATATAAAATAAACTATTATGTATTCTAATTGTTATAAAACATAAATTACTATGAATTTTACTTTTGCATTTTTTTTCTTATTTTTTTTATATTTTACTGTAGTTTAATATTTATATGAATATAAAATGTTGTTTTTTGTATTTTATCTCCTTTTTCCTGTATTTTAATTTATACAGATATAACATATGAAATAAATTCGTACACATATGTAAAAGTTATGTGTAATGCAATTAAAACTAAAAATGTTAAAATATAGTATGAAATTTAAATATACGAACATTTTATATGTATGAATGTTTTTCAAATTGTATCTAATGTTGTGTTTAATCAAGAAAGTTGTACTAACTTACACAACAAGCACTATTAAATCTGCACAACAACAACAACATAAAAAGAACAAGAAGTATAAAATACAAAAAAAAAAAAACCAAAATACACACGAAAATTGTGTAAACATGTACACAATTAGTGCAATGCAGAAAACTTACATATTTACATACATATATGTACGTAGTATGTACAAATTACGTATTTCATTTGAATTTATACGAGTATATCAGTTTTTGTACCATTGTGGTATGCATTTAAATTTAATGGTTTTTATTTTTACTTTTTTTTAAAAAAAACATTGAGAATGCCTATGTGTATTTTCTTCAAATGATTCAGTTTTAGTGAGTTAATTTGAAAATGGCTTTTCTTTGTTCTTCTTTATCATTACAGTCTTGAGAAGAGTAGGATTTTTCCATAATTTTTCTCGACTAAAGTCTGTTTTCAACAACTTGTATTAAAATTTTTATACGCGTGCTACATTTGCCTCTTGTTCCATCTGTTCAGATTCCAACACCAACTTTATATTCTGTTTTCCTTTATTTATAACGTAGTCCCAGTTCGAATGTCTATATTGTTTGTATTCAGATATTTTTCTGAGGTTTGTCTGTTGGTTTCCATAACAAACGAAAAATTCTCCAACATAAAAAATATATCCAATAACCTTTACAATCAATTTCCTCTAAAAGGACCAGATTCCTTATTTCCTTTTGTTAAATTCTACATTTTCCTGAAGGATTAAATATCCAAATGGTTTCACTTAAATTTTAAAGTGGCTTATATATATAGTATGTACCATCGACTTGTACATTATTCTTCTTGTGATCCCATTTGAAAATGATATATAAATTATTAAGCATTTTCAAATACTTAAATTTATTTATTTTTTTTTTTTTTTAACAAAAAACATGATTATGTGAAAAAGGGTCAAGGACAAATAAAATTTTCGCCCACGTAATAATAATTTTTCTTTTTCCCTTTTTTAAATCATGTTTTGCGCATTGCATCATATTAACTACATAACATTATTTCTTTAGCCTTATTTTTGATTCAGTATTTAATATTGATTCATATCGAATATGTGACTTGAATCCTTTGAATACGTGTACATATACAATGCAAATAAACAAACCAAAAATTTACGTTTTTTTTTTTTCCAGAATGTATTGACCCTATGAATAATTCATTTGTAAAAATAATTGAGTATTCGAAAGAGATTTTTTTTTTTAACTGCTTTGAATGTTTTTTTTTTGTACTTTTGATGTTAAAATTTTAACAATCCAAACCAATGAAAACATCAAGTTACTTTAATCATTTACGTTATATGTATGTATGTTTGTATGTACATAATTCCATTACAAAAAAGGAAAATTTTAAGTCCTTCAGTTTTATTCATACTTTGAGAATTTTAAATGAAACTGTGAATTATATTTTATATTAAATGTCATTACAATGATAATAAATTTTGTAAATATGAGTATATCAACATTTTTGTTCTTTTGTAATAATTATAAATTCTTATGTTGGTTCTTCATAAATCACAAATGTTAATTGGATCACGATTGTGTACATATAAAAAAAATATATATGTATTACATAAAATGCAAAAGATAATAATTATAAATATAAACACAATCAAAAGTAAATTAAAATTATATTAGTGGTATACATACATATACATATGTATGTATGTATGCCGTACAGAAAGAAAATTTCATTTTTGATTTATTAATAATTTGTTTTTCAAATTTTATAATGTTTTTTCCTTGTTACGCAATTATGGTACATACGTATACAAGTATACATAGTATATGGGTACTGTACGCTGATATTCATAGGTCGGTACTAAACTGCTATTGGTATGTAGTAGATCTATTCGACAGTATAAGTTCAAAATTACAAAAATTATCACAATGGCTAAATTAATAATATACAAGAGCTTTTAAAAGTAACTGAAATTCATGAAAATTTACCATCTCCAGTCTATGAAAACTCAAAATATACAAAAAATAGATACTGTTTGTGGCACTATGAATACTCTTTAAAACAGTTTATTAATAATAATTAGAGGAAAAGTCAAAATGTAAAATTTATGTGCATATTTTCTATATAGAATAATAAATAGAAGCCAAAGACCAATTATATAGAAATTTTCATAAAATAAATATTTAACTTATGAAATTTTCTAAATACAATATACATCTATTCATATGTATATATACAGTACTCATATAAATAAATACACAAACAAAAATTTCATATACATATTATTATACAATTTTATATCAAAAAACTTTTTAAACAACATTTCTAAGATTTTAATTCAAATTAATTTTCTTTAATGTAATTTCAAAGATTTACGAACCATAATTGTTTATAAGAAATAAAATGAAAAATTGTTATACTTTTATTTTAAATTTACGAAAATTACTAATTAGTAATTAGGAGATTTTTGTTTTGTCTTTTTTTTTTTTAAATATTAATTTAGTCATAAATCAATTATATCATACTTTTGTTTTTACGATTTCTTTGTAAACAACATAAGATAAATGCATTTAAAGTCAAGATACATAATTAATAGTTGAAATCACATTGTAAAATGAAATAAAATGATTACAATATGAATATGAATTTGAGTATATTTTTATTATTATATATGTTTCATAAATTTACAAATTTCCAGGAAAAATCTGTTTTGAAAATATCCTTTCTTTTTTTTTATCTTTCATATATTAATAAAGATAAATATTGTATAGTCAAATAATTCATTTTTCGTTTCATTTTTGTAGCAATAAAAAGAAATTGTAATATTCAAATACAAGAAAGCAAAAAAAAAAAAAAAGAAATTTGAATAAATCAAACATTCATTGTTTTCATTAAAATGGAAAAAATTACATACAACATGTGTATAAATGAAGGATTCATAGCAATATTTTCTCTTTCATGATTTTCAATTTGATTCATATATGTACATTATACATATTTGATTTTTTACACGCTTGATTTTTCTTTTTCCAATTTTTATTACATTTTTTTTTTTTTTTTTTTTGAAAATTGTACATGTGTTTGATGTACATATAAACATATAAAAGATATGGCATACATATGTATGTATGTACATTTTCATGTAATATTTGTGCATATGTCATATATATATACACAATATATGAAATATTGTACAAGACATTTTTGTTTTATCATTTCATGTATGTATTTTCAAATTTTAGAATAAATCAATTTGAACGGGAAAAGATAGATATATCAAAAAAAAAAAAAGAAGTTATTTTTTTTTCCAGACTGAACAATCAGTTTAAGCGTGTAAAACAAACATTTTTCATATAATAGTTTTACAATTTTCATTTCAATCATACATATGTTATATTTTTAGTTACAAAACTGAGGACAGTCTGTCTATATTCACACAATATTCATGTACATATATGTACGTACATGTATGAACTGAACGTGTGCAAAATATATTCAAAAATTTTCAATTGTATGTAATATCTGAATATTAATTACAAAATAAATTCATCAGAATATTTTTTCAACAAGAAAAAAAAAAATCAAGTAAAATGAAAAAGACACTTTGTACATACATTTTACAGGATGTTTGATCTAATTTTAAGTGTATTTTAAAAATTAATTCGAATTTTTGAAAATGTTTCAAAAGTCAATAAAATGAGAATGAAATTACCATTGAAAAGGATATTATACGATTTTTAACGTAAACAAGCCAAATTTTTGAATAGTTTCTTTCATCCCTATGTTTTGCTCTTAACAAAATCATGTCTAGTCTGGGTCGATTGCATCTAAGGATATTCTAAGCGTGATGTCCAAAATCTTTTTAAAAGGTCTTACTGGTGACTAGAACGTATCATCTATAGAACGGATAGATTATTATGTTATCTTTTTTCTATTATAACTATCTATACCTACTAATGAAACACCCTATCTGTTATCTTTACATTCCCTTTATATTTCATTAAACTGAACATCGATCAACTATAAAATTTTTTTTATAAATTTTAAATTAAATTTTTTTTATTTAAATTCTAATCAACAGGTAACCCATAAATTAAAATTAAATTCTAAAAATTATAGATAAATTAAATGTAAAACAGAAACAAGAGAAATTTTAAAATTGCCTTTGGCTTTTTTTTATTATGTATAATAAAATAATTGTGTGTGGTTATCACGAAGGAGAAACGTTAATGAAATGAAGATGAAAGTCATAAATGAGTATAGCAGGCCAATGTGGCCAGTTTGTGTACATTTATATATGCACATATGGATGGGTTTGTGCACACACACACATTTTAATTTTGCACATGTATTTTCATGCTTTTATACAAAAGCACATAAAGAGATAGCAAATTCCTTTTTTTTTTTTTACATCATTAATTTTTACATTTTTTTTTATTTTTGTTATTTCACTTTTATGATACTGATAAGGGTCATCTGTATGATGGACAAAAGTTAAATAATGCTTTATACGTGTTTATTAGATAAAAACTTTAATTGAAATGACACGAACATTTATACATATATATGTATGTGTATACAAATGTACATGAATTCCAGATGAGAATATCCGATATGTCTACACATATGCCGCATCATATATGATATTTAACTTAATTAAATCATAGATACATACTTTTGTGCACAATTTTATTTTTTATTTTTGTTGGATTGTTTTGTAAATACTGGACCATACGGAATATTAAAAATTTATGTACATACTTTAATGTTTAATGAGTATATGAAATCTTTACACATAAAGTCAAACAGGTATCATACATATGAATACAAAAAAAAAAGAAAAGTTAAATGAATTTCTCAAAAAAATTAAAGGAAAATTGTTATTTTTTTTAGTTTAATTTTTTCACTATTAAAGCAATTGATATACTATATTTTATTGAATTTTATTAAAATAAAATTCGTTAAATTATTTTTTATGTTAAATTAATTTTATTTAAAATATTTTTAGAAAAATATTTTAAAATGCCGATCGTATACAACACTAAATGTATAACCAAAGAAAATATAACTTTACAATTTTATTAAATATAAAATAAATTGCACACAATTTCAATTAAAAAAAAAAAAAAACTTAAAAAAGAAGTATTTTCTATAATTTTCTTCTTCTTTTTTTTCTTTTTGCTTTTTATATCCTTATTCGAAGTAAACCTAAATTCTTCTGTAAATTTATAGATTGTACACAGTACATGTATACACAGTCATCAAGTATAAAAAACATTTTTATACCCAAGAATGCAAGAATTTTCTTTTTTCTTTATAAATTACACTCTATACCATAAAATAATGTTTTAATCTAGATTTATTTTTTCGCGCTATACATTTTTCAAATGATTCTTAAAAGGACATCGACCTGAATTTTTCAATAATATAAATTCTAAGAAGACCTATAAAAACGATATTGAAAATTTTATAAAGAGAATATTCTTAGCTATACTGAACAATTTTTATGGCACAGAATGTATATAAATACTAGGTAAAAAAAAATAAAAAATAAAAAAAAAATTAAAAAAATTAAAGAAAAATATTTAGAAATTTTCAATTTATGGTTTTATTTATTATTCAATGATTCTTCTTATACTTTTTATTTTATATGATACGACTATATGCGTATATTTTTCTACTGTTAGACTACATAATATATAGTATTTTATTTTACTTTCACCGCTCAATATGTATTTAAGATGAAAGAATTTTTTAAGGAATGTAAAAAAACAATTTTTTTTTTTTGCATGGAGAAAAATTCCTTTTTTTATGATATTAGAAAAAAAAATTTTTTTTTTTTTCATGAAATTAGGAATTTTTATCATATTCAAGATGGTTAAGTATCCAAGTTAGTTCGTATACAATTTTCTGTTAAAAGAATGTGAAGTAAACAAAAAAACCAAAAAGGAAAAGGATGGGAATTAATTCATTTTATGTGCTAAACCAAAAATGTATATTAATATGGTAGATATGTATACATGCTCAATCACATGTGTACAAAATTATAACCACATATAAAGTGATGAGTTAAATTAAATCTAAGAGATAAAAAAAAAGTTAATGTGAATGGAAAAAAAAAAATTTTTATCAAGTACATAGAGCTTTCACTGTTGAAAATTTAAAAGGAGGAAAAATTTTTTTTTATGTTTAAGTAAATTCAATTTAAAATTTAAAAAAAAAAAAAAAAATCGTTAGTTTTAAAAATGTTTAATAAGCAAATTTTTTCACGAAATAATATTTAAGAGGTAATCTTATCGAGAAAAAATAAAAATTACTGCAATTAATCTCCTTACTATAAATTTTTCTTTATAATATTAATGTACTTTAAGGAAAATAAATTTTACTATACTCTCATTTTTTTAAGTTTACGTAAAATTAAAATTTCTAAAAGAAAAAAAATGAGTTTTTCCCATAAAATTGGGTAAACTGAGATTTTGTACAGCTTATCCATTCTATAGGATTTTGTTTTTTATATTAACATATTAACACACACACACACACACACACAAGTATAATACAATGAGTAAATTCTAGTTAATGTGAGGAGTACCATGCTGTACAAGAAAATTGAAAGATCAATAAAAATGATATATACATATGCATGCATGTATTTTAAAAACCACGGAAATAATATAAATTTGTCAGCATCATTAAAAACAATACACATAAAATATATAAAAATAAAATTTTTAAAATATTAAAAAAAAAAAAAAGAAAACACCTACACACAAGAAAAATAAAATTGGTTGTTTTTATTTAATTCCATTAATCTTTCTATTTTCATTTATTTTTTTTTTTTACATTTTTATTTATTTTTTTATTTTTATTTTTCTTCATAATTATGATATATGGGCAAAGATCATGATGTGTATATGAAAAGTTAATTAATGTTTTGTATACGTGCTCTTTAGAACTTTAATTAAAATGACATGCACATATAAACAATCGAGTAAATGTGTTTATCAGTAACATTTTGTACTAATAAGAAAATATTAAATTTGTCATTTCGTTAAATATTTAAAATTCTTTAGGAAATGCATTAGAAAAAGAAAAAAAAAATTTTTTTTTCAATTTTTCATAAATTGAAATTTTTCTTAAAATTTTAATGAGATTTTAAATGCATTTTTTTTTTTAAAGTAGATTTTAATTTTTTTCTTTATTAGTATAAAACTTAATTCTTGCTTATTTCATGAATATATATATATGTATGTACCTATATAAGAACTAATTATATTATATATATTTTTTTAGAATATTATGTGTAATTCAATTAATATATTTAATCCTAATATCTAATATATGTGTATAAGAACAAAGTACCAATAAAACATTGTAAAAGTTGTATAATACATTATTATGAATTTCCTTTTTAAATTATGACATAAAAAGACAATAATATGATAATAGCATATAGAAGGTATAACGTACACATTCTTGTATTCATTATGTTTATACAGTTACATATACTCATACGTATGTATATACAAAATGTGTACACTTTCACATTATACTATAATAATATGCTGTAACGATGACGATGATAAGTAAAATGTGATATTATTGTTATTACACAATTTTATATCATCGTCATTATCATCATATTTTATTACATTTACGATGTAATTCATCTAATCCATGTTTACGTGTATACTTATATAATACATTATTTGTAATTGTATAAATTTTCAAAGTTTTAACTAAAATAAAAAAGTATAATTGATTCATATATAAAAAATAGATACGTTCAATAATCGTACAACATGTGATTTACGTATCCACATATGTACATATGTATGTATCTGTACATCTGATGATTTAAATAATATGTCAGTTACAGTTTATTTCACTTAAATTTATAATTTTTAATTGTCCGTTTTATTTTTGTATTTTCATTTTTATACTTCCTGGACAATATGACCCCAAAGAAACTCGGTATTAACCTGTTGTCAGGGTTCGTTTTTCATGTACGACCTTCAGATTTTTATTCGTATGCTTCAATTCTTAGAGTAAAATTCTTCTATGCCAAAAGCCCTTCTCTTACACTTCTGATAGTCATTCAAAAAAAGAAATACAACTTCTTTTTTCTCCAATTTATGATTGATTGTAAAGAACAACTTAATATTGAAGAAGATTTAAAATTTGAAGCCATCCATTAGCCATTATAGCGCTAATGGCGATCATGATAATTTTGAGCTACATATTGTTGGCAGATTATTTTGTTCTACATTCTCATGTTACTTCACTTTCTATTTTAGGTAGAACCTAAATGCTTATTGTATGTATGAATGCTTGTAGAAATCTAATCCTCCAATTTTTATTGAAAATAATACAACAGTTTTCTTTGTGTTTACAATGAGTTTTCATTTTTTTTTTCGTTATGAAGAAAAGTTCTGTATTGATACTCTTTAGAGTATTGGATCCACTATTAAAAGGCTATTATTTTATTATCAACATTTACAATGTAGTAATTTGTACTTTGTACATAAATACATTTTTTTTTTTCGTTTTTACTTTCTCTTCTTGTAGTTTGTTACAACACAGTTACTTACACATAATGAATAATAGTTTATAATAAAAAAAACGTACGTTAAATTTAAAAACAGAAAAAAAAAGTTAAGTAACTACTGTATGTAATTTTTACTTACATTTTGTACACATGGTAGAAAAAAAGTGAAAATAAAAAGGATAAAAGCTTTTAAAAAATTTCATAAATTTTATTTACACTAAAAAAAAACATTTTACATGCGCTCTTTCTTTTTATTACTCTATACTTTATTTGTATTCTGTAGTATACTAGCAGTATGTAAGTTAAATGCATTCTCGTATGTGTGTACATATGTTAGTATTTTTTATTGATTTTGATTTTCTTCTATTTCAATATATTTCAAGGAATGCAACCTCCAAACAAGATTTGTAGTTAAAAAAAAAAACAAAAAAAAACATTTCTCAAAAGATTTTTTTTTTTTTAAATAGTAATTTATTTAAAAATGAAAAATACATTTTCTTTGTATTGAAATTCAAATTTATATTGAACGTTGAAAAACTCAACATATATGAATAACACATACGTACACATTTTAATGTACTTATGTTATATGTAATAAAAAAAAAATTAAAAAAAAAAAACAAAAAAATACATCCAAGAAAACGTACAGTGCACGTATGTAAGTGTATATACATATATGTACATACAGATTTTTCAAACAAATATTTAAATTGAAATTACAACGTATTTGTATTTCTCAAAAAGACTAATTTGATTTAACTTTTTTACTGTTTTTTATTTTGTTTTTTATTTTCCTTTATTTTTTTTTTCTTTTGGCTGAAAATTAATGCAAGGAGAAACTAAAATAACTCGTGAATGTATGCAATTTATGTGAAGATAAGCGCAAGTACATAAATATTTTATCATATATTTATTTTACTTTGAATGTCCTTGAAATGACATTCGTTTCATTTACCTTTAGATGCCTTTAATTTTAAATGAATTTAAATAGAAATACAATTTATTTTATTTGTTTATTTTTTCCTACCTGATTTGATGACAAATTTTGCAAAAATTGTAAAGTTCGAGACATAAAAATACCGTTAATTTTTTTTGCTTTTTTTTATGTTAGCATAGAAATCAATAATATTAAAAAAAAAAAGTAAAAATTTAATTTTATTAAAATTAAAAAACAAAAAATTCGCATTTCGTGTACCTATATATAGTTACATATTATATCTGAACACATAAAAGGATTGTTAATTCATAATACCACGTGTCACAGAGCAATTGTAAATGCAGAAAGTCCTGTCCAATAATACGATACTTTTGAATAAGATGTAAAAATTGTATAACGCATAGAACATACCATACAAACAACATGAATGACGAACGTTTACTCCTCCAATTATCATCAGAATCAGGACATGTATGCGATGAATTATCATCAGACAAAATCAACATCACAATATAAAATGTTTACGTACATTTCCAAATTAGAAAGGGGATTCACTCAAGTATACATTCTCTTTATAAACATTGTAAAATTGGTTTATGATTTCATATGTTATAAATTATGTATAAACTAAATAGTATCTCAATTATTTGCGAATTTTTGTACAGGGTGATTTAATGCAGCATCAGGAAGTAAAAGGGTCTCAAGATTCAGGACAATACTATTTTGAAAAAAAAGAAAAAAAAATCATGAATTTATTTTAAAATATCAATATTTTATTTCTAGATAAAAAAAAATGAATTTTATAATAATAATATATATAAACGATATAATATTTTTGCTTAAGTACAAACAAACAAAAACAAATACATGTGGTTGTGGTGTAGTGTAAATACAAGTAAAAAATGTGTGTTGTAGTCGTGTTGATAAGAATGAATTTTAATTTTTCTTTTTTTTGTTTTTTTAAAATTAATTAATTTGTGGGAATTTCTCTTCTAATATATTTTGTACAAGATATTATGCATTTTATTTCAATAAAAAAGTAATCAATAATAGAATTAAGACTATGTGTACATTTTTTTTAAAAATATTTTGTTGCTAAATAGAAAATATTTTTGTGTGCTTCTTATTTTATATACATACATACATATGTATGTATCTGATATTTTTTATGTTTATATAAAACTGATTATTATTATTATATTTTTAAAGGGGTGTTTTAAAATTCATTTTCTATGTTTTTGAAGTGAAATTGAAATTCTTAAAATTTCATATCAAAATCGTAAAAAACAAAATGAATTCTGCAATACCCACCTAAATAAAATTAAATTCTTTTATAATAATTTTTTCATTTTTTGGTTTTTGTTTTTTATTTTAACTCTAGATCACTGAACAATTGTTTAATGAATTATTGAGTTTAACTATAATTTTGTGATGTTCTTGTTGCGTTCATGTCGTGTAACAGTACCTTCTTAACTTTAATAGTAAAATAAGTTATCCGAGGTTGATGAGCACGATGGATGTGCAAAAAATACTTACTTTCTTCTGAAATCGTCATTTAAAAGTCGATTTATCATGTTATAAATTAACTCTAATTTGAGTTTAGTTATCTAGAGTTACATCTTATATATATGTACAGATAATACAGTGTCTTTTCAAATATATAATACTACATAACAAATGAGTATAAATTGTGATATTACAAGTACGTTTATAATTCTAAAATAAACGTATTCTTTTTCAAAAGGATTTTTAACAAAAATTATTTTCAAAAACGAAACGAATTTTCATATGTATACATATTTAATTCAATTTTTTTTTTTTTTTCAATAAATGGCAGTAATTTCTAATATCAATTTTTTGTAACGTTTAAAATAATTTTGAACTCCAGTTTTAGTTTCATTTTTTTTTAACTCCATTATATGAATATCAAAATTCAAAATCAAATATAAATAACAATATATCTTCAGGTTATAAAGTATTAAATTACAATAAATTGATTTTTAATTTAAAATTATTCCCGTTTTCTGTAAATCAGGATATTTTATTTTTCTAAGAAATCACTAGGAGCGGATTATGTCTTTAAAAAAAAAATTTTTTTTGTTTTTTTCTTTTACTAGAGTAACTTGTGTGTGTATGACTTTTTTTTAATGTCTAGAAACGTGTACATTCTTAAAATATTTTTGTTCTCAAGTTCTATTTTTTCTTTTTTTTTTGAGAATTTTTATAACAAAATAAACAAGTAGATAAATATTTAAATACAAATAAAATAAATAAGAAAATAAAGGATTTTTAATAATTACAATATAAAAAAAAAATTAAAATAAAAAATAAGAAAATTTACATACTGATTTCGTTTTTTTTTTTTCTTTTTTTTTTTAAATTATAAATCACCATTATCCATAGCTAAATTTAAATCAGCTACAATTTTACCCATTATTTCACGATATGGTGAATCAATTTTAAATGATGTTTCTAATAATTTTGAATCCATAAAAAATGTAAATACATCATCAATTCGTCCTAATGATTTATCAGTTAAATGCCTTTGAACGACATCTTTTAATGCTGTTTGTGATTCTTGTAATGATTTTTGTAAATATGCTAAATCAAAACTAAAATCAACTTCATAAAATGATATTATAGCCATTTGTGTATTCTAGAAGATAAAGAAAATTAAAAATTTATTCACTCGTAATTTTTTCTGTTAATTAGCTTTCTATATGTATCATTTGATTTACCTGAAATTTATGTCTAAATTTATCAGCTAATTTCTCTTCATCTGGTGTGAATTGATTATTACGATATAATACACCAATTTTAATAACAATTTTTATAATATTTTTTACTAATTTTTCAGCATCTTTTTTACTTCCACTCTACATGAAAAAACATTTCAAAAAAAAAAAATTACGTTATTTCAAAATTAATAGTACATAATGATGAGTGTTAAAGAATTCATTTTTTTTTGTGATTTCGACGTGAAATTAGTTTTTCGTTGAAATCACAAAAAATGTATTCTGGAACACATCTCCGCATCATATTTTCATATTAACTTACATGCAATTTAGCCAATTTATATACATTATCTAATAATGATGCTGTTGTACCATCTATAAATGTTTTTGCAATATTTTTTGTTGCCATACGTGATAAAATTTTCTTTTGTGCACGTAAACCAATATCACGAGCTTTAAATGCATTATCAGTCATGACTATAAAAAAAAATCATAGAATATACGAATATGATATTAAAAGGGTTCAATCGCTTATTCTATTCATAAAATCTTTTCAATGCAAAAAATTTATGAATGAGATTATAATCTTCTTTTTCAGTGATTTAAGATGTCATGTTTTTTTCAAGATAATATCCATAAAGATTCAATGGCTGGACATCTTGAAAAAGAAAGGACATCTTGAATTATTGAAAAAAAATTTTTCATAACATTGACATTGTAAAAATCTTATTAACTTTATGATTATTATTTTTTCTTAGTTGTACTAGATGTTATAAAAAATTTTGGTATCGCTTTTATTTTTAAAATTAATAACGTACCTCCTTCAAACATTGAAACACAAAAATAAATGTAAAACGCAAAATATGTAATTGTGGAAGTAAATCAAATATAAAAATGTTAAAAATAATGCAAAATAAAAACTGTTAAAACTGCAAAAAATAAAATAAAATGATAAAATTCAAAGCATTAACAAAATTTTTAGGTAAATACGAAAAATAATAAATGCCTATGTATTTTTAAAAAAATATGTGCTCATTACTTACAAAAATTCATTAAATATGTATGTTCGATTACTCTTAAGCTTTTGTGTACTTTGCTGTATTTATTTTTTTTTCTTTGTCTTTTTTAAATAAAATTTTTGGTGTATTTGAATATTTCAATAAAAATCGATATATTGAGTTTGTGATTCTGTACGATGGTGTATTGTAGAAATTTTTAAAATAAATTTAAATAAACAAAAGAATAAGATTAAGTATTTCTGAAAAAATAAATAAATAAAAATTAAGATAAAAATTATAAATAAAATTTAAAAATAATATAAAAAAAATTGCGCATCAACAAAATGAGGACAATTACAATTTAACACTTATTTACTTACATAAACGTTCAGCACAATCAATTATCACACGCTGATATACAAGCCAAGTCTGTAATTCGATAACAGTATCAATACTAGACATTTCCTAAAGATAAAAAAATCAAATTAAAAAATTATGTACATATAAAATTCAAATAAAGAAAACTTATTAAAAACAAATTGTTTGTACCTATTTTTGTAAAAATTTGAAAATCAAATTGTAAATTCCGTAATTATTGTCCCTGTGTGGTATTGCAGTATGCCTCTGTCCAATTATTTCAAAAATTCAATCAATAAGAAATAATTTGTATTATAGCAACGAAAAGAACAAAACAAATCACAAACGTCAAAGGAAATTGCTTTTCTTGTAAAATTGAAATAATTTTTAAAAACTTTAAATTAGAAATAAAAAATGAATTTTTAATGAGGAAAATTACTCGAATAAAAAATTAATTAAATATTCTTCACAGTTCACAAACAAATTGACTGACTAATAAAAAGCAAGCAACAATAGCAGGAAAAATTTATGAGCTGTCAATTTTATTATCAAAAATTTTTCCCTCTTTCTGCTTTGTTGTTATCATTCAAATTTCAAATTCAACAATCAGCAGGTGTCGGATTCAATTTTTATACAAAGATAATAAATAGTAGTAGATTAATTTTTTAAAAATGTTTACTACTTTGCAACACGACCTTCATTTCAACTCTATACACGTATATTTATGTTTACATTATATCCTATTAAACATATCCTATTCCTGTTTTATTCTTTAACTGTTTTTTTTATTTGTTATCGTTAATTTAAAAAAGTTCAAAATTATTAACAAAATTAAAGTAGGTATGTATAAAATTAAATAATGAAAAAAGTAAAAAAGTAAAGTGTTGTTTTTTTTTGATTTTTTTTTCAGTTTGCTTTTTTCAATGCATATTACTTTTTATTATTTCATATTAAAGAATTCTTTGGTAAATAAATTTTTTCCAAAGCTCCAAAAAAATTTGGACATGATTTCAACGAAGGTAACGTAAATTTACATAGAAATTACATGACCGTTTCTAGAGGAGTGCTTAGTAAAATTGACTAAAATTCAAAAAAGTTAACTGATCAAGGATTTATATTTCAGATATCAAATGATCCAATTAAAAATTAAAAAACATTGTAAAGCTTTAAAGGAAATTAAAAAAATACATATTATCCAAAGTATATTTACGTATTACATTTAACGACTTTCTTTTTTTAAAAGCGATTACCAACTAAAATTTAATTCAAATAAAAATGAGAAATTTCAATAATAAAGAAAACAGTAAATTATATAGCACATTACAAGATAATGAAGATTAACATCGACATCACCATCATCATCAAGTATGACAACGACAACAATTTCATCAACAATAGTTCCTATTACAACAAATCATCTATTGGCAAATGGAAAACAGCGTACTGTTCACAGTTCTTCAACAAAACTTAATCCATATTTAAATTTAATTTTTTTTATATCGATGTTAAGTTATCAATTATTTTATTTAACTCTAAATAATTCCTACCTTTTGGATTAAACTATTTAGAAAAATTTGTAATAATAAAAAAAAACATTGCAAAATTTTGAGATATATTTAATTTTTGTTGTTTTTTATTTATGAATTTTAAAATACACAATATTCAATTCAAATTTGTTTTTCCTTTTATATTTTTTTTAAATGTAACACGAGATTTTGAATGTGGTATTTATAGTATTATATGTTAAAGTTTAAATACATAAGTTCTTATTATATTTTGTAACTAATTATTATTATTATTATTTTTTTAATTCATTTCACATACGATTTTAATACTATTCCATGTATAACAGTTTTAAATCGTTTATATAATGTTTGGTTTGTAATATTGAAAATTTTAATATTTCTTTTTCAAAATTGAATATTGAAGAATACATATTTTTCATAGTTTTTGTTCTTTTAAATTTTTATTTATTTTTTTAAATTTATACGTATGTACGTTAAATATTAAAATTAATGAAATAGTATGTAATTCTTTTTTACATGCTTTGTAGATGTTTACGATGTTTCTTCTTTTTATGTTTAAATCATTTATAAACCTTAAATCATCATTTACTTATTTCTTTTCTTTTTTTAAATTTTATATATATGTTTTTGTATGTGTATTAAAAATTAAAATAATATATATGAATTAAAAAAAAAAATGTCTACTTCATTTGTTTTAATTTTATTCATGTTTTTTACTTATTATTGGTTTCAACTTCCATTTTTTCATCATCTTTTTTTGTTTGTTTACCTTCTGTACTACCTGTTAAGACAAAAAAAAAAAAAAAAAAAAAATAATAACAATAATAATAATAAAAAAAATGAGAAGTCAAACAAAACTGAAAAAAAAAGTTTGTCCTCTTATCTACCTTCATTATCATTTCCTTCACCAGCTGAACGTCTTCGTTTACGATTAAGTCTCCATGGTCTAGATTGATATTTTGGTGGTGGTAATGGATCCATACCCAAAACCTATAAATAATAATAATAAAAAAAAAAATATATATATATATATATATATGTATGTTTTTTTTTTTTAAACTTTAGTTTTACATTTTTAAGTTGAAAAAAAAAATGTTTTAAATTTAATTTGTATATATGCACCTTATAAATTTGCCTAAATGCAATATATCTTAAAAATTGTTGGGCGGAAACAGTTAAATCTTCTCTTTGTTGTTTTGATAAACCATTTAATGCATCATGTGGTTCCTTTTCACATGGATCTAATATACCTGGTCCATTTATTAAAAATCCAGTTGATAATGCTTCCATAACACGGCGTAAACAATCTCCAGGACTTAATGGTATACCAGCTGATGATATAACTTTTTCAACAAATAATTCCATTGCCTTTTAAAAAGAATAAAAAAAAAAGGATAAATGATGTATACATTCAATGGTAATTTAATTTCATTTTTTTTAATTTTATTTTTACCCATTGATTTAATGAATGCCATGTCGGTAAACGTTGGCACATATCACGTAGTATTCTCATTACCATAACACATGATTGTAACCCAGTTGCTCTAGCCTATACATATTTTACAAGTTGTTTTGATTTTGTTTTTTTTTTTTTTTTTTTTACAAAACATTGCAAAAAATAAAAAATAAAAACGGATATTAATTAATTTTGAATCTTAAAATTAATACAAAAAAATTAAAAGTTTAAATTAATGATATTGGTATTGTATCTCATCTTTATTTATTTTTTAAATATAAGAAGGTGCTTTTAAGTTAGCTAGGATTTGAATATAAAAATTGAATTTATCAAACAATATGAATTTATTTTTTTTTTTACTATTATTTATTTTATTTTTCAAAATCTGTTTCTATTCTCTTTGTTTTGGTTTTATTAAATTGAGAAGAAAAAAAATTTTTATTTAGTTTTGCCGTATTTTTGATTGAAATGAAAAAAAAAAAAAAACTAACAAAGAAAAAAAAACAACAAAAATTAAATCCTTTCAAAGAAAATATAAATCAAATACAAATTATGGATAACTGGAAGTTTTTCTTTGTTTATTGTTGATTGATTGCATTCCGTTAAGAAATTATTACCTTTATTCTTGCCAAACAGAATTTTTTGTTATGCTAATTTTGTCCGTTAAAAAATATTTTCTATTTCATTAAAAAAAATATTTAATCTAAGAAAAATTTTACTTAAAAAAAACTATTGTAAAATCTCAACTACAATATGCATTTCATTATGAAAAAAAAGATTTTTATTTTTTTGAGTAATTGCAAGATTTTATGATACAATTTTTTTTTAAATTGTTAATTTAAAATGCAATCAATTTAAGGGGATATTTTTTTTTTATAATTTGTATTTGAACGTATTAATACACTATATAATAATTTCAAGTTTTGTTTTTTTTTTAAAGAATTTCATAAAAAATATAATGTTTAATTATTTCTGATTTTTTATTTTTTTTTTTTATTTATTTTTTTTATTTTTTTTTGTAATAATACTTGATTTTTGTGGTTAAAAAAACAAACCTGGAACCATTTTGCATGCCTCAATTCGGCAAGTGCCTGTAGACAGGGTTCACGCGGTAGTAGATCTTCTGTATTCTGAATAGGTTTTTGTTGTTTTTGTTCAGTTGTTGTATTGGTCGCATTGCTTGAATCTGAAAAGTGGGGATGACAAGTAACAGAATGTTTGACCATCACATTTTATATAGAAAAAGATAATATTGTATTTTTGTTGTTTGGTGACTTTATTTTTAAAAATTTGTACATTATTTGGCGACAGAGGAGGAGAGTTGAAAATATGTTTTATTTATTGGTGAATTCCATCTTTTAATTACATTTCAGTTTTTATTTTTATTGATAAATACTCCACGTAAAATAAAATGTATATTCTAAAATTCACATTTCTCGATTTTGATGTAAAATTGTTCACATGCTTTCAAAATCACAAAAAGTGAATTCTAGTACACCCAAAAACATAGAAAAAAACAAAAAAAAAAAGCTCAAGAGACCCCATCCTACTTTAATTTTATATTTATTATAATTTATATTTTCAATGGAGAATTTATCAATAGCTATTGCTGGTAACGATGATAACATTGTGCGTGTCCAATTTTTACAGTTTGATATCTTCCTTTCCAAGAAAAAAAAAATTCCACAGTATGGTAAATTTCCACATAGATCTTGGTTCATCAAAATTATCCATAAAATTTTTAAATTGTGTGCGCAACATCAATACAAATATTTAACAAATAAAAAAAAAAAAAGAAATTAAAAAAATTCTCAAAATTTATATACATATGTACGTTATGTCTTTTTGTTAATTTTCATTTTTATGGTCAAAAATCCTGTACAGAGCACCCACACTTCATACATCAACATGTTTTTTTTATATTTGTTTATTTATTCATTTTATTTAAAGTTTGCACACAAACACCATATTCGTTTGATATTTTCATTTTTTTTAAATACATCATTTTTTAAATGTTTTAACTTTTTTTGTAAATTACTTGCATTTCTTTTGATTTTTCTTTTTTTTTTTTAAATAAAAAAAAAAATAGTAAACTAATGTTGAATTAATTCCTAGCTAATTATTAAGCACTGATTGTTATCGTTTGATTTTATTTTTTTTTTTTTCTTAAAATGTTAAAATAACAACAGTGCAGCATTATAGCTTTTAAAATTATATTGGATGTCATATATTGAACCATTTCTTATTATTATGAGTGTGATTTTCATTTCTATCCCGTATGTAAGTTTTATATGCATTTTCATACATTTCCATTATTTCTGTATATACGTAGCAGCATAAACACTTTTTTTTTTTTCATTTTTCTATTGACATCCAATTTATGTTTTTTAAGTATAAGTGCACTGTTTTTTTGAAGAACAAATTATCGTTGTTTGAATTTTTTGTTTTTCATTTTATTAAAAAAAAAAAAAACAATGCATGAACCTTGTATATATGTGAAAATTAGATAATTCGATTTTGCTTGAATCCTTTTTAAAGTTTTTTTTTCCTTTTTCTTGTTTTGTGTTTTGTTGTTTTTCAATTTCATGCAAAATCAATTTATCCATTACACATTCAAATTCAAAATTTGTAAACGTCTTTTTCTATTAATTCACAGATTTTCTTTTCAAAGATATTTTGTTCTCATTTGTTTATTTTTTTAATCGCTTAATATCATTTTTTTTTCTTTGCGTTTTGCCTATTTTTTTCGCTGGCTTCATTTTCAAGATAAAAAGTCAAAAACTTTTTTTAAAAATAAAAAATAATAATTTTCAAGAAACTGTAAAATTCTTACACACCCGGGGATCAATGATAGTATCTACATTAATAATTAAGATTACATTGAATCTATTCTAAATATTTAAGATGATGTCTCTGTTATTAAAGTAGACACAATCACTGGGCCCCAGAGGCTATAATAAATCTCCAAAAAAGTATTAAATCAAGGAACTACAAAATATAAAATATTTAAGTAAATTATTATGCGGGTGCAGATTTTTTTTTTGTTTTACTTTCCATTACACGCAAAATGTAGACGAATAAAATAGGCCTTTTTTGTTTGTGATGTGGCATTTAATGTCCTCGTTTTTTTCACACAACAGAAGACTAGCGCCAGACTTGTGTTCTCTTCATTAAAGCACAGATATATGCATTTACACGTTGTAAATATTTCAAAAAATCCTCAATTTTTCTTGAATCCTTCATTCAACGAAATTTATATTCTTTTTGTTTTTCAAATATCCGAAATTATAAAAAGCAATAAAGTTTATTAAAAAATCAAGATACGACAGGATCCGTTTTTATCTCACAATCAAATAAGAACTTCAGTTTAGCGCCAGTCTATTTATCTGTTTTCTTTTTTTTCGTACGATTTCGAAACACCAATTTCAAAAACAAATACAAAAAATATATGTACTAGAAGAATTCCTAAATAAATTAAATATTATGGAATATTGTGTGATACAATATAAATAAAAACATTTTTTAGCTCCATCAAGGAAAAAACAAGTAAATTAATTAGTAATTGAAACTGGTATCTCGAATTCGAGATTAAATAAAAAGAAATAAAAATAGAAAATTGAATTGAAAACTATTTTAAATTTACCTTGTTCACGTAATAGTGGAGATGTTAAGCATACTTTAACTGTTATTGTTCCATCTGTTACTAATACAGCTCCATCAACTGGAGCCATTGTTACTTTATAGGTTTGATCTTCAGATACTTTTTTCAATTGAATTGGTAATTCAGATGCTACCTTCTTCAATAATGCTGTTGTAGGTTTTTCAGCACATAATACTACTAATTTAACTGAAGTATCGCCCTGAAGTAATAATCCTTTAAGAAAAACATTATTTTTTAAACAATTAGAAAATTTCAATTTTCAATTGGGAAAATAGATGATGGAAATTTACCTTTAGCCAAGAGACCAACTCTCATTACACCTTTTAATACACGAATGTTACTAGCATCTGCATCTTTTTGAAATGAAAACATTTGATTATCTCTGCCATCTTCTTTAATAGCTTTTTGGTTTTTCTTGCCTTCTTCTTTTCCACTTTCTGTTGAATCTTTATTATCATTTTCATTAGTAGCGGTATCATTATCATTACCATTAGCAGCAGTGCCTGTAGCAGTAGTATTTGCATTATTCTGTTTATCATTAGCGTTACCATTTCCGTTGGTTTTAGTATCAGTGAGAGCATCAGAAACAAATTTTAAAGCACGTTCAGTATGTGAAACAATTTTTTGTATAATTTGTAATTCCTCCTCTTTTGGATATATTTCAGCGTGATGGGCAACAACGTGTCTATCATCTGAACTTTCTGGACGACGTCCTGGCATCATACCAAAGAATGGATGTCCCATTGGATGACCTGGTCGTCCCATCGGTGGGCCACGAACTCCGTAACCTCTTTGCATCCAGCTCATATAATCGTATTCATCATCATAACGACGTCCTTCCCAATACAATTCATCATCATCGGCTTCACTGGCTCTACGACTATTCCAATATTCAGCATTCATTAACGCACGTTGTGCACGCTGTTCAGCTATACGTCGTTGACGTGGTGTTGGCTTAAAATCTACAACTAAATCAGGCTGAACTTTTCTTTTGTATTGAAGACGATGACGACGTCCTTTCATATGCATCTCCTTAGCGTTAGGGTCATTAAATTTGCATTCACACAATTTACAATTGAAACTCAAGATCTTTCCTTCATCATCCTTTATTTCTTCAATATATTCAACACCAACTGGTTTAACATCTTCATTCTGTTGATTTTCTTCTTCTTGAGTTGTTACTGTTGTTGATGCTGTTGCTGATGTCGTCGTCGTTGCTGTTGTTGTAGCTGTTGCTGCTTCTACTGTCTCACCATCTTTTTTCTCGCCTTGTCCTTCAGGAATAAAGTTTATTTTATTCATTTTCTTTGGATCTGCTGATGGTATCGGTTTGCCTAATTTTTGATGTAATTTAACAACTTTTTGATGTTTAGAACCACGCACGTGAGCTGAATATGCATCATTTCCTGTACATGTAACATCACATAGCTCACAGTGATAACTATTACCACGATTTTGATTTGTTGTCTGTGCGCTAGCTGCCATTTTTAAGCTGGCTTCACGTTTTTTGTGCTTTTGTCCTTCTAAATGTTCACGATACGTTTGCGGTCCAGCACAACTAATTTTACATACTTCACAATAATGTAATTGCTGTGGTCTTGGATTAGGTTTTGATCTAGGTTTACCAGACGAATTTTGTTGTCCTGGCTTTTTATATTGTGGCCAACCAGCACTACAAAATTTTTTTTAAAACTACATGAAAAACCAGAAAAATTTTGAAAAATGAAAATTTTACCCTGCTACTGCATTCGTTTTATTTGCTTGTTGTGCCATATACATTGTTGCTGCACTATATAATGCAGCATCATAATTTGAATATGTTGCATTCGTTGTTGTTTGGGGTGTTTCTACGAAATAAAATATTCAAAACAAAAAATAAGAAAAAAAAAAAAGAAGAAAAAAAAAGGAAAAAAACAAAAAAACAAAAAACGAAATTAATTTATTTTAATTTTGAAAAAATAATATGTATATCTTACGTTTAGGTGCTGTATTTGCTGTATTCTGTATCTGATTAATATTCGCTTTCGCTACTGATTGATTTTGATTTACAGTTGCTGTTTTTGTTGCCGGAGTTATATTCCTTGTTGGTGGTGCTGAATAATGAGTCTTTAAAAAAATAATCCCAAAGAAAAATATAAATTAAAAAATTATAAAAAATATATTTGTATGTAAAAAAAAAAAAACAAAAGAAACAAAAATATACAAATGACGAAGAAATTTTTTAGAATTTTCAGTATTTGCTTTTAGATAACAGATAGCAATAAAAAAGCAAGATTAAAATAAAAATAATTTTAAAATGTTACAAAATCGCCTTTGAAACCCAATGATATCACCTGCGAAAACAATGAATAATGCATAGGATCAATGGGGGTGCTATTGACGCTGACGATATCAATAGATTTCAAAGCCAACAGTTAATTAAAAATAAAATTTATAAATTATAAAGAAAATAATAGTATTAATAAAATCAGAAATAAATAAAAAAATAATAAAATATATGTAACACCTTTGATACTGTTGGAGGAGCTTGTGCAGCATTATATGTTCCTGCCGTTTGCTGATAGTATGTTTTAGTGGCATCGTAATTTCGCCAACCAGTTTGTACTCCACCTAATAGAAAATTTTTGGTTTTTTGTAATTTCAATATTTTATTTTATTTTTTTACTTTTTGAAAATATATGAATACAGCACCTTAACGTATTTTTGATTCTTAAATTTATTAAATTGATATTTCGTTTTTATTTAAAATCTAGGTAGGTATATCTAATTTCACACTCAAGGTACATTACCCTTACCCTCAATGGTACATTACTCTCCATCGGGTCTCAAACCCTGATTTTTTTTTTTTTTTTTTTTTTTTTTTTTAAACAAATTCTAAATCTAAGTACATACATAAAAATATGAAAACCCATTTGTTTTTTATCGCCATATTTATAACTAAAGCACGTAGATATTTAAAATAAATGTGCTTGATAGTTGATAAACATACATATGGTTCATTTTGTTTGACGTTTTTTTTTTTATTTCAGGAAATTATTATCTAGTTTATAATTTCGCTACTGATTTCAAATCTTTTTGTAAATGTGATGTACATAAATATGTACATATCAAAAGAAAAATGACTAATTTATATATGTACATATACACAAAGTTGTGCATACATAGTACACACATACAAATGTGCTATGTATTCTAATTATTTTACCCTTACATTTTACATGCATATAATAAACTAGATTCACTAAATCTAAACTTAACAATTGATTTCTATGTAGATTTCCTACTAAAATAATATCTTAAATTTTTTTTAAAATTTCTTACTCGCAAATGATCCTTGTGTAGCAGCAGCTTGATATGCCTGGTCGTATCCAGCCCTTTGAGTACCATAAGTCGCAGTAGCTGCTTGAGCTACAGCATATCCAGCTTGTGCTGCTGGGTAAGCTGCACCAGTTGCTGGCGCTCTACAAACAAAATAATAAAATTCTTAATTATTGTCATATTACCATACAATATAATCTATGAACTTTTTATTGATTTTCCCTACTGCAAGAAAAAAATTCTTTTCGACGCCATTACAATAAAAATTTTGTTATACCGGTGCACATATGTATGTACATATACTTCGCGCAGAAAATTTCTCTTTCATTAAAAAATTTTTCATATTTTTTTTAATTCAATGTATTTTATATTTATGAAATTATTTTACTTACCCATATTGTGTTCCACCATACGTAAATCCACAATAATTATTTGTAGCCATTTTCTGTTTTTTTTTTTTTTTTGTTAACAAAAGAAAAATAATTTTAAATCACACACAATACACGAGATCGAATTTTTCTTTTTGTCTGGCCTCTGCTTGCTTGCTAATTGCTTTGCTAGTTTGCTATGCTATGTCAGTCAAGTCAAGTCAAACAGGGAAGAAAAGATTAGGGATTAATTTCAAAATGTCGGAAAACTTGAGACAAAGAAAAGAATAATCAAAAAGTGAAATGTCAAAAATGAAGAATTTCGAAATTGAGAAATGAAAGCTGGAAAACCATGGAAAACAATTTCACATCTTTTTTTTAATGAGACAAACGTTTATAACCTCAAAAAATTGATTGTCAAATGTCAAAATTTAAAATTGGTTATTTCGCTATCTATTAGTTCTGATTTCTGATTATTTTGATTTATAAAATTTTGATAACATGCCGAAAGTAAAAACAGATAAAAAATCTAGAATACATAATGAAATCCAGAAACAAGGTAATTAATATTATTCTTTTATTATACAAATAATGTAATTGTATACTCGAAATAAAAATTTGAAATTTTTAAGGTATCGTTTTTAACAAGGATTTTGGTCAACATATATTAAAAAATCCTCTTGTTATTACTAGTATGATTGAGAAATCAGCATTACGACCAACTGATGTTGTTTTAGAAATTGGCCCTGGTACAGGAAATATGACTGTAAAAATCTTAGAAAAAGCAAAAAAAGTAATAGCATGTGAAATTGATACAAGATTAGTAGCTGAATTACAAAAACGTGTACAAGGTACACCATATCAAACAAAATTACAAATATTAATTGGTGATGTACTAAAAGCAAATTTACCATTTTTCGATATATGTATAGCTAATATACCATATCAAATAAGTTCACCATTAATATTTAAATTATTATTACATAGGCCATTCTTTCGTTGTGCAATATTAATGTTTCAAAGAGAATTTGCACAAAGATTAGTTGCTAAACCAGGTGATAAACTTTATTGCCGTTTAAGTATAAACACACAATTATTAGCTCGAGTTGATTTAATAATGAAGGTAAAGAAGAAATCAGTTTGAATATACATAACTTAGTATATTTTTTTCATTTATACTTTTTCTTTTTAGGTTGGTAAAAATAATTTCAAACCACCACCAAAAGTTGAATCAAGTGTTGTACGTTTAGAACCAAAAAATCCTCCGCCACCAATTAATTTCACAGAATGGGATGGTCTTACAAGAATTGCATTCTTACGAAAAAATAAAACAATTCGTGCTGCATTTAAACAAGTGTCCGTGCTGAATATGTTAGAAAAAAATTACAAAATTCATTGCTCTTTAAGGAATATTGTATGATTTTCTAAATTCTAATCCTCTTGACCTATAAGATTATTAAAAGAATTCTTTTTGCCTTTTTTTAATAGAAAATACCTGAAAATTTTAGTATACATGATAAAGTAATGGAAATTTTAGAAAATCTATCCGCTGGGGATTGGAGAGCCCGAACAATGGAAATCGACCAATTCGTCCAAATTTTATATCGTTTCAATGCTGAAGGGATACACTTTTGTTAATTTTTCTACTTGTATAAGAAAAAAATAAACATCATTTTCTTGTTTGAATTAAATTTTCATTTTATTGATGTATTTTTATGTGATAATTATTAATAATTCTATTACAAAAAATCTACGTACTACAGCGTGTCTTATTTTAACGTACATTTAACCTTAATGTACGCTAATATAAGACACATTTCACATTATAACTTTTTTTTATCGAGAACTATTAGCATTATTAGCTACTTGTAATGTTAATATTCTACCATCTAATTTATGATTATTTAAATTAACGGCGCTATTGAATCCATCTCGATTACTAAATACAATAAAAGCATACCCGCGAGACATTCCATTGGATTTGTCATAAATAACTGTAGCAGAAGACACATGTCCAAATTTTGAAAAATATAATTTTAATTCACGATTACCAATTGTCCATGGTAAATTACCAACAAATAGTTTATAGATATTTTTTAAGACTTGAGTTGATTGTAATACCATTTTAAGTTTTTTTCTTTTATTATAATTTTTATAAACTTATAATTAATGAAAATGGAAACACATTTATGTATTTTTAAAAAAACTGAATTATTATGATCACTTTTTATTCACTTTATCTTGATATTTCAATTAAATGTATTGTGTGACCACCCATTAAATCATATAAATTAAGTCCAGATGATTTACCAATATTATCAATATTTATTTTAACAGCATTTAAATTCCACTTTTTTAATAATGATTCAATTGACCAATCAGCACTTCGTTCTTGATATGAAAATATAAATTTTATATTTGGATTTTGATCAATTAAAAATGATATTGTTACTAATATATCTTCAAATACAGAAGGATCATAAAAACAATCAGCTGCTATTATTAAATCATATGTACCCAAATTGAATGCACTATTTAATAATAATCCCCATTTTAAACCAATTACATTAATATCACGTCCAGGTATTAAATTGTTTGCTAAACAACATTTTTCAATATGACTTAATGATTCTGGTAATATACAACTATCTGATAATGTAACATGTGCACCACATTTAGCTGCTAATATACCAGGTAATGATGTTCCGGCACCAATTTCAATAATACGTTTACCAGCTAATATATGTCGTTTCTCCCATAGAAACCATGCCAATATTGGAGCACAAGGCCAAGTATAAAATGAATAACCAGATTTTAATAGCTAAGAAAAAAAAAATATGGACACATATATGTATGTATGTATATTGAAACTGCAGAAATATAAAAGGTTTACTTACCTCTGGTATAATAATTTCTAATGTTTCCTCTTGTTTACTATTATTCGATGTAGATTCTCTTGATTTACCAATAAATACGAATTTCTTTATATACTCAGCAGGTGATGATGATGATGCACCATCAGTCATTTGAAAACGTCCTGAGGTCATTTCAAATTTCATTGACGTTTATTTTTTCTTTTTAAATTATTGAACTTGCGCACAAGCAAAAATCAGAATTTGAAAGAAATTCCTTCTATGTTTGCTTCTAGACAAGCTGCACAAAAGAACGAAACGAACTACAATATATCAATTATCAACTATCAAGCAACATATGAGATGAAAAAATCCAAAATTTTTGACGTCTCCGGTCCGGTCTCGCTAGAAATATTTAATTTTCTGAACACCGCCATTCGTGACTTGTGAATTGTGATGAGTATTGCAAGTGATGTGACAAAAAATGCTCGAACATGTTTGAACCTTGGGCAAAATGTTCGATTGTTTGATGTGTAATGTGTATAGTATTAGTATTGTCTACTGATTTAATTTCTTCACTTCACAAATTCACAATCAAGATATCTCGAGATTCTTAAGTTTGATGATGTATATGTACATTGTCCACATAATACGTATCTTGTCTTGTGTTCTTGCTTGTGAATATTTTGTATTCCGAGTTCCGAAGTGGAAATTTTTTTTTTGTTTAAATTAAAATATGTATGTATAAATATCCAATAATATGATAAAAAACCATATGAGACACAATTTCTATATATGTATTTTTTTGTACATATTTCAAAATTTACTTGAAAGCAACATTTGGTAATCCTTAACTGAACCAGACATTTTAGAATGACCCATTTTATAAAAATTGCATTATGTTTTATTTTTATACCCACCTCACCTGTAGAGTACATATTAACAATGTAACAATTAAAACTGATATTCAGTTCATACAAAAATTTTATTTTTATTTTTTATTTATTTACTTTTTTTTTTTTTTTTGTATATGTATTTCATAATCATTTTTTATTTTTTGTTTTTTTATTACTTTTAATATTATTATCTTGTTCTAATCCGATACTTTCTGGATGTTTTTTTCGTGTATGATGTTTTAATACAGAATTATAACGAAATGGCATTCCGCATAATCCACAAATATATGGTTTTTCTTTTGTGTGTGTTCTACAATGAACCTTTAAAGACCATTGATTTTTAAAACATTTTAAACATTCATCACATTTATACGGACGTTCATCAGTATGATTGAACATATGCTTTTTTAATGATTTACGGTTTCTTAATAATTTACCACATACATTACATGGTATTTGTGGATCAAAATGATATGTTTTATGTAATTTTAATACTGCTTTACCTTTAAAACGACGACCACATATATCACATTGATGTGGTGCATCATCACTATGACTATATTTTTTATGTTGTCTTAATTGCATTGGTGATGGAAATTCTTTATTGCAATCATTTTCACTGCATTTAAATGGACGTAAACCTGCACCAAAAAAAAAAGGAATAAATGAAAAAAATTGATCGTAACTGAAATCTGTATCTAAAAAAATAAATTATTTTACCTAAATGATTATTAATATGATATTGGATACGAAATTTATCATATAATTTTCCGCATATATAACATGGTGTTTCATATGTTTTTGCATATTTTTTCCATGATTTCTTTTCAGACTCTTCTGTTTTACATTCATTTGATGTTTTATCAATATTATTTGTATGATTTTCAGTAATTTTTGTATTTTTCGATTTTTCTGATGATTTTTGCTTTCGATTTGATTTAATTTTATTTTTTGTTTTAATTTTATTTCCTTTTGTTTTTGCATTCTCCTCTTCTAATATAATATCATTATCATCATTATTAATTGCATCGTTATCATCTTTAATTGAAGTAGTAACATCTAATTCCTTTTTTATATTATCTGCAGAAATCATTTCATTTTCTTCATCAATAAGATTTTCTTTTTTCATTCCATCAGTAATTTTTGTATCTATCCATATATTTTGTATTAAATCATATTTACATTGATTTTCAAGAATTTCTTGTGATTTTCTACATGTTTCTTTAAATTCAATTAATATATTTATTGTATTTATACAATCTAGACATATTAACGATGGAAATTCTGGTTTATATTGCACCTAAAAAAAAACATATACACAAAAAAACATATTTTACTGTATATTGAAATGTGTATATAACAATTCATTTATATTTACTGTTAATCCAGTAAAATCATTTATGATGTGCAAATATTTTGTATCATTTGCAAATAAATTTTCCATTTTATCTGAGAATTTTAAACAGAGTCGACATTTTGATTGATCAAATGTTTCCATAATTAATTAAATATAAATTTTAATAATTAGTGTAATTAATAATTGTTTAATTATTGTTATTTTTTTAAATATTACACAGTAAGTAGAGAAAAATTAAAGTTAATTGTACGAAAAAAAATTTAACTCGTTTTATTTTGTTTATGCACCATGTTATCTTATTTTTAAATTTTTTATTTGATTTGAGGATACGCTATACATACATAACATACATAAGTATATGTATGTATAGTGGATTAAACAGCTGTTAAATTAGTAAGATGAAAACATGATGATAGATGAAAATGATTAAAAACAACAAATATGTATGTATGTTTATTTTTACTTCCAATTATTTTTTGACAATTATTACTAGTTCGCTCTAGAACAAAAATATGTATGAAAAGACTCATGCAACCGTTGTCCAACAATTAGATGTTGGATCTGGATGTCAAAGACAATTTACAAAATGTATTATTGTATTATTTTTCTGTGGTATTTATTACACAGATTACACACGTTGTCTTTACTCTATGGTTGACGTTCCTAAATTTCAAATAATTTCGAAATTTCGATCTCGATCTGGCCTGGCTGAGTTTGCAACATCGGAGTCGCATCGGAGAATACAGTTGTCAAAATTTGTTTTCTATTATAAATCTATGTAGATGATTTTGTTTAAGTTTAAACATAAATCCTAAATTTGTTTTATATTTTGTATAGCAAAATAATGGCATCATCTAGAGAAATTTTAACATTTCAATTTGGTAATTATGCTAATTACGTTGGATCACATTGGTGGAATATTCAAGTAAGATTTATCTTTACATTTCATGAATAAAAGTTAGTAATTACATGTAATTAAATTTTTATAATCAAATTGATTTTAGGAATTTGGCTTTAATTACGATGAATCAGCATCACCATCAGAAATAAATCATGATGTACTTTATAGAGAAGGTGTTGATTTTAAGGTAATTAACTAATCATATATTTTTACTGTTTTAAAGTAAACCAACATTTTTAATTTCTAGGGTCAAACAACTTATACACCAAGATTACTTTTGGTTGATTTACAAGGCTCTTTAAATTATCTACCTGAAGAGGGGGCATTAGAAGGATATGTCGAAGATAAAATAAAAGAGCAAATATTATGGAATGAATCGGATATCGAAGTAATTCAAAAGGAGTCAATTCAAAAGCCAGAATTTCAAATAGACATCGATAATCCAGACATTGACATGAATGGTAGAGTTAAAATTTCTTATTTATTAAAAAACAAAGCACTTGATTATTTTTTTAATGTGTAGCTAAAAGATATAACTTGAAAGAAAATGTAAAAACGTGGACTGATTACCTATACACCAGATATCATCCAAGAAGTTTTAATATAATTAAAGATTACAAATTATCACATGAAAAAGATACATTTGATACATTTTCGAATGGTCAAAAAATGTGGGAAACAGAAGCATTTGATAATGAATATACTAATAAAATTCGTCAATATATTGAAGAATGTAATAATTGTCAGGAAAGTGAATAATACTTGTTTTTAATTTATTTTTTCGTTGAACAAAAAAATTTTTTTTTGTTTTTTGAAAAATAATTCATTTTATAATTACAGGGGTTTCAAGTGTTATTTGATTGTACAAATGGATTTTCTGGCTTAAGTTTAGCATGTTTACAACATTTAAATGATGAATATGGGAAAAGCAGTTTTGCGATACCGATATTTTCACCAAAATCTTTATTATTTGAAAATGCTGGTAATTAAAATTTTTTATCTTTGTTAAAAATCGATTTGATTATCTCATTGTTAAAATTATTATTCTTTTTATTTTTAAGATGATAACTTAACAAATTCAATTAGAATAGCTAATATTGCTTTAGCTTATAGTAAATTAATTGAGCAATGTTCTATGTTTCTTCCACTTTCAACAAATGATCAAATATGGCGTAATTATGGTGGAACATCTAGAAAATTTCCATTAATTAATTATGATGAAAATAATTTATATCAAACATCAGCAATAATAGCATCATATTTGGATACATTAACATTACAATATCGTTTAAAAAATAATTTCTCATATACAATGATTGGATTATGTAAAGATTTAACAAATTATGGTAGAAAAATGTGTGCTAGTGGATTTTCATTTCCATTTAATATGAATTATAATCAAGATTTAATTGATTGTTTAGATAAATATGATGGTAATATTTTTACACAATTAACGCCAAATGCAAAAATTGGTAATGATTATATTGTACAATCAATTAGTGTACGTGGTATACCAAAAAATCGTTTAAAAAAACCATTAAAATTGGCAAAACAACAAATGAAAATGTCTGCATATAAATGTGAGACAATATCAGAAATGTTTCAATTATATTTTCAATGTGAAAATCATGCTAGCATATCAAATGTAATATCAATACAAAAGCCATTAGATATTCGTATACCATATCCATTGGAAATTTTTGATTTACGTTTAAATTATAATGGTTTTATAAATGATGATATAAATCGTTTAGAAAATGAACAAATTACATCAATACCAACTGTTGCTGCAATACAATGTTCAAATGATTTAGCTAATACAATTGAAACATTACATAATGAAGCAAATCGTATAAAAATATCAAAAATTCATCGTTTTAAAGAGACTGGATTAGAAACAGATGAATATGCTGAAACATTAGAAAATTTATTACAATTTAAAGATAATTATGAAGATAATTTTGAATTGTAAATAAAAATTAAATATTGTTTCAATAAATGATAAAATTTAAAAAATTATTTGAAAATATGTTTTTCTTTTATATTTTTGTGCACGTAATGCAGAATGAATTTTTATATGAGACTCCTCCTTGAAATTTCTCCTATTTCCAATATCAATATACACATACTTCTTTTTTACATAATAGATTTGATTGAAGTTAACAGAATCCCCATAAGATCTTGGATACACTTTCTTCTTTTAATTTATTGAATCAAAAATATATTTTTTGAACTGCGCATAATCATTTCCAATCAAATATTATAATTGATTTGGTGGAAGCTTGGTTAAATTTTCATTCAGTATCACATCTAGTCAGAGCACGTGCATATCAAAGGAAATGAAAGCGGAAGATTTTTCAAAAATAAAATCTAAATTTTTATATGTTATTGCAATTACGACAAATTAAAATTATTAGCGTTTCAATTGAATAAAGACTATGCACCGATATATAGAGTTAAAAAATAGGCATTCTACAAACATCAAGATACACGAAAATGATACCAAAATCCTTACAATTAGCAGCCTATTTATTACTATTTCAGTCAAATGTTTTGTTCTGTAGATTTGATATATATTATGCATAGTTATAATATGTATATGCACAAAGAGCGAAATTCTTTTAAAACATTTAAAATAGAATTAAAACTACAAATCCGTCAAAATGGCGTGTTGTACTTTACTTAGAACTGAACAATATTTAATATGTATAAAAATTAATGAAAGTGTTTTTCAATTTGATTACGAAAAAGACAAGGATTTTTTCTTTCTTATGTTTCAACATTAAACACCATCTCACACGATTACATAATTCGTAATATAATTAAAAAATAAAAAAAAATTTATTTCATCATTTCAACTCGTTGTATTTTACAATCATTCCCAAAAGGCAAGCATCAAATTAAACAGTCTCTTTGTTTATTTCTAAAATCATTTAAATTACTTTTAATTACTTTACACTTTTTGTTATGTATACATTCATTGTATTTTATGATATTTTATATGATTCTTGAGTATTTTACATTTCATTTAATATAACATCTTTCCTGCCTGGGTTTTTCATATTTTTTTTTATTTTCATTTTTAATTACAACATTTAAATTCCTCAAATGAAATAACAATTTACACTCTTTAATAATCAGTTAAAATGATAATCATGATAATAACGATAATAATTGAAAATTTAAATTTATTTGTATTTATTGTTTGTAATTTAACCAAAACATAAATGCTCATCTAACTGTAAACATGTGTGCATGTGAATATTTGTCTTCTTATATACATATATATGTATATATACTATACCCAAACCAAAATGTATGTATATAGAAAAGATTAAGGATTAGATGTGATGCTAATGTGGCATACGTAAACGTATATTTGATAACATAAATACTTACTTTTTACTAATTTACTTACGTATAAGCATTAAAATCATGTTTACAAGTGAAATTATAATGTCTTAATCTTTTCTAAAATAATCGAAAAATAGATATTTTGTGTATCAAAATAAAAGGAAACAGAAATTTACTATGCGATATAGTTATTTATACTTATTTGAAAATACAATTATTTTCGATTTCGTTATATTTTATTTCATAACCATTTTAAAATAAAGACAGAATAATTTAAACGTTTTAATGAATATCTAAGTATGTATATAGGTAATGAAAAAAACATAATTTATAAAAAATTTTTTCTTTTACTTAATTTTAATTTTTTTTTCTGTTTCCACACATGCATACGTACAAGTATATGAATATACTATGTCTAAATTGTGCGATGTACACATTTTAAGTACATTCAAGAAAGGTATACGTACTTATAGTTGTGTATTTCCATAAAGACTAATTCTAGTTTGTATTTCCATAAAGACCAATTCTAGTTTGTATTTGCAATGGGAAATTTACAAAGTGATTAGTGTGTAGGTTAATTAGCTTTTTTTATTTTATTTATTAATTAAAAGCCTTCACAAAAAATGTTGCACGATTTTGTGTAATATTTGTAAAGTGTGTGTGTCATATCAGGGGATTCAAATCTTTTCATGGCTTAGAAATAAAAAAAAATTGATATAGTGGAAACGTTACAAATTGATCGAAAATCTATAAAATGCCCGAGGACATATAGGGTTCGAAAACTCCATAATTTGTACATTGTTTAATGCAAAATGTAACAACGTATGTACATATGTACATATATTAAAAATGTAAAAAATTCAAATATTTCAAAAAATTTATTAATAAGAAACAAAAAAAAAAATAAGATTGAGTTATGTGGTAATGTGCACAAAATTTTTTATTATTTAAATTTATAAAAGAAATTTAAATCTTTTCATGGATATTTTTTTCATTTGCGATAGAAAAACCTTACTATCAAATTAGTAATTCTAAATTGAATAATTATATCCGACTGTCCGGCATAAATTTTATATAGAGTAGCATTTTCAAATATGAATAAAAATTAGTATTGGTTTTGGTAGTATGTATAGCTAAATTTAATTTAACAGAAAAATTTGATTATTTTCAAAGAAAAGCAGGTGATCAAAAAAGTGATCTAACAATAGTACATTAAAAATAAACTTGTTTGCATATTAAAATCGTATAACAGAAAATAACAAAAATAAATAAACAAAAAGGACAATAAATGAAAGTCGATTTGTGTTAAGTAGGTACTTATATATGTATGTATGCATAACAGAAGATTATAAAAATAATAAATTGCAATTTATATGTCATATTATCATGATTTATATAAGTGTATGTACAATATTATATGAACTTTAATATATGATGGTATATAGGTAGTTGCTGTTGGCTGCACTTTAAACAAAAAGAAAATAAAAATATTGAGTATGCGTTTCTGTGAAAATGTGATAACGTCAACAACTAAACAATAGTCAGAACTCAGGAATATACTTGTACAATGTGTACACAATACCCAACAGATTTATTTAGTTTTAATTTTTTATTATTTTTTAAATGTATATGACAGAAAAGTTTTATTCAAAAGATAATAGACTATACATTTATATCGTTGAAAGGCGCATATTTACACATTTAAATATTTTTCTATTATATCCTTTACAACAGAGTAAAAATGGCAAATTGTTACGTAACGTTGGTTACTTTTATTCTGATAAAAAAATAAACAAACGAAAAAAAATAAATAAATAAATAAAACAAACAATAGTAGTTTTAAAAGCATTAAATCTGAGCATTTAAATAGATAATATATTATTCTTAAAATTCAATCATAAATGGTTAAAGTTAGTTAATGAATATAATTTATATCCTTTTATTAATTATACAAATCCCATTTAATATTAAATTAATTTTGCAATTATAAAATTAATCATTCTCTTGTCTTTTTTCATAATCTTCAAAAACAGAGTGTTTATAAAAATTTTTAATTATTGTTTTCATTTTCTTATTGATATGTTGCTAACACAAATGTGTACATACATATGTTTATAATATGCTCAATTGCATAATGTAAAAAAATAAATCATGAAGAATTTAAATTATTTCGTAAATTTTCAATAACTAGATTTAAAAAAAATAAATAAATAAAATTTGTTTTTTATTTTGAAGTGAAAGCACAAATGACTAAAGTATGAAATTTCTCAGACAAATTTTTTATTTCAATTTTATTAGGGAGAAATTTAATTTTTAGAAACCGAGTAGGTATCAAGCTTTAAAATAAAATAAAACTGATGTTATGTAATAACTTTTTATCTGTTTTTTTTTTTAATGTACATAAATTTTTAGAGGATATAAAAGAGAAGTATATTCTTGTATGGTATACAATTGAGTAATTTACACAGTGCGTATCATGAACTCTTGAATAAATATGTACAGATAACCTTCGTGTAATTTGGTGTTTCATATGAGATGAAAACTAACGTAAATTTTGCATAAAATATAATTTGTTTAATGTAATCTCTGTGTAATGTGAGAATTACCTGTATATACAAATTATGTATAGTGTGCGCATTACATAACATACATACATATATTAAATACATTATAAAATAGGTCGTTTCATTTTGTAATATTAATAAAACATGTAATGAAATGTAAAATTTTACAAGACGATTTATATAAATTAAATAAAATTTGAACAGAGACAAAAGCTCATTTAAAACATGAATAAATTTATTTGATATTGTAGTGATGGTGGGTGGATGAATGAATTAACCTACACGATATATAAACGAATTTTGTTATAGAGGGTACATATATGTATGAGTATATGTACACTTTACATATAAATATGTACGATTATGTGTACATATTTGATGTAGTTCTTTTTGTTAATTCGTTTATTGTTTTATTATGTACATACATACATAGGAATATATGTATTAGGTATACGTACTATAATTCTATGTGTATATCTTCCATATTCGTTTATTTTAATTTCTATATGATATTGTCACAAATTACAAAATTTTATTTAAGTATGAGAACAGCATTATTTCTAGACTTTAATAAAATAAATGAATACAGGTAACCCTCGTAAATGTTATACGAAATTTGAATCAACTTTTTTCGATATAGAATTCGGGATGTTGATTAAAAGATACGTTATCTTTTTAAATAATTGTATTTATTTAGATATGAAATTGATTAGGTTCTCTTACTGCATGTTTTATTAAAATTTTTTAAATGAGTATAATGAGTATACACCGTTTTATGATTGCCTTCTTCTAAATTTAAATATTTAATTTATAAACTTAAATTATTGATGTTATACATTATTTATTCTATAATTTAATTGTATACATTATGAAAAATTTGGTTTGAAAACAAACAAAAATTTAATTTATCAAATATTACACACTGATGTATTATCAAAAAATTCAAATTATTTTGTTTGTAATTTTATTTTTATTTTTTATTTTTGTGTTTATTTGAGAGTACCCTACAAACGTGTTTTTTACCTTTCATATTTCTTATATCTTACTAATTTTCCACGTACATATACATACATATCCACTTACATACACTTTTTTTTATTATTCTTATGATTATTTTTCATTGTGTATATGTACATACCATTTCACTATTCAAATATCATCTTATTTAGTTAATTTAATATTCTCATCATGTCTGTATTACATATTTGTACGCGTATCATAAATAATTTCAAAAAAGAAAAAAAAATCTATCAATGAAAATCTTTCAGATATGTATGGATATATTGGATTCCCTGTACTAATTTTACCACGTCATATTCTCGTTGTTTACATACATACATACATACATGCATATTTACACGTATAACGTATATAATTCTCTGGTTTTCATCATTGTTCCCATAGGATCTGTATAATGTTTACATCAGAATTTTTTTTTTCTCTTTTTTTGTTTATTTTTTTATTTAAATTTTTAAATTGTTTGTAGGCTCATCATGCAAAAAAAAAAATCTCTAGATATTTATTGATTATATTATTTATTGAAAAATGTACAACTTGCTTTTAACACGAACAAAAAAAAAATAAATCAGGAAAAATTTTCGTCATACAAACATTTTTTTGTTGGTTGATTTTTTTTGTTTTTGTTTATATTGCAAGGAAGTTCAACTAGAAAAGAATATTGATGGTAAGGTATATCGAGCACCACATAAAATTCAAAGGTGAAACAAGGTAAAAGGAAGAAAAAGAGACACAATCAATTCAATCAATAAATTCCAAATTTATGTAAATCATTTTTGATTAGGGTGCGGAAAGGTGATGGCTGTTTTTCCTGTTTATTTATTTATTTATTTTTTGTTGAAAATTAATAAAATGTATTATCCGGTAAACAAACAAATACAAGAAAAAAAAATAATACCGAAACAAAAAAAAAAAATAAATAAATAAAAATAAAATTAGAAATGAATAATGATTTTCACTCGAAGAAAAACCTGTTAAGGTGAGAAATAATAAAGTTTTGATTTGTTTTATTGAAATTGAAAAGTTTGTAAATAAGCTCGTTTAGAAAAAATTATTACTTGAAATTTTAAAGTTGTTAAATCGAATATAACAACAAAAATCCTTGATATATTTTTTTTTTTATACCTGGGAAAGAAAAAATGTTTGTCGTGGAAAGACATTCGTATTTTTCTTGATTTTATCTAATTTAATTTTATTAAAATTTGAAAAAAACCAATTTAAGATAGTTTGATGGTTTTCATGACGTAGTTTACAATGATGTTGGAATTTCATCATTGACTTAATCCATGAATTTAATCAATAAAGGATGAATAATGGAAAAATGAAAAATTCTGTTTTCTTTAAAAGTTTAAAACAAATACAACTTCTTAAAAAAATTCTTGTGGGATGATTGGCTTAATAAATTAATTTTAAAGGTCGTGTTTTCTGTTTTCTTTGTTTTGTTTTTCCTATTATAAATAGACACGTGGACTGGTATCTAAATTTTACATAAGAGGTTACTACTCCTATCGTTTTTTATTCCAATGTTTCTTCTTACAGTACTAACTTAAGCAAGCAAAAGAGCTCATCCTCTTGTATTTTTATCTCTGATTATGAACGAATCCCACATACATGCATATTCTTATTAAATTAAAAATTTTTAATTGAAAATTGGATAAAAGATAATAGATCGATTTATGGTTACATCACTTATCAAAGTAACATCAATCTAAAATAAAATTTTCTCGTATTTTTATGCACATACATACATATGTATGCGTATATCTACGACATAACGAACAATCTAATAAAATTTACTTTGAAATTTGTATGTTATATGTACCATATACAGAGTGTGAAAACTGTGGAAAGAAAAAAAAATCCATTAAATGAATAAAATTCTTTGTACGTACGTCTGTACATATTTTCTCATTCTCTTCTATTTTTTTTTATTTTTTTGTTTTATTTATTTTATTAAAACGATAGCAAAAAAAAAAGAAGAATGAAAATGAAATGAAAGCACTGGAAAAAAAAATTTCGTTTATGTGTCAAGAAGTTAAAAACACAAAATAACTTGACATGAAATATTTTAAATTTACACAGCATAACATTAAATGTGGTTGTATTATTTTACCGTTAAAACAAAAAAGGATGGAATAAAGAAATGAAAAGAAAAACTGAACATTTTTCTACATATAATATATGCATACAGTACTCATACATATGAAAAATAGAAAAGGCATAAATTGTTGTAGAAGATGACAAAAAAAAAAAAAAACAATGAATAAAAACTACTACTAACAAAAACAGAAACAAAAATAATAAACGACGAAGGTAAATGTCTACACGAGGAATGCTGCTTTTTTTTGCTTAAGTTTTTTTTTTTACAGTTATTCTTTTTTTTTTATTCCCTTTTTTGTATGTATATGTGTGTATAAGGATAATTTTTCCAACATTTTTAAGAATTTTTAAGCTGTGACAGAAAACTATAATACTAGCGAAACTATATTTAATGGGGTCGTAGACATTTAACGTATGTTTGCCTTTCATGACTCTCTCTTTATTTATTATAATCGCAATTCTTTTATTTTTTTTTCTTTTATTTTATTTTGTTTTTCTTAAGCAACCAGAGTGGTGTACATATGAAAATGAAGTCGAATAAAATAAAAATTGTTTGTATGTGTATCTGTGCATGTATACTTAATACTTATTCACTTGATAATCATCACTTTTGTTTTTGTTTATATTTTTCTTTGGATATATAACAAGAAAAAGAACATAAAACAATGAATAGACTTTAAAAGCTTTTATTATAAAAAAAAAAAAAAAAATTAAAATAAAATAAAATGAATAAAATAAGTAAAAATGATACTAAGCATTTCGTAGTGTTTTAATTTCTTTAAAAACTTATTGAATTTTGCCAATTTTACTTAAGCTTTTTTGATTTTCTTTTTAAATTTAAAATTTTCTTTTTCATATTAAATGTAAAATTTTCTTCTTCTTTTTCATTTTGAACCGTGTCCTCGTTATGGATCTTGGCCTTGTTTTTCTTATTCTTTATTTCTGGGTTCAATTTTTGCCTCAATCTTTTTTAAGTTTCTTACGAAAATCATCGATCCGCCTCTCGAATCTCGATGTACATATTTCAATCATTTTTTTCTTTATTCCTTTATAAACCTTATTATGTCCCTCTTACTAACTAAACTGATTTATTTATTTATCTACAAAATAAATACATTGAATTACAATTTTCTTACATAGATCCTATTGGATATTCTCAGATTTCATTCTCATCTCTGTAGTCGTCGATACTTATGTGTAGCATTTGAGCTTTTTATAACTGTCTATTTACATTCAAAATTTGTAATTTTATGTATTGAAATATTTTATTGAAAAATTAATTTCCTTAAAAATATTTTGTTTTTATAAGAAATTTAATAAAAATTCCATTGGTTTATTTTTCTTATTGATGTTTAGATTTCTTTTTCCTATTTTTTTCAATAACGGAAAAAAATTGGTTAAAGAAAATATTACAGGGATTTATATGAAAAATATGTGATACATACATATGCACATACATATGTATATGCATACATATGTATATAACATACATACATACATATGTATATAACAGTGTATACAGCATACATGTGTATGTATGTATGTATGTATATATACCTATATATGCATGTATATATACAGAACCCATCGATTCGATGTGGTCAATCGGTTTCATATTTATGTTCGTTTGTTTTTATTCAATAAAGAAAATAATAAAAGAAAATTTAAAAAAAAATCCACTTAGAACATCTTCTACATTTTGTATTTTTATACACAAAAAAAAAAAGAAAAAAGAAAAAAAAGTATAAAATCTTGTTTCGATGAATATAGCACACACGGAAGAAAAAAAAAATGTTTTATTAAGAAAACATAATTTTCTACACATTTTCTTGATTGAAGGATTTTTTTCTGATTTTCACACGAATTTTTTATTTTCATAAACGTAGTATAGAAAATAGGATGGTAAAAAGTTAATAAAGTTGGTATATATTATACAGACTGTCTCAGAATAAGGCTGAAATAAGGCCCTTCTATGTTATTCTAAATTGAAGATTTTCCTAAAATTGAAATAATACTTCATAATAAGTCTCATAAAATTGACTAATTTTTTCTAAACCACCTTGTAAACGAACTGAAAACTTAAGCCAAAATGTAACAAATTACAAAACTATTAACAGGATTATAAATATTATTTCTCTAATAATTCATTTTCATTATTTTAATTTTCTTGTAGAAATTATTTTCATTTGTGACGTGGATATTTTTTGTGTTTTATTTTTTAAATGTTTTTCACACAATCAATCTTCGAAGTGTAAATGAATGAATTAAAATAGAAAAAAATAAAATAAAATAAAATAAAAAATAAAACACAAATAATTAGTGTTAAATTATAAATGTTTCTTAAATTACTGTCGAATTGTAAAGAATGTTTGCATGTTTCTTATGAAATAAAGAAATTCTTACATTTTAAAATAAATTTTAAAAAATTACTCTTTTGAATAGTAATAATAAATGTAGGTTGACTTTACATACATATGTATGTATGTACATTCAAATTTAAGTGCTGTATTGTAAATGTGTAGACAAAACTATGTACACATATATTTTTGCATGTTAACATATACATGGTGCACACGTTGATGTACGTACAATTTAATGTCCTTTTAATTGGTCATTTAACTTCGTTTTTCTTGAAACGATCAAAGCGATCAAGAAATGCTATATTTTATAGATGGCATTAGAACACTCTGTGTATTTAATCTAATTTTTTTAAGCTGATTTTAATGATTTTTCTCGAATATATCTAAAAATGGTTTTTCCTTCATAAAATTATTACACCCTGTATGATATATTCACGTAATAAAGACAAAAGTAATTTTGTTTCTCATTAATCAACCTTCATTCTTGACACATAAACTGAAAGAAATTAACAGAATGTCATTTTTGTTTTCTTCTAAAAAAATAAATTTAAATGCTGTTTTGCATTTACATACATTCTATTGTATTTATTTTTTAAGAAGCAAAATTTATATTTATTGTTTTCTGTATTTTTTTTTATTTTATTCGGAAAAAAGTGAAGGAGGAGCACTGAACCTTATCCACATGCATGTATGAATGTATGGATGATTGTATTGCATTTGCAAAATATACGTACATATGTGTAGTGCTTATATTGTATACGTACTTCTGTGTGTACATTATGCACATTAAAAATTGTTGATAACAAGAAAACAAAAAAAAAAAAAAAATGAACAGGCAAAAACCATAAGAAACAAAGGATAGGATATAACAATAATGATAATAATAATAATAATAATGTGAAACAATAAATAGAAAAGACTGCATTTTAGAATTTTTTATTATTCATATCAGAATGAAATAAAAAATTTGAAATAAAGAAAAAAACAAAAAAGATGAATTTTTTCCCTTGAACAGGGAACTCTGCAATTCCTGTTGTTTCTTAGGTTTTCTCCCCATTCTTTATTATTACTGTATGTATGTAGATTGTATCAATTAAATTGTATTATTTGAATTTTATATGATGAATGAATTTCTTGCTATCCTGTTTTCTTTTTTTTTTAATTTTTTTTTTCTATTGTATTTTATTTATATCAAAAAAAAAAAAATACATGGAGATAAATCTGCTTTCAAATTTCAAACAAAGAAATATATCATTAAAAATTAAAATTTTTACATTTTCAAATTAATTGTGTTAGTAGATCATTTTAAAATATTATTTCAGATTTTGTAATATTTAAATGAGCCTTTAAATTAAATTACAATGTTTATGTCGGACTATGTATGTGAACAATCCTAGAATATATGTACAACTGACCAAATATATAATTTTTGAAATATATAATTTATATAATTTTATATAATTTTTGAAATATCATCCAGAACACCCTTTATATCTAGTGTAACTTGTTTTTTTATAATTTTGAAACTTTCAAAAAAATTTGTATCCTTAATACTTCTACATACATATTGCCCTCGTTTGTTTAGATAAATTCAAGGGTCAAAATTTAAATAAAACTTAAAGGCATGACGGTTATATAAACAAATTTTATACGTATATGAATAAGAAATAAATTTTAACACCAAACATTTGAATTTAAGTAACTTCAATACATATTATTCCTTTTATTTATTTTTGTTATTATTGACACTTTTTTTTACAAAAATATTTATTCCTGTTATATACAGACATAAAAATTGTTTTCTTGGGCGAATAAATAACAATGTGGTGAATTATTGAAATAATGAAAAATTTTTTGAAAAATTTCATATAGCACGATTTTAATATGTGATTGAGGTTAACAATAAATTTTTCTAATATTTATTTACGTATTTTGTATTTTCCCTTGAGGATACTCATAGATTTTAAAAAATATATAAAATATTGCAAAAATGCAAAAAGTAAAAGTAGATTCAAATCCAAAAAAAAAAATTTTGGAAAAAAAAATTCTTACAACAAAGACATATTGAAAGTGAATTGGTTTTACTTTCGTGATATTCTGTAAATTCTTAACAAGCTTAGTACAAGCAAAAATGTGTATTGGAATGACCTGAAGTTTAAGACTTGATGAAGTTTTGGTTTTTTAATTTATTAAGGTTTAAAAGGTAAATTTTAAATTTTTGACCAATACCCAATGTGATGATGACCAGTGATATACATCATTCGACAAGACAATGAAATTTTGACCCTCTGGAAGATGTACGTCAATATACATATTAAATTTCTGATGAAAACCTTGTTGTTTTCCCACAAAAAAAAACCAACTAACGATAAAACAAATTTAAATCAAATTTTATATCTATTAATTTTTATTTTTATAACAAACTTCCAAAATGAATAGGAGATAAAAGAAAAAATAAAGTAAACGAATAGATAAAAATAAAATATTTTGTATATATGTACGTATGTATAGGTATATAAATGAAAATATAAGAAAAATGATATTGCACCTATCCAATTTAATTTTTTTATTTTTTATTTTATTTTGTACTTTTTTATGATTAGGGCAAAACATTTTATGTATTATTTTTTGTTGTTGTATTTTTTACTTTTTGATTTCTCATAGTTTTTTGTTTAAATCTTTTTATATTGTGTACGCCTATAAAATAAATTTCTTTTTCTTTATTTTCTTATATTTTTATTTGATAGACTTTTTTTGTTTGTATGTAATACATACAATGTTATATATGGTAATATGTTATTCATAAAGTTCATATAGAGAGATACTGTATAGATTATTGAAAATCAATTTTCTACTTGAAAATTGAAACTCATTTTAACAACTTTTTAACCGTCATAAAAAAAAATTAGGACCAAACAAAAAAAAAATACAAACTATAACAGAAAATGTTTAAAGTTAAAAATGATTTTTGGTAAACCCATTTGAAATCAATGGATTGTCAACTGCCAATATCAATCTAATGTGTACGTATATAAGATACATATGTAGGATACATGTGTATAACAAGACAATTCCCTAAATCTGCATATACATAAAAGAAACGATATGTGTATTTTACAATAAAATATACGTGTATGTTTGGTTTGTGGGTAATCAGAGTATATACATGTATGTACATATACATATGTATATATATTCGTTTACATACAATTTTACCACAAAAGTTTTATCGAAAATTACAATCCGTTAAACGGATAGGATTTACAACAACAGGATACAATTTCGGAAGTCTGAACAAGTTAAGGATGACATGACAAAATCCATTAAAATTTTGAAGGAAGGCAGGAAGATTGTATAGATTTTATTGCTATACACATTCATATATATACACACGTATTTGTTAAAAAAAAATAATAAAGAAGAAGTTAAATTGTATGAAAACTTAAAGCAATATTTTCCTATACACACATACATGTATCATCATTATTTGTACTTAACAGAAACAGGAAAGAATGAATTGTTATTGAAGTAGTAAAAATGAAAACATGAAAAAAAATATCGTATTTCTTTGTGAATACACATTTTACATATTATTAGTTATTTTGGCTTTAAAAAAAAAAAAAATAAACAATAAATTCTAAACTATGTACTATAGCTGTATATTTTTTTCTTTTTTTTTAAGGAAAAGGACGAAATTATAAACTAAGAAAACACTTGGGAAAATAACAAATCTTTAAACTATTCCTAGTCATGATGATTTGTTGGACGCTTCATTTTTCATGACTATAATCTAAAATTGAATTTTTGTTTATTTTTTATTTATTTTTTTTTTGTATTTAAAAGAACACATATTTTATTGTTTTTTAATTTTGCCACCAATTTTACACCTGGTAATTTAAAGAGGAGAAAAATCAATCACACCTACAGTGCAGCTTAAAATTAAGATATTTAAAGGGAAATTGTTAAGGAAATAAAAAATCCATCAAAATTTGACTGTACGCTATAGAACAAAAAAAAATGTACATAGTACATATGTACATGTGTATATGTATGTATATAAACTATAAATTTTTTAGACATTGAAGAAATCTTCAATATATTGTTAAAATTCATATTTAAAAATGTTTCTGGTTTGAAATTTATGGATCGGTCATTTTGTTCATTGAATAAAACATTTAAAAAGAAATTTAATAAAATTATAAAATTTTTCCATATACACATATTATGTACATCATATACATACATACATAATGTATGTGTATGTAGTAAAATTTAAAAATAAAAATATCAACATCTTTGTGAATTTTCTACATGCAAGTATTTATATTGTAAGCATACATGCACTAATTTATATCTTTTTTATCATAAATACATGTACACATATGTGAATATACGTATACATAAGTATATGTAAGTATGAGCCATCATATATTGATGTGATATTACGCTAAAGCATTTTTATCTAAAATAAACGATGCGAAAAATTCTATTTTGTGTTGAAATTCATTTTTAATGCAATTTTGCAGATATTAACGACATAAAAATTATACATACACACGTATGTACATATATGGACATACAACATTTGTTTGTATACATCATATCATTTCTCTATATACATACATATGTATGTACAAAATACTCTACACGAAAGAATTTTTTGAAAAAAAAAAAATCAAAAACAAAATAAAAATCGTATATTGAGGATTAAAAAGATTATGATATGTTATGATGATGCATGTACACAAATAATATTCATGTAGCCCATATATGCTTATACAAATATGTACATATATTGTAAATGTAAACGTACACATATACATATGTACGTATATGTTTAGCCTTATATTAATTACTGTAAATATGATGGTGATGATGATCAGCATAAAAAACACAAAATATACAAAAGAAAAATCACAAAAACATATTTTCAGGGATAAAGTGTAAAGGGAGATTACATATTTTTCTTTGATTTTTCATTTGTGTTTCATCTTTTTTTTTTAATTCGTGATTTTTCTTGTTTTTTTTTTTTATTTTGCTGTTGCTCTTTTTTTGTTTAAATGAAAATTCACCGAATTTTTTCATGTTTTAGTCTTTTGAACTATCGACTATACAATGCGTATCATAGTATATTGTGTGAACTATATACGTCAGAGGTTCCTAAAATTTTGTACCCCACAAAAAAAAAAATAATGCAATGAACACCATCTATTTTTCTTGATTGAAAGATCAGTATCTAATAATTACAGGAATTTCAAACAGTCATGAACAAGAACGAAATTTTTTTTCTATTATATTTCAGAATATCGATGGGCACACAAATAAAAGTTTGGAACCTCTGCTATAGGTTATTTATTTATTCATACATACGTATGTACGTAGATATTGTTGCATATTTTTTATGTATAAATTAATTTAATTACAATGATGAAATATACAAAAATAAAATAATGAAAATACGATGTGATTTTAATATACACTTAAGCAAATGTATACGTACATACATATGTAGGTATATATGCGTATGTATATGTCATATGAATTTATGTTAATGAAATTAAATTAAAATGGCTATGAAAACTGTATGTATCTACAATATTTAATTTAATATATTTTTGATTAATTTATACCTATGTACATACATATGTACTTACTTACGTATGCATTCATAAAAAAAAAAATTGGATATTTGTTTTTACTATTTTTTTTTTTATTCTTCAACTTTTTTTATCCTATTTCATTTTGTGTATTACGAAAACTAAATTTCATATAAATAAAAAAAAAAAAAATAGAAAATTGAAAAATAAAATTTTAGTTTGACAAAAAAATCTTTTTCATGTCATGCTAATTTTTAACAAAATCAAAAAAAAAAAAAGTTGTAGAATATATCTTCATTTTTGTATGAAAAACATAAAAAAATATTTAAATAAAAATATTTCATTTATTATTTATTCAGAAAAAAAAAACTTTTCCTCTAATTTAATTCGCATTAATTTTTTGAAAGTAAAATACAATATTTTTATTTACATCAGATTGTAAAAGAAAAATACAAAAAAAAAAACAATTGTGAAATAATTCTATTATCTGTGTCGGTATCTTGCTTTATTAAAAAAAAAATTTTTTTTTTGTTAAATTCATTTATTATTAAATTGCGTGTATCAAATACTTTTTATCTGCTACCTATGTTTGTGTATCATACTGAAATAAAAATAGGGAAAAGTTTGTTCGTTCATTGTTCAAAACAAAAAAAAAAAAAAAATTTATTTTTAAATCACAAGGTAAAAAACAATAATAAATAAATGTCTGTTTTCCATAGAATTTTGTTTTGAGAAATATTTCATATTTGTTGTACATTTTAAAATCATAAATTTTACGTAGTAAATAATATGTTGATAATACTTGAAAAATAAAAAAAATTAATGCAAATTTTTTAAAGAAATATTTAAGAATTTAATTTTCAAGACATTTGAAAGTGATTTTATAAGTTTATTTATATTACTGAAAATTTTATAAGACTTACCATTATTATTGTAGCTCTACACAGCTCTTATTCAGTCGGGGTCTAAATCGTTAATGTGATTTTTTTTCCTGACTACTTTATTAAATACGTACAGTGTACACCACGACTTCAGACAAATTGCAAACCAGTCCACTAACCAGTGGACCTGAGCTATTAATAGAGTATTATATTATAACTTCATTTTGTGTGATAGAAAAACATGTTTTTTTGAATTACTTGCACTCATTTAAAGTCGAGTTAACGACAAATGAAAAACAGGATTTCCGTTTCTACATTTGTATGGGTATACTGAGTAAGAAGTTATACTTTTCTTGCTAATACCACTGAAATCTCATATATAGCCTATTTAATTGGACTTCACTTACATGTACTAAACTTTAAAAATCATCATATTTTAAATTTGATTTATACGATTGTATGCAATTTTCTCAAGATGTACATTTTCACATACATATGTATGTTACATTCAAACAATTGACTTTGTGATTGAATCTACATAAAATTTATATTAAATTCTCATATTCCGGAAACTATTATATTATAAATGCAAACTAAGCATATATCCTTTTTGTTCTTAGTTGCTTATACAGAAATTACATTAAATGCAGTATAATGCAGAAATTTTGATACAAAAGTGACTATTCCTTACGTAATTTTAACTTCCGTTAAAAATGTTTCTTTTGAATTTTATAAGATTTTGTGATAACTCTGTTTTAACTCATGCTCATAGGTTTTCATTGTCAGTAAAGATTTCGACTTAACGGCCAAAGTTTGAGAAAATTAGTTTCTGTTTAATGTTTTGTCTCTTACGTTACAGAATGATTTTAATGTTTCGATTTAGGTTTTAAAACATAATTTCTTGTTTAATAAAATTCAAATTTTCACATTAATTTTCCAAATATTAACGAACAAAATAAATCAAAAAAAAAAAAAAAAAAAAAAAGAGAAAAAGAAATCATTAAAAGTTACAGTACAATTAAAGTGCACATTAAATTTTCAAGAAAATTTACAATTTTTTGCATTTAATTGAAAGCAAACAGAAGTTTTTTCTGTGTTTCGAATAAAATTCAATTTACCACAAAAAAATAAAATAAATAAATAAAAAATATAAAAAATAAAATATAAATTAAAAAACTAAATGCAATTAAAATTTTTAAATTAATTAACTTAAAGCTTTAGATCTCAACAAGAAAAAAGTAATAAAGCAATATGCATTTTAATTCATTTGAAACATCGTAAAATTGTAACCACTTCATTTCTTATTTTAATTTTATTTTGAAAATTTTTCTACATAATTTTTACATATTTTATTCGTATGCATTACGTTTTGTATGTAATGTATATGTATACATATAACGTATATTCATTGGGAAAGATTTAAATTTATTATGATTTTCGCTAACATATAAAATTAAAATTTACGAAAATATTAAAATCGAGTAAATTTCTTTCCATTCTCAATAAAATATGTTATGGGATATACCAACATATATACATATGTACACATACATCTATGGAAAAATCATTTTATTCACAGTTTTATAACGATATTTATGCAGTTCCGGTGCAATTTATTTACGAAATAATTTCACGTATATTTACATATGTTTTGTGTACATAAATAGTATGTATGTGTAATCATATGTAGAATATGTACAATAACCTGCAGTCAACCAAAATTTAAATTTATTCTCTACGGGTTAATATACAAGTACATGTTTATTTTCCTACAAATGCATGAAAATGTATAATTTGTTATATACGTATGTGATGTTTATATACCTGGTGTACATTGGCACATATACATATAAGTATCTGTGTGCACAAAACTTATATTCTTGTCGTTGATATGCTGCACAGACACTATATTATTATAAATTCTTCATTTTGTTTACTTGCATATGACATTTAAGGATGGTTTCATTTAACAATTCCAACACAAATTTATTTTAATAATAATAATAATAAAAATCCGAAAAGGAGGGAATAGGAGTTTATGGTGTAAATGCTGTTAATGATGACAATATTAAAGAAAATGAAAAAAATAAATATAATAAATTTAAACTTTGATTTCTCGATCATATTAAATTTTGTATTTTGCATAACATGCAAGATTGAGTTTGAATTTTTGTAGGCAGTTTAGTTTGAATTTTTAATCACCAAAAATACTCGTATGAATGTTCTCCACAGGATCTACATATGTATTTGAAAAATTGATATAAAATGAGATCAGATCTTAGAATTTCGTAAATAGCGATTACAGCTTTATATTCTGTACATTACAAAATTCATAATAAGAGACTAAAAAAAAATGAAACTGTTGAGAAAATAAAAAAAAATTTGAAAAAAATTGAAAATATCCTTGTAAATTTATTTGATAATGTCATAAAAACAAAATAGTTTAAAATTTAAATTAAGTAAAATGAAATACAAAAAAAAAATCTCCTTTTCTTCTTAAACTCTAGCAAAATTTAAATTTATCGTTTTGAATTAAAATAAAATAAGGATATTATCGTATAGAATTTTTAATGATTAAGTTTGCACGCTGCATTAAAATTAGCTTTTTAAATGCAAATAAAGTACTATTATAATGAACTCTCGTGAAATAATAAATTTATGTAAAACAATTTTCATTCGTTTGGCTTTGTTTTCAGTTTTTCTCATTGTAAAATTTTGCAAATTTTCACTGTTATTTTTATCATCAGGCAAATATGTACATTTGTACTTAAAATATTACTTATGTATGTAGATTTGTTTTTATAATAAAACAGGTGAATTTTTAAATAAATTTTAATAATACACAAAATAAAAAAAAATAATTCGCAATTGCTAAATACAGCAAATTTAGAACTTTATGTAATTCATGAAACATTCATGATTTTTAACAGAAGATTATTTTATTTTAGTACGAGTATTTTTCTTATCTTTCTATGATTTGTTTTTTTTTTTTTTTTTGTTTTTCCTTTTATCCGTATTTTGTTTTTAATTTTTTTAAATATCAAACACACAATTGAATGGTTGTGTGAATGTATTATACAGATATTATTATGTGTACTGTTAAATTGGAAAATTTAAAAGTTAAATGGAACTGCAACAACTGCAATACATGCATGGCATATGTAAAATGTTGTGTGTTTTGAATTTCAAATTAAATAAGGAAAAATTCGCATTATCATAGAATGGGAAAATTAAAAAGGAAAACACATATATATGTAGGATTAATATTTCAGCATTTCAAATGACACGATTAACATCATGTAAAATAAAATTCTTATACTAAATTATCAAAGAATACTCGTATGTGATCTCATTGAAAAATTACCTCTGAGAGTGTTTGAATCAATGATAGTGGCACAGCATATTTTCGAATGTACATAAGTACAGATTGCGTTGGATAGTGCATATATTGTAGGTATTAGGCCTAATGATACCGAATGTTTATATCAAATACAGATTATTTTTATAATTTGACTCTGTTGATGTTGTTGTCGCTATATTTTATCTCTAAGCCTTACTTGAAGTGGTTCCAAATTTAAATTCACAACTAATATCTTGCTGTAATACATCTTGTTCTATAGGAATGCACATATCGTAAAAATTAAAATATCAATAGAAAATTCTAATAAATAAAATGAATCTCGATTTAATTTAATTTTGAAAGAAAAAACAAAAATCGTTTTTTTTTAAACTGATAATCGTAAATGATAAAAGCCTTCCATATATTACGTATATGGTATCAAATATAACAAATAAATTGTATAATTATTCACTAAAACTTTAAACATAAAATCTATTTGCATATGTAATATGTGTACATTTATTGTATATTTTTATTCTGTTTGAATTTTGAATTAGATCTCTTTTATTTTATGTTTTTAATATATCCCCATATGTATGCACGTATTTAAAAAAAATATATACATATATAGAATGAGAAAAAATTTATACAAGAATAATAATGTATCTAAAAGCAATTTATAAACTTCAAGAATGGGATAAATTTTATAAAAAGAAGAAAGAAAAAAAAAAACAAATAGTAGTGATTGTTATTTTTCTTTTTCAAGTCATTTTTCTTTTTAGCGTATGTATATGTAAAATAGCCTCTCTGATAAAGAAAATAAACGAATAAATGAATGAAAATATATAAAAGAAAAAAAAATCATATATAGTAAAGAGTTAAAGAAATTTTATGGGAATAGGATGATGATAGGAATCTTTTACAGTTATATTTTATAGTACATGCAATTCTCTAAATTATTCTTTTTTTAAGTCATTTATATATATTTTTTTTTGTTTTTTGTTTTTTTTTTTTTTTTTTTTTGTGTAATAAGAGGATGTATTATTCTTTTTCTAAGCATGTTCAGTAACTCTATATAAATATACTTGCATACATGTATACAAAATACATGTACATAGTTACATGTGTATAAGTTCCTTAAAAGAAAAAGCAATTTTACAGTGAAATCGAGTAGAAGATGGTACGAATTAACAAGATGATATGCTTTCGTGTTTTGAATTGCAAATTTACACAAATGCAATACTAAGGATTTCGTTGTAGAAAATGATGCGTTATTGCATTGTTGTTGTACAAAAGTTCAAAAAAAAAAAGAAAAAAAAGAAAATGACACAAAAATATACGTTGTAACATGCTTACGTACATTTTGTATTTTATTTTATTTATACATTTTAGAATATTTTTTTCTGTGTTTATTCTTAGAATGTAAATGCATTTTCAAAAAAAAACAAAAAAAAAATTAACACTATGTCATGCAAACAAACTTAATTCAAATTCAAATAACTCTTTTTTTTTCTATTGTTTTACGCTCATGTTAAATATAAAAATACACATGTAATAGAATGTAAAATATGTTTGTACTTATTTTTCTGATTGAATGCATATTACTTGTACATATTGTTTCTGGAATTACATGAAAAATGTTTAACATTACATATTTCTAAAATGTGTACATATGTACATTGAAAAATACATGATTTTATACGGTTAAATAAATTGAATGGGGTTTTTTTTTTTTTAAAGATAGACTAAATTGAAATTTTGATTATAAATTTTTTTTTGTTTGTTTTGAAATGTACACCATTATAAAAAAAAATGTGTTTATAAATATAAAATCAATTATCATACTATATTTGAATTCAATCAGTGACAATCTATTATCTATTAAAATTCTTCATATGTATGTATTTTGTCTCGTTTGCCATATATTCCTTCCTATAATTTAATATTCTTTGTTACTATTGTGATTTTATATCAATAAAAAAAAAAAAAAAAATTTCCAAGTTTATTCGTCTTTTAAAATGTCTAGTGTAGTAGTTTGTTTTTTTTTGTGAATGTATTAAAATAATGTGTAAAACACATAAAAAGTATCTCGTATACATTACGAAATATTTGAAAATTTTTTATCTATGTATTTTATCTTAAATAGATATTTTCTTCCTTTTTTCCCCCTTTTTTTTTCAGAAAACTAATGATTTTTATAACAATGCTATTTATATGGTGATAATATTCGTCGAAGGCGACAACAAAAATGACAACGACAATGACAATGAGAACATTCTTTTAGGGTCAAAATGATTTCCTTTTTTAAAGAAATAATCAAAAATTTATGAGTACTTTAAAAATTTTCAAGATAAAATATAAAATATGTGTTGTTATATCTATATGGAAATTTCTTAGAATTTTTAAGCTGTTAAATAGAAACGTATATTTACATAAACTTGTTTTCGATGCGTTTATATGTTTATAAAAAAAAAAAAAAAATAATAAGAAGGAGAAATATAGATCCTTGCGAATAATAATACACGTATAAATTCATATTCAGTATACACATTTAAGTAATGCTTGATATTTCTAAAGCTATGATAGGATTTCACAAACATATACACGCATACCTTAAACGCTTTTATTTGAACACATTTTCAAGCATTAGAAAGGATAGTGTACGTAACAGACTTTATAATATAAGGTGATGTATGTGTAAAAAAAGAGTAAAAAATTTTCTAGATGTTTTTGTCAAAAATTTTGAAACTGGATAACGTTGTAACTTATTAGAGTTAGATGACATCATAAAGGCAAATTAGAATATGAAAATGTGTCAACAAAATATAAAAATATGTGTTGAAGAAATGATACAAAAAGAAACCAACTACTTAAATGATTTATAAACGACCAAATCTAGTTTTTAAAACAAGGTAATGTTGACAAACTTCTTGCATTTAAATTGCCGAGTAAAATTTCAAGTTGACGATGAAGCTCAATTTTAAAAACCAATATACAAGTCCTTGGAATTATCAAATTGTTTGCACTATAAACCGTGAAAACATAATATGCATGTCTAAAGTACTTCATATTTCTACATGATTCTTGTATACACTTGGAAATTCTTCATCATTTTTGGTGTTAAGAAATCACATCAGAACTTAACCATATTAGAAATAAAAACAGAAAAAAAGTTTGTAATAAAATAGAAAAGAACCACATTACGTCTAGTCATATTTTCCTATACATATTCACAAAATATGTATACAGATATGTTTTTCTACGTATGTATGTGTGAATATATATATGAAGCATGGCTGTATAAATTTTTGTATGTAAAGTGAAATTCTTTCTACTTAGTGAATACTCTTTACTATAATAAAATATTTATTCATGTATACGAATGAGCTAGAACAAAAAGTGTTATAAAAACATAAAATTTTTTGGTTTCATTTTTCATCTTTTCTGAGCTAATTTATAAATCTTTATATTGAAATATTCGAAAAGACATATTTTCACTCCCCATTCATTAAAAAATACATAATTGCGTTAAGTTTTCTAAATTTTTTGATTTTTTTTTCAACACTTTCTCAACGTCTTGTTATTTGGGGAACCCTTTTTTAGTTGGTTTTTGCTATTTATTATCAAAATAAATAAAAAGGAATTTTATGGTAAAAAAGTGTAAATTATGTAAATACATGTATTAAAAATGCCTTGTAAATGAAATAATTTATCTTGTCTGTGTTGTTATTGTTTTTATTAAATTTTAGTTATTACTTTAAGTTGCACACATATTTTATAAAAATTTAATTCAAAAGTACTTAGAAAGAGAGGTAAAATTAAATTAAAGTAATTGGAAAAATAGAATATAAATGATAATTTTATAAAATCAGTTTTTTTCCAAATACAGTAATTGTAATTAAAGAGATCATTCATTAATTTTACATTGTCGGTTATTATGATTGATTTATTCGTTAAGCTTTGCTGTGAAACGTAAGACTTTTGTAAGTTTCTTCTATCTTCGATTAACTCTGTTAATTGTTGGCTATCTTTTCTGGTTTATCTCTCTTACCTTAATGTTTATATTCCTAGGACGGTCTTTTTTTCTGTAAATACCACGTTTTTCATGCCATTATCTAAATGTAATGTAACGTTTTTGACCCATCTTCATTTGTGTTTTCTCAACTTGGCTAAATTAAAGATTCTTTCAAGCCAAATTTTTATTAGAATTTATCTCAATCCCTCGTTAGAGAATACATTACCTGATTTAAAGATCTTCGTATTATTTTATGATTTGCATGTATGTATGTATGTTTGTGTTGTTCGATTATATTCACGATAATTTTGTTCTATTTTTATATTATCTAATAAATATGAAATGAGATGTAAATTTTTCCAACTATAATTAGTCGTTATTTTTCAAACGACATATACCGTTAAAAAATACAAAATTTTGAAACCCGTAATAAATTTTTAGTATTACCAAAAAATATGAAAATCGAATTACGTATGTAATAATGAAATTTGTTGTCACATTTGTATCTTTCTTACAGGACGTACAAAGTGTTGTAATAAAAGTTATAGTGTTATTTTTAATTGATTATAACGATCTCTATAACTAATTGGTCTTCTAACGTGAAGACAATTTCATAAAATCTTAAATGAAATTTTCATAGAATTTTGAATTATAAAACAATGAATTTTATATGAGAGGATACGCGTATTCATTGAATGAAGAATTTCTCAACAATAACGAAATGTTATTTTTTTATTACACTGGAAAACAGAAAAAAAATTTAGATTCAGATTTTATGTACTTTAAAAATATTATGACGCATTATTATTGAATCTGATTTATTGAATAAAACTAAAACAAAACATTTTAGGTTTTTTTAAAATCCAAACATCAAAACATAAAATTTTTCCGTTTAATATCTATCTGTGTGTGGTTACATCACACATTTATAGTGCTTTTATATGCCATTGTATCATTACAATGAAAAATATAAAAAAATTTTTTATCGAGAATAAAAATGAAAAACTATATTTACTTTATGAATTTTAAACAGTGATTATTTGCATACAAAATGCAATAATGTGTAGATACATAAAAAATTGTGAATACATAATAGAAAATTTTTAAATATTTAAATTTTTAAAAAAATTTTAAATAAATTTTCTCTACCAATTTTTTTTTTCTTTTTATTACATTTTTTTAATTAGAGAAAATCTTTTTAGTAATTATTATCTCAGGTCTTAAATTCAAGTCTTAAATTAATAAGTTCAAATTCTATCATATGTATGAATCAGGTTATTTATTTTAAGCTCACTGGTTCGTAACATTTATGGTAGAATGATAAAATTGTTAGCAAAAAAAAAAAAAAATTGATTTGGGCCAAGGCTAATAATGAACTGTAAAACGAAAGGAAATTAATGCTTTAAATGTTGTTTATTATTTAATTACCAAAATTAACCTAAACAATGTAAATAAAATAAACGTAAAAATGGTTTTAAAATGTAAACTTTTAATTTACATAAAATCAATTTTTGTTTATTTATTTATTTTTTTTTTTGGAAAATCAAAAAGGAAATCATGGAATAGTTATCATGAATTAAAATCAATTTTATTATATACAGTACACTGTATTCAGGTACTAAAATGACTAAATTTAAGTTTTTCATTTTATATTTGTTTAGTAACAGTAAAATCATAGTAGAGTTTATATTTCTCAATATATGCAGATTGCGTGTGTATGCAGGGTGGTCTTTATTGTTATTTGATATTTGAAATTTAGTCAAATTAAAAAAAGGAAAAAAAATTTCAGAGATGTGTGATCCTTTTTTTATTGTGTATACTTCTTGGGTCACATTTAGCCATAATATAGCTCACAAACGAATTTTCGATGCGAACACTTCAAAAAACAAAATGGCATAATTAAATGAATCACACTGTGCGGGGCATTAAATATACATATGTACATATGTATATGTACTAGTACATTTCATATAAAATCAAATACATATAAAATAAACAGTTACACAAGCATATAAAATTTACATTTATGCATAATACATACTATACTACAATTCCATTTGAAATTCATTTTTAGAAAGCAACAAACAAAGGTTAACCTTAAAATGTTTCTGCATGCATGCATATAAATTTGAATTTAGTGAAAATATTTTGGTGTGATGAATGTCTGGAATTCTGAATTACAATTTGTTCATTCAAATAATATTAACATACGCACATATGTACATGTATATATTTTGGCTTTTTCTACATATTTGTAAATGTATGTATATATTATAATGTTTCTACAGGATATACATATGTACATATATAGTTGGGCATATATATGTGTGTACATATGTATCCGTAATATTAAAATACATAAAAAATGTTGATATACAAAGGATATGGATACAACTATTATATTTACATTCGTATGTATGAATGTAATTTGTATTCAAACCAGTTTAAACTAAACATGTAAACCAAAAATATTCAACAAAAATATGAATATATACATATTGCATTGCACACATACATATACGTACATATTAGAAGATATATAAACATGAATATTTCATTTATTTTTTAAAATTCTCTATTTTACTTTTCTATCGAAAGCTTCATACATAGGTGCTTTATACAGAGGCATACATCTAAATTTCTTTCACTTTTTTTAAGTTAAATTAGAGTGTAAATATAAAATGGTATTTTTGGTATAAAAGTCATCAAGCGTATTTCAAATATGTAGTAGAGTATGCATTACAATATATCTTTATACTCATCAAAAAAAAAAAAAAAAAGGACGAAAATAAAATTTTGTTATTTTTTGTTTTCAACTAAAAGTTAAATAATTGTGGCAAAGAAATTATGAGAAAATCATAGCAAACATATCGTAATATATTCATGGTTATATTACTTGTACGTGAATGAGTAAATATTTTTAAAGAATACAATTTTTTTTAAAATTGAAATGCTATGTCAGTGAAATAATGATAAATTATTTTTTCATTTTTATTATTTATTTTTTAGGTATCAAATAAATGAATACAGTAAATTTTTATTTTAAAATTTTCCTATTTAGTTAATGAGTACGAATTAAAAAGTGAATATGGTTTAAAAATAAATTGCCTTCATCGTATAAAAAAAATTTTTTTTTCGCAAAATTTTTTCAAAATGCAAATTTTTGAAATTTTTATAGGATTCTCAGGCGAACCACTCACGTTGATGCCTGGATAAAAGTTTGCTCTCTAATAAAAGTGGTTCACCCTATATGGTTAAAAATTGAGGCACATAATGTCTCTTTTGGAATGGTGAGTTTTACCAAAAATATGTGTATTAATGAGCTTAGGTTTCTTGAATGAATCAGTTGAAGATTCAGATTGAATGGATCAGGTTTTAAATAAAAATCAAATTTTTATTTTTTAATTAATTTCTAATGAAATTTTTAAATTAATAACGAATACAATGAAAAAATAACGAACATAAATTATACATACATACATATGTAAAAACGTACACATTTGCTCTATTTTTATGGTATAAATTTTCTTGTATTTTCTAATTTAATGAATTTTTCAATTAAATTATCATATAAATAAAAAAATAAATAAAAACATATACATATACATATGTATGTGCAATTATACCTTTGTTTGCATTATACGTAAAAAATTATTTACTTAAATAAAATTTCAAGTAATTTCATTATTAAGTAATTTCATACAAAATGTTGATATAATGATAAAATTCTCGTATGTTATTATTTTCACTTTCTTCCTCTCTTTTTTTATTAAAAAAAAAAAAAAAAAAAAAAAATCGACATACATATTATGTATAGTATAAAAGAATACGAGAATACCTTTGCGTATTATGTACACACACATGTCAACACATGTACAGTATTTTGATATGTAATAAATACTTTTCTTAAATAAATGAATTTTGTCAATTTAATTAAAAATAAGTATGAAAATTTTTGAATATTAAAATACAATGTATACGACTTTGTTACACATATTCACATATGCATGTATGTATAGTATATGTTTTATTCCCCTAAAATTTTAATTTTCTTAACAAAAAGATACATTACAAAATTCATATCAAATTTACAAAAAATTTTTAATTATTTCAAAAAATGTATAGTAATTCTTTTTCTTAAATTTTCTATTTGAAACGATTTATATCAGATATAATATGTACATATATAATTCAGAAAAGTAAATAAATTTCGTAAATTAAAATAAAATTTTTTTAATTAAATATTCTAACAAACTTAAACTCAAATTATGTAAAAATAAAAATAAAAAAATTCTAAATTCATTACAGATCTAAAGGTATACATCTTTTATTTCAAAAATTTTAAATCACTTACGAGTATGAAATAAAAATCGAAAAACTTTAACAAAAGAAGATAAAAATTTTCTGATTTTTGTATGAAATAAAAATATTTTTGCTCTTATAATACAATGAAAGACTAATGTCTTATACACACTATCAAATGTGTAATACAGCATGGTTTGGTAACTATTTTATATGTATAATTTACTAAATAGGTTTAAATGGTTTATATAACTTGTAGTACCAAACTTGATTGTTCTATAATGATACAAACATTTTTATTATTCGTTATAAAACGAATTTTTTTTGAAATTTTTTTATTTTTAAATGACAAAAATTGACCACTATACACACGGACGGTATAACTTGGTTTGATTGATCCTTGCTTTGTTTACTATATAATAATTAAAGATTTTTAATTCAACCGTTTGACAAACTCTAATCATTACATTCCAAAAAACAACCAAGTTACACAAAGCGTTAAACCGTTGTGTACATGGCATAAAGAGATTTTCATGAAAATATTTATTATTTTCATTTTTTAAAGATGAAATCATGTTGACTTGAACTGCGTGTACTACTACTCATATGTATGTAGCCATATCACATAAAATATATCTTTTAAATTTACATATACATACGTACATATGTATGTGTGTATCTTGAGTGTTTTTATTTTATTATTTCAATCACTTGACAAAAAAAAAAAATTTATATAATAGATACTTAGCTTAGCTGAGTAAAATAAAAAGAAAAACAAAATTGACAAAAAGGATGTTAAACATGTAAACCATTGCCAATCACATAATCTGTGAAAATGTTATACACTCTGTAAAATATTCATGAAATTCATGTTTCATATTCTTTGAGGATAATATTACTTTCATATAAATGATATCCATATATGTGTTTTATATTTGTATATTCTACAGTATTTAATATATTATGTATACATACATGGGAAAACGTACATATTGCAATCTATGTATGTACATACAATTATGTAGTTTATATTCAATGATATTGTAGAAAATAAAAAAAAAATAAAAAAAATTTTCATAAGTACACACATACATGAAGAAATGAAAAACTTTTTAATATGTAATAAAAGAATTTTTCAATTTTTCATTTGCGACAAATACATATACAGATATGAACATTTTATGTGCTTAAACAAGATAACAAGAAAAATCATTTATTTGTTTTGTGTGTAGTGAATGTAAGAAAATAAAAAATAAATGTAGAAGTTAATTTCTTTATGAATTTATTAGAATTAAATGGTTGAATACAGCAATATTGTAGCTTGTTGAAAAAATTATTTATTGGGATTAAAAAAATAAAAAAACCACGGTAATCGTGATTTATTATGAGTATACTAAGAAAAAGATTCAAAATTAAATAAGGTCAAATATATGTGGTATTACATCGTACAAGTTGTTGAGCTTATAATCGTTAAAAATATTTTAAAATTCAAAACAGAATTTGATTTATTTAAAAATAAAATAGCTAAATTATTGTTTTATGATTTATGTATGAACAAAAAAAATAAAAAAATAAATAAAATTATTTTCACTTGATGAACTTCATAAATTTTTTATTCAATCAATTTTGTATAAAAATTTTCATTATTACATAAATGTTCAAAAGCAGCCATCAAAATTTTATTTATTTATTTTTTAATTTTTTTTTTTTTTTAAATCTCTAAAAGGGATTTTCTCAAAATTATTGAATAACACAAAAATTTTAATAGAAATTCCAATCATATGATCGAAAATATGTAACAACAACGATGTATCTATTATTTAATAATAATAAAGAATAAAAACATAAAAAAATTTTTATTTTAGACTACATGTATACTGAAATATTTCATATTTATACATTTGTACATATATTGTACATACATTTTAACATACACATACATATGTTTTAGTCTTTATAAATAAGATAATAAATACTTTGAAAACATAAAACTAAAGTTTTTAACAAGGAAATATAATTACAAAATTTAATAGAAAGGAAAAATTGGTTAAAACAAAAATTTAATCAATATTTTAGCCTAGAAGCTTTATTATGATGGTCATGATAGAAATGGTTTTTATGCTTTAAAAAAGATATATAAATGGAAATAATAATTAAAAAAATAAAAAAAATAAAAATTAAAATTGAATACATGGTATGTACGTTAAAGGAAATATAGATTATAATAAAGGAAAATTTCATTAAATTTTAGGAATTTTCGCCTTTGAGCATTAATATGATTTATTTAGAAATATTAAAAAAAAAAATGAGGAATTAAAAAAATTTAATGGATCAAATGTTAAAAAAAAATTTTAACAACATTTTTTTTTTAGAATTATTACAATAAAATTTTTTTATTAATAAACACAATTACGGAGAAAATTTATTTATTTACAAGAATACGCAAAGTACACTAAGTATGTATACGTACATGTATCAGTTCTACAATACTTTGGCTGTTAATGAAATAAATTTTAAATTTCAAAAACACTGTAATACATATTACTGTGTACACACAACATGTACGTGTACACATTTGATTGACATATTATGCAAACCGTAAACTTATTATATCCCATGACCGGATTAAACCATTAAACATTGAATACTTACATACATACATGCGTGTAATAATGTATATGATATGTAAATATAATCTTTTAAAATTTGATATTTGATTATCTTTTCCTGATAACCCGCCTTTTTCAAATACCGTCACATCCTTTTCTTACTTAATCATCGTTTATTAATTTTAAACGATCATACATATATTTTTATGTATGTATGTGTAATATGTACATATATTCTATGAAGACCAAAAAGAAAATTTAAATAAACTTATGTCCACATATACATACGTACATACATGTATAGAATACATAAATAAATATGTATATAAATTATATGGTATACATCATACTGAAAAATTTTGTAAATGAAAAGAGGTGGACAACAAAAAGTTTTCGTAAAAAGTTTTTCATTAAATCCTATATATACACATATACATATAGATATTTTCAACCTATATATGTACATATTATTTCGATGTATTTATTGATACATATTCATGTTATATATTTGTAAAATGAAAAACTACTTTTGTACGCGTTTGTCAATGACATTACACTTTATTTTGTTACATACATATAGTATTAGTAGTTACAGAATAACGAACAAAATGCCCACTATTATTAATGGATATTTTTTGACATATGATAGATAACTGAAACAATTAATTTATACATACACAAATACGTAAAGATTATCAACATACAGAATATACATGTATAAATTTAGTTTAACAGTATTTGCATAGTATTTGGTATCACGAAGAAAATAAATCTAGAAAAAGAAAATTTTCAAAGTGTAGTTATAAAAACATTGGTAAAATATTCATAAAAATTTTATCTTTAAAAAAATGTTGTTTTTCAAAATATCTAATGCAATTGTTTTTCATGTATGGAAATTTATATGTATGAAAAATGTGCGGTGATTCTAAAATGCAAAAATGACAAGCAAATTGAGAAAACCAAAAAAATGAAAAAAAAAAAAAAAGAAATCAATCAAATATCGATCGACAAAAAAAGTTTTTATTAAACGATTTTTAATGTAACGTTTCCAAAATCACCCTGTACATATTGACATTTTATTTAATCCAATCCCTAATACTTTGATCTTTCTAACAAAATGCAAAATATTTTTTTTTATGTGGGTTTCTTTTTATTTTTAAGAAAAACAATATTATATTAAGAATTTTGGAAATTATTTAAAATGTAAGAAATATTATAAGGTATTTTGAAAAGTAATAAAAATGTATTTCATATAATATACACAATGGTTATATTGTTTTGCTTTGTTTTTTTTTTTCAATGTACTTTCAATTTCGATATTATACAAATGTAAAACTTAAATAAAATGAAAATAAAAATGAAAAAAATAAAATAAAAAATAAAATAAAAATAATAAAAAAAATAAAAACATAACGAAATAATTTTTATTTTTTATTTTGACGTAAAAGCGCAACAAATTCTGTTTACACAATTTCGTGAAATTCATAAAATTTTCTTATATTTATTTATTTTTATTTTTCGTATTCTTTTTTATTGTTTAATTTTTATTTTTGTATATGAGAGAGTCTATAAAAGAAAACAGTTATTTGCATTTTCCACCTCGTTACATTTTAAGAATAAGAATCTTTTTTTTTAAATTTTTTTTTTCACTCAAATATTGTATACATTGTACAAACACATATATACAAAACATAAATGTGAGACGTTAATTTTGAAAGTGGTGTAAGTTCATCTACTAGATTATGAGATATTTTGGTTTTAAAATTCTGCAATTTGTAAAACTGTTTGGTATTATCTTCATATAATCAAAATTCAAGTTCTTTTAATGCATCAGTTTTGTATAAAATTCAATTAAAAAAATTTTTTGACTTAGGTCACTTTCAAAATAAACGGCTAAATGTATACAATATATACATTGTATATTTTCATACCGATTAGTAGTTTGGTTGTGTGCATCTTTGTATGTATTTTTTTTTTATCTTGTTTAAATATCGTCTTACTATAAAAGAAAACTTTAAAAAATATAAAATGTGGAACAAAAAAAAAAAATAAAATAAAAAAATAAAATAACAGAAAAACAAACAAGAAATGTAAGTAAAAGAAACAACAAAAAAAGATTCTTTTCTTTTAAGTATCATACTTGTCATGAAAAATGTAATTTTATGACGGTAATAAAAATTTATCAGTAAGCCACAGTGAAAAACAACAAGAATGATACACATATACCATACTTTTAGCAACTTCTAGTGTGTATTGTATAAAATGGAAAATGAAAGAAAAATAAAAGTTTAACAAAAAAAAAAAAAAATGAAAAAAAAAAAAAAAACAGAAAAAAAGAAAAATATATTAAAACGATAAAACGTAAAGCACCATTGGTGTAATATGAAGTGTGCTTGTATGTTATGTTGCATTTTTAGTATTCTTTCTATTCGTTTTGTTTTTGGTGTAAAATTATAAATGGTAAAAAAGAAAGAACACAACAGCAAACAAAAACTGAAAATAGAAAAAAATAAACGCGAAAAAAAAACTGAAAGTGGATTAACATTTATAGAGAGAGAATTGTTTGAATAAAGTTAATTTAAAATTAAAATAATGTTGTAATAAAACATAAATATGAGTCTTGTAATATAAAACTAATTGAATTAAAAAAGAAAAAAAAATGAGATAGAACACCGAAAAACAATTTCATATTATTGCATATTGAATTTCCACTTCTTAAAGTACACGATAATTTTGTTTTTGTTTTTTTTTTCTTTTTTGGAAAAAATAAAAAGAAACGAAGAAAATTCAATACATGTTCATATAATCGATAATGTGTAATCTTTAGAAGAAAAGCTATCCTCCTTCTTTTTGAATTTTATAAATTTTACTATTTTTTTTTTTTAACGAAGGAAAATATCGGGAGAACATAGTATACCTCTCTTCATACCAAAATAAAAGTTAACAAAATAAAAGTTAAAAGTAAAAAAGGAAAAGAGTTACTTAACTTTGTCACAGCACCACACAAAGTTCAAAACAAAAAGTTTAAGGATACTTATACAATGTATATATGGATGGATGTCTATGTTACGTATGTACTACATAACAAAGTCCTTTTTTCCATTGTATTTTAAATAATTAATTTTCACTGATAAAAAAAAAATATAAAAAAAACGTTTGATAATTACTTGTACATTCATACATACATATGTATGTATGTATATGCGTACGTTGAATGAATAATGAATTATGAGAAAAAGCATTAAAAAAAAAATAAAGAAAATAAAAAAAATATAAATAAGAAAAAAAGCCAAGAGAAAATGTTGTTAAGTAAAAAGTAAAAGTATATAAATTGATTTCTCATAGTAAATTCATTATAAAACAAACTTTAATTGACTTAGCATGACAAAACATCTGGGGAATAATTTACGGAATTTAATGGAAAAAAATTTTTAAAAAATTGCTGTTGAATATAAAAACTAATATATAAAAATTGGAAACTGTTATACTACATAAATTAAACAATACATAAAGGGAAAACTCAATAATTAGGTGAATAACTTTTTTTTTGTTTTTTTTTTTTTTTGGTGATGTCAAAAATATTTGGAGACTGAATTAAATTTAAAAGAAAAACAAAATAAAAAATTATAGGAAGTTATTATTAAAAAAAAAAAGTTAAAAGTAAAGTTGGAGCGAAAAAGCAAAGTATGTACATGATTTATGATAAAACATATACGTAATTGAATTCTTGTTAATAAAGTTGGCAGACCACCTAAATGATTTTTACCTTTTTTTTATATATACTAGACTGGACAGACATCTTAACGTACTACACACTTTTTCTTGTAGGTTATGTATAATATGTACATGTACATTTTTGATTAGAACAAATTTGTTGTAGAAAAACACAGGACCAAAGAACATATAAATCTTTACACTTATTTTATATTTCTTTTTTGTTTACGCAGGTACAAAATAAAAGATTATTGTGAAAAAGTAAAAGATTTATTTAAGGTCAATAACGTATTAAAATACGTGCTGTATCACAAAATTTCAATATTTTTCGATATATACTGTGGTATATGCTGATGCTATCGTTTCTTCTGTTCTATCGTTATCGATGTTTTACTATACACTCTCTTACCCATGATATTTCTATTTTGTTACATAATTTTTCATTTTGTGTTACTTGACACTTTAATTTTTATTTAAAAAAAAAAAAATGTTTTCTATTTTACTTACATTATTAAGTAAACAATACAAAATACATACTATCAAAACAATGACGAAAATAATAATATACATGTGTACAATGATCCCTTAAAAATAGAAATAAAATTTATAACTAAATCAAAAAGGGTATAAAATACATAGAAAGAGTATTTACATAACACCAAACTATACACAAGTTTTTCTTCTTTTTTTTGTTTTTTTAATTTTAACGTTATAAAATATATAACAAAATTTTAAGGTGCTATATAGACATTAAGAAATATTTACAACGTGTGTGATAATCAACCCCAACTTCATGTAAACATTTTACGCATGTAAGAAAAAGGTTAATTTTATTTTTATTAAGTAAATAAAAAGGAAAATTGAAGATTTTAATATAGAAATTGATTTTGAAAATAAAGGTTAAATTTTTCAGTTTCAAATAATGCAAAAAAACAATTTACATAGACATACATACATATTCCTTATGTATATTTTGTACTTATGTAAAGTACTTATATTAACAGGTTCAGGATCAAAATTTTAAATGAAATTTATAAACGTACACAATCTACATTCACGTGAATGTTTCTGTGTCCTTATATTGTATTGTTTGGTATTGTTGTATTTTAAAAATAAATTAAAAATTATGAAAAGGTCAAAGTTGTGTTGTTTCGTAAGTTTTTTTTTATCAAGTTAATGACAATCAAAAAACTTTTATTATTTTGTGGTTTTTCATTTGGATTTTTTTAAACGAAAATTCGAAAAAGTAATAAAAATTGAAATAAAATTAAAATATACAAAATAAAAATTTGATCTTTCAATTTTCATATTTTCCATACAAGTTCGATATATTTGATGTGAAAATAAAATGAATCATATAAGTCAAAAAAAAAAAAAAAAAAATAATAATAAATAAATAAAAATAAAAATAACATTACACGAGAATATAGCTTTTCTTTTTGTTTGTTTTTTATGTTCAACAAAAATATATTTGATAAATGAAATGAATTATTCAATACACGTTTCTATTTCATTGTCGCATCATGTCAAAATCACATTAGTTCATAAGTTTTTCTTTTGATGGTTTTCCTTATTATTCGTTTTTTTATATCTCGGTTATAAGATTGACCGCAGGAGACATTTTTATTTTCACATGTGTACAGAATATACAATTGTATGTATATTTACAAAATGCGATCATTTTGTTCATCTTATTGTCATATGTACGTTTTTTTTTTTTTAGAGAAGTTCGTATCAATTCATGACAATAATTTAAAAGGAAGAAAATAAAAAAAAAATGGAATGTGTTATATACGAGGTAATTTTATATTTTTATGTTGTGGGGGAGCAACATGACTGCCTATAACCATGTACAACACTTATGTTTTCCATAAAAATATGATGATTGTTAAATGCGTGAGAATAATTTTTTCTTTACTACATACACACGTAGATCTACTCATGGACACAATAAAAAATTACCTCATTAAACTCGCATACGTGTATTTACATTTTTTTTAGATTTTGAAATCTGAAGGCTTTTGATTGTGAGTACGTGAACGTTCTTCAGAGTAAATTAACATATTTTCAAATCATGTATGAAATTTATGTCCTTGCATTTTTCGCTCAAGGTCAAATAAATGAAACCGTTAAAATGGTTAAAATTAAACGTTGAAAAAGAAGCCTTTTGCTGTTGTATCCTTAATTTTTTGGAATTGATCAGTACAATTGTAATTTGGCCTTAAAATAATCTTGAAAACAAATTTGAAGTAGCTGCTAAAATTAATTATCTTTTCTACCGTCAAAAGTAGTTAAAGAGAGGAACTTTATCGTAAAGTAGGATCATAATAATAATTATAATATCGTATTATACAAAACATTTTGTTGTTGTAATAAATAATTTTTTGTTTTACAAAGATTAAAAAAGCGATTACAATTTACAAGTACTATACATCCCTATACAAAGCTGAATAACACGCCTGTACATGTGTACATCACATTAAATCTAATAATCTTGAAATATTTTTCTATGATTCATCATTAAACACGTAAGATAATTACTTGTTGCATATTAGATGATTATGATGATGATAATATGATGAGCTTATAATATTTGAAGAATTTGAAATGTAGGATTATGTAGGATACACTTAATGTATAATGATGAGATTATCTTTGTAGTCATAAGCATAACAGGTGTTATCATCTTTCTATTTACATTTGGTTATCTAAAGTATATTAAAATGATATTATTGAGATTAAAAGACAACATAATTACTTTTCTCTTTGATCTGATAATAGATTTTAATATTAATTTATTTTAATTATTTTTTGATGGCCTCATATTAATAGCCTAATACAAGTTGTATGCATGTACATACATACTATATAGAGTATATGGTCAATTATTTATTCCAAAAATGTAATTAAATTATAATTTTATGTAATTTAAACATTTTTGAAATCTATGATTTTCTTGATTATCTGAGAATGCAAATAATTAAAAAATTAAAAATTTATATAATTTTTGTTATTAAAAAATTTTAGTTAAAATTCTAATGTTTTTTTTTTTATTGTATCAATCTGCAAAGTCTTTGCTTCTTGAAGTGTAAATGAAATAAATAATTAATTTCTTAAAATACCACAAAAAATTAATTTCATTTTAACGGAAATTTAAAAAATAAATAAATAAAATACTAAAAATTGATTTCTTCGTCTTTTGAAATTTGATATGATCTTTAATTGTCCTGTTTGAAGCTCAATAACTAAAAAAAAGCGACCTTTTTCAATTGTAAGATATTCATAATAACTGAACACTTTTACAGAAAATTTAGTACAATTTTTTTTTGATAATAAAAAATGTCTTATTGAATAGGAACAATTCCATTAATACGCATACCATTCCTCAGACCAAAAAATTCATTTTGATTTTTATCTAAACATGAAAATAATTATTTTGATTTTTTTTCTGATTTTTTAAGAAAAAAAAAAATTTTTTTTGTGTAAATAAAATTTTTAATATCCGGTAGGTTTACAAAAATGAACTTAATGAGATTCTATTTGATTTATTTAGAATAAAACGTAGTTTAATGAGAAATTCAAGTTTCATTATGTCTTTTGGACCCTACGAATCAATAAGTTGTTATTCAGGAAAATTGAAAAATAAGAACGTATAGAAATTGGTAGGTTTTGCTTAAAAATATTTACAAATGTATAAAATTATTTAACTTTTCATTTCTTGTTGTCACAGTCCTAATCTTACATTATTTGTTATTATTGTTATATTCAATTCAGTCAAAGTGCTGTTAAAATATCTTTTGCATGAAAAGTGTAAAATTCTTATTCTGTTTAAATTATTTTGAAAGATATTAAATTTCAAAGTTATGTTCTTTTTGTTTATTTAAAGAAATTTTTTTTTTTAAATCTAAGTGCATCGAAAATTTCCCCAATTTTTCTTTCATTCTATTTTGTCAGACAATTTCTCTCTTTAATTGTTAATCTTGAACTATTTTAAAAATTATTAGATTGAAAAAAACAGTATCTATTGGACCTTTTAATACACATCATCATTTAGTTTTGAACATAAAAAGAAAATAAACATTTTGATTTATTTTTCAAATTGCATATTCAAATTTTTAGAGAAAATCTCAAAATCAATTATTTTTTGAATTAATCAACTTCTTTATGACCTTTTATTTTTCATATTACTATACTAAATAAATAATACTTGTTTTGCATTTGTGTTTGTTTTAAATTGTGAATGTAAACCATATGTGGGAATATGTATGGCTTTTTAATAATTTAAGCTCCACCTATAATTTTTCTCCACAATTTCACCTTATTTTTGGAATATAAGTACATTTATATACTTATAAACTATTTATATGGAAATGATGATATCCAGTAAAATTTTCACAATTGCGCATTATAATGTATAGTTATAGGAATTTTCCAATATATATTTTTTTAACAGTCACGTGGTTTGAAGAAATTGTTGTAATAAAAAATAGGAGCACATTATCAGAGTATTTTTCATTCAATTCATTATTTGTATATTGAATTTATATCAAAATAAAATGAACTTTCCATTTTTCCAGTGGGCCTTTGATAACAGAAAAGGAGAAATTATCAAACAATTATTTCAGAAAAAGAATTTTGTGTAATAAATTTAAAATTAACCCTTCATTTCATATTTAAACTCGTCAGATTGTTACTTTCTGACTTTCTGTTTAATTTTTATGTTTTTATACTGAGTGATCATTTTTGATTAAAATTTTGAATTAATTATCAAATAAATATTTCTACTGATTTGTTCTGTACTTGCACGTGCAGTGTAAAGTAATAAACAAAATTAATTGATTCAGGCACGTTTTAGGTTAATAATTTTTTTTAAGATAACATTTAACGTTGGTCATCAATAAAATACGTTGGTCATCAATTAAACAAAAATCACCACTTCATTAATGTATGACACACTAAAAGATAAGGAAATTAAATGGAAAAGAGATTTTTCAAAATTTTTCAATTAAACACCCAATAATCTTGGGCATCTCTACATTAAATGCCTGTGTATTTACATGTGTGTACACATGCCTTTTAAGATTTGATTATATGAAAAGTTCGTTACAACTTATTTTATAGAATTTAATGTTTTTCTTGTCCTTTTTATAGTTATAACAAAAAAAAACAAGGGAATAGTAGAATGGGTAAATAAAATCAATTTTTAACGGAAAGGTTAAAATACAAATATTTTGTTTTTTTTTTTTTTTTTAATTTTGTACAATTTAGTCGTTTATTTTTGAAAATCTGAAATGACGAAAATTTGACTATAAAAATGTATATGTGAGTAAAATTTTTTCTATGCTTAATCTACATGTATGTACATGCAAGAATAAATAAACAATGAATTTCATTTTTTATTCATACATTTTGTTTTTTTTTTTTTTTGAATGAAAGGAAAAGTCAAAATATCAATATTTCATACGAATTTCATATTATGTATATTTCTACAGTCTGTATAATGTGTAGTGACTGCATACCTTCTGATATTATCGTTATATCCAGCATAGATATACACATTTGTTTACCCCTTTCTTTAAAGATATTCATAATAACACAAAATCAAATATTGTAATGTCAAAAACTATATTTTCACTAAATTATACGGTTTACATTATATGATTATTCTTCACTTGCACATACAAGCATACATAAAAACTGGTAAATGAAAATTTTCATGAATGTTAAATAGTTTCAATTTCTCCATAACTAAAACTTAAAATATTCATACAAAAATGTGTGGATGTATGATGTATGTAATGATACGCTTGTCTTATACAAGTTTTAAGAAGAAGGAAAAAAAAAAATAAGTAGAACTGTGGATATAAAATAAAACTAAAACTGAAAATAGAAATAATAACATTAAAATAAGGACCTTTGCTTATGTGGTTGCTAACATAAAAATTTTCTACACATGTCAACGTTTTATTATTATTATTATTATTTGTGGATATGTGCTATGAATTCATGTATGTAGATTTCTCAGTTCATATGTGCATATACTGACTATACTTTGTATTTAAATTTTTTTTATACATACATACATATGTACATATGTATACATATATTCATAACAAAAATGTAGACATAAATATCTACATACATACATATGTGCATACTTGTATGTATATGCTATACAATTTTGGTGTGTAAATAATTCAATGATTTTAATAGATAAAATAGTTGAAAATATTTTGATCGTTATCGTTTACTATTCAATTGAAAAATAATGAAAGTACATATATACTCCTGTATACTCGTATTCACTTAATTTCATTTTATTTCAATGAATTGTAGATAAAGTAATTTTGTTGTTAAGCAAATAGCTGTTACTTATGCATACACCTAACTACTTATTTTCATATCATAGTTATTTTCAATTGAAACGATATTTTTATTTATCTTAACTGAAAATTAAAAATTTTTTATAACTAATTTATTATAAAATATTTCTCAAAAAAGAAAAATAAAATTATGTATTTAACCTAATAAACTTTAAAAAAAAATTTTCGTATGTATGTTCTATATTATTCCTTTTTATAAATTAATATGAACATTTATTTCCATTCCTTCTTATATTTTACATAATTTTTGTTTTATTTAATTTTTTTAAAATGGTTCTATATTATCTCGTGTGTAATACGCAAAAAAAAATTAGAATTAGATTAAAATTATTAATTCACAAAATTGGACTGTCTGTTGAATCAAGCCTGAATTCCAGAACATTTTTGGCACAGAAATTATTTTCGTAATGATGAAATATATATTAATATTATATGTGAGAACGTGTATTAAATGTGAGATTTTACGAGGTGTAAAATATATACAATAACAGTTTGGTTCTCTCTTCTTCTTTATTTATATTTTTGTTATTTATTTATTTATTTTGTTGATTTTTTGTCAAAATTTTATTTCAGTCTTTTAAAATATGAAAAAAACTAAAAATCATCAATCCTTAATATTTTCCTTTTATGAAGCACAAAATAAAAATAAAAATTCTTTATCAAAAGAGCACCAAAAACTCAAAACCAATTATTAATTTTTCTTTTTTTTTTTGTGAAAAATTTTTCTATATTTTTTTTTTTTAGTTTTATTTGTAGTTCATAAAAAAATTAAGTAGAAAACAGGAAAGATAGAAGGAGAGAGAGAAATCAAATTAAAATTCTTTTAACATAACTTCAATTCAATTACATCTTATTAAAAAGCAGTTATAAAACTCAATTATATTAAAAATGTTTATGACATCAACAACAGCCAACAAACTTATTAAGAATTTTATATTTACCACGTACGTAGGTACATACGAATTACATGCGGTCATACTATAAAGAATACATCTGTGGATACTTTTATGTAACATACATACATAAGTAGATATTTTGACTATAATGTACTGTACAGAGAGATATGACCTACTGTAATGTACTGTGGTACTGTGTATTTTATTTTATTATTATTGTTATCCTTTTATGTATCATGTTCTATTGTCATTGTCAACTTTAATGTACATATTTGATAATAACTAAAAATTTTTATTTTGTTTTATGACGAATTAAATGACTAGCCGGATGAGAAAATTTTCGTTTTATTCCTTCTACCTTTTATCATATATTTTATTTTTATTTGATTACAAAAAATTAAACTTTTGAACATTCTCTTCATCATAAAAATTATGAAATTATCTTTGTACTTTTCGTTATGGACATTTATACAATTTTAGAAAAAAAGGTTAACAAAAAGGAAAACATTCGAATTTTTGTTTGTTTTATACCATAATTTTGGTGTTATATGTATATGAGGGACAAAACATAACTCTTGGCTATCAACCTCACGTTCATGTGGTAAAAATGAAGTAATACTGTAAAGTAGACAATGAAGCGATTTTACTAGCGATTTTTATCTATACACATATGTACATACTGTTTGAAATTACATCAACAATTATGTAGTATTCCAAGATTGACCACAGTTTAATGACATGATTAGTGACTACAGCTTCAACTTCAACTTTTTTTTTGATGGCCATAGAAAAATCAAATTATTTCATTAGAACGGTTTTTTTTTTGTTAAAGCCTGCCAAAAGGTGTAATGATGAATACCTTGAGAAAAAACAACTCGTGGATTTTCAGAAAGAAGAGAGAAATATAATGAAAAAGGACATAAATGAAAATGACTTAAAATATGAAAAGATGTAGCATTGCTATGTCATCATAATTTTCAAGATATAAGAAACGTTGATTCGCGTTAAGTGGAACCAAGGAAGAAGAAGATTAGAAAGTTTAATAAAGAAAAAAATAATAAAGGGAAAGGAAAATAAAAAAAAATTTTTTTTTGAACAAGTAGTGAAAGTCTCACTATCAAAGTCAATTAAACAAATTATTATGAACAGGAAAAGTTTTTCCTGTTTTTGTTGTTGTTTGGTTTTTTAAATCAGTATAAAAAATTTAAACTAAGTACAAACTAAAATGAGATAATAATTTTTATAAAAAAAATGAAAATAAGTAAATACAAATAAAAACTAAATCAAAAATTGAAATTTTCCTTTTTAAAAACTTTTTTTTGTATAAGGAAAAAGTTCAGATGACTTATTATGAAAAAACTACAGTTTTTTTTTCTCCTTTTTTAGTAAATGCACTCTAATTAAATTGTTTTTAAAATGTTATCTCAAAGTATTGTATGTATGTATAATAACGAGAAAAATATTTTTTGTAAACTTTAGATCCTTAAAAAGAAAAAAGAAAATATATTTTATATTTTTTAGTTCAATGTTAAAAGAAAAACGAAATAGAAAATATAAAAAAAAAAAATGAAAAATTTTCAATTTTATGTAAACGTTTCACTTAAAAATAGTGATGTATGAATTTGAAAAAAAAATCATCAAAATGAAGTTAGAAACGTGTATTTGAATTAATTTTTCTGTACATTACATTAAATTTCTACATGTATTTCATGTACAGTCTTCAGTATATTTTGTGATATTTCTAATGTGTATACATGATGTATAAACGCATACAATAAAATCTATACTTCATTTTTTAATTCAAAATTATTATCATAAACTTAAATTTTCTTGTACGAAGATTTTTATGAATTTTCAGGAGAAGTTGTAACAACTTTTTTTATTCCCATTATATACATACATATGTATAAACCATACTGATAGTTTACATAAAGGCTCTCTTGTATTGAATTAAAAAATAAGGTATAGTACATGAATGCAATGTAATTCATTTAACTTGTATACGTACAATATACTCTTGAAAGCTTAAATTATACTTTCGAATAAAAAACTAAAAAATTTATATATTATGAGAAAAAAAAATTGTATTAAAATTATAACAACAACAACTTGTTTTTATGTAGTTCTAGTTAAGTTTAAACTTTTTTTTTGTCAAGGTAAATTTTGTATTTCTACTTATATATATATTTTAAAACATAAACATCTCACATTGTAACATTTACATTTATTTCATTTTTTATTTTTTACTACTTTTGTTTTATTTTTCTTGATTTATTTATTTTTATTATTTTGTTTTTCTTTAACCCTATAAACACCATTTTTATGAAAATATGAAAAGAAATAAAATTCTTAAAGTTTCTAACCATGAAAGATTATACTCCTATGTATTATTATGTGTATTACATTTATAGTATAAGAAGAAAAAAAAAGTACTAATGACGATGACGTTGATGATGATGATGATGATGATGTTGAAGAAAATAAGTAGAAAATCCTATTTTCCGTTGTTATGAATTGCAATCTTTTTAGTATGCAACCATCATCATAATAATACGAAAATATACACAAGAAAAAAAAAATAATAGAAAAAATTAAGTAAAAATGTTAAAAACAAAATATCCTGAAAGAATAAAAGGACCAGAATATTTATATAAAGGTTTATATAGGCTACACATAATACATATAGTACATACACATATGTGTATATGTATGTATAAAAAGAATAAATAAAAACACAATTGTAAAATGGAACAAGCAAATTTCTTTTAAAACAATATGTAACAATAATGTTACAGTTGAAAATATTTATGCATTAGAAAAAATAAAATAGAAAAAAAATACATTTTTATTATATTAAATTGTATGAATATGTACGAAATGTGATTATGGTAAGTGTAATCCAGAGTGAATTTTTGTATACCGTATGAAGGAAGGATATATGTATGTGTGTCCATACACAATAATATAATGCGGGTATAAATCTAGTGCAGATATCAGAGTACGTAAGAAAATCTAAAACTGAAACTGGAAAAAAAAACAACGAACGATTAAAGAAAGCTTAACACACACTATACAGGATACAGGGTTACACGAGAATATTCTAGCTCGGTTGATGAGTTATGTTGAGCAACAAAAAAATACATACATATATAAAAAAAAAGGATCTTTCCTAAGCGTTCTCAACAGCATGGTCGTTTGAAAAAATTTTTGTTTTTCAATGGTCACAAATTGACATTACAAATTATTTCTTTCAAGAGTAAAAAAAAAATTCTTCTCGCCATATTCCTCTTTCATATCTATTTTACTCCAATTTTTTCCTTTTTCCCGACATGACCTTGCTCCAGCCTAATATCTTTTCTTGAAACACCTTGTAAAGGCATTTTCGAATATACTGAATTTACATGTATTGTTGAAAGACATACATATATTTGTATGTGTGATGGAAATTTCATAACATATCCTTTTTATCTGAAAATAAAACAAAAATTACTTTTGTGTTTTTCTTTTCCTTTCTTTTTTTTTAGTATTTTTCTTTTTGTTTTTCTGTTGTGGTTCATACACCTATTATATGTGAATATGTATACTAGCATGATTTTTAAATTATAAAAAAGGACCTCGTCAAATCATCATCATCGTATCACATAATGTTTTTATTTTTATTTTTATTTTACTCAAAAACTTTTGTAAATCTACGTGACCATATCTATCGTATAAATCTACCGTATGTATTTGATATGATAAAAGCTTATCAATATCGTGTTCAGAATTTTTTAACATTTTCGTATAAAGGGTTATAAAAGGTTTTTCTGTCTTTCAATAACTTTTATTTTTATTAATTCGTCATACACTTATCATCATATACTATTCAGTTGTATGTATATAGTAGATTTAATATTTTTAAAAAGCCAAAAAAACTGAATCAGAGATTATGCTGTATAATGAATAGAATGGGTATATTTTTCATTTCAACCATATAAGTACGTTTTTAACATTTTAACATACACATGTGTGTACTTATATTTTAAATTGATTATTTTCTCATGTGCATACGATCGAAATATTACAAGTGTGTGTGTAAATTTGACTTAAGAACTTGATAATTGCATTTAATAAAAAAAGAAATATACAGAAAAAAAATTTTCTTTAAGAAGGAATTTTAAAAATTTAACTTTCAAAAATTCAAAAATGCTCAAGTTATGTTTTAAGAAAAAAATTCAAAATTGTAGAAATGTAATCGATACTTTTTGATAATCTCTCTATTATATAAAAAAGATTTCGGTGATCGTCCAATATTTTATTTTATATTTGCACATAAAAGGTACCCCTCTAGGTGCCCCCCTAGTCTAAATTTACAATTAAAATTTTTTTTTTATTAATTGACATTTGAATTTTCATTCTATGTTGAAAGATTGACAAAAATTTTTATTTGTTGTATTTTTAGAAAAAGTGGTTTTTACATTTGATTTTTTTTTTGTTTTTTTGAATTATACTTAGTTATTGTTCATATGTACATATACATACATACATGTTGTGTGTTGATTGATTTTTCCCAGTTATATATGTGACACTTATTGTTTTTAACAATTTTAAAAATTAAAATAAAAAAAGAACTTGATGAATGGAAAAATTAAATGAATTTGACTACTTTTGAGGGTCTCCCCTTTTTTTGAACAAATTATGTGTACATTGTTTTTTGCATCATTTTATTGCTTTAAGCATTTTAATTTATTGTTATGCATTACATCTGCAATTAAATTTAGTTTTTTTTTTTTTTAAATCAAAATTGAACTGAAATTTTATTCTCAAGTTTTTATGTTTTAATTTTTGTTTTTCAGTTTAATTAACAAAAAATTAATAAGGTGACATACGGAAAATTGTACCGTATGTGTTATTCAAGTAAATTTTTTTTTCTGGTTTGTGTTAATCACAAAAAAAAAAATAGTACCAGTGTAATGGTTGAGAGAGAGAAAGAGGACAAAAATTAAATATTATATAAATATTTAATTATTATATGAGTACACATTAAGTGATATTGTGCCAGTTATCTGTGTGATAATTTTGTCAATACCACCGCGTAGGTATTACGTACACATATTCTACGGATTCCCAACCATTTTATATCTTACAGGACATTATAAAATATTGGTATGACAGCGAGCATTATCAATAGACGATTTCAGCAAATTTCAAAGCAAATCGTTAGTACGCTTTTCTTTTCTACTCGAACATCGAAGAACACTTGTGGGCATAAAGTTGAGAATCTCTGATATATTCCATTCGTAAAATTTTTTTCAAAAAATTATGAATAAAAGTTTTCAGCTAAACCTTTGTATTTATATTAATATGCAGGTATCTATATGTTTGATGGTTTTATGGTACTTTTCTTTGTTCTTTTTTTTCCCTGATGCTTAACTCATGTAATTTTCAAATAAATTTTCACGCCTAACAAATTTATGAGATGATCATAAAACTCATGAATGCTTGTTTATATTACGCGTATATATACACATGTGTACATACATTAAAATATTATATAAATATACTTATATGTATTGTATACAAGACACTTAAATTAATACAGAATATTTTATTTAAGGTTTGTGTGTGGCTTATATGTACGTGTAATATTCTTATCAACAACTATATATCTAGCACATCTTATGTTTGAATAAATCTTTAGCCTACTACACCCCCAAATTATATTTGTTGTTTGCTGATTTGTTATCTTGGAAAAAAAAATTCAAATTATATTTTACATGTACGAAAATGAGTGAATTATATATTTCACAAGTTAAGTACAAGAATAACTAATTTTCACTCTATATTTTTTATTCAATGTACATACACATTATGTATATACAGAATATAAGTATGTATATAAGAAAGAAAACAAAAGAACAGCAAGTATAAAAAATAAAAGACTTGGAAAAACAATTTTCTTATTCTCATATTTTCTTCTAGTCATTGATATATGTACGTGTATTATTAATCCAGAGCTAACGTTTTATGCAAATACACTGTATATACCTATACATATGTACTATATGTTATTATGTACATCGTTTCCATTTATGTATATATGTACATATATGTACATTCAATTTCTGTATTACAGTTGAAAATTTAATGTAAATCTACCTTAGCATCATAAGGGATCTAGGTTTCAAGGGTGATATTTTCGAAGGTCGTTTTAAACCACCAAAACAATTTGACATTGTATAAAGCTTATATTTCACGTTTCATACATTTTAAATATGTATGCATGTACATGTGAATATGTACCAATGTGCATATGTAAGCAGATTTACATTACGTTATTGTTTGTAAGTATTTAAATATAGTCAAAGTATGTAACCTAAAAATCTATTGGGAATTTTATCGGTTGTATTTGTACGTACGTACTTTCAACATTTATTCAGTCATTTCAATCTAATATATGTACATACATATGTATGTATGGCTACATATTAACACCCCACATATAATTTAAAATAAAATAGACTGGGTACTGGTTCATAAATTCTGTAAGGTAAAATTTGAAAAGATAGCAAAGAATTTGTATTTGTTTTGTTTCAAAGGTTATTTTCTTTTACTGGTTTTTATTTTCTATTAATCTCATATGTAGTGTATATAAAGAAAGTTGAATAAAATACTTTAAGTGATATTATCATATGAAAGATATTCTACAATAAACACATCACTATTCATATATGTACGTAATATGTGTTACATGTTTATATGTATTAAAATTAAAAATAAAATAATTTAAAATGAAAAAGTAATTGGAAAATAAAGTGAATACTCTTATATTTTATTACGATATAATCACATATAATATTTAATATACATATGAAAATTTTTAATTCAATTTTAATATCCTTGCCAATTTTATTATTCATATACATATTTGTTTATGAGGATTTTCGTTTTCAATTATTTTAGATTTACACACGTACATTTTTACGTATATATATGTATATTGTGGTTTTTGTATACTGAAAAATGTTTCTCCTTTTTAATATCGCAGGAAATAAAACAGTGTTAAGTTATCCAACAATATCCTAAATTTTTGTCGAAAGAAGATCGCTTTAAATCGGATTTTAACTCATTTTTAAGCTATCAGAGATATACATACATAAGTGGCTGACATTGATATTATCATTGGATCTAGGGCTTTAAATGCAAAACAAAAAATTTAAAAAAATTTATTTGTAATTTATTTGTTTTTTTATTCGTATTTGCAAGAGAATTATATTTGTTTATGCATATAAAAATGAACAAAAAATTGGCAGTCTGAAATTAAAAATATGAATGAGTTTTTACGTTGCTGTACGTCCCAAGTAATAAGTAACAAATTTTAAAATGTTTATTGTCGTCACTATATAAATAGCAAACAGATCTTCATTTCCTTTACATACATATGTATGTATTTATTGCATATCAATGTAGTATATGAAATACAGTCACCCATGCGAATTTAAGCATATATGCGTTTATATGTCGATATGTTTGTCGTTAACAAAATTTGCATAAAATACATATGAGGATCGAGTATACAATAAATATATTTATATCAATTCATATACTGTTGCATGTACATAATATATGCATAAACGTAATAGTACACATTATACTTATATGTATGTATAGACACACCTACACAAAATTATTTGTGCAAATTCATATGTACACACATATACAAACTCTTTTCATATATTTATAAATGTAAATATGGCATACAAACGTATGTAAATACATACATAAAGATACATAAATATGTATGTACATATATATCACATGATGTAAACATTTACAAAAAAATGTGTATTTTAAAGCTTGCGGAATTTTTTAATTTAACGCTCAATAACTTTACTAGAGTATCAAGATTGATAGGAATTTAAATTACGCGTCTGTGTCATGAAAGAGCCATTTTATCTTTGGATGACAGTTTTATTCTTGTACACTGTATATATCCGGTGTATAACCGGCGTTTTTATTTCCTCCGGTTTTATTTATTTTTTTTTTCTCCTTTTTTTTAACTTTTTAATGTTGTTTTCATTTATTATGCATATACCCTTATACCTATATACATATATTTTTTTCGTAATACATTTTATTTATTTAATTTTTAAAATGACATTTTATAGATGTATGTGTGTATTTTATATGTTTGCTTACTATTCTGTGATAAATTTTCAAAAGAACGAAACTTTTTTTTTCCGTTAAAAATTTTTTAGAAATATCTGCATTTAATTCCAATATCTTAATAATATGGAAAATTTTTTAACTTTGAAAATATTCTTGAAAAATGCACTCGAATTCGTAAAAATTTAATTTTCGTACATTTGTACTACATTCATATTCTATCCTACATTTATCATTTTTTACCTGCAAAAATTAACTTTCTATCTATGATGATTGGGTGTTATTTAAAAAATCCATGAATATCTTCTGCTTATAAATTTCATTATACACTATTTCAGATAAAATTGTAGAATTGCATTTGACGTGAAAATTAAAATGACAATACAATCCGTTTTTCATTGCTCTTTCAATATTAATTTTTTTTTTTCAATTTTATTTTGATTTTTTTTTTCCTAATCCTCTGTTCATGTATTTACTAGTTTGATTTTTTTTTAAATTTTCGAATTTAAATTCTGAATATTTTAGATTCCTAATATGTATGCAGGGTATATTCAAGTCCATTAGATTACAAAAAAGGACATTTATTATTTTCTTTTTTTTTTTAGTAATCATTTCCAAATGTCCTCTTTTTTGTCAAATTTTTTCTTTTGCCTTATATTCATCAAAATTCAATTAAGTATTACAAGTCTGTTTTCGACAATTTTCCTTATAAAAATTTTTTTTATTTTGTTTTTCTTTCGAGAATAAAACAACATCTACATATACCATGTCATTATTGGTTAAAATATGCTTTTATAAAAGAATGATTAAATAACTCTGTAAATTAGAAAATTTAAAGTAAACTAGAATGCAATAAAATCTTTTTAAAAAAATGAAGAAAATATTTCGAAATTAATTTTATGTATAATTTGCATGTGTTTGAGTGCTCATATGCAAGTATATAGATTTACATTATGAAGTTGTGATGAAGTAAACATTTGAAGAAATCCAGGATAAAAGCAAAGAAAAACTGAATGTGGGAAATTGAAATGCATTTAAGTGTGAGGGATGGAAAAGTGATCGGTGGAAAAACTCATGAAATTCCCATTTGAAACTTTCGAATGTAATGGTCGTATATCTAAAAATGTTGTCCGTGTAATTCTTTCAAATCATTCACTGACAATAAAATTTTTTTATTGAAAGAAATAACGTTTCCTACTATTGATTTTGTGATTGTTTAAAATCAGAAAAGCTTGATTAATTTAAATTCGTGTAATGTAAATTTAAAAGTGTTTCTAAATTTGGTAAACGAGAAGTCGTTAGGTTTTTTTTTTTGTGATTGATTTTTTTTTATTTATTCAACCTAATCCTCCATAATATGAACATACGTTTTTCAGTGTTTATCTTGTGCTATATTGCATTAAAAGTTTCGATTATTCAAGTTTTTTTTTAATAGTATCCGAAGTTCCTCGTTAGTTTTGTAAACATATCTGTTTACTACTTGACAACAATATTCAAAAATATTTTTCATTTTATTTTTGTCTGAAAGACGTAAAAACAAAAATAAACCACGAATTGATAATACGACTGATTGAACTACAAATAAAAAAATAGAAAAATGAAACGATATGTATACTATTACGATGGTACAGAATAACAATAATGCACCTTCGTGAAGAAGGTATAAAAATCTTATAAAAATGATTACATTGAAAAGAGTTGCAGTATAATCGGATATACACAGATGGATGTATGTATGTATATGCAAAACACATGTGTTCGTATGTATAATGTGAATGCAAATAGAAAAATTATTCAAGGTTAGTTTACATGAGAATCGCGTGCTAAATCTTAAAAATATGCAAATCACTTCTTAACAATATATTCTTGTCAGGAAAGGTTATGCTCGGAATTTTTCAATTTCACACATGTTGGATTTACAATTTTATGAAATTTTCTCGTAATGTTCTCTTCGTATTCGTTATTATTTTATTTTATTTTTTGTTTAATTTAAGTTTTGTAAATTTTTTCAAACATACATAAAAATTATGGGTGAATTCTAAAATGTTTCAAAACCATTTTTCATGCAACGTCAATGTTAGAAATTATTTAAACATTTTGCATTCGAATGGTAGCAATATTTAGGCTTAGGTCATCAACAAATTTTTACGAATTAAAAGCTTATGTGAATTTACACTATGTTGAAATTGTCTACTACATGTTTTTCGAAATTATTTTATACGTCAGAAATGTGACGTACAAGTTGCGAATGAACAGGTATCTTTATGGATTAGTATAGTTTTAAGTTCTAAAAATTATTGTGAACGCACACATTTTTGACGTACATATCAATTTAACGACTGTTGCAACATACTCGTATATAGATTATTCAACATGACATGAAGGCAATGCATAAAGAATGGTATTTATATCAAAATTGTTGTGAATTTTGGAATTCATCCAGTTGCACATACGTATTTACAGAGTGTACTTACTTTATCGTTTTTGAAATCTGATTTTTTTTTTCATTTTCCTCTTTATTATTACGGTGCATTTTATACCAACATTCTTACTTGTGTACGTAGATATGTACATATGTGCGATATCAAAACGACCTTCTAATCGATAAGTCCTTTTAAATTGTTATCGTTATTACAGTACAAAATGTACCATTTACATATATACATGAATGTGCATACATGGTTATAATACATATGTATGTTGGTACATGGCATAACAATGTATCATATTATAACTAAAAAACATAGACCATACCATCAGGATTGCATGTCATGATAGTATGTAGTAAATCTATATACATACATACAAAATAACATTAATTCCTACATTTATACACATACAAATGTACGAAAATATCAACATTTATACTACATTTTATTTTATATAAAATAATGTATGCATTTTATTTAATATTTAAACATTATATGTGTTGGCAGTATACGTACTATTCAATGTTCAACAGGACAAATGAATTTAAATTTTATTTTTCAAAAAAGAAAAAAAAAAAAAATAGAACAAATAAAAAAAGGAATGAACAATAAAAAAAAATTCTCACAAAGTTGAAAATTGATGAAAATTGATTATGTATTCCATACACAAGACGTGTAAAATTTTGTTATCATGTAATTTATTAGTTAACTTATTTCGTTGTAATACTTTAATAAAAAAAGGATAATAAAAATTCTGGTAATGAAATTATAGAATGGTAATAATCAGAAACAGGAAAAAAATAGCAATTTTTCCTAAAGTTGTGAGAAAAAAAAGTTGTTGGTCAATAATTTAGCAATAGTTGACAAAATCATATAATAAATAATTTTTTTTTTTTAAAATGAATTTAATTCGTACTTTCAATTTTACTTTTTGTACTTTGGCATTAAAAATTAAATTAAAATCTTATTTACCTTCATTTTCTTTGAAAATTTGTTTTTCATTAAGCTTTAAATTACTGTATTGAAGCATAATAAATATATGTACATGATAAACAAAAATAGCTTATAAATCTGTATACATTTGATATATTGATCATAGGATTACAGATTACAGATAAGAAATGAAAACCTTATAATCAAAGTTAAAAACATGAATTTAGTTGCATAGTTGTGTAATTATGTTTTTGGTATGATTGTATGATAAAATCATATCTGAGAGATGCAATAAAAGCATATTGAATTTTAACGGAAAATTGAGGTCAATCATTTACTTTATGGAAACGAATTTACAAAAAATTAATAATCAATTCTTAACAAAAAAAAAAAAAAAATTTACAAATATTCAAAAAATTACAAATATTTTAAAAATTAAAAAATAATTTGTGTAATTTTCTTTAAAAATTTATTTCAAATTTAAATTTTTCGATAATATACAAAGCGAAATTGTATATATGAGCTGCGCATGACACTATACAAATATTACGGATTTGTATGTGGAAAAAAATAAAATCTGTTTTCATTCAGTTCTCCTTCACGACGAATTCATTCATTACATTATAAAGTGAAAATGTATGACGAATGAATATCATTTAGCTACATTTTATGATACGGTTTCAGTACATAAAAATGTATGCGAATCTTTTTCATTCCCGTAAAAGAAACAAACCAATTTAGTAAAATGTTAAAAAATTTTCATTTCTTTATCAAAAATGGATATTAGGTAAATGGTAAATTCGTATTTATTTACAAAAAAATAAAGCAAAACATTATATACAAAATAATTCGCCTTAAATCTTTATACATACAAAATATACATTTTATTTTTAAAGTATAATATGTAATAAGAAAATTTCGCCGCTTTGGTACTTTTGAAAATTGGTAAATGAATTTTCTTCTTTCAAGGCAAAATTTTTCATGTTACTAAATACCTTGAATACACTATACATATATACATACAGTTATGTGTATACGTAAAACAAAGGTTTGTATACATATATTTTTATTTTTTTAAATTATTATAGAGAGTAGAAAATATTATTGTACTAGTGTTGATAACCAAAATGTTCGCACAACATCATTCAGTCACTATGTATCATCATATTGTTCGCTTACACAATCCAAAATATTGAAAATTTTATTTTCATAAGAGTTTTAGTTTTAGTTCTTATAAAACCGTATTGTGAATAACAAGCACAAATATTTATTTATTAAAAAAAAAAAAAAAACAAATATTTTCTTGTTATTGTATACACATATAAAAGAAAATTTTCTTAGTTTTTTTTTGGCTTCGTGTGGTCTTAACAAGTGAATATAATTTTTAAAATTTTGAAAAAAAAAGACTGTTACAAAAAAAAGGAAAACAAAAATTTAATACAGTATACAGTGAATTTAAATTTCTTTGTTTTATTTTGAAATTTAATTTGATTATATTTAATTAAAAAAAAAGAAAAAACAAAATCTAAGAAACTTTGGCATTGAATATAATTTTTTAACGGTTAGATGAGAAATGTGTTTGAATCAAACAAATGTATACAAGTGAAAAATAATGTGCATTTTTATGTGATGTGAAATGAGAAATTAAAATTAAAAAAAATTAAAAGTTGCATATATAATATTGAGAAAATTATTATAAAAGAAGAAAAAATTATTTTCAATGTGAAAATACAAAATAAAAGTAAATTTATTGTGTTTGGTGCAATTTGAAGAAAAAAAACAAAATTATCCATATTAAATTTTTTATTTTTTTATTTGAGGAAAAAAATATTTTTCTACTGTTATTATAAAATGTGATTTAAGAAGAGGAAACAGGTTTTCCATCGAATACATATATATTCACTTTACTTTCGTATCCTGTTGGTTGTTTTAAATGAACGAAAATCATAATTAAAAAAAATACCTGTCTATTTAATAGCTAATTTCATTGAAGTTCATTCTGTTTATCAATTTACTTTGATATGTCTCTAAAGGAAATATTACCTTTATACATATAAATTTAGCATTAATTATTGTTGTCATCATCATCATTCATAAACAATTTAATGACCTACATTATTACCTACTCATAACGTACCTTACCATCAGATGATTTAAAAAAAAAATGAAAAAAAATTTATGTGTACATACATTCATAGTATATGAATTCGATTCCCATTAAAAATCAATTTTCTTGAATTAAACAAAAATAATGAATAAACTCTTTTTTTTTGTTTTTGGTTTTCATTCACTGAAAAAATATATTTTTTTGTTTGTTTTATATTTTCCAATTTTTGTTATTTTTTGTTTTTTTTTTGTTTCATCATTTTTCATACTTATTGTTAATGTTTGTGTACACATACGTATAAAAAATATTGCCTTTATCTGAGGTTGATTATCTTAATTTGTTCATATCAGCATTACACCGCATTATAATATCAGTATAAAAACATTAAAATAAAGAAGAGAAGTAATTGTGTGCCCTCACATACAAATATATAACATACCCACGTCAATATACAAAATACACACATACGTATGAGCGGAAAACGTATATCTATACATAAATACAAGTCGTACAAATTATAGAGAAAAACAAACAAACACACATATAATTATTGTCTGAACTGTTTTTTAAAGCTTTTGAAACTTTTATCATTAATTTATCAGTTTTTTTGGGAAAGAGTTCTTAAATTCTATTCGTATGCATGTTACTCCCATTGTATATGTGTGTGTACTGTACATTAAAAAAAAAAATAAAAAATAAAAAGTTAATATTCTCACACAAATGCACATTATCTACTGAAAAATACATAAGAGAAAAGAAAAAAAAAACAAATAAAAAATTTTGTATGAAAGTAAAACTGTAAAAAGGAAATTAAAGCAGAAAAATGAAAAATAGAAAAAAAACTGAAATAAAAAGAAAATAAAAGCAAAGAAAAAAAAATCTGGAAAAGGGTTTTTATCTAACTGCAAATTGACACGCACTCGTTTTTATTTTTGTTTCTTTGTTTTGTGAATTTTTTTTTCTAACTTTACTTTTTTATTTATATGTATTTAGCAAAATACTATTTACACATTTGTAGTAAGGATACCTGATGGAATTTTAATATATTGTTTATCTGGTTACTATGACACCTTAACCCATTAACCCTATATATTATAACAACATACGGTAATATTATATTTGTTATACGTAAACAAATTTAGATTTATACACAAATGCAATAATTTTACTAAATATACAAAAATATATAAATTAATATGTATACAGTAATCATATAGATTAATTATAATATAATCCATTTTATATCGTTTATCGTTTTTAAAACATTATCCATACTTCCACTTGAGATTGCAATTTATTGCTAAAGTTAATAGTCGAGGAAATTGTTATATGCCATCATAATATATAGTTAATGTATTCAAAATGCATAAAGAAATTAAGTATACTGTGTATACATTTATAGGTAAAGCTCGTGTAGATAAAGTGAGAAGGTTACATTTCAAAAAAAAAAAAAAAAAAAAAAAAAAAAACGAAATTGTATACAAATAATCAAAATTAATTTTCTGTTTACATACAGCATACGCGTTAGACCAGCTAAAATTATAAGTAAACAACAATCGGTCCTTAAAAGTTCACTTTAATTAAAAAATTGACATAGAAAAATTTTATAATAAAAATACCGCATTAAACAAGTATTACCTGTATGTACTTTAGTTTTTGTTGTTGTTGTTTACATATTATACTAAAGCGATAACAAATATAAAGTAGATAAACCACAAAAATAAATATTTCCGTTTTTGTTATTACACATCGGGGTTTAAACTTTTTGTTTTAGTTTTTTTTTATAACAAAAGTTAAGCCTTCAACTTATCAGATAGCACATCCTGAAATAAAAAACTATTTAAATTAATACGAAAACATACATACCAAATGTACAAAGATAAAGATCTAAAGCGAAAAAAAAAATAAAACTTATAATTTTGAATTTTTCAAAAAAAAAAATGTATTTAACTTTTATTTAGAATTAATAAATAAAAATTAGTTATACTCATATGTGTGTTTTTCATATAGAAATTTTCTTCTATTTTCTTATCATGTAAATACTTGGATAATTATACGGGTTATTATTTTAATATTTGAAATTAAATAACTTTAAAAAGGAAAAGAAAAACATTACAATTTGAATTGAAAAAAAGAAGTTATTTGTAAAGTTCACACAATTGCACTTTTAGTAGATTTCTTTTTATATTTTATTCAAAAAAAAAAAAGAGAAAGTAAAAAAAATAATTCTTTTAATGAATTTAATGTTTTTCTTACATTTCTTTGTAAAATTATTCTCTTTTTTCTACCAAGAAAGAAAAAAAAGAAAAAAATTGTGTGAGTATACAATTTTCAAATGTCTCAAATTCGAATATATTTTATTTCATCCTTTTAAGTGTGCATGTGTAAATGTATATCTGTATTACTTATACTCTTTTTTTACAATTTTAAAACTTTTACTTCCAACTTTTTGTGATACTTTTTATAACTTTATATTTAAAATACAAACGTATCACTGTATGTATGGCAAAAAAACTACAAGAAAATTTCATATTATTTTCATTCGTTTCAAATTTTAAATGTTTTCATAATATATAGGTATAAATATATTTTTTTTTCTATCATTTTTATCTTATGTCATTTATAGTTTTTGAATAACTTCTTTTTTGTTTTTTCATTTCTTTATCCTTTTTTGTTTAAATTATTTTGAAATGAATACACACAGGATGATTCTGTTCTGTTTAGTATTTGTACAACTTATGTGGATCATAAACTGTGTGCCCATGTAATCCAACATAGTAAACTAAGTCTTGGCTACTTTGTTGAAAAAATCAAGAAATTTAATGAAGCTTTCATGTGGACCTCGATGATTACTGCATATATATAAATTTCAACCTTTTCCAAACAGACAACTTTTTATTTATCCAGGCGGCTATTGTGCAAATCAAATCAGTAATTATGTACCCTGTGTGGTTGAACAAATTTTCAACAACCTGCATTAATGATAGGCAACAAGTTACAACAGATTATAATGCTCAAACAAAAAAAAAAAGGCAGAAAATAAAAATAAAATACAAGTTAGAAATCTTTAACAAATTTTAATAACAATTTACATCGTATACGTACACACAGTTTAGTACATAATAGAATTTAAAATTTTTTCACCAAAAAAATAAAAATAAACATAAAAGAAAAATTTTTAAATAAATTTTGAAAGTTTTACAAAATTCTTTATTGAATTCTTTTATACATAATAAATATGATTAGAAAACATATTTGGAAAAATCTTCCGTTTTTTCATTTGTAAATACTTTGGAAAATTGTTCATTAATTTTTAAAATGAAATGAAAATTAAACCAATTTTAAACATAAATATTAAATAAAAACAAACAAACAAAAAATTTTCAAAATATATTCACAAGTAAATGGAATGTAATACTCCTGTTTAATTTTTGTTTATTCAGAATCGTACATGTGTACCTATATATTAATTGTACATACATATATATATACGTTATGTATGTACAAATTTACAATTTTTTTCATTTATATGTTTTTTATTTTGTTTTCTAAATAAATTTAAATTTTATCCACTTCATAGAAGATCTTCAAGCAAAATGAAACTTTGTTGTACGTATTTATTAAATTATCAGTAATTTATAATTAAAAAAATGTTTGTACTATATAAATCAATAAATTATGATTTAAGTAAGTTACTCTAAATCTTTAATTCATGTTAACGTAAAAAAGAAAAACACTTCAATGTGAAATGTGAACAGACACCTTTGTATGTGTATTATTTTAATTATTGTGGTTTCAGTTAATTTACGACCTATTCAGTTGATTTGATTCGATTTTAATTAATTAATGTTTTTTTCAAATTCAATAAGGATATTTGTAAAAGAGTCTATTGCTCATGTACATCAATCGGTATTAAACTTAATTACTTCAACAATGCTAATGGAGTGCATCTGTATAATTTTCACGATCAGATCAAATTCAATATCGATTGATGCATTAAAGCAGTTGTAGGACATTTTAAGCAAACATTTTTCTAGATATGGAAAATTGAAATAAAAAAAAACTTACTGGGGTAACTTGTTAAATTTTCAAATTGGGCCTTGTTTACAATCCACATTAAGCTAATAGGTACGAGTACATAACGGAAATTTTATGAAAAAAAAAACATCGCTGCATAATTAGGTTTAAGTTCACGTCGGACTATTTTTTCAGAAGAAGAATAGATGTATCATTGTTTCATTTTATGTGCTTTTCGTATATTTTAGAATCTGTTCGATTTAATTTCTTTTTGCAATGCATTTTTTTTATTAATTTTTTTCTTCCCTTACATTTTTCAAATACATTTTATATTTATACTCCTACATGTTGCGAAATTTTTTCTTATACATACTTAATAAAAACAGTTCACATATTATAAAAAGCGCAAAGAAAACATAAATTAAAAAAAAAAAGAAAATTAATATTTAATGTATTGTACCGATCGTTACGATTACATTTTCCAGTTTTCTTTTTGACTTCGGTCTTTTTATTTTTAATTTTTTATTTTATTTTATTTTATTTTTTTTGTCATATAAAAATGAAAAATATTTTGAATGTGAAAATTATTCAAATAAGTTCGCTTACCAAGTTGGTATCTTGGTAAACGAATATACCAATTTTATTCGAAAATAAAAGGTACGACTATACATTAAACAAAATGTACATTTAAATGTATAAAAAATTAACATTACACGTGTGTGTGTGTGTGTAGCACACATGACATTTTAAATTGATTTTGCACTTTTTATAAGACCTTTTTTTTCATTAACTTACCTAAGAGATGCTTCTATTTTTATACATAAAATACAATTTCTCGTGTTTCTCATTATTATTTTTTATGTTATGCTGAATTTGCATTAATATCTACTCTATCACGTACATACATATGAACGTATGTGTTCATACATAAGTATGTAGGTGTTTGCCTTTTGCATAAATTTTCAAAGTAATTTTACATACGTACCTGAGAAACATAAATGAACGATAATCTCACAAAGAGTATATTTTTAACACACATAAATGTATTTTCACTTTTCAGAAAAAGGAAAATTAAAATAATGATAATGTGCTATATACAAAGTAATTTTCATCATACATATAAAAGAAAATTAAAAAAAAATAATAATAATAATTTGATAAGAATATGTGTTACTAGAATATGTATGTATGTACACGTTTATTGTATTAGTTTTGTGACTGAGATTCTATTTTCCTTTTTTTTATATTTGTATTGTATGCATTTTTTTCATTTTAATATACTATTTATAATTCGAATTTAAAATAAAAGAAAATTTTATAAAAAAGTTTTCCTTTCTCTATACTATAAAATTAAAAAAAAAAATTTGCCTTGTATGTTTGTGTCTGAGTGCTTTTTTTTTAAATTGTACAATATAAAATATGCAAGAATACCCAATAAATTTTTGGGTACATATCAATTAAATTTAATTTTATTTTATTCACATTATCAAAAATTTATTACGTTGTCAATTAGCACAGATTTATAGAAAACCATGTACTAAGCCTTTTTTTTTTGAAAAGTGAGATGAGATGAAAATATCAGGTATTAAGATATTGAAAATTTTATGTCATTTTACTCGTACGTACGATATTTAAAAAAATATGTTTATCACATCACATTCAATTAATTGTCCAATAAATAATTTTCAATTCATGACATCTCAGAAGAAATGATTTATAACAGTTTTTTTCCTACAAACATTTCGAATTTCGGAGGTAAAATACGCTTAGTGTCATTTATTCAGAGACACCTTTCATGTATGTATAAAATATGTGGGTTACATTATATACATAAAGTTTCAAGAAATTTAATAAAATCATAATTTTGATAATTTACTATTTTAATATTTTACAAAGGATTCATAATATTTTTCCTCTTGAATTTTTATTCAAACCCAAAACAAAGGGATAAAAGAGTTCCAGATAGCTTTATAAATTTATCTAAAATTTATTATTTTATTTGATTATTATTAATATCATATTTATTATTATGTACATTAATTATATTCAATTTAACTTGTAAATGTATGCATTAACTTTGACGTTGATCATACCCAGCCTTTCTGGAATTTTATAAAAATTTTAGCTTGTTGATTTGTCGTTTGTTTATTAGTTTTTTTTTATTTTTTTAATTCTATTTAATTCATTCATTTGTTTATCTTCATCATAGTATTTTAACAACAATTAGTTTTGTGTCTAATCTATTTTATTGTGAACATTTTCAATGGTATATATTTTCAATTTTGAATGGACTTTTGTCTAACTATACTATTTAATAAAAAGGACTTTATAGAATGGAATAATTGCAATTTTATTTGTATATGCATTTCATGTAAAAGTGGATTTTCATTGTATTTTTGTTCTCAATACAACATCATGAAAAGTAATACAATACAAAATACTACATATATATTTTATTATGGTTAAAAATCTGTACCACAGTATGTACATACATATGTATGTACAAAATATTGTGTTTTCATTTTTGTGAAATTTCATTTATTTGTCCTGTGAGATATTTAAAATTCCAATCGTTTATTTCTATTTTTATTAATTTTACATAATCTACAAACACAAGTACATAAGATTTCATTTTATAAAATGTTTTGTATTATAAATATTTTTAGTTAATTTGTTTAAAAATACCCATATGATAATATTACATACTAGTAAGTAGTAAGGATTTAGTAAGGTTTTAATAAAATTTACAAATTAAAAAATAAACATTTTTCAAATAATTTTATTTGTTCTTTGATTTTTAAATAATAAATCTTTATATTTTACATTTTATATATGTATGTATATTTACAAAAATTTAAAAAATTTTAATTTAAAAAGTTTTGAAATGAAAAATTTTAAATTGATCGGTTTTGAGGATTTGAAAGGTTTTTCTTTCGATTGGAATTAAAAATAAATACATAAATAAATGAATAAAATTATAAAATAACAAATACAAAATTTTATGTAAGATAGAGACATATAATTGTTTGAAAATGATAATGAGCGTGGGAGAATTGAAAAATGAAAATTTTATTTTGAGCATTTGCTTAGTTTTTGACTCACTACATTATTGCAAGCCTACATAATTTTCTAAATGCACAGAAAATTCAGAAAATACATGATGAAGCTACATATTAATTCCTATACAAATTTATATCTTGGTAATTATTACAAAATCATCTTCAAGGTTGTAAATATTTGCATCAGTACAAGAAATAATTAATAGATTTAAAATTTGTACAAGAATTTATACTATATAAGTCAAAAGAAATCAAAATTATGACATTCAAGATTAAAAAATTCAAAAAAAAAAAAGAAAAATTAAATTCTGAAACACTGAATCCCAATATGATAAATACAAAATATTATGGAAATCATAATTCATTAATAACAATAAAATTAAAAAAGAAGCAAAGACAACTAAATAGAAAAATATTTACAATATGAATATGTACAATACATAGATAGAAAGGACTAAAATGATATAAGTAAATAAAACGTAAGAATAAAAACACGAAAACTGAATGAACTTAACGTATTAATACTCTTGTGAATTGTAAATACTAAAACTACATCACATGTATTCGAAATTTGATATTATTAATCAGATATTTTATATTACAAATTTTTCTAGATATTCTGTGGTATATCATTATACATAATCAAAAGACGAGACAACGACTCATACTATCGGAAACAACGATGAACATTTATGCTCAAAAAAAAAAAAAGAAAAAAGAAAAAAAAAAAGATTTTTCCTTATACAATTTTGAAAAGTAGATGATGATATGTGATGCAGAAATATTTCATATTTTAACATTTCTATAAGATATGTACATACATAAATAATTCATCCTATAAAAGTGTACACTTAGTACACTCATAAATACTATGATATATTTAAACATACGAATGATATATATTTTTGTGAACACATTTTCAAACGAAAAAATCGTATTAGACATAGATGATTTTATTTATTTATACATATTTCTAGAAATTCAGTATCTGACACGTTTAATAACAAGAAAACTTTCCAGGATTAGTCACTTGAGAAAACTTCTACAAATGTAAACATATGAATGCATGTACAGACATAATTTGATTTGTTTTCCTTTTTATCGCAAAGAAAATCTGTAAAATAATTTTGTTGTCTTTTAAGAAATAATTCGTTATAAATACAAACGTATGAAATTAAACTACAAATAAAAAAAAAAATAAATATGACAAAATGTTTAATATTTAAGTGGATAAATTCTATGATACACTTAAACTTGTAAGCAATACAGAAGTATGTATTATAATGTGTAATATACGTTTAAGTTGATATCGAAAAGTCTTCATTTTATTTTAAATTTGCGGTGTATTTATCGCAGTTCAAAAATTTGTATTGTATTTTTTGTAAATTATTTTCTCTGTTTTATTTTATTTATTCTCTTACATTTTTTATTGTAAACATTTGAAAATGAACTAAAAATAGTAAATCAAATTTTTGTCAAAATTCAAATTGATTTATTACATTGACTACAATAATAATATTTATTCCATTTAAACAATTGAAGTTTAAATATTTACAAAAATAAATAAAATAATAAATAACTCAACAAAAAAAAAAAAAAAAAATTTATTTTTGTAATAAAACCATAAAAAATTTTTGTTTGTAAATATTTATTATTTGAAAAAGCATTTTTAAAACTGATTTGAAATTGTTTGAAGTAAAAAGAAATTATTAAAAAGTTGAAATTTGAATTTAAATCATGAAAAACTTTTTTAAAAACGAGTACATGTGAAAAACAATATTTCCAATATTTCTCATATATTTGTACAAAAGCGCTCAAGTATTTCATCCAAGAAAAAACCATCATCTGGTTTGTCCAGAGATGAATTTATATTCTTACAAATCAACGGATTTCTTTTGGCCTCTACAAGTCTTAGTTTCCTCTAAAAAAAATGTTTTCACCCGCAATTTTTTATTGTGTCCTTCTTTAAACTCAAGTTTGATTTTTCTTAATTATTGATTAATTTTCATTTTAAAATTTTTAAGCGTACCTGAATGCTGAATGTTCATTAAATTCAAAGTTACTACAAAAATATGCTACATGGTATGTACTCGTATATACGCACGCCATTATGTGATAAAAAAATGAATAAATTAAAGAAAAAATTTTTTAATAATAAATGTTATTGAATAAAAAAATATTTTGTTTTTCTAAGTCAACAAGTTTTCATTTTTCATTTTATAATTAGTCTAATGGCATTCGGTAAATTTTATTTTTCAACAAATCTTTATTAATCTGACCGACTCATTTTATATATATATATATGATAACGTTATTAGAAACAAAAAGTAAAAAAAAAAACGAAGTAGTATACAAATAATAAACACAATTTACCTGCAGTACTTTCCCTTTTTTTATTAACTAAATTAATTATTTATCTATGAGTACATTTTTTACTCATTTACTAATAATATTAAATTAAAAAAAAAAATACAATATAAAAATGTTTAAAGTCAACAACAGTGAAAATATTTATAATAATTTTATTTATCTGTATTAAACGCATGTACATACATGCAAATATGCATATAAACCGTATTCATACTTTGTATTCATATTTTTTGTTTTTTGTTTTCTTTGTTTTGAATTTTTTTTTTAATTGTTTTCTTTTTGTTTTATTCTGTAATTATTTAATTTCCATTTAAAAGTTAAATACTTTTTATATGCATATAAACACACAATGTTCATTAAAAAAAAAAGCAACAACAACAAAAAATGTATATTTCTCATTTACAAAAGTGTTTTTAATATTAAAACAGTATACACACAACATATGCAAACCATAATACAGATAATAAAATATTCAGTAATAATAATTTATGGATATATACATACATGCGAAGAGATACACACACATTTGTTTATATTTAAAAAACAAAAAAAAATCGCAAGACTACTGTACACCACTAAACGTACATCGTACATATGAATCTGTGTGTTTGAGTATAAAATACACAAAAATATAGTTTTTATCAGACTATAATACATTTACACATTTATTCATATATTTTATGTAAAAATGTAAATAAAATGTAGTAGTTTATGTATTTAATACATTATATATTACTTAAAATGTTTAAAAAACAAAAACAAATAAATAATAAAAAAAAAAAACAACATCAGTTATTTTTTAACTTCGTATACACAAATGCATGACGTCGTTTATACATATACATACATACATAGGTAATAACGTTGCCTATGTATTATTGCAATCCTTTCTATTTAAATTAAAAACTTTTCCCACAAACATTAAAAGAAAAAAAAATGAAAAAAAAAATAAAAATAAAAGAAAAATGCATGAAAAACAAAAAGGATAATAAAAAAAAAAAAGAAATAGAAGCAAATAAAAAAGTTGTGTATTTTTCTGCATGGTAGACCATTGCCATCATCATCATCATCATCATCAGATCATTCCATTAACGTCATCTTTATAATTATTTCCATCATAATCATCATGAACATCATCATGCATTTAATACCATAATATCATTTTTGTACGTATAAAATATGTACATACATATTTGACATAGAAGAGACTAAACCATGAAAAAATAAAATGATTTTTTTTTTTGTTTTATTTTTTTATTTTTAGCTATCATAAAAGAAATAAATTTTTATAATTCAAAAAAAAAAAGAAGAAAATTCAAAATACAAATTTTCCTCTTTTTCAATTTCATGAATTTTTTATTTTGAAAATTGGTACAGGAAAAACAGAAAAAAAAAAATCCCTCTTTTTTTTTTAAATAGCAAATAAATGTTGCTTTTTTGTTTTTGATCCCTTCTACTATTTTATTTTCATGCACATGTACATACATATGTACATATAATGACTTATAATAATATGATGATTAATAAAACTCTTTTTGAAAATTAACTTAGACATTTATTCATGTATTTAGAGCATATAGACAATGTATTTAAATAAATTTAAAAAAAAAAATAATAATAATAATAATTATAATGGATATACTATATCATTCTAATAATAATAATTGTTATTAGTCTTTTTTTTTTTTGTTCTGTTTTGTTAAAACCACTGTGTACATTTCAATATTATGTTTTTTTTCTCCTGCCACTGAATTTGTAAAATTTTGTCTTTGTTTTCAAATAATTTAAAAAAAAAAACCCGAACCCATTTAGAAAAAAATAATTTCAGATATTTTCAACGCCGAATGTTAGTCATGTTTTCGTATTCGTTACCTTATTTCTTTTTTCAATCTTTTGCAGATATCCCTCTCATATGCATCAAACTACATAATCATGAAAAGTCGTGTAAACAGATAAAAACAAAGTAATAAAATAAAATCAAATAAAGTAAAAATAAAAAGAAAATACAAAAACAAAAAAAAAAACAAAAAGAAAAATCAAGTTAAATAAATTTAAAAAACTAAAAGCAATGTTGATTGAAAATTTTTTTATCAGATGAGAATGATGAATCATTATAATTCAATAATAATAATAAAAAGAAATTTAAAATGTTTACCATTTACAAAAATAAATTTCAGTTGGTATCTTTTAATTGGATTAATGGTATTCAATTATATTGGTAAGTAATATATTTTTATAATATGCATTACATTTTATTTGATATCAAATTCACTTTGCATAATTACGTGTTTTGCTTTTGTTGTGAACGTTTCATTTTTCCACCATATCCAAAGTGTCTTATTTAACCCAAAATAAATTTACGGTATTCATAGACTGAGAATAGTAATTTCATTTCAAATGCTACCTACATGTCAAAGGCTATAAATTACCTTAAAATAACATCTCATTTTTTTTTTGAAAAGGTTTTCTTAATAAAATTCTTAAGGTTAGGTTGTGATCAATTCTGAAAATATCAAATTTTCCAATGCTTTTGTAGTGATAATAACTTTTCAATTTGAAATAAATATTTTTCTGTGCATACAATTCTTTGACCGCTTATCATTATTTAATTTTAAAAGTTTTCCAGACTCTTTCCAAAAATTTATATCAATTTATTATATGTAATTGTCTTATTTTTAATTGTTTTTTTTTTTTTTTCAATTGTGTTTTTTTTTTTTTTAAATACAGCAACAGCATATGAACCAGATTTTGTATTTCCATTGGAAAATGTGACCGTTGCACAAGGACGAGACGCAACATTCACTTGTGTCGTTAATAATTTGGGAGGTTATAGGGTGAGTGGGGAATCAGCACAAGCAAGGGTATGTATCGGTTATTCAGAGTCTGTCTTCTCTCTCTTCTTTATTAATAACAAAAAAAAAAAAATACAAAAAAACAAATTTGCGAAATAAAAAAGAGATTTTACATAGTTTGAAACAGTGCACAATTTTTTGTATATACACCTTTTTTTGTAATATCATTAATTTATTAATAACAAAACAAAATCTCTGTAGCCGAAAAATTTAAAGAAATTGAAAGAAGAATGAAATGTTTCTTTTTTTTTTTTTGTATATTGATACTGATATCTTTATTACGAATGGCCTACATAAAAATAATCAAAAAAAGAAAAAAATTAAATTGTATTCAATTAAAAAAGAATCAATGAATTTAATAAAAATAAAAAAAAAATCGTGTGTATTTATTAAGTTAAAGCATAAATTTCAATTTGACATAATAATTGTCTGCTTTTTTCTTTTTTGATTTTTATCGTTTTTTTTTCTTTTCCTTTTTTTTTTTTAACTATGTAATGTGTTATGTACATACACATAGATATTTTCAATAAAATGTTTATATCGAGTATATTTTATACTGCACCATATATAATTTAAATGCACAATTTTTAGTGTATTTATCGCACTCACAATGCATTCAATTGCACAATATTTGCAATATTTATTATTTGTTTTATTCTACGTTTGTTATTCAATTGTTTGTTTATTTATTTTTTATGTTATTATTATTTTCCCTCTTTTTTTTTTGAATTTATATTCACATGACAGTGAAACAATGAATTGATTGTTTTCATTTCAATTGAATTTTTTCTTTTTTATTTAAAATAATTTGAACACATCTACATGTATTTGTATAAAAATAGAAAAAATGAAATAATATGAGTTGTAATAAATTTTCAGAATACATGGATAACGATGACATAGTCAAAATAATCGACTCCAAAAATACAAATAAAATTAAAATGTACAAATATGAAATAATTTCATTAATACATAATTTTATGTACATGTATATGCATGTGATTTGATTATTCATAATGTGAATTTATTCGTATGTACTTATACATAATGTTTATTTCAAGATAAAATTCGTGGTGAAAAATTAAAAAATTAATTTAAGAAAATTTTTAAAAAATCTCTGTCTTTTGATGATTTTCAGTGTACGGTAATTATGAAAACGATCACTGACATTTTATTATTTAGGGAATCCATCCTTCTCTGACTAAGTGCAGAAGACTACTGCATTACTGAGTGATGACTAAATTGAATAATTTCCATTTTGTGTGAAAAGTCTCGTCTCATCTATCATCTGTCTAATATCCATGCATTACGTAACTGGTTTCTACTTGAAGAAGTGGAAGTTACTCAAAGTTAGGTTACTTGACTTGACTTGACTGTGATTCGAATAAATGTGATGTATGTAAAAAACAAGTAAATAGCAAATATTAGGCAATAATATATACTTATGTATGGAGATCATTACTAGACAAAATATAATAACTGGATTTGAATAATTTTTGAAATTAACAATTTTTATCGATTTGAAATAGACATCATCATATCACATAATTTTTCTCATATCTGTACATACATACATCCATAAACAAATTAAGGATACATTCAAATTTTGTATTTTATTTTCAATATGAAATCATATAAAATTGTAATATATTTTAATTTTTTGTTTTATTTATTTATTTATTTTCGTATTTGTTATTTTTTTTATTTTTATTTTCAATGCACAAAAAATTTTTGCACCAAATTACTTAGAATTTTTGTATATTAAAATGCACAGTAAAATAAAAAAATTATCCAGTAAATAATCATAATTTATACTGCACTGCACTGTAAAAATAAATTATATATGATTATTATGTATATGACGTAAAAAAAAAAATTAAAATAAAATAATTAAAATAATAATAAAGAAAACCGAAACAGTATCTTGCACCCTGCATGTGTTGAGCGCACAATTTTTGTATTTAAAATATTATTATAAATATTTAATTACATAATATTATATATTTTATATTATTTTTAATTTATTTATTGGAAAATTTTATGCTTTGTACACATGGTTCAACGCTTTATACGATTTTCATATGAAAATTAAAACCTTGTATAAAGTAGTCAATAAACCAATTTTTTGGTTGGTCGAAGTAAAATAATATCATAATGAAATTTGTACAATGCATTGAACTGTGTGTACAAGGTATTATACAATTTATTTATTCATTCTTTTGTTTTTTGTTTATTGTTTCATTTTGTATAATTTATTCATTTTAAATATTTTATTGTGTTTTTTTGCACTAAATCTCATTTGTAAAAATAAAAAAATCATTTTGGTTAGTCTATTATTTTAGTATTTTGTTATTTTGTTTTTTATGTTTCAAACATGTCAATAAAATTATTTGAAAAAAAAAAAAAAAAACAAATTATAGATGATCGAAACAGGTTGAAAAATATATAGAGTTAATTGCTTGTTAATCTTTTTTGTTTTTTGCCTCATTTTTGATGTTATCATCATTAAATATCTTCATCTGCTAACAACATGTGACCTACATATACATTATACGTATGGTGTATACTATTTGGACGTTAATCAACAAATTTACTTATCATCAAATTATAATCTATATTACAACTATTATCAACGACTTTTGTTTAATATTTTTTTATTAAAAACAAAAATCTATAAAATAAAAAAATAAAAAAATCAAAATTACATATTTTATTGCTGCTGTCATCATCATTGTGCACCATTACAAATGAATATTGGACATTTTTGAATAATACATGGAAACCGCATTTATATAATTAAAAATTTTTTTGATTTACAATACAACAAACGGGGATCTACCTGTATAATCAACCCGTCTAAATCGATGAATTGCAAACTTCAAAAATTTCAACGAACAAAAATGGATTTCAAAAAATAAAAAAAATAAAAATTTTCCATTATTATTAAATCTGTATAATAATATTCAGGTTGCATGGATTAAAGCTGATGCTAAAGCAATTCTTGCTATTCATGAACATGTAATAACGAACAATGATCGATTATCTGTCACACATAATGATTATAATACATGGACTTTAGTTATACGTAATGTTAAAATGGAGGACAGTGGCCAATACATGTGTCAAGTTAATACGGATCCAATGAAAATGCAAGTAATTATCTGAACAATGAAAATCCTTCATGCCATAGTATATGTTTACTTACATATAAATACTTATTTTTTTTAGTCATTTATTCATTATAATTATTATCCTTTATTTAAATACACATATGTATGCACATTCGATCAGATTAAACGACGTAGGTATTTCAAATTTCTTTTGTTAAGTTTTTCCTTTTATTTTATTTTTTTTTTGATTTTGCTTATTTTTTCCACTTTTTTTTTATTTTGTTTTTTTTTTTGTGGTTTTTTTTTAAATATTTTTTCTTTCGTAATTTTTTCATTTTCTTTTCATATGTAAAATGTGTTGTTCTATTTTCCCTATTTTTGTTGTTATTAACATTATACAACATGAATAAAAAATCCTTTTTATCTAATATTCAATTAAAAAAATTAAAAAAAAAGAAACCTCCATTGAAGTCTGTATTCATATAATGATCGAATGTGATTCACAACGTCAATACAAAAATTTTATTTCAACATTTTTTATTTTGTACGATACGACAATAATATGACATTGTGAATGAATGCATATGTATGCATATTGTATTCGAATATTTACGTTTGTACTTGAATAATAAAAAAATAAAAAAAATATTGAATTTCATAAATATGAAAGACAGCATTCCTAGAAGTTGTTATACCACCGGATATTGTAAATGAGGAAACATCTGGTGATATGATGGTACCAGAAGGTGGTTCAGCTAAATTAATATGTAAAGCAAGAGGACATCCAAAACCAAAAATAACATGGAGAAGAGAAGATGGACGTGAAATAATAGCACGTAATGGTCCACATGGTAAAACTAAAGGTACACAAAAATTTTATCAGATTTTTTTTTTTCTAAATTTATTTTGTGTATCCTTTTTCCATTTGTTTTTACTTAAATTTTTTTTGATAATTTCCTTATTTAATATAGATTTCAAGCACAAAAAATTTTTAATAGTTTATATAACATTTAATTTAATATCTATATAATAAATTATCATCAATGGATACTTATATGTAGTGTAGCCTGTCCCATGATTGAATATCGTTTCATTATTATTTTTATTTTTTTTTTCTTTATAAAATTTTTCAATTTTCAAAAGCCCTTGCCGTTGAAGGAGAAATGCTATGGTTATCAAAAGTCACGCGATCTGAAATGGGTGCTTATTTATGTATTGCATCGAATGGAGTACCACCATCAGTTAGTAAACGTATGAAATTACAAGTTCATTGTAAGTATCATTGGTATTATTTTTATTTTTATTTTTGTTTTTCCTCTTTCTTTCTTGATATTCGATTAATATGAAAATTTTTTGACCTTCAACGTACATGTAATTTCCATTTAAAATGGATTTTCAATTGCAAAATAAAATTAATATTGATTTTATTAGTTTTTTATTTGTGCCAAAGTTCATTGCCATGTTAGTGAATTTCTAAAAAAAAAACAAAATTAAATCATCTATGGAGGTGAATAATTAAAGGATGTATAGTAGTAATTTTTCTCGACATAATAAAAACTTACAAAAGTACAGTATATGTCAGAATGTCAAAATCAATTGTTTTCGTAGTATACAAAATTAGATACACAGACATTTCCAAATTTAAATTTAAAATAACAGCTGTGAGACAGTACAAATTTCAATAAAACTTTTCAACTAACCATACGAAAATAATAATTTTAAACTTTAAAATGTGATGTATACCAATTACATTTTCAATTATGCACATGCTCGTATGCACGACATATTACGATGTCAAAAATTTTCTTTATTTGTAACATGATTTAATGAGTATTAAATAGATTTATTTTGTTACCAATTTTCTGAGTCATTTGATGAGCTCTTCCTGTTATTCAATATATTGAATTTTCTATATGATTATTCAATATGATGTTAATAATCTAAACTCTTAGTTTTAAATATGTTTTAAATATCTCTAAAAAATACATATCTTTATCTCTAATACATATGTGCTAATTTTATTGTATTTTTGTACATTAGATACAAAAAATTGAGAAAATATAAAAAAATGAATTTATTTCGTTTATTTTCATCAAAATACAAAACAAATAGTAAACTTTTGAGTTTTTCAGAACTCAAATTTGATCTAATAAAATTGTATTTAATTTTAGATTATTATTATTTACTTAAACAATTTTACATTACATTCAATTCCATGATATACATTTTATTTTCGTACACACATACATATGTACATGTAATTGTATATGTAAGTATTTTCTTTATTTTTGTTTGTTCAAAATGCAATTCATTTTCAATTAAAATTCAATTAGAATTCGAGAACTAAAAATAAAATACAATATATTTCAAAACTTTTTACAGTACATATTTTAATATCACACATACGGTGTTTGAAACAAAAAAAAAGTTCATTTTTTTTTTGTTCTATTTTTCTTTCAAAATTCTTGGTCAAAAATTTTTCCACTTTTTATATAAAGATACATACATACATAGATATGCGTGTATAAATTTTTTGTCAATGAAAACTTTTCTTCTTCCATTCATTGCTTTTTTTCTGTGTATTTTGTGTATAGTTCATCCGTTAGTACAAGTACCAAATCAGTTAGTTGGTGCTCCAGTTGGAACAGATGTCACCCTAATTTGTAATGTCGAAGCATCTCCAAAGGCGATAAATTATTGGCAAAGGGAAAATGGTCAGTATAATACATACATACATATCCATTTACGTATACGACATTTATCTGTATCGTGTATATATGTATGTATACCCATGTAACACACATATTTATAAAATAGTGTTTTTAGTGAAAATGCAATATGTGATATTTGTGCTAAAATATAAATACTGATAATACCTCTCTAACATATTATTGATTAGATAATCCAGATTGTATTTACTGTGCATGATATAAGATTAAATGCTTGCAACTATGTATACATTACTGTATTTGTATGTATCTGTAAGAATAAAATTTGACCATTTATGCTACGCATATATTGTCATTTTTATCACATAAATATACATACATGGAGATATATTCATTGTTTTTCTTCTACAAAAACATATTTAATACATATGTAGTCTATATACAGAATTAGTATAGCATAAATTCGTATTAATGTCATCGTACTTTTTTTTTTCTTTTTATTTGATACAAAATAAACTAATCAACACAAGAACGACAATTTGTATCTTATAATATCTGATACAAGAATTAAATTATTGTCAGATTTTCATAGTCATTAGCACAATACTGAAGAAAGAAGAAAGTACATACATGTGTATGTTTATAGATTAGAAATTTATAAAAAAAAGAAAATTCTGCATGTTATCATTTACATGTTATTGCAACAAATCTATAACACTTGTTGTGTTATGTGTATACAGGAAGGACATGATCATATGTGTACACATTGTGGCTGTGTGTATTTTTATAAGTTTCAATATAAAATATTTTCTATGAAAATTGATATTTTAGCGAAAAATTCAACTGAAATTTTTTGTATCTGAACATAATATTTGTTGTAAATAATATCAAACACTTTTTACATTTCATAAAAATTTTTTTAATTTTGAAAAATCAGAAAAATAAATAAACAAAACTACGTCTAAAAATAAAATTCATGAAGTTTAGTGTAACGTGGATTTTGGTCCCAGGTTGCATGAAAAACCAACAAAAATAGACAGACAGATAAACAGATAAACATATCCTATTTAGATATGTAAATGTGTTCAATGCATATTATCAAAATAATTTTTTACAGGTGAAATGATAATACCTGGTGAAAGATATGTTATAACTGAAAAAGAAAATTCAATGTATGCAGTTGAAATGGTATTACATGTTAGAAAATTACAAAAATCTGATTTTGGTGGATACAAATGTATTTCAAAAAATAGTATTGGAGATACTGAAGGAACAATCAGATTATATGGTATGAAAAACAAATTTTTTTTATTTAAATTTTATTTTAATGTTAATATTCAAAAACAAATATTTTTAAAAATAAAAAATAAAAACAAAAAATTCGTTGAAAAATGTATTCAATGTGTGTTTTTTTGTTTAAATGTTTTAATTTTTTATAGAAATGGAAATCCCTGGAAAGAAAAAGAATTCTCAAAGAAGTGAAGAAGAAATAAATGAGGTATGTAAATATTAAAAACAAAAACAAAAAATTGAAAAGAGAAAAGATTCAATTAAAAATAAATTTTGAATAAAATACAAAATGATTAACCCCTGGAGTCCAATGAAAAGTCTGCCTCAATGATTATTAATTATAATAATATTTGTTTAATGTATTGAGACTATATAATTAAATCGATAATATTAATCACTTTTTAAACCTATATCATTACCGTTGACTCTGAACACTGGATTCCAAGGGTAAATGAAGTGTTCAAACTTTTACACGAGTTTGACTTATATTTTATCATTTTAAAATAAAAATATGTAAAAATAAAAATATCTTTCACAGGGCAATGATTTAGAATCAAATGAAAATCTCTTAGAAGATGGCTTTCTTAATAAAAATGGTAGATTATATAAAGGTTTACAACGTGGTGAAAATGATTTTCATGGTAGTTCCAATAATGCTCAATATTTAGTATTATTTAATATAAAATATTATTTTCTAATTTTTTATTTGAGAATACTATCTTTTATATTTTTATAGCTACAAATAAATTAAGAAAAGCAAACTTTTTTTTTCTTTTTTTTTTAAAAAAAGGAAAGCACAAAAAAATCAAAATAGAAAAATTATATTTTACAGAATATTTTGATTAATTGTTTTATTTCGTTTAAAGTGAGTACCGGATATAAGGCATTCATGTGAAAATTTTCTTTGTAAACTTTTTATTAGCTTAAAAATATTAAAAATTATTTAATGACGGATACTTTCAAAATTTAGCATTTAAAATTGCTCCAGCTAAGTATTCACTTGCATTCCAAATGTACGAAATGATTAAATGAATATAGCTCAATCTGTAAATGACAAAATTTTAAACAATCATGTGCACTTGGCATTTCTGATTCAACCAATCTGGCAACTCAAATCGTGTGAGCAATATTACATATTTCTTTGTGTATCGAATATTTGTAAATTACGTTCTTTGGATACTTTTGGGACAAACAAAAATTAACACTTTGCCTTTGAAATGTGAAAAAAATGTAAAATTTTGGAAGTATCTAATATTTTAACGATGCTTAACATAATCTTTTTTAGATAAATCTTAAATTTTCTCTGCGCATATTTTCGTTTAAAATAACAATTTTTTTTTTTCTGAGTAGAAAAACAAATTAATTTCTTTCTAAAAATAATTATGTTTCTTTTAAAAAAATTTTTATATGAATAAATTTTACACTACAAATTGTCCTTTCTCTTACAAATCAATTTATAAACTTTTAATTCTTTAAAAATTTCAAAATTTTTTATTCTTGCTTTTGCAAGAGTTTTATTTAAAAAAAAAAAATGAAATAAATTTAAATAAAATTTAATTAAAAAAAAAAAAACGGTTGAAAAATAAAGTAAAGTAGATTCAACCGCTGGTGCCTAGTGATAGAGTCTGTGATAATGATAACAACAATATCAGTTTTGAATATAAACTATTAAATATCGCGTAGGTCCAATGATTTATCGACAAATCATCATCAAGCATTATTTCTTCTTTGTTGTTGTCATTAACACACACGCTATTACTAGTCTCCGGACCTAACTAGAAATTCATATGTATGTAATAAATGAAATAAAAATCAATAAAACAGAATGCTATATAAAAAAGCCTATACGTATATATACAAAATAAAAAATAAAAAGTAAAAATAAAATATAAATAATAGTAATAATAAAAATTAGAATTATTGTATATTCATATAAAATAAAATTTGAAAAATTATAAAATGAAAATTCGTAATATTCAAATTATTTAAAGAAAACATAAATTGAATATATCTACCTAAAACGTACATAATGTACATGCAAAATATATACAAAAAAAAGCATCTATATATATTATCATAATAATGATAAAATTAAAAAAAAAAAGAAAGAAAATTTTCTATGTAAAACATGAAATATAGAAAAATTTTAGAAAATAATACTAACACATGTAAATAAATTTAAAAATGCATTATTATGTAAAAAAGAAAAAAAAAAATTACAAAAAAAAAAGTATATAATGAAAATTAAGTGTACATACACGCAATTTCACAACACACACCACACTCGAAAGTACATACATACATATTATACTTTCAAACATGAGAAAAGTAAGAAAAAATTAAATGTACATACACGTGAAAATTCAAATAAAAATAAGACTCATTTTTTAAAGATTTTTCGAATGTAGAAAAAATTTTTTGGTTTTATTTTTTATCCATTTGAGAATTTCACTGTGACTTGTATAGTGACATGAAGATAACAAGATTTTGATGGATTCACCTGTGTTCGAACATTATAACTGGTGACAAATTTTGATATGTTCTTAATTTTTGTGAATGAGGTAATTTTCATATTAGATGAGATAAAATAAGAATTAGGGCAAAAAGAAAATTTGAGAACGTAAAATATGAAAACTTCAGTCACTAAAAAACACAATAAATCGTGAATTTTCAATCCTGAATTTACATTACAGAATTGTTCTGTACTTACGTGTCACCTGTAAATGGTCCTTTTCAATACCACATCATTTACTACTCAATCAAAATATTTTTTGTAGCTTTCATTCCCATATTAGAAGAAAAAAAAATCAAAAAAAAATTTTTTTTAAATACATAAACAAAAAAAAAACATTTATTAAAAATAAAAATTCATCAAATCGTTATAAAAACAAATTATAGATCTCTACCGCATTAAAAAAAAAAACGAAAATACCAAATTTGTATATTTTAAGTTGAATGATACATAGCTAATATATAGAATTATGTATTTATAAGAAAACAAACAAAGTATAAAAAAATATAAATATATAATTGAGACAAATTATAAATAATATAAAAGAATAATCGAATTAAAATAAAATAATACATAATAGTAATTATAATATAGTTCATACATAAAAATAAAATGCTTCAAAAGTTGAAAAGTGCCAAATTTATATAGTAAATTATTATTTTGTATTTTTATGTAAAACAACTTAACTTTGACTAGATAAAAGAAAAATGAAAAATCGATTACTTTTTATTTTGTTATTTTATTTAATTTTTTGTTTTACACATTATCATATTTATAATTGAAATTTTAAGAAAACGCGATGTAGATGACGAACCCCGTTTAAAGATCTGAAAAATTTTAGAACAAATTTGACAAAATTATAAACATTCTTTTCCATTAGCGTCCAATGAAAATATTTTCTTTAATAACAGTAACAGCTTCAGTTTAAACTGAAAGTATCGGAACAGTTCAAGTTTAGTTTTTAGTTAACATTTCAAATAATCTTTAAACGTAGTCGTTGTCATTGATGCTAGATACTCCACTCCGTCAATGAACTACGAACTTTTGCCCTATTTTGACTATTTTTCTAACTACCGTATTTAAAATTTAATTATAAAAATGAAATGTTGCCAATTCAACAACAGGTTTATCACCTTTGTTGCTTGTGCAAGTGTATCAATTGGGATTTACACATTTTTCAATTTTTTTAATTTTCCTCCGAAAGCAAAATGATTTTTTTCCTGTTTTTTTTTTTAAATTTTTTTATATTTTTTATCTTCTAAGATGTAAATTTCATATAAATTTGGAATAATATATGTGCACATTTTTGTATTCTACGAGTACATATATACGTACACATAAATACAGAAATGCACGTAAAATAAATATATAAAAATATTTGAAAATTATATCGAAATAATAATGTTGAAATAAGTAAAATAATTTTAAAAAAAAAGGATGCTATTTTAAGTATAAAATTAAAAAAGAGAAAATAAAATAAAAATTGTAAGAAAAATACAAATTAAAATTAGAAAAAGAACAACAAAGAAATGTTGCAAATAAAACACAAAATTTATAATACATAATAACAATAAATTGTACTAATGAATGTAAATATATTCAAGGAAAACAAAAGTGTTAAAAACCAAAAAAAAAAAACCAAAAAAAAAAGACAAAAAAGAAAAATGATAATAAAAAAGATGAAAAATTATTGTATTTAAAAAAAAGAAAAATTTTTATTTTTATTTTTTTTTTTTGCATTTAATCCTTGCACCTCTTGTATCAAATTCAGGAAGTATTGCAATAAAGCCAGAATGTCTGTACTTTTGTGAGGACATCTCGTTCATATATTTGCAGTCATCAGTTAACAGTTCTTAGAGAAGAGTCTTCGCCTATTAAACAGTCAGATCTTTATTTTCCCTTATCATCCTATTTTTTTCTAGATATTTTTTGTCAATTCCTCAATTTTAATATCTTACGAGGATAATTACCATTAAAAATTTCGATTTTATTCTACAAATTTGGTTTTCTAAATAATTTTCATTTTGTTATAAATTATCATTTTATTTTGTTTTGAAACAGAAATAAAAATAATAGATTAAATTGTACAATGTGGCGAATTACTTTCGATTACACCTTTTGATATTTTCAGAAAATACAGATAAATATTATCTCATCACATTTTTATCATCTACCACGTTATATCCACTAATAACGATAATAAAAAAAATTTGTTTTAACTCATTTATTTTTTTTTTATCTGCATTTTATATTTTAATTTTCTTCCATGTTATATTGTCCAAAAATATTAAAATAAAAGCAAAAAAATTTAATAAAAAAAAATAAATAAATTACCTAAGAAATGTTGAAAATTTTTTAAAAAATAATCGTTAGTATGCAATGTATAGAGACATTTATGCACTCATCTAATAATGTACAAGATGGTACAAGTATAGAAATTACAGTACAATTGCATCGTATATACTGTATAATACAGTACATGATGTATTCTGTGTACACTACACTTTCATATGAATTGTATTTTATTATTTGAATATAGGATACGTTGATAAAACTTTTTCGAAGAAATTTAATATATATATAACTATAAGTATGTAAGTATATTATTTTCATTTTTATAACTGTGATGAATATTTTTCATATTATTCTCTTTAACTGAATCCACTTATGTACGTATTTTATATGATATTCATATGTCTGAACACAAAATACACACATTTTATAGAAATTATAGTAATAAAAAGAGTTAAATGAATATATCTATGTATGTATGTACGTACGACAAAAAAAAAAAAAAATGAAAAGGTAAAATGTTGGATATGAAAAATATACTTTATATAAAGTATAAAAGTTATACACAATCTTTTTGACACACAAAAGACTTAAATCATATTATAAAATATGCATGCATACATATGAATATAATGTACATACAATGTTTGTGTATGTATAGAGATATATATGTACATATATATAAATTCATGTGTATAAAATTAATTCATGTAGCAAAAAGTTATTTTGTTCCTTAGCAATTTTCTGTTTCTTAGCATATTCATACCTGTACCTGTTCCCACCCGCATACTATAACATTATATTCATATGAAATACCAGTATCTACATACATATATTCTATACTATATGATATGAGAATGGCTCAGAATCTTTAAACATTTTATGAAATTTTTTGTTGTTAATGCAATGATATATTTTCATAAAATATTGTACAAATACATGCATAGAAATACGTATGGCACTCGTGTATGTGTGTATATTAGAATAAAATTCACAATTTAACTTTTATACACATACGATAATATGTATACCATAAACGATGATGTACAATGTAATCTATATAATATATAAAACCCAAAATTCCAAAATCTTTTTAAAGACCTCATCCTACAAACCACTCATAAATTTACATACACACACAAGGATCATAAAAAATATATATTACGAATTCTTTGAATGTATAGATGGAATTATTTTGATCTGGGTATTGATCTACTCGGTTTTTTTTTTCATTTATTTATATTTTTGTACAGTTAAAGGTCTTAGATTCAATTTTGATCCTTTTTTGTTTATATTATTATAAATACTTATTTCTGATAGTACTATTTAACGGTATTCATAAATGTTTCATTTTTTTATTGTTTAAATTTCTGCATAAGCATATCCGTTTTTATTACTAGTGGATTAGAAAATTACCCAAGGAATGGAAATGAAAGACGGATAAAAATAAGTGATAATATAGTAAGTACGTGGTGAACTCACGTACCATAAATGGAAAATATTGTAGTTTTAAATTTTCCTTCAAATAGTTAGGTTGAATTAATTTCTAGGAATCGATTTAAAAAAAAAATGTCTGACACAACAAAGAGTCTAAATGATTTAAATTGAAAATAATAAATTTTTGATTTTTTTCTTTTGTTGTTGTAATTTTGAATAGACACCTAGAGGCACATTTAATAAAATTGATTTTAGGTTTTTTTTTTTATAATTTTTTTCTTTTGTTATTTTATTTTGATTGGAAATCTAATTTCCTGCTGTTATTTTTTTGCCTATTAACATACAAATAAAAAAAAAATGACTTTGTTGGATAAAATGTACACAAAAAAAAAAAACCATTAAAAATTCTTAAATGAAAATTTTTCAAAATTTCTAATATCAATCTATGTTTTATTTTCTCATGATAATTTACTTATCCATCATTATAATGTTCATGAAATTGTAATTTTAGACACGGAAATGTAGCATTTTATCATTATTTTGGTTCTTAAAATAAATTTCATGTCTTTTTTTTTTTTACCTACCTTTTAAAGGAGAATAATATAACAAAAGCAGTATTAATACTGAAATGATAATGTATTTTCATATGTATCTAATGTGTATAACAAAAGAAATTTTTCCTTAATATGTAAACTCGAAATTTTCCCTAATACATTTTTTTTTTTATTTTGTGTGTGAGAGAGAATAATTTGAAAAAGTTTCACATGCAATTTACAAATTTTAAACATAAAAGCGTTTAATACTGTGATATAACAAAGTATATCCATATGTACGTAGTATAATTCGAAAATTTCCCAAAAATATTTTTCATATTTGTTGTTGTTATTTTATATTCAAAAATATGCAGTTGTTTTAAAACAATATGAATAATGAATGTACAAGCATTTTATTTTCTAATAATGAAAAATAAAAATTTATCGTTTTATTTTGAAACAAAATTTTTTCATAATTTGTTAATTATATGTATAACTTATTATTTATGCATTAATTTTAAAATAAAATATAAGGGATGTACCAGTATAAATGTTTTATTTGTTTATCTAAATGAACTATTTTTTCTAATGCTATCGGGTAAAAAAAAAAAAAAAATTTCCAAAATAGGGAATCTAAAAATATCCAAATTTTGTTTTCAAATCACATTTTTTAAATTTAAACTTTCAATATTTTCGTTTATTATTGGCTTCAAAAACAACAAATATGCACATGATAACATTTATTCTGAAACATTCTGTATAAAATTTAAAAGTTTATGAAAGTAAAATATTTAAACGTTGACAAAAATATGTTTGTTCAAATAAATGAATCTGAATGCATACATATGTTGTTGTATATATGAACCGATGTACATTTGTGTGAATGTGTAACATACAAGAAAAGTTTTCACATCAGAGAAACACATATGTATGTACTATATGTATGACTTTATTATTCGTATGCAAATGAAGGTCAAACTAATCCGTACAAAAGTTAAAATGCGATCGTATCCTTTATACACATGATATGTGTATTTATATGGAACTTGAACTGTGAATGCAAATAATGTCCATACATTTTTAACACGTGATTATACATGCAAACATGTGAAAATTTTCGTATAAAATGTACACATGTGTACATGTATGCATGCACGTTTGCAAGGCATCATAAAAATGAATTTAAAATGTTTTATAAAAAAAAAATAATAATAATAATAAAATGAAAATAAATGTATAATAAATGAAAATGAAAAACATTATCTTGTTCTTGTTGCACGGGGTGTTTCTATCAATGAATCTAGAATTACAAAAATTTATGGTAACAAGAATAAAAAAGTTAGTTTGAAAAATTGTAATTAATAAATGAAAATTTTATAAATTTTCCGAATAATTCAGGTGAAATATGTACATAAATACTTATGTATGTATATAGTTTTTAAATCACAGGATGATTCCTTATAACATGAGTGAGAATATATTTTTTACTGATTGAAATTCTTCTTCTTTCTCCATCCAATTTTTTTTTGTCTTGTCATTCATCTATCATAGTCCTACTAACTAAACAGTCAATGACATTTTGATTCGAAGCTCCCTACACATATGTACATACATATGTACCTAGATGTATTTATTATTATTAGTATTATTATTGAAAATATTCAATTATTGTGTGTGGTGTATTTGTGTATTGCATTTACGTATACATTCAGGTCAAAAGAGAAAATTATTTAATCCAGATTACGTGTACAAAAATATTTTCTTTTTAAATATGTAAAGTAGATGTAGATATTTTAACAGTTTTTTTGTCAAATACAAATTTGAATTTATAACAAATTTTTTTTTTTATTGTACATACATGTGTATGTCTATAGTATCTAGTGATAAATATTTTATGAATACAAATGTACATATACTTTTTAACGTATAAAATAAAAATAACGGACTGTTTAAATTGTTTTATTTTTGAATTAATTTCATTATAACATTTAGAATATGACAGTAAAAGGATTCAATTTACTATCATATGTGCATTTGATATATGTAGAATTAGTAAACAGAATTTGTTAAATTGTTTTCTTTCCAGTTTTTTTAATTCAAAAATAAAATTTGTTTTCTAGTCGATTCAACAATAAATTTTCGGATTACTAGTTTCGGTATTTTAAATAGCTGAAAGCATTATTTATAAATATTAAATTTAAAAACAAAAATACAAAATTTTGAATCACTGAAATTTGTAATTCTATTTATACGAATTTTTATTGACATGTCATACCAAATCAATGACTATAACAAGTTTATGTAGAGCCTGGAACCTGAATTACCAATATAAATTTTTCTTGCCATGCAACATACTCAATTGTACATCTACATCTTGTTTGTCAGTTAATAACAAATCCAGTTTAAATGGTATAAGATAGGACTTCATTCAAAACTGTATAAACTTTCGAAATCAATGGTTAGAGTTTAGAACTGAAGTTTTTATTTTTAGTCTTCACTGGGGGGAGGTTTGATCTTATGACTCTAGGGTAAGAATTAAGAAACTAGCGCTTCAGTTACAAATCTCCAAATTGATTTAATTTTTGATAACTTCACTTTTATTAATTATAAGTACTAACACGAACTTACAAATACCCGTATGTAGGGTGACCAGAATGTCTCTTTTAAAGAGTACATGTCCTCTTTTTTAGTCGGGATCTTTTTTACTCTTTTCTTCCTTAAATGTCCTCTTTTGTCCTCTATTTTTTAGTAACATTATTATTTATTATAATTTTCTTCAACGGTTTTTTAATATCTTGTACAACATTTATCAGCTGAATTCTCATACCATGTTTCTCATTTGCTGAACGTCATTAAAGTATTTTTTCTTTGTCTTTACCAAAATGTCATGAAAAATGTATCTAATCAGAAATCCAAAACTAGGAGATACTGCAAGCAGTGCAAATTCGACGTTCAAAAATTTTTCTTCCTGGGTACTGACATCAGTACCCAGTGCTACCGTTTTATTCAAAAAATAAGGTGTAAAATAAGAAAATGTATTGAAATATATAAAAAAAGCAAGCAATTTTCAGAATAAAATACCAATGTAAAAAAACTAAAATACTCATGAATCAGCATAGAATGTGAATATGTATGCATATTTATCACATACGTGCGTATGTAATTCAAGTGTACATATTATTTCAGAAGAAATCATTCAGTACCCACTAAAATACCCATGTATCAGCATAGAATGTGAATATGTATGCATATTTATCACATACGTGCGTATGTAATTCAAGTGTACATATTATTTCAGAAGAAATCATTCAGTACCCACTAAAATACCCATGTATCAGCATAGAATGTGAATATGTATGCATATTTATCACATACGTGCGTATGTAATTTAAGTGTACATATTATGCGCAATATTTATAAGAATATTTTGTAATGTACGTATTTATCGTATATATGCGTGTGTAAAACTTCTGTCCTAAACAAACAAATTATCGTCCTAAACAAATATAATTTTTTCATAATTGTACGATCATATGGGTCATAAATTTCATTACATCAGAAACGAGGATAGAAATACAAAATGTAAATTCAAATTGTAATGTATTGTATGAGAAATACAATATATTTTGAATACGATCGGTTTAATGTTAAATTTTGAATTTTTGGGTATTCAAAATTCATACTTTTTAGGTAATGATAAATAAAAATATGATCGTATGAATGCATTATATATCGTATACGTAAGTATGTAATTTAAGTATACACTCCACGTGGAGTCATATATGTCCCTATACAAAATTGTACCATAAACTTAATGACTTGATTTTGTTAATTATAAATACAATATATACATACATACGTGCAATATTCCGTACACATCTTTCGACCGTATACAAATTTATGGGTTTATAGATCGTACTTGTATATATTTTTTTATCTGATATAAAAAGTAAAAGAAAAGTGTGAAATATGAACAAAAATCGACGTGAAAAAAAAAAGTAATGTATGTATATGAAATATTGTACGATATATGAATGTATGTATGTTAATCTGAAATTACACATTTTTTACTACTATCCTAGTCTCTGATCTTTAATTCAAGTTCATATATATGATCGAACCATTACAAAATTGTGTTCTAATGTTCGTATGAAAGAAAATTATGTTTGTTTAGGATGACGGTATTTATAGTTAAGATACCAAATTTGTATGAAAATATTTACAAACACTCGTATGTAATATATTATTACATATGTATACATGCATATGTATATATAATAAGTACATGGCTTAAAATTTCTCGAGTTTATTTTGAATATTCTTATACGAAAAAACGACATCCCTTTTTCTACCAACAAATGTACTAAATCATTCCATCATTCATGCCGTCCCCTCTTTCATCGCCCGAACCGCTCTATCGGCTAAAGAAATTTTTGAAGCCCCATAATAATTCTTGGATTTTCAAATTTTTTGATCTAATCAAATCTAATATTCAGAAACTTACAGAGTAATCTTTTACAGTAAGCTTATTGTCAAAATTCAAAATAATTCGTAATTTTGTGAAAATTTAAATGTAGATTTAGCTTATTTAGTTAAATTTTAAATTTGGCTTATTTAGATTTTGAAATACTGTCAAAAGTCAATCAATAGATCAATTATCAATGGTTTTAATTGAGAGCGATTAAAAATATCGTCGTATAGTGTTTAAACTGGTAAAGTTGAACAAGTATTCGATCTCTAAAATTTCTGTCTTCTACAATACAACCTAAATTATAGATAATTATAAATTAAGGACGAAAATTCCAAAAAGGAAGTTTGTTGTTTCAGATGAATTTCTTGCTCAATACAAATTTTTTTCAAAAGTCAAAGCTCGAAATATGAAGCAATTTGCACTGTTTGCATGGCTGTTGTTTCAGTGGGAAATAAAGCCCGTTTTTATTTAAAACAGCACTTAGAATCAGCGAAACACAATACGGTTTGCAGAATCAACAATGAATATCGAAAATTATTTTACCGAAAAATTTTTCAAGTTGGATATTATTTGTTAATAACAAACGAATTGTTTTGATTTTTTTATTTTATTTTGTTAAGTCGTCTAAATTTTGAATAAAACCGTGTATTGATTTTACATAAAATATATTCATTAATGCTTTTTTCTTGAACATTGCATAGTCCTCTTTTTGTCCTCTTTTTCTATTTTAAAATGTCCTCTTTTTCTCAGTAGCAGTTCTGGTCACCCTACCCGTATGTTCATTGTAAATTTATTTTATTACATACATATGAATACGAATACTGAATAATTATGTATGTACATACCTCCTATTTCAAATTATTTAAAATTCAATTTTTGATTGCAGATTGTTTGAATATGAATAATTTCAACTGGAATTATACAAATACAATTTTTTTTTTTTATTTTTTTAAAATATTATTTTTTGTAAAAAAAGTTAGAAATAAATATTTTTGACAGCTGTTGTCTCAGAAAATTTATTATGTATATTTAATTTTTATTTTATTTATTTATTTTTTTTTTATATATTTTTTTTTTAGACAGAATAAATATAAAATACATACATATGTATGAAAAACGAGATCTATTAAGTACATGTCTTTCTTAGCTGTTCGAATATAATCTATATTGTAACTTACGAATTATTAATTAAACTTTAAAGGTGATAAGAAAATAATATTTCCTACAAATACGAGTATAATAAATTATTTCAACAGTTTTTCTTTTTAAGAAAATAAGATTAAAAACATTTTAGAAAAAAAATATTCAATTTCTTTGTATAGGTAAAAAATTACAAGGTGTAACTGTAGTCAAAAAAAATATGATCAAAATGAATTTTCTTTTTTCACATTTTCTTAAAAGGTTTTCTTTTATTTCATTATTCAAGTTTTTTTTTTTCTGTTCAAATTTATTTGAGAAAAAAAGGAGAAACATGTGTGCATTTGTATCCACATTTAATTCATTCGATTTTTTATAGACAAAAGATACATAGATGCTCTATGTATTTTATCGAAAATCCTTATTCATTTATCAATAAAATTTGTATTAGGAATGCTAGGTGATTTTCTTAGAATTTCAATGTGACGAAGGATATAATGGATAAAATGTTTATAATTGAAAACATTTATGTATAAAAAAAGCAAAAAAAAAAAACGACAAAACATAAATAATTTGTGGTTTTTTTATACAAATGATCCTTTTTAAAAGAATCAATTTTTTATTTTTTAATGTAAGTGTATTTCTTTTATAGTTTATCAATAAAAGTTGTATAACATGATTAAGGCCGAATTGAACTATGACGTGTTATTATTTACGTTTAAGGATGAATTTCGAAACGATTTTAATATGTTACGATTCGATTTCTTTTTTTTTTTATTAAATTTTATTCAATTGATTTCTATTGAAAAATAAATAGAAAAAATGAGAAGCAAAGATACGCTTATTATTTACTTTCAATATATTAAATTAAATGCATATAACTATCCTTCTAAAAGCAGAAAGCTACAAAAAAATGTAATAAACGTTAAAAGTACGTAAAGTAATCAAAAGGAATATTTTGGTATTTTGTGTAAATATCATTCAAATTATTAGCTACAGAATAGGATAACGATTAACTTTATCCTATTAAAATCATAAAATTTGATTTTTCATTATTTTATATTTTCTTTTATTTTTCATTTTCTCTATTTTTTTTTTTTTTTTTTTTTTAAAAAGTTGCTCTTACTGTTTTAATAGAAATACCATATTAATTTTTAACACATTTAAATATCAAATAAATAAAGATTCTTGATAAATCAAATGCAAAAATTTATTAATTCCAACCGAGGGTAATAACTAAGAAAAAATATATGCTCGGTCTTACTAATTCAAATATTCGATATTACTAAGTATTCGAATTTATTCAAATAATTAGGTAGTATCTGGCAAAAACGAAAAATGATTTTGCTTACTTTTCTTCTTTTGAAAGAAGAAAACGACGATAGAAGGCTAAACCAGTATTCTGAGAATTAATATTTTTGAGTATTTTTTTTTTCACATGAAATCATTCATAAAATAAATACTCAATATTTTCATTTTCTACGAAAAATTTTCATGCTTTCATACAAAAAAGTTATTGTTTAAATAATTTTACAATTTAATTTGAAAACTTTAAAAAAGCTAAATCAACAATATAAAGAAATAACAAAATTGACTTATTTACCCATATTTTAATTTTAAATTTAGATTATTTTAAATTTAGATTATTTTATGAATTTATGAAATTCATAAAAATTTATTTTCCAACACGTGTGTAGTATGCAACGAAAATACGAACATTTAAGCAAGAAATAACAAAATCTTGGTTAAATATTTGGGTTTTTTCTCTTTTTGTTTATTAGAATTTTCATTTTATGTAAATAAGAATTATAGTTAAAATTTGCGTAAAATAATTTTTTGAAAAAATTTCAACATTTAATTAATTAATAATAAAATAAAATTAATTTTACTGCATTTATAAAAGTACCTGTTTTCTAAATAAAAGAATGAAAATATGGTGAATTTTATTTTTATGTATACTTTATTCAGCAACATTTTCCAATAAACGTTTCGTAAAGGAAAAATATCGTGTTACCTCAACATTTCAACAGTGAATAAGAGAAAGTAACATATAAGTCCAATAAGGACATAAAAAAATATGACGCTCATTCTGCCCTTACTACAATGAAGACTTTTTGAATAAAGTATAGATCTATCTAGTGTGTACATACACAAATGGGTTTCTAGGACTAGATTACTTAATTCATTATCGTATGAGACAATGAAATATAAAATACATTTTTTATCACAATCGCAATCATATACGGATGCATATGCAAGGCAAGGACATATCATACGTATACATATACAAATAATATAAAAGAAATTATTTGGATATTGTGTACGATATGAAATTCTACATAGAAAGGTATGAATTTAAAATGATGACATGACATTCATATTATATAATAATCAAGTGTGTTTGCTATGTGCATGAATTAATAAAACTACTTTTATATGGGCATGCACCAAGTAGACAATGAATAAATAATTACGAAAAAAAAATCATATGAGGTGGTAAGTATTTACTTATACTTATACCATTTAAAAGTATATACACTTTGTTATCTAGAATCAAATGTACAAATGTATAAGCTATACGTGAATTCCGTCATTTCATTTAATTAGAAGATTACACACACCGTATACAGATATAAATACAATTACGAACTCAGGTATGTATGTGAAATGTAGGAACGTCCACAAAATATTATTATCATTATAAAAGGAAATCAACTTTCCTGTCTACACGTTATTATATTCTCATAATATTGGTATCTACTTTTATATAAATGCATAAATATGCAAATATGATGTGATAATGTTTGTGTTCAGTTGGTTTTTGTGTGTTTTAAAATATTTTTCTTGTCTAATTTCATCTATTCTACACGTTTAAAACAACTTACACACATACAAATTCGATGTATGTATGTAGGTGTTATACACGTTTGTATACGATGCATGTGAAAATATAATAATAATCTGTTCCGGAAGATTTTTAAATTAAATTATGAACGTTATATCACAATATCACACATGCTTGTACGTAAACTAAAGTATGTATGCATACGAAAGTTTTATGTAGATACTATATGTATGTACCTGCCTACGTATGTAGATAACATATGTATATACACATTACGTACGCGTATTCGTATGTGATGTAATATTCGTAATATGGTAACATATCAGATCAGATTATGAAAATCCTCTCTTTTCACATAAACATTTTTTTCTGTTTTCTTTGTAATAAGCATGAAGTGAAATTGTTCATACGTTAATTGTATTTCATTTTACTTATTTTTTTTTTTTAATACAGAAGAAATTATTATTTTCTATTCACTATGTGTTTATAGGGTGCCACAAAATCGATTTTTAAAATTTATTTTAAAATAATCAACATCTTTATACAAAAATTACAGATTAAGATTTTCGACGAACGTGTAAGTAATGCAACTTTATACAGTTGGCATATATGTAATTCTCTGCATTGGTTTTAAGTTTTAAAGTCCTTGGCTAACGAATAAAACTTGGTGGTATACAAAGACATAGCCTTTTCCATTAACTTAAATTTGAAACAGATTTTCTGGTACAGTCTGTAAAGGTTTGTACGTTTATCACATATACAAAAAGCTTATAACCTAGGTATATGTATTTTTAAAACAAAAAATGTATGTTAGTACGCATATGTTAATAAAAATAAATAAAAAATTAAATATTGTAAAATTTTTATTCACAGGAAAAGTATATTTATTACATTTAAATGTATTTTTTGTTTTTTTTTTTTTTTTCTTTTTGTTTTTATTGATTTATCTTTTTTCTTACTTATGTTTTTTTTCCTGCTTTTTAAAATTTAACTAAAATGCATGAAATAAAAATCAGTTGAAAAGAAATGAAAAAAAAAAAAATTAATTTATCTTTTCACTTAAAAATGTAAAATAAAAATAAAAAACGAGAAAAAAAAATCTGTTTTTAATTTTTGATTACAAACAAAAGGAAGAAATTTATTGAGTTTTAAAATTCAACATGTGAACATTTTTCTGTTTACCACTATATTTGATTGTGTATATTCTCTATATTGTGCATTTTATATGTAGTGTTTAATATTTGTATTTTTTGTTTTTTTTTTCTACGTTTTGTTTTGTTATGTGTTCAATTGTATATGTACGATATCAGTATTTATGTAATTTAATTTATTCAACTGATTAATTTTGACTTTGTATGTAAATTCAAATTAAAAATGCAACAAAAGCAAATATAATTTTATTTAATTAAAAATATACGAATTTTTGCTTAAATTTTAATTTACATTTATTTATTTTGATTTTTTGTTTTATTTATTTATTTTTATATTATTTTAAATATCTTTACATTTGTATTTACATAATGTACGTACTTTGTTTTAAAAATGTTTACAGAATGTACAAAGTTATAAAAGTATGCATTATACGTTCTATAGTCATATGTACAAAGATGGATTGAAAAGGATAATAATTAAATAAAAAATAACTTGTTAATACGGGTACATATTTGAATGTTTATGTTAACATTATTTTTCTATATGAATGAAGGTGTTTTTATAATTTTCAGTTAAAAGAATTCAATCTTTCATATTTGTATTACAACTTCGTATACCCATAGAAAATTGTGATACAACTCCATTTACACAAACTAATTTGATAAAAGACTTTTCTTAAAGACTACTTTCACTGTTTGTTAGAATTTAAAGATTTACTCTATTAATTTCGTTTCCGATGAAATACCATGTCGATGTTTGTATATTCACAAAACACGAATAACATAAAAAAAAAAAATTTGTTTCTTCTTTATAAAAATCATGTTCGTATAAAAACAAAAGAAAAATCAAATAAAAATAATAAATAAAAGATAGATAGAATACTAGAAAGTATAATAAATAATATACTCTATTTTTTTAAATTTCTACAGTGCTATTATAAAACATCATTTTGTACTCTAACATGTACGTCTGGCTAATTATCAAAAAAACATATGAGTATGAATACGGTAATCATATTGCCCTTATAAATTCTGTATATAATCCACAAAGGTGAAATAAAATCATTATTAACTGATAGAATTTTAAAGAATGAAGTGTAAATTCATCTTAAGGTCAACTACGTGTTAAATACGTGTCATATCACGTATTTTTGATATTTTGCTGTTTAAGCATAAACACATTAAAATGTTTCATTTGCTCGTTAAAAGCAACAACTAAAGCATACTGATTACATACACAATATGTGCATGTACATACATATGTATGCACTATATAATCTACATCTATATACATACATAAGAATGTATATGTATATTAAAAGGATACTATATAGTATACATAGATTTAATGCCTGTGTCCTGTATGTGTACCTATATACTTATTGTTTTGTTTTGACTTGACCCACCCTTAATAACTAAGCTTTTAGTCTGCTAGGTAATAGCTGTGTTTCTAAAGGATATGTTTTGGTCTGTTTTCTTAGATAAAATTTGAGAAAAATGTAACTAATTCGAATGATTAAATAAACTGAGACAGATCTGATTCTCAGTGTAAAAGAAACGAAGCTGATATCAAAAAGCATAATCACGTTTTGCATCATATATGTATGTATAAATGTCCTCATACCAGATTTTTTTAGTTTATACGTAGAAGATTCTGTGTACATTTATATATAGGTACATATTCAGTTATGTGCATACGATGCCTTGTGTGATATATGGCTATATCAAATGTACACGTACAAATCGTATAAACTCGCCATTAGGGTTCACATTATTGATATTAATAAAGATACTTCTCTTTTCTGTTACATTTTCATTGAATTCTGATGTCTAAGTAAAAAACAACGGTTGCAAATTAAAGACACAAAAATAATATTTAAATTTTTTTAACTAAAAACAAAAATAATAATAATAATAATAAATAAAAAGACTACGAATCTTGTTACATTTTTCTTAATTGTGACAGATTTTTTTCTTAAGTGTGACAGAGAATTTTTTTTCTTTGTTTTAACGAAAATATTTTTTACAAAAAAGAAAAACTAGAAAATAATATCTGAAGAAGATGAGAAAAAAAATGAAAAAATATAAAAAGGAAAACAATCAACTCTCTACAAATGTTTACCGAGTATGAAAATAACGAAACAAAAAAAGGTGTCTAGAAAACTCTCCGTATTACGTATATATGTACGTACGTTTTGTATTCGAAAAAACACATCATTGATCCCTTGATTTTTCTTTTATCTTTAAAGTAATTTATTTTTTAGTAAATTATAAAAATACACAAAATGAAAAACAAAAATATGACAATTGTATCGTTTATTTATTTGATATGTTGCAGGACACACTTACCTGTAATAAATGATACAATGAAAGGAAAATGAATATAATGAGTGTCCACATATAAAGTAAACATATTCCCTTAGTTTTCGTTTTCTTTTTTACAAATTTTTATTTATGTATATTTGTAAAGATGATTTTCTTTTTTTAAAGGCTAGATAACAAATCCTTTACTGGCAGAATGACAAATGAAAAATTAAATTTTATACCCAATTTATTATCATTGCGATTTATTTAATAAAACAAAAAAAAACTAAATAAAATATCAAATTTTTCAAAATAAGAAAAATTCCGTTTAAAAGTTAAAAAAAAAAATTATTGCATTTTACGAGTATTTTAAATTTTATTCATAAATACTATGAAATTCAGTAAAGTATTTCAACAGTACATATACAGATTTTCATATATGTATGTATGTACTTACGTATATGTTTTTGAATATCACATCTGTAAAACACTTTTGCATCCTTTTTAACCACATTTTTCTATGTGTATACAAATTTACTACACGTTTACTCTAAAATGCTGTAAGTGGATACAAAATTATGTACAAGTATACTTACATGTGTGTACACATAGGAAAATTTTCCAACATACTTATATAAATGTATGTATAGAAATTTGTGTAAATCACATTTTAACAACATAAACTCCTTAGGGAAAATATAATTTGTTTCCTGCAAGGCATGAAAAGTGTCAATTAACACCTTATAATAATTATTATATTTTATCCTTTTGTTTTTCATTTGTGTATACACACTTTATACACCAATTATAATATATGTATGTATACAAAGTATGTAAAACAAATTTGTTTAAATTTATACTTATATGTAATTTTATTTCAAACATAGTTAAGAGAAAAAGATCCTTTTTAAGTATACATTTATTATGTACGATGTTTGTATATAATGCACACATGTACTTTTCTCTGTTTTATAACATATAAAATATTTATATTATTTTACTTGTTAATCTATGTATGTATAGATATTATTGTATGTATGTAATATAATAATTTGTACATAGACAAAGTTTATATGCTGATATCGCAAAATCTTTAAATGTTTAATAATCACTGTTCTCTAGGGTAATTAAGTTTGATTGCTATTATTTAAAAGGCATAGACTTAATTCAAGATTATTTCTTTTATAATGTATTTTATATTATTTTTCAAGTACATGATATTTACATACATACACTTACATTTTGTAATTAAATACATCCGAGTAATTTGTATGTACGAAATATTCATCGTATATAAATATGTACACGTATGATAAATAAAGTAAATGATTATGTGAATAATTAATTAATTCATTAATTAAAATGAATGTAATTGATAAGTTGATTTACTTAATTAATTTCATTATAAAATTGAAAATTAATATGAGATACGTGGTTAAATAAATATTACGTAATATACAATTATTGAAATTGCATCAAGTAAACACTTAGGCGTATAAGGTGTTTTATAATGTGGTGTCTACATCGTTTTAGTCTTATTTTTTCGTTTTTTTATTTTCTTTTATTTATTTACTTTTTTTTATTTATTTATCAATAACCATTTTTTATTAAAATTAACGGATACCTTGCGTATTTGTGATTTCAAGTAAAAATAAAAAAAATAAAAAAAAACGATCAAAAATGTTTTTTCCCTGATCAATAAAACAGAATGGGTACAGGTAAATGCATGCTGTATCATATAGAAATTTTGATTAAATCAAAGACACAATAATTGTGAAATCACAAAACGATTGACTGGCTGAGATGGTAGCTGACACACACACACACGTAAAAACATGTGCACATTCACATGCATATCAATAGCTCAATATTTTGTTTTCATATTCAATTCCTTTTTTTGTCCTTTTTTGAATTTCCTTGTTTTTTTTCAAATTTTTATTTCTATTTTTATTTTTTTACTTTTTTCTGATGATGATGTCAAACGATTTCCAGGAAATTATATTCGTTATCAAGAAGACTATAGATAGGCAGGAGCAAATATGTATATGTATAAGTAGAAATATATAAAACAGAAGCATACCATACACAAACATATGTACATGTACGTGTGTATACAAATTACAAATACAAAAATACAAAATCATCAACAAATAAATTCATACAAAGAAAAATTGACTTTTATAAGTGCTTAGGGAGTATTTCAAAAAATAAAAGAGAAGTAATAAATTTTTTGATATGTTATCAATTTTAAATGATATTGCCATTGCTACTATTTATTTATATGTGTTGCACATATATGTACATATTCATACGTTTTATATTTCTATGTGTTTTATACGTAAAAAATAAACTACATACACTATAATATACTTTGCTTCAGGACATATTTTTCGTTGACATTTTTGTTGCTTAATATGCCAAATAAAAATTTTTCATAAATATGATACACAAATACATCATTTTACATATAATTGTTTGTGTAATTGTGCCCTTGTATTTTCAAACTGCTATTTTCAAAGTTTAAAAGTCAAAATGTAAAAACGATTTTTGAATTATTTCGTTTTTTATTTTAGTTTTTAAAGTCTGCACATCTTTTTCACATAGTGAAACATGAAAAACAAATTAATGATTTTTATTTTCTTATTGAACTCTACAATCCAACTGGGCTTTAATCCAGTCTACATGTTATTGACTTTTAATTTCTCGAAATATAAAACAGGAGAGTACAAGATATAAAATTTTTTTAAATATTTTTTAATCCATAGTTTGTCTAATAACGTTTTTTTTTTATTTTTTTTTTATTTTTTTAATCTTTCTAATAATTACTTGATGAAGCAGAGTTATCAGAATTCTCCATATTCCATACAGAATAAATTGTATAAATATGATTTTGGAAAGCAGTATTCCTGTCTTGTATTCATATATCATCATTTCTTACTTTTTATGCACATTACTGATCGCACACAGTCTATTCCACTATTTTTGACTTCTTCTAGCGACAATTGGTGGATCTTGTTTTCTTGTTTTTTGTATACAGCAATAGCTCGTAGCACAAGCGTATATAAACAGAACACAAATAATGGTTGTTCAGTTCAGTTGGCTTTTGCACGCAGGGAAAGACGGGCGATATTTTTTAGTGCCTCTTGAATTATATTTTCATAGACGGCGGTTAAAAAAAATGAATAGAATTGCGGCGTATTTTTGTGCTCCTTAATATTACAACGTCAATGAATATGCAGAAAGTACTATGCAAGGTATAATAGAAAACAAAATTTATACAGCAAAATAAAATATTTTACTATGTAAATACATGAAATTTTTTACTTAACTATATGTAAAACTCAGAATTCATACAGATTTCATTACAAAAAAAAAATGTATTTATGTAAAAGATAGACAGACCATTACATTGCATTACATTAGCATATTCATGTTTTATACGGAAACTTAATTTCCATAATGTTTAATAGATAACCAAATCTGTAACGAATTTTTCACATACACATGTACATAAACATGTATAAATAAATATACATATTCATGTATAGGGAAAAATGCATAGATTTCATTTAATATGCAACAATGTTTAATACATGTATAAGTTCAAATAATGAGGGATGTAAACTTATACAATGATGTACACATCTACGTACAATATGTTATATAAAATTTTAAGTTTATCAGTCAACTTTATTTTGAAAATTAGAAAATTAGAAAATAAAAGCTAAAAACTTATGTATATTACTATACATATGCACAAACCACAATCCGTTGTCTGCATTCGTAAATTATATATGTACATGTGTATATACACAGCATGATACACAGCATGTTCGTTTGTATAAGTTATTCGTAAAAATTTAAACATGTGTATATCCTGTCTTAATAAAGTATACTGAATGATTTGTTTTAAAATATTTTCATATATGTATGTACATAGTGTGAATATATCAAAAATTCGATTAATATCCCGGACGATTAGTAATTTACGTTGGATTTCAATTTCTGCTAAGAAGATAATAAGGACATTTTTTAAATTACAGACTTTTGTATCAATCCCTTTTTTTTAAATGATCTAACACGTACGAGTATTTATACTGAGGTGAGACTACTAATTCAATCCCCACTTACACCCTGTACATACTTACATACATACATATACATAACTTGATATAACATAAACAGGGAAGAGGTGTATACATATTATATACTCGTACATGCATTATACGCACTCAAACTGTAAGTAAGTATGTATATGGTTTTCAAAATTGCTTACTTTTCAAACTTAAACAATTTTGTAAGTACATATGTATTGCAAAACGTAAACTGATTGATTTGCCCTTTATTTAGTGTACAAGAGTAAAATAATAGTTTATATGCAGGGTATCCTAAAAATTCATTGTCAAACTTTTCACTAAAATAAGGCCTGTTTAAAAAGTAATCATGACGATACATTGTTGCAGAGATGTTGCTGTAGTGTTAACGCAACATTAGATATTTTATGACATAAGTGTTGCATTTTACGACGTTTTGACGATTATGTTGCTTTCTATGAAAATTTTCTTTTATTTCAATGCAAATGTCAAAAATTTTGATATTAAATAGTCATTGACTTATTGTAACAAATATTGCAACATCGAATTTTATGTTGCAAATGTTAATTCAATGTTAAAACAGTGTTGCTAATATGATGCAAAAATGAACAGGTTGTCATGATTACTTTTTGAATGCTTGACAGTGCAGTGTTTACTTTTTGAACAAGCCTAATTATTCTAGGGTGAACCTTGTATCATATTTTAAATTTTCATTTTACCAATTTTAAGTTCATTATTATTATTTTTTTTTTTTTTTGCTCAAATTTAGTTTTTCAATTTTTCATTGTTTTAAACAAAATTTTAATCTGTATGCATACGTAAATCACATAATTATTTTTCCTTTTTCTTGTCAGTCGTTTCTCGTTAGTTGCTTTTTTTTTGTATTTTCATTATGAATAATATTTTCATTTAATAACTTTTACCAAGTTATAAATTTTCAAAAAAATAAAAAAGAAAAAAAAATTCACTTCAAAAGCTATTAACTTCAAGGTGTTATAGTTGAATGAAAGAGAAATGATCAAAATGTAAAAAAAAAGACCAAATAAAAATAAAACAAAAGCAAAAAGGCTAAAGACTTAAATTGGAGTAGAAAAGCAAATGAAATATTATAGACAATTTGCTAAAACTGAATAAAAAAAAAAAAAGAAAGTGAAATATGAATCAAGTGGAAAAACCAAATGAAAAACACATAGAAAATTATACTTTTTCTCTGTTTCTTTTTTTTTTTTTTTTGATTCTGACTTTTCTAAGATCTACAACTATGATATTTTCAAGTATCTTTTATATAAGATTTTCATTAAATTTTCTTGTTTCTATCACATAATCTATGCATACATATATTGTAGCCTCTTGTGTTTATGTGAATCCTTGTTTTCTTTTCTGCGGCTTAGTTTTTCGTATATCATAGTATTATTGTACGTAATACATTTTTCTATATCTATTATACAAGATTGTATATATGTATGGTATATACACGAATTAATAATACCAGAGGTAATAAACTACCATAAAAGAACATTTAAACGATGCAAATTATATTCTTTATGATTCTAATAAAATTTGCATTATTATAGTGTATGTATACCAAATATATAACATGTTTTTTTTTATTCATAATTTTTATATGTGCATACACAGGATGTTTATGTAGGCATAAAAATTTCAAATTTTCAAATTATATAAAAAGAGAAAAATCCATCATGATTTTAAAAAAATTACTAAAAATTTTTCGAATGGTATAGATGTTGTGTTCCCCAACTTTTCTTTATCATTGTAATTTAATTTGCGGATATAATTTCAAATACGAATACAAGGAAATACCCTGTACACGCTGCATATATTATCTTGAATTATACTCATATACATACATATTCATGTACACATCATATAAGTAGATCCTCTTGTTTTTACAATGTAAAATGGCTTGCTTTATTTCTTATACACATTTCATTACACATATTTTTTTATATTTATTTTATGCATATGTTATTAAAAAAAAAACGTGCAAAATTTTTTTAATAGAAAGGGAAAATCTAATTCTTGAAGAAAAAAAAAAACGCAATTTGTCTTGGAATAATTTTATTATCTTCTTTCTATTATTTGCTTTTGAATTTATGTAATGTTAACAAAAAAAATTGTTTTATCTTGAAACTAAGAAGAGGTTAATTTTCTTTTTATAAACAATAAAATGTAAAATAAATTTTCATAATTTATCTACTTTCCTGGTGGTACAATTCTTAAAGAATTCTGACTTCTTTTCAATTTTATTCCTTCATGTATTTTTGTCTCCTCACTTTTTATTTCATGGTTTAGTATGGTTTAGTTTTCCAAGATCTCTTTAAAAAAAAAAAAAGAAAAAAGGATTTACTTGTCCAAAAATTTCCAAATTCTAATTCATTAAATGTATGCATGCATTCTTGATTATATTGTAATTTACATTATCAACATTTTAGTAACAATTATAGAATGTAATTGTTTTTTTTTTTTTTTTTGAATAATTAAATACAAATATTTAGACATACAAAATGTATACCTATATTGCATGTGTTCTTGTACATTACAAAATATGAATTAAAACATTTATTTTTATTACATTTTATGCTTTAAATAATTCATTATTAGATTGAAATGTTACTTCTACTTTAGTTGCTTACGTACATACATCTGTATTTCTAGTTGTAGAACTCATATAAATATGTATATGTGCATGATGAATAAATGAAGCATATATACACGTTTACAATACTTTATATGCCTAATGTTTAAAACTTTATTATGTATAATACTTAAACTGCAAGGTACTTATCATTTTGCTAATACAATCTATCTCTATACGATGCCATCTGCAGATTGTGGCCCAACAATTGCAGACATATGGTTATTATCGATTTCATGTTAATGAAGTAATCATATATATATGTATGTATGTATGTATGAATATGTATATAATATTCATAATTGCAACATATAAAATGCATTTATAGATAAATTAGACATGAATGCACAAACCATCTTATGTATTCGTATAGATATGATTCTATATGCATATATGTACCTATGTATGTTTATCAAATCTAATAGATATGCATACGAAAATAACAAGCATGTTTTGTATCATATCAGTTAGTATACATTTATGTATATGTTTATATAAGTACATAAATATTTATGTACATATTGATCTAAGCACATTTTAAAAGAAAATACTTATAGTTTAGTAAAGTGCAATTGCAAATATTGCATAACAGTTGTTCATTGATAAACATGAAAAACTAATTTCAAGTGTCATACAAATTGATGAATGAAAATTATTATTATTAGTAAAAACTTCAAATATTATTATTATCACATTTGATTGTATAATTTAGTTTTGAGTACATACACATATGTAGGCCTTATTTTCTAAGTAAACTAAATACATATATTATTCACAATATATTTTATGATTTTTGAATTTAATCATCAATTATTACTATAATAAAAATGCAATAATACTGTTATGAAACAAATTAAACATAATTTTGTATTTGTATACGTACATACACATAAATGCATATTTTCCATAGATATTTCAGTTTTTTAAATGAAAATTGTGAGTGAAAATCTGTATTTTAAACCTTCTTACAAGATAAAAGAAAAGGACACCGAATAAAATTAATAATTATTTTATGAAACAAAAATTTATCATAAAAAAATTAGAATTTTATTAACTTTTTATTAGTCACATGTAATTTGTTGTATGTGTGAATTTGGTGTAAAAATTAAATAAGTATGTCAGTAAACAAATTACCATTAAAAACAATTTTATGTTTGACATGATAATAAAGAGATTGTTAAAAATAAGCTCATCATAATTCTCATCTTCATACACCCATCATCATCATCATCGTTATATTAATAATAATGCTTGTCTAACCTCATCATAAGAAAATCCTTACATAACAGACACTTAATGAACAAAACATTTACAAAAGCTTTTAATAAATGTTGTATATTTTCATCACTATATGATGTGTACATATGTAAGTACATATATCCTTGTTGGCATAAAGGAGTTTTAATCAATTCATATGACTTAAGTAATGAGCGAATGTATGTATAGCGTGTGCCATATTTTCATCACAGTTTTAAGGTAATTTATGTATAATTTCATGTTTTACACGTCTTCTACACATTTACTTACCTGTATTTTTACAATTTATGTACCTACTATATATATGTACATACATAAACAAATCTACACAAATTGTTTTCGTCACGTCTACATATGTGTTATTTTGCGAATGACATATACATATACATGTATATACATATATACATATATATATAGCTCCTACATACGTACGTACATATATGTACATACATATATGTACATAAATGGTACTTAATACTTGTTCATAAAGTATGTACGTATGTATAATACTTTGATTAGTACTCTTTTGAAATACACAAACTTTCATGTGTGCATATGTTTATGACGGAGTACACATTATTATATACTTTAATATGAACAAAGTGTAACGTACGTGTTTGACATTCATACGTATTTACATACATATATTCGTATTACAACATTAACAATTTAATAATTTATTTAAAATTGAAGTACATAACATCTAAAGCTGTAAGGTGTTGATAAAAGCTCTTGAATTTACAATTACGTACGTGCATGCTTATATTATTTATTATTATGCATTTACACTTTTAACATAAACACAATATGTATGTACATACATGCACATAAAATATTAAATGTTAATTGAAAAGTAAACAGTTAAAAGGTAATCAAATATTAATATAAAAAAAAAATTAATAAAAAATTTAATGTGTAAACTACATAATTATGTACATACAAATATTGTAGGATCGCGATATGTATCATGCATGCATGTGTTATTTTTAATATCAAAAACAGAAATTAAAATGTCATTGATTTATAGTAAATTAAATTTGAAAATTTTTCTCTCTACTGCCATGCTACTATGTATACGATTAACACATGTGTTTAACTATTCATTTAATAACATTATATTGTCTGTACGTGTTTTAATTATTTGTTTTCTAATTTTGTTTTTATTAATTTTTATTTATTTATTTATTTATTTTTTTTTTTTTTGGCTCATGTTATTGTTAATAATGAATTTTATTTTCATTATTATTAAATTATTTCTAAAATTTCATCGTCATATAATATCTTTTTTTGTTGTTGTTTTAATTACATTATTTGTACACCATGATAGTAAGGAGGACAAAAAACTCATTAAATCAATTGTGTGATCATCATCATTGGTGACTGATTTTATTATTTATTTATTAAATTTTTTAAATATTTTTATATAAAAGTGAAAACAATTGTTTCGACATTTTAATGCAATTTTTTAAAAATCTCATTCAAAATAAGAAAAGTCGATCAATTTCAAGAGAAATTCCTTTTAGCTTTAATTATTTTTTTATTTTCATGGAAAATATGAACCCACATATTTGTAACAATATTTAAGAATCTATCACCAATTGAACGTGTTCAAGTGCCCACTACAATATCTTTATAGTATCTTTTTACTTACAAATATAGCAACTTAATACTTTGTCTAACCTGTGTGCATTTCCTTTGTGTAGTGATTCCTCGTCGTAATGTTGCATATCATATGCATTCTATGTGATCATATAGAAATGCAAGTAATATTCGTATTACACAGAATTTGTATTAAAAAAGAAAATTCTGCGTTAAATAAATCATGCTGTGTGAAATTCATTTCACAATTTTCAAGTCAAACGAAATTGTATTTTTTTAAAAATTCCATACCACTAACAAATAAGTTATCATAATTTTGTATAGAGTAATTTACAATCGGAACCGCTTTTGACGACAATCACCTGTATACGTTATAGGAAAAAATTTGTTATCTAAAACTGATTAAAAAAAAAAACGAATAAATTTAAAATTGGAAATTAAATCGAATATATGAATTACTAAACACAAATAATCTCTAAATAAATAAAAAGCTTTTTATCAAGTATTAAATTGTTCTTTTATGTTTCATTTTTCATTACAAATTTTTTTTTTAATATAAAAAACTTAATTGAAATTAGACCAGAAAAAAGTATTATAGCATTAATTTCAATTTTGAATGTAAGGACAACAAAAAATTAAAAAACAAGTGTATATAAAAACATATTAATTAAACTTCCAAAAGCAATTCAGGTAATAGGATTAAATAAATATACACATAAAAAAAAATAGTAAAGCAATGCGGTAATAAATACATGTCGCTAAATATGTACATATGTATATATTCAAGATAATGCAAAACGAAAAAAAAAAAGAAAATAGACCCAGTGAATCCATGTCACAATTCACAAATGAATTAAATTAACTAGAATATGCGATATATTTGCAAATATTTTCATGCACATAACACACATGCCTACGATTACATGTGTATACGTGTGCAATGCATTTTCAGTACCTGTTCATTTATGATAGTATATTTAAATACTTTATAAATGTATATTGTTTGATTTTACTTTTGCAAATAATTTCATTTGTTTTGCATTCTCTATTTTTCATTTTTCAAATTGCTAAAAAATTGAATATAATTGTGAAAATATTTTGAAAAAAAATTCTTTGTTTTTAGTTTTTTATTTTGTATTACATGCGGGCTTTTTTATTTTAACTTTTATGATAATTTTAATGTAAAAAAAAATTCTTTATTTAATTATGATAACAATTATTGATTTACTGGGTATGCATGTATATGGATGCTATGTGCAATGTAAAAACTATGTACGTAATATACACATGAACATTCGTACAGTGTTAATTCATTATTGATTAATTTTTCTCTCTCCGCTATCTACCTACATAAAACATACACAGTTCAAATGGTCAGATACTCAATGTGCTAATCACATAATAAACATACAAAAATTCATATACTATCATTTTTTTTAACCCTAGGATACATGAATTGTACATTTGTATACAATCAGCGTGTAAAAAATATTTATTTTATTTTATTCGTGCATTCTAGGGTTAAATGAAATCATTATTAAAGTAAGTACTGCAATGTATCATATAATAATACTAAAATAAAAGACACAATTGAAGTTAAACAATAATTTTTATTGTTGTATCTGTCGCATATAACCAACAAATATAAATTTAAGGTCAAAATAAATCCTACAATTTATCTACACATATGTGTGCATTTTCTCTTATCTCAGCAATTATTTGAAAGGTGAAAACCTTTTCGCATCAAAAATGATTACATGGACAAAGATGTAAGGAAAAAAAAAAAAAAAAGAAAAAGCCAGAAAATGTACAAAATGAATTTGTATAACGTAACACTGTATATATTACATGACATGTATACACAAAATTTTTGTTTACTAGGTTCGTATGCATGTGATAAATGTTTACATATTTGATAAAAGTGTATATTTTAGATTTTGGGTACATTAAAATAAAAAATTTCATACATATATAGGGGTTGCGTATCTGTTGAAATTTGAAATTATTATGTTACAGATAAAAATTATTGACCTTTTTACCTCAAATCTATTTCAAAGTCAATAACAATAATACGAAAAAATTTAATTTTATCTTTAAAAAAAACAAGTAAAATTCGTTGTAAAAGAAAACAGGGGAAAAATATAAATTTTTTTTTTTTTTTTTAAATTTTCAATTACAAATCAATATACTTATTTCTTTTATACAGAAATGAATCTGACATTTACCGCAGAAACGATTTGTTCAATTAATTTACACTTTTTTTGCAAGAGAGAAAAAAAAATGGAAGTAAATTGTATGTACGTTGCACATGGGTCCCTGTATGTATGTAATTGTAGATTTTTTTATTCATTTCATTTTATTTTTTTTATTCTTTTTAAACATTTCAAATGTTTATTTTTTATTTTTTTATTTTTTTTCTTTTACTTCTGCGATTGTCCTGATACATTAAAAGATTCAAAGAGGACATTATGCATTACATTCCCTTACCATTGTACCCAATCACCTTTTTACAACAATTTTAAATTACATACATATACGTACATAGAATAGAAATTTCTCATCTATTTCAATCAAGTGACATTGACATTTGCAATTATTTTTGGTTTTGTTTCAAATTCGATTTTTTTTTTATTTATTGGAATTTCATTTATTGACTGCATGATGTACATTGCAGCTCCTAGTAAATGTATACATACAATTTGTATAGTGTACGTATACATTTATGTTATGTACAATGAAATATATGTAATGTCTATTGAATAAATCACAACCGCATTCAATTGTTTTGATAATTGAAAAGAAATTAAAATAAAATAAAATAAATAAAATATTAAAACAGAACTCGAATGAAAAAAAAAAATTAAATACATATAAAACACAAACACACATGTACAAATAAAAATTTCAATAAATGACGAGAACCAATTAAATTCATTCTTTCTATTGGGTGACATGATTACACACATTAAAACTTATTGTTTATACTATAAATTTCTATTAGCCATTATTTTGCATTGTATGTACATAGATATGTGTATAAATGATATAATTGCATTTGAATAAAGGTATCTAAATTTATATACAAGTAACCCTTCTGTAACATGTTGTCCTTCAACACAGTTTCAATTTAATTAGATCAAAAATTTATGGATGTCCTTACAGCCCTCTGTATGATTTTTAATAAATTTTCGGTATTTGGGCCTACTTTAAGTGGGTATTTATTATGATCTTCATTTCATGTAACATAGTTTTACTCAAAATGATATTTTTTTAAATCCTACCCGTGCTACAGAAATTTTACACTTTAATAGGTAATAGCAGTAACGTACCTATGTATTTCGTATAATAAAAAAAAACATGGAAAATAATTTTTTTCTTCACAGTTTTGTTGTTTTGTTTTTATTTTTATTTTAATTTTTTTTAAACTAAATTAAAAGCGAATAAATTTCGGTTGAAAATAATTTACAAATTACAAATATAAAATTTTAGTTTAATTGAAGTTTTAATTTGATTTTATTTAAATACCCTCTTTTTTGATTTTTATTCATTACATTTTTTTACCGATTGTTTAAATATTATAGTTATTAAATAAAAATAAAACCAATGAAAATAAAATAGTATAAAAGAACAATCGAAAAAAACACCACAAAAAAAGTTTTTGTTTTTTTAAGTGTATATATGTACATGTTTAAACGTAAATATGTATGTTCATGTGTATAGTCTGTCTACTAATTCAGTGCAGTTAAGGCCTTACGGAAATACCCATGTCTTTTTTCTTCTCTCATAATTTCTAATAAGATCATCTCACGAGTAGTGTTACCACAATCTGTAAAGTTATTATATAACACGAGATGAATTTTTTAAATATCAATATACAGGGACGTAAAGTGGTACTACTTTATGTCATTTCCATGAGACATTAACTGCACCGAATTAGTAGACAGAGTATAAGTAGTTACATATATGTACATTTAAACATTTAAACATTCAATTTACAAGCACACATACATACTAATGAACGTACTTTATTATATATGTGTCACTCTTACAAAATATGTTCGTATTAGTTAATATGTTATAGACGCATATCAGAATGGTATTGCTTACACAGCTTATACGTACATATATGTATGTATATCCGATAATATACGTATATACATACACATTATTTAATAAATACATGCATAAGCAGTTATGTCAACAATAAATTGAAATAAATAAGTGCACCACTATTTGATTATGTTTCAAAATAATGATGGAAATTTAATGAAAATCACGGCCTAAAATCAATATCCGGAGATTTTGTTAATAATATTGATGTGTTATGATTTAAAATGAATTTTATTTCATTTCCTAAAGCACGTAATTTATATAATCTATATATGAATGTATATATACGAATACCTATATATAGGTATATCGGATTGTGAATTAAGTGCATAAAGACTAAAATGCAAATATGCATAATTTATGTCTGATGCATGTGGGAAATGTTTGGTATAAATATTTTACTTTATTCACTTAATTCTTGTTTTTGTTTTTTTTTTTTAACGTTTTTTTCAACAAGGATATTATAAGTATCATGACATTCTCGTGTTAATTTAATAATAGGAAATATTTCATAATTTTATAAAAAAAAATAAATTAATAAATTAGTTAAAAAATAAATTAATCATTTATACGAACCTCATAAGAAACAGAAATAAAATGCAAAATACATTCAGTTATAAAGTTTCAGTTAAATACAAATATTTTAAAAATAATCAAATTAATTTAAATTTAAAAAAATGAAAATTTATTTGAAGGTTTAGTAGCAATTTAAAGATAGTTTTATTCGCCAAAAAAAGAAAAAAAATTTATAATCATAGTGTTGAATGTTTTTCTCAGTTCCTAGAACAATATCAGATAAAAACTTATAAAATATTCTTTCGTAAAACAAAATCACTATAATTATTAGGCTTCAAACTGATCTCTGTTTGCTATATGAAATCACCTCAAGAACATTAGCAAAAACCATACATGAATAATTTGCCAATGTTATTTAAAGGGGAATGTGAATGCGAGGTAGTAAGCATAAGCTAATCCTTTAGATATTTTTCATATCCTCATGTTCACTGAAAATTTTCTGACAAACTTTTTAATTTACCGACACAAAGCCAAATTTATTATCCTAAAAGTGAATTCAATACTTAAAACGATTATGCGATTTCCTGAAAATTCTTATTGAAATTAATTAAAAAGCATTTAAAGAAAATCATGGAGTGGTTTTGGATTTATCATAAAAAACGTAAAAATTTTTTGCATATGACTATAATCATCTAGAACGTACACATATGTCTGCACATATCAACGAAGTATTTTTGGAATATGTAATTGAACTGCTTTTAAAATGTTCATATTCATAAACTAGATATGTAAATCTCTTTCAGTGTAATTTACATTTATTTTATTTATTTTTTGTTCTTTTTTTTTTTTTAAATTTTTGAAGCCACATAACACTGGGAAAAAAAAGTAATGATTATTTTTGTTTTTTATTTCATTTAATTTTTTATTTTTTCATTATTATCCTTTGCATTTTTGTTTTCCTTTGTTTTTCCAAAAATAACTTTACAAGGTTTAATTTATATTCATTTAAGCACATAAAATTTACTACTGTAGTATAAATACCCGTTGACTGACAAAAACAAATAAAATAAAGTGTCATCATAAAATAAACAGAATGAACAAATTTTATTTTTTTTAATTTTTTTTTTGAATATGTTTGTGTGTGCACGTAATATACAAATGCATTCAAAATATACACATAATATATGCATTTATCAAATATACGTATTCGTAAATAAAGTACATATGCACGTATAAATGTAATATAAATTTATTGAACTGCGGTTTAATTTCATTTAAAGCATATTAATCTTTTTTTGTTTTTTGTTTTTTTTTCATAAATTTCAAATTTCATATATATGAACACGACGACGATGACGGCTTATGAACACATCTGATAATGAATTTTGCAAATATTCGATTTGAAATACTCATTTTAATGTAATTTATGAATTTGTATAAACAGAAATGATTTTTTTTTTAAACGATTTTTATTTTCATTAAAAAATAAAAATTAAAATTAAAATGATAATAAATACATAATTAAAAATGCTGAGTGAATAAATTATGAGAATGCGTAATTTTGCATTAAAAAAAATAAAAATAAAAAAACAATTTGCTGTTACATTATTTTAAGAGTTCATAAATTATTTGTATTTATTTAGTTAAGAAAAAAATAATCCTTGGAATATCATTTAATAAAAATCTTATAGTTGCGGTTTAATCTAATAAACAATAAAATGGAATTAAAAATTTTAAAAATGAATAAATAATAAAAAATTGAACCTATTTATAAAACACTGAAAAAACGGTGGTAAGGCAAGGTCAGTATAAAAAATGAAAACGATGAATGAAAAGCCGTTAGAAACTCTTAGCATATTTTTGAGAAAAAATCTGAAATAAAAATATATGATCCTGTAAAAATTAACGAAAATATATGGTGCCAGTTCGAATCGTGTTGAAATAGATTCAACCATATTCTGCACATTAATAAAGAAAACGTTGTGAAAAATTAGACAAAGATCAAGAAAAGACTTTCGAATCTGAAACAGCAGATTAGATACTTTGAAATCTCAAAAATAAAGATATGGAAAATTACCGTCCTAATACGATAGATAAAGCAAAGAGTTGAAAGAAGATAATATCATAAAATTGTGTGGCCGTTACGTTGCTGAAATTTTCATTTTTGAATTTTAATTGAATTTTAAAAATGTCCAAAATATACAAAAAAAATCTATTTAAGATAAATAGATTTAATTTTATTTTGATGATTGAATTAAAAAAATTAAAAATGGAGCAAAGTGAATAAAATTTTTTTTTATCATTCAATTTTGATTATTTCACTCATGTATGTATCTTTTTGTTATTTTCATTTTTCAATATTAAGAGAAAAAATTTTATGCACACACACATGTGTAATTCTTTTTAAAATTTTAATCGGATACTTTTTTTTACATTTTTTATTTTTAATATATTTCAGTATTATTTTTTATTTTTTTGAAGAACAGATTTTATCTATTTATAATATTGTGTCTACGTGTATATTTTTATTTCTAAGAATTTTATTTATTTTTTTATCTACATTTTTCTCACAATTTTTTTTTTTTTTTTTAAATTCAATTTAATAATTTCAAACAATCATTCATGTTTTAAAATCAATGTACACAAATACGATATAGTTCGTATTATATGCTGACTGCATGTGTAAGTATGTATGTAGGTATTTCATAAAATCGTACATATGAAAAAATTTATAAGAAACGGAAAAAATAATTTTTTTCTTTTTTTTTTTTTGTTTGTTTTATTTATTTCTTTTGATTTTGATATACATTTTTTTTTTCATCTATTTTTTATATACAATTTTATATGTTTTATTCAATTTACGTAATTTAAACGGATTTGACATTACCTTATTTATATTCGAAGGATGCTATCGATAAGTTATTATTGAAAAATTTTTCTTTAAAGCACGTACCTATTACATACTCGTATAATCAATACATATAGTGAATGAAAATGCACATACAAAAATCTGTTTAATATTTTAAGGTTGTAATATGTTTATGTATGTTTTTATGTACATATGTACATATGTATTTGTATGCACATAAACACCGTGAAATAACACTTAGGTATGTTACAAACATACAATGGAAATTGTTTACTACACATAGACAATATGTTATGTACATATATCTACTTGATATTAATAGAATAAACAGATAAAATGCATGTGTACGTGGTATATGAAAAATAAAAATTATAAATAAAATTCGATTAAATTTAATAAATAAAAAATAAAAAATAAAATAAAACAAAATTATTTAAAATAAATTTGAATTGTAGTTTTATGCTTATATCAAAAATTTTATATGATTTTTATAAACAATATAATTATCAATAAAGAGATAAATTGTGAATTATAATAAAACGTTTTCCGAATTTCCAAAACAATTTTCCATTAAACTTCGATGTTTCGCTAAAAGTTAACACGTATGTATGTTGATATTCCTGGGTTAAGTGGAACCTTTTTTTTTGTTTTTTTTTTTTTTGGAATGACGATTGGAATAAATTTGATTAAACAAGCGACTGAGAAAGTGCAAAACACCCGAAGTACAAGAAAATGCGATATAAAATTTTTTCATTGTTTTTGTTTACAATCCGATTCCGGTGAAAGTAACAACATTCAATTATCACATTTTGTCAACAATTTTCGAGAATCTCTAGTTAAGCTGATAAACTTTTACATACAGTATACTTTAACACTATAAAAAATTAAAATATGTGAATTAAAAAATAGTTTAATATTTCTTTATAATAACCAACCGATTTTTTTTTTTATTTTTTGAAACAATTTTTTTTTCTTTTTGATTATTAAAATTTGAATTTATGAGATTTTCCTCTTTTTTTTATTGTCTGTTTAAATTCACAAAATTTGAACTAAAAGGAAGAGACAAAAATAAAAATTTAAAAATGGATATTTTGCACAATTGCATTATATGTAGGTACATACAGATGTATTATACTCGCATTATGTACTCGTATTAAAATTTTATAGTTTGAAAACAGTAGAGAAATATTTCAATAATTTAATTATATTTATTTGTCGTCGTATCAAAGCTGAAATATCATTTTTAACAGTTACGAACATATAGTTCTCTTCATTTTCCTTTCTTTTTTTTTCTCTATTTTTTGAAATGTGATCTTCGTTTTTTATATTGAAGTGAAATTAATTAAATTCAAAAAAAAGAAGAATAATGAAAAAAAAAAATTGTTAAATTCCTTCTTGAATTTTTTCGAATATGTTGACAACATACAAGACAAATTAAATTGACTATGAAATTAGAAATGAAATTCTTTGCTATAAAATAGTTAAAAAAAAAAAAAAGAGTTGAAAAAATAAATGAATCAAAATTACACAAAAAAAAAAACAAATTAAATTTCATGAAGTCAAAAAAAAAAAATTCTAGAATATAACATGAATTTTTTGTGTCTGAAATTTTGATTAATGAATGAATTAAAACCAAAAAAAAAAAAAAAAAATTGAATGAAACTGTGATTTAGTTAATTCACAAAAACATAATTGGGACGAGAAAATTTATTCAGTTATATTTTTGTATAGTATATTTAAAAAAAAATTAATAAAATAATTTTTCAAAATTTAAGGAAAATAAGAGGCCAAAAAATGAAATCTAAAATGTAATCAGTGTCAGATGGTAAATGACAAATAGAATCAATATTTTAATCATTGAAAAATTAATCACATTGAAAATTATAACGAATTATTGACGCATCTTACAAAGATTTATATCTTTAAATCTATTAAGGATTATGATGAATAATGATCTATTTTAGACTTATTTAAACAATTAAAATTTGAAAATAAAACGTTCCACCACTTTTTGTTTTTTTTTTACCGTTGAACATAATAAAAAATAAAATTTTGTTTTAAACAACATTTAATTTTGGTGAATTAAAATTTCTCTGTTTCTTTTCTTTCCGGTCCTTTGGGAAAAATGTAATCCTATGTGTAAAACGGACAAAATATGAAAACATTTAAAATATTAAAAAAGGAAATCAAACCAATAACACATACGTACATACTTTTATTTATTTTTGTAATTTTTACAAATAAAAGAAAAAGACAAAAAAAAAAAAGAAAATATCTATAAGGTTTTCATGATGAAAGTCGAAATATCCAATTTTTTCAGATTTTAAATTTCATTTTAATTTTAAATTAAAACGTTTATTTACAGGGACAGGTAACGCATTTATTTTTATATTGCTTACTTTATTTTATTATTATTATTATTATTTTTATTTTTTGATTACACTAAATTTTAGTAATAAATTTTTATTATTCCTTTTTAAATTGGTTTCTTTTTCGAAAATCATTTTCAGTTAAATTCATATAAAATGCTTTACATACGCGTATGTAAACACATGAAAATAAAAATTACATTTTAAGAACAAATTTTTTTTCTTTTTTCAAAGTTTCAATAAAAATTTTAAGTTCTTTTTTTTTTTTAAGTACAATAGCATTAGTAAAGTTCACATAGAGTTACAGTACAGTGCATGCAAAATTTAATGAGTCCTTTATACAGGTTTTAAAGCGTTTAGTACAATTACGATCTTAAGTGTGTGAAAAGAATGTAGAATTATTATTTTATTGGTTGTATGTACAAAATAAAAAGTGACTTGAACTAGAAAAGGTGAACAAGCTGGAAAATTGACAGTGATCTCAATTTTTAAAGTGATAGAAACCTCATCTTATTAAGATTTCGCTCTACAACCACACATATGTATTTAGTGCGTAAACAAAAACCGAACAATGAAAAATAATGAAAAATGACTGATGAAAAATAAAAATGAGGTAAAAATGAGATCCCATTCAGATTTAATTTTTTAAATATTAAATTAAATTGAATCATATTCAGCTATAACCAAAAAACAATCTCACATACAATACGTATTCCATTTTTACATTCCGATAAGAAAATTAAAGTATCTACCATGACGGTAAAATGATTACTTTTTTTCTGTATAAATCGGAAATTACAAATATATCTTATCTTTTAGTTTCCTTTACTGTATTCACTTATTACTTGTAAAACAATGTAAAAACATTTCCTCAACGAGTGTCAAAAGTTAATTTTCCGAAATTCAAAAATTCTGCTATTTGAATGATTGTAAAAATTTTCTAATTTAATTAACTGATAAATCAACTGATGTTAATAAAATTTTCTCTCTGCTATGATGGATAAAATAATGTTCATGTGTATTATGTGATTCCATCAGTAATTGAATAGAAAAACTTCCAAGATTATGATTATTAACCAATTTAATGCATTTAAGTGAAAAGTATTCAATAGTTAAAATGGAACATATATGTATATATGTACATAGTTATATGCATGTGAATGAATTGCAAAACAGAATACAACATAAATATAATATTCAAAATAACAATCATTCGTGACATGAAACATTTTGAGTAAAAGTTTTTGAAGATATTATTAGGACTATGTGTACTGTAAATACATAATTTCATGTTATTATTGACACTCTTGTATGTACACATATTTTATGCATTTATATCACTCTCATATTTAATTAAAATGGAAATAAATCAGAATTGTTTATGATGATGATAATGATGAAAATTGTAATTATACAAATGTACAAATGTTCATTATCAAAGAATGAACAATGGAAATACAATTGTCTGTGTGTATGTATAAATATATATACGTAGGTGTCAGTCAATCATTTAGAAATATTATGTACATATATTTAAAATGTAGAAATTTTCCAATTGAAAGAGATTGACAGAATATTGAATGAAATTTTGAAAATATTATAGCGAATATAAAGTTAGATTTTAACTTTTTGAATTTTATTAAATATAAAACTTTAGTACGTTAAATTAAAAGAAGGATATGAAATCGAAATCAATTTTTATAATTGATTTTAAATAATGATGATCATGAAAAATGATTTAAATAAATGAAAAAAAATTTAATTACACGCTTAATTCATTGAGTATCAAATTTATTACAAATAAAAACTTTAGATGAACCAATAGAAGAGCATTATATTATGATAATTTAAATTTTATAAATTAATTTTTATTTTAATTAATTTTTTTGTATTAATTTTTAGTTTTTCATTTAATTATTTTTCGAAATGTTTTAATAACAATAAATTGAATGAACTAAAATCATAAAATAATGTATATTAAAAAACAAGAAAATATTTATTCCAAGAAATATGCAATGACAAACAAACCCCAAACAAACAAAAAAATAAAGCAAAAATTAAAAAAAAAAAAAGTTTGCAAATTTTTAAAATGTCATGACTTAAATAAAATTCAATAGAAATATTGGTTGACATGCATTTCTTTCACTAAATACGTATACATGTATGTGTGTGAGTGTGTGTGTAAATGTATGTATATATGGACTATTTGACGATTGTTGCTGAATGCCATTAAAACCGAGCAAAAGGTTAGTCTATTATGTATGTATATCGGAAAGAAAATGAATTGGTTAGTAAAGTTGGTTTGGTAAATGAAATTTTTGTTCAACACACTGAGAACCATTGTGCACACACAGCTAAATACATGTAAAGTTATTTTGAATATGTACTATATGTATATCTACTCTTACATGCAAGTATATCATCAGGATTATATGTATTTATAGGAATATAAGTACATACACGAAACTTGTACATGAATTCAAGCAAGTGAATTTCTAGTACAAAGGATAGAAAAAGCCAAAAAAAAAGAAGGTTAAATGCCATTTGAATTGTTCTCTTTTTGTATTGTTAAAATTTTATGTATAACAATCGATACGATGAATTTCAGTACATATGTATACTTATGCATTTATGTGTATGTATGTTTAAATTTAACCTAATACTCTGTATTTCTTATAATGTCCGGTTTAGTTTTCAGTTTTTTAATCTTTCGTTTAGTTTTTTTATTCGTAACTTATCTATAATCCTTTTTGGTATTTATAAGTTGTGGAATGTGTCATATATGTATACACAAAATGAATATGGAATACACGCATAAACACACATATTTGGATATATCGTATCGTGAAGTTGTATTATTGTTGCAGCAAATTTGAATTTTTTTTTTCTTCTTTGTTTTTTAAACCACAATAATTGGGATCAGTATCACATGCAGCTTATACCCTCAGATACACACACAAAAATAAACACTATCTCATCAGTATGTGTATGTATGTTAGTTTAGGAAAATTTTTTGTGAAAAACTCATATGTGAACATACATGTTCAAGTAGAAATTGGAAAAAAGGCAAAAATAAAGGATAATATGTGTATAAGTGTATATGCATGCATGCTCGTATATGTATTCTTTTATTGCATTCTAAATCTTTTTATTTAACTGCATGTGTATTACATGTTATTGTGGTATTTACATTTTCATGGTGATGTTGATGTGATGGTGGTGCCTACGTATGTGTATTAGATTGTAAACATTTTTGTTAAATTACTTCCCATTGCTATTCTCAAGTTGACAATTTGTAAAAAGGATATGAATTTTGCATTTTTATTTTTATTTTAATTTTGTTTTTTTTTTTTCATCCTTTTTTTGCAAGTTAAAATAAAACAAAAACTAAAAACACAATAAAGAGAAAGAAAAAAATAAAATAAACAAAAAAAAAATATTTTTGTTCTGTAATTCCTGTGTTATTGTAAAATATTATAACAATAATAATTGTAAGTACCCAACATAGTTTGTACATATACTTATAACATAAAAATAAAATTTTAAACAAATGTTTTTTTAGACATAATTTTGCATGAATTAAATACTCAGTTAATACTGAAATGACCTAATGTAACATCGTATATTGCATTTGTGTATGTTTGTACATTTACTTAGAGCGTAAAAAGAGTAAATGAAAACAAAAAATTTTGTTTTGGTCATTGATATTCTTTCTTACTGTGTGCATCAATGTATGTATATTTGCATGTTTGTTTGTGTAGAATTTTTGTTAATTAAGTAGATGTTTTTTTTTTTTTTTTTTAATAATAAAAGTTCATTTAATAGTTAATAATTTTGTTGTCTTACTTACTTCCCATTTTACTACAAAAATTAACCAAACGTTAAAAAGAACAAAAAAATTTTTGAAACAATAAAATTCCATGTAGATAAAATGTAGTGACGGGTATACGTAACAAGGACAAAAAATTTTTCATTATTAAGATAAAAAATTGAAAAAAAAAAAAAAAAAAAAAAAAAAAAAAACAAAAAAACAAAAATAGAATAGAGAAAAATTCACATTTGAAAGGTAAATTTTACAATTATTTCCAGCCTATTTCACAATTTTATGATCATATTTCTCACAAAGTATCATCAAATGAAAAAATTAACATAAAAATTTAAATAATTTTTTTTTTTTTTTTAATATTTGTGTAACAAAATTTTAGTCATTCTAGTTTAGCATTTGGCTTGTTTCGTACCAATAAGTTTTAGACTATTTTCAATTTCATTTAGTTTAATTTAGCTATTTGGCTTTAATATTATGAAATCAATGATGTCACTGTGTAAAGTAAACAAAATAAGAAACAAAAAATAAAAAGGCCAAAAAAATAATAAAAAACAAATCGAAAAAAAAAACAATAAAATAAAATAACAGAAAAAAAAATTTTTTTTTAAATAAAAAAATGAAACAAATAAAACAAAATTAAAAACAAATATTAATAAATTACATAAAAATTAAATTGAGAATTTTTATGATTATCATTCATTTTTATTTTCAAAGAAACAAAATTCAAACTTAATACTGAAATGTAATTTTATCCTTTTATATCCTCATCGCAATAATCATCACACATGCTGTCATTAGTTACAACATTTTTGTTTTTTGTATAACTTTTGCTTTAAGTGCAAATTTTAAATTATATTTGAGTATAATCCTGAAAAGATTATTTGACAAAACTAAAGCTAAACTTCGTACATATCATAATGTAAAGAAAAAATGTTTCTGCTTTTTTTTTCTTGAAAATGATATGAAAACAGAAACCCTTTACTTATTTTTTTGATATGTCAGTATCAATTTATAAATAAATTGTACTTCATATACATGTAATAAGCACGTATGCGTGCTTACACAGCGTGGTGTGTTATCCATATAAGAGATGAAATTTTAAAGAAAAATATATTTAAAAAAAAAAAAAACTTTTAAATTAAAAAGAAGTAATAATACACAGGGTGATTCACTAAAATATGTAGATAGATTAGGAGTGGAAAAAGGAAAACGAAATAAACAATTTGACTGAAACAATAACAAATTGTATGGATAAAGGAAAATAAATTTTAATCAAAATTTGAGGGATTTTGAATTTTTTTCAGTCTGTTTTTGATAATTTTCTCAGGAATTTCGGTTTTTTATTTACAATTTTCATTTTTTTTTGTTCCAGGAGCAACGCATTTTCCTTTCTTTTTTTTTTTTTTTGCTTTCTTCTTTTATGTATGTCAATTATAGATGCAATTAAAATTTAGAGAATGTCAACGGAAAAAAATATGAAACACCCTCATATTTATAAAGTGTAGAAATAAAAATTCAAAGAATAGAAAACAAAATAGATTATATACTAGATTCTTTTTAATTTTGTTTTTTACATGTGTTCATGTCGAATCTTATAGATGTACATTTTCAACATACTTAAAATAGTTGAATTTTGTTTCATGTTTACACTTTAGAATTTTTAAAAATTTTATTTTTTGGACACAGAAAATTCAATTGGACATTTTAAGTTTTTGATTATGAAACTTAAAATCAAGAAAAAGCAAAAAAACAAAATATAAATTTTGAACGGAATTATCAACATATCGAATATTAAAGGAAGAATAAAACGTGAGACGTAAACACAATAATTAGAAAATATAAATTAGAAAAAAAAACGCATTTCACTATTTCGCTAGAAGTTTTTATTTTTAAGTTTTTTAAAATTAATTTATTTTATTTCATTTTAAAAGGAAATACGATGCTTTCAAAGTCGGAAATCGTTTAAATTAACCTCTTTATTTTTGTTTCTTAAATTTATTTTCTTTTTGTGAAATTTAAGAAAATGGGAAAAAGCTTATAATTTGTTGATTCATATACGTACGTTGTATATTAATGACCATTTGTTATGTTAAAAATTTCACACAAAAAAATATTTAATATCGTTTTAGAGAAATTCCTTTCGATTTTTCTTTACATATACAAACACTACTATACCTACTGGCATGTTCTACGTTTTTGTATTGTTTTCCTTGGAATATTTATAATGTTTCTACAAAAAAAAAAAAAAAAAAAAACGGAAAATTTGAAAAAAGAAGAAATTTAAGTACAATATTCTAAAGTACTCATGTAAGAAAGAATTTAATTTATTTGAATTTATCACGCAAATAAATTTTAATTTTTTTGGTTTTTGTTTTACATTTTCTTATTCTCTTAATTTTATTTTTTGTTTCAATTTTTTTTTTAAATTTACGTTTTTCAAGAATTAAGCAACCATGCACATGATATTTAATTTTCTTTTCTTCAGTATACATAAAATATATAAAGGATTCAGTTTTTTTTTTGTTTTTGGGAAAAGAGATTTTAGTTGAAAGTATAAAAAAAAAAATTAAAATGTTGGAGTGCTTCGTTTTTCCATTTTGGATACCTAAAAAGATTTAAAATCTCTAAGTTAAATAATTTTTGAGTTTTTTCTTTCGAACAATAAAAATAAAAACACTGAAAATGTTACATCTAATTCGAATAACCTGTGTTATACTAAATGAGATTGTTTTCTTCTTACTTTTCTATTGTTTGCAGTCCACGTTAAAATACAAGCCCATAATAATCAAAAATAATGATTCAAGTCATGTCTTAATTTCGGCTATAATGACCAACAGATATAACAGATATTTCATGTTGTACCTGTTTTTTATCATCGATTTTTAATTATTTATTTTTGAATTTTCATTTTGTTTTCAGCAAGATTTTTTGATTTTTTTCCCAGTCTCTTTTTTTGCTATTAATAAAATGCAAATAAATAACTAAAAAAATTTTAAAGATATTTCTTAGAAGTAAGTAAGTAATCAAAAACATCAAAGTGAAAATTTTACTTTGAGATTTAAAAATTTCCATCAAAACAGCAACCAAGTCAGTGAGAATTTTATATTTTTATTTTTTTCAAATGTGCATGTGATTCCTATCCGTATATCCGCAATATGCAGATAAATTGTATATGGAATGTATATATGTATATTTTTTAGACTCAAATTTTGTTGTGCATTTCATTACTTTTCCATTTACTAAATTTGATGTTATCTGTATACATATATATGTAGATACGAATGTATGTATGTGTATTTTATATAAAAATGTATTCCCTGAAGGGATTGTTATTTACTTGTCTAGACATTTTCCAGGATATTCGAATTCGGATTCCTACTTTTTTATTTATTTATTTATTTTTTTTGATTTTGATAATCTTCAAATTAAAGCATTATACACACGTATACACCTGTCAGAAAAAATAAATAATAAAAAAACTAATATAAACAAAAAATTTTTTATTTTAAATTTTAAATAAACATAAACAAAAATCATCATTTGTAAATTTTACTAATTTAAAAATAATACAAAATATTCTTGAATATTTCTTCATTTTTTTGGGGTTTAAATTTGAGTAATTACAATTCAGTTTATTAGATTACAAGAAGAATTATTGAAATTTTCCAGCATTTATTTAATATTTTGTGTACACATTCATCTGTTTTATATTGCATAATCAATTGAAAAATATTGGTTTTAATTTAAGAATTTATACAAAATTAAATCTATAAAATTGAAAACCATAAAATAAAAAAATATATGTATATGTATGCATATGCAAAAATCTATGAAGAAAATAAAATCAATAGAATATTGCCTTTTAAAATGATATATTAATATAAATGAAACATTATTTATCATGTCTATAACAAAATATTCCGCCCACTTTACAATACAAAATTTAAGATATGCATCCGTATAAATGGCGTCATATATAAATACATTCTATTTATTCAGAAAACATATCCACACATACAGTACGTAATTACGTATTAATATGTACATACATGTATTAAGATATAAACAATAACAACAATTTAAATTTACATATTATGTTGTATGTATCCGCTTACATACAAAATTTATTTACAGGCAATCCTCGTTCTTTTAAAACATTGAATGTAATTAATTTTGAAAAAATCCGAATTTTATTTCATTTCAAATTTTTGTGTATCTTGTGTCGCAAATTAAGTTGCTTATGTGAATTTAAAATAAAAATTTTTGTGTTTTTAACAAGTTTTCGGAATACAGCCCATTTTTTTATGTTTACTCCGGAGTGGTCTCATATGTGTAATAAAATTTCAAACACAACATTTTTTTAGAAACTTATGAGTATACCTATATTCTAGGAGGATTATCTGTATTTAAATTATAAGAAATGTGTACATGCAAATGAAGCATTTTCATGAAAAACAAAAAGCAATCAACAAATAGATGAACAACATTGTTACAAAATTTTCCTTCAATTGTTTTTATGGTTGTCTCTCACAACCCGAAATTTACTGATTAGTTAATCCCATTATATCGTTCTATGCATTGTATGCAAAATTATATAAATTTTTGTATCTACAAGGTGTCTAGCATATAAATTTATTGGACTGTATATACATTCTGTAAAAAAAACTGAATATATTAACCCATAAAACATTATTTTTTGAACGTTATATGTTATAGCTTTTGAAACAAAATCATTATAATATCATCATAAGAGCTGAAATTTCATTAACGCAAGAACGCAAAGTGTTCGCGTTCAACCTATTAAACATCCTGTAAATGTTAAGCTAGAGTATATTCAATTCGACCATTCTTAACTGACACAGATGAATTCTCCACATATTTCTTGTTTTATATACAACCTGGGATCATATAAAATGTAACGTTTCCATTTTCTATATATGCAAAAACATGTAACAAACATGAAATGTATTTAACCAAAATGACTTTTTTTCTTTAACATGTACGAGTCCTCACAATTTTACGTACATAAATGTTACATATGTTCGTATGAATTCAATGATATTTACATCAATGTGCATACATACATAATTTACTTGGCTGCCTGTACAAAATGACATTGCACAATAATAATAATAAGAAATTTCGTGTAGTGTAAAATATCTACAAAATGCGGTTTTGTTGAAATTGTAATAACAAGTCAATAAAAATATGCATGTTGAACAACATTTGGATACATATCAGGACTTATATCTTTTCATATACACAATTTAAAAAAATAAAAAAATAACAGCATGCATATGTACATGTGTTACTACAAGTTCACAATATCTGAATATTTATAAAAGCTATCTTATATATGTACATATGTATGTATGTACATTTGTTATTTGATTGTATCAAATTGTGCTGAATTATTTAAAAACAATTATAAGATCTTTTGAACTACATTTAAATCAACACAATAAGATTCTAAAACTAAACAAAGAAAAACGACATTTTAACAACGTTTAGCATGTGTTGTATAGCTTCAGCCAGATTTCATGGGATTTTCTTGATAGGCTTTTATCAAAGATAAGGATAGTTAATTTATGCTTTTATTAGTGTATTTTTTTGTCTTCATTGCAACTTAACATATTTTCTTGCTTTTACTGTACATTATAAATTTTACACATTTGTGTATGTTAATATTGATTTAAATTTAACATTTTTGGAATATGTATGTTTTTTATAACGATATTTTAAGCTTAAATATTAAAATTTAAAAACAATTGTAAAATTAAAAAATTAAATAAAAAAATAAGAAACTAAATTTTTTAATTTTTTCACATAAAAATGTGTCTTTGTTCTCAATATTTTACCAATGAGTAAATTAACATGATGAACAACAATTTTCAATTTATTCTAAATTTTTATTCAACACAATAAAAAAAATCAGTAATTTTATAAACTTATCGAAATCTTACATAACATGGTATTAATAAAATTTTAACATACTATACAAGTAAGTGCATTCATTCTTGTTTATTCTTCTCATCTCTTTAAGAATTTTTACATCCCCTTTCATTTATTTCTAATTGTAATTCATCTCATGCATATCATAAGATGATAGGGATTATTGGCTTATTCAATACGTTTTATAAAGCTGAAGCACGATTGCTTCATATGTATATTGTACACGAAGATCTACTTTTAACTGTTTTCCAATTTTGTCTATTACACACCCTTCAAATTATACATACATAATGTACGATACATGCGTATACTTATGGTGTAGATATATGCAAAAATTTTGTGTTCATTATACACACGGTATCTAGTAGTTAAATACCTCAAATTGTTATGAGGACAAATTAATATAATATATTTGTACACACATACCTTGATTAACACAATTTTCCAAATATCCTGGTGAAAATTCTTACTTCAGTTCATTCTTTTATTTGTTTGCTAATGACAATTAAGAATTAGGATTAAGGTAAAATATGAAAACATACATTTTTAAAATCAGAGAATTATATTTGAAAATATAACACCCTGTAAGTGTATTTGTTTTTTTTTTTACATAAGATATAAACAATGTCTTTCAATGACAGTACAAATTTTGGGCAAAATTGCTTTTGAATATATGTATGTATAGGTACACACGTCTGAACAGATTTATCAATTTAAAAAAAAATCAATAACAAGAGAAAAAACTATTCTAAACTATCAACAGAATATTATATCCTTAATGATAGAAAGTGTACAAAATAACGCGTATAAAGTGTGCAAAGAACGTGATCAATTAAATAAATTCAAGTGAATTCAATGTATTTTTGACAATCGAAATAAAATAAATGAAGAATGAAAAAAAGGAAAATAATTCTTAGTATTCGAATTTATTTGACAAGGAACAGTATGAGTAAATGCATTTTCAATAAAATTTTCATATAAACATTTCATTTAGATTTAACGTTAAATTTAAAAAAGAAATAAATAAAAAACAATTTTTATATTAAATTTCAATACAAGATTCATATTTAAAAAAAAAAAAAAAGAAAAATTAATACATATTTCAGATTAGCGAAAAATGAAATGGAAGGTTTGAAAGTATTGAATTTTTTTGATGTTAGTATTTTACTGGTAAAAAAAATGAAAAATTTTTCATTTAACAGTTTTGTTTTTCTTAAAACAATGAATGGATCTTGATGATTGGTACAGTAATAAAAAATACATCATTCAAATGATTTTTACAAAAAATTTCACAAGAATTTTCTGTATATCTGTCAGCTAACTAAATGGTATTCAATTAAGAGAATAAATGCAAAATATGTATGTTCGTCATATTTCATCAAGGTCTATTACGATGACATCATTGACATTATTCGAATTCTATCTAATAAACAAAGATACTAGGTATATTATCATGTCCACATATGTATGTATATAATATCATATACGAATGAATTAAGAATGATGAATAAAAAAAATTTCTTTAAAAAAAATTAAAATTTATCATTTACCTAAAATACACGTATTTATACGTGTACATAAAACTTTTCTCATATATTTAATATAAAATACATCCGAATTCACGTTTCAATTCAGCCACACAATATTCAGATGTATTTAACTTTTGTTTACCATTTTATTCTTTATACTTAAATATGAAATAATTAAAAAAAGAAGTTAAATGAAAAGCAATGAAATTTTAAAAGAAAAAAAAAAATTACTACAAATACTATGTGTACACCGACCACCGTATAAATTTTTCTGTACGTGTATGTGCACTTCAACATTGTAGGTAAGGATATATTTTCAAAAGGAAAAATTTACATATTAAAAGAAGTGAAAACGGAAATGAAGAATCGTGAATATATGTACATCAAAGGAATATACACTTGTAGGAGTATGTGATGCATAAAATGCATCACAAATAAAATGATAACACAAAAGAAAAATAATAAAAATAACGTAGAAATGGAAACAAAGCATTATAAAAAAAAACAGGTAAAAAATTATAATAAAAAAAGACAGATGAAAATAAAAAAGAATTCAAATTTTCATGAAACTTTTATTCATTTTGTGGTTTTGTTAATAAACTTTTCAATTCTTTTAAAATTATACGTAAAGTCTATTATCTTGTTTTTGAAGGAGATAAAAGGCAAGCTAAAAAAAAAAAGCAAAAATGCAAAATATGATCATTCAAAAATTATACCACAAAACATTTTATTTACGTCAGAATATCATAATATAAAGAAAAATCAAAACATTAACAATGTTGTATCAAGCATATACCAAGTAATTACTGGTGATTTATTCAATTTGATTCACTTTTGGATTGCAAGAAAGGGCTAAGTATGTATCTCAAATTGAATATGTATAAAAAAAAATTGACAAAATAAAGGGGTTGATGACGAAAGTTTGTTGAATAAGGAATTGCTTAAAAGCTAGGAGTTATTATAGGGTTTAATTTGATTTAGTGGTCTGATTTCACTGGTATTTCTTTTAAAAGTATCAAAAGTTGAAAATTTTCTTTGTACATTCCAATTTTTATAAAAAAATGAAAAATTTTCTCGATTTTTATGTCATAATTCTGAAATTTATGTTAAGCAATTTGATCCTCAAAACATATCATATTAGATTAGCATTAGACCCTTTTTTCCATCTATTTGATTATTTTAAGAAGAAATGATTTTTTCTATCTGTTTATGTAAATTTAGTGTATGCTTAATTTTTTTTTTTTTTGATGTAATTTGATTATATGTTTATTGCTTTGGTTGTATCACAAATCATTTAAATAAAATTCAAAGAATTTTTTTTTTGATGATAAAAAGCATTTTGATGTGGCAACGTTTTGAAACACCCTACATACAAATGGTTAATAAGAAAAATTATACATATGTATGTACATATGTATAATTTTGCATGACTTTCTTCAATCAAAAATATTTTATATATTATATTAATTTTATCAATTTTATTCAAATGACTCTAGCAACTAACTGCCACTAACACGCTCGTATATATTTGTATACTTACATACATACATATGTAAGTATATAAAAGAATAAATTTTCAAAATTCCTACATTTCATTATTTTCATCATGCATATAAATGTTACTATATGAACAACAGTTTTTATATTACGTACATGTACATACGTGTATACAAACTTATACATGAGTACCATCATTCAACATTTATTACAGTATAAAATAATGAAATGACAACATTGACAACATGCGTGGAAAATTTTATAATTTATATGATGAAAAGGGGTTCAAATGGGTTCATATATTTTATTTATGTCGTATTTCTCTTATTCAATTTATTCTATTATTTTTTCTTTTTTTTTCCATTTTTCTTATTTTTTTTTTATTTTTCATATGCGATATTTAACGATATAACAGTCAAAATTCTTCGAAACTAATTCAAATATCTTTAGAATTTTTTTTTTTTTTTATTTTATCTTATAACGCTATGCATCGCATACGTGAAAGTTAGGAAAAATTATTTCAGTTGAATTTATCCTCAATTTAATTAAATTACATGCTTAAATACGAATGAAGACTGCATAAAAATAATTTTTTAAAAAATTTCAATACCTCAGGATGGATTTCATTAACTTGCCATCAGATCAGCTTTAAGATCTTGCCAAAAATGTGAAAATCTTAAATGAAAATCATATTTCTAAAATATCGTTACATTTTTTTGTGAAAAATTTTCAAAATTTGAATTAGAAATTTTCTTTTTTAATTACAAACTTTTATATGAAATGTTATCTAAAATTTAATATCAAAAAACGAAAGCCCAAAAAGATAATTCTCAAATTTTCATCAAAATAGAAAAACTAAAAAAAAAAAATTTTAATTTTTCGTATTAAAATTAGCAAAATACGAAGTAAAATTTTACGTAATAAAAAAAAGGCAAGTAATTTTTAATTAATTTAATTTAATTTAAATTTTAATTGTTTTATTTATATCTTGACTGTTTTAAATCTTATGAGTATTTTTTCCCTTTCGTTCTTCTTCTTAACTTTTAATTTAATTATTTTTTCACATGCAATATTTTGAACTTTATACTGTTTTGTTTTTCTCTACAAAGAGTTTTGTTAATGTTGAAGTTTTGCATACTGTTTTAATTTCGAACGCAATAAAAATAAAAACCAAAAAATAGAAAATAAAATTAAAAATAAATTTTTGTTTATTTATCTTTATTTTGTATTCATTTATACATAGTTTATTTTATTTTAATTCTTGTCAACTTTTAATAATAAAAATTTAAATACAAAACTTTGTTACTGAATATTTTATAAATGAAAATAGTTTAATGTGTATATGTACACGGCTTTTTAGTAATATTTTAAAAGGACACAAGCAAGGCAAAAAATATACAATACTGCTGGTTAAACATTGTAACTAAATTATAATGTAAATGTATTTTTATTTTTCTTGTAATAATGAACATTTTATTGTATTTCTTCAACTTGACAAAAAAATTTTAATTTTATAATTTTTTTATTATTTTCACATTGATTTAATAATTTTTAATTAAGGACGATTTGTTGCTTTAAGGAAATTCAAAATTTCCTAATAACGTAAATTATTATAATGTGATAATAACAAATAATAATTTTGTTGTCAAAAATGTAAAATTATATTTTCATTAAATTATTGAATTTACAATCAAAAAACTATTTACCAGCAAAAAACTGCTGTTACCAATTATTATCAATTTCATAATCAAGTATCTTATATAAATTAAAAATTTTTTATTGAAGCAATTAAAAGGTTATCAGGTACTTACCTTAGATTCCTTAGCAGCATGGGACTCATTGAGTAGAAACAAACTTTACGAAGCAATGGAATTCTTTAGAGATTCCAAATGATGCGTCCAAATAATGTGATTCGTCTTCTTTTACACATCGGCCTCTTTTTATACTTTACGATTTCCACGAAATTTTACAATTTTGTATGCATTGTTCACAGATCACAGATCACAGACTCACTTTATTCACTAATCACTCACTTTATTTACTTATTATCAAATTTCAATCCAATTATTTAGCACGTTACACCGTTACACTGTATGACACGTAATAAAAATACACGATAAGCACTACATACGTAAAAACTCACTAAAGCTTTCTAAATTCACTAAAAATTTCTCAAATTCACTAAATATTCACTAAATCACTTAATATTCGCAAATTAAATATTCCATTATTATTATTTTTTTTTAAATCACTTTGTTCACTAAATTAAATTCACTTTTTACACCATTATCACTTTTTAATCACTAAATATCACTTTAGCTTTAAGCTCTGGTCATCAGTGTTGTCACTTGATTTGATACGTACGAATATTATTTTTATTATTCCGAACTTATTAAAACAAAAAAAAAATTAATTATTTAATTTTAAAATTTTTAATATCACTTCCACGCGCCGATTATAAAAATAAAATTCATGAGCGACCGTACCAACGCCACCCGTCTCCTCCTACGTTCAAAAGGCAACTAACTAAAATTAAAATAAATACTGGTTTTCAACCTCATCTCATCTATGTTACTGAGTACTGACTACTGAGTACTGACTGACCTTGAGAACTGACTACTGAGTAACTGACCTTGAGAACTGGTTAGACTACCTACTAGACTAAGCCTGACATACAGTGTGTTATTACTATTTAATTAATCATTATTAGCCATCATTTATCCTACAGACTTGACACTATGTAGGACTAGACTACTAGAACTGGTTCTGTTGTATGCTGGACTGGTATGTTATATGCTATTGCTATGTATAACCTAGACAACACCTGTATACATAAAAGTGCAGTAGAAACAGAGTCTAACCAGTTCTCAAGGTCAGTTACTCAGTAGTCAGTTCTCAAGGTCAGTCAGTACTCAGTAGTCAGTACTCAGTAACATAGATGAGATGAGGTTGAAAATCAGTATTTATTTTAATTTTAGTTAGTTGCATTTTGAACGAAGGAGGAGACGGGTGGAGTTGGTACAGTGGCTCGTGAATTTTATTTTTATAATCGGCGCGTGGACGTGATATTAAAAATTTTAAAATTAATTAATTAATTTTTTTTTTGTTTTAATAAGTTCGAAATAATAAAAATAATATTCGTACGTATCAAATCAAGTGACAACACTGATGACCAGAGCTTAAAGCTAAAGTGATATTTAGTGATTAAAAAGTGATAATGGTGTAAAAAGTGAATTTAATTTAGTGAACAAAGTGATTTTAAAAAAAAAAGCACAAAAAAATTTAATGGAATATTTAATTTGCAAATATTAAGTGATTTAGTGAATATTTAGTGAATTTGAGAAATTTTTAGTGAATTTAAAAAGATTTAGTGAATTTTTACGTATGTAGTGCTTATCGTGTATTTTTATTACGTGTCATACAGTGTAACGGTGTAACGTGCTAAATAATTGGATTGAAGTTTGATAATAAGTAAATAAAGTGAGTGATTAGTGAATAAAGTGAGTCTGTGATCTGTGATAAATCTGTGATCTGTGATCAATGCATACAAAATTGTAAAATTTCGTGGAAATCGTAAAGTATAAAAAGAGGCCGATGTGTAAAAGAAGACGTATCACATTATTTGGACGCATCATTTGGAATCTCTAAAGAATTCCATTGCTTCGTAAAGTTTGTTTTTACTCAATGAGTCTTAGCTGCTAAGGAATCTAAGGTAAGTACCTGATAACCTTTTAATTGCTTTAATTAAAAATTTTTTTTATATATAAGATACTTGATTATGAAATTGATAATAATTGGTAACAGCAGTTTTTTGCTAGTAAATACATAAATTTGCTTTATTGTAACCTACACTGTATCATTTACAAATTTATTTCTGAATTTTGGATTACATATTACACATATTATTTCGTCATCAGGTTAATGACTTTAATGTTCATTGAACCCATGGCTCTGGATCCATGCTCTGGTCCAGAAGCCTCATATTTATACTACTTAAATATACAATTGCCATTATAGTGTTTCGATATTTCATTCTAAGGAAATTTATGATTTACAAATAGTCTAAGTGTTGCAATTTTACATGCAAGAATAAAAGTATATTTTCAAGATATCTGTGTAAAATTCACATTTTAACATCATTAAAGAAAAGACAAAAAAACATTAACTGCCATTAAAAATGTAATCAATGACAAATACGTATAACAACAATATAAAAATAAAATTGCATTTTTATCAATTATTTTTGGATTAAAATACAACAATAAAAACAGAATACAACAGATAATAATCTTCAAATTTTCATTTTTTTTATTAGTGTTTTTTTGTTTTGTCTTCAATGTTAAAATGTTGTTAAAAGATCGATTTTTCATTGAGAAATCTTTAAGTATTTAAAATCAATTTTAGTTGTTTAGTTCGCTTTTTCATTTTTAATTTAATTTAATGCTTATAACGTTTTTAAGAAAAACAAAAAAAAAAAAAAAAAAAACAGAAAACAAAAAGAAAAGCTGAAATGTAAAACAGAACAGTAAAAGCACAAGGTAAAAAATATAATCGATATATAAGACAAGAACGATATTAGAATTTAAAAAATGAAAACAGAAAAATAAAAAGAAAAATTCTTCTTTTTATTTGCCTTTATGGCAGCCAAATGATTTTCTAACGTTTATTTTTTATTTTTCATTTTTTCCTACTCGTTGTATTGTGTACATAAAAAAAACATTATCAGTCAGGGGCATAAACAGATAAACAATAAGAACTTTAACGTAAGTGTATACATACGAATGCTTATAACAAGTATTTATGCTTGATGTGTATCTTTTTATTTTTTGAAATACAAAAAAAAAACAAAAAACAAAGAAACAAATACATACAGAGTACCTGTATAAAAATAACTTCATTTTTTTTTTTCTGTGAAGAAACAAAAATTTACAAACAAACAAAAATATTGTCGAAATTTTTTACATCATTGCACATCAATGGAAAAACAATTCATGAATCAATAAATTGTAAGCCGTAAATAAAAACAATAACAGAATAACAGTATAACTTTAAATAAACATTAAAAAAAAGAAAAAAAAATTAAAGAGAGATAAATTTCTACCTATACGTTATTTCGTATTTATAAGTAAAAATTGGATTATCTGATGATGATATTCAATTGTAAGTGATTGTTAAAGAAATCAACCCTTCTGGTTCAAGCTTTTAAAGAGTACTCACACGACATATTTATTGTAAAAAAAAGTATTTACGTGACATTACTTTATTTTTAATAACGTTAGCGTTCTAATACAAAAAAAATGAAAATCAAAAATTTTATATAAAAGATGTTTTAACTATCTAAAGGAAAAATTGGTATCATATTTTAGGTCATACTTGAAATATATGTATGTAGCTATTTGCACATGTATGCATGTTTATTTGTATTTGAATATTTTATCTTTGAATATTTTATCTAAACATATACAAGAGATATTTTCATTTTAAAAAGATATTTTGTTAACAAATTTCCTTTGTTCTTTATTACTGTCTGTTTAAAAACAAAAAAAGGAAGGTAATAATTTTATATCCTGTTCTTGATCACCTGTCCATTTATATTTCGTTGTATTTTATAAAAATTCAAACATTTTGTATATATTCTTCACCCACACATTTGCATAAAAAATTACATGATTAAATTATTAAATTCTATGGTGTATCCATGTGTATCTATGTACCTACACTCTATTCAGTGTACTTAAGGCCTTATGGAAATGACATAAAGTAGTACCAATTTACGTCGTTGTATATTGATATTTAAAACATTCATCTCGTGTTATATGATAACTTTACAGATTGTGATAACAATACTCGTGAGACTTATTAAAAATTATGAGAGAAAAAAAAGACATGTGTATTCCCATAAGGCCCTAGGTGCACCGAATTAGTGAACAGAGTGTAAATGTGTATTTCCCAGTTAGAAATCATACTATATAATATCTGTAAATTTAACGAAAATATTTTTCTATAAATAAATCTATTGAACAATTATTATTATTTGCATATGAAATGCATTGAAAACTCATTAAATACAATATGAGTACATATTTGAAAAGTTATCATAGAAAAATAACGAAAATTTTTCAAATGCTTTATTATCTTAAATTTTATTTTATAAGTATTTTCTATTCCTTTAAAAAGAAAAAAAAAAAAAAAAAACAAAAGTTATATTAAAATCAACATTAATTTTCTATTTTCTTCATTCACACATACATACATTGCACATAAAATACATGTACAAATAATTGTATACTTGTATTTAATGGAATGTAGATATACTCAGTCAAAGTACGTTCCAGTGTAGGTGTATGCTTTTAAAATGAGAAAATTAAATTCTTTTGACGTTGAACTCTTCAACTTAAAATTAAATATTATAAAAGAAAAAAAAACGAAATAAAAAAGTGAAACGTTTTATAACAAAGAATTCTTTTTTGTTCTTTTTTTTTTATATATTTTTTGCAATACAGATTATATCTATGTGAATATTTCTACATCCTTTTAAGATTGGTTTCACTTTATTTTCTAAATTTATCTTTTTCCAATAAAGCAAGATCAATACGACTCAAAAAAATTTTTTTTTTGGTTTTTATTGTCATTTTGTCACTGTTAATAAAAGATTGAATTTTAATTTTATTTATATGCAACAAGACAATGAAACTGTAACAAATTTTTTTGGAATCAATATTAACATTAACCTACAAAATATGTATGCATTTGAACTCAAATTATTTATTCAATAAATCAATGACTCAACAGAGGTCAAGCCCAAGTCTTGCATAAATTACTAAGAATAATTTTTCATCATACATCTGATAGATTATGATGACTGTATGTACGGTTCAATTTTAAGCCAGTTGTGAATAGCAATATGATTCAATTAATGTTATGATTATGTTAAAGTTATATGTAGAAAGCTCTGGTTCAATTCAAAGATGGGTAAGCCTTGGAGCGACTGTACAGTTTTTCAAATAAAATTTTTCTTGTCCGAAAGTCTAATATGGAAATTCAAATCATTTCAAGTATTGTACTTTATAAATTACAATTCCTTTATTGTGTGCATTTTTCAGTCAGAATTTTCTTATATCCTTTGGATCCTTGAACTAGATTTTCATTCATTATTTCATATTGTATTAAACACATCTATGTACTTATTTTTATTTAAAGTTTTAAAGTTGAAAATTTGTACATATTAAATATTATGTTTAGCTTATACATATAAGGTAAATAAAAAATTTTGTATTATTATTTACTTGTATTCATAATACATATTAACAAAAATACTACATAAGTGAATTAAAGTTATTCTTGAAAATTATGCTACATACACACGTATAATATTATGTATTTTATGTGTACGATACTATGCACACATTTTAATACAAAATACAAAAAGTCATTTTTTTTTTTACTATTATATTTTTCTTCATAGCAGAGTATCTTTTGGTTAACAATATCAAATTTCCAGATACAGCACGTTTCTAATATACAGTGTACTGGCCTTTTGGCACGTTTTCTTTTCAATTCAGTTTTATTTACACTTGCAACCATTTAAGTATGTATTCGTTTGTACACTTTTTTGGTTTCAATTTCTTCCCTATGACCTTATTCTCAGACATTTAAATGTACATACATACATACGCATCTTCTTCTTTATACTTTTCTAGTACTACTGTACATTTATTCACATTTTTGTACTTTCTTGCTTTCAGTTTATGTTATCTTCCTTTATTTGTTGTTGTTGTTGTTGATGTTAGCTTCTTTATTTTCCTATTCATTAAAAAAAAAATCCATAGTTATTCAAGTACATTACTTAACTTTTCTTTCATTACGAACATTTATAGTTCATCCAAGAATTGAGTGTAGTTATAAAATTTAAACAATAATTTCATATAATTCGTTTGACTCGGTTCGATTTTATTTCGCTAAATTCTTCATTTAAGAATTTTTTTTAAATTTTTCTAAAAGCATTTAATTAAAGTTAACAATTAATTAGAAAAATAAGGTCATAAACAAACTCGAAAATAAACGACCCTTACACAATTTATATTCGTAAAATCATACAAAAGAGGTAATCTGCTACTCTGGATCTTAAACGAAGTATACATGCATACATAACAGCGTATTCTCTTTTATACTCTAAAATAAATATTTGTATTGTGTTGTAACGAACTGTAAATTTGTTTACAATAGGAAAATTTCCTTCTGGAATTCTAAGAGTATAAGAAAAATTATCTGCTTATTATATGTACATATACATTGATGGGTTTGTGTATATGAATAAAAATGTATCATGTAATATAAACAACGATGATAGGATAAACGAATAAACTTCTATAGATATGCTACTTAATATATACAAGCATTTACATGAATACATACTTATTTACGGTACATAAAAATATTTATAATAAAAAAAGAGAAAATAATAAAAGGAAAAAATTCATCACCATCATAAAATTCAATTGAGAATGGGTGTTATAATATGTGTCTGGCAGATACAAAGATAAAATTCTATGTATAAAAAAAAAAAAACAACAGCACACATAATAAATAACAAATAAATGAAATAAAAGCAAACAAACAAAAAAACTAAAATAAATAAAATATTAAAACGTGTTGCGTTGTATAAAATTTTTCTGCCAAAAAAAAACAATCTTTAAAGTGCGAAATTCTTTTAAACAGTAATCGTTCATATCCTTTTTGATTTGGCTTTACTAATACTTAATAAAAATTAAAGCTTATTTTTATATTAACTCGGAAAATTCGCAAGACCAAAAGCAAAAAATAAGACAACTTTTAATTTACAAAATTTGAGGTTTTTACCGTCTTCTATAAATATTTTATTTTTCATATATTTTCTAGCTCTTTTTTTATTTCACTTTTGTTTTCTTTCATTTAAATCACACATTTCAAATAAATTGTGTAAAATTGTAATTTTATAAGGTTAACCGAAATAATAAAATCAAATTTAAACTTTGGTAAAAAAAAAAAAAACAAAACTTCAAAGCCTTTCTAACAGGGATCCAGAAATAAAATGAAGTTACACAGATTTGAGGTCAATTACGTATACCATCATATGTGTGAACGTATGTATGTATGTTATGTACATATGTATATAGAAACAAAGGACATTTTTACATGTATGTATACTTCTATGTTGTACGACTATTACACAATTTTGGTTTATCCTTTAATAATATTTTAACCATAAAAATTTTGAAAAATTAACGAAAATAAATAGAGAACATTTTGAAAATTCAACTCTATTTGTTTAAGGATAATATAACGAAATAGAATAAGGCAAACCTCAATTAATTTGTTTGAGATACAAGTAAAAATATTTTTACAATGATTTGAATAATCGTAACGTTAATGTCAAATTAACTCAGAACAGAGGTGTTTGGAAATTGAATCTCTAATAGGTGAAGAAAGAAAAGCAAATAATTTCAAAAAGACAATTCACGTTAAAAAGCGAACAAAACACACATGGTTTTTCATAACACGAATCACTTTGACAAAAATAAAAAATAAAAAATTCTTAATTTCCAACCACCATAAATTTAAATGAAATACTTAAATGACAAAGGACTAAGAAAAAAAATAAATCTGAAATTTGAAATGAAAAATCTATACACAAAATACAACAAAATAATTTAAAAGAGAGAAAAAATATATTGTCAGAAACAGATATTCAATTAAATTTTATTGAATCTGATGATTGCTTTAACAGAATCGACATTTTTTTTTTCTTTTTTTAAATTTTCTCTTATTTTTCTTTATTATATTTGCAATTCATGTACAGTACGAATGATGTGTACTACAATTATCATCATTAAATCTTTTTTAAAGTGTCAAATGTGTTAATCGAATAAAAAAAAAAACGAAATACAAAAAATATTAGCGAACAAAATAGACGAATCTGTGTTGAAACAAGATGGAATCAATCAAATGAACGCTTACTTTACTATATAGTATGTACATACTATATATGAGAAAACTCCATCTAGAAAGAAAATTCTAGAAGGAAAAGGAAAATATACATACTCAGTGCATACATATGACATGATTGTAACAGAATGTAATTAATTATATCCCTTCACTGCATAATTGTCAAAAAATGTAAAAGAAAAAAAAATAATTAATCATAAAATTAACTGTGAAGAAAAAATTACATACAAATTGATTGCAAATTAAAAAGTTTCTTATTAAAATTTTATCTGCAAAATTTTACTGCAGAAATCAAAGAAAATTATCATAAAATTTGAATGTACATATCTATCTGTATGAATGAATGGATGTCTTATAATGACTTTAAAAGCAATTAATAAAATGTTTTGCTCATATTCATATGTATGTATTTTTTTCATTGTATTTAATTTTATTTCTATATGGTATTTCTTTCATTTATTATAACAAAATAATCTCTTCATAAAATATACATAAATTTGATATTATTTCATAATTCACATTTCAGTTTTAAATTTTGTACAAGTGATGATGAGTACACGTAATTTATACATGAATAAAATTTTCATCATCGAATTTAAACATTATATATTGTATGCATACACGCACACATGCAGTTTTTGCACAGTTTAAAATATGAATTATAAATGTATGCACGTACATAGTATGTATATACATATGTATATACGATGTATGTATAGATGTATGTATATTAGGAAGAATACAAAAATTAAAAAGGGTAACTGTTGAAAATGAGAATAAAATAATTCTCTTCTTAAAGAACAAAATGTTTAGATAAAAATGTATGGATGTATATGTACGTTTTAGAAATGAAATGAAATGAATATTTTATGTGATATACATACATACTTATAATGAAAGTATTATGATATGAACGTACATACATATGTATGTATGTAAACACATTGTTTTATTCAGTTGCCTACTTTTTTATCTGCAATGTACACACATACTTATGTACATCATGCAATATGTGTTATATATATTTATATCGCGAGGAAAATTTATCATAAAAAATAAAACGGTTATATTTTATTTTTTTCTTACATATACATACATACATACTCGTATGTACTACATTTCACGATGATGAATGAAAAATCAAAATGATTATGATTTGTACTTAAATACTGTATTTTGCATTGTTCTTCCTTTTTTTATTTCTCCTTAAATGTCTTGATTGTATTTTTTTGATTTATAATAATAACAATAATAATTTTAGGTTTTCAATTTTTTTTTTTTTTTTTAAACAAAACAAACAAAAAAACCAATAATGATAATTTTCAAAAAAAAAAAAAAATTTAATGAGAATAAAATGAAACTAAAATAAAAAGAATTTTAATTTTCCATAAGAAAAACATTTAAATATGTTTGTTTGTACTTAAGTCACATAGAGACTGTCAAACATGGTGTCTAACCAAGTTGTCGGCATTTCATCTTTTCGGTATCAATGTTGGTCGTTTGTATGATAATTGAGATTTCATTTTAATATAACGATTAAGTCGAATTCAAAAGATTAGTCTAGTTACTAACTATGTTGGCAATAAGTCATGCTGATGTAGGTACATACATATGCAGGTTGAGGATCTAAATTTTATATTGGTGTACCGCTTTACGTAAAAATTCACAAGCCAAAAATTATTATCAAAAGTTGTCTTTTATTGGTAACTAAGGGTTGGTCGTATGTGTATGGCTTAAATGTATGTTTACATTTGTGTCTATAATAATACCAAGATAACAATAAATAAAGAAAAGAAATATGTATTAGTAGTATGAACCATTTTTCAAGAATTTCATTATTTTTTTCATAAGTACATTCGTACATATGTATGTATATGCACATAGATATTTACATATTATATATTTTACATATTTCAATTTAGTTTTTAGTTCATTTATCAACACGAAAACATTTTTTTCTTGCTTTTCTTTTCTTTTTTCCTAAAGAATAATGATTTTTTGAAATTTTGACAGTAGAAATTTATTTGAATATTTTCACTTTCATAATAATAACATACATAAATTATTTCTTAATGAAAAATTGAAGAAATTTTCTGATTATTACACATTATAATGTTTTACATTTAAATGATGTATTGAAAAGGTTAATAAAAGAACAAGAAAAAAAAACTAAATTATTATTTTAATTAATATTACAGTTACGAAAAGAATAAACTTTTCTTATTAAAATTCTTAAACAAACTTATCAAAAACGAAGAAAAGACAAGGCATTTTAAAGTTCTCAAAGGACGACTATTATCTATATTTCTTTTTTTTTCTCACTTAAATAATAAAGTAAAAATAAGAAAATTCTTCTATAATTTTTTCTGAATTAATTTCTTTTTTCTTTTTTTTTTTTAATTTTAAATGAAAATAACGTAATTTTCAAAAGCCAAAATCATAGAAAATCGAATTAAATAATTTAAAAATTGATAGTACACACAATGCCAAAATAGCTTATCTCTTTGTGTATCCTTAATTAGTGAATAAAGTTTTTTTTTTTTTAAACTTAAGACAAAAATATTTGCATATATACAATTTTTTGTGTATTTGTCTATGTGAGGGTGGCATGCATTAAATAAATTCAATAAAAAACTTTATATAGTTGAAATAAGACGAAATGTGAAAATAGATTTCTTCAAATAAAAAAAAAATTTTTTTTTACTTTACATTTCAATTTCAAAGAAATAAAATTCATTATATAGTGAGTTTTCAAATTTTTCAAAAGAAAATAAAAAAAAAAACGGATTTTATTTGAAATTCTACTAAGAGTATATTTTTATCCTTTATAAATTTTTTTCTTTGTACACTTTACCCTTCTTTTTTATATTTAAATTTTTTTAATTACAAATGTAATTAAGATAAAATTTCGTTTGTCTATTCAATGATAAAGAAAATGAAATAAAATAAAAATAACGGTCAATTAAGACAGTATGAATGAATATTTATTCGTACTTGCAGTATTGCGTAAAATTTATTGAAAATTGCATGATTGCGTAAAGATTTGTTGTTTTTCTAGGACTTCCGATTAGTAAACTGAAATTTTAAATGATTTCTAGAAAAAAAGGATTTAAAAAAAAAGCCATTTAATTTTATTGTGTAGTCCTATATTACATACTCGTATGTATATGGATATGATACACACTGTGAACAAAATTCATTTTACGCATAAATCTTTTGTGCTTTTCTCTGAATACAATTTTAATTTTTCATATTGCGTAGTTTCCTTTTTCTTTACATATATTTGAAATGGCAAAATTTTAATATCTAAATGTACAAAAGGATTTTAAAAAAATAAAAGGTCATGTTTGAAATACCTTTAAAATCGTATAAAATTTTATTTTTATTTTTAATATTTTATTTACATTTAATTGTAAAATTTTGTAAAAGAAAGTTTTTAAAACATTGAAAATAGTAAAAATTTCTCTTTTCAAATTTACTTTTATTTACTCTTTATTCTATATTTATTATATACATATGTATACTTAGTTCGTCACAAAAATTCAGTACCGAGAAAATTAAATGTAAAAAGTCATTTGTAGTTTTGTTTTTAATTTTTAAGAAAATTTCATTGAATTTTATTATAGAAAATTTATTATTTGAAAATTTTTAAAAATTTTTTTCATCTTTCAAAAATCTCTCTCTTTAATGTAAGATAGAAAAGGGTTTATATAATGATAGCAAACCATTCTGATTGTTTAGGCCTACATATTCCTTGATTCTTTTTTAAGATTTGAGGAATTCAAATAATATCTATCAAGTAAAATTTGATGGATCTGATATAACAGACGAATTAAAATATTCACTAAGACGATGATTCTCTTTACATTCTATGTAGATACCCATAGAAAAAGAAGAATATTTGAAAAAACTTCGACTATATAATTCATGAGTGGAAAAATATAATATTTCCTTACATTTAAATTTACTGCATTCATGCTTGAACGAAGTATACATACAGTACACATACATATTTATATTTTTACAAAAACAATCATTTTTCTTTTACATATTTATTCACGTACTACATATTTAAATTCTTTATTTGTAACATTAGTTAAGAATTTCAATTGAAAAGATGCATTTTACTAATTACAACCAAATGATAAAATGAAATATTTGTATATATGCAATCTATAACTAACGCATGGGTATATAAATTAATATATTTGTGTATTATCTATGTGAGCAATTCATTGATGATTTTTTCTTTTTTCTCTTTTTGATATTTTACATCATCATCATCATCAACACATCATAGTTGGAATATCATTTATAAAATGTTTTCAATTTAATTCAATCATTATATAATAAAATAGATATAAAACCTTTAATACTAAAATTTTCAAATATAAAATAAATTTTAAAAGTATATTAATATAAATACTATACTACTATATTATTAACAAATAAATAAAAACTTTGACTTGTTTTCTAATAGAAAATATATGTAGGTATTTATCCATATATTATGATGTTTTTTAGTTCAATTTATTTTTATTTATATATACATACATTTTGTAAATGATGTTTTTATTTTTGTTTCGAGGCTATTCATTCTTTTTTTTTTTTCTTCCTTTCACTTTAAATAGTTATTTATTAGTTTTATTTTTGAAAATAAAAAATAAAACTCAAATACATTATTAGAACTGTTTTATTTGAATAGATCAAAAAATAATATTAAATGAATACAAATGCGTATATAAAATAGATACAAAATAAAAGTAAAATGATATTTGAATGGTGAAAATTATTTTATTTATAAAATTTTAATTAATAATTGGAAATGTGGAAACTTTCTACTAAAAAAATAAAAATAAAATAAAATAAAAAATAAAATAAAATTAATTAAAAATACGTTAAAATAAACGCAGATTTCCCTCCTATTATGTGGTTTTTATCTGCATACATACATATGTACATTACACAGTGCGTCCCTAAATAAGTCACACACAACCATATTTTTCTTAAAACTCAAACAATTTCTAGTTTTAAAAAATCGCTTTTTATTCCCCATCTAAATTTCACCCTTTTTAAGATATCGTAGATTAAAAATTTTCATACACACAGGATATACAGTGTCATATTAATTGGACTTTTGAATTAATATCTGGGATACTCTATATGTATATTGTTGAATGCCGTGTTACAAAAAAAATACCTTTCCGTTTTACCACTGAAAAGAGAAAGAATGAATTAAGTATATAAAATATGTAAACGCATATACAATGAACACTTTGAATAATTTATGTGATTTGTATATATAAATTAGAAAATTTTGTTATGTTCATTTAATTAATAAAAAATTAACTAAATACATATTTGTAGAACATGAAAGAACTATTGCTGATATTATTATTACATTATTCTATTATTTTTCAATTAATTTTCCATTATAAATCTTTTTCAAAATGTTTACTTAGTTTTTTTTTTTTTTTTCTAAATGAAAAATCGTTACATTTTGTCCTATTCAATTTCATTTTTCATCTTTAATCACGTAACAAATTTATTTTCTTTATTCGATTCATTTAATTTTTATATTTATGTATATAAAAATTTGTTTTCTTTTGTAATTATACAATTAATATATTTAATAAAAAATGTATGGTAAACATACTTAATTTTATCTGTATATGTACATACATATGTGTTACTTTGTCTTATATATACAACTAAATTGTAATACATATGTAGTGTTGTATCACATGTACTCGTATTTAATTACTGAATTATTAAGATTAATTGCTTCAATTGTCTCAATATAAGTAACACACGTTTTGTGTTTGAAAACATTCACATAAACTTCGTCCAAGTTATCAATGCAATTAAAAATTCTTCTCTCTTTTACGGCAATTTTTGTTCAATAAAGTTTAATGATACTCAAGGTAGAAAAATAAATTAGAAATAATATAATATTTTTATAATTAAAAATAAAAAGTACAAAATCGAAGAAAAAATGAAATACTATTGTCAATGAGGTTTTGGTTCAACCAGGATTAATATTCAGGAAAAAATAATATTCATATTTTATGTAAGAAAACTTGATGTTTTATTAAATTTTTAAAAATACAAAAAGATAACACTTTGAGTAAATCATTTAAACATGACTGCATTAATCTCTGAGACGAAATATACTACCCATATATTTACACAGTTCACGTAGCATGTAACATACATATATAATATCTATTATTTACTTTTGTATACAATTTTCAATATCATTAAAAATTCATTTTCACAATTTAGTCAATGTAAAAGTAAATAAACAAAAAGATAATTTCATTTACCAAATGTGATACAAATTTCTTCTTATAAAAATCATTAAAAAAAAAAAAAAAAAAAACAAATTAAATAAAAAAAGGAAGACATTTTTAATTTACTGAATTTTTTGAAAAGTGGGAAAAAAATTTTAAATTATACTTTGATGATATTCAATTTTAATTTATGATAGCCTTATAAAAGTGATAAGAAAAAAATAAACAATTAAGAGTTACTTTTCAATACCATCATAAAATATAGACAACTGACGGAAAAGGGAAAGAAAATTTTTTGTATGTCATCGACCGAAGAAAAATGAAAAAAAAAAATAAAATAAACAAAAAATACAAATTTTACCTTCATCTTTCGATTAAATGCAAGAAGTATAATAATGGTATAATTTAATTAAAACCACATTAGTTAAAGATTACAGATTACAAAAAAAAAAAAAAATCATAAAAGAAATCCATATCATTTCAAAGTATACCGGAGTGTATGATCCAGTAGATTTTCATTAAAATAATTAATATAAAACTTTTGTTCCTTTTTTTTTGTTATTAACAATATAAACAAATTAATCAACTTCTCATCTGTTATATACATCGTGCATACAGACAGTGAATACCTTTTCAGTTTACATAATAAAACTGAATACAAAAAATAAAAGGGAAAATCAAAGTATAAGAAAGGTCGAAATAACTTCGAGGTTCATTTTCACTGTTAAAATAAAATTTTCAATACTTACAAAAAAGTATATGCAAATCTCGAAAAAATGTGTAAGTGGTATAGAATTATATGGTATGTATTCAATTGGTTACCAGTGCTGCCGTTCAACTTTGATTTATTATTATTTTCACTCCTTATTTTAAGATCATTTCTAAACTCACTGAACCATGAGTTTAAAATATGTAGATTTCCATTTCCACTGTAGGTCTTAGTTATAAGTTTTGCCTCGAAGAAAGGATTGATGAGCAATACCAATATTTTTTGATCTTTTGATCTTGTCGTTGTTGCTCATTCTGTGTAAAATTTGAATCACATTTTTCTATTAGGAAAAAATTACTTTGTCACACAATTAGAAAAGTATTTCTCAGAAGAGAATAAATTTTACTAAAATGTCAATACTACTGTAAATGAGCAAAATTATGGTTTGTATCATTTATAATAGTATATAAAAGAATTTGTAAAGTGTGGATTTTTGAAAAGAGAAAAAAAAAGCCCAGTCCGGAAAAAAACGATATAGCAAAGAAAAATTTTTCCCAAAAGATTTATCTGTTATGTTATACATTCAAAGTTTATTAAAAGGTGTTTTTTTCTTCTTCATCTTTTCTTCTTCCATTTGCTTTGTTTTTTTTCACTTCTGTTTTGCTTTGTATTGCTTAAAAATAATATAAAAACAGGAAAATGTACTACAGTATTTGTTTACTTTAAATAAAATTCAATTTTTTTTCTTCATTCTAAAACAGAACAAAAAAGGAAAAATAAAATCGGAATTAAAGTGAAACAAACTTTTTTTACTCCTGTTTTACAAAAAAAAAAAAAAAAAAAAAAAAAAAAACTTTACTAAAATATTAATAAATGGACAACAACATGTATCTTTTTATAAACCTGTAGATATGCAAAGTAATGAATGTACATTAGAAATATAGCGTACATTTTCATAGGAATATGAATAAATGAATGGATTCATTCATATTTCTATCGAGAATATTACAAAAAAAAAAAAAAAAAAAACATTTTTACCTCCTGTTCTCTTTTTCTTGTTAGAATAATAGACAGGTATAGAGTTTATCAAAGATATGTACGTATAGCCACATCGGATATACATATGTATTTGTTTAAATGTATAAAACATTTTAAAGAAATTGTTCATTTTCTTCATTATACATATTAAATTTTCCCCCTTTTATACAAGTTTTTATATTTTGTTTAAAAAAAAAAAAAAAAAAACAAATTCAATAAAATTTAAATTTTTTTTTGTTTTTGCTTACAGCGTGAATTTTAAATTTTGAAATATTCGTTTCATTTTAAATTTTCCAATTAAATTATATTCAAATGTATTTAGTGATTGAACTTTATTTTTACATTATTTTATAAAGAAGATCATCTAGACGGGGAACTACAAAATACAACAGATAAAAATGTCTAAGAGCTCAGATAGCTTTATTTTATTCCTGCCTTAACTTAACTTTATCTCTGTTTTAAACAAGAACAACAACAAAATTATATTTTATTTCATTATTTTTAAATACAGAAAATCAAAAACAAAACAGATATCGATAAAATTGTTTTTAAAATGTCCAAAATTGAAACGTTTTCATAACATTGAGTCATGTTGAATTATGATGAGTATAATAATAATAATAATGAATTTAATACACACTGTATACTAAATTAATTATTATGAATAAATTGTTACTAAAAGAACAAAGAATCACTATGTAAATGATTTTAAAATTGTTATAGAATAAAATAAAATTATGGTATAATTTATATATACTATAAATATAAAGCAAGTGGATATTTCATTAATTTCCATAATAAAATTGTTAATACAAGTATAAAATGTATGTACTTGACTTATACACATAGATCGGTTAAATGAATATTAATTAATTCAATGTGTATGTATATGAACACTGAACAGTATCTCTATAAGTATGCTGTATCTTTATAATTTTATGATATGTGATGACAAGTACAACATTGTATCACATCTGTAGTATATTTAATAAACTATAACAATATTATGGCTTAATAATAGATGATAATAGCAACTAATAGATTGAAAGCATATCTCTTTTATGTGGGTTTTCTGTATAATAATTTATCATGTATTTTAATTGAAAGTTATGTATATATGTATATACATATAAGTTCATGTACTATACTTTATTATACAAATTTTACAACCTTTATGCACAACATAATAAACATATTTACTATATAGATGTAAAATTACACAAAATGTAAATTTAAAAAGAAAAAAAAAAAAACATGAATGATGCATACGTACTTTGAATTATTGTCAATCTATATTATGAAAGTAAAAAAGAAAATTATTTAAATTTTTTTCTTTAATATACACAAAGGATATTCAAAATTTATAATAAAGAAGATAAAATGCATTAAATTTCAAATAAATACCAAATTTTAAAACAATGTACATACTTTTATGTGTAATATTCAAAAAATTTCATTATTCATACATGCATACATATGTATGTGTGAGTTACGTCAATTGTTTTTACTAAAGGTAAAAATTTAAAAAATTCAAAAATTGCCTGACAAAATTTAATTGACCAAAAAAAAAAAAAAAATAAAAAAAATAAAAATAAATAAATAAACAAACAGAGATAATAATCCTTTACTTTGAAAAACTATGCTCGATTTTCAAAAATAATTTTTCAAAACTTATCTTAACTTTATTATTATATGAATTATGTACTTCAAGTCAATTTAAAAAAAAAAAAGCACGTTAAAAAAAATTTTTTTTTTATTTTATCTGTACAAGTTTACCTTTATTTTTTCGTCTCTCATTGGTTTATATTCCGGGAAAACTTGAATTTCTATATGTTTGCCTTATATGCACATGGTATATGCACGGTACTAAACTTTCAAATCGAAATAAAATAAATTTACTTTATAAACTTCAAAATGTCGGAACTTTATCCAATTTGAATATGACAAATTATATAATATTTATAATTCCTTTTCGTACGTACATACATTTTATAATGTTGATGTACAATAAAATGTATAACAAAGTAAGTATGTAAAATTTATTATATTGTAAAGAATTACTTTGTTTGGTATTTATGTGTATGTATGTACAAAATATAGGAATAATAATGTATCACAACGTATTGTATAAAACATAGAATAAAATTCTGTCGCACTGATTGATTTACAACATTCATTTTTATTTGTAATAATAAAATATTGAGAAATTGACAAGAACAATATTTTTTTTTTAAATAAAAACAAAATAAATAAATATTGGAATTAAAATAAGAGATTTCAAGATATTATATTGCAAATAATACCAAAGTTGAAAAAATTCAAAACATTCAAGCAAGGACTTTTATACGCCTTATGCCATGTATTAAGCCATGTTGGTTTTTTTTTCTTTGAATTGAAATTTTGTCACAAGATATACATAATAATCTTTAGTCATTAGGCCTCCTTTTTTTATTTCGTCGGCGATGTTTATGATTATGATTCTCATTGATTCTCTGATTTATTTTCCCTGTTTTCTGTTTTTGTAAATCCTAAGACATCCACTTTAGCATAAGCATTTTAATTTTTTCATGTTCTATTCATGGTTTTTTGCTTTGTCCAACAATCTGTACCATAAAGTTGGTCATGGTCGTTTCACTGCTGCCTTGCTGCCTTATATATACATACATGTTTTAGCGTAATAAACAAAACAATAATAATTTCACTTTATGTCAATTACCAATTAAAAGAACTTAGTAGATACGTAAACATATGTCCTTTCATTTTGATAACTTCATCCTTTGAAATTTCAAAAATACAAAGAAAAACTTTTTCAGCAAAATTCATATGATTTTAATAAACCCCTTTTTACATATTTTTAATTTTTTTTTTTTTTTTTCATATACTACATATTTAAATAACATTTTATTATTAACTCAAAAAGAATATTATGAGCTGTTTATTTTGAAAATGGTCCAAGTTCATTTTTTAAAATTCTGAGATAAATTATGAATTTAATTTTTTTGATTTTCTACTGAACTTTATGTAAAAGAAAAACTTTGAACTTGTTAATTTGATTTCATAAAATCTATTCGAATATTGAAGTTTCGTTTTATTGAAATGTGAATTTTGTAGAAGATTGGATTTTTGAAAATTTTTTCGACTTTGGTCACTTTTTAAATAAATTGCTTATGTAAATGAAAAGTTATTGAAATAAGTTTTTATTTTTCTTTAATGAAAAATATTCACATGGTGTGACAGTTAAATTTTTCGTTAGTTTTCAAATTTTACATACAAAACTTACAAACAAACATGTTTGTTTTTTTTTTTTTAATTTGATTTTATAAAAAATTCAAAATTTAATTTCGAGCTTTAGAAGCATTCGAATTCAATTTTGGTTTTCTTTGGAAAAAAGTCTATTAGGAAAATCTATTGCTAAAAATAGAAAATATACTCTAAAAGAAATAATGTGAATATCCTTCGTGAATTCGAAGCGTAGTCATTCGTTAATCAGCGTGATCTAACATAATAAACTGCTACACCTTATACGTAGTCATTTATTCATATGACCCTTAGTTTCCTGAGAAATATAATTCTTAACTTATCTTTGTACAATTATTACATTACCTTTTTTCGACTATTCGAGTATGTATTTAAATGTGATAAATAATACATATATACATATACCTACACATACATATGTACATATATGAGTATTTAGATTGTGAATACATATTTTGTAAACATTTTGAGTTTATAATAATTTATTTATTTTACAGTTTCTGCATTATTTGATTAAAAATTATTTAATTCCTACAAATAAAAATACTTAGGTACATACATACACACACATATGCATATATGTATGTGCTTGAGCTCATGTAAGAAAAATCAAAATGATATTTTTGTATGTACCTACCTATAATAAAAATTTTATTATAACATATTCATATATGCTTATTGTTTTGAAATGAAAAAGTTTTCTTTTTTTTTATATTATTGTTTACCTAATATACAATTTTATTTATTTACTTTTCAATTGGTAACAGTGTGATGGTAAAAAGTTTATTTTTATTTTTCTGTAGAAATTAAATAATATTCATAGTTATGTAAGCAGAAAATAGAACAAAAATGTTATAATAATAATAAAAAAAGAAAAACGATAAATTGTTTCTCTTAAAACGATTTTATACATGTATGTACTATATATGAGGATACATAAAATTTCAAACTGTTAAATAAAAGTAAACAGACAAAAAGATAATAAAAATAAAAAAAGGAACTTTGAATAAAGAAAAACAAACAATCAACATAAATAGCAAAATTTTGTTAGACGTGCCATACTTTTACATATGTATGTACAATAACTGAAAAAAAAAATTGCATGAAAAATAAATAAAATCCAATTAAATTTAATTAAAAATTAAATGAATTTAAAATATCTCATTAAATAAAAGTAATTTAATCATAAAATTACAGTAATGTACGAACAAACATATATATACTTCTATATTACGTACTCCAAAGTAATACACAAGCTTCGGAGTAATAGAGCTTAATGACAGATTTTGAATATGAAAATAAATAAAAAATTGCCTACACCCATTTTTCAAGGTTTATCGGTACTTGGTAGCGCACTAATGCCCGCCTAATGTAATGTAGTTCAAAAATTTAACCACTGTAGAACTTGATTTTCTATAAAACAGGTACTCTTAACTCTACTCTAACTCAGAACTTATTTGAAGCTCTGAAAAACCAGTTAAATAAAATTAAAACAAGGCTGAAGGCTTTTCCCTAGTTTAGTTACATTAAATTCATCAAACTGGTCGGACGGGTGGGATGGGTAGAGCTGTGAATTATTATTATTATTATTTTTTTAAATCACTCTCAAATAAAAACGGTTATAGAAACATATCAGGATGTAAGTTCTTTTATTAAATTAGATATTTATTACCTTGTTGTAACTGAATATAATATGAATAAAACAAGAACTTTATTTATTACAAACTAAGGATATTGTGGTTTCCGTATAAAATTGCATTCATGTAATTGAAAAATTCAGTTTTTCCTGTTTAGAATAAAATGAAAAATAAAATTGTGGTTATTCATGTATAATACATAATTTTTGTATAACATAGACACTTTCATAACTACCTTAAAAAATACACTTTGTATATATGCGACTCACTAAAATAAAAATGTGAACATTTTTTTGATTTATTTTCGTTTACAAGTAAGTCATATTTTTAAAAATTCTTTCATGTGTGTTTGTACCTACGTATATCTTCTACTTACTTGAATATTTTTTTTTTTTTTAGAAAAGTTCTTAAATAAAATTTACACTTTTAGCTTTGATTCAATCGAAAATATTTCATTCATTTGATTATAATATTCACTTAAAAGTATTTACATCTCATCATCTATACGTATACTTTTCAATAAAATGTTAAAGTTTTCTTCTACTTTTATCCTTTTAACTTTTTACCTTTTTACGTTTTATAGTCGCCTATATCAATAAATACTGTATAGAACACGTATATGTTCAATTTGTTTGAATTTGATGCTTTTAAAATTTGTATAAACTTTGAATAAGAATTAAAGGTACATCTTTTCGTCTTTAATGACAATAAGTTATAGCATGTTGTATAGTTAAATAGGAAAATAAGTCTTGTAACTGTTTTTTTTTTTATTGTGCTTTATCCTTTGACTGCATATTTTTCTTTTCTAAATTTTACAATGAATAATTTAATAATTTTTCATTTCGTTTTACAATTTTATTCTGTATTCACCTATCTATCATTAAAATTTGACCTCCTTTAGTACACCTTTCCATTAATGTGTATCTTCGGCAGTTGTTTTAATGTCTTCTTGCCTTAATCGATTTCGCTATTGATTTACTATTCGTTTTTAATGAAGAAAAGTCATTTTTCAAATATCAATAGATAAAAGAGAAATTTTTTTCATAGCTATACAATCCGTTAAAAGGTATGGCTTATATCATGTCCTCCAAAAAAGCTTGAGATAACATTTTCTTAATAATTATAAAATTCAGCTTAAAATTTTCAATAAATTTATATCATAATATTTAAAGTACTTAAACATGAACACAAGTAAACTATTCAGCATGCGTTTGTATTTTTATTTCCTTTTTTGTTTTTTTTTTTCATTTCTAGAAAAGGATCTAGCATTAAAACATCGTGAATTGAATTTCAATTCGAGAAATAAATAAAAGTAACATTGAAAATTGATAAAGTGTGGATATTATGTAAGTGAAATAAACCCTGATAACTTTACAGACAGATGTTAAAAGGTCAACATACGTTTTATTGAAAACGTGACAAGTCTACATTTTTTTTTTAAATGTATTACCTGAAGTATTAAAAATATCTGTTTAAATATATATACGCATTTATATGTTTTATTTTATTTATATGACAGACTACAACAAATTAATGCACGCATAATTTAGTAGTACAATTATTACATTTTTCTTAAATATGGGGTGAACGTGATGTCGATGTAAAAAGAACAAAAAACAGATAACCAAATACTGTCTTAAAATCAGTTAATATCTAAATGGACGTGGTGGAATAAAATATGACATTAAAACATAAAACTTGAAATACACAAAATTTTCTTATCTTCGTCAACACCGATTCTAAGGTCAATTCTAATTCTTGACCGATTCTAGAATGTCTTTTAATTTCTTAACTTTTTGCTTTTATTTTCAAATTATTTATTCTAAGTATTTTTAACATTACCCTTGATCATATATCCATACATTTTTACTTTTGTGTACGTATGTATGCCATATGTAAGCCATCTTAATACAATCTTCATAATTGAATTCGTTACAAATTCAAAATCTAAAAAAGTAGAAGTAAACCTATATATGTACATTTCTAGAAGTAAATGTGCTTAAAGTGTATACGTACTTAGTAGAAATCGATTTTGTTTCCTATTATAATTAATAAACATAAACGTATCATTAATGAATTTTCCTAAAAAATAAAAAAATAAAAATTCTTATCCGCATTAAAACGTGTATAAAAGTTAACAACAATTTAATTTTTCTCTTCTTTCTTCATTTTATTAGGTGTCATAATCATATTATTATCAAAAAAAAATTTTTATATATATATTTTTTTTAAAAAGAGGACAGACATTATTAAATCTTCTTTTATTATTTTTTTTTCTCTTCATTTTCACCACTTTTATGTATAAATATTTATACATTAGACTGAAAAATTTCTTATCTTTAAAAATGAAAGAAAATAAAAAACAAGAAAAAGGAAAGATGAGAAAAATTTTTAAAGCTATCATAAATTTGTTAATATTTCCCTATGAAAATTATTTATATAAACCATGAAGTTTTAGACGTTGTCCTTATCATTATATCGTCGTTGAATATTTTAAAATTTTTAGTTCATTTTTACTTCATATACTTACTATGTTTTTGGTATACACAGTATATAGAATGCTTTTAAAGAAAATCAACTTTAACATTAAGCACATTTAATGTTAACACATATTTAAACAGAACAGACTTTATACTATAATACGGTGTGTACAATGTTTTATAATTTACAAACGCACATGCATACATACATATGTACATACATATGTATATACTTATGTATTGTATACAGTTTCATGGTCTACAAAAAGTTAAAGATAATCTTCTTTTTCATAAGGTTCTTATGTCTTAAAAACTTTAAAAAATATGACATACAAAAAAAAAATTGTATAAAGTCAAAGTATTATAATAATAATAATAAATGCAAAATTATGAAATGTTAAAAAGTGATGATAGCAAAGTAATAAAAAAAAAATTTTTTTTATACTTTTTGTTTTCTTATTTTAAAGCAAAGTTTGAAGGATTTTTAAACATGTTTGATTTTTCAAAAGTATTTCAAAATCAATTTAATAAAAAAAGGCTCAAACATAAAAAATTTCACCAGTTAATTTTGATAATTTTTTTTTCCTTTTTTTAAGGCTTCAATTAAAAAATTTTGAAAATACCAATGAACATATTTTGTTGGAAAAAATGAAAACACAAATGAAAAATTTGTTGGTTTTGTAGCGCAAAAGATATTAATCATGGTGGTTCCATCATTATTAATTAAAGATCATAATCATATCTCACGTTAATTAATAATCATCAATGGACAAATATCTTAACCTCATTTTTTATTCATTCTACAAGCTATCTCTGTGTGGCTTTATCTCTACAGTTATCCCAAGTCTGTACTGTTCTTGTGAACTAAACATATAAACAACTTATTAAACTGATGGGCCTCTTGTTCTATGCTCTCTCCAAGGAGTTTAAAATAAAATAGTAATAATAAATAAAACTTTCATCCCCAATTTGTATCGCCCTCAATAATCACACAGTATTAAAATTTTTTTATAAATATAAACAGATTTCGTATTATATTTTCACATTTTTCAATCTAAAAAATCAATAAGCCTGTTTAAATTACGAGTCAGCAACCTAATTCACAAGTTATCTCGTGTAGTTATGCAATTAACACTTTTTAAAGATAGGTTGCAAATATTTACGTTTATTACTACTAATATGATTGGCAATATTAATGTCCTCAAAAATCAGATATCTTGAATATACTTTATTCAACTAATAAAGGTTAAGCTTGATTTTTAGTTTACGTAATAATTTCTAAAGTATAGAAAAATTCAAAATTCTTGTATACAATACGAAAATTCGTGTACTTATACTTCAAAAGGAAAAAAAATGTGCTAGTTCTATAAAACTGTGTCAAACATATCATGTGAATTTTATTATACACTGATTACTTGAATACAGTATGTTATCCTGAAATAAAAATGTAATATTAAAATTGCATGAAAAAAAAACTTTGAAAATTAAATTTATTAAAATCATTTGACCGTAAAACAAGACAGATAACATTTGTTGATTTTTCTTGTATGTAATCAGTCTAAATATAAGTCTAAATAAAAAAAATAAAAATAAAAACAAAACATGATAATATCACATTTTTAGTAAGATTATATTGAAAAAGTTTTTGTCCGAAATTTACAGACTACATACATATGTACGTGTGTGTCCGTATGATTAAGTTTGGTATACACATACATATATGTATGTTCGTATATCAGAAGGAAAAAAACTAGAAAAGTTTCAAAAGCTTACATACATCCATTCACTGATACAACGTGTACACATGTAAACATTAATCCTCAAAACAGATTATTCGTTACCTTTTTTTTGTTTTCTTTCTTTGTTTTGTTTAATTTTTTTTCGTTTTTTTGGATACTTTAACATTTCATTTTACTACTAAATAATAGAAAAATCTTAAGTGAAAATATCTATACAGACATATAGGATGATAAAAGTCGTTAAAAAGACATACAAAATGGGTAACATATGCTGTGAATAACATTAAAAAAAGATGTCAAAAAAAAAAGAAAATAAAATATAATGAAACAAGAAAAAAAAAACAAAAAAAAATTTTTTTTTGTGTTGACCAAAAAAAAAAATATAAGGAAAACAAATTATTCGACGAAAACATGAAAAATACTACATTGCATGAAAATCTCTTATTAAAAAAAAAAAAAATAAACGAAAAGAAGAAAAACAAAGCATATGGTCATAGGGAAAAGTCTGAAAATATTATTATCAAATTTTCATAGTCTTATAAGATTTCAGAAGATATTGTAAATCAGTTTAATGTCCCCACCTTATATTTATATACATCAGTTAAGCGTTAAATTGTATATAACAACATTTTATATAAAGTATAAGATAATTTAATTATTTCATATTTTCTATTTATATTTCATTATTTATTTTATTTTTTATACTCATTATCAACATCATTATTAATTATACACTGTATTATATTTTAACAGCTTTTCAATTTATAATAATTAAAATTTGAAAAAAAAAATTAAATAACATTACAGCGAAAAGCAGTCCATTATAAAATAAAATATAAATTATAATTTAGAAGAGAAAGTGTAAAATATAATTTCATTTCATCAATAAAGGATTTCTTTAAGAATTTTATTTTTTTGCTGAATTTCTTTAATGTAATTTGAATCAAATAAAAATTATCAAAATTAGTAGTGGCGTAAAATATTTAAATATAACGCAAGATGACATTAATTAGACATGATAAGGCATGATAAAAAATACATATTTGCAATAAATAAAATTATTATTTTCTAATGTATTCATATTTTGTTACTAATTCAACATCAATTTAATTGAAACCAATATTTTTTTCTTAAGTATAGGGCGTCTCCTTTACACCGTCAACATCTTCATCATTTTGCAAAAAAATTTTGATTTCTTTTCTCACTTCAGTTGACCGGCTGTTGAAATATTCACTTATATTTGAAAAGCTCATAAAATCCAATGAATCTAGAAGATATTTACAAAGATATGAGGCGTATAGCGGCCAAACCTACTGAAAATCCAAACACCAGGATATTTTGAATGTCAATATAATCATCAATTATATTTTATTTATGGAACACCCTGTTTTCAGATCTTACTATAATGCTTACCTGTTTAGTTTGTTTTTAATGAACACCATAATAATTACAAAAGAACAAACAGAAAAACATTAAGTTTTAATTGAGTTTTATTTAAAAGAAAATTTTTTGTTTACCGGACATTTATGATAATTTTCATTGATGTTTTTTAAAAATTGAATTTATGCAATTAAGGTGTTCACAGTGTGTTTATGTTTTTGTGTGCCAAATGCACTAATTTTTAAGTATAATCAATTTTAATTGAATATTGAATTTGAAGTAAATTTTTGCTCAATTTCGATTATGTATTACTTGTAAGTAGGTTATAATTTTGAGAATTAGTTATGACAATTTAATGTAAAAATTTGTGCTTTTACAAAATAATAGGCTACGAATTATGAAATATTAGTATTAATAATTTTTTTCAGGTTTACCTATGTATGTGGTATACATGCAAAAAACTAATTTAACTTTTTTTGCTGATAAATTAAATAAATTCTAATTTCATATTTATCCAAGAATTTTACTAAAAACATGAATGGTATTTTAATTATAAAAGTACATAAACACAAGAGAGCATTATGTACCTAAATATGTTGGTATTTGCATTATGTGCTCACATTGTGATTATTTAATTTCGTGTAAAAGCACGTTTTATTATTTAAATTGTTACCACAATATGTGATACATTTTGTATTCATTTTTTTAATATTTTAGTTTGTAGTACTATTAATTAAATAATATGAAATCATGTTATGTGAGTATACATAAGTACATACAGTGTCGCTAAAAATTTAGAGACTGAATATTAATGTTAATCCATCACATTTATACTTTATCGTTCAAAAGTTAAATAGGTTTTGTGAATTATAATAAACTACACGTATACACAAGTGCATTCGATAAATTCATTATGCATGTATTCCACAAACTTAAATGTGGACTATGATAATGTCCTAAAACAACTCTATACTTCGTTTTTATTATATAGGCACTTGTTGTTGTTTGCGGTGCTTCTCCTTATTCTTTTGCGTTTAATTTCGTCTTTTTCTCTCTTCACGCCAGTTTTACCAGATTACTAATTTACCTGCTTTTTATAAACGAAAACAACAACCCCACGGGAGCAACACAAATCATAAACATAAATTTTTATGTTGTATGATTTATACGTGCCTATGCTTTAAAAACAAATTATAATTATGTTCTTTAAAAAAAATAAAAATTTTGTTCTTCAATTTTTGATTATTACAAAGATCGATAAACTGAATTTTCGTCTTTCATAACTACTTTTTATAGTTTTTGAAGTGGGTAATAGAAGGGTATCTATACTTCGTCTATAAGTATTTTTCAAAACAAACCTTATAAAAACCATATAAAATAGTTCCATTTTACATCATTGTTTATTGATATTCAAAAAATTTATATAAAAGTTTAGAAAAGAAAAACAACAAATATAGTAAAAAAATATTTATTGACGAATTAGATTTCCAGTAATAATTGGCCTTGCCTGGCCAATAGACAATTGTCATCTAATGTCCTGTTAAAAACACCACTATCCTTGTATTTATTCAGAAACTTTAGTCGATAAAAGGAAATTTCCGTTAGAAGAAAAATCAAGCTAAAAACAATGAAATATTTTATTCAAATTTATTTGATATACAAAATTAGATTGAATCCAGAATTTATGTAACGACGTGTGTATTATTTTCTTTTATTTATTTCAGTTTTTATTTTTTATTTTATTTTATTTTTTTTTTTTATTTTTTTATTTTTATTTTTTATTTTTTATTTCTTTTTTTTGGTTTTGAAAAACGAATAAATTTAATGATTATACCTTCAGAGTTATACACATAAAGAAAGAGGTAAAAGAAAAATTGTATAAAAATGTTACTTTCCGTTTTTTATTACACCTTTACCATATTATAAATAGACAATATCACAGTAGGCATTCAAATAAAGAAATGAAAATATTAGAAATGATAAGAAAAAAAAAACAACACAAACAAAAAATAGAAAAATAAAAATATGCTTAAAACATAAAGTCATCAAAAACGTGATTTGAACTTTTAAAAACATGAATAAATTTATGGTATGTTGATGTACAAATGTAAATATTACGTGACAATAATATTGTGACAAGAAATTATGGTTGTACCGGTTGTACTATGTATGTATGTATAGTGTACAAAAGAAAAATGTAAGGATACATTTTATTCATTTTTATTTTTTTATTTTACATTGATGATAATTTTCTTTTTGTTTTTCTTTTTCAAAAGAGTTAAGAAAAACAAGAAGGATTTTAACAAAAAAAAACCAGCAATTATTTGTATCGACAACGGATTTGATTTGTATAAGTCTTGATAACAATAAAAAGTTAAAATTACACTAATGTAACGAAAGAAAAAAATCAAAAACAAAATTAAATTTAAAACTTCGAAGTTAATATTATATCACAATTTTAGCTGAGGAATTAATTGAATTAAAAACTGAAACGTACATATGTGTATGTATACAATTTCAGTTGTTAATTAGATTAAAAAATTACAAATGTATATCAGTATGTGACAACATATCACGTTATGCATGTACGTACATACATATATGACACTGTGTATGCATATGTTGGTGTATGTGTATGTGTTTTACAAAAAAAAAAAAAATTCCACAATAAATACAGAAAAAAACTTTAAATTTACTTAATAAAATCATAATATACGAATATGTTGAAATGTGTGCAATTTAAGTATGTGTACAGATACATATTCGCATTTGCATATAAAATATTAATTTTTATATTTATACACTGTATAATGTCAGAGAATTTTTGTGGGAAAAATTTTTTAAAATATTTTTAAGTTTTTGGGAAAAGAAAAAAAAGGTAAAATCAAAATAGGAAAGAATAAAAACTGCTTATTGTCATAAACATTTTAAAATATAAAAAGATCGCATTTATAATATTATAAGTTTTCTCCAGGTTACAATACGGTGTATTTAAATTTTCACAAAATTTCACCGAAAAAAATATTTCAAAAGCCAATTAAACAATTATTTTCCACTTATTCTCATCAGTTACTAGGTATTAATATTTTGTGTTCATTAAAACAAAACAAAAATAAAATAAAATAAAAAAATAAATAAAACAAAAGAAGAGAAATATGAATTTTTCGAATTATGTATATCATTTTTTATTAAAAGAATGCAGTTGGTATTTTTAAATGCTTTTGTATTGTAAGCTCTTTTGTATAAATGCTCTTTTGATCGTTTAGCAGATTTTTTCTATCTCAACAGTGTTCAAATGTATTTAACATACAAGACAAGCATTCATAAATCGTAACGTGTGTCCATATTTTGTGTATCTACCATGTATTTAATTTTTTTTCAGTTGATTTTATTGCATGACCTTTTTTTGAAACGAATAAAAACAACTAAAAATTAGTATATTTTTTTCCAGTAAAATTTCTTTTTTTTTCTCAACAAAAACAAAAAATTTAATTGACATTTATTGAGCACAAAACTCTATTACATGGTTTTATAGAAAGTTGTCAAAAATTTTGATTGTTTAAGTTTATAAAACAAAAAAACAAAAAATAGAATAACGTATTCAGCAGTTTTACTAAGTACTTATTGAAATTTTTGAAAATTCTCAGATGATTCGTTTTCATAAAAGCAAAATAAGTTATATAAATTATTGGCTTTTTTATTGTTTAACACAAGTTAATCATTTTTCAAACTGCATATAAACGACATAGAGAAAATTGTCCCGGAATGTCACAAAATTAAATTGTCTAAGTTTCATACTTCTGTACGTATCCTATCTCAAATGTAACATAAATTTTAAACATGTGACAAATATGATTTCGTTTAATTTGACCGTTAGTTAGTTTTTTGGTCGTCTTTTGAAATTAGTTTTTTGTGAACATAATTTGAACCTACAATTTTACTTTGAGTAAAATTGAAACCCTCAATTCTGTTAGGAAAAACTAAATGTTGGCTTTGTATCTTCGAGAACAGAGACCAACCAAAGTGCAAAAAATATTATTTTCAATTTTTTAGAGTAATTAAATTTTAAACGTACACTACAAAACATGTACAAATATATACGTACATATGTATGTATATGTATGTATACCACGGCGATATGTAGAAACATCTATTCAAAATTCCAGTAATTAATAACATAGTGACATTATTAAAAGAACACAATATTAACGTTTTATTGTATATAGTACATATATATTTATGTATGTTCATTATGTTGTTTTTGTCTTTGTTTTTACATACTTAACACTTTCAATCTGTAAAGACATGTAGGCTCTAAAACGTTTAAAATAAATGTTTTTATACGAAAAAATCCCCGAAACATGAGAAAACAATAAAGAAACACATGAAAATTGTGTAACTATTTTTTATTGTTATTTTGCGCTTGTCTTCTTTGAAAATATATTACTAGCAAAAAAAAAAATTTTTTTTATATATGTACAACGTATCTATACGTTAGATGTATGTATGTATAACAAAATATCCACACATACATACATATATACATATTTACTTGGCTCCTCCTTAATACATACATATATTTTTCTTTAAGAATAAGAATCAAAAAATAAAAACAAAAAAAAATCAACATATCAAAATAAAACAAAGTGTAAGTTGAAATAAAAAAATGAAAAAATATTTATACTCCTATATTTTTTCTCCAAACTAATATTGGAAAGGATACTGAACAATGCGCATGACAATTGCAAATATGTAGGTACTACTACATTTTATTATCCTTTAATTATAGGAGAAAATATTCGGATTTAAGATTATACGAATGATGTAACATATTTTTATTTGATCGGTAATTCAGTAACATATTCATAAAATACAAATATTTTATTTCTACTAAAATTGTTTAGTTCTAATCTTACAGGAATTTGAATAACGTATATTACATTTTTTCTTTGCATAAAAATTTTATTGTACACTAATATACGATCATACATCGTCCGTTATTTTTTTCAATTTTTGAGTCAGGGATATAATACATATTTGAAAGCAAAAATTATAATGAATTAGTTAATGAAATTAATAGTTTAAAAAAAAAATGAAAAAACAAATGAATATTCAAATAATTCAAATAAAAAAATAATCAATTTTCAAATAAATAAGATGTTCTTGATGCTTTTAAAAAATTGTAGCTAAAAAACGGCCATATAATAAATTTCATGTAAAATTTGCATATCAATTTAATTTTATGGGAAAGAATTTTTAAATTTTTCTTTTAATTTAAAAAATAAAGAGAAAACAAAAAAATAATAAATTTGAATACCTATTTTCATAGCATCAACATAAATACAATATTTAAAAATTCTACTACATCTTTACAGGGCAACCAAAAACAAGTATTACAAAGTGCGTTTTCCTTAAAAGCTCAAAAAATTTATAGCAAAATAAACACTTTTTTTTTTGAATTTCATTTTAACAGAAATACCACAGATTAAAAATTACGTTTTCAGAACCAAATGCTCTCTTTACATTTATTCTTGAACATCCTGTGTAAATACACTTCAACTCATACTATATAAAATGAATCACAAATGAACAAAACAATTGTAGTAAACATTAAATGTTCACAAGAGAGATTTAAGATTGTACATTTAACCCCATATATATTGTATATGCTTGTTTCACTAAGATTTAACTTCTTACTTCAATGCTATATGTACTTTATACTCCTACACGTGTTCATGTCTTACGTATTGTACGTACATACATAAAAAGATCATTTTTAACATGTGTATATTTTTTTTATTTCAATATACACGAAATCTACAATATTGCAAATAAATGTGTACATTCGTATGTATGTACATATGTACATATTAATACTAAACATGAAAAGAACATTATAAAAGAAAAAATATTGTGACAAAATAATTCCTTTAAATCTACTTTTGAAAGGATATAAGATTATAAGGTTATCAAGTTTTGATTGTATATATTTATGCATTCAACATACACATGTACATATATACCAGTTATATATGCATGACATTTTGAAAAACATATTGTTGAAAGGATATATAAAAACATGACAGTATATGGTAGTATGTTATTATTATAAATTTCATACGCTAATTTCATTTTTTTTTCTTACCATGTAAATTAAAACGGAAATGTTAAAAAATTATCAATATTTGTCCAGATAAAGATTTTCGTCAATCATTATAAAATACTATACAAATTTGTAAAAAATGATGAATTTTTATAAGATTTATTTTTTTTATAACAAATTTAAAAATTTGTCCAATAAAACGTTTAATCAAATATTTATTAGATATCACTTACTAGTAACTTTTAAATGTATTTGTATCCATCCTCTTTTTAGAATTGTCTAAGCTGTCAATTATATTCCATTATCTAAACTAATCACTGAATCTAAAATTTAAAAACTACTATCAAAAAAACTACTGACAAAAACTAAAAAATAATTCGAAAGCAAAAAACACAAAATAAACGGAAATTTTTGTTCATTTTCAAATTAAACGTTTTAATACTTGATATCAAAAAAAAAGCATAAAAAATTTTTTCAACTAAATTGAGCATTAATTAATTCATTTCCTTTTCCTTTCTACTACTAAAAACGAATGCAAAAAAAAAAAAATAAATTTTTTTTCTGATCTAAAATTTACATACTGGAATTAAATGGTATGCAATGTGAAAAATGTGAAAGCCTAAGAGGCTTTCCTGTTAATCCTTTGTCATATTTTGTACATATCATATATACTTTTATGTGCGTTCTAATCCGCTGTACTCACATTTATGAAAAAAAATTTTTTTTTTTTGTTGAAAAATAAGCACCTTTTCTATTTGTTTTACACATTTTTCATTTTCGTATGGAACATGACGTAAAAATACGAAAAAATAATATGAATGGGTAAAGATGAATTTTACAGAAAGAATTTTCACAAAAAAAAAAAAAAAAATTAAAAATACAAATAGAAAATATTGTGAGTATAATAATCTTTCGTTGAACTCGATTATTATGCAATGCAAATCTCATATGTTGTGGTTTATAAATTACACAGAAGAGTTGCTTTAAACATTTTCAAATTAATAGTCGAACTTTTTCCATCCTTTTTTATGTACATATGTATGTGCCCACACAGATTTTAATTTTTACAGTTCAACATAGTATGCTTTAAAAAAATTAACTGCATTTTACGATAGAAATCTGTATTTTAGATTAAATTTAATTTTACACACATACAGTTAAAATTTCCATTTAGAAAGTATTACAATCAAAGGATAAAAAACTAGAGCAGTTCTAAAACAGATAAGTAATACTAGAATTACAAAAAAAAAAAAAGAAATCATTTTAAATTTTCGGAAATAACTGAAATTAAAAAAAAAATATATATATCAAATTTTTGCTAAATTTTACTGACTTCTATTAAACAAACAAAAAAAATTATTTTGTCTTTGTTTTAAATTTTGTTTATTTTTTATTTATAAATTGAAAAGAAGTATTTCCGAAAAAAAAAAAAACAATAAATAGAAACAATAACAGAAATACAAAAAAAAACAACAAAAATAAATTTATACATTACAGATCTCCTTAAGACAAAAAAAAAATTTAAGAGGGTTGAAGATGAAGTCTAGAAATAAAGAATTTATTGATTGCTTTTTTTTATTTATTACTTTTCATCATCATTTTATGTGTATCCAAAAAGGGGATTATTTTCTTATATACTTGATCACATAAGTTTAGAAAAATATAAAATGTTTGTATTAAAAAAACCAACAGATATATGTATGTACATAAGTATTTTTATTGCTATCATCGTATACGTATGTATGACTGCGTAAGTACAATTCAAAATTTAAATATAATTTCATTTAAAAAAAGAGAAATAAAACAAAGCAAAAATAAAACAAATGTGTAAATTGTAAAAATAATAACAGAAGGATATGTTAAATAAATGCAAGCGATAATGTATGTATGTATATGCATGTATCCTACATAGATACATTTGTATGTACATCGTTACTCCATGGGTTAAATATTAATATTCTAATATCTATTATTACCACCATATGATATGTACTTTATTGTGTATTTTTATCTCAACACATACACAAATCGATGTACATTATACATATACGTATTTATACATAAATATACATTCATTTGTATGAAAATAATGAAATGTTGGAAAGTGAAAATTTTTATTGATAGATATCACAATTATTTCTGACATAACAGTCATGATACGAATATCAATCAGTTAAAAGATGATATGATGACTTTCTTTTTTCTTTTTTTTTTTTGAATTTATTTGAAACCGTCAATTGACAATCATCACCATCATCATAGTCATCATCATGATAATAATGAAAAATAAATATAATAAAATTTTCATTTCAATGTTAAGCATCAGGTACATTTTTAGAATGAAAAAAAAAAAAACTGTGATAAAAAATACAAAAATTTTTAATACAGAATAAATTGAATTTAAATAAATAAATAAAAAATAAAATAAATTCAATTGAAAATTTTCAAATGAATGTGATAAAATGTATATGAAATTTTCACGTATGTATGTATGTATGTATATTTTTTTAAAAAATTGACACACATATTTGAAAAAATGAAAATTTATTATTATTTAATAGAAAAAAAAAATAACCAAATGGATAAATTACTTAAAAGATATTTTGAGAACAAATTTGTCTTAATCAAGGCTCAATCTTTAGTCTTGTTATTCATCAAAACAAATAGACCGTGACCAAACTGAAGGCGAGAATTGATTAAGTAGGTGATACTAATCCATATAAGATGTTAACACAAAAGACGCTTACCAGAAAGACCCAGAAATAAAAGGTTGTATATTGTCATCACGTTTCAAACAAAATCAAATACAAATTTGACACAGAAAATTCTACAAGGAAATATGAAAAAGTCAAAACTCAAGAAAAAAAGAGTTATTAGCAAGGAAAAGTTTTACTTTTAAGTTTTACCTTTTGATTTCTTTTGATATTAACATTTTGAAATGTATGCATATATGATACAGAAAAATGAATTTGTGTTAACCCAACACATGTACACGTATTGTGTATGATGATATTTTATTGTAACTAATGCACACATATATACATATATTGCAGAAATAATGTGAAAGTTGAGGTACCATTTTAGAGAAAATAAAGAAAAAAAAAAATTAATTTTTAATTTAAATGTATCGAAAAAGTTTTTTGTTTTAAAATGAAAAATAACTGAAATACACACATACACACATGATTGTCTATGAGTCCCAATGGTAAACAGATAAAATTTTTGACATATTGTAACACCCATAAAACTATTATGTAACCATCATATAAGTTTTCAGGTACACATATAGGTATAGTATGCAGTGTATACAGAAAAAATATTTAAACTCATGTTATATTATACACATTCGCAAGAATGACGTTTATATGGATTTACCAATAAATATATGTACATACACGTTATAATTAAATTCATAATATGAAAAAAGTAATTTTAGTTTCAATATATTTTGTGGTTATAAAACTTTTCATCAAAAAATTTTATTTATTTATTTATTTACTTTTGAAAAGCTAATAAAACGAATAATAAAAAAGATGTTCAAGTAAATATACTACATACATATGTATGTACATGTGTGCAAATGTACATATATATACATATGTATGTGTGTATAGAAAATTTTTAGTATTGATTAAGAAGTTTCATTACATTGAATTTTATTATGTTATTATTTGTGCTTAAGTATCTAAGGTGTCCTGAAAATGAGATTACGATTTTTCCAATAAGGTAAATACAAGCAAAATCCGATTAGCAAAACTAAATTTTAAACAAAAAATTTTTGGTCTTTTAATTTGCAATTAATTTCGTTATTTTTCAAATTTTACTCACATAAAAGGTTTGTTTTTGAATTTAGATTTGTGAAATATATGTACATCCCAACTGTACAAGAAAATTGAGCAAATATTGGCAATCATATGACATCAAGTGATTTGTATGTCCTAAAACTTTCAATTTACCATGTTCCAGAATGAATGGATCTTAGAAAATTTAAAACAATTTTTTAGTCAAAATAATTTGAACTTTAAAAAACAATACTCTTAGTGTCATTTATTTCGTGTCACCCTACATATATTTAAAATTTACAATAATATACATTGATAATATGATGTAGATGCAAGAGAATATCTCAAGCAATTTATAAAAATATTATACTAAATTAAATTTCATGTCACAAAGGTAAAATTTAAAAAATAATAATTTTTCATTTTTACTTTTTATTTTTTAGGAACTTCAGGTAATTTCAATTTTTTTTTTTTTCGTTCGATTTCAATTTCAATCAAAGTTTTTTGATTAAATGAAAAAGAAAAAAAAAAACACAAAATTATTATTAAAACAATAAAAAGATATACGAATATTGTACATTATATTTTGATGAGGAAACAGAGTATTCTTAAACCTCATTACATACATGTACCTTTTCTCTTCACTCAGCGTAATAAAAAAAATAAAAAAATCCATATAAGTGTACACATCACTGTATATGCTACATACTATATATCTTACATTATATTGATGATAATATAAATTACAATATAAAAATCAAAACAGAAGACAGAAAATAATCTAACCAATAAAAAATTATTTAATATTTTCTTTTTATCAAATTATGAAGATTCGAAAAAAAAAATCTCTCAGAACAATTTATTTCATAATCCTTCGAGGATAACAAATCCACTTATACAAAAGTAAATAGGATGTATAGATTATTTGATTTTTTTTTTTTTTTTTTTATTAGATATAACAACATGATGTTCTAATATTACAGCAGATTAAATATTTACTTATATGATGTAAAAGAAATCAAAACTTTTATTAACTTATTTTTAGGTGATAAATATTATTTACCGTTATTTTATTTTGTTGATTACTTTATTTCATGTAATAAAAAAAAGTCGTTTTTCATTAATCAATATATTGAAAATGAATTTTATCTGATTATATTCTTCATAATCGAAAAAAAAATCACGATGTATAGTATAAGATAGAAACATTAAAAAAAAATACTGGACTGAATAGAAACGGCGTATCATAAATTTTTTTAAAAATTTTTTAGAGATTAACCTTCGAGACCTAATTTGATTTTAAGTAAACTACAAGACAATGATCATAAGACATAAATCAAAGACAATTATTTCTATAGCAAAGATAGCAAATAGACTCAATAATAGCGACAATTTATCAAACATTCTTTAACATTGTCGCTGTCGCTATAGGCAGACACTATAACCAAACTCCGGGCTTAAGTTAAATTAATATCAATGATTTAAATCATTTATGGCAAACATGCGTACGACCGTTACTACAAATTCAGTTTAAATGATGCAAAACATAAAATAAATTGGAATTCAGTTAATAGATAAAAAATTAAACAAAGTTGGAAACTGAGTACTTTGGAAAACCATAGCATGTATTCCCTTTAAAATGTTCCCTTTGATACACGTGTAAACATAATCCGTAAAAAATACTTTTAAAACTATACAAATGTTTTATGGTTAAAAAAATTGCAGTATGTTAGCAAATGTTAGTGCATGTAATGTAAAACATAAGCATCCTAAAATTTTGGTAAATTTTTTCTTTGTTTTTTTTTTTTTTTTTTGATATTTTGCACTGTTGCTTATTCAAAAATTTTTTTAGACAAAAGAAAGAAAAAAAATTTGAAACTTAAAATTTGATACTTTTCCAATAAAAGTTTAACAAGAAAATATTATTTTCTTTTTGCTATTTTTTTTTTCTTTTCTTCTATCTTTTTCATTTGATTTCTATTTTTAATATAAAACAAAAACAGAAAAAAAACAGACAGATGAAATAATTCACGTGGAAAATTTATTTCACAAAAGAAAAACAAAAAATCAAGCTAACAAGTTAGAATAAAATATATTTCGAAACAAAATATTAAACAAATTTAATAAGCAGGTACATATACATACATATATGTATGTATATCAGACATAAATATAAAATAACACACAAGTTTAGGTGAGTTATAAAAATGAATGAAAAACAAATTTAATTTTTGTTTTTTTCTTATTTTCTTTTTGTGATATAACAATCGAGCCTTTATCTCCAAATAGGTATCAAAATTATTTTTTGTAATTTTAATGATTTAGAAAATTTTAAAAATAAAAATGATATGTAGAACGCATATATAAAAAAAAGGATATATGAATTTATTGATTATTTTTGATAGACTTGTATATAACACGTGCACATTTTTTTATATACGAAATTGTTAAAAAAATTGAAAAAACAATCAAATAAAATTTTTATTTTATCATAAATCTGACATAAAATTTCAAAACAATTGAAAATATATTGAATACACGTTGGAATGATGAATACGTTTATATATTGTATAAAAATACATATATGTACGTGCGAGTTTTTTTTTTTAACTTTTCAACAGAATTTTTAATCCAACTTCACGTATATAAGCGTAACCGTAAGAACCGTAATAAAAAAATTTTTACGAACGCGTTCAATTTAACATTTTATTTATTTTATATCTTGTCATTTTTATTATGTTGTTATCACATTATCGTCATGGCAAAATTGACAAAAATATCCTTTAATTCGTGAATGAGTATGAGCACACAATTTGTTATTGTTGTGCATGTAGAGCTCATTTTTACGTGTTTTTTTTGTTTCTTTTTTTTTTTTTTTAAATTAATTTATTATGAATTTTCCTTGTTTTTCAACAAAATATGAAATCATGTAAGGTTACCATTCAGATAAAAGAAAATTTAAGTCACTGATATCTTAACAAAAAATAGTTACAATATTATGACTAAAATGAGTATACTATATATAGAAGTCAGGAATAAATTGTGTTCTTATGGAAAACTAAGTGACTAACCTATGAAGAAGGTATTTTTGAGCTAATCTAAAGACGCAAGATGGGTAGACCAAAGTTACGACAGATAGAAAGAAAATTAGCTCATTTGAAAATCTGAATATGGACCACAGTTCAGGACACAAATCTAAATAAAATTGCCTATTAAAGAAGGCTACATAAAATCAACATCAGATTTAAAGGCCAATAACGATGATGACCATCGTATTCTTCCTTTTTTTTCATTTAAATTTTTTTTTTTTTAGTAAATACTGATTAACCCCTAAGGTTAAAATGACATATGTATCTCTATCTGATGTCCTGGCTCTAAATACACATTGTACAGCACATATGTATGTATGTACGTTTATATGAATGTATGAAAATAATAATTACATTATCAAGCATTGTCAGCAAATTCATATATTTTTTATTATTATTTTGTTTTTACTTATATCATGAACTTTTTCGATATAGTGTACATACATACAATACATGTATGTATGTTCATAATTTATAGACTTTAACTCATTGTTATAACATTTAAAGAATTTATTGTCTCTACTTTCATTTTTGTGAATTCTCAAGAGGTCAATAAAAAAAAATAGAAACAATACATAATTCACATAAAGACTTTACACATATTTATAGTTTAAGTCATGATGCTTTTTTTTTTCATTTTTATTTTCTAAAAATCATCTAATCTATAAAATTCATTCTCATATACAGTGGTTTTCTATACATGTACTCTACATACAAACAATACTACATAAAGTTACAACACAAAATGTACTTACATAGATCACTGTTGTGTAAATGAATGAAAAACTTACAGAAGAGAAAAAATTTCAAAAAAATAAGAGTCAATGTAACATACAATGTCCAAAATCAAATAATAGTTGGCTTGAGGACATTGACAATATACATATAGAATCTACATCTAGTATAGTTAGGAAAAATGTCAAAAAATAACGAATATTATTTTACGTATGTACATATCTACAAGGACGAATGTGTGCATGTATAAATGATACAAATATATCACTTTTTTTAAAGTTAAATTTCTGTACTTTTTTTTCTTCTCAACTACATACATACATACGTATCCGTTTTTTATGTTTTTACACAAGAAGAATTAATAAAACAAAAAACGAACAGGGATATTTTACCTAACTTAAAAAAATTTCGTCATGTCAACATTTTGAACTATACGGATTACATAACAAAAAAAAAAAAAAAACTTGATCAGTTTCTCTAGTAAAGAACTTAATATACCGAACGAGAAATATTTCACAAGTTTGAAAAACGAATTTGTCATTTTGGATGGTTAAAATTTAATTTTTTTTCCTATTTTTTAATTTATTTTTTTTTTCTAACAAAGTGGTAAAATTTTATACGTAAAAAAATATATTTGATATACAAAAAAAAAAAAAATAATAATAATAATAATAATAAGAAAAAATACAGAGTATTCTATTCAAAAAATGATCCAATTAATTGACATCAAAAAATATGGAAATATTTATTTAAACCTACATACTTAGAACTGCCTTAACTTACCAGAATTATGCGGGGAGAGTGTCAAAGAGATTAGGTTACACTCTTAGACAGTATCGATGATTTTTTAAAGGTGATAAAAAGTTTACACAATACTACTCTCAATTCCCCCATAAAGCATTATTTGGTTCCGTTTAGTTATTCTAAATCGATAAAAATGTTTTTTTTTCTCTTTATTTTGTATTACTGGTTTTATTATTTTGCCTTTTCTCATTATTATAATTTAAACAAAGTTGTCATCATAATCAGTTTCAAAAGTGTAATATTTTATTTTATATTTGTATTTCATAAATTAACTTTCTATCATTATGTGTATGTACGTATACGTATAAATAACACTATGTACATATCAGTCAATCTTCTCTCATAAACATATAAGTAATAAATCTTATGAATTAATCATAATTCAACAGTATGTTTTATCAAAAATTTCTTAATAAGTGTTTAATTATTTTATGTATGTCATTATATCTTTATACACACATGACATCATATACAAAATTATAAATAATGTATATAAACTATAAATATTTTAATTACATTATTATACGTCAACATTAATATAAAATTTGCTTACACATGTTATAATCATTAAACTCTGTATCCTTGTCGTTTTAATGTCAGTTACATTGGATAAATCACAAATTCATATAATATAGTATGTAATTCAACTCATTATAGATATAAATTGACATTTATATGTACACCACTTATGTATATGGTACAAGAGATTTTCTTGAAATGAATTCATAAGATACATAAATATATGTACATACTGTATGTAATATATTTTTTTAACATCTAATAATATATTTATTGCTGTATAAGGACTTTTTGACAGCTTGTATACATAAGTTTTATTGTAATTATTATCTGTATACATACATGCTTACATACATATATTGACATTTAGAAGATCTATATAGAAGATTTGACAAACGTTAATTAAAATGAATTAATAATCATCATATTTGTCAAAATCGATTTTGATTTGATTATATTTATAATTTTGTTGGGACACATGAATTGGTTTTTTTTTTTAAATAAATTATTAATTAAAAATTTTTTTAAAATAAATTATTATTATTATTTTTTAATTTTGAAAAGTATGTAGTAAATATTTGAAATTATCCGGGCATCCTGGAGATTCCGTTAAAATATCGAGAGCAGCTGAGTTTTTCTATTACTCATCTTACCCTCATGATAGTGCTGTTGGAGCTTACTTAGAGAGAGATTAATCACGATTTCTCGAAAACATACATAGCTATGCTATAACAGATAGAATTGAATCTGATTTTTCAAATAGGGGGTTGAATAACAGATTTTAAGGTCTTGATGCAAAGGAACATTTTTATTATAATTTTCATAAAAAAATTTAAAAAAAGACAAATAAAATCTTTGATGTCAGTTTTCATCAATATTCATTTATCCTATGTAAAAAATATTTTACTAAAATAAATGTGCACATGTAATATTAAAATTAAAATAAAAAATTTTAAAAATTGAATTTCATAAAATGAACTGTATTATATAAAATTATTTTATTAGATTTTTTTCTTCTCTTTTGAAATTTTATACATACGTGTACACATACGTATTCCTTCATAGATATGTACGTAATTGAATTTGTGCAATTAGGAAAACAATTTGGTTAAATTTACGTCAAGATTAAAAATAATAAAACAGAATAAAATAAAATTTTGTAAATAATAATAAAAGCAACAAAAAAAAAACATAAAGTACCCTCATGCGTTAGATATAAAATATATTAGATTACATTTACAGAATATACACACATAAAATGATATTGGGTACACCCAGGTACAAACTTGCGTTACGCGATAGATGTTACACAATACCTATGGGTGTTCACGAAATTTATGTTACATAGGATAATATCTGCTGATTTTTAATAAAATACAAAAAATAAATATTTTTACGTACAACACAAAAACAAAAAAAATGTATTAGTTACCAAGTAAAAACAGTCAGTAATTTTTTTTGAATTTCTTGTTTTATTTTATCTTCCAAATAAATGATTTTGTATTTTTTTGTTTTGCCACAAAAATTTACGAAAATTAATTTTTTTCTACTTTGTTTTGTAAACAAGGTAAAAATAATATAATGATCAAATCATTGATCAATGTATACTTTAGAACACGTAAGTCAATATGTATATGTACCTAAAAAAATGCATATAAAATTTCATGTACGTGTAGTGTAAGATATAAAACATTAATCAAATACAATGATTTATTTAAAACGATTGTTGGCGAGTTCATACAAAAAAAACAAATTCTTAAACAGTATAAATTGCGTGAAAATGAATCGTATGTGCTTTACACTTTATATGTATCATATGTACATATTTTTACAATAATAAGTGTAACATTTACGTATACATATATAAAAATTACACCTTTTCACATATGTATATTTTATTGATGACATTAATAATTTTCACAATCTAAATATAAAGTTTTCTTTCTTCTTTTAAATGTGGGAAAGTAAAAAACCAAACAATAAAAAAGAAAAAAAAATCAAATGAAGAAAATTTTATTGCGTGCATTTTAATTTTTATTTATATTAAAGAGTACAACAGTTTGTAAAATTAATGGTTTATAAATGATGTCACACACTGAAATTAAAAGACATTAACAGTAAATTATGATGCTGGCAAAGATAAGAGGGTGAAAATATTTTCAATTTTTATGTACATACATATAGGAAAACTTATACATTGAATATACAGTTAATCACATAAATATTTAGACTGAGAAAATTTTTCCAATTCATTAAGACTATATCAAATTTTTTAAATTTTATTTCATTATTTCTTAATTTTAATTTTTATTTTTATTTCAGTACAGGTGCATGTCAGACTTTCAAAGATTGAAAGTATTCCACTAAGTTTATATCAAAATTTGTATACAGTTCGGTTATTATAAAGTTTCAAAGTTTATAAATACATATTTCACAATTTATTTGTAAAAATTGAAAAATAAATGTGCCCTAAGTAAAATTAGCTTAAGGAAGTCAAATAATAGTGTTACTACCTGTATATGACATAGCTTATAACGTGTACATCGCACACATACATATATATCTGCATAAATTTCAATTTTAACGGGTTTTTAAAACTCATTTTGAAGCGCTTAATACAGAAAAATTGTTATAATTTAAAGTTAGTTTACTTTTACCCCCCTTTATTTAGTACAAGAAATAATTAAATCGGTTAAAATTTACTTAGGTTTAAATATAAAAGCATTTTTAATATTTAATTAATTATTCGACGAAATTAATCATACAAATAGAAAATGAAATAAAAGCAAAATAAAATCTTGTAAAATAGAAAAATTGTATAACTTCCAAAATTAAAATGTAACTGAAAATTATTTTACAATTATTGTGGTTTTAACATGCGCGAAAATAAATTCGCCTCTTACAAATTCTCCTACAACATAGCATGCATGTACATATGTACACGTATGTATGTATGTATAAAAAAAAATTTTTTTTGCAGCATTCGATCTAACAACAACTTTTCAATTTTTCTTTCAGTCTTTTGAATACCATTTTTTAGCAAACACCTCACATACATATTTTAAACTTTTTTGAATGAAATATAGGTATTCGTAATTATACTATATCAATCTGCTTCTATACCAATGACATCTACATACATACATATGTATGTACATATGCTCACATCAGTGTAAAAAACTAAGAATGAAATAGAAATTTAACGAAACCACATAAACCAGTGTATCCTATTTAGAAAAATAAAAAAAAAATTTTTGAAAACCACATAAGAACTGCTACATGTTTTTAAGTAATAGATAATAAAACAAAACATATGAACCAATTTCCTTAAATAAAAACAAAAATTCTATAAATTAACTCCAGATAATGTTGCTTCTTCACTCACATTCATGTACAATTCATAAATAAAAACTCAGAAAAATTACATTTTCTTTTGTATAATCACAGCTTTGATAAGATAAATTTCTAACTTCAATGACTTTTGTTAGTTCAAATACTCACAAAAAATTTGATTTATTTTCTCTTGGCTTTTTTGAACTAACATAATTTATATTAATTTTTTTTTTAAATTTATTTTAAATGTAAAAAACTTGTAATTTGAATTTTATTTATAATTTCAATGTAGTCCTGTAATTGTTATCTAGAACATGAAAATACTTTTAAATTTTAAATATGAAATTACTCATAAAAAGGCAGTTAATAATTTTCATTTTGGATTGTTATATACAATTACGCTTGTAATTTTTCTTTTTGTCAGGAGAAATAGAAAATTTTCCTTTATAGAGCATAATAGATCAACATACAATTGTAAGCCTAGAAAATAAAAATAAATCGTCAAACAATTAATTATTTAAAAATTCACATTTTTACTTTGGAACAGATTATTTTGTTAAATGAAAAGTTTATTTATTTATTTCAATTTAGAAAATGGTATTAAGTGTACTGAAATTTTATTTTATTTTTATTTTCAATAAGTACCAATTAATTCACACCTGATATACATACATATGCATGTGTATATAAATGTATAATATCATATACAGCATAGATACGTGTACATGTAGATTATATTATTTTATGTTTGCTGTTACACACAGAATTTTTAAAAAAATTTTCCCCTAATCAAATCTATTAAAAACGAAATTTAATGTTCATTCGTACACACATGTGTGCGTGTATAATAGCAATTTATATTGTTGGGATATTATTCTCATATAATAACAATTTTAACAACAGAAAATCAATATTGACCGTGTTAGCTATAATACAAAAATAAAAAAATAAAAATTCGTTTAAACTACATATAATATTTACTGCACTTTAGCTTATAATTATCAGATTATAACAAGTATTATTGTATATTTTCATGTTATAAATTGATAATATGGTTTACCCACCATGAAAAAATGAAAACCACTTTATATACATACATTTATTCAACTAAAAAATTACGTACCTATACATAAACCGTCGTCTGCTATAGAAAATCAAAAATATCAACTTTGTAGCTTATTAACCTGATAATTTTAATATTAAATACTTCATAAGCTGCTTTTGTATCGTAAAAAAAAAATTTAATCTATAAGTGTGTAATCTTCGGATTACACAATTGTGAGCTCATTTAAATCGTGTTTTATGTATATTTTGCTTATTTGATTACTTTGATTTTATATTTTACACTTTTCCAAATGCATGTTTTTGAATTTTTGAAGATTTCTATGAAACGAAAACGCTTCAGAACAAGACTTCATTGAACAGGAATATAATAGAGAATGAAGATTAAAAGATACGATCATAAATAAATATGAGAAAATGGACTAGATGTAGATAATAAGAAAATATTATTCGCATAAAGGCTGTACAAATTTTCAACTGAGGAAATCAAGAAACCATTCTTAGAAAATTTCAATTCATTTCATCATTTATTGTTTTATACCATTTTCTTCTTCTTGGTCATTTTTTTATTTTATTTTCATGATAGTATTTTTCTGTAAATATAAAAATGTAATACAAAAATACAGATATTCGTTGAACTAACATTGAATATTGTTGCACATTAAAACTTTTCATGTCTAGTTTTCTTTTTGAATTGTTAACATACTTATAAATGAAAATTTGTTTTCTTTTTCATTTGTAGAAAGAAGTTTTTTGATAAATAAAAAAAAAATATACATAAAAATTTCCAATAAAATTTCTTCAGAGTACAATCTTACAACATTTTTAAAATATGAATTATTATTATTATTATTTAAAACTATTAAATTGACAATAATAATTTGTTTTTTGAATTGAAAGTGATGGAACGTGGAAAAATCTGTAAACATAATAAGCGTTCTAACACATTCACCAAAATGTACAAGAACTTTTCTCTTTCTCAGCATTATAATTACAATTCATTCTTTGACCTAAATGCTAAAAAATGAACTACAAAATTAAAAATAAATTTTACGTTTTTATTTTATGAATTTTCCGATATTATAAGAATTTCTGTTGAAAATTTTTATACATACCCACACAAATCTACATCTTGTGCTAGCTATTATGAACCCCTAGGCTCATGAACTCAAACCAAATTTTTCAAAAAGGGCTTAAAATCAATCATGTTTTTTAAGTTATTTGTATTTACATAAATAAATCATTGTTAATAATTTGTAAATCCAGTTTTATATTTTTGAAAAATGAATTTCAAATATAATTACTTCAATTTTACAAAGGATTAAAATTACAAAAATGTTTAAAAATTTATAATAAAATAAAAAAAAAAGACAAAAACAAAATGTAAGGCAATGATTAATTTTGTTTTTTGAAAATTTCAAAACTCTACACAAGAAATTTTAATTCCATCAAAAATACAAATAATAAATTTATTTTATATAATATAAAGTTTAATTTTAGTCTCTTCATCATCGAAAAGAAAATTTACATATGTACACGTTCCTATGTATGTATGTGTACGTTTACACGTTTAATGGTATATACTTTATAAATCCTATTACAAAACTTTAACTTGTTTTTGTTATTTTATATACATATATTTTTTTATTTGTCTTGTGTATATATGTATACATAATAATCGAACATAATATGTACAAAACAAGCGCAACAATATAAATGTATACGCGTATACACAAAAATACAACATACATATGTATGTATATAGTATATAAAAGAGGAATAAAAAATGAATTAAAAGTTTTTCATTCTTTTTGAAACAAAACATAAAGTTTATTCTTGTCACATTTTGAATGATTAATTTTTATCGATAAGAAGGTAATGGAAAAAAAAATTTTTTTTTTTCAAGATACAAGTAAAAATTATGTAAATAACTTAACTTTACACAAAAAGACAAAAAATACAAACAAAAATGAACAAAGAAAAAAAGTAAACAAGAAAATTGAAAATCTTTTAAAAGAAAAAGAAAAATTTACAAAAAAAAAGTAAAACAAAAGGAAAAAAACAGAAAATTGGTACAAAATTATGTACAAAAAAAGGAACAGTATACAAATATACATTTTTACCGAAAACAATCAATGTACAATTTTCCTTCCGCACATTTTTATATGTGTTGAAAATGTGATTAAAAAATAAAAAAATAAAAAATTAAAAAAGACAAATGATTTATTACAGTCTTTTGCTTCTTCAAATTGAAAATTTTGTACGTTAATCCTTTACTTTACTTAAAATTGTTTGTGCAATGTAGCACTCGTTTTTTTTTTTAATTTAAATTTAAAAATTCAATTTGCCACATTTGACGGTTATTTTTTCATCATTTGTATATTTTTGTGTGAAAATTTTATTTTGTGTCTTTTCACATGAACCTTATAAACATCGTTGGTTCCGTTATAAAGCCCAACCAATTAATTCATTTATAATTTTTCAATTACTATTCTCATACACAGAATTAAAGCTTTTTTTTTTTTAAATTTCCCTAATTTTAAGAAATTTGCAGAATTTCGTAATCAAGAAAAATTTAATTTTTTGCACTACCAGAGCATAAGTCCAAAAGATCTATAGGGAACCCAAAAGATTTTACTTGCTCATTGTCATAAATCTCTATATTGATACCTCCTATTTACATCTTAATGTTTCAAAATTCACTTATACATGGTAAAATAATCAAAAAAATTATCAACAGATTAATGATTGAAGATTAATAATTCAATAAATCAGTTAATCAATTTCATTTTTAAAAATAAACTCAATTATTTAACTACAGGAAATTGGTAGCTAACAGCTATTAAAAAATCATATTAGCTTAAAACTGCTAATATACCTACATTATGCATTTAATAGTGATAATAATTTTGTTTTTGTGATTACACAGTTTCATCAATTAACCATTATATCTCTCATTTATATACAGCGTACAAGCAAATATCTTTATACAGACATACATATGTATATACACAAACCAACACATATCGATACAGACGTACATAATCTGCTAAACAACATTATACTTTGTATGCACATATAATTACAAACATTGTTGATTACACAGTATTCAAACAAAAGTTTCATTCAATTATCTTTCATTATCTACTATCTTGTAATATGTCTGATATTAATACACATGTAGTGTAATATCAATGTACGTGTATGTACGTACTCACTTCTACAAACAAAGTTTGCATTCATTCATGTATCTACAAAATTATAACAATGCAGTATATATATAAAATATTCAATTTCCTTTTCAAGTTATTTTTCTTTACAATGAAAATAAATGTAATTATTTCATCATTATGGGAATTTAACATTATAGATTTTTTTCAGTCCTTTTTTTCAAAAAAAAAAAAAATTAAATCACGTAATTACGTGATTTTATTTGTAAATTGTTAGATTAACATTGAGTTATGGTTATAAGGATTTCCTTTTCCTCAAATTGAATAAAAGAATATAGTTCTCAAATCTCATGTATGTACATATGTGTGTGCAAGTAGACATATCAGACCACATGATATAGTTATTAACTTTAATTCTTTTTCAATTTTTGGAACTTTTTTTTCATGATGAATAAAAAAATTAACATATTTTTTTTTTACTTTTATGAAATAAACTTATTACCGTCGTTTATGAAAATCATATATTCTAAAAAAACGAATTAAAATTTATTTGATTTAAATACAGAGAACCAGGTAAACAAAAAAATTTAATTACATAAAATATTATAAAAGATTCACTTAAACGTAATATAAAATAAATAAAACAATTCTTAAAATATGCTATTGAAATTTTATTTTCTTATCGTTTTTATATGCATATATTCTTTTTTTTTTTTTTTTGTTATTTTTCGGTTACTTTTAAATAATTCAAATGAAACAATTTAATATAGAAACAAAAAAAAGGGATCCAAATGTATCATCCATATGCGTACGCGTAAAAACACGATATGTATTACATACATATATGTATGTAGATACGTAAAGAGTTTATTTTTCAAAAAACAAAAAAAAAATCCTCAACATTCTTGAGACACATATGATAAGAACCGTATAAGTAAACACATATACACATATGCCTAAAATTAAAACAATGTATACGCATGGAAAAAAATAAAAAGGACAAAATAAAATTTGAAAATTTATCTGTATTATATTATTTTATTTTGAAAATGGTTTCATAAAATTTAATTTTCAGCCCATTCATCAGAATAATTGAACATATCTGTCAGAATAATTGTTTAGTTTTTAAACTTAATGTTATGTATATTTCTTCAAGAATGAATAATTTATGAATTTCGTAAATTATTATTCATATGTAAGTACATATGTGTGCCTTCTATATATACAAAAAGCTGATCTAAAAATATATGGATTATAAATTGTAGATACACAGATAGAAAATACATATAGAGTTTTTTTTTTTATTTTAGTTTTTATGTCTCTATCTTCTTAACATTTATAGTATGGCTTTTTAACTGTATTCAATTTCTGAATTTTATTTCATAATAAAATTAAGTATCTTAGCTTGTTTTTCAATAATGTTTAATTCATATGACTATTTTTTGTTTATTTTCTATCATTTGCTACTGAGGCCGTACGAAGAAAGCAAGAAAGGGACCAATTTCTTTTGATTATTTTGAACTAAGCTTAACCCCGCTAAAAGTTATAGAGTTTGTGGCAATTTGAAAGCGCTAAAAAAGGAATTTTGATAAACAGATTGGAAATGAATTATTGCCTCATACGCTCTTAATGGGACATCCTGTAAACATACACATGAACAAAATTATGTAAAAATACTTAATAAATAAAGGATATGATGATTGCACTTAATGAAAGATTACAAAGGATTTTACAAATACGTTACACCGAATATTTTTAATTAAATAAAAATCATTATTATAATGAAATTTAAAAAAATATGTGTAAGCTTTACTGACTACATTTGCCTTGTTATTAAATTTAAATAAATTGTACTCGGATGTTAACGTATGCTTTTAATGTCGAATGTACATATATGTATGTATATTTGAATTTTACTTTTTATCGGATTATATTGGGTATTTTTGTATATGAACGATCATTTGATATAAACAGAACAAAATGAGCAAAAAAAGGAAATTTTAAAAACTTGCAATTTATCTCAATGTAATTTAGGATTTTTTTTAAAAGTTTTCTTCATTTATTGTATATGAACTTAAAAACGTAAGGAGTATGTAAGTACATTACTTTTTGTACTAAATGTATACGGTTATGCATTTTATTCTTGAATATAATTTATTTCTATATTGCACGCAATCAAAGCATAAATAAATTGCTACATAGAGATTTCTTTGCGTTTTGTTGTATGCTTCTTGTTTTTTTTTTTTTTTTTTTTTTTTTTGTAAATTGCAAGTTACAATTTTATGGCAACAAGAACGATGTACTTTAATCATGAAAATGTTAGAAATAACGAATTTTTTTTCCATTTACATGTATTTGAAAAACAAAACAACAAAAAAAAATAACTTACTTAGAAGAAATAGTGCACAATAAAATAACATACATAAATTCTTTTTAGCTTTATTTTTAAATTGTGGCTTTTTTTGTGGTTTTCCATTATATCGAATGATAATAATAAATTTTTCAACTGAAAATGAACAACTCAAGTATAATAATTGCAATTAAAGCTAAAATTTTTTTCTTTTTTAGAAAACATTAGTAGATAGGTGTATATATGGGTATGACCAAGTTCAAATAATCCTTAATTTTTTAGCAGAAAATTAAAGAATATGTGCAAATTTTCAAATTGAAAATTTATAAGCTTAACATTTTTTTAATAGCCTTGAGCTTAGCTATAACACTTTTCCATGTAGGATTGTAAGTCGAGGCTCTAAATAACTACTTTACAATTATTATATAGAATGATTCTGAATGTAATACACAGTCAAAAAATGCTAAAATAATCCCCTGAAAACAAAAATAAAATTTCAACTCCTATCCTCAATAACATCGTTTTTACATAGGCATCTAAAAGCCAATATGAATTCTGTCTATCGTATCAATAAAGTAATAAATTTTTCAAATAAAATTCGTTAACATTACAAACTCAAAATAAATGCAGATACATGCGTATTTCTTTGCTTTCTGTTCCTTATTATTATTATTATTCTTAAATTTTTTTTGTTTTTTTTTTTCGATTTTTTAATTTTCGTAAATTTCAAATTTCATTTCATTCTTAAATTTTTTTGTTTTTTTTTTTCGATTTTTTAATTTTCGTAAATTTCAAATACGAGCACACAGAAATGTACCTACAAAAAAAACTTGTACTCTATTTATCGATCTACATGTTATGTACATACCTATAGTACATAATGTATACGTCGACTTTGCATAATATTTTTATCTACTGAGGTGTATGGCAAACGGTCTTAGTTTTTCCCGCTTTTCTGAATTTTTTCAGTTTAAAAAAAAAAAAAGTACAAATAAAAATAATTTCTTTTGAAAACTGATAAAAAAGTTCAAAAAACATGAAGCTTTTATCATTTATATTGCAATAAACAAAAATTTTTGCTTGTTTTCTTTCCTTAAAAACAAAATTTTTTTTAATGTGTTATCTAAACTTTTCCACGAAAATATCATCAAAAAAAAGTACATAATGCCCGTAGACAACAACTTCACCACATATAAAGTACACATATCATACAGATGTGTTTGTTTGATATTTGTGAACATGGTGTGGAGCATTCATATATGTTTATGTACATATACTTATAGGCACAATAATAAAGTAACAACCAATTTCTGCAAGTACACATACGACTAAATTTGATATTTCTATACTTTCAGTTTTCACCATCATCCAGGTATCACATTAAAGCCATAAATTTTTTATTTTTAAACAAAAAAAAAAACTTTTTTTCTTATTCATTTTAAAAAATAAAATTTATGTACGTACATAGTTAAATGTTACATCATTTTTTCTTAATGTCATTGCATGAATACATGCATAACATATCGCACCTTTGCTTTTTATCATATAAAATACACTTTTGTAATCGCATATAAAAATTCAAATGTTTAACACACCAAACGTACACACCATTATCAACCATAATAAATGTTAAGAATTCTCACATATTGTAATCAGTATACATTCACACCCTTTTTTCATATATAAACAAATATACTACATTTATGAAGATAGGTATACATACATATGTATAATGATTTATGTCAACCGATTTTGGTCGCTTGTTGAAAGTTCTTGACACTAATAATAATCGGATTGCGTGAAAATGGTTCTGTTCTGTTCAATAATGATATGTAGGCGAATAACGACTAGTAGGTACATTATTTAATTGTTTTTTCTTCTTTTCTTTTTTTATAGCTACAGGTTAAATTAAAAATATAAACATTATATGTATTATTCTGTTTTATTTTATTGATTTTTCTTTACATTTTTTCCTATATACAAATGTATCTATCTATTTAGCAATGAAGAAGAAAATTGCAAATTTTTGATATATTTTTTTGTTATTCAGTTTATATGAAATAAATAAATAAATCTGACAAATAAATAAATGATAAAAATGATAAAAGAAAATAAATTTTATTAAGTTGCTCGAAAAATAAAAATAAAAAAAAAACATTTGGCAAAAAAAAGTCGTTTTGAAATAATTTTACTTGTGTGACACGGACATGTACATCCTTTTCAAAAAATGATTTACCTTAATTGATTCGCCGGTTGTAAACCTTTAAATTTAAATTTTTTGCCAAAAATCAATAAAAAAAATTAATGAAAACTGAATATCTTTAAAACAAAAATTTTTTTTTATTTCTGATGTGTCTGTTTTGTCCTTTTTGAATCGGCTTTTCATTGTCCTTATACCTAAATATAGTACACTAATTCACCACATACATATATGCCATGCACATATGTACGTATTCAAGAAATTTATTTCAAAAACGTTTGAATAATATCTAAATTGTATCAAATAATTGCATAACGCACTAAACACACATATATATATGTGTGTACATGATCACTTATCTATGTGTATATTAATATCATGGTTTATTTTATATGGCATACTATTCCTTTTTATTTATACACACACACACACATTCAATTTATAATTAAAATACGTTTAGCGAACAAAAATTATTGAGAATAATTACTTAAAAATAAATTAAAACCGCAATCCAATAAATTACCATAATTGAGAGTAAAACACAATCGAAGCTACCGTTATAACAATTATTTACCACAATAACATTTTTTTTTTCTCTTTTTTTGCTATTTTTTTATTTATGTATATGTACATAGTACATATACGTACATATATCGATATCCATAATACAATTTAAATGTATAGTAATTACGTAAATGGTCTACATGAATAAATATGTTACGTGTACATGAATAGTGTACGATATATACAAATAAAATTTCAAAGGTAAAATAAAGCACAATTTAAATAAATATAAGCAAAATATACAAACACATACATACATATGTATATATAGAATAGTTTATTTTGCACAATCATATTACAAGCGTGTGATACATGATTGCAAAATACCCGTTTTAATGCATTCGATGAAAATAATAAGATGAACAAAAAAATAATAAAAATTTAAAAAAAAAAATCGAAAATAAAAAAACAAATTTCAATAATTAAATTTTATACATGCAATTTTATCAAGAGTATAATTTTATTATGCATTTAATTGTATTTTGTATCTGCATATAAAAGTGTCTCAAAATAAATGTCATTAGGACATTTTTCTAAATCTTCAAAGTTTTTTTTAAGAAATCTCTTCAAACCACCTATTCTGTGAAATCGTGGATTTAGAATGATCGAACTGTTTTGTTTTTTAATCACAAATTAAAATACAAAATTGTTTTTACCTAAAATTTGATCAAAATCAAATGAACGTAACGAGAACCATGGATCGTCTAAATTTAAAAAAATGCTATATTTCAAGTATAAAAACATAATTTGTGATTTCTTTGTGAAAATACGGCAAATTTTTAAAAAACATTTTCCTCAGCTACACTTATTATAGGACATCCTTACATATTACATTGTAAAAATACACACATTCCTATATACAATGTTTGTTGTATATACGTATATATACATATTTCAGTCTTTTACAAAATTTGTCATTTAATGATATAATAAAAATCCGTATTATACAGTAGATGTTACATACCGGACATTTTTTTGCCAAATAAACGCCAAAAATACAAATTTTATCCACAAAAAAAAAAATAATAAAAAAAAGGAAAAAAGTAACAAGGAGTAATGATAATAATAATGATAATAAATTTCATTAGTAAATCAATTCGTGATAAAATGAATCGTTTTTTCTTTTAATTGTATTTTGTATATGAACCATTTAGGTAAGTGACTCAAGTTTAAAAATTGAGTTCAGAGTTTTGTATTACAAGGATTTCATTAAAAGACTTTGTAAAAACAAAAATGACTTTTTATTTTATTATTCAAAATTTTCGTTTTCTACAGCAGTTAAGAAGGGGGTACAAACTTGAAACATTTGTGAAATTAAAAAAATTGACTGATACTACTAAAAAATGTAAATGGCATAGTACGTTTTAAAAAAAAAAATTAATAATAAACGAATTTATAAAAAAAGCTCCTATTCATTTGGCCATTATTAAAAAAAAAAACAAAAAAATACTTTCACGTTATTTTTTGTGTTACATGTGTAAATGAGCGCAAAATTTAAATGGCTATATCTCATTAAAAATCAATTGTTTTTGTAATTTTTTTTTTTTATAGAATAATATATTACAATAGTATATCACATATTTGCAAATTTGAATGTTTAATTGACAATTCATAAATTAATTAAATTTATTACTAAAAAAAAAAAAAAAATCAAAGATAAGAATATTAAGTAAAATAGTAATTAATGCATTTATACATATATCTACGTGTTGTATTAATGTGCGACTATATAAACCATTAACCATTTTAAATTTTCTGTTAATTATTTTACTAATAAACCAAATTATAATTATTATTGATTACATTCACACAGCCACGAATGCATGTGTAAATAATGCATATATGCGGTTATGATATGTGATTATTATTAAACTAGAAAGCATGTAATTTTTATTTTTTTCATGGGCACATATGTGTGCTTCCACGTACATATACGAGTACTATATGTACATAGTTATTACCATTCAGAGTCAATTAAATCACAACCATCGAAAACTATGAGTGGATCTATGAGGTTATTATATTCAATCAATTAGAAATTTTAAATGAATTTTACATAACAGACAATATACATACATACGTATGTACAAACATACAAGAGAGAGCCTATGGTGTTATTATATTTGATTGAATTTTATAATTTTGTGGATTCAAAATAATTTAATTTTAAAATTTTTGAAATTCATTTATAATTACAATCACTTCATTATAATAAAATTTTAAATTAATTTTATGAATTTTTTAATCTTTTATTTTTGTTATCGTTAAATAAAAATTTGTGTAAATAAAAAATCAATTAAAATTCACAAAATTTATATACTATCGTTTTGTTGTCTTAAGTACAAAGACCCGATAAATTAGAAAATATTTCCTAATTTACCTTTTTGGTATTTTAACCTTTTTCTATAAACTTTCCCATAACAAAGGTTATGTATCTAATGCGTATATAAAATTTTTAATGAAAATTCAAAATGTTTAATTTCAAAAATTTGTCCTTTCTTCAATTTAATAACTTATAAATTATAACAGAAATGTGTAAATTTTCAAATTTAAGATCCTATTCATAAGCCTACGAAAATAAATTTCAAATGTTCTGTATAGTTAAAATAAAGTCGGGATGATTGAATGAATGAAAGGGTGCATATACCAATCATTTAGCAACTGAAGCACGTTGAAGAAATGGCGTACGATCTTGATCAAGGATTGATTGAAAAAGTCGAAAAATTCAATACAATTTTATTAAAGGCCTTTACGGTATACCAATGGCTCACGAATTGGAGGATATTTTTTAGAAAATGAAAAGATTTCTTCTATTCCAAGGTTTATTAATCGATATTATGTCAATATACAATTTATGGATTTGCTCATCAAAATTTTTTAACATCCGGCGTTTGGTTTAAACAATCAAAATCACCCTGTATATAAATTTATGTTTTTAGGAAATGAAAGATATTTTAATAAAGTGTAGCTGGGTTAATTGATTTGACACATATACAAATATTATAAAATTATCCCAATTTCAATGCGATAATTATTTGAATAATACACGTCATTTACGTATGCATGTGTAAATATCAGATTTAAATTTTAAAGGATCTAAAATTTAATGAAAATTTATATATACAAATGTATGTACGTGTATGTATTGCATTTTAAATGTTTTGAAATAAATTTTGATCATACACTAGAAAATATTTCACACGAGAAATAAAAGGATTTTTATTTAATGACATCAAAAGTACTAAAGATTAAAAAAAACTAAATTTAAACCAAAAAATGTTAATTTCAGTTAAACATTATACCAAATATCAGATAAAATTATTAGTCCTGAACACAATTTCATAAATTTCTATTTGATATAATATAGATATGTACATGCAGAAAAATTCAAATTAGAATATAACACCTTTTAAAATGTAGCAATATGCATGCATACGTAAATAAAATTTGAAATTCCTTGTGGATACACATCATTGAATAATAAAATTTCCCACAATTTATTCAAATGACCTAATACAATGTATGGTAAATCGAATGGTAAATGAACATTCAAAATTTATTTAGGTTTTTTTAATACCTGATATGTGGGTTTTATGTCACTATGAATTTCATTTTTTCAAGTATCTTGAAAATTTTTAGAACACACATGTATATGTACTAATGAACGTGTATATGGTATTGATACGTAATTTTTAAACCGTTAGAAGAGAATATGATATACATAACAATTGAATTTCATCACCTGGAAAATTTAATTTCCTTAAAAAAAATTTTGTTAATTATGTACATAATTTTTATATACGGTACGGCAAAATATTCCAAGCATTATCTATGTATTATTACATACATATGTATTTATTTTTGATTATATGTATATGTATATATACATATTATTTGATTATATGTATAATATTCCAATGACTGAACATAAACCATACTGAAATTTTATGTGCATAATCTTCGATTTTTTAAATCGAATGTTGGTCTTATCCTAACACCGTGTCGTGACACCGTGTGTTCTTTGTAATTTCCTATGACCTTTTTTTTTGAATAATAATCATCTTGAAAGCTAGGAAGGACTATGACTTTGAAAATTCACCATAATTTAAGTGACCATCAAAACATTATTTTCCCGAATTTACTTCTTATTTTATTAATTTTATTTTTTTTTTTATAATAAATTTTATTATTTATTTTATGTTTTTTATGTTGTTAATTCATTCATTCACATACACGTATGTACAATGTAAAAAATATGAAACAAAGAATTTTTCTACATGTAAAACCTTTAGATAACAAAAAAAAAAATAAAATAAAATTCAAATAAAATAATGTTGTATTTACATTACATCTGCATTAGACACTATATTTCCTTACATGCTGTGCAGTCCACATTTTAGAATTTTAAAAAAAAAAAAAAAAAAACTAAGTCATATATCAGTCTAGAAGAAAAGAATAAAAGGTTATAAATACAATGTATGTACATATACATAGTTACATACGGTGTAACAGGAAAATAAGCAAGCAGCAAACAAGCAATGCAACGGAATGTTAATAGTTTTCCTTCCTGTTGCTCATACTTCCTGCTGTCTACATGACCATCATGTTGTAATTCAAATGTATATTCCTTCTTATGCATGTATGTATGTATATTTTTCCTATAAAAAGCTTGAACTAGCTGTTACACACACGTACACTATACGTACATACATATACATACGTACATATGTATGTGTACGTTTATAAATTGTCTTGCATTAATATGAGGCCATATAAATAAATATACGAAAATTTAGTCAAATATTTTTCAACTATGTATACAAAATAATTGCATACACTACGTGCATATTAACACTTTTAGATAATAATATACGCGAAAAAAATAAATAAAAATAAAAATAAAAATAAATAAATTAAGAAAGAAACACTTTTTTGCCGATTATGCCCAGCAATATGGGCTTGCATTAGCTTCAATAGTTTTAAACATCCTGTATTTTCACATGAATAAAATATGTGTAGATAAATTTTAAATAAATAACATAATATCTACATTATGTACAAATAACGTGACAATGCATGCAATAACGATATGGACAATGCATGTATGCTATGATAAAAAGATAAAAATAAAAATAAAATAAAGTAAAAATCTTGAAAATCTCAAACGAGTGAATTATTTCGTTAAATCTAGAACCTGTACCGTAGTGCGAACCCTGTTCATCCTAGTTCAAGTCTAAATAAATCATAGAGTTATTGGCGTGGGGGGAGTTTTTGTAAGACGAAGAAGTTAAGACCACAAATAATTTACAAGGACGAATTAAACAAAAAATATGAAAAAAAATCTTTACACGATTATCATGATAACTTTAATGACGAATTAATTTAGGACAAAACTGAAGGATACTCTGATGAGTGGAAGAAGAAAACAGTAAAAATTGAATTAGAAATTTTCTCAAATTCTCTGAATAATCAAAATAAATTATTTGGTCCCAAAACAAAGTTTGAATTTACACTTAAAAAAACGAAATCCTTTCAACATCCTGACTGTTGATTGAAATTTTATACAATTTTAAAACATTTTATAATTTTATATTTTTACGTGGACACACATATTATGACTGTTAAAATAATAAATGCACATTAAGTAGTCATTCTAACCACATTCATACATGCGTGTGTACATTTGCATGCACACATCGAGCACAATAAAATTAACGCAAATATTTAAAAATGAATATATGTATGTGTATGAATTTTTTTTGTTCTTTCACACAATCCTTAATTTTGGTATAAATTGTACATGTATATGTGTTGAAATTATATATGTACATACATATCTTCTGACGCATTATATCGTAATAATAAAAACCAAGTTAACCACAATATCTTTAGCAATGGTTTAAATATTATACCATCATTTTATTGTTATTTTATTCTCATTTTCAACAATATAAAATAATATGTATAAATATTTGAAATAAAATTATATTTATTGCTTAAAATAGAACCGCATAAAATGCTTACCCATATACATAATACATACATTTATATGTAACACAGATCCGCATATACAGGTTTTGTATATATGTATATTAGAAGGATATTTTAAATATTTTGATGATGAATGACTATATAAAATTGAAATTTAATTGTAAAAGTTTACAAAATTAAACCACTATAACAATTAATTTTTATTTGTTTCCGTTATACATTTTTAATGTATATAGATAACGTACAAACAAACATACATGAAAGTATCCTATATGTAATGTAACAAAATACAACAAATAAAATGAAAAAAATAGGAACTGATACTAAAACAGAAAGTAAAAAAATACATTTGCGTTTTATCAACTGACATTTTTTAAGGAACAAAGAAAAATATATTTGAAAATAAAAACACAAATACAAAATTACATTAAAAAAAAATTTGATTTTTTTCTTTTTTTTTTTTTTTGTGTGTAGAAAAACTTTCTAAAGAATTTTTACACACATGCATTTACACAGAATCACAATGTAATAAAAACTAAATAGAAAAACGCTTAAAATGAGAGAAACAACAAAAAATACAAATAAATAAATAAATAAAATAAAACAAAAACATATCTAAAATGAACTATGAACTACATTTGAAAAGAATGTAACATCAAAACGTGAAAAAAAAAAACAAAATGCAAAATTGAATAAAATGAATTTGAATATACACATTGGATACTGGGGTAGAAAAAAAAGGACATTTTGTAGAAAGTAAAAAAAAAAAAAATGAAACTTAACTGCATTGTGGTGTTGTAACATTCTTTCATGGATGCATGCATAACGTGTAACATACAAAAAAGCCACAATAATAATAATAATAATAATAGTATGGTATGTAGCGAGCGCACACAGATCTATCTGCATTTCCCATAGCTTTTATAAATCGTTTTTCCACAATATACATTACATACATTCACATTCCTCATTGATGTCATATACTGATATTCTGGCATTGGTATTGATGTATGTGCACAGTATGTAAATTCTTGTGTCGAATTTCATTGCTGTAAGCATAAGATATTGTCAACTGGTACTGGGTATGTACACAATGTTTCTAACAAAAACAAAAAATTTAAAAAAATATTAAAAAATAAAATAAAATAAATAGAAAGGATATCAACTAGAATTTTTCTTTTGGAGTCTTTATATGTAGAAGAACATTACACCATATCATATAAGAAAAGGAATCTGATATACATTTTATGCATTTAAGTGATTTTATTCATACTCATGTACAGATTATCATCCTTTATTATTATTATTTTTTTTTAAGTTTGAAACTTGTAAAGTAAATTTTGTTTTTTTTTTTTAAATTCTTCAAAGATCAGCTTATCCTGATATTTTTTACATTCCTTTTAAATTTAATTTAAAGTATCCTTTTTGATCCTTTTACCCAATGTATTATCAAAGAGAAAAATAAAAAAAAATAAAAATTCAAATTATTCAAAGATTTTGTAAATTATGAAATTTTTTAATTTGTTATGAACTGTTTATTAATAAAAGATTTTAGTTTAACAGAAATCTACAGAAAAAAAACCAAAAAAATGACTTTTTCCCCATTTTAATTGTAAATTATGTATAGAGAGAGAAAGAGAGAGAAAACAATAACGAACATATAATTGCATTTGCATGTGAATTATAAATATACTTTAATTTCATGACAAAGAAAAAAATTTTCTTTTTAAAAAAAAGAAAATTTGAAAATGAAAAAATTTAAGAATATTTATTTAACATGATAATCGATTCTAGACACGTAATTCGTACAACACAAAAATAAACAAGCGTACATACTCGTATTTAAAAGCTTGTACACAGTTTCAACTGAATTTCAATTTCCTTTCGATTTTTTTTTTCTCATTTTTTTTTTTAAATATTAATTAACTCAAAGAAAAATAATACTTCTACAATAAGAGGATTGAAGAAAAAAAGGAACTTAGTTGAAAGTCAGAACTTGTAAGTTACAAATTTACTTTTTTTCTCTCTTATGTTCATTTTAATACTTTGGTATTAATTTATGAAGTGTATAGACAACATGGTGTGTCTAAAACGCTTATGTTTACAATTATATACACACTTATGCACCAAAACATGAATTTTTTTCATAATTTTGTTCTACAGAATACAAGGTGATTCTAACAACTACTAACTGCGGTAAAAAGTCTTGATGAGATAAACAAACATGAGTGACACGAGGTGAACATTAGTAAATTTCAATTTTCGACTTCTATGGGTGTCGAAAAAATTTTTGTACTATTGGTATTTTTGTACCAATCACCTCCTTCAAAATTATGACATACCTAAGTTCTTTCTTTGTGAAGACCTTCTCATTCATTTTAATAAAATATTAAATAACACAATAAAACCTAAAACTCTGCAGTTTAAGAATTATTCAAGCTTAAACCAAAATATTTACAGAATCTTTCGAATTATTTTGATAGTGTGATTATTTTTAAAAATAAAATGATCATCTTTGAAACCTTAGTAAAATGTAAAGCTGACAGAATTACCCTTTAGAAATACATACGCATTCAAACAAATACGTTCATAAAAATTTTAAAGCTACATAAAATATATATATTTCTTTTTTTACTTTACAATCTAATAAATTTTCTTCCAAAAAAAAATCAAATGAAAACTAGAAAGCTTAAGAAGAAACAAGCTGGTAAGCATTTGGTACAACAAACAAAATATTGAAAAATTTACATAATATCTACGTATAAAATAAAAGTAACGTGAGTAACTACGAAAAAAAAATAATAATGAAGCAAAAAAAAAAAAAATACCAGTAGCAACTTTAAGAGACTAATCTATAGATCCACCCTTAGGGTTCGATTACAAATTAGTTATTTAAAATTCACATCAAGTTTCGCGGCTAATTTTCGAATATTTACGTTCACAAGACTTTTACATAATATAAATTTTGTCAGGCTTTTCTTATTCAATATTTTATTGACTGGCAAACAAAAAAAAAAAAAGAAAAGAAAAACAAACAACAGGCAACACGTATACATGAACATTAAACACTAAAATGTATACATGTAGAAATGTGTTATTACATTTTTTTAAATAAAATTTAGTATCTGTCTAGTATCTCTGATATATAAACAATATCGTAAGTATTTTTCAAGTATATTACGATTATCACCTTTATTCGATTTTGTATTAAATGAATGATTTTTATGACTGTATACAGACAACAAAATAAGGATAAAAACTGAAAAATAAAATAAATTACAATGACAATGAAAATAAAAATAAAATTTTTGTTTTCTTAAATTTTTTGTTTATTCTTAAAAAGAAATTGTAGTAAATTAAATTCAATTAAATAACAATTTGTGGATAAAAGATAAAACTTGTTAAAATGTAATGTAATTATATTTTATATTATTTATATGATTTATTTTTGTTTAAATGATATTCTGAGATTAATCAAATTAAAATTATTAATATTAATGTTGAATAATTACGATAAATTTTGACTGTGAAAAAACGAACTTTTGTCACTAAAAAACTGTCTATCAATGATAACGCAGAAGGGGTGATATTTTTTTTCGTAAAGAATGGGTTTAAAAAATATATTAGATCTTGAACTCTTGAACGATTTTTTACCAGGGACAGTCTAAGTTTTACTGCGTTCCAGCGATAATGGTAATTCAAATCCTTAAGAGGATAATAAGGATTCAGTGAAATCTTTCCATATAGATCTGTTTACACTTCATCTTACTCCACAATTTGTTCAAGGACAAAATATTTGTTTTTTTATAATTTTTATTTATTTATTTATTTACATAACATATATTTGTTCCCATATAAAAATTTATAAACAACGTAACAAATAAAAAATTATCAATTAAAAATTATCATACATATATAAATGTATATAAAAAGTACGAGAAAGTAAGAAATTATTTTTAAAATTGTTTTTTTTTTCTTATGTGTTTTTTTTCTATTTTAATTCTTTTGGTGTACTAGAGCCTAAATAATGTTGTAAATCATATAATGTTGATTCAACAAGTTTTGCTTTACATGTTTGCCGTCCAAGACGTTTATATGCTTCATAACGATGACATCCACCAAAACTATAAAAATAATTACCACCTTCACTACCTTTTATCCATAATATATCAATTGGTGGTACATTATTTTCAGTTTCACTATTCTAAAAACAAAAATAAAATAAAAAAATAAATACATGAATGAAAACTCATTAAAATTTTTTACTATATCATGCAATTAGACCACATACAGTTAATGTTTCCATTAATGATTTAACTTTGTCTTCATCTAAAATTGATGGTATCGGTCTTATTATAACATTCATTGGTACATCATAAATTTCTTTAATTCCAGCTGAATGAACAGTTTTATCCGTTGACATTTTATAATTATTAACTTTAAAATATATGAGTATATTTTAATTTAAAAAAATTTTTTTTTATATTACTATCGTACTCAGTACTATCCAGTTTAAAAATTTAAAGAAAATTAACAACAAAGGAAAATGTTAAAATATAGTAAACGATATTTTATTTTAAAAATGTTTTCAGTTTAAAGAAAAATAAAATAAATTAGAATATTAAGTAAAAAATAAACAAACGAACCAAACATTTGGAAATTATTTAAATTTATTTTAATTCACAATAATAAAATAGAAAAAAAAATATTACAAAAATTCTAAAAACACAACTGAACTGACTGACTTTCAAAAATAGAAGTGAAAATAATATTATTGAAAGTAATGCTTTCTAAGTAAATCAATTTACACAATAATGTAACATTTTTATACTTTTACACACATTCTCTGGTGCTTTGAATTAATATACCTTGATATAATATTGTGAATGTTAATATCTCGATTATATTGAAATGAAGGTTAAAAAAGTTAATGAAATTTACTTTTTTTTTTTAAATCAATCAAATCAGTGCATAAATACACTTAGTAAAATGTGTGTGTATTTGTACTAACGTAGTACTCTGTACTACATAATATAAACAATAAAAATAACATAAAATACCAAAAAATAAAATTTTAAATAAATTTTTCTTTTCATATCAAAAAAATATAAATAAAATATTTGATAAACAATTTTTCAGCTATTATGTATGTATAACGATCGTTTATAAATAAATCAATGTTTGCATTATCAAAATCGCAAAATTATCGAATATTTAAAAAAAAAAACATTTTTAAATAACTTTTTGATGAAAAAATTTAACGTACCACACCGTGTTTACAATTTTTTTTTATAATTAAAATAATAATTATGTACACATAAAAAAAGAATAATAAATTAAATACATTTTTCCTTTATTGTTTTTAACTTACTGATAGTGATGTTACGTCGAAAAACGACAAATAATGCTGATGATGTTTTTAACTTCCAAAATGACATTACACTGTTCAAAAACAAAAATTTTTTTTCTGATTTTTCCAATTTTACATTAAAAACCACATGACCAAATGATTATTACGTAATGTTAGTACACATTAATTTAATGAAGTCATCATTGTAAGTCAACAATTTATTGATTATGTAGAGCCTAAAATTGATGCATGTATATGTGTGCACATTAATTTATGAAAAATGACAATAAATAACAATAATTATAAGAATGCCATTAAAAAGCTTAATAAAGCTTTCAACAGTATAAACATGAATTTTATTAAACTGTTTTTTTAAATTACCAGTAAATCAAAATACAAAAAAAAATCGTTATTTTTGAAATAAATAAAATATGTATTAATTTGTAAATGAAAATTTCAAAATTGCTCGGATTACTAGCAAAAAGTAAGAAAATGGGATGAATTGTATAATGAAAAAAAAAATGAAGAAAATGTGAGAAAAAAGAAAAGAAAATAATTGAAGTTTCAGTTCAGAAATAATGAAAACCACTAAAATGTTCGTTATTTATTTATCCTTAGAGATTACTTATACGAAAATACAAGAACAAATTTCGTTGAAGCTAAGAATTAACCCAAGTGAAAAAATGAAATAATATACACTTCAATTGCTAATAATTTTTTTTTATTTATTTATTTATCAAAATTAGAAATTTTTTGATTTTTCTACAACTAAAATTTAAAGAAAATAAAAAATCAAAAGAAAATTTAAGAAAAAAATTATATTAAACTTTAATTTTTTGAACACCCCTAACAAGTTTATCAGCTTTCTTTAATGTAATAAAATTATTTAATTGTTTTGTTCTTAATTTTGCCCATATCATATAATTTTGTAAGCCTAATATTTGTGATGCATGTAATGCAGCTGATTCTGGATATAAAACAGTAACACAACCCAAACCAGATGGTACATTTAAACTAGACCATATATCCATTTGTACATTATTCATATTAAGTGGTGGGCAATTAATTACCGGATAATTTGTATTACCAGATAATACTGGCCCTAAACCATTTGAACGACCAGCTACTGTTATAAATATTAAATTATTTAATACACCTTCATATTCATGTAAAATTTTTAATGTCTCTTCAGTTCCTTTATGTGCAGATGTAACACGTAATTCAACATTAAGACCATATTCTTTACAATATTTAGCAATTTTTTCACAATGTTCCTTATCAGATGGACTACCCATTAATATAATAATTAAACCATCATTTTTTGGTATTATTTCATTTAATTGTTCGCTAACCCATGTAAAATTACGTTTAACAGTATCTAAATCAGATGATGTAACTGTTGTTAAATTACGATAAACTTGTTTATCAACCATTAATCTTTTATCACCAGATGGCCATAAACGCCATGAATCTGAATCAATAACATCGGCAACCAATATATTTCCTAATTAATGTCCATGTAAGTACATACATATATTGAAAAAATTTATTTTAATTAATTTTTTTTTTTGTTTTTCTTTTAATTTCTAGAATAAAATCAATTTTATGTTACCTTCTGTATCAACACCAAATTCAATTTTCATATCAATTAAAGCACAATTTTTAGTTGCCCATGCCCTTTCTAAAATTTCAAATACTAAAATTGTTGTCTTTCTCATTATATCAACTTCATCGCGGCCTAAAAAAAAAAATAGAAAAAATAATAAATTAATTTTTTTCAATTTTTTTAATTTTTTAAAAATTTATATACACAAGATAATTAAGTTAGGTGCTATTATGTACATGCTTGGATTAGGTACCTAAGACTAGTGGCAACGAGAAGTGACAAGAAATAATATGAAGAGAAAGGATGATTTTTTGGGCACATTTACCCTTATTTACTCTAAAAAAAAATACCTTTATATAAAAAAAGCCGAAATAACGTACATTACGTACAAACAATATAACGCATAAATTTCGTGACAATTAACATCTTTAAATCAAATAGTTTAGTACAGGATTTAGTGTATAATAAACACGCGACTATTAATATTCGTCAAAAATTCATTCTATATGTGGTTCTTGTGGTGGTTCTTGTGTACTTTGCATACAGTTTGAATTGTTTTTTTTTCTTTTTTTCTTGATTATTTCATTTAAGAGTATGTTATGAATTACTTCTTAATTATTTTATTTGTTTATTAAAAACGTGAAAATTAATGAAAACGTCATTGAGTAATTTTAGATAAGCAATCCTTTTAGCATGGTAACAATCGAATATATAAACACGTACATATGCAAGCTTAACTACTTTTATTTAATTATTATAAAGAAAATAATGTGAATATGTTTAAAACGTATTCAGTAGAAATGTCACAAAGGGCAAAATGAAAAATATTTTGTATTTATTGATAAAAATTTAAATTAAAAAAAAAAAAACAAATTTAAAACGTACATATGTGTGTCTATCGTATACATACGTGTATAATAAATACATGGTCAAAATACATTATCAAAATAATGAAAAAATTTTTTTCTGACGTACTTACCAATCAACAAACCATTGAAATTAAAATTAGCTGAGATTATCTGCTCCTCAGACCATTGGGGGTCATGATTTGCATCATCTTTATAGAAAGTTTCCTGCTTTGGTGGTGAAAATCTATATAAAATACACATATAATTTTTTTTTTTTTTTAAATACATATAAAGAGTAAACAAAATAAAAAAAAAATTTACAAAAATAAGTGAAAGATAATATAAAAAAAACAAATAAAAACTGATAAAGAAATTATTTTGTAATATAGCATGTTTATGACTCCTGCATTAATAAATATTATTCTATAATTTTCAATGTAAGGAAAAACTATTATTTTTGTAAACAGATAGTAAAAATTCTATAGAAATATGCATATGAAAATTATCAAAATATGAAATTATCATTCATTCTTTATACATAATTACTTTTCTATATTGTAACGGTTTTACTTAAACGAGCTAAAATACGAGTACATACTGCGCTAACAAAAGAAGCAGCAAAATATTTAACACAACAGTGTACAAATAAATTTTTTTCAAAAATTTCCTCTAGGATTAAAAACAAAAAAAAAACATTATTTAAAAAAAAAATAAATAAATTTTACCTGTATCCTTCTGGTACACCTGAATTACGACGTAAAAATGAACCAGTTGCTAATCTACGTGTAACCCATTCAATTGGTACCATAGCACATTTTTTCGATAAAAATGCATTTGAAGCAACAGATTTCACAAAAGCAGTTTGAATTCCTTAAAAATAATTTAATTTTGTTAATTTTCTATTTATTATACATACAAATAATGTATACAATGGTCAATACACTTACCGGCTGTATTTAAAATTTCAAATACTTTTCCATTTGTTTTATTTGATATTTCTGCTTTACCAACTAAATCATGTGCTTTAGCACCATCACCAGCTGTTATACGATCTTTATTTAATAATAAACATAATGTCGGTTGATTTGGTAATTCATAGACTTTTTTTGTTTTCCCTTCAATTAAAACTTTACCCAATTTATATCCACCAACTGTAAACACCCCAAAAATATATTTTTATATTTAAAATATTCTCTAACAAAAGTTTTTCTTTAATGTGAATTTTTAAAAAAAAAACAACAAATAATGTACTTACTTTGTTCGGTCATTCTTGTTTTTTTATTTTTTATTTTTTTTTGTTTTTAAAATATTATTTAAAAAATAGAAATTTCGGTTTTTTTCAATAAGTCTCAAATCAAAATATGTATGTGATAAAGAAGAAACCACTATACTATACACTCACTTACTGCTTACTGTTCAATATTAAACGTTTAATATTTTTCAATTTAAATCAATTCAGAATTTCAATAAATATACGAGTATTTCCTCTGTTCTCATATACGTAAATGTATGGAATTCACATACGTATGTTTTATTATATATATTTACAATGTACAAATACTTAAGACCTTAAGAAAAATTATAAGATGATCACAAAAAAGCTTGACTTAGAGACAATGTATTATGTGTATGTTAGAGGAAACACATATAGACTATTTCAATGATAACATATTCTGTTCCAGTATTCAGGGATTCATAACAATTTCATTTTCCCTTATGAGACTTTTAGTGTTTTAATGAAACTTTTTATAATTTTATGAATTTTGATGACTTCGTCGTGTATTCATAACTTTTTTTTCAAATCCAAAGGCTTGTGGCTTGTGGAAGTACTTTTACTCATAGTATTTCTTTTTTTTTCACACAATATACCCTTTCGAGTTAAGCAATACATTATTCAACTTAATACATGATCATCACTAAATTTGTCATATTAAATATTTTTTTTTTTTGAACTGTGATTCTATATGTATTAGATAACATTAAACAAATATATTCATGTATAAGATAAGCATGGAAATTACTAATTATTTTGAGTTCAAGTTCAGATAAGTTAAAATTGTAGACGACTCGGTCAGATGAGGTTAAGCTTTATTTTATTAATTATATTAGGTCTAAAATTTCATACATTTTCTATGATGTTTAATATTTACTTGATGATTTATCATTTAAATATCGATATCAAAACTGGAACAATCAATCAAATAAATGACCCCAATATATCATCACTGTACCGTATAATTTTTTGTCTAATATATTTTTCTATAATTTTAGCAGTAATTCAACCCTGATCTATATTAATAATTTTCAATATATAGACATAGGTACGTGTATATTTTTTTTCATAATACATACATAATTTTATGAATACATAAATAATGCATACACGTGAGTATACATTATTTATTTTCTAATATCAATACATAAATATGAGTTGTACAAAAGTATTTCATACAAAATCAAATTTTTTTATATTACACATAAATACACATTTGTATTTTGTATGTGCATACGAACACATTTATTAGGTGTATTTTCAGCTGATATTAAATTCAAAACTAGTTTTAACTCATCATTTACATTTAAAAAATGATAAAAATTTTATATATATAAAATTTAAATATCAATTCAACCATAAATATTTATTTTGATCATTTTGATGAACTTATAATGAATTGTTTTTTTGTTATTTGATAAGTTTTAAATTATTACTACATACTCCAATTGTAAAATTATGTATTATGTGTCTATCAGCTGAGTTAAATGATAACAGTTATTAGTTTTAAATTTAAATTTAAAAAAAATAAAATAAAATAAAATAAAAATAAAATCATGTAAATAAAATATGAGAATGCTGATATAACATTATCCATTACATTTTCATACTGAATTGAAACATTTGTAATTTATTTCATCAGATTGATCCCCTATGATGAGCAAACATCATGTACATATGTACTCTATAGCAAAAGTGTATATTTGTAGATATTTATTCATGTCTGCACATATCATTATAAGGCATAATTTCATATATAAATCATTTAAAAAACCGGCATTTAAACCATTCTTAAAACCAGTTTCAAATTATAATTACGTACATACAATATACAATATATTTTGTTATACTAATTTTTACACATAATATACACGTACATACATATATCAAAGAGTATCTTTCTTAAAAAATATATCTAACAACAATACAATGTATTACATATATTAAACAGCATAACAATAACGCATACATAGATAACAAAAACAATATTAATTAACATAAGAGTAAAAAAGTTTAAAATTATAAATATTTTCATAGTAAAACAAAAAAAAAATTTAAAGGTATACACATACTTCTGTGTTTTCTTTTGTATTACTACATGGTTTGTTTTGTGAAGTATTTGCATGTATTAAATTTGAAAAAAATAAATAAATAAATAAAAATTTAAAAATAAGTATGCATGCATGTGTATACAATATTTGCGTTACATGTATTCATGTATATTTTGTTTAAAAGATCAGTGCAGTGAAGTTAAAATGCAAATTTACATGATGTTATTTCCTTGCATTTTAAAAGTTGAACAAAACTGAGTTAATATGACCAGAGTTCACGCAATTTTATGGTGTTTATGTCTCATAAATTTTAAGTTCTAAGTTCTTTTTAAAATTCACACCTGTTATTAGCCCAATAATTTTTTTTTACAAGGTAATATCATATTTATAGAAAAATTTCATATTTAAAAAAAAAAATTTATTTTTTACTCCTAATGAGATTCGTTAACGTTGATAAAAAATCTTCTGTACGTATGTACATTAGGAAGATACCGTGCTATTATGGGTCCAGATCGTGGTTATTTTATTTATTGAATACACAGTACTTGATTGGTGATCCAGTTCCTGTTTCCATTATTGCACTGAACAGCTGAATAAAGTATATATACTCATACATATTGTACATTTCAGATTGTATACCCTAGCTCTCGTTCTTGTATTTTATTTACACATGTAACATATTTGGTAATATATCAAAAGATTCAAATGATAAAGACGATTATCGTTTAATATCATACATATTAAACTCTCAATCAATTTAAGTAATAAAATCACTCGGTCATATATTACATATATTTTTATTGAACATAAAATAAATCACCTTTAAGTATTTTTTTAATATTCTTTTTCTTTATTTTTATATTAAGACAGATTTTAAACATAAACCACGTGGTTTTTGTTGTTTGTAATTTTTTTATTGTTATTTTTATTTTGCATAAATTATTTTGCATACTGGTTCTTAGTGTACTATTTAAAAAAAAAAAAAAAGTGAAAATTGTTGATCGTTTTCATTGAGTAGAATGCAAATTTATATTTTTGAATGGCTTCATTGAAACAATACAAATAGATAAGCATATGAGAAATAAACAATTAAATAAATAAAAAATCTAAAAAAAAAAAATTGCTTAAATAAATAAAGTAAGTTGAAGTTTTAATGGAAGTGAAAATTTTATTTATTTTTTTTTTCATTTAAATTTTATGTTCAACTTAGATTTTAAGAAAAGATGTCATAAACTATGTATTAATAAAAATTAAAAAAGACTTTAAACAATTTTTGTGTTCGACCTTGACCTGTAAAATTTTGAAGTTACAAGTGCATATGTTTGTACAAGTTGTGTTCGTGCTTATAAATGTATTTGTGTATTTGATATGCCCATACGAAATTATTTTTATATTCGATTGTTTTTTTTTTTTTTAAGTATAGACCATCACAACTTAATTGCGCTTTTGATTTCTATTAGAATAAAAATTTTTGATAACATTATTTATATTATAATAATGCATAGTTGCAAACTCAAGAGGTTCTAAATATTGAATTTTAAAACAAATTAACCGAATCAGCAATAATTATTGGGATATATTTTTATTTCTCTCGAATTACTTTATGCATACGTAGGCAATAATATACATTACAATCATAATGTATCCATGGATAACGATATGCGTAACATAAACATTCAAGTCAACAAAATTTCAAAAAATCTCCCAATATTCGGTCTGTTGAATTGAGTCTTTTAAAAGTTTTAAGATCACTTTAAAAATTGTTCGTCCTTTGTAACGTTTCTTTGCAATAAATTTCAAAATTAATTTAATCGTGATTGTACTGTAAAAAAAAGGTAAATTTATGATATTAAAGTAAAATTTTAATACAAAATACTGTATCTATATACATAAATGTGTAGAAATAATTTTTTTTTTTATTTTACCAAGGTAATTTAACCCACAAATAAGTGGTTATGATTAGGAAAGTGGTTATTAATTTTCTTTCTTGTAACGAATATTTTTATCACTTTTTATTCAATTTAAATTAATTTAAATTTAATTGCGACAAATAATAATTAACCACATTATAAAACAGTGTGTAATATTTATTGTAAAGGGATCGTAAGTGAATCGGTTACATTTATTAGAAATATAAATAAAAGAGAAATTCTTTTGAAATTTATATACAACTTTAAGATAAAATTTCAAAATAATAAAAAAAAAGTTATTGCAATTATTTACATTACAATAAATTTCTATTTGGTTTTCTTTAGTTGCTCTATAACTCATTGTACTACCGAATATTTTATATGGCCTTGGAATCCAACTATTATTTGGATCCAATCAATTATTATTTTACAAAAAATTAAATAAAAAATATTTATTATTACAAAACAAAAATAGAATAAAGATGAAAAATAAAAATAACTTCAAATTTTTTTTTTTAATTTACTTTTTGTAATGAAAGTATTTAAAAGTAGACAAACAAATAAAAGGAATCCATCAATGATGCAAATACATTCATGTATTTACATTCAAATGCACGATCATAAACATTTATATGCATAATTTTGTTTTAACAACCGAACAAATAATAATTGAAAATAATAATATTTAAATATTTAAAGTATATATGTAAATAAGGAAATTTCCATTGGAGACAAAATATTATTTTGATATATAACAAAAAAAAAAAAAAAAATCTTATCAATCATTCTTTTTCCTAAACAAAACTTACATATTTCATATATTAACATATATGCATGCATTATAGATCATATTATTATTTGTTTTTTTTTTTCGTTTTTAGTTTTGAATTTTTCCTTAGTTTTTCAACGTAAATATAAATTCCTTCAAATCAACAGAATATGTGCATGTTTACATACATACATATGTACATACATATATCTTGTTGTCCATTATATGAAAATTATTTAAAAAAAATTAAATAAAATAAAATTTTACATCGATATTTAAAAGGTTATCAATAATTATGTGTGTATATATATTTTTAATAATAAATCAAAAAAAATAAATTAATTAATTAAAATAAAGTGAATGTACCCCCAACGAATACGCTACATACATGTAAGAATTTTTATAAGCACGTTTTTTTAATTACAATTATGTAGTTGACAAACAAGCAAAAATAAAAATAATAAAAAAAAATACAAAGCAAATAAAGCCAAGGAACAAAGCAAAAATACCTACTGATACAGAAGTCTGTATATGTACCACATGAAAAATAAAAAGAAAATTATTAAGAAATATGGAAAATCTGCTTTAAAAACAAAAAAAAAAAAAATGGAAAAATTAATAAAACAAAAATAAATCTAGTATTTACCACGTAAAATCATCATACGACCTAATGATATACATTTTTATATATGAATGTATGTGTGTGCTTTTTTACATACATACGTACGTACAGTATAGAAAATATTTAGAAAAATATATAATTATATGGACATATTAATTTTTTCTATTACGTACGTATATTGTGCAGATATACATTCATGATCATCTACAATTGTACATATTTTTTAGCTGATAAGACACTAATATATTTACATATCCTTGCTACTGTATGTGAATATATCAGCTAATAGAGTAAAATTATTTTGTTTTTTAGTTCCTATTAATATACACAATAAATATACACACATACATATGTACATACGCAAATACAAATTTACTAACGTGTATTTATAAAAATGAAAATATTTATAATAAAAAAAAATTTTGTTTTTTTTTTTTTTAAATCCAAAAAATTATCATGAAAAAAAAATTATGAAAAATACATATATAATAATAAAATACATATTATAATCAATTATCAAAAATCATTTTACTTAGTTACAGACTATCAAAGGAATAACATCTTCTTAATTAACGTATTGTAATAAAAAATTATTTAAAAATTTTATTTAATTTAATTTTGATTTTATATTTGATTATAATATTAATTTTAATACATACAATATATATACATACATATTATAGTAATTTATAATAAAAGAAAATAATAATACATCACATAGAATTTATACTATGGAACGATCAAAAGGAGAAATTGATTTATTATTAAATGAAAGTAATAACAACAATATAATTGCATCATGTAATCAAAATAAAATTATTGAAAATGATTTAAAGAAAAGTAAGTGAAAAATTAAAAATTAAAAAAAAAAAAAAATGTATTCATAGTTTTAACGTATCTAAACATTTTATCTGATATGTATTCTGTGAAACACATTTCTCTGGTTCATAACATATGGACAAATAATAACTAATTTTTATTTTCTACGTAACATGTAGATAAAATATCAAAAAAGATATTTACAAGAGATGGAGAAAAATCATCATCATTATCAAAAGAAATTACTGGTCTAACACATGAATGTGGAGTATTTGGTGCAATTGCATGTGGCGATTGGCCAACACAGGTAAATATACATGCAGTTAATTTTTTTTTGTTTTTGTAAAAACGTAAAATATTTATTTAAAATTTACCAATTGATCAATTTTACTAAAATTTAAAATTTATTTAAAATTTTGCAAATAAATAATTTTTATAGGAAGGATAAAAAAAATTTTATTTAAAAAAATAATATATATTAATAAGGATTTTGTTTTTCTTTTGTACTTTGTGTCTTGTATTATAGATTGATATTGCACAAGTTATATGCCTTGGTTTAGTTGCATTACAACATAGAGGACAAGAATCAGCTGGTATTGTAACAAGTGAAGGGAAATGTGCTAAAAATTTTAATGTACATAAAGGAATGGGAATGATAAATAATATATTTGATGATGATTCAATTAGAAAATTAAAAGGTAATCTTGGTATCGGTCATACACGTTATTCAACGGCAGCTGCATCCGAAGAAGTTAATTGTCAGCCATTTGTTGTACATACAGCACATGGTGCACTTGCGATTGGTCATAATGGTGAATTAGTTAATTGTGAAAGTTTAAGAAGGACGGTAAGTTTTTTATATTAAATACCGAGTGTAATCTTGATAAATTAAAAAAAAAAAAATATTTTTCAAATAAAATATTCCATATGTATTTTTATTTATATACGTATAGGTATTAGCTAGAGGAGTTGGCTTATCTACACATAGCGATTCAGAACTTATAACACAGTCACTATGTCTAAATCCACCCGAGGGTGAGGTAAGCAAATTCTGTTATAATACATACTTCTATTCATTAACGTCATCATATTCTTATAATAATTCATTGAAATTCTATTTTAATTATCATTCGTATTTTCAAATAACTAATACCACATAAAATTTTCACTGTCTAAATATATATATTTACACAAGTTTGCAAATATATTGCATATGCGTATATGAGTGCGTATACGTACAATCACAAAACACAAGTTCTTAAACGTATTCTAAAAGATAAGAATTTTTTTCACTTGGAACATCATAACAATTTTATTTAATTCAGATAATAGTTAATTTCTATGTTTAAATACGTCATATTCTTAATGTAATTTACTTATGTATTAGTTTTGAGAATAACAATTTTACCACACCTATACAATAAGAACAATTCCAAATAAATTTCAAAAATTTTAAATTAACACGCGGTTTATTCAATCAATCGAATTTAAATTCAAATCAAAAATTAATTAATGTAACGTTTTTTGTTTTTTCTTTGTATAATAGAATGATGGTCCTGATTGGCCAGCTAGAATTCGTCATTTTATGCAACTTGCTCCATTATCATATTCTTTAATAATTATGTTAAAAGATAAAATTTATGGAGTACGTGATCCATATGGTAATCGACCATTATGTATAGGAAAAATTGTCCCAATTAATATTGGAAATCGTAAGTTAAGAATAATATTTTCTTTAAATAAATGATTGTAATTCTTTATGTACACTCGTATAGAAAGTGCTGAAGAAGCTCCAGCTGAAGGATGGGTTATATCAAGTGAAAGTTGCGGTTTCTTATCAATTGGTGCTAGATATGTTAGAGAAGTTGAACCAGGTGAAATAATTGAAATGACTAGAAATGGAATACGTACAATTGATATTGTTGATAGGCCAGAAAATAAGAAACAATCATTTTGTATATTTGAATATGTGTATTTCGCAAGAAGTGATTCAATATTTGAAGGACAAATGGTATATTCAGTTCGTTTACAATGTGGCCGACAATTAGCTAAAGAGGCACCAATTGATGCTGATATTGTTAGTTCAGTACCAGAATCTGGTACAGCAGCAGCACACGGTTATGCAAGAGAATCTGGTATACATTTTGCTGAAGTTTTATGTAAAAATCGTTATGTTGGACGAACATTTATTCAACCATCGACTAGATTACGTCAATTAGGTGTAGCAAAAAAATTTGGTGCATTATCAGAAAATGTAGCTGGAAAAAGATTAGTTCTTATTGATGATTCCATTGTTAGAGGTAAAATGCTTACCATTATCAACACATTAATTTCATTGTAAGAATTTATAAGGTTTATTTATTTATTTATTTATTTTTTTTTTTTTTGTGTATTTAGGTAATACAATTGGACCAATTATTAAATTATTAAGAGATGCAGGAGCTAAAGAAGTTCATATTAGAATAGCTAGTCCACCATTATTATATCCATGTTATATGGGTATTAATATACCAACACGTGAAGAATTAATTGCGAATCGTTTACATGCTGAAGAATTAGCTAAACATGTTGGTAAGTAAAATATACATTTTTTTATAAAAATAATTATAAAAAGATTTTCTTACTATCCGTTACATTTTGTTTTTATATGTAGGAGCCGATAGTTTAGAGTATTTAAGTAATGAAGGTCTTGTAAAAGCAGTAAAATTAAATAGACAAAGTGCTAATCCAAAGGAAGCTGGCTATTGTACTGCATGTTTAACTGGTGAATATCCAGGTGGTGTACCAGAAGAATTAAGTTGGTAGTTAATAATACAACAATTAGCATTATAATATGAATCTACTTGATTATAAAAATATAAAAGTACTCTGTCTGTGTATGGATAGATTGAAAATCTCTCTTAACATTTTTTATTTGCACATGTACAAGAAAGGACAAAATGTACTATAGAAGGATGACATACAGCCATACACGATAATATGTTAAATTATTATCATTGTAATACTAACACTTTTTTTCTCTTATAACGTTATTATAAAAATGTAAATTTAAGTTTAGAATACATAAAATTTCTGTAATAATACGTACAAAAACCTAATGTACATAATAATTTGTATACAAAATTAAATATGTTTTTTTATAAAATTTAAAAATAAAAATCGTTTGATTATCATGCATGCATTCCCAATTGAAATTCATTTTTTGGAATACTGAACTGATACATTTTAGTTATGCATTTTAGTAACGGACGGAAATATCTTTTAAATTTTTGTACATTGCAGCCAACATAAAAAATGTACAAAAAAAATTCACAATTTCATAGTTTTCTTTGATCAATTGTGGTTGACTTCTGTTCTGTGGTATGTATATTTTTGGTGTTTGCACTTTTCACCACTTTTTCATTTTTCATAATTTTCTTGTTTTCTTTGCAGTACAGTGCTACACACACACGCACACAAGTTCTGCATATACACGTATAACTGTAAAACTGTAATGCATGTACATATATACAATTATATATAGACGAGTATAGATGTACATATGTATTACATATTACATCAATAAATGACAGCTGTAATCATATAGCTGACGCTCAAATCAATTTGTTCGTACTTGCTGGTGCTGCTAATATTTCGGAAGCACAAAACAAAAGAAAAAAAGGAATATATATTTTTTCTTTTTGTAAAAATTACAAGTCAAAATTGTGTGTATACATACATGTGTGATGTGGTGTTATTTTATGGGTAAAAAATAAAAAAAGGAAGAAAAAAGAATTAATTTTAAACAAATAAAATAAAGGAATCTTTTTGAAATGGTGAATACTAATATAATCAACAAAAAATAAAAACTTTGAAATTCTGCTAAAAATAATAAAAACACAAAAACTGAAAAAGGAAAAAAAAATTTTATTATGAAAGATAATATGAATATGTTTCTTATGTACATAATAATTTGTACATTATTTTGTCAAATTACAATAACTAATTCACGTACATCAACATTCTGGAAATTAAATCCAAATGATGGAAAAATTACCGGATATAATGAACAAGTTAAGGTAAAATATTCATTTAAAAAAAGAAATGAAATTTATGTAACTGCATATATTAACAATTTAAAAGGAAAAAAAGTTATTTTTAATTTTTCTGTTTATACATATTTGATAATTTTGTTTTTTGTCATTAAAGGATTTCTTAATACCTTCAACTGCAACAACAAATGATAATAATATAAAATACAAGGGTGATAATGATGATGTATTCAATATAATTACATCCACTGTAATTTCATATGGTTCTGGTTGGAGTAAACAATCAATTGAAAGGACATGCGATTCAATTGATGATGAGTAAGTAAAAAAAAATTATACGCTAATTTTCATATTTTTATTCATTTTGAATTTTCATTATTTTTTTTTTATTCATAAAAATTACAGAGGTACAAAAAAATTAAATATAACACCACAACAACAGGGAACACATTATAAAAATAATAACAGCAACATAAATAATAGTAATGATAGCAATAATAATGTTAACAATGATATTGATATAAATAATCAAAAACAGATAAGAAAAATTAACCGCGAAACAAATGATATTTTAGATTGTGGTAAACCAGTTAATTTTACATATTATGATTATTTAATTGGTGTTGCACAAAGATTTAATCACCCATCAGTTCCAGAACCTGAGGTTAGTATACAAGATACAGAAACTTTTCATTACTCATTTTATGAGTACGGAGTGTGTTGACTGTGAGTACATTATTTTTAAAATTTCAATTTTGACTTGTTTTTTTTTAGGTTGCTTACTTGTTCCTAAAGAATAAAGATGAAAAATCTTTAAAGAATTTTGATATTAATGCATTAGAGAAACGTTTGAAACGAGCTAAACGTGATAAGCCAAAATCAGTGAATTTATATAATCAAATAGGAAATTATTGGCGTATTAAAGGTGATACAAGGCAATCAATTGAATGTTTTCGTCGAGCATTAGCTATATCACCAACAAATGCTGAAGTATTATTAAATTTAGCTCGTGTATTATTCAATTTACAATATTTAGATGATGCTATACATTTAACAAGAAGGTAAAAAAAAAGAAAAATCCTATCATTATTGTGATTTTTTTTTCTTTTTATTTACACGTTTTCTGTGTGTTTTTTGTTTGGTTTTTTCTTTCCTGCTAACACGTAGATCACTTGAAGTTCAACCACCAGATCGTAGTGCATGGCGTCAATATTTTACACTGGGTGAAATTTTTAAGGCATATGGACATTTTCAAGAATCATTATTACATTTGCGTCATGCATTAGAATTATATCCACAACATGAGCCAATATTAAAAATGTTACGAGATGTTGAAAATAGTCCAGCATCACCATTACATGTTTATACATTATTAATAATATTTGCATTGGTAAATATAATAATTTTTAGTAAATTTAATTTAATTTAATTTTTATTGTTTTCTTTTTCATTTTTTTAAATAATTTTATAGGTGATTGCTGTATTTATTGTAATTGTCACATCATCTGATAATTCTGATAAAAATAATACACAATCTGAATTTGAACCGAAAATGCAAAGGCATTTTAATCGTGCTATGGCAATGAGATCTCTAAAAGGTTTATCATCTCGTACTTTTAAACATAGAAAATATTAAGAAAAAAGTAAAAAAAAATGAACAGAAATACAAATTTCATATTTAAAAAAACAAAAGGAAAAAAACAAAAAAAAAATTAAAATAACAATTTAAAAGATTTTAAAGTGTTTTTCTCTGCTAATGTGTACAGATAAATAAGTAAATATTTTTACAATATTTAATTATTACTATTTACTATTATTATTATTACTATAATTAATATGAAAAATAATTTTTTTTAAATGTGATAATTTATTATTATTTTTAGTTTTTTTTTTTAAATTATTTCTTTCTATGATTGTTTTGTAAAAAAACACAAAAATACACAAATCATAAATACTCTTTCTTTATAAAAAAGAAAAAAAGAAAAGAAATTATCATCTTATAAAAAGTTTGTTTTCTAGTTTTTAAATTTATTTCTGTTTAGAAGTACTTTTTATTCTTTTTCAAATGAACTGAAATTTTTAAGGAAAAAGAAAACAACTAAAATTGATACAAAATTTATCATAAGATAAAAAAAAAATTCGGAGAACTAATAAGGATTAATTGAATAGGTCTGTATTCCAGAATTCACTTTTTGTAGTTTTCAGATAAAATAACAGTATAGAGTTATTTTACAATTTCACATTAAAATCGCAAAAAGGGAATTCTGGAGTACTCATCGTGAATTTTTTTTTTTTTAAATATAATTCGATTGAAGTATGAACTATAAACATAACAAAAAGAAACGATAAGATCTCAATTAAGAGAATACATTTCTACTCTACATTAATTTAATTTAAAATTTATAAAAATGTTAATTTTTTTTTTAGTTTTGCTTTTTCTAATTTATTTTGAATTTTAAAATATTTTACAAATTAGCTGGATGACTTTGTGAATAATCATTTAAAAAAAAGAAAAAAATTGTATGTACTTAAAAATTGGAATTATAAAAAAATGTAATCATCATCATCATTATATTTATGTTTATTTTTTATTTTTATTTTTATTTATTTTAAAATATTCAGTGCGTTCTTTGTAGTACGGAACGTACTAGAATGTGAAAGACAGAAAATTAAACTTTTTTTTTTAATTATTTTAAAGATATTTTGCTTTTCCAATATGTCGCCAATCATCTGGCTGGCATACTAAGAAAGTAAGATATCACTCACGGCATCATACTCTATTGTAAACGGCGACTGTTATTACTGTAATAATGCAAAACACAAAACACTCCTTTTATTTATTTACTAAATTGTGTAAATTATAAATAAATAAATTTTTTTTTTTTTTTTAAAAATGCCATAATAAGGAATCTTATTTAAATTTAATTACTATAAATATAGGAGTATATTATCATGTACTTTGAAAAATTATTTTTATCTTTTTTTCATTCTTAATTTTAGATATTTATTAACTTTTTTTAAAAAACAAATACAAAGCAAAAAATAATTATAAATAATTTGCCAAAGATTTAATTTAAATAATTATTAAATTAAAAAACAAAAATTATAATAGTTTTTAAGTTAAAAGCAAAAAACAAATATAAAAGAAATAATTTATATTTTCATTCACCAAAAACAAAAAACTGAACAGAAAGGAAAAATTGAATTATACTATGAAATAAAAAATGAAAAATAAAATAAATAAGCCACCAGCTGAATACCTCGCTTTTCTCTATTTTTCTTTTTTTCTTTTATTTATTTAATTTTTTTTTTTTCAGTTTCATTTTGTATAATTTTTTTTTATAATTTCTATTTCACAACTTTTTTAAAATAAAATTTTTTCTAAACAAAAAAACTTTCCTTTTAATTTGTTTTAAAAAAATGTTCTAATTAATGAATTGAGTAAAAATAAAGTATTGAAAATGATTTAGACAATTTATATTTGAAAGTTATAAAAATTGCTTTAGATAATTTTCAAAACTACAAAAACTAAAACAAAATTAATGTAAAATATGCTCAATTTTTTTGTAGAAAAAAAAAATTCCAAGTGAAATTTTCTTTTGAAGTGTACCTGGTTTTTTTCTTTAATTTTGGTTGTTTTTCCTAAGTGTGTTTGATGCTACACATATTTTTCATATTAGAAATATGAATGTATTGTATAAACTTTTTTTTACTTTAAAACAATAATAAATTGATTGTAATGTTTTATTGAAAAATAAAGACAAAAAAACAAGTTTTCTTTCAATTGTGCTGATGAATTTAAAAGTTTTCTTTTATATTTTAAGTCTGAGGCTCAATGATAACATCAGTACTAAAGAGATCTCGTATCATATCAATTAAATAAAGTAAAAAGGCACCAAATATTTTTTTCCAGTAATCAGAAATAAGAGAAGAATTTCATACAATCAAATTGGAAAATATTCAGCATTAGTTTCACAAAGTCCCTTTTGTTCTCAATTTCAATTGTTAAAACCTAAGAATTCTGAACATTGTTTTCGGTCATGCTCATTAACATACCTTTTCTTTAACCTTGATTTCTTAATTCAAAGTGTGTTTGATGACACTTAAATCTATCTTAAAAATAGTAAAAAATCTAAAAATGCATATTCATTTCTTATAGTTACTTTATTAAATTTTCTTTATTTTTTGTTTTAATTTATCTTAAATCATTAATTAAATATTATTCAAAAAGCATAATTTGAAACAACTTTTGAAATACTTATTTCGATTTTTTAGTTATGTTTTTAATGCAAACATTTTCTTTTCTTTTTTTTTAAAATAATTAAAATTAAATTTTTATTTTTTTTTCGACTTTACATACACGTATTCATGTTTTTCTTCATTATTTTTTTATGATTAAAAGATCCGAATGATGCCCTCATATTCGTTTATATATTTTGTTTTTAAATTTTTATTTACTATTGTTCTATACTATAAAAAAATATATATGTATATGTTCGTACATGTGTAAAATATGTTTGTGTGTGTGTGTTTTATATTTTAAGCAAACAAAAAATATATCAATATTAAAATAATTAGCAAAAAAAACTTAAATATGAAATCAAAACATTTTTCTTAATGAAAAATTTTTAGTTTTTCTTTATTTTTTCTGTTTTTTTTTTTTTTTTGTTACAAAAAATAAAAATAAAAAAGTTAACGAAATGTGGATGTAATACAATTATTGAAAAGAATTTTTGTTTGAAATATAAATCAAATGATTTATTTTAAAAATAATTTTTTATCTATAAATCTGAGTAATTATTTAAAAAAAAAGTAAAAAAAACATAATGTATAATATACATGTTGATGAGTTAATAAATTTCTTCATTTTATCTTCTCCTTCATAATTTTTCCATTTTTAAATATTTTATTTATTTTTATTTTTAAGCTGTATCGTGAATATTTAAACGAAATATATCGTGTGCACAATAAAATGTTGTTCCTAATGGTTTTAATACAAAAACTTGAGAAAAGGCATGTGGAGGATCATCATCACACTGTAAAAAGAAAAAAAAAAACAGAAAAATATAATATGAATTTAAAAAAAAACGTTTTTTACTTTACACATGCTACACTAGCGATCAGTGATTCATCTTTTACTAAAATTTTACAAAATTTGTGTTCTAATTCATGATCGCTAATATATTTGTTAACAAAATTCGATAAAACAATTAAAAATGATATTATGATTAGAGTGAGGTAATTTATGAAGTAATTGTGTTTAACATTTGTATTTTTTGTCTACCATAAGATATACATACATATGTACAAATTATTGAACTTAAAAGCGACAATAAATCGCATGGACTTAGGTGTGTGAGTACCTATATGTTATTAATCGTATGTATATGGGAGTATTTTATTTAGTTGTTTAAAAAAAAATCCACATGCAACAAAAATAAAAAGCAGATTTTTAATTTTTTTATAACAATTCATAAATATTTGTACGATTTTTTTTTAAAATAAAATAGATTGAAAATTAACTGAATTTACTTTTTAGAAAAGAATTTTGGATTTTTAGCGACTATGTGTTAGCAATAAACATACATATTAAAAATACACCCAATTTAATAAATAAAAAAAAAATAAATTTCCTTTTTTTTTTGAATAAAAAGTTTTTTTTTATAGAAGCTGTTGTGTAAAAAGAAATATGTAATCAAAAATGAAGTCGAGAAATTGTTTTTAGAATGAGGTAATTATTCTGGTGTTACATATTTTATGAGGAAAATTAAATAAAATTTTTCTAATATCAATACATACGATTTTTTGTATTTGTTTTGTTTCTTGTGTGCAATATATTCTCACAAGATGATTTTGGTTTTTTTTTTCTGTTTTTACTTTTTTGAATTTTTCTTATAAATCATGTAGACATAATCTGAAGATATCATGTTGAACAAAGAAACTAGTCCCTATTGGCTTCAACACAAATGTTTGTGTATAGGCATGTGGCTGATCTTCATCTGTCTAACACACACAACAGGATCATATGATGATCTATTTTCAATATTTTCTATTTTTTATATATATTCTAATACTAATTATTTTTTTTTATTTTTTATCAATTTAAAACAAAAACAGAAAGACAAACAATAATTTTGTGACAATTCTTCGGTCTTTTTTTTTATTGGTTTGACCGGAAAATTCGCATTAAATTTTAGCAAGAAAAAACACAGCACGGCGATGGTTACTGCTGGAGCTTATAAGTTACAAAGTTTAAATCCATTTTAAGTCAGATAAAAGGAAATTTATAGCTCGTTTGTATCTGTACCCTATCGGTACATTGGTTATAACATAATTTTGTCTTTCCGTAATCCTACCGAATTTTTTTGTTTTGTGCTTGAAACGTATTCTTACTTCATTCATAATGAAAAATTAACACAAATATTCCGGACAACCCAACAATCTTATTATCTTTCTTTTTTTAATTTTTACCATCTACTTCATTTTTGTTTTTTTTTTTTTACTGCACAAATTTTTCATAATATACTTTTACACGTAATATCTAATTTTACAAATTTTCTTTTTTTTCACATACTTACTTGTAATCTTCCTAAAACATTTATAAGAACACCACCATCAAACATTGGTTGTGAATCAACAGCAGTTAAAGCCCTAGTAATTTTTTGAAATGTTAAACTCTAAAAATAAGAAAACAAAAAAATAAAGAAAATTATTTTGAGAAATATTAAGTTATAAAAAGATAATTTACTGTTAATTTTTCCATTATTTTTGGAGCGCCTTGTATTTGCAATCCTTCAAATGTCATAAATGAATCATTTGCCTGTAATAAATTTAAAGATAAAAGGGGAGAAGTTACTTATTTTGCTTGATGGACAGTTGGAAAAAAAAACAAAGGAAAAATTTTTTTTTCAGTTTCTTTAAAGGTCAATACATTAAAATTCTAGTTGAATTTTACCTACTCCATATACTGGACAAAAATAAAACTGTAGGAATTTAAAAAATTTTAATTAAAAAAAAGAAAAAAAGAGAAAATCCAAAAAATCAAATAAAAACAAAATTTTCATAATTTTACCGGTGTCCCGCATACTTTATAAGAATTTTCTTTTTCCAATTTTTTTTTCCTAACTTCACATAACCTCTTACATGAAAAAATTTTCCTGCACAAATTTCATATCATGTAAGAATTTAAAGGATTCTCACGTTAAGAATTCTTTCTTTCTGGTTTTTTTTTTGTAGGCATACTATTCATACTTACACTATATAAATTAACTAGATTTGGCCGTTGTATAGGATCATCGAAAATAGCGTAGTATTGTTGCACAAAGCCTTTACCAATTTCTTCATATTGGGGATTCAAAGCCATTTTTTTTTCTTTAACTTGTGTTATACTATGTTATATTGTAAACTGATATTTTTAATTTTATTTTTTACACCTCCTTGTTTGTTTTAATTTTTAATAAAATAATAAATTAAAAAAATTAAAAAATAAAAATTATATACAACAAAGTTGATTTTAAAATCGATTAAAATCTTTTTTGGAAAAATAAATTCCGTCACTTCAAATGAAATTTTTAAATTTCAGTCTCACTTTTTTTTTGCAAATGTTCTATTCTAGCTATCTTCTATCTATTATTAGCACTAGTTATACCAGTTTAAAAAAAAAGTAGACATAGAGTAGATATAGAGAAAAATGTTCCATATAAAACTTGATTTACAGTTATAAAAATTTCCTATACACGTTATAAGGTGCGAATGAAAAATAAAATTTTGTGGCTTGGAAAAGTCGATAGCAATATTAATGGCCATAAGGATCTTTAAGATAGATAAAGAAATCAAAAGAAAGCGGGGCATGACATTTTATGATTTTTGTTTTATTTTTTACAAATAATTTCTCTAAATTCCCATTGCTTACAAAATTTAGCACTTTATTTCTCTAATTTTCTCAATGCTGAATGACGTAGTTACAAATCGGTGTGAATACCAACACACTGACAGCCATTTAAAAACATTAAAAAAAAAACGCACGTGGAAAACATATGATTGTACAACTACATTCGCAGGTAATATACTCTATCGGTGTAAACCACTAATATTGTCGCACCTAATATCCCCATTTAAAAAACGCGTTCATAAAAAATATGTAAACAAACAAATATTACACATACTTAACCGAAATTCTCTGCTGAGTTTAAGAAAGTGTTATGTGTTTCTTTTTCATATAAAGGTTCTTTTTTATAACTTTATGCTTCTATTTATGGTGGGACTTTCACGTACAGGAAAATTTTTGTTTTTTTTGGTTGCATGGGGAATAAAACAATGAAAACAAAAATAAGTCCTTGTTACTTCTGTGACGTCAGAGACATTTTTCTCTTATCTCTATACTCTTTGAAGTAGACGCTGTACTGTCACTGTCAGATCAGTTAATGTTCCTTATTTTCCATCTTGTTTCTTTTCTTTTCTTCTGTATTTCAAACTTCAATAAATTCACCACGGTATTATTTGCCTGCCTATACATACAGTCTAACATGTTGTACAATTTGGTCGAGTTTGATATAAAATATATGTATTATAATTTGTACAAAATGTTTGAATGTGTGTAATACTAGTATGCAATAGTAAATTATACAAAACAACCTTGCTATCAAACCAAGTTACACAACGCGTTGTGCAGTGTGCTATGCTATGTGTATACTGTATGAAGATTGAAGAATATAAAGATAAGCACAGACAGCATGATGATAGCACTTAATTACTCTACGTTTAGTTTTTCTTTTTCTGATTTCAATTTTCAATGGATAAAATTTTCCTATGGAACATAAAATCCGGAAATATAACATGATGAAAAAGTGAAGTTCAAGTTGTTTTGTTTTGAAACATTTACGGGATATAATACAATACAGTTAAGAAATATAAATTACGGAAGTAATTTGTTACTTGTTAGCAATCATAACTTATGGCCGTTAAACACAACCGATACTTTACATCAAAGTTTCTTTTCTTTATACGTGGAATTGGAAACTTCTGTTAACAACAAATTGACTTAATTTGGAAATTTTAAGAATTAATTAAATATTAAAAAATAAATCAATAAATAAATCTACACAAAGTAAATAACTTTTGTTTTTATTAATAATCAAGTAAAAGAACCTTAAACTTAAGCAACTTAATCTAAATTTTGAATTTAATGATATAGTCCTATTTGACGTCTAATTGATTTGTCTATTAAAAGAAAAAAAAAATTACATCCTTAGTAAAGGTATAAATGTAATCAGTAACTAAAAAATTCATTCATTCATTTACTTACGCATTGTGTTTTCAATTGTACCAAATAAAGAACAAGTTTTGTTTTTACGTCATCTTGTGCTTCATGTGGGAATTCAGAAATCAAGGCGCTGAGCATTTCACAATAAATTTTGTCAGTATTGTAAACCATTTTCCTATCTTCATTAACATTAGTACTGCAAACTTGTACCGATTGAACTGTATCTTGAATTTCTCCCGACGCATTTTCTTCAGATTCAGAAGATTCTGGTATTGATAAAAGTTCTTCGTCCAAACAATCTTCTTCGTCTGAAATATCTTCTTTTGGATATTCAGAAGAATAACAAACTTTTACGTAATCAGCGCAATTAGAATTTTTCGTATACGGTCTAAAATAATACAATGTCCTTTACATTTGTTAGCAATGAAAAAACGAAAACTATATACTCTCTTGATATCACATGGTCTTTTAAAAACAACAGCTTTTCATAATACGGCCACACACATTGATATTCTTCATCTTCTTTTTCTTTCATGATTTTTAAATTTCTTACAAAAATTGATCTTAAATACATCCAACGATTTTTACATTCATCAGCTAATAATAATTTAAAAAATGAAATATTTAAAAAAAAATTTTTTTTAATTTTTAAATCTTCATATACATACCACTACGTCCTAAATGTTGACTTATATCCTGCCATGCATTTTTTGATAATGCTTTATTGGCATACATTTTATGACTTTTATCGTATAACAAACGTGTTTCTTTAACTAAAGAAATTAATTTATCATCAAAAGTATCCATTGAATATTTTCGTCTATTTACAGAATTATAATTTATATTTTGATAAAAATGGATTTTTAAAATACAAAATGACAAAAAAAATGAAATAATTTATTTTGGAAATAATAAATATATATTTTTTACTTAGTTTGTTTACGTTTATATATGCACGTCTTATACACAAAATGACAAAACAAAACATCTGGTTAAGTTGATAATCAGCTGACAATAAAAAAACATAAATTTTCAAAACATATCGAGCATGATTCCCCATCAAACCAAATGAAACCACCTTGGAAAACACAATCAAACAGTCAAACACTATTTTTTGACATATCAGAAAAGAAATATCAAAATCAAATAACCATTAAGAAATAAGAAGTAATTTCGGTGCTCGCCCTTGTCCATAATTTGGTTATGATCAATTTTATAAAACATTTTTATTTAACAAATAATTTTTTCTGTGTTTAGTGTACAATATTTTATTTAAAACAAAAGGCAAAAAATAAATAAACAAAATGTTTTGCCGAAAACTATTTATTCAGACGATTAACAAGAATTTAAATTATCATAAAATAATTCGTACATTTTTATCAAATAATTATAAATGTTCAAATGAATGGAATTCACGTTTAACAACACCATTAATGGAAAAAATTAAACTGGATATGATTTATTATGAAATTGATCAATCATTTAGTCGTAACCAAAATGTTAGTGCAATTGATGCTGATATATTTATTAATAAAATTCATGATGGTAATACATATATTGATGAGCAATGTGATTTAATGTATCGTTTACGTCGTACAACAGAAACAACAAATTGTTTACAATCAACAAATCATGCATTTATACGAAATTTCTATGATAATGGGCATTATGAACAATTGACACAAATTTTATTTAATCCATTAGAATATGGTGTATTTTTAGATTCATATATAGCAAATTATATAATGGATGATTGTATAAAAAATAAAAATTATTTAACTGCTGTACAGATTTCAACATTATTAATGCTACAAGAGGATTATGATAATAAAATATCACAATGTTTAGGGCTTTATTCATGTTATAAATATTTACTGTCTGATGATTCGAAATCATTATTCAAAAATGATGGAGAGCAAGGAAAGAACGAAGAATCTGACAATGATGAAGTGGTACGTATGCGTCATTCAATATAACATGGTTACGTGAGTTAATCAAAAAAATTCTTCTTTCTAGTCTTAGTTCAATTAATCTATGGAGTTGACTTTTTTTTCCTAAACTTCTATTGCAATTTTCAATCTCATTATTTTAAACTGAAATAATTTATCGTTTTTGTAGACCTTCTTGGTTCACAAAAAATTAAAAATAAATTTACAATGAGAATTTTTTGAATAATCTGCACCTACTTATGTACATTATTATTATTTTATAATTTTTTCTTTCTGTTTCTATTTTTAGATAAAAGTTCGTGTCAAATACATCAGAAATGAATATTTTGATGATCATTTTGATATAAAAGATCAGAAACATCTTATTGGAAAAACTTTAATAATGATCGGTGATAAGCTCACTGATAATGTAATAAAATTAAATATTCAACTTTTAGGATATATTTTATATCAGAAATATGATAAAGTCATGAACATTTTAAAATCAAAATCAACAAATGAATATGATAGCACTGTATTAGAATTATGTTTAAAATTTTTAAATGAAATGAATCAAAATTCAAAAGATAATGAACAAAATGATAATATTCAAGAATTACAAAAGTTATTAGAAAATTTACAATTAAAATCTAACAATGTTGGAGAAGAAAAGAAAAATAAATTTTTAAATTTCATTGAAAATTATGCCAAAGATATCATAATGAAAAATGAAAAGAATGAAATTGATAATCAAAAGAACTTATACACAGAATGGAATAAAATACGCGAAGAAAAATTTAATAATGAAATAAAACGTTTAGAAGTAAAACAACGTTTAAGTAAAATTGATAATTTATTAGATGAATTAAATAAAGAAGAAGAGAAATTATGGTTTTTCGATAATGAAGAAAAAATTAATTTAAAAATTGATAGTAAAATTGTAAGATATCCAAAAAGATGGTTTGGTAAAAAGAAGAAGCCAAAAACGATTGATGAAGGTTACGTACCACCGGAAGTTACAAAACAACAAAAAGTTCATAAATAAATAAAAATTATTACTTAGAAAATACTTTTTAAAATAAGAGACAATTACTTGCTTTGTATCATCTTTTGAATTTATGATTAGTTTTCAAAATAAAATTGTTTAAATTCTGAATTTCTGCGGGTTCTTATTTTTTGCATTGTTCTCTCGGAACCTTAACTCTGAGTCTTCACTGGTACCAATTATATACAATGGAATTATTACCATAATACGTTATTTCTTTTATTGCTATTAAAATTTTGCATACAGGTATATTACTAAAATTAAGATAAATATTATAAATAACAAATGTAATACGTAGTAACTACTATAATAATTTTATCCTTGTGTAATTTGAGTTTCCATTTTTTGTATTTTCTCTTGAATTTCTTTACTATCCTTTTCCATTTGTTTTAAATCGAATGTAATTTTTTCTAAATTCGATGATATATTTCTTGTTTTCTCTTTTTCAATTTGATCTTCTAAATCACGTACCTCACGCATCATAGCACCAGTCTCTTGTACTAAATTAATTAAATCACAGCAATTTGAATGTAATTGTGCTAATAATTTATATGCTTTTTTAGAATACTCATCACGTTTAGCCGTCTGAAAAAATAATGTAATAAAAATTTAAGGATATGAATTAAAACTGTTAAATTCAGGATATCATACCTTATATAATAGATCATCAGTAACGGTGAATTGACGATCTAATTGCCCCGATATATTATTGATTTGCTTTTGTAAATCTCTTGTATCACGTAGCACACGATCAATATCATTTTTCTGTTTACGAATATTACCAATTATTTCTAAAATTCGTGTTGTATAAGCATTTCTGAAAATTTTTTCATAATTTTTTACTTAATAATGAAAAAACAAAAAAATAAAAATTAAAATTGATTATATTCTATTGCATTTACCTCGATGTTAATTTATTAATTTTTTGTAATTCATTCATGAAATGTGTATGAAGTGTAGTTTTAGTTTTTATTTCTTCAGTAATATTTGAAATTTTTTCACGTACTTGTTTTATTTGTTCAGTTATGTCGTTACCCTGGAAAATTTGTTTTCAAAAAGATTTTAACAACATTATATACAATACTGATATTAAATAGAACTTACATATTTATCTTGATTTTTTGATTTTAAATTTTCAAGCATTTCTAATAAATGTACTTTATGCGTTTCCCATTGTTCTGTTAAATTTTTTATTCTTTCATTACTTGCTGTAATAACATTTTCCATTTTTTGTAAATTATCATTTGGATTTTCAAGTAATATAAATGTTCTTTCTTTAATTTTTTTAATATCCTTTAATTGTTGTATTAATTTATCATTTTGTACACGTAAATCATTAGTTTTTTGTATTTCTAATTGTGTAATTTTACGTTTCATTAATAATTCTTGAATTGAATTTTTTAATTTTTCTAAATGTAAATTTAAATTATCCAATTGATTAAAATTCAATGTTAATGATGATGGCTTAATTAATTGATTATCATTATTATCATTTTGTGATTTTTTCTTTATTTTATTATTAACATTGAATGATTTTTCATCATTTATTTTATTAATTTTTTGATTATTATTATGACATATTAAATTAAGTATATTATCATAATTACGATCATTTATATCATTATAATATTCAATATCATTAATATGAATTATTGTTGGACATATTGTTTGACTATTTGTTTGTTGAAATAAATTTGGTGAACGTTTTAACCAATATTTATGTAATTCAGTTGTTATCATTTGATTTGTTTCAGTTGAATTTTTATTATTTGTTTCTTTATTTAAAAAATTTGGTATATTTAAATTTAATTGTGGTTGAAATTTTATACTATTACCATTTAATGAATAAATATTTATATCATATTTACGTACATTAAATTTATTACAATATTGTGGTATCCATGTATTTATTAATTGTATATTAATATTCTGATTTATTTCATTTTCAATATTTGTTAATTTATCTAAAAAAAAAATTATTAAAGCAAAAAGAAATTAAATTAAATTAAAAATTTAATTAAAATACTCATTTCATTGTACTTTATTATATACATTAATAATGAAATACTGAAAATAAAAGTGGTCAAAATAACAGATTCTCTTCTTCAAATAAATTTTTATATTTAAGTTTTTTTGGAAGAAGTTTTAAAAAACATCTTGATCACTTGAATTCATTGTATCTGGTTCTTTGAATACAATTTTATTACAACAGAATTGCTAAGAAAAAGTTCTAAGCGAAACAGAAAATGCAGACGATTTAAAAGAATCTGTGCAAAACTAAAATTATGGCAGAAGATTGAGTTGCATGGAAAAAAAAACGTGGCTAAGAGCTCAGACTAAGAGCTATAAAAATTTATAAGTGTGTTGTATACACAGTATTGTGCAATTTAACCACTTTTACTTCAACATTTCATTAATTATTTTAAATTGATTTTTTTTTTTTCATTTTACCAAATGGTTGAATTAATGGTAATTTTTCAGTTTCCTTCGGTAGTCTTTCAATTAAAAACATAAATACTCGACGTATTTCACTAACATTCGGATATAAAAATGTTTGATAACCAATTTCACCCTTAAATCCAATTGATATACACGCTTCAGCTAATGTAGCTGTTACACTAAATTTTTGTGCCATTCCTTGTGGTAAATTTTGTGGTAAATTTAATGATGGTTTTATTAATTTTAAACATTTTGATACTGTTTCAACTAATAATTCTGGAGAAAATCCGGTTAAACTGATAATGTCATCACTTATCTCACTGTTTAAGAGAGTATTTAAAAAAAAATTATTAAAATATTTTGAGGATTTATAGAAATTTTACCATTAAATTACAAATTTCAATAAATTCAATATTTACCATCCAATTTGTTGCAATGACTGAACTATGATGCTATCAACTTCATCCATTTTTTTTTTTTTATTTATTTTTATCAATTTATCACCTAAGCCTGTACCAGCAAAATAATTCTAAATAATTTATTTTTCAAAAATAAACAAAAGAATATTCAAATTGATTTATTAATTCTCGGTTTTTTTTTTCTTTTAATTAATAAAACAGAATTTACAATAATTTTTGCTTTGTAACATTACTTATTTTCAAATCAATAACAATAAATTAAAAATGTAAATAAATTTTAATTATAATCAAATCCAAGATATACCAATATAATACACCCATCCAACTGTAGAAGTTTGAACTCAGACTATCTGTCATTTGATTTCTTTCATACTTTTCTTTTCATTTCAGATTACATGCTATTTATGCTATTATCTTATCAGTCGACAGTCAACCCAACAATCAAATCAAGAATCAAAATAAAATACATACACACACATCCATACATATAAAAAGGCAATCAGCAAAGCTTTATTGTTGGTTGTGTTTGGGGTTGGGTGAGGGTTGCTTACAAAAGTTAGACTTTTGTCATTTTTTACATTTTGTTGACACATTTTTAAAATAAATTTGCTCGTATGGTATTACTTAAAAGGAAAAACTCGTGACGTCGTTACCGGAAATATTTAATATCCTCTTTATCCGTTGTACATTTTCCGTTAAAATTTAAAAATTTGATTAAACATTACTTTCTATATTAAACATTCAATACAAATACAACTAAAAGCAGTGCAAAATTATTTGCACTAATTGCAACACGAAAATGTATATCTGTATACTCATTTATCCTATATGTTACATGTTACATGTGTAAGTATACATACATATATGAAAAACAATTAACAATATATTTTGAAATTCAGACAAGGAATAAAATTAAAAAATTAACCAGAGTGGAAAAAATAACATTATCTTCAGTTTTTACATTTTTAAATTTGGGTTTTTTGATTTATTTTTTTTTCGTATTCAAATTTAAGAGTATTTCGCATTGAGAGTGATTATATTCACAGTTTAAATAACAACAATTTGTTTTTTTTAAATAATGTGAACATTTTCTAAAAATATTTTAAAAATTAATTAAGCAAAAAATTAATTTTGAACTTACATGTACGTCTGCATATTCTAGTCAGTATGAATAATAATGAATAATCATCAACTGTAATCAAATGTACATGAGTTTGTACCATTTTTCCAAATTTATAAATAATTCGAGAAAAAAAAGGGATATTAAGGTTTCATTTGATAAATCATGTGATTTTAAACAAAAGTTTATGTGTTGGAAAATATTAACTCTTGAAAATATTATCAAATAAATACTGAGGATTTTCCTTCAAACGAGTCTAAGCCATTTCACAATCTTGAATTTCAATTTCATTTAAAGTTCATTGCGAGTTCAAATTCAAATTAAAACAACTTTTTTTTAAATAAAAATTTTATTTAAGTATCCCTCATTGAAAACATTTTTTTTTTTCTAATTTTAAATAAATTCAATTCCTTCGAATTTTTTATCTGATGATATTTGTTCTTCTCTCATAATTACTTTTCCATCGATCGTAAATGCTGAAATATACGATTGCATACCTTGTCCATTGACCTCTCTAGTTGATAATGCCAAAATTATAGTATCTTTTGTATTTGGAATAAATTTAAAACTTGAATAACCATGAGCTGGACCTAATTCAGTTAAATTTTTAACTTGAATATTTTTAAAATTTTCATCAGCACTTATCATATAATTACAACTTAATTTATCTTCTGTATTTATATCAAATCTGTAATTATAAAAAAATTGAATATCTTATGAAGTTCAATGTAAAATTAAAAAAAAAAAATTATTAAGTTATAATTTTTAATTCATACGGTTTCTCTGAACATTTTCGTGGTAAAAAGAACCATCTTTTATGCACATCAGACCATACACCAGCTTCATGCCAAATAAATCCTGGAAATGAGATATTCAATGCTTTTCTCATTGCATCATATTGTTTATACCAATTAACATGCTCGATCTGAAATACACATTAATATTTACTTTTTTCTTGCCGCATTAGACCGTGTACACATGGTCGTGCTGGACATGAGGTTATATCTATGTATCGTGTTGGACATAAAATTTTGTCGTGTATATGTATGTATGTATAATGCATTTACATATGGTACACATAGCGTTTTCCGTGTTCATTATTAATACATACTTTATCTACTTTACCATTCGATGTAATCATTTTTATAAACATTCTATTATAAGATTCTACGGTATTCGTTTTAATATCAAAAAATTCATATCCTGTTGATCCAACGTATAATTTGTGATCTTTAACGCTTGCCCATTCAGATTTAAATGCTTTTTTTGTATTACCATCACCATCCTTTAATGTTATCCATGCTGTTGGCTCATTTTTATTCAAATCAATTTGATAAACAATACCAGTACGATCATCAACTGATAATAAATGACCATTATATTTAATTAATTCAGATAATTCCATTCCACGTCCTTTTACATTATTTTTTGATCTTAAACGTATCGGTGTATTAGTCCAATTAATTTTTATTAATTGTTGATCTGGATTATATAATAATGAACCTAATTGTAAATAACTAACCCATACAACTTCATTATTATCATTTTTACTTTTTGATTCTTTATCTAAATCAGATATTATTGCTATTTTATATTTTAATAAATTTGTTTTTGTTGATAATTGATTATCAGGATTTGGTCTGGCGATTACTTTTTAAAGAGAAAAACAAGAAAAAAGATGCAAAATTAAAAAAAAAAAAATCCTATAAGATAATTTTTGCATAAAAAGCTCTAATAAAAATCAAATCTTACCACTGTGAATAAATATCGATGAGAAAAAATTTGTTATAAAGATCACTCTAAAAATCATTTTTATATATTTTTTTCTAAACTTAATTTTTTATTTTCTTAAATTAATTTATTATTTTTTTAATTTTTTATAACTATTTCTTATTTTTATTTTATTATTACTTTTTTTCTATCTAACTATTTAATGTAATAAATGTATCTACTTTGATATTTTATAATAAATTGATAACTTTGTTTTAAAAATGTTCAATTTTATAGGACAATATATTATGTATTTATTTATTGTTACTATGGTCAAATGGCCTTTTATTTTTAAAACAATTAAAAAGCAGTATAAAAATCAACACAGATGTTTTGCAAGGGAACCCGTGTTTTCTACATACATTTTATAATAAAATAATTATTCACATCATAGATAAATAATATTTCAAAAAAATTTTGTATGTTTTTTCATTCAATATTTAAATAAAATATACTGTTATGTTATATAAACACGCGCTGGATAAATTTAAAAAAGTGTAAAATATTTACACTCATGTGTAAAAATTAATGTGTACATACTGCCACATGAAACTATTTAAATATTGAATAAACTTATTAAGTAAATCTAAACAGTCAGATCAGAACTATAAAAAATGAAAGCTTTTGACGCCATTTAATTAATTTTAAAAATTTTAAATTGAAATGACCGTTATTTTTTATATTTTTTGAATAATACTTGCTATGTTCGTAGCTTTAAAAATAGGAAAAAATGTTACATAATAATTTTACAAAGTTTGGACAATGATCACTTTGCAGACGTTGAAAATATATCCCATGTTAAATGAAATAAATAAAATGTCCTTTTTCTATCTTGTTTAAATCCTCTTGGGTATTCGTATTTTCAGATTCCTTTTTAACATGTCCATTCTATATCAGCATTATGAGAATATACAGAAGGTATTCTAATGGTCTATCCAATCGAAAGTAGTTTCTGAGTTTTTTTTTGTATGTATTTCTTTTTCTTTAAGAACTTATACAGACAACTCCTTATTTACAAATTTTACATTTCAAGAAAAGATTGCACTTTAAGTTTTTTGTTTTTTTTTTTTTTGATAAAGTAGTTTCAGTTGCATTTGAAATTATCAAAAAATTCAAGTTTATACGTATACATACATACATAAGTATATTTTATTTTATTATTATTTTTCATAAAATGTGCACAAAACCATATTTTTGTATTCATACGTCTTTCAGTTTATAAACATTTTTTTACATATGTTCACTACAAAATAAAATATATATTTTTTGAATTTCATATGAAAAACATTTCCATAAAATGTAAAAAAAAAATAAATAAATGCACTTTTTATTATTTTTGTTTATATTTTGTTTTTCTGTCTTGACTTTTTTTTCTTGAAAACTGAAACTTTTCAAAATTTTACATTCATCTTTTTGTATACATACTTGTACTTATACATACATATGTACATATGTGAAAACGTTTGTGCATCATGTACACGTTGTACAAAATTAAGATGTTTGTTAGGTCACCCCAAGAAAAAGTACATATTTTTTTAAACGTAAATTAACATCTTGTATTCTACATTTTCTTTCTCCTCTGTAGTGTATTTGAGATTCAGATATCCTTGTGTCCTGTTGAGTTTTTATGCGTAAGATTTTTTAGATTTTTATAAGAGAAGAAAATCTCCCTTTAGACGTTTTAAGTCTTTCTTTATTCAAATATTACATATATGATCAGAAAAATATGCATTACTTACGAGAGGACCTAATATTAATAAAAAAAATATTTGAAATAAGTCATAATTCTATTCATTTTTCTGAATAAGTTTTCGTAGATAAAATTTACATTTAAAACGTTTTGAAATATTGTAACTTATAAGTAAGTGCTATAGTGTACAAAATGCATTTTATTTATAAGACGAAATTTTTATATACAAATAAAATAGTAACACATACAGTATGTGTACATATTTGAAAATTAAATTAGAAAAAAAAAAATTTTTTTTTTTCGTTTTTTAACTGATGAAACTTTATAAAACTTAATGAAACTGAATGAAGTTTAAGTTCCCTAAGTCAGATTTGTAGAAAAAAAAAAAACAACATCGGTTATCCAGTTTGCTAACAATAATTTGTTTTTCTTATTCAAGAAAATTCAATGGAAAAATAAAATATTCAAATTAAGAAATATTAAATAAATTTTACTACACAAAAGAATATGTAAAATTTTAAGAAATACAAATAGATGACTTCTTTTGATAGAAAACAAAAGTATTTTCTTTGAAATCTATGTTCAACTAATTATATTGTATAGTTTGAAAATTTTGTAAAAGATAGATTCCTTTTTCTTTTGGAAAATTTTCTTTTTGAAAAATTACCTTTTTTCTTTTTTTGCTTTTCTTTAGTTGAATCATTCATAATGGAATGTCTTGTATAACTGCAGTAGTAAATATTACATTTTTAATTTATCTTTACGTACACCCACAACATTCATGTCATTTAAGTAATTTTCATTATATAACTTTAGATGTGAATTTATATTGATAAATTTTATTTCATAGCAGAGAAATGCATATTTTAATGGAATAATTTGTCTTTTAAAATTTGACGTGTACTTCATGCATACACACATTGAAAAAATTTCAACACTTACAATTATTTGACACATATTTTAACAGTATATACACGTACATACATACGTACATACAGAGTCTACATATTATGTATACTATATTTAATTTACTTATTTAACTTTAGTAATTTTGATAAATTTTATTATAAAGTTATGTGGTATAATGAATGATACAGGATGTTCAATTTTAATTAATAAATAGGTGTGTATGCAATTTTTTTTATTTTTAATTCAAGCTATAAAGCATATTCTCGTGGGATGCTTTTAGTAGCAGCCTAAAATTTGTTAAAAGTGATTCAAATTCGCGTACAGTTGAAAAACTTCAAATTTTCTAAACAGCTTGTATAACATAAAAGTTAACCTCTTGGAGGAAAAGGAGAACTAAGAAACCGGAAAATTCTTTTAGGACACTTCAAGGAAAAAAGAATTATGTATGTATGTACCTTAATGTATGCTAAAATGGGCCACCTTGCAAACTTCCATTAAAATTTTGTGCGTTATGTATAGTGTGACGTGAATATACTTACTTCCATACGTACTACGAGTATTGCATTTTAACTCAGTAGTCAGTATAGTTTCACTAGTTTCACGTTAAGTTAAATTCAATATAGTTTCTTGAATGTTTATTTTTATGGTAGAAAACTTTTTCTTTTACTTTATTTTATTCTTGTTTTTTGTTTTGTTTTTTTGTTGTTTTTTTTAAATATTTATTTAAAAGTACTTTAATATATGTATTTATGTATAACTTTGTAGCCACAACGATTTATGGAAATTAAAGTTTTTCTTATAACAAAAATGCATTTAAAAATTTAAAAGCTTTTTATTGCATATTCAAAACCAGCAAGGATTTACACAACAAGGTGTAGAGTGTTGGTAATATAAGAAAATTGAGATGTTTTACTTTAATATATATTTCAAGGATTATAATTATGAAAGGACTACAAACTTTGAAAAGTACGTAAATTTTATTTAAGTGTTCACTTTTATCGAAGATCACCTTTAAATGATTAGGAGATCACTGATGAAAATCCCTAATATTCTAGCATCGAATGCTCTGAATTATAATGAAAAATGATTCAACCTTTTTTATTCCAAAGTATTATCATAAATTTGTATTGTCCTTACATAGCAGAGGCAAAACGATAATATTTTTCATTTTTATATCTTCGAGAAGACTAAAAATTTGAAAATAAAATAAATAATTTCAGAGTGAAAAATATGCAAAAATATCAGCCTATTAGATATGAAAATAAGAATTAATTTATTATAATCCAAAAATATAATAATTATTTTCTTTTCACATTGATTCTAGTTGAAATCACAAGTATTACATTTCTACATTTGTACATACATTACATACAGTTTTTTATTTTTATTTTTTTTAAACAAATGTTATCATGTTATGAAGCACAAAAAACAAAATAAATAGAAAATGTAATACAATTCCTTTAAGCATATTGTATGTTTTGGTTTTGTATACAATATAATATATATCATTTTTGTTTGCTATATTTTCATATGCTAAACAATGAGAGTATATACAATTCATGTATAAATATTTTATTTTTCATTTTTTTATGAATAATTCAAATTTCAAATTGTTGAAAATATGAAATAATTTTCATGTTATGTAAATACACACATACATATGAAGCAAGAATGAAAAATATAAACGAACAAAAAAAAAAAAATAATAATAATAATAATAAAAAATAGAAAACAATAAGACATATAAAATAATATTTTTTGTTGGTTTAAAAAAAATAAAATTATACAAAGTGTTTTTGTTATGGTTTCATGAAGTTGAAATAAAATAGTGGTAAATAGGAAAAGAGAAAAATAAATATACATGTACATACATATATGCGTATAACAGAAAAAATAAAAACAAATGTTTAGACAAAACCAATACACATAAATTTTGTGGGAAAATGAAATCAAAATACGTAGATTGTAAAAGGTTTTGTATGAAACAATAAGTCAATAAAATACAGCACAATGTAAATGTACAAATGCATGTATGTGTTGGTATATACATATGATGTATACAATTTAATTTATTATATTAAATTTTGGTAATGAATTTAATATGATCAATACCCTATAAACCAAAAGTCATGAGTTTTGCGGAACGGGGCTAGAGGATTTTATTTTAACTAATATATACCCGTTTTCAGTAAAATGAGTTCATTGGCAATTTTATTTTGTGTGTGGGTTTGTTATAAAAGTAGATCAGAAACATGGGTATAATTTTCAATTTTGAAAACAAAAAAAAAAAAAAAAAAAAAAAAAAAACAAAAAACGGTTCAATAAGGCGCATTTTAACAAATTATTTAATATTTTTATAGTCACAAATACAAGTTTAATTTGCCTATCCTTGCATATCACTCGATTCTTCATTTATCATTATCTCTCGTATTTGTCCTATAATTTTTTTATTTTCAAAGTATTTGAATTTTCATCTGAAACAATAACTGAAAAATTAAATTTTTTCACATTATTTTACTGGGAAATAACATTTTAAAGACGAAACTGAACAAACTAAAATTTGCGTACATTATGGATATTTTTTACGTTACTTTATTTTATGTTATTATTTTTTATTTTGATTCTAAATTATAGGATCTAATATTATTGTTGAGATTTATGATTTGAATCTACTATCGAACATCTTATCTTTAACAGGCTTTTTCTCAATTTTCAGGGTATTTGAACCGTGAATTTCGTTAAGTTAACAATGAGTTTCAATATTTTACTATTTACAAACTAAAAATCTTTTGTTTTATCTTTATTCATTTTTCTGTTTATTTATTTATTTATTTTATTTTTGTTTCATGGTTCCCTTTAAAATAAAATAATTTTTTATTTATTTCACAATTAATTGAATAAATTTTTTGGATTTAAAATATAATTGAGTAACAAATGCAAAAATAATTTACAAAGAATCTCTAATTGAATAAAAATGTTTTTTCAAAAACAAGAATTTTTCATTTTATTTTTCATTTATTTTTCATTTTTTTGATATACGAGCTACAAGAATTTCATTTTAGTATACTCAGTATTGTTTAAATCCAATTTAACATTGTACAGTTTACAATTACTGATATATTATAGAGAATTTGTGCGTACCAATTTTTTTTTTTTTTTTTGTTTTTTTTTATTTATGACCCAATATCGAATTGATTTGCAAATAATGACAAATTGAATGCTCATAGCAGCAATTCATTTAAAAATGAAAAAAAAAATATATATATATATGAACATACATACTAATACTGCTTTTACTTTTGTTTCTTATTATTCCAATTTTTTTTTTCTTTTTTTTAAAGTTAAAAATTTTATATCCATTCCAATCCCTTTTTCAAATTGATGTATAAGAAAACTTTAACTAATTTTTCATTCAGACTTCTAACATTTTATGTTCGTTAACATGTATTGACATTTTTTAAATTTATTGTCTGATGTTGAAAAAAAAAATAAATAAATATAAAAATAAAAATTGCCTGTTTATGATATTGATTTTATTATATTACATGTTTTCAAAATTGCTCTAAGGAATATCAAAGGAAAACTCTTATAGTCAAAAATACAAACATGAGACAGTTGAGAATTTCTTTATTTATTTCATTGTTAATTATAAAATTAAAAAAATGTTATCAATGTCTTCTTAATTTATCTGTTCTTTGGTTTGACTGATGATTTCTATACTTATTCTCATGTGAAATAAATTGATATATAACAATAAAACTTATTGTTTGTTTTAAAATCTAAACTTAGATAAAACTTTTAAAAAATTACTTGACATGAAAATTTAATTTTGTGATCAATTTAAGGATTTTCTCTTTTTTGTTGGTTTGATTAGACCAGTTATAGCTAAACTTTAATTTATATATATTTCACATATGTTTGAAAGAGATTGTGTATAACATTAAAAAAAGAAGAAAAAGAAAAATAAGAAAAAAAAAATTAAAAAATCAAACCAACACATAAAAAATAATTAAAAATTGTATAAGTAAATATTTAGATTTTATTTAAGATAAACGATTAAATTTCTTAACAATTTATGTGTTTTAATCTAAAGTGATTAAAACAATTCCCTAAATCATTGATATTTTTAAAACAAAAATTGAAAACACAAAAAAAGTGTTGAAAATTTGAATTAATTGTGAACATAATCATGGGAAATGTAACCCTTTTAGGGGGTTATTTAGGGTTTCTGAATTAAATTTTGTTAATATTCTAAAGGAATTTGAAAGATAAAATCTTCGAAATTGATAGCCAATTAGAAGAGAAATGAAAAAGTAGTCAAATAAGTATATGATTATGGTAAAATTGACAAGGATTACTCACAAACAAATCAACCAAAAAGTCAGGGGGGGTATCAACAGTTTTAGCAAATTGTGAACAGGGATAATTTTGTTAGAAGTGAAGATCCTGCAAATAGTATAGAACTAACATGGTATTATTAGATAATTCGCAGCCCTTCGTATCAAAGTTCATCGTCATCATATTGAAGTTCATTTAAACATATTAAAATTAATTTATTCATTACATTTGTTGCATTTTTAAAAAATTTCAAATGTAAATTCTTTTTTATATGTATGCATGCTTGCACACAATATGCAATTTATTTTACAATTTTTTTCATGTACATTATACATGTATGTATGTATGTCCATAAAAGGAAAAATATTTTTCTATAGTAAAAAAAAAATGTGTAAATGTATTAATTTCAGTTATGCACATTCTACATTCCATATTCACATTGCAAAATTCTTTAAGATTTAAAAAAAAAAGTCGGTATTAGATAAAAGAAGATCGAATTGTTTCACAACTAGGAAAATACACAAAAAAAAAACGAATAAAACACATTTATGGTAAAAGGATATGAGCAATTCTATTTTTTCTTTCTAATTTTTAAAAATAATTTACCATGCAAAATATTATTTTTGTAAATGTGTACAAAAATATTCTTACACTAATAGATATCAGTAAAAGGATAGAAAAGTGTATAAAAATATACTTAAATTTTCCTATACATATTTTTGTACAAGTGTTTAAAAATTCACAAACATACATACATATATGTGTGTACATATATTGTATGTACACATTTTTTGTATATATCTTTTGTACATATCTTTTTTACTTTATAACCACATGCAAAGAAAATCACTTCATCAAAAACTTAAATAAAATATTTGCTTGAAATGCAAATTTTTGAACCAAACTACAGAGATACACATATGTATGTATGTACATATTCATACATAATAACTTAACATATATAGTAAAAGTTCATACAGTATATGTATACGTTCATAACATATTCTATTGGATTAAATTCTTTTTTTTTTCTAAGTACATAATATACAAAATGTACATATTAAATTGTACACGTAATTTGTATTACATTCACATTTTTATAAAATATATTTTTGACTTCTTTTTAGACAGAATCAAGGAAAAAAAGATAAATAATATACACACATATACATATGTATGTTGTCATCTCTAAAATCTGAAACATGAACTTTTACTGTTGACCATATTTAAGAATAATAATATTTTCAATTTTTTTTTTTTTTTTTAATATATGTTTTACATGCACATCTGAAACATCATTGGTGTCGTCTAATATATTTCTTCGGAAACACATAGCAGGAGTACTAAACAATTTGTGTTAAAATTATTAAGCAAAACAAGTCATATCTTAAGCCACATATAGACATAGAGTAGAGCTGAGCTAAGTTTTGTAAGCTTAGCTTAGCTGAGCTAAGTTTTGTTTCAGAAAATTTTCTTCAATTCACAATTCTTCCAAATAAATTGAAAGGGTGTATAAAGAACCTATAACACAATTGATAGAAAATGCCACTGAAATTGTGAATTTCTATGCTTAGCTTATATGTATGCAGTGTCATAGGTGAAACAGATTTATTTAAATATTAAAATACTTGTAACATACACTCTTACTTATGTTTTGGACAATATTTTTTTTTTAACTTTCTCGCATTACTTGAAGTGTAAATGCAATTGAAAATTTAATATCGAATGAAATTTTATAAATTTTTCTAGATAACATATTTTTTAACTTTGAATAAAGACTTTTTAAATTCATTGAATATCATTTCAAAAACACTTTTGATTTGTTAAATTTACATTTGAATCTTGTTGTTTACAAGAATAATATTTTTAATTTTTTGTTTTTTTCTTTCAAAAATTTAACTCATCATTGGTGATAGTTCAACAAAGTCTTCGGCAAAAGTATAAGAAAAGTGTCTGACCTTTCCTAAGAGATATCAAATGTTTTGTTTCTTTTCTTATTTTTTGCTTAGATTAACATTTCTCAACCACCATTTTCCATTGTGTAAAGCAAGCAAAATCACCCTAGTCATATCTCATATGGTTATGGTCAAAAAATAAAATTTAATTTTACATTTTTATTCACATAAAATATAATTTTTAAAAGTACGTAACAACGAAGAAATTATTGCTAAAAGCAAGAAAAAAGAATAAATGTTGCTTTATGTAATTGTTTTAATAGAATTAAACATAAAAATTAAATAAAAGTATTTTTTTTTTCTTTTAAAGGTGATAAATGGAAGTTTCACATGCATCGTTGCATCGTAAAAGTCTAGTATATGAATGCATGTAATTGTGAATTTAAACTTTCTCATAATTTTTATTTTGTGTTTTATTTTTTTCGGTACATACACATACAATTAAGTTATCATCAAATTTAATAAATTTATTATATTGTTTGAATGTACATATGTATTAGTATGCGTAAATTTTATGTTCACATGCATACATATGCAAATGTGTTTATATTTTCTCATGTCTGTTACATAATATTATCAACAACTTTTTAGATATATTTTCATCAAATATTTTTTGCATGCATACTATACATGCATCAGTATCAAAATCGTATAAAATTTTCTTCTCATGCATATTAATTTTCACCACGTAGCATATACTCGTACAATTCATAGATCATATAGAGTAGTTTACATACACGTACATTATGGTATAACATTTATATAAACATGATACGTATTTTAATCCTTTTATTTCTACATAAATTCGTGTTTATACATATGTATGTATGCGTATCCTTGCATCCTTGTAATGTATCTGATATTCGATTATATGTGAATTTTTTGATATATTCGTACACTTGTGATGTACTATCACGCTATACTATATACATATGTATATGCAAAATTTTGAAGACAATCCAGAATCAGAATATCAAAAAATTTTTTTTTGTTTCTATTTGAAACTAAGTCACATAAAATGAATGCAGATGACACCTGTCTGTTTTCAACATAACAATGAAATCAAAGAAATGAAAACAAAAAAAAAAAAGAATTTTATCATCTTTTACCACAATAATGTGCAAGATAGTACATTTTTGTTTTTCAGTTTATTATTATTTTTGTATGTCAGTCAGATTGTGAGATTTATGTATATTTAATTTTAAAACACATACATACATAAAAATGCATTCCATTTTATACATATACGCCAATGTCATATCATCTAAGTGAAAAATTTTTCAATGAATATTCAAAAGTTAATTTGCATTTTTGGTATCAGAGTTTTATATCAAAAAACAAAAATGCATATATTGATTCCAAAACTTGAATAAAATTTACATATGTATGTATACAAAATTTTTACAAGTACGCACATACACACATGCATAAAAAAAAATTTAATGCATTTGTAACATTGAAAGGATATCAAAAAATTCAAAAAAATAACTGTGACAATACTTATGAAATTTCATACTTTACATACTCGAACTGTTAAGGCCCAATGATAGGGTTCTTATTGTTGTTTTTTTTTTTTTTTAATTTGTCACTGTTGTTATAAAAGTCGTGATCAAATTACATGATTTAATAACGCAGGACTACATAATTTCGTTATAATAAAATCAAATAATATTACAATGCACGCTCTTTACTAAGGTCAAATATTTTATCAAAGATCAACTGATGACATCAAAACTTAAGAAATGCAAGCTGTATTAGTATATTTTAACAATAACAAAAACTTTCCCTTTATCCTTGCGAAGGTTTAAAATTTGAAAAATTTATAGCATTCACAAGCAGAATTTTCTAGAAAATGAGTAAATTATACACACCCTTATTATTTTGAATTTTATCATATTTTCTTCGTTTGTAAAAGTTCATCACTTATCGAGCAAAGAAAAAATAAATAAATGATAAAAAAAAATTTGCATATTTTATCTGCATTTCAGTTGTAAGTTTTTTTTTTTAGTTTTTTTTATACATTACATAATGTATTTTTCCTCCTTTTTTTGAAGTATGAAAATAAATTAAATTTAAATTTTTTTTCTTCGTTTTTGAAATAAAAATTATAAATTCTATTACTTCATAGATTTACATTTTTTTTTGTTTTTTTTTCTTTTTTATGAAGTACTTATACAATGTTTTCCCTTGAATTTGTTTATTTGTATTGGTCAGTTTTGTTTTTTTTTCTTAAAGAAAAATTATTTAAAATAATTTGTTTATGAAACGAAATGAAAGTAAACAAAAAAAAAAAAAAAAAAATAGAAAAATAGTAAAAAAAATGAATTGAAAAATGAATAAAAATTAAAAACTTATGAATTTATAATTAAAAACTTTGTAAACATTTTTTTTTTCATCATTTTGTTTTTTGAATCTTTTTTAGGTTTTTTTTTCGCTTCCTAATGAAATTTTGATAAATAAGAACAATTTAAAAAAAAATATGATAATACTGTTTTTGAACATGAAATAAACATAATTTGAATTGAGATAAAAAAATAAAATAAATAAATAAATTAATTTATTCAAAAATAAATTTCTTACATAATTTTAATGTATTTATGTATGTATAAAACTATAGCAAAGATTAAAATGCCTGAGACAAGTATACGAAAAAAAAGAAGAAAATTGAATGACAGAAAATATGTTAGCTTTATTGAACAAATCCTAAGGGAAAAGGGTTTCGAAGGACCTAGAAAGAGTTGGTTGGAGAATGTTCCAGTTAATATGAAGAAATACAGCGTATACAGAACACAGAGAAAACGATTTGGAGGCAATGTGTGAAAGAGACCAAGACTCAACCGGGTTATATTGTAGGATCGATTAAAAGGAAAAAGAGTTCTAGACGTTATTTAAAAAAGTAAGTTACAAGCAAATAAAGTTCTTTAATATCACAATTATGACATGGTATAAATTTCTTTTGCTTTCATTATCGTCACTGAACATTTCACACCATATAATTCTATTTTGATTGCGTTGTACCGAATCATTTTGTTATAAACAGAAAAAAAAATTATTTTCATTCATTATACAGTTTGTCTAACGCGGATGTCACAACAACGAAATGTAAAATTTTGAAAGTTCATTAGGTTAGGCTATATATCAATTTTGAATTTAGTCTGATAATTTGAACTACGGCACACACATAATATGTACATATGTACATACTTCCGTACATTTACATACATATGTTACACATTTAATTTTCAAAGTAATTATTCACAAAATAATGATCATTAACCTGAATTTATTTATTTTTTTTTAATACGAAAAAATCAGATAAAAGAGGAAGTTAACTTATTATTTTAACGTACGTACATGACAAATACGTACACACCATAAATTAAAAAAGATAAATCGCATGTTAGTACATGTGCAATTTTGTATTTTTTTTCTATGTAACTAAATGTACAATTTTTGGCTCAAAATGTTTCGGATGCAATTAAATTTTTTTTTTTTTTTTTTTTTTTAAATGAAATTTAATTACACATAGTAATGAAGTCTGTCTGTGTGTATCAAAGCGAAATGTATATGGTAAAAAGATACACAAAACACACATAAAAAATTTTACAGTTTTTCTTATAAACGAATGACTTTTTGTAATTAATTTTTTTTTAACAAAAAAACAAAAAGGAAAACAAATTTGAATATATGAAAAAAATAAGTGTAAATAGTAACAAGAAAAAATTGTAATTACAAGAAAGGAAAATATTTAATTTAATTTGAGTAATGAAAAATTTATTTCTAAGTTGTAAAAACATCAACATTCGAATGAATGGTCAAATAAAAAAAAAAATAAAGAAATAAATAAATATTTAAAAATAAAAGGCTAGCAATATTTTATTTAATGAAAGCTGTACGCAATATCATGTTGAAAGGAAGAATGAACGAATGAACTACAAAGCGTGTTATTTACAATAAAATTTTCTATCAGCTATGCAAAAACAGAAAAATTTTGTGCTCATTTGAGTTCTTTATATATGTGAGAAGCTCATTAATTAAAACTTTGAATTACCGTAGTTTTTCTAATAATCGAAGCTCACGGAAAAGAAATACTGAATATGAATTTTAAAAAAAAAAAACATTTTCTTTTTTCAAAAATGCTTTCACCATTTTCGCGGCATTTTACACCATTTAAAAGATAGATGACCATGACAATAACTATGTGGTTTTGTGATGAAATTATTAATTAATTCCAGAAAATTTGATTTATAATGAAAATTGTATTTTTCTCCGTTGTTATGTATTATTTTCCAATATAAAGTTATAAAATATCTGTTATAACAATCGGATTTAATTGTGACGATTGATAATCCTCAGATTTTTTTCTACTTTTTTTTTAAGATTCTGATGTACTAGCAAACATAAAATTTATTTTTCTCACATGGATTTTTATAAATTATTATAGAATCCAATTTAACCTTTAGACAAGAAATTTAAAATAAAAAAGAAAATCAAAATAAAAACAAATAAATAAATATTTCTATATGAATTATATGAAAATCTTATATAAATAATCCTTTAACCACATGGCAAATTTGTTCCAAAACCTTGTTATATAACTAAGCAACCATCCATAAAATTATTGACCAATTGAGGTATTATTGAGAAATTGATCAGTATTTTTGTACTTTATTATTTATAGACATATCATGTAAGGAGAATGCCGCATTATAAGAAGATTGACCGTATTAATTAACAAATGTTGTATAATGTGTATTTCTATGAAACTTTGAATACATCCATTCTGCTACAGATCCTGCTCACATATGATAAGAAATTATATGATACTTTCATTCTTGTATATTTGTGATTTTATTTATCACACTTATATACATGTACATATGTATGTATTTTGCACATTCATATTTATTCTTTATATTCTTGTTTGTAATGTTAGAAATTTTAATTGAAATTTATATCACATTCAAGTGAAAATCATGTTCTGATATAATTGAGAAAGAGATATTATACCATTGGGATATCATTAGCATTAGAGTTATTTTGTTTAGTTTATACGTAGTATATACCATAAATGATGCGTTTATCTTATAGAAAAATCTATATTAAATAAACAATAATAGTATTTTCTTCAATATACATTATGAAAGTAAAATGTTGTCCTTTTTGGTCATTTTCATAATACAGATATATGTACATAGTAGTAAATACTAAGTTAGATGATGTCCAATTCTGCATGTTGTACATTAGAAGAATTTTAATGTGATTTAGACAATTTTTTGGTTTTGACATTTTGTTAACTAAACAACCACACAAACATTGTATTCATCATGATAAAAATATAAAAATAATTTTGAAAATTTTTTAAATCAAACAATCAATTTGTAACAATAACGTGCCAAACTCCATGATACAACCTCATCCTATGAAAATGAGAAATTGATGAAAAACTTGATTTTCGATATTTGATATTTTCCACAAAAACTAAATATTTACTTATTTCTTTACTTTTAGTGTTTATATGTATTTCTTTTTTTTTCGATATATTTTCTGTTATTTTTTGACTTTTTTATTTTATTTATCTGTTCAATTTTCTTGAAGTTATATTTCAATTAAAATCCATTATAAAAATGAAATTTTAAAATCGTTTATACATCATACATCACATCATATACATCATATACATTTAATATGAAAATACTAGAAAATAATATGAAATACGATAAAATACACAGTCGTATATATAGTTTTCTTAACAAAATATTTCATAATAATAAATTGATATTATTTTTACCTTTTATTATTTGTATGTATGTACATATATGTTATTGTATTTTTAGAAGTATCAAGTAACAAAACTAAATACCATAATACTCATATTTGTAGTTACTATTTAGTCTTATCTATAGCATGCTATAATAATAATGTTGTGCTTTAGATATTGCATTCTGTCATAATATTTTGTTCTATTCTATGTAAGTAATGATGTTTACGTAAATAAAATTCATGTGTATATGTATACGTTATCATGATATTTTTCCTCTTATTGAAATTGGAATTACATTTCAAATGTTATTCAATTTATTGTGCGTGTGTGTATATGTTCCAATTTGTATTTATACAGCATATAAAGTAAACAAAATGTATGAGTGAAAGTAAATATATAGATAAATAACCACAAATTTAAACGTTAAACGTTTTTTTAGTCTAGTCGTTATTATGATGTTTTCGTACAATCATGAAATATCGTATTAATACATTAATATTGCAATTTTCACGCATATGCTATATAATGTATGTGAGAATTTATTCGTGTTTTTACAAAACATAAAATATTGATAAAATTTAAAACAGAAATAGCCAATAAAATGCATGAAAACCATTTCCAATTTTACAGTCAACTATTTAATACATACATTTATAACATTAAAAAAATTAAAAAAAAAAATGTTAATCCTTTTTCAGCTTAATAGTCAATATACAAATTATTTATTAGATTTTGTTGTATTTATTTTGATTTATTAACAAAATGTATTTAAAAAAAAAAAAAATTAATTAAAAACAAAAAGTTATCTAAAAACATCATGTGTAAAACTGGGCTTTTCATTAGACCGTGTGGAGGATTAGAAAGACATAGGAAGGTAGGTAATAAGTTATATTTTTTAAAAATTTTTGCACATTAAAATTACACATTCAAGGGACATGTTATGCTTTGTTCTTTTCGAATCATCAGATTTAAAATGTTGTACAATGATTGAGCACAAAATAAAACTCACATAATATCCTTTTCAACGACTATGTACATATGCACTGTCTAATATAAACTTTAAAAATATGATTTTTTTTCTGTGAATGAATGAAAAAAATTTATTTATTGTAGAAAATGGGGATTTACCAAACATTTGACCCTGTTATCAAATGTATTAATTACAATTATTATATTTAACTTGTTATACATTTCTTTTATGTTCGTTCTATTTAATTAAAAGTGTAAATAAAAATTTTGAGTAACTTTTCAGAACTTAACTAAAAAAAAAATAAATTAAGCAATTTAACATGTATACACTTATAGATACAAAAATTCAGAAATTACAATGTACATCCTTTGAATATTATTTTAAATACATGAAGATATTTAAAATGAAGTATTTTACATATGTATACATAAGTTGTCCTTTTGTTTTTCAGGTGGGAAAAAGTAATTATGTGCAAAAAATACGATACAACTGTGTGTGAAATAATTTATCATCATCATCATCAACATCAGAATAAAGTGGCCCACTTATACTTATAATATTTTTGGTTTACCCACAAAAACACACAAAAATACTTAAATAAGAATAAAGGTAAAACAAAATAAAATACAAAGTAACAGACTATACAGACATACATATAGTATACATTAAATTTTATGAAAATGTTTTTAGAAATTAAAATGAAATGCTTGTGTATGAAATACACAAACAAAAATTATATACAAAGTATAATAGATATGAGGTATTGTTTTAAATTCTTGAAATATGAAATAAAATAAAATGCCAAAAACATAAAAAGGGTGAAGAGGCTAAAATTCAACCTTATAGCTCTAACATGAAAAGGGAAGATGAAAAATAAAGTTTTTATTAAAAAAATTCTCGTAATGTGTGCGATTTTGCCGATTTTCAACTTAATAAAAGTTTTCATTTCTCTTTTCATTTTTATGTACATAGTTAAAGTATATGAACTTTTTGAATAATTTTTTTAAACGTAAATAAATTGAAATAAATCAAATACATATTAGTATTGCTTTATTTTGGAAATGTATAAAATTTAAAAAAAAAAAACGTAAAGTTTTATTCTATTTTAGTCACGAGTTGATGAGTTGTTTTCTTTATTTGTTCGTTATTATTTTTATATGTGCATACGTACATATGTAGACAGACAGAGAGGAAAATATTCAATTTTTTTAAACTGAAAACTTTGAATTTAATTTTTAAAAAAAATTTACATGACATATGCAAAATATACTACCGGTTTATTGATAACAGAAGTCACATATACAATAAAGAAACCGATAAAATATGTCTTAAACATTGAAAGAAAACGAAAAATAAAAGCCAAAATAGATAACGCAAGAAAAATCTCACAATTGACATTTTGTCGGTACTTTTACATATCATCTATAGTTTATTTTTTTAGTACATAGTCACCTACATTATAAAATTTTGCAACGATGTCATGATATTATCGATCTGAAATTCGGCAGTGAAAGAAATAAAAATACTAAAAAATGAATTTATTTAAAAATTGAGGAAAAGAAAAGAAAATTCATTCAAAATAAAAGTGACAAAGTTAAAAAAAAAATAGACTATATGAATGTTTGAATCTTTTCAATTTAATAACAAAAATATAAAAATGTGACGTACATGTATGATTACAAAAAAAAAGACAGTTTAATATTTTTATGGTATTCGCGTACAACGTGTAGATTATATAAAGTATAAAATTAAAAAAGTTTTCAAAAATAAAATAACAAAGTTTCAAAAAACAAAATTACATACATATTAAAAATGACAGTCAGATATAACAGAAGACTTCATGGTATACGGCGCGGCGTACACAATTAAGTATCAGAAATAAAATTTACCGTTAAAATTTAATATATCGGTAATTATACGTTTTTAGGTAAAATTATAAATTTTAATTAGAATTATAATGGTAACAAATTTTCATTTAAAAAAATCTTTAAAGTACAATAATATGTGCAAGTGCAAAGACATTCCTTAAAACATGTAAAATATTATGTTTACTGTTTATTTATATTTTTGAATATTTTCATTGCGTGTCTGCAGGGATTGATTAAAGCTATCCGGTGAAAAGTCCTTTAGACGGAAAACGTAAAAATAAGAAAGAAGATTTTTTCAGATTAACAGCCGATCAACAAAACATATGTACAACATACAATATAAAAAAAGGCAACAAAACAAAGCATATGTCACACTATACATTAAGTTTAATTTCTTACGAAATTGTTAGCCAAAACAAACTTAACGCATGAATTGATTCTTGTTTGGGTTGATTTTATATTTTCTGAGATTTTGGAGTATGGTAGATAAAAATTATTTGTTTTCATTATATCAAATACTACCCCTTTTCTATACGATGCCTTAAAGCGTATGTTTGGTATATTTTAATTTTCCCATAAAATAACCTGGTTCTGAAAACACATATTTTTAAAAAATGTTCAGTACATACATATATAGTTCAGTATTCATCATTCACATATTAATCTTTATTGAATACATACATATGTATCTGTTATCTGATGGTATGAGGATAATTCGCTGAAATAAAGACACCAAGTCCTCTGCTGATAGACTAGACAGTCGACAAAGAGACTCCATAAATTTTTCGCATCATTGCCACTGTACACATTACATATAATGATGTATCAATATTTCTTTTTAATTTTACGCATTCAATCTAACATTATGTATTTCTTCTATAAGAATATTTTTATTTGAAGACATTTCTTATATTTAATCTATGTACATACTTATGTACTTACTTTTTCAGAGTACTAGAAAAATTCAAATATTTTTATGAAATTTTTATGATGACGATTTTATTATAGTTTTAATCTAAGTAGAAAAAAGTAGAAAAAGAGTAAAATAAAAAATAAATTTTTAAATAAAAAGTTTACATCATTATCATTTTTATTTTTTCATTATTATCCATCTATAATGATTATATCTAAGCTTTTTAAATTAATTACCAAAAAACAAGAATGCAAAATGAAATTAAACTTTTGTTAATGTTCGTTTTTAATTAATTATATATTTTTGTATTTTTATTATTCGTTTAATTTTCAAAAAAAAAAAAAATAAAAAAAAATAAAATAAATAAAATAAAATAAAATAATAATGAAATGAGAATTGAAATAATTAAAATGAACAAATTTTTAAATACGCATATTATTATGTAATAATATTTTTAATTAGCTGAACAATTAGAAAAGTTTTTAGATTTTACCATCATTAAAATACACAAAAATTGATTATCATTTTGTTTACATTCTTTTAACAGTATGTACAACGTCTATATATACGAAATATTTACGTACATATATTCAAGATAGAAGTTATTTACAAATAACAAGTCAATATAATGTGGCATTATGTCTTTGTAACATATTGCATTTATCTATAATATAGATAAGGCTTTTATCCTTAATTGTAATGATCCGTGAAAAATTGTATCTTTATTAAGGGTGGCAGTGAGAAGAAAGTCAAGAATATCTTTGGATAAAAGGCAATAGAAAAAGGACGAATGCCCATATGCCAAATAAAAGTATTTTAAAAATTTTTAAAAAAAAAAATTACAGTTAGGAATGATACGACCTTAAGATTCATTTTAATTTGTATTAATCCTTAACTTGCTATTATTAAAAACTAATTTTTATTTTATATAAAATTAATTAAATTAACAAATTAAAACAAAAATATGCATACGTGTATATTTTTTCAATTTTTAAAAAGAGAACCTACATTTCTCTAGATAGCAATAACATAAGAAACGACGCAACTTTACGATTCACGATTTCTGAAACAATTCATTTATCTTGATAAATATGTAAATAAAATAATTTGTTATTTTTATTAAATTAATTCAAAAAAAAAAATTTTTTTTGCTTTCTTTATGTTGTTATTTTTTTTTTTGTTTTTTCGTTCCTTGTTTTGTTTTTAATATCTACGTCTTGTACATATTTTCAAAATAAAATATAAAATATTCCATATTTTGCAGATGACATTCTATAGTCTGTCTAAAAATATGTAAAATATTTGTTTTGCTTTCTGTAAAAAAAAAAAAAAAAAAAAAATTAACACACGTATTCAAATGAATTACGTGACTGAAAGCTACTACATACATACATATGTACATACTCCAAATTCTACATGATATAATAAATTATATAAAAAAAAAACAAAGAAAAGTTTTCCTATTTGATATCAATGATGGAAAAAAAAACAAAATAAAATGAAAAGACAAATCTAATTAAATACTTAATTATCATATAAATGAGTCAAATCTGATGTGCATACCAAATTCAGATGATCATTCCAATAAAGGCAGAACAGAAAAATATTGCTAAATTTTTTTGTTAACTCTGTGAGGCCAATTTTTATTTTTATTGACTTATGTATATACATACTTACTCTGGGGATCTGTTTATAATGTCTGGATCAATTACAGCAACAGCGTCAAATAAATACCTGATAAATTGTCGACATTTGTAAGCTTATTTACTACTCAAAATTCATATGTTAAATTTAAGGTGATATAAAAGCCATGACTGCACACTAAAGATCATTCAAATTTAGTTTACTGACATGGGTATGAAATTACCCAATAACTCATTTATGACGAAAATGTATGATTTTATAATTTAACCTCCGCTTTAATAAACATTTGAACAGAGTATATTCATTCGTATTATTTACGAATAATACAAACATTTAATTCAGTTATTATTCAAATTTTATAAACCTAATAAATTTTAATAAATTTTCCAAAACTTTTTCAATTATATTATTAATATGGTTTATTATTATTATTTTTTTTATTAAATTAATAATATTTAGAAATCTGATTACGTTATATTACGTATAGGTACCTATTTTTTTATAATTTTACAAAATTCATCAAATTTTTATGATGAATTTTTGCCTTGTATCATAGTGAATCAGTTTTGAATCGGTTTCCAATTGCAATGATTGAAACAGGATACCCACCCATTTCGACGTTAAATATATCCAAATATAACTTGTACAAGCTTTAAATTTTTGTCTCTAATTCAAAAGTGAGAAAGCTTTGTTTTTTACGTTGCATTCATACAAGTATATTCATTACATTAAAAATGTTAATGTTAACAATACTGAATACATAAACATTATTAAATTCAAAATGAAATAAAATTATGATGATTTTTCAAATATTCAAATGCAAACAATTTTATATTCATATTTTATTGCTTTTTCTGTATATTTATGTAAAATATATTTGAATGTTCTTTGCATGCATTTTTCTTTTAAATGCGTTTTTATAGTGTATATTTATTACTAAAGCAGCGTAATACCGTTATAATTTCAAAATTTTACCCGAGTACAAAATATAATGTGTTATCACTTTTATACGATAATATGAAAATTTTACATTTATGTAACGTTGGTATATGCATATGTAAAACAGTGTTAGTGTGTTGCAGTAACATATATTTCCAAGGACTAATATACTTATGTATACTCTTATGCACACATACATACAGTCAATATAATAAAAAATTTCTTCATTATTCAAACGATATATTCATGTCAATTACATTGATAATAATGATAATACATAGCTTTAAAATTCTTATCTTGTTTATCAATTTTTATCACTTTTGTTATAATGGATACATGCATTACGCTTGCATGAGCTCGACATGGTTTATTATTTAGCCATTATATAACATTTCATTCTGAAAATAACACGTTCTACTTTTCAAAGAGACTCGTGTAAAATATTCCAAGTCCATTACAATTTGTGCCTTATTAACCTAATGATTAAATATAAATATTGACACACTTTTCGATTAAATAATAATAATATTTCTATTTTAGAAAATATTACAAAAATTAAATATCACATACTTGTAGGTATTTACAGGTCTATAATGTCTGTATTTCTTCCATTTTTTCTGTATTATTCCTTAAAATTTATCAGCTGGTTAAAGTTTATTTTTTACTTACACATTAAAATAATTAAATGATTTAATGTCATAGATTTATTTGAGTTAATTATAATTTGATTTAATTTTTAAGATGTCGTTATTGCGTTAAATACCAATGAAATATCCAATTTGAATAAAAGGTATAAAAGGAGAGATCAAAACATTCCTTTCGTAAATTTTATTCTTTCAAATGTTTTAAAATCATCTCTTTTGCTTTGTCCTTTGATCCTTTACCAGATCGTCCAAAACATATTTTTTTATAGCTTCTTTATATACAGTTTTCATTACAACTTATCTTGTAGCACTCTTAAATGTCTAGTCTATGTTTTATTTTTACATTTTAATCATTAGTTGCTCAATTTCAACAAAAAGTAAAACCTTCTTATTATCACTCTAATATTAGACACAAGTTATTTGCCTTCTTTTCTGCTTTACTGAAAGATAAAACCTAATCATACTCATTTTTATGAAAGGCATAAAATTCTTATCAAACATTTTTTTATTTTTATTCGTTTTTTTTCTTTAAATAATTTCCTTAATTTATTTTTATGTTCTGTGTCCTTTTTTGTGTATTTTTTATATTTTTTTTCAATGTGTACATGTCACAGGACATACATATGTATACATATCTATATGGATGTAAATGTGTTCGTTTACATGGCACGTACATATGTATATCATGGTATATGTTTTTCTCATTTAACCAGATGACAGTGTTCTTTGTGATTTTCTCATTTTTATGCAAATTATATAAATCTCATATACGTTTATTGTTTTATTTACTGATGAATAATTTTTATTTTTTTTATTTTATTTTATTTTTCTTTTAACATTTTGTACATGTGCATGTGTGTGTGCGATACCATGAAACTCAAAAAAATACGTTACAGTCTTGTCAAACTGTATACGGAAAAATAATTTTTTATATAAACTTACATATACCTACATGTTAATGGCGGTTTAATATGATTATAATGTAAATAAACATTTTGTAATATACATATGTATATAGTACATTAATGTCCACAAAAATTGCTTGAGATAAAATTTAAAAAGAAAAAACCAAAGAATAACCAATTAAGGGAATACATTAAAAAATAAAATAAAAATAAAAATATATAAAATGAGAGTAAAAACAAAACAAAATTTAAAATAAAATAATTTGTTCTACATAATAAACTATAACTTGTCTATTAATGATTTTCCAGTGTATATCTTATGGGAACATACATGTATATATATGTCTTCTATTATCTCATTATTTCTAATAAAAATGTTTCGTGACAAGTGTTACCACAATCCGCGAATATTTCATGTAAAACAGAATACATTTTTTAAATATGATGAAAAACGATACTCCTGGTTCTGTACATAATATAATATCATCTTTCATATAATTATTATTTAGGAAAATTTTAAGAGATTAAAAATTGTTAAAATCGAAGATTTTCCTCTATTAGGCTTGTCTAACACAAAATTACATGTGCATACAAAATAATTTTTTTTTATTTTCATGAAAGAAAATTGATAATTATCACTTTAACATGCTAATAAGTAGAAATAGGATCGTTCAATGTTCATACTATTAAAATTATTATTTTTTTTTAATTTTTGCATAATCTCAATTTAATGATTTTCAGTTAGATATAAAAATAATCTCTTAAAATAGCTTGATCCAACATTTTTCAAGTGATGAGAGCCAATATTGTCTTAGTGTAAGGACTATAATGAACATCCTGTTCAATTTTAAAAATTATATAATAAATGCATACATATTTAAACAGTAATAAGTTGCTTATGTATGTGCTTTTCGATCAATTAATTCAGAAATCAATCAATTCCTTTGCTTAAAACAAAAAATTGTGGTTTTTACTACAATTATATAATTTAATATTTTCATATACTCGCATGTATTTATTAACGTATACATGCATGCAAGTAAAAATACATATGTGTATGTTACACAAACTAAAATATATGCGTTTTAATTACACAGTTTTAAAAAAATGTTTACATGAATATTTTTTTTTTCAATTTCATTTCATTTTTGCAATTATTTCGTTTACATATACATTACACATTAATCAGCCTGGCATAATAAATTTTATTATGTAAACATTTTTACTATTTAAGATCAATGAATTGAGTGGTAAAATAACTGTGAAATTAAAACAAGATATATTATAAGCGTTTTATTTTCGCATTTAAAAAAAAGAGAATTTAAAAAAAAATGTAAAAGCAATCCATGAAATTTATTTGCATTTGTTTGCAATATTTATTTCAATTTTATTTTTCGTCCTTACCATTACATTCATTAAAAAGTAATGTGAAAATATTCTTTATAGGAAATTGAATCCTGATTTACAGGAAGTCTCAATTTTTAGTAAACATTGATGTAATTTTTTTTTGTTCTTAAGCAAATATACATATGACAGTTTTAATGAACGAAACATTAAAAACATCATGCATTTATACAGGGTACTTTACTTTTTACTTGTTAACAGTGGTTAACAGTGTTAATATTCCGATTTGAAAATAATATTGTATATGTTATATGAACATTTTCGAAAAACCTGTTAAAAAGTTTCTCAATTTTTGGTTATTGATCGTTATTTGCACTGAATTTAACACTGATCTTGACCTTTTAACTCAACCTTATCCATTGCACACAAAAGTGTTAACAGAATTTTTTCTAATTTTTCCTTAGGAATATCACGAATATTAGGCCTATTGGCCATCTTGTCTAATCTGTATTGCACTAAACTTTTAGACGAAGCTTAAATTACAAGTTTACGTTTGTAAGTTAATATGTGAGTCCTATTTATTATATTAAATTTGAAGAGTCACGCTACATGTATGTACGAACATAATTATACGGTGCATGGATATGTATAACTTTCAACGGTCAGTTAAAGTTAAGTATAAAAAATACCATATAATTTATGACTGTGTTGAAAAATGCAATTTTACTTAATATCATTGTACTGTACCTTATTCTTACTGTATCTATACTATATCGTATGCATTACATGTACATTTTCTAATTTTCACAATTTTGTACATTATATGAGGTAGAAAATTTCATAGCAAAAAGAAAAATTTCTGTTTATTTTATTGTGTACTTTTTGTAAGCTAGCTAAAATGATTTTATGTAAAATATTTCGTACACATGCAAATATACTACATAGATACGTACATACCTGTATATCTGTAAATAAAAGCGTAATCAAAATATATAAACGTTTAATTTTATAAACATAAAAACGATTTTACATGCATGTAAAATAGCAAGAAATGCCTTGCAATTTGTTAAAAGTCGAATTGGTAATCTGTTGATTATCGAATCGTTAATTATTTCAACTGTCGAAATTTTGTATTATGAATGTCGATCGAAATTAGCATATTCTGTAAATCATTTGAAATTAATATTGAATTTTGTTTTTGAAAATTTAATTCCTTTTTAGGAAATACGAAGTCTGGACTCTAACAAATATACAAAATGTTTACAAAGTAAACGACATAATTCCGACGATTGTCAATTGTTCATTCTGGTTGGTACACACAATAAGGACAAAACAAAAATCGTTTGAAATATAACGAAATATATGTACACATGTATACGTTATATGTATAATTGTAGTAAATAAATAGCATAAAAAGTTATCCATCAAGGTACTTAATATTCCACTTCATGTTTCAATACTATGTATGTTAAGTCCTATAAAAGGATTAACAGTTGTTATGAAAGCACACAAAAGCAGACAAATTGTATCATATATAAAATACATATGTTGCTGTTATGCATATGTATGTACGTAAATAGTTTTTTTTAAATTTACTAAATGTGTATATGCTGCAGAATATAAATTCACATTTTAATGAAAATTGTTTTTGTATTCTGGTCCGAATTTATGTTTTGTTTTTTTTTTTGAGTAAAGTTTTGGTTCACTATATACTTGAAAAAATTGAAGAATGAATTGGGGAAGTGGGCACAATGGAAAAAAATAAAACAAAATACAAACATCAGAAGAAGATTATTGCAATTACGATGAAAATGTGTAAATTTGTGAAAAAAATACAAAGGAAAACATAAATTTTAATCTATATGGTAATTAAATTGAATAAATCTTTACGGACATTGGCTTTCTTTTTTGCTTTTAAAAAATTTTTGTTTTTGTAAATAAATTTTGAAAATTTCTATTTTCCAGATAGTTTCCATAAAATTCGAAACAGAACAAAAAATATGAAAATTTTTATAATCAATTATTCTTTTAAATTTTCTCTTCTTTCACTAGTTCTATTCAAATTAACAAAAAAAAAAAAAAAAATACATTAATTTGTTCATATTAAAAGTCTTTTTCGAAATAAACATTTTCTTACTTCAATAATTTGTAGGTGAGCGGAATTTTTCTTAAAGCTCAAATCTCCTTCTGCCTTAAATTTTTCCCTTTTAAGATATCGTGTATTAGAAAATTTTTTGAACACGTAGAGCAGATGATGACATGTATTTGGAAATATCTTTTTAATTATCCTGTTTATCAGGATCGTATATTTCGTCAGACAAATCTAAAAATTAGCATTATGAATGTACATTTTATTTTTAAGTCAATGCCATTTATTTGTGTACACAAAAGAGTCATCATTTTATTTTTAATCATCAACTTTATTATTTATTACTAATAACTATGTACGTATACATATACAAAGTACAATAAAATATGGATCAAGTAAATATAGTAAAAAAACATTTAAATAAAATTTTAAAATTAAACTTAAAAATAAAAACAAATTTAAAAAATGTTACATACAAGTAGCTGCAATAATACATGTTTTTGTCTTTTACTAAAATTGCATTCAACTTTTCGTTTTAACTTTTTGTTCTTCATATGTACATTTTAACAAAATTTTATTTTTTGTTTTTTTTTCTACACTTATCTGTACCTGCAGTTGTGTTTATTATGCAAATATATATACAACGTGTAAATGTTAAGTATATTTGCATATATTGTACAAATGTGACATATGTTTCTACATTGCATGTATTAAAAATTTGTAACAGAAGGAAAAACCTATATATTTTACTCTTGACAATTTATGTTGTCCTTATATAAAATTCTTTTTCTTTTATGTAAATGATATATGTATCTTCGTATATCCGACTTGTATTAACTCAACAATGTACAAACACGTGACTTAAACTGTTTTTATAGTTTTTGATTTAAAAAAAAAAATGGTTTAAATAAAATAAACTTAATTTTCTTAAAAATAACTTTATTGAACACTAATTCTGTTATTATACACATGTAGATCAAGTTAAGCATGTACGTATGGTCTATGTCTCGCATAGTTAATCGTCTAACGTAGCATTACTAACTTTAATTCTATAGATCTCAGATCTCTAGTTATACACACAATTTGTAGGTCTGTGTGGTAATCCTAAGGCAGCGATTAATAATTTTAATAAGAAAAATTCTACAGATTACAAAATATACGTACATAAAATTTTGTTGTAAAATTATAATATATTCAATGACACTGAATAGAAATATACTCAATTAAATTGGTATATGTTAACAAAGGACCGACACCACCATTTAAGTCGTTCTTCCTAAATAAAATAAAAAACAAATGTGTGTATACATTTAACAATTTTGTGATTATTTCACTATATCCTTGTGATCCTTGAAAATTGAAATTTGAAAAATTTTGAAAACTTTGTATTGATTCACAAATTTACCTCTTTCACTGTTCGCCACCTTGTATACATAAATAGTAAAACAAGTAAATGCCCATATTACAACCACGGATCTGATTTTATTTATACATTAAAATATTAATAAAAACAAATTGTTCAGTTTGATGACAAAATTATTTTAATATAAGTATACAAAATATGCAACATTATAAAAGCCTGAAGGGATTGTTATAGATTGTATCGACAAAAGAAGTACAAAAATTCGATTCAATCAAAATTTAGTGTTAAATAAATTGCAATTTGGATAAAAAAAAATTTAAATAACGTTGTCTAATTTTTGAGTAAAGATTTTAATTAATTAATTTCTGTACGAAAAAGGTAATAAGCTTTTCTTTATAAAAAAAAAAAATAAAAAAAAAAACAAAAGAATTACAATGCAAGCAATTAAAATAAGAACAAAATAAGATAAATGTAACATGTACATAATTATACCTTATTCATGAAGTTTACTAACTATACACAAAATTTTGTTTAAAAAAAAAAGTATAATTCTCTGATAATATCTCTTCTTCAATTAGATAACAGAACCACACATTCAGAATATTCACATTACTTAATTTTATGACACAGCTCTGTAAATGCGAATATCATTTGCACCACCCACGAGTGTAAGGCAATAATCTCCCATAAGCTCTAAACAATGAAAATATTAAAAAAGAAAAATCATGTAAACTGAGTATATAAACATATACATACATATGTATATGTATGTAGTACCTTTTTGTTCTATAAAAATCTTTCCTTGTGCATTTTCCTTGAATAGAATTTTATTGTTATTGAAAGTTTTTTACATGCGACACTTTTGTACTTTACAACTTTATTTTACGTAGGTACATGATATAACGTATACGAATCATCCATACATACGACATAAGTATTAAAAAATCTTGGCGATATTAAGTTTTTAAAAAAATGTCATTAAATTTCTTCTTTCTATTTTTATGAATTAAAAAATAAAAAAACAAAATCACATATTAAATTTAATGTTTATAATTTTGCTTGTGTTCTTGTTTTGTTGCTGAAGATTTTTTATTAAAATCCAAAAAGAAAAATATATAAATGTAAGCCATTTAGAACATACGTGTGCATGATATGTACTAGTACATACACGATACATTTCTGTATGTATGTTTTTCGTAATATAAAAAGCATAAGCGCATTTATTATTTTTTTTCTAAGTTTATTTTCATTGTAAAAAATTAACTTTCTTTTGCAGTATATCCTATTCAGAATATTTAATTTTTTTTTCTTGTTTTTACTTAGTATATTGATATTAAATACATATTTGCCATGTACATATCAGTTTAAAGCCAGTAAGGATTTTAATTTAACAACTTCTAATAAATATTTTAAACTGCATTACATTCAGCACAGAAGGTTGAAACATTAAAAACAAATTTTTTTTTTTTTTTAATTTACAAAAGAGAAAACGATGATTAAAGCAATCTGTAGAGTAAAAATTGAAAAATATCAATTTTATAGCAACAGCAAAATTTTATCGTCATAATTTTGATTATTAACAATAACAACAATTGATCAGATTGAAATTTTTTCTTTGAGTCAGATACAAATAAAAAACCTTTTACATCATTATTACTTTGAACTGATGTTCTTTTATTAAAAATTTATTGCATAAAAAAAAGCAAACAAACAGATATTTATAACGTAATGTATGTATGTATGTATGTTACAGAAAATATATTACACATGTATGTACATACGAGTATACGGGTATTAATTTTTTGTTTATTTACTGTGTCAGTTTCTGTGCAAATTTTTATTCTTTCTTTGGAAAATTAATAAAATAAAATGTTCAATACAAATAAAAATCTGCTTTTTTACGTATGTATGTACACATGTACAAGTTCATGTGCGTAATTATTTTCACATGTGTGTACATGTTGCAAACGTGAAGGTGCAGTAACTATAGCGGCAACTGTGTATGATGAAAAATTAATAAACAACAAAGAAGGAAAAACTTTTACACATCGTGTTTTACTCCTGGATCCTATGAAACCATAGAATCTGATATGATGTCATTATTTCTGTTTTGTAATATCGGATAATATATATATCCTTTCCAGCGAATGATCTTAATTGTTTCTTCAATAAATAAACAAATAAATTTAAATTTTCCATCAAAAATTATTAAAAAATTTTTCCTTACAATTTTTTGGGATTTTTTATTTTTTCTTAAAATGATTAGTAATTGTGTTCCTGTTAAACCGTTTTCAAAAATTCTACACAATTTTCAAGATTTACATAAAACCATAACAAAAAGTAATAAAATATTCATTTTATTTCATTTAAAAAGATACTTATAAAAATTTAAAATATTAAAATATGAAATCCTGTATTGAAAATGAAATAAAATTTTATAGAAATAGAATTTAATTTTAAATAATATAAAATTTATTCGGTACTTCGTTTAAATTTAAAGTAGCTTAAAGGTATCTGTTAAAAGAAATAACAGATATTTTTTGTTGTTGTTGATGAATTTTTAAAATAAAATATCATGCAAATATATACAATACGTGAATACGTATTAATATATTAGGTAACCTTTTATAATTATATACATATGTATATATGTATGCAAACCTTAAAAAAAACAAATATTCCGAATTTAAGTAAAAACAAAAACGTACATTTCCACTTTTACATAAATGTATTTGGGTACTAAGAAATATCTTAGTACGGAAGAGGACTATATTAAATATAATTTATCATCATCAAAATGAAAATGTACGTAACCGCTTTTAATATTTTTGGTTTACCACAAAAATACATAACATATACAACACACAAAGACCATAAACACTAGAAAAAAAAAGAAAATCCATTCATTAAAATTTTATAAAAATGTTTTAGTTATTAAATGTGTTTATATACATCACACAGAGAAAAAAAACATTGGAAAAGGGATGGAATTAAAAAACAGTATATCATATGTGTATACGTGAGCACACATATACTTTGTATTTTTAAGCTTTAAACATGATTGAATTTTTGTTTTAATTTTCAAAAAAAAAATAAAATAAAATAAATAAATAAATAAAAATTGTTTGAAAAAAAAAAGTTTATTTATTGCTGGAATCAAAAATATATACCTATGTATGTATGTACAAAAATTCATCCAATTCGAGAGTATGTATAGCTTAAGATACTATATCTCTATGATATTATGTATTAATCGCAAGTATATAGTACACGCCATTATACGTGCATATGGATATGTAATTAATCAAAAAATGACCGGAATGGGTTTATGATATTATCAGGTATAGCACTTCTCTCTATGGTAAAGTCATAACAAAAAAAAATATTTTTGATTATTTCGTTTAAATTTTAATATAAAACAAAAATATAATTCTAATTCAAATTTGATCATTCAAATTCTTCTGTCACTTTAATAATATTTAATCTTTAGTAGAAAGTCAATTAATGTATAAATAAATAGTAATTTTGACAACTGAAAATTATTTTTCCTTTCTTTATCTTTTTGATTAATATTTTTATATCTGTATACACAAAATAGCTACATATGTAGTTGTATTTTGTACATACATATTTTTATTTGTGCATTTATTTCTATAATCTTATGTAGCACAGCGAAATTCCAAAAAGATAAGATACTATGTACATACTCGTATGTATGTATGTATATGTATTCGAATAGCCTACACAGAAAATAAATAACCCAAATGATAAGTTCATAAAATAAAAATTGAAGTCCATTGATAGGGTGTAAGTCAGTGATAATAGTATCTGAATCTTGAGTTTAAAGTTTGAATTTTGAAGCTTAGTCATGGTCAACGACGCAAACGCCATCATTGGGCTTTAGGTTTAAGTCATAAAAAACTGAATTTCAATAAATTTTTCATATGCTGTACTATAGAATAGTACATATGAACATTTTACATACGTAAAGTGAATACTTACGTACATACATAGTGTACATTAAAAACAAAAATACATACATATGTATGTATGTACGTATACATACGCATTTATACATAATATAGAATTTGTAATAAGTAAAGTAAACATCTTTCAACTGTATACTTATTATGCATTCTGATTTTGTGTTTAATCTTGACTGACTAGTGACTGTGTGTATATAATGAAAATTTTAATGAAAATATCTTCATAAAGAATACATCATCATCATCAACATTATCCTTGTCATCATCATCATCGTCATCATCATCATCATCTTTATATTCTACCATTCTATCAAATGCAGAAATATGGATCTTGGTTTTTGAAAGGCTTCCTGAATATTTTATGTTATGTAACTTAAATACAGAACATATACATATATGTATGTATTTGTGATGCATTTTGGATTAATGAAAATCCGAAATAAAATAAAATTGTTTATACCTTTTTCTTTATGTATATATGTATATGTATCGTACAAGAAAAGAGCGTACATGAAGAAATTTTCTGCTCGGTTTTTGTGTAACATTAATTTTTTGTATAATTATGTTTTGTCTTATAACATATACTTCTCAATTTATGATATTCAAAAATATTAGGATACTACATATGTCGTGCACTCAGAATATTATTATAAAGTATTTAAAATTGTAACTTGTCTTATTAAAAATTGTTAAGACTAAAAGATCAATCTAAAGAATTGTATGATTGTGTGCAATTCATTTTTTTTTTCAAAACTACTTCGAATCTTGTACAATATCGAAGATAATTAAAAAATCTATTTAAGTATATAGGAGAGTTTTAATTTTCCTTCAAATATTTATATTATAAAAACTATTTAAGAAGCAAAAATAAAAAACGTATGAATTTTTCATTTTTTTTTTTTCATTTTTCTAATAAATTAATTTTTTTTTTTTTATTTACATCAAACTATTTTGCATCTAAATTGATGACTTTTAAATTTTAGTGAAGACTGTATATCCCTTTATAATTGCTTGTTTTTTAAAGTTTTATTTTCTAATGAAAATTAAATGAATACAACTAAAGAATATATTATTTTAGTTACTTGAAAAATATTATAAATTATTTATTTGATTATTTATTTTGTTTGAAAATTCATACTTATGAATAAAATTCATTTACAAGCAAAATGAATATAATAAATTTATGAGAGTATACAGACACACACTAGAAAAATAAATTGTGGGACTGTGGGAGTAAATATATGAAATATGAAAATATCTAAGGGCGAATTTAGGTTACTGTCACTTAGTACTTAGGCTGTGGGCACAATGTTGTTGTGTAATTTATATCATCTGTACAAACATACATATACATACAAGCATATTATGAGATGTGTACCACTCCTACATACACACACTTGAGATTACATAATTTCAATTCTGTAATAAGGACATAATTTTTAGTTAGAAGTTATAACATACTGAGTTTCCATATTGTATTGTAGTTGTTTTGAGTTTCTTTCCATTTTTTTCTTATCCTACTTATTTTTTGTTAAAGAAAAGAGTTTCCGTTAATAAAACTCATTTAACTAATTTTCATGATTCTTTACCTCTGATTTAACTTCTTATAATCCTCTATTATTATGAAAAAACGGAATGAAACATTTGATAATTTTTTTTTAAAAATTCATTAAATGTGTACTTGCATTTACATTTATCAAGATGATTTTTACTTTTCATTTTTTTTTTTTGTTTTTTATTTTTTGAATGTGTATAATAATCAAATTTACTATTACACCAATTAAAATTAATGAATTTAATTTTTTAATACAAAATGAGATACACAATATATCTAAAATCCAACTTTTTCAATTTAATTTCGTAATGTAAAATAATATTTACGAATTATTTACGTTTGTAGTACAATAAAATAGAAAACATTTTAAATACAAACACACTTACAAGATATTTTATGTGATAAATAAATTTAAAAAAAAAAACAAACAAAATATATGTGCAGGACAGGATAAAACTTTTGAAGCAATTTAATTTTATTCAATTTTAACATCGTAACATCTTTTATTTAATTAGAAGGGCATTCAAAAATGAACATCTTATTCTGGGCATTTTTTTAAAATACGTTACTCTAAACTAATGCAATATTTTCATGAATGCTATTTAATTAATAAATTAAACCTATGTATCTATACGATATCTTCTTAATATCATAGACGCGTTCAACGCATAAACTTTAAGGCACTGTATGTTGTAACTAATCTAACAAACTAATAAATTTGATTACAGAAAAAAAAATGAAATATTTTGTCGAAATACCTCAGGGAATAAAATGATATTTATACTGCTATAATGAACTGTACCAGATTTCCTCCTATGTATGAACATCTTCACATAATTTCTTGTACATGTTTTTTTTTTATGTGCAAATAATAATTTTAAATTTTTCTTATTCATAAATATTTTCTCTTTTTTCATTTTCCTTAGAAAATAAAAAAAAAAAAATTATTTTTATAAACATTTAAACTTGATCAAGAGAGTTTTAAATAAAAAAAAAAAAAAAACTTTTCAAATGTTGAGAATAATTAAAAAGTTTTTGGTTGAGCAAAAAACTTTTAATTCACTTCATTAATTTTTTTTTACATGAAATAAAATAAAAAATATCTTATTTTTATCGTTTCTTATTTAGAATTTTTAGTTTCTCTTTTTTTTTTCTCGGTATGCACTTTTTAATTTATTTTGACAAAATGATAACAATTCAATCTTTGGGTCCATGTTTATGCATTCATTTTTTTTTTATTTATTACTTTTAAAAATGGAAAATGTAATAAATACTAATTTTTATTAAATAAAATTCAATTTTTCTCTTTTTACCCTCATTATAGTGTGGGTTAAACTTTAAAGAAAATATCGTAAGCAATGAAGATATGAATTTGTATTTTTTTTATATAATAAAATAGAATTTGTGCCAATAATAAGATATTGATGACAACAAGAAGGAAAAGAGCCCTATAAACAATATGGTCATGTCAAGAACGAGTAATTGCACACGCTTCATTTTCCTGGTGCCATTCTTTTGTTTTTTCTTTTCTTGATTTACTAATCGTAACGACACAACATAACCATGGGAAAGCTCTTTTTCAAGAAAATGCTAAAGACAAAATTCCAAATGTTTATTTGGCCTGAATTTACGAATTTTAGTTAAATTATCTTATAACAGTGAAAACCAAAAAAAAAAAAAAGAAGAGATGAAGAATGGATAAATTTGTCATAAATTCTACATGGCTACATAAAATCGATATTTGTTCGTTATGAAGTTATCGTATTTTACTTTTATTGTTCCCTTTCTCATGTACTACATGTTTATCATTTATATCTTCAAACTCTGCACAGGGAAAAAAAAATAACTTTTCTTATAATTTAGTGAACAGAAATTTTTAAAGAAAATGTTCCTATCTTAAATATTTAAAATTCGTGTATAAGTTGTGTATATGCGCGTATTTTTTTATTTATTTATTTTTTATTTAATATCACTATAAGAAGTTTATTTTCTTGTTTCCTTCAAAACTTTCTTTTTTGCCTATAGCTTAATACCAGGCTACAAAAAATGTTCATAATAAAATTTTTAATCATGTACAATAGTACGTAAACAAAATAAAAAAAAAAAGGAAATAAACTTTTGAAAATATTTTTGCATTCTTTCAACCATGACCTCAAATTCTATTGTAGTTTGACAAAGAAAAAAAAATGATAATAAATAAAAAAAAAGAAAATGTAGTCGTTCTATTTTTCAATTGTATCATGTTGTATTCAAGATTATGTCATGTATATCTCTTACATAAACACATATAAAACAGTACATATATATGTATCTGCACAAACATACAACACTATACGTATTTACATATGTTTGCATACACTGCTACGAAAAAGTTTTAAAACACCTCAAATCCTTTTAAATAAACGATATGTGTACATGTAAATAAGTATGCAGAACATCTGAATTAAGTAAAAGGATTATTTCGTTATTTTTTTCGTAATTTTTTGTTTGTTTGATAAATGTACATATATACATTATGTCCGTGGTTCAGGATAGTTTCAGAATCAACGACATGCATAATAACGTTGTCGTTGGGTGTATGCGTAGACACTATTGTGGGACATCAGACTTATAATGTATGTATATTAGCCGATATTAGTTTACATTTAAATAAACGTATTGGTTACTTTACACATAGTTTTTGTTTTTACTATTGGATTTTAATAACTCATACATACACACGTACATAAACAATTTTAAGCATTCAGAACTTCATGTACATGATATGATATATGAATAAACTCCTGATAATACGTGCCATATAGAAACGTACAAAAAAACTTCTAAATAGAAATTCACATTTCTACGTGTATGTATGTTTAAATGGTCAAATTTCATATGATATGTAACGCACATATACATATGTATATACTTAGTACATGTGTTTGAAGAAATCCCATATGAAATATTGATTACAATATTTTCTAGTTTTCTGCAGTATTTTAATGAGAATTTTCTCACTGGATTATTTCATGAATCATGATACATTTCAAATTTTATACTATTTTAAAAATAATCTAAAATATGGAGCAATATTTTTTCTATGATTTATAATATTTGTTACATTAAATAATAAAAAAAAAAAAAATGAAATAAAAACAATTTTTTTTTAAATTTTAGTTTTTAGCTCAGAAAAATATCTAGAATTCATAAAGTTCAAATATTTTATGTACTCTAGTTACATTATTTTACTATACGTTCTCAACTACAAGAATGTAATGAAAAATGTAAGACTAATTGGGTCTATTTTTGTAGAAAATTTAAATTTAAGATAAATTATGAACAAACTTTAATGGCTTTAGCTTCTCATCCAAATTGAACTTAACTTTTTGGCATTTTTTTCCCAATGAAAATTTGTTACATTTTTTAAAAAAATTTTCATGATAAAAATTTATACCCTTTGAATAATTGAACTGAACATAATGTAATCAAATTACTTTTAAATATTGATTAATTCTGGTAAATATTATAGGACAAACATTATTAAATTTAATTAAAATGCTGGAGTAATTTCAAATTAATTTAATTGAATTGATTGGATGATTCTTGTAAATAATAAAATTTTATTTGTAATGTTTAATTTTAAAATAAATTTTAAACACTTCGATACACCTTGTTATACATATTGTGTATATTACATGGTTGCAATTGTAAAGATTTTATATGCATATAAAATACTACATATAACATAACATGTGTACATAACGCAAATATTATACATGTATTAACATAAATTAATAGTATTTTAATTAAAAAAGAACGATTTAAAATTGAATTAAATGTGAAAGTTTCGATGACATTATCACCAAATTAAAATCAATGAAAATTATTATATTTCTAGTCAATATAAAATGTTAAATACGAATACATATACACAATTAATGAAAATGGCACTGAAATTGCAATGAGTAAAATTATTTCAAAAACAAAAAGTGTAATTATTAATTAAATTTTGTAATGTGCTAGTACTTATCATAATTACATTAATTGGTATTTTTGTTCCCATTTTTTCATAATAATTATATTATTATTTTATCTACATATGACATTTACTATAATTTATTGGAATGATTACATATTTTACGACATGACCGTTTCAAAATAGAAACTTTATTGAACTATGGTTGATATAATTTAGGGAAGCATTTATCACTGTCCAAAATGAGTAAATTTAAAATTTCAGATTAGTATGTGAAAAGTTCTAGACTACAATGTATAAGCATGCATAAATCGTTTGTACATACATATCTACACATATACTTAAGTCGTTTACTATAAACAAATTTCAAACACAAATCGGTTAAATTTCCAAATTGGTGTTGGTGGTTTTCAAAATTAAATAAAAAATTATAAAATTACTTTAAAAAAAAACAAAGACATTTTCACTCTAAATTTTTTTTTTATTTGAAAGAATTTCTTTGACATTATCATTCAATAGTAATTTGAAGAACAAACATATCAAAACTGCTTGAAAGGCATGTAATTTTCGTTTGTTCAAAATTTTCCTGCATCACTACATATCGGATTTATAAATGAAGTTCACGCCAACAAAAACAATATACATATGTACATATGTATGTTATATACTTTCCATGTCAAAAATGACAATAACAGAAGATTATTTTGGTCAAATATCTACTGCCACCAATGCGGAAGTTCTGCCACAAACATCATATATTGGAAATTTGTAAAAACGTACATATATATTTGTGTTATCATACGTACTATATGTATGTACAAATAGTATCCATTAACATATAGGCTGTTTTGGATGACACATATTTAGACGTCCTGTAATATCAATGGTTTTAAAATTACACTCTATACAATTAGTCATCGTCAAGGAATTATGCACATATTGGATATTTAACGTACATACACATACATACATGAAATGCATCAAAATTTCTATTTTTCAGACAGTCAATTTTAGTCAAATTATGGTTAAATCATGAAGATAAAATGATCAATTTGAATTGAAAATTTTATAAAATAAAAAAAACAAAAATTTATCAAAAGCAAAAAAAAACAATGGAAAAAAGTATACACAAAAAACAAAATGATAATGATGATAAGGGTCAAACTCAGAATGAAGTGATATTTTTACTTGAATCAAAGTTAAGTCGTTATATTTCCTTTGTAAAATTTGAACAATAAAATCACAATCATGCAAATGTATTCATAAAAACTCACAATAATGCAAATGTGTTCAAAAACTCACTCTCATTGTGTGAATGGTAAAAGTTTGATGGTCATTTTAGTAAAAAAAAAAAAAAAAAAAAAAAAACATCAATCGATAACTATCATGATATTTTCTACCCAAAAACAAAAATATATATTTCTTTTTGATGTACTATTGATTGCCATATGCAATTCAAAAACTCTATTTATAAAGAAATAATAAACTCGTTTGCTGGAAAATTTCCTGCCAAGAACAAGATGGGAAGGTGGCTTTTCCTTTTTGAACGATATTGCCTACAATCTACATATATAGTACATAGTTAACACTGTGTAATTTACATCAATAGAACCAGTTAAGCAAAATAGAAATGATCTAGAATTGATCTCTATACTGAGATTTGATTGGGATTCACGGAAAAAAATGGCATAAGCCAGCAAACATTACTCCTAAAAAATGACAGAAATTATTTAAAGTTGCCTAATTACAAAGAAAAAATTGAATATTTTGCACTTTAAAATGTATGCACAGCTCTATTGATTTTATAATATGAAGTAAGTATGTATTATTTTTTCATGTACATACAGGACGTATGCATTAATACACATACAATTGTTTGTAATGTGATGTAGTCAACTTGCCATATAATTTAGTTTTATAATTTAAAATGAATTTTGTTTAATTAAAGCGAAACAAAATGAAAATAAAAAAAATAAAAATAAAAAATTATATAAAACTAATGAAATTATCCACAACAAAAAATAAAAATAAAATATAAAACACAAAATAATGTGTAAAGGCATTAAAGGCATTTATTTTATCTTTTTGCTCATATATGCACGCAAGTTATTAATTTGAAAGCAAATACATACGTACATACATACATACATAAATGAGTATATGAAATTATTTTAATTAAAATTCATAAATCAAACGAATTTAATTGAAAATCATGCATATTACATTACTATTAGTTCTTTCTCTACAATAATCACAATGTATATTGTGGAAAATTTAATTAGTAACACAATATCGATTATGAATTTAAATTCGATACACATGCACATTTTTCAAAAAAATAAAAAAATAATTTTTTTTTTTTTTTTAGATTTTCATATATTGTGCAGGGTATTATTCTTGATAGGGAAAACCTGTAAAAAATGGCTCAATGAAGAACAGAGCAAATGACAAGGTGCATTAGCAAAAATTTCAAAAATGTTTTTTTAGTAAAAATTCTTCTAAAATCTATATATGTATGTATTTCAGAAATATCAGAAATTGAAAATTTTTAAACATGCGTCAATTTTTGTCATGACCATATCTTTTGAATGACGTTCGATTTTTATTAAAATTGTATGTTTTTCAAATTGAAATTAAAGTTTAAATTTTTACAAAATAATAACGAATATTTTAAAATTCATTAATGCCAAAATTATTAAAAAACTTTTACATGATTTCAAAAAAAAAAAAAAAAAAAAAAATCGAATCAGTTACAACTACATGTAATTTTTATCTTTTTTATAACAATACAAATTTTTTTCATACATTATAAAATAGAAAAAAATTTTATATATTTTTGTACATGCATGTGTGTGTATTCAAAAGTTCACATACGTGCATTTACATGCAGATATGTATATATCATGTAATTATACATTATATTTGATAGTATGTATGTGTTAAATTTAATGATTCATCTGTGCATAAGAAGAAATAATAATAAATCTATGTAAGAGCATTGAAAGAATTTTTTCATAAAAGCAAATCAATTTTAATTATCAAACTTTGACTTTTTGTGCAAATTTCTAAATTTTCATTTTTTATTTTTTCTATTTTTGTAATTTTTATCCAACAAAAAATTTTCATGATGTAATTTGAACAGTACTTCCCAAATTGAATGAAATTTCAAATGAACGGTTAACTTGTTTTACTTCGATCTCTACTACGAAATCTTTTGCAATAATTGTAGATGGTGTGTATACGATTGACTTGTGAAAAAAACGAGATTATTAGTTAGAGATTGTTTACTTATTACAACACTTATTGTTTGAATTGCCATTATGTAATTAAAGTTAAAATAATCAAAGATTTGTTTACTCTGGTTAAATCTAACCGTTTAACTTAACATTTTTATTGACACTGTTGTTCTTAAGATATTTCAAGTATCATTATAAGAAGTAAAAAATTTATTTAGTTTGGCGTCTAATTGGGAAGTACTTCCTTAATTTTCATGAAATTTATTTTCATTAGATATTTAAAAAGACAATAGATTTTTTTTCATACAAAGTTTAAAACTATGCAAGATTTATATTTGAAAAGTTATCCTTTATTTAATTTTTTTGTTCATACATACTTATGTAATACATACAATCGTACTCATGTATTTATGTTATTGCACATACATACGTTTATATACCATCATGTATGAAATACATATGTATATACATGAAATACGTTATCACATTCGAAAAGCCTTGTATACGGTATAGTAGTCTTTTTCCGTATATGAATCTCTTTCATGTTTATCATTAATTCTCTTGTAAAAATCCGATTTTCATTTCAATTCAATTTACTTTTTAAAAAGTACATATAAATGAATAAATAAAAACAAAATGTATATTTAAAGAAAAACGTATACGTATACATACCTGTAAGAGCGAAAAATATAACGTTTTCATTCGCATTAAGCTGATCAATAGCAAAATTGAATATAAAGTTGAATATACAATGTCAATTGCGATGCATACGTATTCGAATACGTATAAAGTTCAGTAAAACAGTATAGTTTTATTTTTTTATTTTTATTGTAAACATTTTAACTTAAATATTTTATTTTATGAATAAAACATATAATATACATATACATATTTATGTATGTGAAATACGTGCTTCGATTTTCTTGTATAGTATGTACGAAACATAAAGTACCATTAAAGGATTATGTACCTTTAAAGTTAATACAATACTAATGGAATTTTTATATGCCAGGTATATGATAAAAAAAAATCTGCGAATCAGACTTTATCTCTAGCAAATAGTCTATAGATTTCAATGGGATGAGACGAAAAATAAATTCTCTAAATAAAGATAGATATTCCCATTTTCGTCTAAATTGTTTTACCTCAAAACAAATCATATTTTGATGTTTCACAATAGAAAGGTTAAAAGTTTATCTAATTAACATTGCAGACGTTTCAATTTGATAAGGTGATTAGAAGTAAATAGGGTATTTTTCGAAAGCCAATTTATAACATTATTCTATGAGGTATCCTCCTGAAAGCTTCTGTCCAGCTCAGGTGAAAAGTTGTAAAAACGTATAATTCAAGCGAGATCTTTAATCACCTGAAAATACATTCAAAATTTTCATCTAAAATACACAATATACTACATGCATACATTAAGTTTAATGCCCAAAAACGTTTTGTGGCCTTTTAAAATCCAATAATAATTCTAGGATGTTAATCGATTGGAAAGTTTTGTTGAAAATTTTGAAAAATCTAATTAAAGTATAAATGTAGTTATTGTGGGTAAACGAAAATTTAATAAAATTTAATTAAATTTTGAAATAAAAATTTTTTTTTTTTTTTTTTTTAATATTCAAATGATTGTAAACCTTTTATTTATTTTTATTGCCTTTAATCTGGTTCAAAATTTCAAACTAGAAACGTAATTATAAAATGTACATACATACAGAAAATGACATTCACAGATCTGTACGTGTATATAAGTGTAAAACTATGTTATGTGTGCTAATTCAATGAATAATTGCTAAATTACTAGAGAAATACTACAACGAACGGAATATTGGTTTTGTGACTGCGGTTACCATCAATATACAGGATATTGTAAATTTTATTTATTTTCCGTTTCAAATAAATTTTATTTTATTTTAAATTTCAGCCTCAATTTGTTACGTATTTTATTTTTTATTTTTGTTTTTGTGTTTCATGTTGTATTATGAGCAGTACTTCCGATCCGGTGATGCTATACAAATTTGAATGAAAATTATGCTGTATCAGAAACATTATTAAATCCAATATAGCTTGAACGGTAAAATATTTCAATTGAATCCAATGAAATTTAGACTCATCTTGAAAAAGGCTCTTTGGCTGCTTTGATAAAACGTTGCTTCAATTAAATTAAATTACGAGCCCTAATGCGTTTCAGTTAAAATATTAAATATGTATGTTCACATAGAAAATATAAAAAATAATCTGATCACGAGTCGAGAAAAATTCAAATGTCCATTTAATTTTCATAAGATTCATACTTCTGAAATTTTATTACAAAATGTAAGAAAATTTAATGAATATTTTGTTCACTTATTGGGAAGTTCTTCCAGTATACACCAGAAATATTGTACGTATTCACTATCTGTTAATTCATATCGATTTTCTTCTATAAATGAACATAATAAAATTTTTTTAAAAAAAATCCTTGTTGACAAGGGAGAATATATGTTGCAATAGAAATGCAGGTTGTTACAACAGTTAACTAATAAAATGTTCTTAATTTGATATTCAACTTCTCAATATCTTCAATTTCACATATTACACGATATATGTATACGTATATATTACCAAAACTTAAAAATGTTACTAATATTAACCAACAACAATTTTTGATGACTGGTTGATTGAAACATTTTTAAATTTAAACTCTTTTGAAATGACCAAAAAAAAAAAATAAAGATTTTTTTTTTTTGTATAAACCATCATGGACTGTCACACCCTAGTTAGTTATTTGATTTTAAAATCGGTTATTTTACTGTATATTCATATTTACACAGATGCGGATATTTATACAGATTCGGATTTATACAGATTCATATTTATTCATATTTATACAGATTCGGATGCTTAATTAATACCACAAATATACTGCCAAATACCACATGTAAGCATGTGTTTGTGTGTAATACATATTTTCAGTGAATTATATTTTTTAAATACATTTCTGTTTTAATTTTATAGGCATTCAACGCATTACCAATCAAATATTTTCAGTATATGACAAAAACCTTCCTTTTTTTTATTAAATTGAGTATTTTCTTTTTTTTTTTAGTGATTTTTCAAAATCATGAAATTTTTGTTCATTTTTATGGACAATAATATTAATTTAATAAAAATTTATGTTTGGAATTTTGTTTTTAATTTGTCGTTATTATTGAAACTTAATTTTCTGATAAAATTTTTTTTGCTTTATAAAAATACAGATTTTTATTACAGATTAAATTTAAAACTGCTTAGTTCATAATTTTTAACACTACAACTTGGGGTGGATTTTAGGGTTGGCTACATCAATCCCACATTTTACAATCTTATCATTTTAGACATAAGTTTTTAAATATATTCTTAGAGTATGAGTTAATGTCGTTCGTTCAAATAGAAATTCAAAATAGAAATTTTCAATTTTATGATATTTAGAATAATTTTACCATAAAAATTAATTTTACACTAAAGAGAAAAAAGACTAGGCTATAGTATAATCTGCATTGAAAGCGATCTGAATTAAGAGACATCCTTATTCTGATGCACCCTGAATATATAAAATTTACACAATAAAAACACAGTTAAATGAATCCTTTTTATTCACCAATGAATTATGTTTTTCGAGTTCTCATGTTTTTTTTTATTTCTTCATTTCATTTGTTTCCATTTAAAATGCAGATTAAAAAAATAAAATAAAAAAACAAACACAAAAATAAAAAACTTTGCAAAAAAAAAGCATTTAAGTTCATTTGCATTATCTGTTCATGCATACAATATTTTCATTTAATACATCTTTCAGTCAAGATTCATGTACATACATATACGAATGTGCACATGTACGATATGCGATGTCTACACATGCATACAGTATTTTTATATCATGTTCACATATAATATTCATTTTACATATACGTACAAAATTTTTAATAATATTCATAAAATTTTTGAATAAGATATTCATCAATTATTATTATATTGTATACCACATACAACAACATTTTTTCGAACAGTACATTTCATAAATTTGTTTTTATGCAACAAAAAATATTATTAAAAAAAAAAAAAAAAAAAACATACACAACATATACTCCTACATTTTTTGTCTTTTTGCAATATAATTTTTGTCATTTATTATTGTGAATTTTATTTTTTTATAAATAGAAAAATTTTTTATGTACATAAAAACAAGATATCTGAGTATACTTATATTTGAATTTATCTTTTTTGAAAAAAATAAAATAAAAAATAAAAATACAATAACAATAAAATAAACAAAATCTATACAAATTTGATGTCCTTGCATCATGATGTACAGATATCCTGGCAAACATGTGTGTTTACATTCACAACATAATCATATAAACTGAAAATATGGACATAAAAATAGAAACGCTTAAAATGGAAAAATATGTACATACATATGTAGATTATTATACACCCACAAGTGTTTTATACTTACGCGTATTTACACATCTTCTATGTAAAACATCATTTTTCATTTAAATGTTATTTATCTGTATAAGACATATAAATAATATATTTAAATAATTTCTCACCATTTTCACATTTTATTTCTATTTATTTAAATGAAAAATTTTAAAAGATACATTAAAAGATGTATTATAACTGAAAACAATAGATTACTTTATTTTCAAGAGCTTATAAAGTTTATCATTGCATGTATTATTTTGTATACTTTACGTAAAGGGGTACTAAAATAATAAAGAAAATTTCAAATAATACCATAGTGTCTGTTTATAATGACAACAATTTAATATATTGTATAACGAAAAGGTAGGTACACATTAATGACGTAAAACAATGTTTCTAAAAACAAAAACAAAATTTGCACATTTTAAAACAAAAAATAAATAAAAATAGCGTAATTTAAAAGAAAAATTTAAACAGCTTTGTTGTTGTTACATTGAATTTACTTATTTAGTTATCATAAATTTTATTACTGTGGGGGGGGACTATGCATTCATAAACTGGAAAATGAAGCCTTTTCAGAGCATAGAATTTTATGCTCGGTATATAATTTCTATGGAAAATTTTTCTATATATACCATAATTTGCATATATTCACTAATTAACAAGACAATTTATCTTTTTTAGATTTAGAAATTTTCTAAACTTTCAAATGTCATCAGTTAAATGACCTTATACTTCATTTTTTTAATTGTATATAGTGTATATAAGGTATTATCTTGATGATCATCATCATTTATGTGAAATAGCTTTAACCGTGTTAAACGGTTATAATATTTTGTTCGCAAATACATGAAAATGTAAAGAAAGTTTTCTTTACTGCACTTTATTTAAAATTTATGTTTTCTACCTTTTTTTTCTATAAAATATATATGTACATATTTAAATTATGGCACAGGATGTAAATTAACCACTGTGAAAAAAAAGGATTATTTTTTAAAAGAAAAATCATTGCTATATATACATTTTTTCTGTATAACTAATTTTTGCAACAAGTAATTTCCATTAGGATGCTTTCATACAAAGTTGAAATGAATTTCACAGTCATAAATATGTGTATTGTGCATATTATGTGCATTGTACGTGGTATTAAAAAAAAAATTGTACACGTCATTATTTAGCTTTTATACAACTTTCACGTAAAATTATTACATAACAAGTCTTGATAAAAATAATTTATTAAACATTAAAATAAAACTATAACACTTGTGACATCAGATGTTTCTTTTTTGTTTTTTTCTTGTTCTTCACAAGTAAGTCGAAGAAAAATTAAAGTTTCCTTTTTTTATATGAAAAAAAATATAAAAAGAAAATTGAAGAAAAAAAAATTGTAGGTTGTCTTAATTATTTACAAGCTTGGGTAGCTCTTAGAAAAAAATAATTAGATTTAAGCTTAATCAAAGAAGATATGTACTTCTAGGTCCTTCAATATATTTTACTTCAATTTCTATAGTTGTAACGTTAAAGCTAACGACATTCAAAAGTTCAAATCGACGTCTCGTAAACAGTTTTTTGCATGATCATAATATAAACCAAAAAGATAAAATTTGCCTTTTAATTAATTTTGGCTTCCACTCAACATGATTAATCGTTTTATTCTGATTTTTAGGCATTCTAATGGAACACCCTTTATAAAATGTGTAAAATCCATTTAAAACAAGCAAATCATTATTTTCAATTTTCTCTTTCCTTTTTTTTGTATGGTCAAAAATATGATTTATGAAGTTTTCATAATTTTAAATAATATTTTTTTTTTTTTTTTTTTTGCATTTCCAATAGACTGCATTGTACACATAGAGCTCTGTATCCGTTTACCATCCATGAAAAATATAATCAACAATATATTTACAGCTCAGACAAGAAACGAAATTAAAATGCTTACTAGAGTGGAAAAATTATTATTATTGTTTTTCATTATTGCATTTTAGATTTTTCATTTTTTTTTCTGTTTTTTTTTGTTTTTTTTAATTTACACAAATTTTACATATTTTGTATACATATGTGTTGAGAATATAAAAGCTTTTATTGCATATATTAAACATGAATTTCAACTGTAACTGCAACAAATTATTGTATTTTATTATTTTGTTTTCTGTAAATTTTCATTACCTTATGTTTTGATTTCATTATTTAGATATTTCATATATTCCTTTAAAATAGTAAACCAAAAAAAGAGAAAAAGGAAAAAAATTTTTATGAAAGTTCATTTCAAACACATGTGTATTTATGTAAATATACATTTGAATGTATTGTATCTGAATATTTAAGTGCAATATATACAGGACACATGCATTTGTATGTGAGTATATGCGTATTTTTCAGTAAAAAAAAAACGTTCAATTTTTGTGTTCATTTTTAATTGAATTCATTTGAATTGTATTGAAGCTCAACGATAATGTTTGCTTTAATGGCAGCGACAGCGTCAGTATCATTTTAAATGCAATGTACAGAATAATACTTTTTTAATGAGTTCTTCGGTCATATATGTATTTCCATTTTTAATGTTAGAAATAAAATGTTACAATCAATAAACTCTAAAACAGAAAAATCCTGAAAATATTTAAACCCTGACTTATCACGTATACAACAAAATCCAATTTTCAAAATGACAATTTTTGTAAGTTTTAATACTTTAATAAATCTCTGATTTTTTTAAATAAATTTTAAAATAAATCGGATATTTTATAATATAATTGATATTGTTATATATATCTATAAGTATCAAATACATTTTTATACATGAACACGTATTATGTACATTATCTCTATTTAAACACAGATGCATTGACAATTAAAATTACCCATTAGAAGTTTTATTTAAACATTTTGTAGAATATATATTTAAAAAAAAAAAAAGTTTGTTTGTTTTTTTACTTATTTCCAATTATCTTTGATGTCCGAATGTTTTTCTTCCTCTTTATTTCTTTTTTTTTCTTGTGTTTAGAAAAGAAGAAACGTAAATAAATGTTCATATGGTATTTTTAAAATTGTTAGAAATAAAGGCAGTACTCCCGTAAAAACGTGGTATTTTTTTTTAACGGATAGCCAAGGATATGAAATGATGATTTTAATGATATTTATTAAAAGAAGAAGTAAAAATGTTTGGCAATTTGAACAGGATAACACAAGAAAATGTAGTCAGGCTTTAATCAATTTAGTTCTAGCAGAAATATTTAAATAGATAATAGCTTTGCGAATTCTCTGAAGATTAAAGACCAAAGAAAAATAAACCCACAAAAAATCGATAACGTCGGATAACACAGAAAGGAGAAGAAAAATTAGACACAAACGAGTATAACATACAATCGGAAGTACTTCCAAAACAAATTCTATACGAGAAAGTTTTATTTTTAATTTTTTTTATAGAATAATTACAATCGATTGTTCGATCGATTGTTTTGTAAGTTTTTGATTAAATAAATGAATGATTTTATTTTTATTATTTTTTTTTTTTTTGATTTAAATTCGAAAAGTTAAGATTTCTTATTTTTTTTTTTTTATTTTATTTACTTTTTTTTTATTTAAAAACTCAGATAAAACAATCAACGAAAAAATTTCAAGTCAATTTATCAGGCAGTAGAGTGCAATAAACGGCATGAATTTTATTTTATTGTTTTAATATAACAAGTTTCAAGTGCAATACTGATAATAAATCGATTTTTAAGTTCGTTGAATAATTTTGACCCATAAAAAAATTAAAAATTTCATCGAATTATATAAGCGGATAAAATCTTTAAAAATAAAAAATTTTTTTAAATTTAAAGATTAACTTAAATTTCTGTATTTTAATAAATTCTACTTTATTTTACAGAATCTTCTACCAATTTTTTAATTTTGAAGAAGAATTTTCGATTTTTACTAATTATTATTGTCTTTAACAAATAGTAAATGGAAAAATTATTTGTTTTGCTATTTAACTTTATCGTATTTATTTTTAATGATTTTCAATTATTTTTATTTATTTCTTACTTATTACTAGGATACTTAGGTCAAATACTGAGGTTTTTTTTTTTTTTTTTTTTTGAAATTAGAAATTAATCAAAAGAATACGTTACAAATCGACTAGAATTGAATTGAACTGGCAAAATATAACTTCAACCGAGTAGAGCTAAAAATTAAAAAAAAATTTTTAAGTCAAAAATTTAGAACAAGGAAATTTTTAAAAACTTTAAGGGATTGTTCATCATATATGAATCATGTGATATAATACATATTGTGTGTATGATTAAAAAAAAAGTAGAATAGAGCTCATATTATGCTAATAAAATTTCTATTATGTTTGAATTCACATATAAGCTTTCCTAAAAATATAGTCACTTGAAATATAGTTAAGTGTTAAATTCATTAGCATTATTTTCACATAGTACTTTTTATTATAAGCGATATGAATGTATTGAGTGATAAAAGAAAACTTTTTATTTTACATAAAAGTTTTCCAATGTTTTTAAATAAGTTATTCAAAAAAAAAAAAAAGGAAAAAAAGGAAAAATTTTCTTTAGTAAAATCGATACCCAAGTTTTCAAAGGCAATGAAATTTCTTTTGCAATAAATACACTATCGTATTATGTGCATTATATGTAACATTTAAATATGTACATATGTACAAACATATGTATGTTATGTCCAAAACCAAATTCAAATACTAAATAAAACTATACATACAGATTTTATTTCATTTTTTGAATCATATATATTTCCAAGCACGTTTCGGATATAATTGAAGCATTTTTTGTTGTTGTTGTTATTGCCAAATTTTATTGAGAAAATGTTTTGTTGATTTGTTGAAACCGTGATTTGATATAATCAATAAAATAATAATCAAACAGAAAAAAAAGAGTCTTGATGTATATCGTTGTTACACGACAAAAAATATATACATATGTACATATAAGTACATCGACATAAAAATCAATATTTAAAATACATTATATTCTTTAAATTATATTTGGATGCATAACATACGAGTATGTACATATATACATATAAAATGATACGTGCTTAAAACAGAATTTCTTTTGGTATAAAATAAAAAGAAAAAAGGTTCAAATGTTGAAATTTCTCAACATTTTTCAATCAATAACTTTGTGTTAATATTTACTTTATTTTTTTAAGATTTTATGTTTTGTGTTTTTTTTTCTTTTCGTTCATTTCTTGAGAAAAGGAAAAATACTTGTTTATTTATGTTAAAATTCATTTAATTTTTCTTTTCTTCTTTTGTATTTATTTTTAGTTTTTTATAAAATGTCGAACTAATTTAGAATTTTTTTTTTAAAAATTTATTTTTCTTTTTTGTCGGGTTATAAATAGTCAAACTAACTCTTTTGATTTATTTAATACCCTGATAAATGGATTAATCAGTACATTCTCATTTAGTATCTTTGTAAATTTTGTAAAAAAAAAAAAATTTTAAAAAAACATGAGACGTTTTCTTGACAAAAAAAAAATTATGTTTCAAAAGTAAAACAAGTATACGTACCATTCAAAATGCAAACGAGTCTTCGACTGGAAAAGTGAAAGCTTCGTTTTGGTATATTTTTGATATACCAAGCATTTCAAGTTTTATTTTATTTTCAGTGGGTAGTAATTCTGTAAAAGGTAGTCAGTATAGGGAATCAAAAAAAAAAAAACTTTTTTTTCAAACGTAAATATCCAATTGCATAATCATTTTAAGAAAAAAAGAAACAAAATCTTCAGTGTCTTCTTACATACATACATAGATAAATAGCTAAGATTTGCTTGCACCATCCAGCATTTTTCACCCCCTGACCTATTTACATATTTCAGTAAAAGAACTTATCTAAATCATAAAATCATTAATTTAAAGTAAATTGATGAAATTCTTGCAGTTCACTGGTTTGAAATCGAGTTAGTCAGCATAGCCCGTACGTACATAATACGAAATATCATTTTTCCGAAAGACACAATATCCTTTTTTTTTTACTTTTTTTTTTCTAAATCTAAAGCTTTCTTCTTGATGACAAATATAATATTTTAATTAAATTTTATTATTGCATTTAAATCCTTTTTAACATCTGCTTGTATTTTTTCATATATAGAGACACACATTCATAACAACGATAAAAATAATACTTTTGTATATATATGTACGTATACGTATTAAATACAGAAAATAATTAGTTTGTATTTTGCATTTTTTTTTTTGTTTTGCTTTAATCCTTAAATCATCCTTCATTTTATTCATTTTTTCTGCTCTTTTTTATTAGTAATAATCACGATACTTAAATCCATATATTTCCGTATAGCATATACATACATGAACACAAATATGTATTTGATGTTTAATTTGTACACATGTAATAAGCTTGAAGCAATCAGATGAAATTAACACAAATTTCATAAAGATTAAGCAAATGATTAAAAATATAATAGAAACACACATATGCATGATTTTATTCTCGATTGATCGTTTATTTTTAAACACACATAAAAGTGAGGAAATTACATTCACGCTCTCATTTAATTAAAACCTAAAAAACGTAATGTGTATGAGTATGTGTGTGTATAACAAGGAACAATTACAATTGATATGGTTATAATATTTACGATATACTAAGTCAGCAAAATCCAAGGTTCTATCAATATTACCAGTTACCAGTATTACATTATATAATTAGCCGTTTCTATATAACATTTTCTAGAAGTAATCGATTACAATATAATGATAATACAGACAACGTTCGTATTATTTTTTGTAATTTCGTAAAAATTTTCCATTGATTCAATCATTTTACATGAAAATCTGTTTTCACTTTAAATGAAATGAAATTGTGGTTAACATAGAAAACGAATCATACATATAAAAGCCCACGTTAACCAACAAATTTACCATAATCGCATAAATCGTATTGTATTGAAAGCGTGTTAAAAAAGTATCACATTAAACGAATATTACTCGTAGTATATTTATTTTAGTATTGATTTCATTTTAAATATTGAAATTAGCGAGAAATAAAATTCATTTATTTTTACTCATTATAACACAATGCACAATTTCATATTCCTTATAAAATTTTATATGCGTGTAACAATTGAGCTTTATTGTTATATATTATCAAAAAACAAAAAAGGAAAAAATCGATTACATATTAGAACAGTATAAATGCCAATTAATTTTTTAATTTAATTATTAGGTCATAAGAGTATACAATGTTCTTCCTACGATTGAACGAATCGAAAAGAAAACAAAACTAAAAAATACAAAAATCAACAACAAAAAATTTTTGTTTTGTCAGAGAATTCGAAAATTAAATTAAAATCTAAGTAAATATTTTAAATAATTTTTTGGTAAATTAACCAGTAATGGAAAAGAAAATCTGAAAACTTTTGAAAAATATACTCGAACACAAACATAGTGTTAAAAAATACAGTACGTAGGTCTTTTCTAGTACTTCTTACAAAATCACGTACTTTGTGTTCTTCTTATCATTTTTAATAATAATAAGTTCAAAAGTTAAGTTCAACAAAAAAAAAAAATTAAAAATACACGGCGTAACAGTACGTGTTCATACAAATTGCAATTATTCCCTATTCGTATAATTTTCATGTTTTATAGAAGTCTGTGGGAAGCTGTATATAAATCATATTCGCGTATATTTTTACATTTACTCTTTAAGTAACACTTACACAAGCAACACAAACGAGGCGAATAACTGAAAGTCATAATATTAGTCCATAAGCCTTATCAGTATTGTATATGTATAGTTAAAAATAAAGTAATCATGTTATTTTGCACTTGATTACAGAATCCAAGGCCATAGTCATAGGCTGTAGTACTAATGACGGTGATGATGATAATGATGATGACTATGTAAATTAAAATGCTAACAAAACAAAAAAAAAAAACAATGTTAAATACACTTTAGCGCACGTAGAACAAAAATGAAAAATATTTTCTTAACGTACTTTGTGCTTATTTTCACTTTTCCCTTTCCAATTTTTTGTAAACATGAGAAATGTTTTTTTTTTTAATTATCTAAAATCATAAATTAGTTTTTTTTTTTGAATTTCATTGGAATTTACAACATAGAAAAATTCTTTAAGAAGAAAAAAAAAAGAAAACCGGAAATTTTCTTCCTTCGTATTTCTCATTAAAAAGACGTTTGTTTTATTGTTGCCTTTTGGAAAACGTGACTTCATTTTCAAAAGCGATTAATTTTTTTTTCTTCTTCTTCAAAAATATGTAATCATTGCACACAAAAATTAAGTGAAACTATTTTATCACGTTCAAAATACTTTTATATACAGTTGTTGAAATAAAAATTTTTAAGAAATGCACCTAATTTTGTTCAATATAATTTACTATGTATACTGTGTATACTGCAAGGATTAACGCAAATATTATGTAAGTATGGTATGCAATTTATATAAAATACAAGAAATTTTAAATTAAACTTCTTACATAAAAATGTTGAAAAGATTTATTAAATCTAAAAACAAAATAAATTGAAATGCTTTTTTACAGAGGGTGTAATTGTATGATTTGTTTTTTTGTTTTTGTTTTTTGTAACCGAATTCTGTTACATCATAATATTTCGTTTGACCATAGGAGAACAGAAGTTGTACATTTTTTTTTTGGCATTAAATTTAGATTGGTTTTTTTTAAAAAAATATTTTCTTAAAATTTTCTACAACACCACAGGATGCTCCTGTTGAATGTTGAATTTTCTGGAAAACCAAAAATAGAAAGAAATGAAAAAAGTCACCATTGGTAAAGAGATTAAATTAAAGTTATTAAAGGCTACTTAAAAACTCAAGTGTAATAATATTCCGTTTTTAAATCAAATTTTCATTTAAATTACATTTTCAAATTTGTTTTATTTTAGCAATATTACTGTTTATTTATTAAACCTACATACATATGTATGTAATATTGATATTTTCATAAAAGCAATACATAACTCTACCTTGAATCATTTAAAATTGGGTATAAATACTCCTATGTATATCATAATATTATTTTTAGACGAAAATCAAAGGGAAAAACTTTGTCCTATGTCAATAAAATTCGAATGTTATTAGATTTATTACAATTATTAAATAAAATCGAACTGATGTAAAATTCATGTATTTAAGAGTTTAATATACAAAATAATAATATTCTGAAACATAATAAAATAAATATGTATATACATACGTATACACTCCATATAATAAATTTTCATATCTGTATCAGGAAATAATTACGGATATGTTATTATAATGATCTGATGACGAATAAATTAAAGATTTCATGAAATGTGTACGTGCACATCATAAATATAACTGAGTGTTATAATATCTTTCTGTATTGTGAATTTTCTTAAATAAGGATGTAGGCAGAGACGGTGAAAAAAAAATCCTTTCACAATCCATTTACTAAATTATAATTGTGTATAAAAACATATACACATGAGAAAACTCGTACATACATGTATTTACATAAGTAACATGTGTACGTATGTATCTATTACATTAAGGATTTATTACAATACATAAATTATATGTTCATTATTTTACAATGGAAAAAAAAAATAAAAAAAAAAACAAAATCAATTGAAATTATTTGTAATAAATATTTGCATTTTATGTACGTTATGTTGTATAATACGTTTTAATATCCAGCGTATCATGGTTTAACGTGTCAAAAGATTTAAAGTTAAAAATCGATTTTTAATTGTATCAAAAATTTTGATACATTACACTTATTACAAGAGGCATGTCAATGATGCTGTCGCTGTCATTAATGCAAACGCTATTATTGAGCCTTAGGCTTAACAATTATATGTAATCAAATTTAATCGATTGAAATTTACGTACGTACACGTATAACACCTATAGAATATCGAATTATGGATTCATTTTCCTTTCTGTTTCCGTTTTACCTTTAAAATAAATTTTTTGTGTTTTGTTTTGCGTTTTATGTCAATTTTTATAATGTCATTACAAAACTTTATTTTTCTTTTGTCAATTGTAAATACTTATTTCATTTAAACATTTTTTTTTTTCGTATCCTGTTGAATGAATTCTGAATTTTTTTTTTTGTTTTGCTTTTATTCATTTTTTTTTCTTTCGTTTTGTCTATTTCCTTTTTAACAGTCCTATCCGGTTTGTCTTAGATTTATTATATTTATAATATAATATTCGCTTTTTTCGTACGTTCTATTATTTAAGTTTTATTTGAATTTCTTTGAATCATTCATTCAGGAAAAGCTTAATTTTCAATTAAAAAAAAAAAAAAAAGAAAAAATTTTTTTTCATAATTCGCTTAAATTGTAAATGCGAAGGAAATAAAAATTTTTATAGCAACAAATTTATTAACTTTTAAAAAATTAACTTCTATAATAAATTCTAGAGTAAAATTACATTTTTTCTTTACAAATTTACCTGTACCTGTAATTAAATTAACACAAAATATTTTAGTTTTGAAAACTTTTATTGTTGACATGACGAAATTACCTCAATTTCGTAGATTTTACTTAAATGGATTATGCCTTAGTAGATCTGCATGTACAGCTTCTGAATCCAAAACCCAAACGCAAACAACGATACGATAAAATTACGATAGCAAGTTACTCAAATAATTTTCAATCTATAATCATACAAAATTGGGTCTGTTTTCTACTAAAAAGAACAAGCTCAGTACTCAAAATCTATGTGAAGCTGTATCTGCAAGAATAATAGAACTATCATGGAAAATCACATCACAGTGATAAGGCTAGACCTCTTGCTGCTATGTTAGGGTGAGGAAGATTATACCTAATTATCAATAATCGGTGTATGCTCTTGTTTTTTGTACAAAAATGATTTAAAAAAACTTTTTTGTATTTTGCATTTTTTTTTTATTTATGTATATTTTTAATGCATTTATTTTCTCATTAATACAGCGTTAATGTACACTTAATCTACATACTCTGTACTCTGTAAGCGTATTAAAAGTTTTATAATAAATTATACAAAAGTACAAAACAAAAAAAAAAAAAATGAAAATAAAAATCTTATTATTGCACAAATTTGTTACAAAGGCAATAAAATGAAGTTCATGAAACAATATAAAAGTCTGTTTAAAAAGTACTCTGATAGCTGCTGGTACATAAAATTTTAAAAAAAAAAAAACAACATTGTATACCCCATACTCATGTATAGCAAAGTTTTGTTTATTTTGTTTACTAACAAATGAGTTTTGCTGAGCATTCAAATTGTATTTTTTTTTTCTTGTCCTAACTTAATTTACTATACGATTTTGATCTATTGTAGAAAACAATTTTTAATCAAAAATGAGCAATAAGACCATCAACTTAATCATAATACACATTCATTACTAAAACAAAAAAACAAAAAAATAAATATAGAAAATAAATAAACACTTTATTCATCGTAATATGTAAGTGTACACAATTTTGTGACTAAAATAATTTTTTTTTCTTATTTTCCATCAACATTGTGGAGGAAAATGATACAATTCATTGTTTTGAATATACTTGCTTCTAGCAACATTATTTACAATCTCATTGCTGTAAATATCATGCCTACATAAATTATATTGCATATAATCGTACAGTCATTTCATCTATATAAGTGGATAGAAAGTAAGATAGGAAATAGGACACAAAAACCAATTTAATGTTAAAATTTTTTTTATTTGAAATTTTTTTTTATTCTCCTGCATTATAAGGGAAAATATTTGTAAGGGATGTAGTCATAAACGAAATGAATAAAATCACCAACAAAAACCCTTCGTTTAAAAAACAAATCATAACGAAAATTTTAAAATCACAAGTAATTCTCCTCTTCTCCAATTTTAAATTTAATAAGTGTTAAACTCCTTTTGATTGAAACTTGTTTGTCCTAACTCCTTAATTTTCTCCTAGGAAAATATTTGTGTAGAATGTATTTCAGTTAAATTTTTATCACCAACCAAATGAAATCACCAATTTTTCTCCATTGTTTGAAGAAATTAAATATAACGAAAATAATATAGTCATTATCATTCCCCATTTCAATTGGGTTAATTTGTCTATTCTCCTCCACATTTGTTCCCATTAAGGGAAAACATTTTCAACGGATATACACTCATGAAAAAATAAATAAAATCACAAACATTAATCTTTCGTTCAAAGAAAAATTATAACGAAAATGTTAACTTGATTGTAAATATTTCAAATGAAAATTGTTTTTCTATACCCCTGAATGTTTTTCTACAAAAGTACTTTTGTGGGACATGTTAAATTTGGCTTTTAAAAAACAAAATCACAAACATTTCTCCTCTTCTACAATGTTAAATTTTATAGACGTTAAACTCCTTTTGATTGAAACTTGATATTTTTACCCCTGAATATTTTTCTAACAATACAATCTGTGTAGAATGTATTTTAGTCCTATTTCTATAAAGTTAAACAAAATCACCAACATTTCCCCACTGTTTGGAGAAATTAAATAAAACGAAGATAATTTTTTCAATGAATAACGAAGGTAAATAACATGCCTTATTTCCACTCTTTATTTCAGTTAAACTTGTTTATCATTCTACTAAATATTTTTTTGAGGAGGTAATTGTGTGGAACACTTTAAAATTATCTATTATCTAACATTCGTTCAGGGAAAATTGAAAACAACGAAATAAATTTTCGTTCTCGTTCATAGTCATTCAAATTCTTTTAGTGAAATTTTTGTTTCTATTCAAAAGAATTTTATGGGCATTTTGAAGAAAGGATGTTTCACATGTGAAAGGAAATAATTGCAACATTTTCTATAAATGAGGGAAACTTGTTCATATTCTATCAAATATGTATGTACTTCGTTTAGTCATAAACAAAATAAATTTCATCAGCAATTTTAACACTCCTGTATAGGAGAAGTTAAAATGAATTAAATGAATGAATCAAATCGAATTTATCCAAAGCCGTTGAACTCTCTGTTACATAACTTGAAATTTAAATATTTTTATGCTGTAATGTTTATTTGAATTTAAAATTTTTTTGTATACAAATCTATGTATATACAATGTTTAGAAATTTTTTATGTATCTAATCAAATTCGTTAAATAAAATGCAACATTGTTTCATATTTATACAAATGCATAAATATGAAAATTTATAAAGAAAATTTCACGAAATATAAATTTTCATCGTAAAAAAAAACTTTTTTTTTTCAGTTAATAATTGGATATCGTTCAGTAGAGCTGTAGTTTCTTATTATTTTCAATTTATGTAATTTATTGTCAGGAAAATAACGTCAACACGAAAATAATAAGGTCGGCATAAATAATGATGGAAAATCAATTTTAATTTTAATTTAAAAAATAAAAAATAAAATAAAACAGTAAATATAATCTGAGTTCAATACCACATATGATATTTATGAATAACGAATATTTATGTGAATATAAAGGTGACTTTTTGAATTATTTTTTTGTCTAGAAAATAAACAATTCGTCTAATTTTTAAGCTGATTGTACACGAATTCAAATATATTATTATGAATTAATTTTGTTAAAATATTTATTTGTACATGCATACATACAACAATGATGAAAAATTATTTATGAAAATTTATACAGGAATTTCAACCTTTATTATTTATATTAAAAATACCTTATTATTGTAAAATAATCTCTAATAAAATGAAATCATGAAATTATTTTGAAATTTATAAAATTTAATTTAAATTTAAAATTAGAAAATAAAAGGATGTAATTTTTCATTATTACAGAAAATTGGATATAAAGATACATACATAATTTTTTAATATGCTGTCATATAAAGTAATTAAGAAAAAAATTTACTCAATTTTAAGTTTACATTTGAACACGTATAAAACACAAAAAAAAAGAAATAAAAGAAAAAGGAATCAGGTTTGTAGTTTTCACACACATGGTGATTTTATTTTCTCTATATAACCGACGATTAGAGACGAATCTTGATAAGACAAACAAAAAGTCATGCGATTATTCAAATCTTAACCAATTGGCCACTTAGAATATGATTTTTTTTTTTTAAATAAAAGAGGTAAAAGCTTACGAACTATTTAATGATGGATTACGATTTTTAAGCGTCTATATTTCATTTTCATTTTCAAGCGTCTATATTATACAAAGCAAACAGAATCACCTTTTGTGGATACATGCAAAAATTTCCTCGTTTTATCGTAAAATCCAAATAATTTAGGTTTTTATTTTCCATACATTATACCACGATATACCATATGCTTACGTGTAAAAAATTAACGAAAACTTTCAATGACATTTTTGGGAAACATTAATTATTAATACTGCGTATAGCTTTCAATTTTTCAATTCAACCAATTTTTTTTTTTTTTTTTATTTTGTTAAAAATTGATGGTAAGTCAGGCAGTTATTGAAGCCGTGAAGTCTTCATATGTACATATTTTGTGCTGTTTTTTTTTTAAATTACGAAATAATTTGTCAGATTTAGACTTAAAATCGACTACAATGGCATAATCTAAAAATCCTGAAAAATTTTCATCAAAAATTTATGTTTATTAAGAAAAAAAAAAGTAAAAATTCTTTTCACATTATGAGATTACTACGAAAAATTATATGGAGGACTCGAATATACCCAGATTCACTCATCATTAAGGTATTAAAAAAAAACATAAGAAGAAAACTTTGTTCACCTTTTGTTTCCTTTCTTTTACTTTTACAGCTTTTTATAAAATGATAAAAACTGATGTTTTTCGCTTTTCTAATTTATATTTCTTTTCTTTTTTTCTTATCACGAATTTTTTGTTTTTTTATTACCTACACATGCATACATATTTTATGACTTAACATACATACATACCATCATCGTTGAATATATTGTTGACTATAACCATTATCTGATGTTACCAAAACCATTAAAAATTCAATAAAAACAAAATGGGAATGAAAAATAGCCACAATTTACAAAAAAAAAAAAAAAAGAAAAAGTAACGAATGAAAAGGAAATCAACTTTTTTTTTCAAGAAAAACAAAAACCTCTTTTGTCTTTTTTTGTTGTTATTGTATTTTCTTTGGCATTAAATGAAGAAATATCAATTGCAAAACTGTAGATAAAATCACGCTGTAGACGTTGTATAGGAAAATAATAAATATGTACTATGTATTTGTTTGAATTTTTTTTTTTTTTGTTTTTTGTTACATTTTGTATTGTGTAATTTATATTTTGTTCATATTTTCATTTTCTCAAGAATTTATTAATTTCCATAGATTTTCATCCAACACAATTTTTATTCGTAATTAATATGAAAATAGTATACAACAATTGGTTTAATTTTCCTACAATTACTTTTGTTTATATATTTTATTTTTCATTTTTTACAGTCTCTTAAATTAAATTTATTATTCTGTCCTTTATTGAAAATTAATGATAATGAATATTAAAAGAGTTTTTTTCTTATTTTATTTTCATTTTATTAATCATTTTCTAATAAATAACATTCAAATGTTTTTTTATTAAAAGAATTTTAACCTTTAAAATAAAATTCTGGAAATTTTATTTAAAAGAAATCATTCAATGGGAACGGGAGAAGAGTGGCAAACTCACATAAAATTTATATGCTCAGGCATTGTTTTAAAATCGATTGATTTGAACGTAAAATTAAAGCGATCGCAAATACGATTAAGTAAAACTAAGTAAATGAACAATTTTATTTTTTTATTTTGAGTTTGATCCTCAGAATGACCTTGAAAAATTTTCCCAAAGTAAATACGACAAGTCCATTAGATTGAGTATAAAAAAACTTCGTATTGAATAAAATGTTCTATTTTCCGCGAGAATGTCCTTAACTTTACAAGATATTCGATTATTCAAAATTTCTAAAACTTGTTTAACTTATAAACAACATCTATAAAAATATTTGCTTCCAACCAACATAATCTATTTACAATTGGTACATAAGTTTAAAATTCATTTGGTTACCAGGCTCCATATATAAATCTGGTTCATTCTCCTTTAAAATGATTTGCTTTCGATTAATTAATGAATTAGAAAGAAGAAAAGTTTTTTTTTTTTCGCTGTACAAAATTTATAGTCAACTTAATTAGTCGTAGTGATTATGCAAATCTTTAAAAACTAAGCAATATCTAAAATAATACTCGTACATCTGTTAATTACATACATATTCAAGAGTTTATTCTAAAGAATATTATTTGATTGAAGTAAACATTAAAAATCGATTTTCCATTTCAAATAATTTGATCAAAATAAAATTCTCATTTTTCATTTAACGATATTCTCATACACACACATTTAATTAATTTTTTTTTTTTTTTTTTTTGTTAATAATTTATCAAAATTTGTCATAAAAATATATGAAATATAATTAAAATTAATTAATTGGGTAATCACGAAAAAAAAAAAAAAAAAATACAATCGAATTGTATATGTGTATTATATGTACAAAATTTTATGAATTTTATTTTTGTTTATGTTTTTGCTTCTCATTTAAAAATATTTTCTAGATTCATTTATTTTGATGTTATATAATTTAAGAAATCAACAATTAATTTTTTATACTTGTCATAAAATAAAAAGACAACAAAATATAAAATTTTTATACAATACATTTATAATACTTTTTCGTTTTTCTTAAGTACATAAAAGAAAATGTTTAATTAGTAAATGGCACGCATAAAAAAAAAATACTAAAGAATTTATATTTTATTTATTTATAAGAAAAATTCCTTTTTTTTTTGTTATTTTTCGTGTTTTTGTAATTTTTGTATTAAGAAAAGTAAACGCGGTAGTGAATGAAGATTTAAAATGTTAAATTTTTAATAAATTTCTATTTCAATTGTATCAGTATAATTAAATTTTTTTTTTTTTTTTTTGAATCGATTTTCAGGAATGCAGTAACGCATAATTTGAACTGCTGAATATTAAATAAAATTTTTCGATTTTAACATTGTATGTATTTCGATTACTATGCGAAATTAATGATATCTCCAGGGAAGCTTTATTAGTGTATGTTGGTACTGCAGTTAACTGCTACAACCAACAGGGTATACATATCAAAATACTCAGTCATACAACGTACATATCAGGAAATTCACTGAAACATAAAATTTATTCAATTAATTTACAAAATTATAGAATATTTTAAGGATTAAAACAATTAAATGTGAGATACCCTGTCATATACTATCACAGTTATTATTATAAGTTTTATACAAAATGATGATAAAATAAATCCTCCTGTTTTCTATATGAAAATATGTGTATGATAATGCGTATACAAACATGTATATACAAACATATAATTTAACACAAATTTACATACATATATGTACATATGTACTATATGTAAGTATAAAACTTTAGAAAATTTTAATTAGAGGAATATACATACCAAAAATCGTGTATTAGATAATATTTTATTATATTCTCAGTATGTATTGTATAATTAGCCTTTCCTTGTTTTACATACCTTTATATTATTTCCTTTACACATTATTTCATTCAACTGTTACACTTTAACTACATATATTGTATTTATTTGTTGTATTACATAAAACTCAAAATATGTATTAAAAGCAGTCTTTGTGTATATACATATTATTATTATTGTTATTTTAATGGTGTTTAACAAAAAAATAAATAAATAAATAAAAAATGAAAATAAAAGATAACACCTACACAAAAGATACAAACATTAAAAATAATCCTAATGAGATCCTTTACAATAGAAAATTCAGTTTTTCCTCTGATATATTGACATATACTATGTGTATGTGTTGACATTATTTTGGTATATTGCACATTTATATACATACACCTTTATATTATATTTTTAATAAATGGCTTACAATGCTTACATACACATGAACTATGTTATACATACAATGTACTATATGCATGTATTACATTTTAATCATTGCGATTAAATGAACAAAATTTAAAACAAAAATATCATTAAAATTATTGTTACTTTTATACATTGTATTCATTGTTTGTACGAAATGTGTGTATTTTTCAAAGACTTATAATATATGTGTATGTATTATTTATTGTAAGTAACAAAAACACGCACTTAATTTTGGTATCTACACAAAATACATTACGTTCATAACATGATTTCGTTTAACACATATTTTTATGCTAAATATATACCACCGTATACGAAAGCTTTCAAATGTAAATTCAGGGCTTCTCAACCATATAGGCATCGATTGCACTTTTTAATCGATTTATCCTCGGTATTACATAAGAGAAATATTTACAAATTTTCTTAATTATAGGGTACAAATCAATGCCCATTCTATCTAAAAAAAAACGTGTGATACCCACCGCTACACCAGTATACTTTACAGTATATTTGAGGATGAAAATATGTTTGGAACTTCTGTTGTAAACATGACAACCAAACATTTAATAAATTTGTGAAAATTCTTACTCATTGTTTCAACGACGATTATAATAAAACAACGTGTATAAGAAGTATTGTACAGATTAAAAATATTTCATAAGATATTTAGATATTTTTTTAAGCTTCTTTAATTGCATATTAAGTTCTGTATTACAGATAAGAGTAAAAATCAAAGAAACAAGGAAGCACACTCGGATACATGTACACACTCATCATTTTGTTATTTTTATATCTTTGTATTATTTTTTATTATTAACAATTACTATTTTCGGTTTATAATTTCATTTTAAAATTTAAATTAAATGAATACAAAAACATGAAAATAATAAATTTGAATTTTCAACAAAACATACCTTATGATCTTGTGTACATAAAAGCATAAAGAATGTAAAAGAAAATTCATCTAATAATAATATTATCCGATTTTCATTTAAAAAATGTACTGAATTTTCCAATAGAAAAGGAAAAATTTAATTTGATTAGAAATAAACTTAAGACTTGATTAAAGAAGATAAAACACATTTTTCTAAAAAAGAAATTTTTTATCATGTGTTTACTTTATACTATATTGAAAAATTTCTCATAAAATTGAATTTACACAAAAAAAAAAAACATTTTTTTTTTCCTTTTTATATTGCTGTTCTTTAATTTCCAATATACAAAAGAAAGTACAATTGTGTAAAGGATCTAATCCTATATATTTTTCAATGCTCATATTTTATTGTTATAAAATACATATGATAACATGGTGAAATAACTGAGATTATTATTTTTTATTTATTGTATTTTACAAAAAGGCAAAAGGAAATCAACTGAACTACTACATACGGTTGATGATATTTTCCATGCTGTGTTTTCTTTTCGTTACTTTATAAGTGTTAGAAACAGCACACTTCATAATATCGTGTAATGTTGGCTGCTATATATCTATTTTATTATAATAATGAACATACATATACACTATCTAAAAATTACATTTTATTGTATAATTTCATCATAACGTATAATTTAGCTATATACCAAAGTCATATATATTAGCGCGTTTACCATGTTTGCCTGTGAATAGTACGTATATTTGTAATATATTTTTTTTCTTCTTGGAAAATTCTCAAGTTATTTTTTTCAGTTACATGTACATATACAAATGTAGTAATATTCACGTGTGTCACATGTAATATTTTACTTTCAAGTATTTTTCAAAAGCCTCTGAACACGTAAATATTTAATGTGCTATTTTTATATAAACAAATAAGTAAAATGGTTAACATATGTTGATATAATATAATAGACAATAATTAAGCAATAATAATTGGGCTCTCATATTTTGTTCAGTTATGACATTCTATATTGCATGTTACGTGAAAAGATAATAAAAAGCTTTTTTTTAGCTCTTTTCTTTTTTTTTTGTGAAATAAATTTAACATTTTCATTTTCTAAGTGAACACATTCAATGAGTTTTGTGGGTAATTTAGAAAATAAACATTCAAAAGTAATAGGTACTTAATTAAATAACAATGCATTTTTTGTAAGTATAAACGAAAAAACAATTATATGCTTTCATAACTCTGTTACAATGTTCTATATGATTAGAAATTTTAAGCCAACAACAGACTTCAATCACGTTATACATAAATTGTAAAATCATAGACATCAAAAAGCTTACCTCTCTAATTTAATTTTACAAAAAATTTTAATTACTCAAGTAAACTCATATTTTAAGCAAAAGATTTTGAAAAAAATAAAAAATTTACAAATATTTTTCACAAAGCATAAAAACCACTTGTATTTATTTTATTAATTAAAAATTTACAAAATTTTATTACTTTTCATTTTTTTTTATTACATTTGAAAAATTCTGTTGCTCAATAATCAAAATTCAAAATTAAAAAAAAAAAAAAAAAATCGAATATAAATCTATGTAACGTACACACAGCATGAAACAAAAAAGCAACCGAAACTAAAACAAATTTTTAGTGAATTTCAATACATCAATTTAGCATTTTGCAAGCTCATTAGTATCTCAAAAAAAAAAAAAAAAAGAGGGAAAAATTTATGTGATTATAACAATTTTTTAAAAAGTTACCTATCTATAAAATAGTAATTTTTCTCTGCTTTTTTTGTAAATGTTATGTGTATGTGTACATGTAAAGTTCTTTTTTTTTTGTATTATTACAGTAATTACCATTCAGTCATTTGCATCTCACACATGTACACTCATATATAAATTTTGTATAAGTGCACGTACTTTCGTAACGATATAAAAAAAAATAATAAATTTTTTTCTTTGAATTTTTCTTTTTTATGCGTTTTTTTTTCCCTTATAAACATTGTTAATGTATAATATGGGAAAACGTAGAAAAAGTTTAGTAAAAAAAAAAATAAAATTTTAACTACATATTTCAGATGCAAAAAACTTTCAAAAGTTTTCATATTCTGTCTTTTGCATTACAAGGTAATCCACCACAATAGAATTTGTTCTCTTCCTTATTTAGTCAAAAAAAAAAAAAAAACGGATGACTGATCTTAACTCTTTGAAAATTGAAAACATTTAATTCCAAAAATTTCCGAAAATTTTTAATTTTTCAACACTTGATCATTTTTGATTATTGACTTTGGGATTGAACCAATAACTCATTTTCTATAACTATTAAGACTTATTAGAATAATCTCATGTCCAATAACTCTTTTTTCATCATCTGTATAAGCTTTACAGTATTTTTTCAATTATAATTTGCTCGTCACAGGATGTCTTCTCATTCGTCTCAGTGATATATCCAAAATGTGTATAATTTTTCTTTCTTATTAAAATTTTTCATTTTATGAAATCACCCTGTATACGTACAAGGTGTACATATACATTTACATTTTATATCATTTTATGCATAATTCGATTCTCTTATTAAACTATACATTTTTTGTATTACTGGTGCATTTTCTTAAAGTGAGCATCAGTTAACATTCTCATAAAAAGGTTTAAAATTTAGTATACATCCGTGATGGATATTTATGTAACAAAATTAAACAAAAAAAAATACAGACTACTTAATGCACAAAACAAAGTTTATGAGAATTCATTAACTAAAAGAATATTTGCGTATCAATTTATATGTTGTCATACGTACATAATTATAAATAAAATGCAATAACTAAAATAAATTCTACTATTTTGAAAATTTTATTAATTGTTTGCTAACTAAATACTGAACTTTTTTGAAAAAAAGTTTTTCATGAACATGTATATTTTGAAATATTTTTCAAAAAAGATTTCTTTCTCCTTCCAGCCATTTCCAACAGATCTTCGTGTTTTTATTCAATTTAAATTTTCAATTTTTTTTTTTTTGTTTGTTTTGTTTTTCTTTTGTGAAAACAAAACTTCAAAATTATTCAAAATTAATTTTCGAAACCTTAGTTTGGAACTCAACGATAGCATTTAAGCGTCAACGACTCAATACATGAAATTTATAGTGACACCAAGTGACACTATCATTGAGTTCCAACGGTTAATAATAACGAAATTAAAAAGAAAATAATTATTTTAAATTCTTCCTTACATTCACATTTCTTCGTATTTAATATTTTTAAACTTTAAATAACGTTTTATCATTTTTCACCAAATTTTACATATTTTTAAAGTTTTGCAAGGTTAATACATTGTATTTAATTTCATTTAATTACCTTATTAATTGTAGTCACTTTATTTACTTAAAAATCAAGATAATTTATAAAACATTAAAAATCACCTGAAGCTATATAAAAGATCTTTCTTTCTTACATTAAATATTTATGTATACATTTTATTTTGTGCTTGTTATACGGTTAATTAACTTTTTGTTTTTTTATATAAATTTGTTAATACACCTATAAATAATGTTTTATTTACATTAACGCTTTACAGAGTAAATTTGGTTCACAATTTTGTGTGCATTTGAAAAAGAAAGAAAAAAGAAGAAAAGGAAAACATTTATATATGTACGTACTTGTTCGTGTATTTAACGATTTCTTTTTTTTAAATTTGTTTTTTTTTTTAATTTTTGAAAATTAGAAGGACAATGCAATTACAATGGGGATTAATTGTGTAATTTTTTAAATTTTTGTTGTAACGACCATTAAAATAAAATAAATTTCATAGAATTCTGTCCTATTTACAAAATTAAAGTTAACTTGAAATTTTTTTCGCAAATTTAAAAATTTTGTGTCAATTGACCAGTCTTTTGTTTGAATAGTGAAAAGTTGAAAATTAGGCATCATTTCTCTAGATATTAATTTCAAATATTCTGAGATCATTTTCCCATTGCCTCTAACTATACTCTCTTTTTTTTTTCTTTTTTTGTTTGGTTAATCTTTTTTTTTTTTATCCTCCTGATTTTCTTAAAAAGTATATTTTTAGCTATTCTCTCATTTGGTATATTCTTTGTTAAACGTTCTAACCACATTTGAGACTGTTGTAACAGTAATAAAAATAATAATAATGACTCTTTTTAATAAAATATTAAAATGTCAAAAATGAAAATTTATTATCATGTTATTTCATACAGAATTGACCCCCTGAATAATATATGAATTTATTTTATCTTCATTTTGTTTTTTTTTTTTTTTTTCAAATGGATTAGAAAACAAATAAATCTCTTGAAAAAAAATCTTCTTTGAGTTTTAACATAAAGGTAAAAAGTTTTTCATGAAAATAAAAGAAAACTATGATGTAGTACATTCATACATGACATTTTCATTTTTAAACAAATAAATATTTATAAAATATTTAAATCTTTTTTTTTTATCTTTATTTCTTGATTTATTCATTTATTCATTTATGTATTTTTGTTTTTTATGTATTTTCATATTTCAATGTATTTTTAAACATTCAAGTATGTTTCTAGGTTTTTATTACATTATTGTATGTCATTACACAGGTATGTATGTATATTGTGTTCCTTGATGTTTTTGTCTTATTTTATTTTATTTTAATTTTTTTTTTTTTTTTTTTTTCAAAATATTTAAAATTAGTTAAGGCATAAAACATCATTAGAATTAAATAAATCTGATTATAAATTTTACTGTAAGTCGACTTATTTTTCTTTTTAATTGTTTTTGATTTTAAGTCCTTTAAATTCAATAAGAGAATCTTTGCTTAATGCAGGTTTAGACGTCATATTCTGTTATTTAGTGCTTTAATTTCTTCCAAACAAGAAATTATATTTCAACATTCATTTCTTGACCATGATATTGATCTTAGATTTCTTGATTTTTCACAAGAGTAATAACAGATACCTCAAGTTTACTTAACTTGTTCGATATTCTATAGAAATTGGTTCATAAATAGCCCAAAAATTAGTAATAAAATTTATCAATTTCTATCCTTTAATTTGAGCTATAGTTTTATGTACATACTGGTGCAATGGTTTCATCTTTTGTAATTTTTTAAAATTATGATGAAGGACATATTATGACATTTGAACGTATTATTCATATATTATGAAGAGACGAGTATAATAGATACATTTTCCCACCATTCATACCATGTTATATATATAGCCTTTGTATTTACATCGGTAACAAATAATTGTATTTGTCTGTTTGAATTGAAAAAACAAAAACATAAAAGATATTATCTGGACCTGTTATCTCTGAACAACGAAATGGAAGTCAGTAACAATTATGTAATAATCAAATATAATGACAATAAAAGATACTACAGATTATAGATCAGATCCATATACATACATATGTATATTGCATGCATGCCTTTTCAAAAGTAAAATAAACAACAAATAATCAATTGAATATTCTGTATGTGTCTACAATGTATTGTACGATTTTTTTGTTTTTTAAACTTTTATTTTCTTGTTTTCGCTCAATTTTATTCAATAAAGGACATTAATTGGTAAAAGAAAGGATTACATTTTATTCCTTTTGTATTTATGTATGTACTACAATTATAACAAAAACAACAATAGAAATTGAAAATATGACAAAAATTAATAAATTCCATATTTTAAAATGTATAGGGATTCAAACATTACTTACATATGTATGTACATATATGTTTTATTATAACAAAAAAATAAAACACAGGATGATACAAGAAATCTCGATCGATGACTTTATCGCCAATAATTCATGAATAACAGGGCATTTTATATAGGAAAAACACAGAAATTTCTTTAATGATCCCTCTAGCAATCAAATGATTGAAATTCACTCCTTCTTTCCCTCCTACTCGAATAAATATTTTACTTTGGTCTTCATCAAATCCACCACTAGCCGCCGGTTATACGCAAAGCAAACAGAGTCATCCTTTGCATGTTATGGGTTTAATAACTTATCTATATAATACTGTAACTGAATTAATCGTTTTTCTTTCATGTACTAAATGGATAGATACATACGTATACAATATGGGGGTATAATACATACACATATACCTTCATATTTATTTTTAATGTACATAATAACAGAAATTACACAAAAATATGAACATTATACAATTGATGTCGTAATTATGAATATTTTTGTGTACTTAATATTTTTAACATGACTCGCTGTATTTGATCTGATCAACAATAAAGGTCATATAAAATTGTATATTGTATGTATTCAGATTCATTCATAGATGGATAATTTTGTATAGATGTATAATTGGTCAATATATTTTTTACTTATATCCTTGTAATCATTTAATACGGAAATTGTTTTAACATAATCATTGACAGACATATTAAAATTGAGTATTAAAAAAAAATAATAATAATAAAAAAAAAATAAATAAAAGCAAATGTAACAAGAAAGAAAAACTAAAATAAAGGCGAAAATCATCATCAAATCTGTTTTAATTTATTGCTGATGTACAACAATGATTTACAGCAATGGAAATAACTATCATTTAACATGTTTGGTATATTTGAATGTGTAATAAATGTAAAATAAATATGTACATTGATTGCTATAAGGTAATTATATATACGTTATAAATTCGTATAATTGATTGTGTCCTTTCTCTCAATTGTAAATTTTAAATGAAATTGAAATATAGATGAAAAAAAATTTTTTTTTTTAATTGAATAATAACATATCCTTTTATGTTTTTGTTTTATTTATAACATCCTATTTGTAATCTTTTATTTACTTAAAAAATTTTTAATATGTTTGAATATAGAAAAAAAATTTTTTTTTTGTTAAATTTATTTATCTCTGTTTTTAATTCAATTTTTCACGTACTCTAATAAAATTCAATAAAGCGATAACGTTAATCTCATACAATTACGTAACGTACACATTATTAATTTTAATCATGCTTTTTTTTTTATTTATTTTTTTTCTCCTTTTTTTATTATGTAATATTTTAATTATAAGTAAATATTTAAAAATATGTGTGTAATTTAATATTGACGACAATTTGAAAAATTATGGCATTTATTAATTAAATTTTATATCATTTATTTATTTATTTATTTTTTATATTTTCATAGTATGTACATACATACATATATTTAATTAAATTTACGACTATGTAAGTGAAAAATATTAAAATAATAAACATAAAATGATTACATAACAAGAATATGTTTAAACAAGTATTACAGAGTATTATCATTATTTTTTTTTTTTTTGTTTAAATATATACAGAGTGATTCACCGAAATGTATGTATAAAGGAACATTTTTTTGCTAGACTACATTGAAATTTAAAAAAAAAATTTTTTTCTCCGAGAAAACAAATTATCTTATGATTAAGATTATATGCACATAATCTTATAATTATGTGCTTTTAAAATAAATTCACTAGTATTTTTCTCTGATTCATTTCTTGGCGTGATCTAGACATCATTTTCATAGATTTCTGTACACATTTTAGTGGAACATCCTGTCTTATATATACGTACAATAACTAAATTGGAAGGTAAGAATTTCTATTTATTTCCATAATTCCATATAATATCAAAATATGTATTTTTTCCATTAGATAATTATTTATAACATTCTATATGTACAGGGTGAATTTATTCAACATACAAATATCCTCGCAGCGATGTTCTCTAAAGTGATCTAACTATACGAATAGATCCTTGCACATTTCAGATATTTCAGCCTCATAGTCCTAAATACATATATCACATAGCTTATTGAATAAATTTTTTATATTGGATAAATAAAAATTTTTACAGAAAATATTGTTTTTAACCCTAAAAATTGAACACCTTATAACAACATTTTTACACCATACGTTATTAAATTTTCTTTTTCATTTTTGTTATCACCAATAAAATACGCAAAAATCTAAAAGAAGGTATCAAATTTTTATTGAAACATACCTCTTCTCTATTATCATAACAATTTTCATTGAATGAACATTTAAAAAAAAATAAAATAAATTCATACAGAATTTTTCGCACATATAAAATCATCATGTTCAAAATGGTTCACATTAATACCATATGTTACTTTTATACAAATACATGAGTAATAGCACGTAATAGTAAAAAATTTTTGATTATCATGAATTTTATTAAAACATGATTTTGCATATATACACCAATACTTTTTTTTTTCATTTTTATATATACATTCAAATTTTTTTTTTATAAATAGTTATTATTTTACAATCTATATTGAAATATTAAAAAAATCCTGTCATCATAAATATGTTTTTATGCAAACATAAGAAGCTGCTTTAAAAAATACGAGCAAGAGAATTAAAATCTCGAGAATAAAAAATAGTAACAAAAAAAAAAAAAAAAAAACAATGTATGTATATAAAGAATACATTATAAAGACGTAAAGATGATGTAAAATATATTGTAAGATAATGTACATGTAAAAGAGAGCAATCAAAATTTCGTATGAGTGGGTGTTGGGTGGAAAATCTAAATTAGTTGAATGATTTGTAGATATTTTCATGTAGATATATTTACGAATAAACAAAAATTACACAGGTGGTTGAATTCTATAACCTGTAACACATTGGTGTTGATTTTCAGTTAACATCATCCTATCTTTACTATTCAAATTTTAGTCTCATCTGCATTTGACGGATTTTGTTAATCTGAACAATCATAATGAAGATTGAGTATTAACCCTAATACCAAGAATCAAAATTAAGGATAAATAAAGAAGGGAGATACTAGTTCTCTAGACTGGGAATTAAGTGGTGGACTGATGATCTAATTTTGCTTTAGTTAAAAATAATAAATTGTGCATCTAAACACCAAAAAAAAATTTTTTTTAAATTTATTGTTAACCAAAAACGAACAACGGTTGCATATAAAACACATTCAGGTAAACAAAAAGCAAAACAAAATAGAAATGTATTTAACATAAAGTGTATTATCATTGACTGTACTACATTTGTCTACTTTTAAACACTCTCTCTAAAAGATAAAATAGAAAAAATTAATTTTAATAGATGACTGAACAAATATTATGCAATTATGTTGTTGTTGATGATATATATAATAACGACAACTGTTATGCAATGACACAATATAAATACATACATATATATCGCTCTGTTAAATTTAATTCTATAAAGATGTATACGTACGTATGTTATATGAATATGAGTATTATAAGGCACTTAACCTGTTTTATGTTAAACGTTTTTAAGTACAAAAATATGCATACACTAGAATCCTTTATTATTTTATGCTTGTTGTGTGCGCGTTGTACGTGCATTTTAAAAGAAAATCAAAATTATTATTATTATTTGAAATTGATTTGAAATATACTTAAATCCGTTTTTTTTTTTTCACTTTTTTGAATTTAATTGATTAGAAATATACCTGAAAAATACGTGATTTAATTATTAATTAACCTCTACAAATTCAATTAGAAATAATTATTTTAATTATTATATTTACTGATGGAAATTTTTGAATAACAGTAAATATAATCAGTATAGAGAAAAATTGTATTTGTTCTTACAGTTAACGAAAACTAAAAACTTTTCATCAAAATTTTTTTTTCTTTCTGAATAGTTTAGAAAATATTTTTTTTTTAAAAAAAAATTATTATTTATGAATTACATAAGATAAACATTTTGTAAAATTAAATTTTTAGATACAGACGATAACAAATTGAATGTATTCAAAAAAATTTTTTAATTTTCAATTTAATTTGTTCCTTTTTAATTTCAATATTTTCTTTCATTCATTTGGTCTTTATTCATGAATTTTATAAATATAAAAAAAAAAAAAAAATCTTAAAACATATAAGGAAAAATAAAGATGATGCATTTTATTTAAACAATAATTTAAAATATTTTGTACATTTTCTATTTACTTCTAAATCATAATCATACTACGTCCAACAGGGATTCCAAACCCTGTTTTACCCTTCTACCGATCCGATTCTTTATAGCCTCGTATGAAACTTTACCTAGATTTACGATTGTTTACAAATATGAATCTTATCAGTTATCATATTCCATGTTAAGCTCCTTTCTTAATTATGAGAAACAAGTTACATTAGTTAGAGATCACATTGACCTTGAAAAATAGATTGTATCGGCTACCATACCATGTCATATACATACATCCTTTAGAGACACTACGTATAGGGGTGAGAAAATTGTTGAAAATCCCTGCTGTATAGCATAAACAATTTATTTAAATTTTAAAAGTTTGTGGTAATAATAAAATATTAGTAATAAAAACTTATTCTGTTTTAATCAAAATGTGTATGGAAAAAAAAACATCAAAACAAAACCAAAAAACAACTTTGCTTTTTAAAATATTCTATGGTAATCTTTTATTAAATATTAACTTAAATTTAAGTCACGCAGATGTTTCATATTAAAATTTATGCACACACCTGTAACAAAGTTTGATATTTGTTTTTTTTTTTTTATTATTATTATTTAGTAAATGTAAGTTGTTTTTTGAAATTTGAAAAATTTTTGTAAAAATGTGAGAAAGGGAAAAAAACTATATTTGAAAAAATGTGAGAAAGGGGAAAAAACTATATTTGAAAAAAAAAAAAAATAAAATGAATTTTTAAATAAAACTTTTTTTTTTGTTTATATTACAAAAAATAATTACACTATTCAAGATAAAATAAGTGTACATGAATTTAAAAACAATATAAAACGTTAACAGAAAAGCCAAAAAAAAAAAAACGATACAGCAGAATATAATAAAGTTAATAAGCTGAAATGATCGTTTCATTTGGATACATAAAATAATTTTGAATAATAATCTATAATTTTATTTATAGAAATTTTTTTTGTATAAACCATGCCAAAATAAGGATATTTTATAGTCTTGATTTTATTTGTGCGGTGGAAAAAAAAATATATATGTATATTGGTAATTTGCCAAATTCATTTCATTGGTTTTAGAATTATTTTATATAATATAATGTACGATACCACATTTATACATTGTACAATGTAGTATACGCGACAATATACGTATTCGTAATCAGACAATCGAATTTTCATATTTTTTTTTTTAAAGAATGAGATATTGAATCACCTACAAAATTCTTCTGTTATTTGTGAATCAAAAAAAACAACGTGTATGCAATTTTCAAAATTTGCCAACAATAATAACGATTTTTTTTCACGAAATTCTCTAATTTCGATGATTGAACTTATTTTCAAATGAGATTTAATTGAGAAACTACGAATATACGATTAATGAATATTTCATTATTTTTTAATACAAAAAAAGGATAAAATATCAGCCGGCAAGAATTTTATATAAGGACTAACAAAGCATATATTTGCATCAAATGAAATTATTGTAATAGAAAAAACCAAAATTTCTACATTTAAAAAAAAATTTCTTTAATTTTTATTCACATTTTAAATAAAAACAAAACGTTAGAAAAATATTCATGTACTATCAAAAATTGAATAAATTATGAAATTTTATTACTTAATTAAAAATCCATAAACAAAACTAAATTAGATTTTGTATTCTTTCACTGATTATTTATAAAATTGTTCATCTAGGCATTATATAACATTCATTAATATATTTATTTGTTACATTATATGGTCCATACCATAACAATAATAACAATAATTTATATCAATGAGCAATTTAGTTGTCTATTGTACGTTAATGCATTCAATATTTGAAATTTAATTAATTTTATCCAAATTTTCTATATACACATTAGAGTGTTTATATTACAATAAATACGAATTTTAAAAATAGAATTTCTCGCTATATTGTAATATGAATGTATTGTACGTGTGTATGTATACCTCTTGCGTACATGCAAAAGCAAATAAACATATGAAAGTACGTAAATAATAGTTCGTATACTCGAAATTAAAATTTTAATTAAAAATAATTGTTTTCGTTATTTACAAATGAATTTACATTTTTTGTTTTTTTTGTTATCAATAACTAATTAAAAGTTATTTTGTTTTGTTTTTTTTTTTTATAGATAATTTCATATTCAAAATCACTATACAGGACATGAAAAAATTTTTGTAATTTAATATCTAATTGCATATTTTGCATTAAATAAAATAAAATAAAATAAATTTTTTTTTTGTTTTTGTATGAGTTTGTAAAGGCTCATATTAAACAATATATTTTAATTTGTCCATTCTGTAATTATTATTCAAATAATAAAAACATAAGAAATTAATAAAAAAATAATAATAAATCGATTGAATCAATATTAAATTTTTTGTGAATAAATTTTTATATCATTTTAATAGAATTTTTAGAAAATGATAGACAAAATTATATCTGTGCATGAAAATTGATAATAATTGATTAATTTTATAACTTGTACTAAAATCAATTCATTTTGAATTTTTTTTTTATTTTATCAAAGAAAGCATATTTTATTTCATTATTATTATTTTTTTTTTTTGATTTTTTTTTTCACAACATCTTGCTCTGTTTATTGCTTGTTCGAGGTCCGATTGAAAACCTAAACCAAGCCTCCCATCAGATTTTAGTCTGAAGGATCAATTTATGCACATACATATATGTATATGATTATAAATGAATAGTTTGGTTATAACCACCGAGACTAGCTATAGAAGTCGTTGTCTATTGAGTATTTCTTGTGAAATCTCAAATTTTTGAATTTTTAATTGTTTAGTCAAGGATCTGTGCCAGAACCACATCTTTACACTAAACTTTTTGTTTTTTGCGTGAATTTAAAATCATCTATTTTAAATTTAAACTGGCTTTTCGGCGCGAAATCAGTGTTTAGAGAGTCATTGCCAAAAAAAAAATGTTCCAAATGAAATCGGTTCTTGCTACGACTGTTATTTAAATTTAAAATTTTTTTAAATTAAAAATTAAGCTTATTAATTTTTTTTTTGTTTAATTTTAAATGTATTACGTTTTTCTTATGGTATAAAATTTAATATTTGAATTTTTAACATTTTGTAATGATTGTCCATCCAAGTAAAAAAAAAAATTAAATGATTGTTTAACAACAAATTTAAATTAAATTAATAACGGTAATTTATAATTCAATAAAATTAATCAAAAAATAAGAAGAAAAAAATGTTTACATTTGCTCTAACATTAATCAATTTTGAACAGGAAATAAAAAACAACTAAAAATCGAATAAAATAAAATACAAACAACAATAACAGAAGGAATGTAAAAGAAAACCAACACTTTGGAATAATTAATGTTTTCTCCACAAATGCGGTTTTATATGTACATACATACATATACAGCACAATACGTTGATGACAGCAATCGTAAAACTTGTTAGTTTTGAAAAAAAAAGAAAAAAGAAAAATGAAAGAAAAAGATTTCTAGAAGAAAAATAGCATAACTGGAAATTCAGTTCTAAGGATACTTAAAAATAGTAAACCATGTATATGGGTATATACGATTTTTTTGTTTCTCTTTTTTTTTGCCTCAATTTAATATTGGTTTTGTCATCAATAAAAATTGTTTTTTGTTTTGATTTATGAATCACAATATTTATCCTTTCTTTTTTTTTAAATTAAAAATCTGATGAACGTAAAGGGCTACATATTACATATGTATGTAACGTATATGGCTAAGCTTCACGTAACATAAAATAATACGTATATAAAATAATGAACGTAACATAAAATAATGAAGATTTTTTTTTTTGTATACAATGTTAACGAATTCTTATTGCAGTTTAAATTATCGTCTGTACTCTGTACGCTATGTTTTTACCATTATAAATGCTTTTATCAACATTTAATTTTTATTTGTCTTCCTATTACTTTTTATTTTTGGTAATGCTTTAGTTACTATGTAATTTGTAAATAAAGATTTAATGCAAGTTATGATTTTTTTTTTTTTTTGAAATAAAAAAAATAAAAAATCATGAAAGAAAATGAAACTAAGAGTTTAACAAAAAACAGAAGAATCATTTTTGCTCTTCTTAAGACAACAGCGTAAAAAATAAATAATTGCATCGATCACCTAAAGAATCATTTGAACTTAATACAACAAAATATTCTTTTGTGTAATAACAAATATGTATATATAAAAATTACATACATACATATAAATGCATATAAGTATTATTATTCACACTCTAACTAAACTTTAATTTAACAAAAATAAATGCATACAAGAATAAAAAATAAAAAAGTAAAAACTTAAAACATTTTGTTGATGTTAAAACTTTAAAATATATTCTATGTACATACGTTTACTATTGTATCTACATACATACATATGTATATACAGACATACAGTACATACATATATATGTATGTAGATCTGCTAATATGTACTGTGTATGTACATATTATTATTTTTAGAAAACTGTTCAAACTGTTGTTTTTGAATAGTATAATATAAAACAAATTGAAATAAAATATACACAAACTTTTCTAACATTATGTGTTGGTGTTATAAATATTACACAATGTTTAAATGTGTGTTCACAATATATGTATGCATGTATGTAAATACATATGGCTTAATGTCTCTAATGTTTATTTAAATTACACATTCATTCATAGAAGTAGAAGTAAACATATTATTTAAATTATTATGACAATGTTTCAAATAAATAACACATAAGTTTTTAACTTTGTGCCACTTTCATTTAATACATATACATATGTATGTATACCAAATTCGTATGATAATTGCACTAGAGCAAACTAGAGGTAGAATAGAAATTTACATATGTATGTACATATATTTTGTTTTCAACCTCTTGAGTTATTGTTTCTAATATTTTGATTTCTAAGTTTTAAATTATTTTAAAGATGAATTTATTTATATGAAAGATGAAACCAAAACTTTATTTTTAAAGTTCTGATTAAAATCCGTCGTAATTTGGATTAAATTCTACAATAGAAGGTGGTCTGCAGGCGATATTTCATTATTTCAATTTGTCCATTTTCTTTTAGACATTCAATATTATAGTGAAATATAAATATTTACATTATTCCTATTTAATTTCCAGTTCATATTATCAATAAAAACAAGAAATTGATTTATTTTTTTACAATTTATTATCTCCTTTTTTACATGAATTATTACCAAAAAAAAATATATATATATATTCGATTTTTTTCAGTTTTTATCACAAAATATCGAACATATTTTTTTTTCTTAAAATTAAAATAAAATAAAAGTAACTCGTAAGTTCAAGATCAAACAAAGAAAATGTAATTAATTTGCTTTTATATTCGTGATTTTTTTTTCTCAAAATTTTGAATTAATTTCTTTTTCTTATCCTATACGAATATATTTTGAAAAACAAAAAAGAAAATTATTTTGATTGCCTATTCTAAACAATAAAACTTAAAATTTCCACTAAAAAGATTTTTTTTTATTTTCATTTAATTATGAATAAATAAATTATGTAAATCGTAAAATTTGACGGACGATTTTTATTTATTTAATTTTTTTTCTTGTAAATTGTTTTTGTTTTACATATTCAGATATAATTAAAATTTTCAAAGTTTCGGTTTCACAAATTACGTTTTTTAAATTATTTAACTATGATCATAATTTTTTTAATTATAATGAAAAAATTTTTCCCTAATTTATATATTTTTCTTTATTTCTTATCCTAATGTAGGTATAATTATACAATATATTTGAATATTTATTTTCGTTTTTGTTTTATACATATTTTCTTTTTTTTATTGAAAACTCATTGTGTTAAGCGAACTTTTGTTTTCCTTTCTTCTTCATCGTTCGATGCATTTGATGAAGCAGTTTGTGAATCATCTGTACTTGATGTATTACCATCATTATTTGTTACTGAATTTCTTTTTATATATTGTGGTGGCGCTTCACCTTTAACACATTCTTCAGTTATATGAACTGTTTTAACATCAGAACCAGGAACTTCAAACATTGGATCAAGTAGAAGATTTTCCTATTAAAAAATTGAAATTTTTATTCATTAAAAAAAAAAAATTCAAAAATCTGTATAAAATTCTGGTATAACTAGAAAATATTTACCATAATTGCTCTAAGTCCTCTGGCTCCTGTTTGCCGCTCCATAGCCAATTTAGCAATTGCTGTTAACGCTTCTGATGTAAATGTTAAATCAACTTGGTCCATATTTAATAATGCTCTGTACTGTGGCACAAGAGCATTTCGTGGTTCTGTTAAAATTCTAACCAACATATTAACATTTAAACTATGAAAAGGTACTAATACAGGAAATCTTCCAACAAATTCCTAAACAAAATGAAATTAAAAAAATGTTTGCCATTATTTTGTATTTTTAAAATTTCAAATAAACTAATCGTATTTTAAAAATTTTACTAACAGGTATCATTCCAAATTCAACTAAATCTCTAGCTTGTACTTTTGTTAAACAAACATCACGTTCCTCTTGATCGTTGTCCATTGGCGCAGCTGATGCTTGTGCAGCTCTTCTACCTTCAGAATTATTTGCTGGCATTCCAAATCCTAAATACTGTCGATAAAAATTCAAAACAACCACATACATAATTGGTAAAATTAAATAATCTCTTAATACCTTCTCATTTAATCGACGAGCTATTAATCTATCAAGACCAGTGTACGCTCCAGATGCAACAAAAAGTATATTTGTTGTGTCTACTTGTACAGTTTCACCTCTTAATTTGCGTGGTGAATTACGTTCTGGTACATTAACAATAGTTCCTTCTAACATCTTTAACATTCCCTGTTGTACACCTTCACCACCAACGTCACGCAATTGATGTATTCCTGGCACAGCACCAATTTTATCAACCTCATCTAAGAACACGATTCCCGTTTGAGCACGTTCCACACTTTAAACAAAACAAACAAACAAACAAAAACGACAATTTAAAATGCTTCAATCTGAATCAAAGATTTGTCATTTTCATACTTGTAGTTAGCATCTTGTAGTAATTTTGCAATAACACTTTCAATATCTTCACCAACATAACCAGCTTGAGTTAATGTAGTACAATCACAAATAGCAAATGGTACATCCAAACATTTAGCAATTGTCTGAGCAATTAATGTTTTACCAGATCCAGTTGGACCTAACATTAATATATTGCTTTTTTCTAATTTTAATTCATGTGTTTGCTTATCTAAAACCTCTGAACCAGGATTTGATGTTTGTGGCTGTGTTAATGGTGGCCTTGGTACTTCAGATGGTGGTGAACTCATTATTGTATGGCCTATACCAGATATATGTAATAAATCTGATCGTCCCATTGAATCTGTTTGTTGCTGCTGTTGTTGCTGCTGTTGCTGATTATTTAATGATGCAGATGTTGTTGATGGTAAATTATGATAAATACGTTTATAATGATTATAAACAGCAACAGATAAAACTTTTTTAGCTAAATCTTGTCCAATAACATGTTTATCTAAATATTCCATAATTTTTTTAGGCGGTGGTGGTGGTTTTTTATGTCCTTTTGTTTCTTCTTTAACAGTTTTTTTTGAATCAACTTCACTTAATACAACAAAGAAATGATGACATTTTTCACATTTTACAAATCTTGTTGAACTAACAAATGTTTCAACATGTGTACATGGATCACCGCATTTTGGACATGATAATGTATTCTTTTTATTTGGGGGTTCTTTACCATTACCACTATTACCGCTACTAGTACTACTGGCACTGCTATTGCTGCTACCATCACCATTTGTTGGCGGTGGTGATGAATTATTATTTCCATTATTTGATGATGATGTATCTTTTGATTTATCACAAATTGATGTTAAATGTAAATAACGTGCATTATCTAATACAGAACCGTTTTTTGGTACTGATGTTATTAAATATATGAGACCTTAATGTATTTAAAAAAAAAAGATAAAGATAAAAAAATAAATTAAAATTCTCGTAGAAATGAAAATAAAGTGCAAAAAAATTTTAGACATTTTGTTTTCGTTACATCATAATACACCAATTTTGATAATATATGTATGTATTTAACAATCTTAAATGTTTACGCGTGAGCTAAAATTATAGTTTACATATGTATATTCATCCATTTACTTTTACAATTTGTTTACAATTTTATTTATTTTTATGGTTTAGACAAAAATAGAATGCTTTCTACTGTTTACATTTTCTTACAAACAGTTGTTCTTTCAAATGTATAATGTACACATGTGTTGTTTTGAACTACGCATTTGGCCACTTTTTAGTTTCTGTTTATTTGTCCATTTTATTTTTGCTTGAAATAAAAATTTTCTCATCGACCCACATTTTGTCATTTTAATCGCAATTTTGCACATGCATAATTGGATTTTTTTAAAAATTTATTAATAAAACAGAGTAATATAATAGAGGTCGGTCAGCTAACTTATAATTTTTACAATACAAAAACAGACAAACGCATATTAATTTTGAAAACCTCATTATTTTGAACTTGACATAATCGCTTTCATTTTTTTTTTTTCTTACTCTCTAAATTTCAGGTGATTATGTAAATCAATAAAATACATAGTTGGGAATCATATAATAAAGTGTATACAAAACGTAGTATTATAACTTTAACAATTAATTTTTTGTCCTTGTACGTTATTTTAGAGGTTAACAAATATAAATTTTATTTAAAAATGAAAAGTAAAAACTTTATGTATAAGTATGTATGTATATGTAAAAATAAAAATAAAATAAAAAATGACAGTTGCTGTATTATTTTGTTGTTATTTATATTTTCGGATATAAAAGAAATGCATAATAAATATCAAGATCAACTATTGAATATCCAAAACAAATAGAAAGCATTAATTGATAATCTTTTATTAATATGTACATACATATGTTGTATAAAAAAGATTTGAAGAAAAAAAATTACCTGTTCGAGATGACAATGCTCTTGAAGGTTGAATGGCCAATCGGCCAATTACTAGACTATTTCGTACAACTCTCATGTTTATTTTATTTGTGAATTAATAAAACACCTTATTTATTTTTATTTAATTAAATGATTATGCACCACTGTAAATAACTTGTGTTTATTTATTTATATATATTTCTTTTTTTCTTTTCCTTATATAAATTTTCAATTGTACATACGTGTGTAAGTATCTATGATAATTAACTCAGCACTTTAAATTAAATATTGTATAATATGTATTCTGATTTTAAGAATTATTATATTCTGTAATAAAAAGAAAAATTAGAATATAAGCAAAAAAATTTTCTTTTTTTTTTAAAGAATGACGACTTAAAAAAAAATTTATGTTTTTGATTTTTGCACTAGAAATGTCATCTATTTTACTACTATTGTGTATGTTTATTTTTATAACAAATAATTATACGTACATATACACAATCTGTAAGCATATGTATATATATATACATTGAACGAAATCATGTATTTACATGTAAACAAAATTTAATTATTCAATTATATCAGATTATTAAAAAATGAAAAGCGAAATTAATTGACCAACAAAATTTTACGTTTAATAATAAATTCTTATTTTATTTTTTTATAAATTTATGTAACACTTTTTCACACTGTACAAACATATATTAAAGTGTATGTATGTAAGACGTCATGTGTGTGTATGTATGATATGATGTGTATAATATGATATATATTATATGATGTACCCACACAATCGCAATTTCATGCATATACATAATAAAAAATTAATCTGAAAATTTTGATTTGATTTTTTTTTTCTGACGACATTCTTCTGTTTATTTTGTAAACTATTCATCAATTTCAATTACTTCAATTATGAATGTATGTATGTAATTTGTTTACAGATTTTAAAATATTGATGCAAAACAACTGTGTGATCAATATAATGATTATTTTTATCAACAATATATTTTTATTGTTTTGAATTCAACTTGTTAGAATTATGGCCATTACGGGTTGTCACTTGACAATATAAATTACAAACTGTGGCAAATTTCTAGATAAGACCGATTTTTTCGGTACAATTTTCGTATAATCAATAATTTTACTTATTATAATAAAAATATATAATACCGTGTAACACGAAAGTTACCTATATATTTATTATTTAAATATTGAATTCTAGATGTTGACAAAATAATGATACAACAAATACATATGATCGTGACGTGGTTTAATTTAATATCGCAATCGTAATCAAATAAATTGTATAATGTCAGTAAATTAATGATAAAAATGTAAATAAATTACACAAAAAATCATAAATCAAAAAAAGCACATAACAATACACATGCTATGTACATGCAAATGAAAAAGAAAATATTTTTTTTATTTTTATATCTTCAGCTTCACCTTTTTTTCGTTTTTAAATTAAAATTTAGATCAATTAATTGCTACACTGAACACTTGCATGTATGTACATATGTATGTACGTAAATGGACTTGTACAATCGTTGCTGTTGCTAGTTGCTGTACAGTTTTTGTTTTCTTTTTCACAAATCTTTACATACTTCAAAATTATGTTTTTTTTTTTTTTTTTAAGTGAAAATTGAAAAAAGTAATTATTTATAAATAAATTATTAAAAAAATCCAAAAAATAACACAAAATATGTATAAGAAAACAATAAACTGAATTTTGATAAATTAAGAACTGCTGAATGGTATTAAAATGGGTATTAAACTAATAAATATGAAGGCATTTTATTTCGAATTTAATTGCGAAGAAAACAAAAAAAAATAATAATGAAAAAAGATGGAATTGAAAAATTCAAAATCAGCTGTTCACTCGTTCAACCGTGAAAATTGGTATTTGGCACGGGTATTTGACATTATTCAGGGATCAATGTACTTCATACAGAAATTATGAGTGACGAACTGACTGACAAACGAAATATAGTATGTTTGGGTTCGTATGAATTTTTATTTTAAATTTCTATATTGGGACAATTAAAACAAACTCAATATCTCAATATTATATACATGGAAAAATTTTATGTTACTTAATTATTTCTTACGGTAACACTTTAATGAAAAATCTTCATATGAGAGAATCGAAAATTTTGTTCAAACAGTAATGACAACTTCACAGAATTGAAAGAAAAAAAGTATGAAAGCAAAATGGGAAAATGATGGATCTATGGATTTTTTGTAGAATAGATTTTTTGTTGTACTTATACACTCTTTTGACAGTTTTCTTTTCAACTGCACCCCAAGACGAGGAAATTGCATATTATTTGTGGCTTTTTAGTTTTTTTTGTTTTTTTGTTTTTTCGAATGTAAAATCTGAACTTCGATTGAATATACTACACATGCTGTGTATATAACTACAGACAGAATAACTAGAAATTACACATTACACTACTAAAATCAAAGATTTAGGGGACGTAATTTATACATAGTGATTTTCTTTTAAAGGGACAAAATTCTTTTTTCGTGTCAAATTTTTTAGAAGAAAGTCAAAAAAAAAGTGAACAAATTACACGCCGACTAATTTACAGTTTATTTCATAATTAATAAAAATTCTGATTAAAACGAAACTGAAAATGAAATAAAAATTGAAAAAAAAAAAAGAAAAATGGTTTGGGTGTAATTTTGATTAGAAGAAAAAAAATGAAAAATTTTTTTTAGATTTGAATCTAAAATGTAAAATGTGCCTGGTATTTTTGTGAAAAAAGATTTTTTTGAAAACGAAAAAAAATATATACAGTAGCATCTACACGTAATTTGAAGAAAAGAAAAAAAAGGAAATCAGTTATTGTGATTTTTTATTTCCATTCATTTGAACTAAAATAATTTTTTCCAAAATTCATTGATTTCGGAAATACAGACAACATCTTGAAAGAACATAAAATCTCTTACCAATAAAATTCAAAGGATAATTTTTTTTTATTTACACAAAAAAAAAACGAGTGAAAAATGGCTGAAGCAGTGGTAGAAGATAGACCACAACCACCCCAAAAATTTTATTGTCATTTATGTAATGTGGAGATTCAATCAGTTAATACGGTAAATTAATTACAAATAATAAAGTTATTTAAAAAAAAATGAATAAACTAAGTACATTTTTCTGTGAAATGAATAACAGACAGATGACACACTATTTTTATTTTAATAAAAGAATTTCTTTTAATAAAATTAAGAGCGTTGAATATCGCATTTTTTACTGGATATTCCCGGCTATTTAAAAAAAAAAAAGAATAAAACCCTTATTGGTTTTTTTAGTTGTAACAATTTTCTATTAAGAATTTCTTTACAAGCACTTTAAAATTTAAATGGATGAACCCAATTTTTATGGTAATGATTTTATTTTCTTATACAGGATTTTACATGCCCTTTATGTTCTGGTGGATTTATCGAAGAAATACCAGAATCAAATAACGAACAGCCAACAGAAGATGTCGAAATGCAAGATACAAATCGGATGGATGTAAGTAAAAAATTAAATTTTTAATTGATTTTTCTTTCTATTTTTGTTTTGTCGTTAGGATTTAGATATGATTCGTGATGAATTAGCAACTTTATTAATGCCTTTAGCTGGTGGGGGTGGCAGTAGTAGTAGTGGTGGCGGTGGTAGCAATTTTGTTGGTGTTACCGGTATTGGCGGTGGTGGTAATAGGTCAACTGAATCTGAAAGTACTGAAGATGATTCACCAGCTGGTGGTGGCGGTCAAAGACGTCGTAGGACACCTCGTCGAGGCTTAAGAATGCAAAATATTGGTAGATTTGATAATGTACTACTAGAAATATTACAAACATTATCTGGTAATAATGAGACAGCAATCGGTAATGCACCAATGTTTTTTATGGGTAACCCCGGTGATTATGCATGGGGACGTGAGGGTATAGATACAATTGTAACACAATTATTAAATCAAATGGATACAACTGGTCCGCCACCATTATCAAAAGAGAAAATCGATGAAATACCAAATGTTGATATAACACAAGATCAAGTCGATATTAAATTACAATGTTCTGTATGTTGGGAAGATTTTCAACTTAGCGAATCTGTTCGTAAATTACCATGTATGGTAAGTAAAATCAAAATAGTCAAAAGTTTTTTTCTTCGTTATTTCAAAATAATTCTAATAAGTAAATAAATTTCAGCATGTGTATCACGAAAATTGTATAGTACCTTGGTTAGAATTACATGGAACATGCCCTATATGTCGGAAAAGTTTATCACCAGAGGGACCGGATAGTGTTACTAATAGTTTACGTGAGTAATTTAAAATTCTCACCAATTTTATGAAAAAATAAAATTAGAGTACATATTTATTGAATAAGATTCAAAAAGACCATAATTATTAAAAAATAATAGCAGCAAAAAAAATTACATACAAAAAAAAAGATATAATAATAAAAAAAAAAAACTTGTAGCTATTCACTGTATATAGATCACTTTTTTTTACTTTTTTTATTTTAATTTTTCATTTAGGAAGTTTTTTTTATAAATCTGACAAATATATAGAAAAGTTTGAATTCAAATTTTTTTAAAATCAAATTTTAATTCTTTGATATAAAAAGGTCAAAAAAATTTTTTTTTATTTTTCAAATTAAAAACTTTAAAACAAAAAGTGTAAAACTTTTATATAATCAAATTTTAAAAAAGTTCTAATATGTTCCATCTAATAAATGTTTATGCATAGCAAAAAAACATTAAATAAAATTATAAATGAGATTTGAATGGAGGATAAACCTATTATAAAGAATCTATCTATCACACACATACATACATAATATATAACATAAAATACAATTTGTTTTTTTTTTTTTTTTTCTGAAAAAAATAAACGATAAAACTAAATTAAATGATAAAAGATAAAACATAAATTAAATAAATATAACAAGAAAGTGTAAATTAATTTAATGAAAAAAAAAAAAACAAAATTAAAAAAATAAAAATTTAATGTGAAATCGAAAAGAAGCCGTCTTTCATTTATTTTTTATAAATGTGCAAAAAAATAATCCCTATTTTATTTATTTATTTTATGTTTTTGTTATTGTTTTTTACTATTGTTTTTAAATTCGTGTTTTGTGTAAATGTTGTAATTGTTTGTTGAAAATTTTTAACTTAAGAACACATGATCCACATACATTCACCCGGGTGTGCATTTGTGCTTCCAAGGTTTAAGTTATGTATTAAAAGCAACATAATAATAAAAATCGATTTAAAAGACTGTTTGACTCACACGAAATTCAGTTTTTATCGAAAACAATAAATAAATAAAAATAAAAATAATTAGTGACCACGCTCATATACAGGACCAAATTTAATCATAAATAATTTTTTCGTTGGAAAGTTTAAGTACAAATTTTGTGAATGCTCGAATAATTTAGAACATTTGCATACTTATTGTTATTAGCAAATGGTAGAATTTTTTATAAGTGTACTGTGTTGAACGAACATAAAGAGAAAATTGAATTTTAAATTGGAATTGTACTCTGTATCATTTTCGTTTTTTTATTACTAAATATGTTTTCTTCTAATTTGTTTAGGAAACGCAGCTTCAGAGTATATACGTGCCACAAGTGATATTGCTGAATGGAGTGAATGGTCAACAAACGATCCTCCTGTTTTTCGGCCACAAAGTTAGAAACTATAAACGCTGTTTTTTTTTTATATCTTTTGATTGCTAATTTTTTTTCTATTTATTTGTTTAGGACTTGCACCTTCGGATTATGTACTTGCCAGAACTGATTTGTCCGACTGGACTGAAATAACAGCAAATAATTCTTTACCATCTAGTCAACAACAACAACAACAGCAACAACAACAACAACAAAGTCAGCAACATCAGCAATCACCACCAATTCCTCCTGATAATTTACTCAGTGCAATACCATTATCATTATCAAGAATATTTGCTCAGCCAAGTACATCATCACAATCACATCACCAACCACCGCCACCACTTATTTTGCAAATTAGTAATCCAATAGCAACGTATTCAACACTTTCTACATCTAATATGGGAAATCAACAACAACAACAGCAGAATCAGCCGTTACAACAAATGGAACAACAAACGATGAATCGTCATCATAATAATAGTGATTGTGATAGTAACAATTCTAGTGTCGTTACAACAAATAATGATCAACAGCAGATAAGGCAAACAACAACAACACCAGCATCAGCAGCATCAAATAATCGTGGCGATATTTTAAAAAATAATGAAGATAATATTGATTTCGAATTTGATTAAAATGTTTACGATAGGGTGGTATGTATGTACATCGTATAAACATGTATAAATAATATATTACGTATAGAATTAGATATGACTAGTAATGGTAAATTATTAAAATAAACACAATTGATAAGAAAATTATTATTATTATTAATATGTTATATGAAATTCAATTAAAAATACAAAAAAGACGTAAATAAAAATTTTAAAAATAAATGAACAAAACAATTTAAATAATAATACAAAAACAAATAAATATAAATACTACTAATAATTGAGTTTAAAGCATAAAATAAATTGAATTGAATGAAACCTCTGGTAGAATTAATAAACATCAAATAATCATCGATTGCAGATATTCAGATAAGTAGCTAAGTATTTGCAATTGACAGGCATTTAATATCTGTGAATTTTACCTCTATTTTCATCGATTCCATGTATTTTATTTTTGCAAAATGTTGGCTACTATGTGGCTCTATGTGGCTAATGTCTTGTAAAAACAATATATTCCCCAATATTATTTTAATAAAAGAAATAAAAATAAAACCAGAAAATTGATGCATTAAATAAAATATAACCAGTGCTATAGTAAATTAAATACATCTTATAAAAAAAGACAATGGCAAAGAAAAACACAAAATCTAAAATATTATGGTTGAATTACAAAATTCAATCCCTTCTAAATTGAAATCCAAAGCATCCTACTAGTAAATTACATTTTATTTTCCTTCTTTTTTTTTTGTTATTTAATAAAAATTTTAGAAAATAAAAACTAATAAATTTTCATTATGATTTTATAAAAAAATTCTCTGTACGAAAGTGTTACATCACATATGTATGTACGTAGCAAAAAATAAATAATTTATTATTAAGAATATCGATGATAACCTTACAAGAAAGGATCACATATATTTGTAAACATTAAATGATCAGTAAAAATATGCTCATAATTAAAACATGAAAAAAAGTTAGATTATACATACTTACATACATTAAAATATAGGTAAAAAAATTTAAACGTATATAATTTGTATTTTTTTTAACAATTTAAATTAATAATTTTTATTTTTAATTTATATATTAAAAGTTAAATCATTATTCTTATGCTATTAAATATTTAAAAAGTAAAAATAATAAAATTAGCACGTTGTATAAAAAAAATTTAACATTTAAAATAAATTAATGTGTATAAAAACAAAAACTAAAAAAAAAAAATATGTATATGTAATTTCTTTAAATATAAAATAAAGAAAAAAATTGCAAAATACAATAAAATGAAAGAAAATCAGAATAAAAAGAAAATATATTATGTATTTTTTGTCGAAATCATTTAAGACATAGAAGTATATAATGATATATACGGTCCAATACTTCATGTATATAAAATTATAAACTAACTTTAAGGAGTGTTAAGGGAACATCAACAGAACAAAATTTCTAAATTTTTAATTCAAGAAATATTTAAATTTCTTAAAGATTTCCATTAGGAATCCTATTACATTACAATTCCATTAGAATGTTCCTATTACATTGCAATCAGTATGTATTCACAAGCCATGCAAAGGTACACAGAAAAGGAGCTGAAGGTGTAGAATTCACGCTTATGAAATTAGAATTGATTAATTTATACAATTTTGTATTATTTGTGCTTTGGGAAAGGCCAATATTAAAAATTGGCAATAGTAGCATTTAAATTGTATACGAATATGTATACATAACTTTCAATTTTGCACTGTGGGTTAGATTGATTTCTTGTTATTGGAGATCGAAATTGTTGCAATTTAATAAACGTAATTCTCTTTTCGTTTTTGATTTGTTGACAGAATAATAAAAAAAAAAATACATTTGCATGTATAATATACTTTTGTGAATGAAAATTAATAAATATTAATTTTTTTAAAATAAATTAAATAAATAAAAATAAGTGAAACATGTATATGAAGAAGAATTAAAAAAAAACAATAAAATATATACAATATAATTTAATATATTTAAACGCTGTTTTTATTTTTATATTAAATTTTTATTTCTTTGTTTTTTATTTTTATACATCAAAATCTAAACAAGATAAGTCATCATCATCATTTAATGGAATTAAAAATTTATCATTGAATGAAAACACATCACCAACTTCATCGTTATCAGTATTTTCATCAAATGATAGGATTTTGTTTGAATTTTCTTTTTCTTGGACTTGGACTAAATTCGATTTTATTTCATTTTTATTTAATATTGCAGTTTTATCTATGTAATTTGGATTCTTAAATATTTCAAGTTTTTTAATTGTTTTTGGTGATATTTTATTTACAACAAAATTCTCTTTATCACCCGTAGCAATTTCTACTTTTTTTGTAGTTGGGTCCAAATGTTGATTTTTGTTGTTACTAGTCTGTTTATTCATTTCAGATTGTTTTAGCACTTTACTAGTACTTATATCAATTTCTAAGTTTTCGTCATCAAAATCGAGAATACCTAATGATATGTTATGTGAAATGTAAGTGTTCATGTTTTCTTTATTATTATCATTAAATTTAGTTATTTTGAAATTTTCATTTGATATATTTTCGATGGAATCATTTTTATTATTATCATTTGGTACATTTTCGATAATTTCATTATCATTTAATTTTGGAATTTGTGAAAATTTTACAATTGCATCTTCATTCCTAGATTGAGAAAATTCTTTAATAAGAATATCATCATCATCATTAAACTCATCCAAATTAATATTGTCCCAATCATCTATTCCTTTATTATTAGAAATGTTTAACTGTGTACTTGTTAATGGAGGTTTATTTTCAAATGGAGTTTCAAAATTTTCCAATGATTTTACATCATCTAATTTTAAATTATCATTTGAATTGTTTGAAGTTAAATTTTCATGTTCTTTAGATTTTCGAACTTTTTTTACATTTTTATGATAACCAAATATATTTTCCAAATTGTAAATATTTATAACACTAGAATTGTCAGAATTTTCTAATTTCCTCTTTTTACATATTGAATCATCATTTTCTATGGTACTTTCATTACATTTATTTAAATTTCCTAATTCTTCTACAGTAGTAGCAGTAGCAGAATTATTTTTAATTTGTTTTTCTAACGGATTATAAAAAGTTTTATTCGAACTTTTCAATTCATCAAGAACTTTATCTTTTAAATGTGTCAATTCTAATGTAACTAAAATTTCATTAACTTGCTCTTCATTTGGACCAATTGGTAATTCAGTTTTAATAATATCAATTGATTTTAATATACGCCCGAAACCCCATGATGATTCAATTAAACGTATTACAATTATAGCATCAATACTATTTACATACTCATGAAATAATAATTTTGCATGTGATTGTGCTAATCTATATAAACTATCTAATAAACGTACTGTTGTTCTTGATTGATCACGAAATGGATCTGAACGGCAACATTCGTAATAACCCTTTAATATTTCATTAGCAATTGGTGTTAATTTTGGACTTATATTACGTACAGCTAAAAAATGTGATTGTAATCGTTCTAAATCCCATATATCTGAATTATTTACATTTTGTATTTTTCCAGAATCTGTTTGATTATGTAAAATATATTCAGTAACTTTTTCATCCCATTTAATATCTAAATTATCACGTAACATAAATACTAAATCAAATCTACTTAATAATGGTGATGCAATACCAATACACGTAAAATCTGGTTCACCAGAACATTTAATCTTTTTTGGATTTGCAGCTGCTACTATTACACAACGTGTACTAAGCTTACAAACAATCCCAGCCTTTAAAATTTTTAAATACACAATTCTTTTATTAAATTCATTTTATTTTTAAAAAGTTTCATTAAAATTTTACCTTAGCTATACTCAATGTTTGCTGTTCCATGGCTTCATGTATCGAAGCTTTATCACTTTCACGCATTAAATTGAATTCATCAATACAACAAACACCTCCATCAGCAAGAACTAATGCACCGCCTTCAAGTTGCCATTCACCTTCGTCCTAATATAATACATAAACAAAATTATTATATAATAAATTCAAAAAAAAAAAAAAAAATGGTTTTACTTTAAATGCCGCAGCCGTTAATCCAGCTGATGTACAACCCATTCCACTTGTGTGTATGGCACGTACAGCTATTTTTGATGTAGCTTTTAGTAATTTTGATTTAGCTAAACCAGGATCACCGATTAACAATAAGTGTGAATTAACTCGAGTATTTAGCCCACCACTACTATTACTACCAGTTAATTTCTTCTCAGTTCCACTGCATAAACATAAAGCAATTGCTAATTTTACATAATACATTCCAAATGTTTCAGGACTAATCGATTTTATTAATAAATCTCGTGCATTTAATTCACCATAACTATCGATTGTATCCTGCCATTGACTACGTACGCATATAATTTTTTCAGATATATCTTTACCAATTGAAATTTTCTCTTCATCTTTACAAACACTGATTGCTTTTAAACAAATTTTTACATCAATACGTTTACCTTCTATAAATGGTCGCCATCTTCGTTCAATTGTTCCACTAAAAGAAAAACAAAACATTTTTTTTTGAAAATTTCTGAGTAAGATAAATTTTATTTTTCAATACCAAATAGTTACATTATCTCCAGGTTGACAAATATCCGTTAAATCATTTTCTAATGTTACATTCATTGATGCTGGAACATTTTTATCTGATAATAATTCCTAAAGAAGAAAATATGATTCTGATAATTTCAAATTTTTTTTATGAATAGCAAAAAGATAAAAAATAAAAAAACCGTACTTGCACTTTTATTTCTTGATAATCCATACAATGATCTAATTTTGGTTGAGAACTTTTTGGATGTAATGTTCCTTTACAAGTTCCCGATGGATTCATACATTTTCTTGGTATTTCAAAAATATATGATTTCGAGTATTCAGCTTCAATTGTAAACGTCTGTTTACATCTACTGCATATATAGTCTTTTTTAAATTCTAACAAACGACTTTGAGTTATTCTTACAACATTACCTATAGTAAAAGTAAATAAATCAAGAAAGATTCTTGAAGTTCACACAGAGAATTTTAAAATACGATAAAGATATTTACCTTTTATTTGAACAAAACGTCCGATATGATTTTTATTTGGAAATGTACCATTTGGTAGATAAACATTTGTTGATGGTAAATTAATAAATCTTACATGGCAATTTTCTTTAATTTGATAACCAGGATCTAAAAATTCATTACCTTCTATTAATTGCTTTTGTGTTTGAAGTAATGCATCATCCCATTTATTAATGTTATCCCACACATTAGATATAATATTTGAATAAAATTCTGGCCGATATTTTTGAAGATTATTAAGGCTAACAAAAGAATATCAAATGTAAAGCACTCATTTTATATTTAAGATTTTAAATTTTAATCTATACTTACTCGACATTAATTGAAACATGACAAGAATCATTGTTATTATTTAATAAATCTATAATATCTTCACTGTGAAATTCTTTTAGATACAAATCCATTGTCATCTGTTGATTTTAATGACCATGTAGTTTTCAATTCAAATACAAAATTTTAATTTCATGTATTTTAAACTGTATGTTTGACTCTTAATTAAAAATTAAAAATGTAATGAACGCTTAGTCCATACTTTGTCTATTTTATTATTTTTATTAGAAATTGAAATTAATAGAAATAAAAACTATTTGCAGTTACGATTAAATTCTAGTTTGTCTGTTAACGATTTCCAGTGCATATAGATACAATCTTTAAACAACTTTTACTCCTTCAAATTGATCGACTATATTTTAATTTTTATAAAGTTTGATAAAATGACGAACTATGTATTTTCGCGAAATTCAGCGCAATTTTAGCGATCATGGTCAACAATTGTATATCGAAACACCTTAAAACATTTGTAAGGTTTTACAAATATGGACAAAAATCGATGTTTCATTTTTATGATGACATTTATTTAAATATTAAGAAATTCGAAAATCTAAAGAATTGTCAATTGTCAAACTACAGCACAACAAGTTTATTGTTAATTTGTTATTTATATTTAAGTTACTTTTTTTTTTTACTTAATACGGTGTTTTTTTCTTAGATTTTATAATGAAAATAAATTCATAATACATGTATACATAGTATATAAAATAATGGATCAAGAAGAATTAATTTGTTCTGATAAAATACGGCCAAGATGTATTAAACCGCAAAATATTGTTTTACGTTTATTTAAAAGAGAAAATGGTTTATATCGTCGTGGTTCTGATGTAAAAATAACACGTGAATTTTATCAAAATATTTATCCAAATTTAACTGTAATTAATGTTGAAAAACCAGCTGGATTTTTAAGAAAATTTAGTCCAAATGGAAAATATTTAATAGCATTCTCATATGATCAAACATCATTAGAAATATATCGTTATCAAGGTACATCAGCTGCTGCTGAATTATTATATCCATGGAAAGATGATTATGTACCAAATGTTGGTTCAGGTATACCATATAAAATACGTAGTCAAATATTTGATAAATTATTTAAATTAAAGGATTGTGTTAATGTATCATCAATTAATAAACAATTAAATCGTGAATGTAGTTTATTTACAAAAGATGGTAATTATGTTATAATTGGTGCTGCAACATTAATACAAGAAGAGAATCGTCCTAGTTTTTATGAAATTTATACAACAAATGAAGCAATAACACCAAATCCAAGATGTAATTTAGAAGATTATTCAATTTATTTAATTGATTTAAATAATGGTCATGTTACAGATTCAATTGATTTTAATGTTGATCGTATATTTTTATCACATAATCAAGGTATATATTTATATAATAATACATTTGCTGTATTATCTGTATTTCATCAAACAATTCATATATATGAAATATATAATGGTAAATTTATAACATTACATAAAATTGGCCGTTTCTCATGTGAATTAGAACGTAATTTATATAATACAACATATCCAAATTGTTTGTATAGACCATTTAGAGAAATGACTATAAATAGTTTAAAACATCGTATACTTGTATTTATGTATAAAAAGGCTATAAATAAATCTAAAATTGATGGTGATTATTTTGAACTTAGAAAATTTTATCAATTTTTTGATCAAGTAAGAAAATTCATTGAATTTTACAAATTTTCTTTTTATTCATTTACTAATTTATTTAATTCGTTTTTTTTTTTTTTCAAAGTATAAAAATTTACGAATGTGGAAAATGCAGTTATTAGATGAAAATCATTTATTAATAAAATATGCTAGTGAAGAAGTTGTTAGCCTTAAAGTGCCTGAACCTAATAGTCATCCATCATTTTTTGTATTTTATAATATAACTGAATGCAAAGTTTTAGAAATCTATGATAATACATCAAGGGATTTATTATATTTACTTGAAAATTTCTGTGATATGTTTCGTAATGTTCATGCACAATATGAAACACAATTCCCATGTTCACCGAGTAATAATATTTATGCAAAATTATTACAACAAAAGTAAGTTAAAATACCAAAAATTTATTTTTTATTTTCGTTAACAATTCTTTTTATTTTTTTTACATTTATTATTTAGATGTAAACAGACAATAATAAGTGCACGTGGTGGTGGTATTATTGAAGCAACGAAACGTATGTTGGTACAATTACCAATATCAGCCCAAAGTTATAGTAATTCACCATATTTAGATTTAAATTTATTTAGTTATGATGATAAATGGATATCAGTTATGGAAAGGCCAAAAACATGTGGTGAATATCCAATTAGATTTTTTGAACGTGATTCTGGTTTATTTTTATTTCGTATATATGCTGGTTTACAAGAGAAATCAACGATATCATCATCATCATCAACATCATCAAGACGTTTAGTTGCATTCACATTTCATCCAACTGAACCATTTGCAATAAGTGTACAACGTGTTAATAGTGAATATGTTGTGAATTTTCATATAAGAAATGAAGGTACTAGAGTAACAAAATGAAAAAAAAAGAAAAATAATAACAATTGTGCAATTAATTGATATACATCAATATTCACTTTATTTGTGTATATTTCAAATCCTTCTTAATATATACTTTACAAATACAAATTGTTTACTTTCAGTAAAGTCTTGGAATTGCATTATGTCTTGCATCTTAAAAACATTTTTGAATAAATAAAAATTTTTACAATTCGAAATTTTATTAATTTTTTAAAATTAATTTCTCTTTCATAAAACAAAATAAAATATTATAATTATTATAACGATTAATGTAATTATCATACCACCATATAATACATATTTATCTTCTGAAAATCGCCTTTCAATTAATCTCATTGTTTGATTTGATAAACCTAATGTATTACCAATATCTAATATACGTCTACGTGCACTTTTTAATGTTTCGCGTTGATTTTTTAAGTTATCTAATATATTACTACCAGTGTATAACATTTCATCAACATTTTTATTAGCATTATTTAGTGAATTATGATGTTCTAATGCATAATCAATATTAATTGATGTTTCTGAATTTGATGTATAACGACGATTCAATAATTGTTCCCTTTCATTTAATTCCATTTCACGCTTTTGTCGTTTTTGTTGCCATAATTTTAATGCATTCTAAAAGAAAATTATTTTTCAAAAAACAAAAAGATAAGTGGATAAAAGAACCAAATAAATCATTGTGCCTACTTGTAAATGTCTTGAATCATATTTTAATTGATCCACACGCATTTTGGCATTTGGTCTTTGAGAAACTGGAACCTTGTATATAAGGACATCTAGGCGATCACAGTTCCTAAAAGCAAAAAAAAAAAGCACAATAAATTTACAAAATTTTACTACTTTTAAACTATTTGGCTCATATATGTACATATATGTTTGTAAAATTTCTTACGCATTAATTGAAGTAATTTTTGTTTGAATTTCATTCTCAACAGCAAGTGTATCAATATTTGGCTCATTCAATTTCTGAAAATTTTGTTGAACTTCTTGCACAATACGATTTGTTTGATGGTATAATGTATCCATTTTTTATATTTTTATTTTTACTTTTAACTTATGTACTTATAATATTGTTTTTAAAAATAAAAATGGAATGTTCTCAATTGATATAAGTTAATTATTAATATTTATACATTTGTTTTGAATTTTGATTGAATGATTATAGTTAATTAACAAATGTTAGGTGCAGTGTAGCAAAGGACGGGTAATTTTATGACACGACGATTACGGTGAAATCCAACTCAATCTGTCAACGTCAGTTTCAAACTTCGAAATTTTGAACGTCATCTGATTTAGTTGACAAGCGGTCGAATCGGATTGGGTTGAATTTGAATTTGATTGCTAAATGCTAACAAATTCTAATTTCGAAAATTTTTCTACACTGACTGTACTACACTCTGTCCAGTAATATTATGCATTTAAGGTCTTATGGGAGTACATATGTATCTTCTTTTTTTTTCTCTTATAATTTCTAATTAGACTGTTTCATGAGCAGTATTACCATAATTCACAAAACTTTTAGTAAAACTATAATAATTCGTTTACTTTTACATTGAAGCGATTTGTTTATTTAAATTTTAAAATTTTAAAATATCAGAGTGTTCAACAGTACATGCACAAAAATAAGCTTTAAAAAATTCAACGTTTTTAGTAATAAATTGGTGTTCTAGTTCTACTTAAGATTAATTAATTTCATTGATCAAATTTTTAATTATAAAAAGAAAATACTGATTTTGCTATAATTTTTCAGGTTTTCAGGTATACTAAATTACAAGGGGACACCCTAAACTACTAATTCAAAAATTAAATAACTAAAAATTCAAAAATTAATTGATCGATATCAATTATAAGCAAACATACACATACAACACTACATACAGCTACAATCTTTGTATGCTGTGTGATTTTACAATTCCACTGAAAGCGCCTAAAAAAGTGGACATCTTCATGAATGACTTGACTTGATCTTGATTTTTTTATGTTGCTTAATTTTATATTTACGTACATATGATACGCAGCGCTGCGCTGCTGTATACATTACATATTGTATTCCTATATACTGTACGCACTATGTATGTATTTACATATGTACGTACATATATGATACATTACATTATTACATACGTATGTATAAATCGTAATCGTAATGTAATTATATAAGTATATTTGTACAGAGTGTACACATCTGATTCTGGTGGGCTGAGATGCTGTTTACATAACACACAAACATGTTGAAAAAAAAGTTATTAACGTTTGTACACATTGTACACATATTAAATTTCAAATTTAAAATCGATCTTTAAAAATTATATTTTATAAAATACATGTACATATGTGTGTATGTTTTTGTCTTATATTCTTATACATAATTATATTTTGTATACAAAAACTTGTGTATGTGTTGTACATACATATGTATGTATATACGTACATATATTTCTTTGCTCAAATTAAAAATTTTAAATCAGACACTCAGACACATTTCACTGAATATGCAAACAATCCAGTTTTCAGTATTTCATTTATAATAAATAAAAACGGTTGTAAAAATTGACTAAATTGCTTTGAATCAGCAAAACTAAAACAAACAGTGATAAGAATATAGTATTCAGTTCTTTAAATTGATACTCTAAAAGATTAATTTGTGAAATTTAAAAATTCTATTTAAAAAGAAAAATATCAAGTTTGAAAATCATTTTCGATTAAAATAAATACAAAATGTAATTTTCTATAATCAATAATCAATTAATTAACTTCATAATACTTGTACAAAATTTGCAAACAAAATTCAAAACAAGGGATACTTTTAAAATTCAATTTTTAATGTATTTTGCAAGGGCATAAATGTTTCACTTTATCTTCTTACAATAAAAAAAAACATGCAGATGTTCATTCTACAAGTAAACTGAGCATCTAACTTATTCACGTGCTTTTAAAAAAATGTCTATTTTGTGTACCAAATTGTAACTAGAAATATCGGGCACCTTCTAAAAGCATACTTGACTGGCGTATTTCCATGATGTACGCATAAAGCATGCGCATTTAAAATGCGCAGTCGCGCAGAATTTCAAAAATATTTAAATTTTACATTCAGTTAATTATTTATTTGAATTTATAAAAAACAGAGCACTTTGAATGGAAGAATTTTCATTTTATTGATTTATTTTTAATATACAAGAGTATTTATTAAAAGTACAATCAATATATTCATATATGTATGATCCATTATGTTGATTTTACCATTCGTACAGTATTTGTTAGGTCATTCATTACTCACTAGAATCTTGTAAACAATTTCCTGTATTATGAATATCCGTTTTAGTGTTCGTCTCTGGAATAGATTGTTTTTCAATTTCAGTATTATTTTGTTTTGAATTTTTTTCTTCATCCTGAACGTCCTTTAATATAGCATCCTTGAATAAAAAAGAAAAAAATAAGCATGCGAAAATCAAGCAAATGAGAATTACCTATTATTGTTTTTTTTTTACCTTTATCTCATCTTTAAGATGACCTTCAAGAAGTAAAAATTTCTGAACATTTTTTATCGTTTCTGGAGAGAAATATTCAGGATGTTCCTTCATATATTTATATACATAATAATCAGCACTTGTTATTTTAAAGCGATGATAATTTATTTTCAAAATTGCCCCTATAATTAATTTAAGTAAATTCAAAATTTTATATTCATCATTATTGTTCATAAATGTTAATTGCATACAGGATGATTCATAGAAATGTGGCACGAGTATATTTTTCCAATGAACCATCCTTTTAATATCATTTGAAAGATATTTTTACCAATATAAAAATGTTTCGGTTCATAATATTTTGGTTCATTTTTATTGCAATCTGGTAGCATAATACGTTGTGAATTCAAAAATTTTCCACCAATTATACCAGAATTATTCATTGGTAATTCTATAATTGATATTTTATCATCGGCTAAAGAATAACTAATAACGAATTTTCTTTCTTTATCTTCTGGACGTACAGAATCTAATACACAACCATATCGCAAAAACTGTTAACGATCAAAAAAATTCATTTAAAAAAAGTTTTTTTTTTTTTTTATTAAAAAGGGATGCATACAAAATATTTACCTTATTTGCATTTGCAATATACTTTATGATATCCTTTTTAGGTGGTTTTGGACGAAGAGCATAGTATGAACTTAAAGAATCTTCAGGCGTTCCTAAACCTAAATAATCTGGTATGTCCTAGAAAACAATACACAAAATAAAAAATATTTACTGAAACCTTAGTATATTCATCATATAAAAATGTAGGTACTCTTTTAGATTGTCGCTTTTCTTCATGTTCAATTTTTAAACGATCACCCTGTTTAATTTTTAAAACATTTTCATAATAATTTCTTGTAAATTTATCACAATCCAATAATAAAAATCGACGACCATATACAAATATTGTTTCACCAATACGAAAATCCTTTGGTTGATAATATTCTTCAATTTCGTTGTCACTTAATTCCATGTAAATTGATGGGAAATTTTCTATTCAAAAAAAGACAAAAAAATAAACCCCCCGGTAAATCAGCCCCAGAGTATTAAGCTTAAGGTAGTGTCTACCGTTGGTACATACTTGGCTTTTTTGTCCAATTTTTTGGTAATTTTGTTCTTTTCAATAATACTGAACCATGCTCTGTATTATCAGCCGCAATTTCTTTAATTGAAACTGTATCATTTTCTAAAAAATAAAACAGTTGATGTGGTTTAAATGAAGGTGTTTTTGAATTATTTTGTTCCTCTAAAACACAATCAAATCTTTAAATGGAAAATAAAAAAAATCAAAAATGAATGTTGATGCTTTTCTGAACATAATGCAGAATAATTTTTGTTTACCTTAAAACTTTCCCTTGAAATTCTAAAAATCTTCGTAATTTATCATCTTGTGTTGTTGATGTTTTTGATTTTGATGATAATCTATTACGAGTTAAACGATTAATAGTTTTTTCACATGTGACCGGATCTATTGGTGCTAATTCAACATCATTTAATTCAACACCTTGACTAATTAAGAAATCCTTATTTAAAAAGCAAACCATAAAAGGATACAAAACAAATTATGATGAGTATATGATAAAATGAAATTGTGCCAATTTTTTTTATACCTTTGTGAATTGATCACAATCGATAATATGAAATACAATTCCATTTATTTCGATATCAATGCCAATATTAAAATCTTTCCATGTATAAATTTCACCAATTTGATTTTTTGCTACTTTACAACGACGAACTAAAAGACCATGATGTAGACCAGAATTCTAAAAAAAAAAAATATTAAAAATAAAATATTTAAAAAATTTCTTTTCATCTGTATTATTTGAGGTGAAAAAACGATGAATATTTTACATTAACTTTTGGTTCCATGACTTTAATAGTATCATCTTCTAAAAAATAAATTATATTAACATGTCGTATTCTATAATGTTCATCGGATGATTCTGGTACACCTTGTTTAAAAAATCCTTTGAACGTTAATGCCATTTTATCATAAATTGCAAATTTTGGCCGAAATGGTTCAACATGTGGTTGTTTTACACGTCCATAAGTTAATAATGGATCATACCTGTATTAAGTATACGCATGGTATACAGTGCATAAAAAATTATAAAAAAAACCATTTTATTGCATAAATAAAAGCAATAGTAATAATTTCAAAATAATTAAAAAATTACACAATAGAATCAGCTCTTTCAATTGATGAAATTGATTTATACGCTGGCATATTACCACCAACTTGTTTTTGTATCGTTAATGGTATATTATATCCATTTACAATTTCAAATGTTTTTGGTAAACTATAATTTGTTTTGTAATGATCTTCAAAATTGAAACCTGGTAGTTTTGGTAATTCATCCATTTTTTTTTTATATTTTTCGTATTTTTATATAATTCCTTGAGATTACAAATAAACTTAAATAGTAAGAACCTTATTAAAAACAAATTTAATTTAAGTTTTGAAATCAAAATATTTGAAGAAATAGCTGAAGTAAACAATTACGTGTACATGTAATAAACAAAAACTATAAAAACAAAAATGTAAATACATAAATTACTGAATATAAATTTGTCTAATCAATTTTGTAAGAAGTTGCTAGGATATTATGATTAAATCAAATAAATTCCATGTATGAGGTCCGGAGTCCAATGATAGCGTCTAGCAGCAGCGATGACGACAGCGCCAATAAAGGTTTACGATAAATTGCGACATGTTTGAGACTCTTATGGGAGCATACATATGTGTCTTGTTTTTTTTTTCTCATAATTTCCACAAGACCTGTAGTAAAAATATTAAAAAAAAAAAAGTATAGTCTTTTAAACACGATAGAACAAATTTTTCATAGAACTAGCGAAAAGAAATTACATTTATTGCCAGTCACGATTGAAAGGTTTTCCTATATATAGTCCATTGGCGAAACTTAATGAGGCAATTTGATTGATTTATATCATTTTATATTTGATGTAAGGTTTAGGGTGATTTAGCTTATTGGCTTACAGGCAGGATGTGTTATCATTGAAAAAATAATGACGAAATTCAAAATATCTTAGAATCTAACGATTTCTATACATGAACAAACTATTTAACCAACTATACTATATATTTGAAATAAAAAAAAAAAAAAAAATGCAAATTGTATAAAATAATTTTTTAAAAATTAAATTATTTATAAACAATAATTAATACCCACTTGTTTTACTCAATTTACATAATTTAGTCTCTGGATTGGACTTTTATTAATACAATTAAATATGATGATTAGACTTACTTTTGGCTTTAATCAAATTCAATCGGTAATTAAAAATTCATATTCTCAGAAATATGTTCATAGGATGTTATCCTCCTCATTCAGGTTAGTATAATTATAGATACTTGAATACATATGTACATGTTTTATTGTGTACATAAGTACATATGTACATATATGATTTAAATTAATTCTTTAATAAACATATTTGCATTTTAAATTTAGTGAATTAATTGATATACATCCTCAAGTGAATAGAGCATTAATAGAAAATAAACCAATTGTTGCTTTAGAATCAACAGTCATAACACATGGTATGCCATATCCAAAAAATTTAGAAACTGCATTAGAACTTGAAGATATTGTTCGTAAAAAAGTAAGTCAGACTAGAGTTATGTTTTGTGTGTTCTATTTGCATGTACTCGTACATATGTATGTACATATATAATGGACCATTTATTTTGAAAGTGGTGTGAGTCCACTTTTTTTATTTTTTTGAGATATTTAAAGGAACACTAAATTATAAGTAAATTATGAGATTTATCAACTTTTTAAAAAAACTGACTTACACCACTTTCAAAATAAACGGCCTATATCATGAAAATCATTCTGAAAATATTTAAAAATTTCATTTTTCTTTGTTTTTTTTTTCCTTTTATGATTTTCATGGATATAAGGGTGTTGTACCAGCCACAATTGCCATTATTGATGGTCGAATTAAAGTTGGTCTACAAAGGAAACAATTTGAAAAGTTATCAACTCTTAGTCAAGATACTGCAATTAAATGCTCTAGACGTGATTTAGCATATGTATTAAGTAAAAAACTTTGTGGTGGTACTACAGTGGCTGGTACAATGATTATTGCAAAAATGGTTGGAATTAAAATTTTTTCTACCGGTGGTATTGGTTAGTTCATTTCTTATACAAATTTGTTGGGTTTATTTTTTTTTTTATAATACCAGTAATATCTTATATTTAGGTGGAGTACATAGAGATGGTCATGAAACATTTGATGTATCTGCTGATTTAATAGAATTGGGTAAAACGCCAATAGCAGTTGTATCGGCTGGTATTAAATCAATTTTAGATATACCAAAAACTTTGGAATATTTAGAAACACAGGGTGTATGTGTTGTAACATATCAAAATCCAGAAAAATATTTTCCAGCTTTTTATACACGTTCGTCTGGTGTTAAAATTCCATATAATTTAAATGATTCATATGAAGCAGCAAAATTGATTTCATCTTCATTTGAATTAAATTTAAATTCTGGTATTTTAATAGCTGTTCCGATACCAACTCAATATGCAATTGATGGTAAGGGATTTGTTGTCTCTTGAAAACATACATACATATATTTCGTTTTACTGATTTGTTTTGATTTTTAGATAAAATCATAAATGAGGCAATTAATAGTGCATTGATAGAAGCGAAGGAACAAAATATAACTGGAAAATCTGTAACACCATTTTTATTAGAATCCGTATCTAAAATAACTCAAGGATGTAGTTTACAAGCTAGTAAGTACAGAGATATTACGACCTATCCAACATGTTAACAAATGGATGTTTTTTTTCTCTTTTGTTTTTTAGATATCGCTCTTTTAAAAAATAATGCAAAAGTTGCATCAGAAATAGCCATCCAATTATCCAAACTTCATGAATCTCCTTCAAATTCTACTTCGTCCTCTGTGTCTTATAAAGAAAATGAAAAAATTACTCATGAAATTGAAAATAATGAACATAAAAATACAGTGAATAAAAAATCAAATGTACCGGTTAGTAAATAATTCAATAAATAAAACAAAAATTCTTGTACTATTCTTTCTCTTCTCCCTGTTTTAAATAGAGGACGTAGATATTAATTTATATTTCATCATGTAACATTTGAATACAAATTGAAATTTTGTGTTTATAGGTTGTAATTGGAGCCTCCATACTTGATATTGTATTGAAGATAAAAGAGGACGATATTAAGGTAAGTTTTTAAAAGAATTTTGTTTTTGATTATTTATTCAAATTTAGAAGAAAAATTAAAGTAACACATGTGCAGATATATTGTTCAGTGGTAAACTTGTATTCAATTTTCACAATAATCTGTTATATCTCCCGTATTCATATATCGAAGGCAGAATTTTTCATAGAAATAAAAATTTTTATTTGAGTTTTTTCTCTACACCGTCAACTGTTCTATCTTACCCTGTAACGATCTGTGGTATAGGCTTGTCTCATTTACGTCACATTTCAAAACGACGTAACTTGAAATCGACATAAAAAATATTGCTTTGATTCGTATAAGTGCCTAATCATCACATTATTGATTTAGACCTTGGCTCAATAATATGTACAAGTAGAATTATTGATGATAATAAGAAAAATAAAACAATGATTTGAAATATTTTTTTTTTTATAATAATATATTTTTTAACGCCTATCTTGGAATACATTGTTTCTGTGTGTTATTTATTTTTATTTTATTTTATTAGTTTTATTTTTAATTTTATTATTATTATAATTTCTTTTTATATTTAAAGTGTAGTACATTAAACATACAATGTATGATTTATAAATTTTAAACATTTTATTTTATTTTTTTTTTATTTAATGAGTTTCTTTTTAGTTACATAATTTTGTGTATAGTATGTATTTATCTACATATATATGTTATGTACCTATATGTGGAAATTGATGAATTTTCAATTCGATAAATATATTTTTTCATCTATATATATGTACGTATGTATATCATACAAAGGTACAATGTACCATATCATTTATTCGTATGTTAAACATACGAAATATTTATATATACATATATTTTTTTTTTTTCATTTCAATATTTTTGTTTCTTTTTGTTTATCTACTAGATAACTAAATTTATTATCATATTAATTTTTTAAATAAATAAAGCATTTTTTTTTCTAGTGAATTTTTTATCTTTTCATTTTTGTATCTTTATCTTTTATTATATTTACAAGAATTTTTAATTTTCAATATCGAAAAACATACTTATAATTTTTATTTAATCATAATTCTCAATTATTTCAATATTTTTTAACGTACACATATGTATATTTCTTTTAAAAATATACGTTACATTTGAATACTTTTAAAATATGTATGTATGTATATATTTTATTTATTTATTTTTTTTAATTTTCTCATATTGAAAATCACATATTTCTTTTTTTTTATAATTTTTTATTTTTTGAGTTTTTGAATTTTGATAATAATAATAATAATAATAATAATAATAATAATAATAATAATAATATAATAATAATGATGATATAATGTATTTATTTACATATTACGATTTTGTATGCTAATATATTTGTTTACACGTTATGAATATAATTTATATTGTTTTCTATGTATAAAAAATTAGATTTTATATATATTTTTTTTTTATATATAATATAACATAATATCTTTTTCTTATTTTAATTAATATTTCATAATATTTTACATGTATTATTTTATACAATTTTTGCTTCTCTATATTACATAATTATACTAAGTAATATTTTTATATACAAATTTATATAGTCTATTCTTTTAACATAGTCACTTAACATATTGAATTGAAAAAAAAATGAAAACAAATTATTCATTTAAAATACATGTGACTATGCTAAATAAATACAATATAACTATAATATTAAGTATTTTCTATTTTAATTCGTTTTTAAAATTTCTTATTATTTTTTTTTTTTTTTAGCAAATTTTTGTAAAAAAAATAAATACTTAACTTTTTCGTTCTCATTGTCTTCTAAAGCAAAAGCAAAATACTGAAGAAAATTTAATAATATAAAGAGAGGAGTTTTAGAGATTACTTTTTGCAATACGAGTCTGGTACAATATTTTATATCGAATTCACAAAAAGTGAATTTTGGACCACTCATGAAACTTAGAGATGCATAAAAATAAGAAAATAAATGGATGGTCATTAAAGAATTAAAGCTGTATTCTTTTCAAATCATCAAATTAAATTAAATTAAATTTGTTTTCATAATGTATAATGTTATAACATATTCGAGGCACTAATATTTAAGCTCATTATTTACTAAAAAAGAAAAACAGAAGCAAAGAATAAGGAAAGCCAAATTTTATATAAAATGTGTACATACGTATGTATGTGTTCATTGTATATTTGTGTACGTTCTATAATTTTATTTTACAATTTAGAAAGGGATGTAAAAGTTTCAAAGTTTCTGTAATACATTTTATTGATCTAAAATAAAATTTTTTTGCTGTTTAAATGACTCTACTGACCGTCTCAATTTTCGAGCTATGGCCTCATTTTCGTAGTTACATTATTTTTACACATGCAAAATTTCAAGTGCAATCTAACTACATATTATATAGAACGATAAAAATATTGTAAGTTTGAATTAAAGGAAACAAATACTATACAAGACTTTTTTAAATCCTATCCATATATTTTACTTTATATTTTTATTTTGTATTTGAATTTATTTTTCTTCTATCTGACGATTTTTTTTTTTTTTGTAAGCATTATTTTCTCTTTATGAATAATTAAAAGATACATAAAATACTTACAACATAATTAAAAAAATTTACAATGTGTCTTTAATATCCTTTGAAATAATAATGAGTATTATAAAGCATTGATAATAAGAAAAAAATAAACAAACAAAAATTACGTTCGTTGTTTATAATGTTTTGATTTTATTAACGTAGTGTGTGTATGTTGTTTTTATATATACTGAAATGAATATATGTATATGTAATGATATGTTAGTGCATTTCAATACCCACACATACGTGTATATTCACAGATTTAAATATATGCGTATATTGGAAATTATAAAATTGCTAAATTTTTGTTTATGTTTATTTATATTTTGCTTACAATTTGCAAATTTTTAGGAAAAAAATAGAATTGAAAAACTATGAAAATTAGACTTTTCACATTGAAAAAAAAAAATTTAATTGGCTGTTGTATGTATATTGTATTTTTTCTGATTTTTATTATGTATATAAATAACTATCGTTTAATTTATAATTTGTATACAGTTTGATTTGGTTTTATACATTGTATTTATAATTATTTTATGTATATACGTAATATGTATAACCTGTGTATAAGTAGTGAATGTATTTTAGTGTACTATATAAAGGTATGTATGTAGTTTATTAAGGATATAACTTGTGGATATTGTAAACGCCCATAGGTTGTGGTTTTCGTTTTCATTTTAGTTTTCTTTTTTCATTTTTTCTTTTATTCTATTTTATTATTTTTTTTTTTATTGTCTATGGCAAGATTTTCCTAAACTGTGATCCGTGAAACTGATATTTACAAAATGTTCCACTACAAAAAAAATTTGGAAAATCTTAGTCTATGGATATAATTATACATATAAATATAGTTCAATCTTTTCGTGTGTCTGTCTTTTTAAGTGGGAATATTTATATGTATTTATTCATATATACTTATACTGATGCTTGCATATACAGTGAAACCCATAAAATTTCTCACTTGTTCAAGTTGACCATCTTATCAAATTTATTAGTTCATTTTTAAGAGTGTCTTTAAATTCCTTTTATAAAAGGGTATCTGACTATCTTGAAATGTGCACTGAAAAATGATTAAAAATTCTCATTTGCATCTTTGTGGGAAATAGTCTTCATTTCGCTAGAAAATTTACTCTCTTTTATTGGCATTGTGGCCAACAAGGACAGGTTTCACTGTACTACATCTAAAGTTTATTCGAATTTATTGTTTTGATTTTGGTACTAGTTTTCTGGTAAATTTTATATGTTACTATATTTTCTAGAAATATTTTATTTGTTTTGTTTCATGTCTTTAGTACACAAGTACTGAAATGTACCATGCCCAGTTTTTGATTTTTGTTTTTATTTTTATAAAATTTCAATAATACGAAAATTACTACAATATTCCTTTTTTTAAATGTTTTGTTGGTCATTTGTATATGCATTCGCATATGTAATCTATGTAATTAATTATACAATGTATAGTAAATATCATACCATCTACATAAATTTTAATTAAATATCATAAAATAAATGTTTTTTTTCTTTAAATATTTTATTCAATTAATTTATTATTATTTATTCTATTTAATTTTAAAAAAAAATTTTTTCATTTCTCTTTATCTGAAAATATGATCCACGTTCTAATTTGAAAAATTTCAGTTGAACTTAGACCATAAATGTACACCATATTTTAAGATAGAAAGAATTTAATTTATCTTTACATATTTTATTTGTTTATTTTTATTTCAAATTTATTGTTTGATTATTTCCTCATTTTTGTTGATCTAAACCTGCACCTAAATTCTGTGTAAATAATTTCTACATTTAATTTTTTTAATTTTTTATTTTTATCTTAATTTAGAACTTTAAAATACATAAATATACACAATAATACATGCAAACAGCAAATGTATCTGTGTAGTTACATTCATGTATGCACTTACGTAGGGGTATGTATACTTAATTAATATCTTATAGAGTAAAATTTGTCATCGTTATTATTTCTTTTTCTTCATTATTTCTCTTATTCTTTTTAAAGTATAATTTATAATTATTATTATGACTAAAAAAAAGAACAAAATATACAATAGGTAAATTTTACTTAAATTGATTATTCACTAAAAATTAATTATGATGTATTTTATAATTGATACAATTTATACATATTTTTTTTAGCATTTTTCAATTTTTTTTATTTACTTTTATTTTTCTTTTGGAACAGTTATTTATCTTTTCCTAATGTTTTTACCTTCTTTTTTTTTGCAATAAAACCGCTGTGAAAAATTTTACACTTTTAAGTATGTATGTACCTTCGCTTTCCCCCGTAAACTTTTATATTTTTATTTTGTTATTAAAATCAGATAAATTCAATATTCAATCAAAAAACAATTTAATTCATTGCGTTAACATCCTTTTTATACGTATACGACAATTTCAATATCCTATCAATTATTATAGCATATAGATTTTCATATACATATGTACGTATGTATATATATTGTTAGGATGTCTCGTTGGAATGTACGAAGAGCTTTAGGAAAATGAATAGGATTGTACTATACTATAATATTATCGAGAAGCAAAAACAAAAATCGTGAGACAATAAAAAAATTTGTGACCAAATTTTATTTCATATCAAATTATAAAGGTCTTGAAAGTTTTCTTTAGGATATTTTGTTGTGTCGGCACATTAATTATAAAATATGTACTAATTTTATTCAATAATAAAAGTTATCACGGATAATGATCAAAAATGTATTTTAACGAATTTTTTTAATATTGGCTATGAATTTTTTTTTTTTTGCTTCATAGCATTATACCTATTCATTTCTCAAATTCTGCTGTAAATTCTAACGAAACACCCGAATACATTTTACTTACTACATGCGATTATGTCATTATGTTAAGTGTATGATGATGCGTTTATTGATACATTATTTTGACGAATACATTATGTCATATATTTATTTGATTTTTATTTTTTTTTTTTTAGTAGCACATTTTCTCTTCATTATTATGATTATGATTATTACTTGTTTTTAATTGCTAAGTACAAACATATAATGATTGTTCATTTATAAAAAGTAGTAACTTTGCTTTATCTATACAACAATAATATGCTCGTATGTGAGTATGAATGTACATATGTATGTGGTATACATGTATATGCATGTGTAAATGTAGCGTATATTATATAGTTTTATATTACGTATTATGATTTTATGATTTTGTTCATTATACTACACTTTTTTAAATTCATTAATTATCATTGTTTGTTTGTTTTTTTTTCTTTATAATTCATTTATTTCACTTTTATCTTCATTGTCATCATCATTATCATCCACTGATCTTGTTAATGATTTATTACAAAAACTAATTGTCTGTTCAACATCATCACCATGATATGATTCAAATCGAATGGATGTTCGATTTCTTTTACCTTTTGATCGTCTCGATGTTATTGATGTTGTAGTTGTAGTTGTTGTAGTAGTAGTAGTAGTAGTAGTAGGCCTTTGACGTCCATATTTTCTCCAGCGGTCACCAAATAACTGCTCCAAGTAATACCGTAGTCAGATTCTAGTTACTGAAGGAGCGTTCATAGGCCTAAATTATTTTTATTAATTTTGTTTTTTTTTGTTTGTTTATTATTATTATTTTTTGTTTATATTTTATTTATTATATTTGTTTTTTGGAATTATTTTAATTATTTAATTTTTTCAATGTTTTCATTTTATTTAGGATTTTATTTTTATTTTTCGTTTTTTTTTATTTTGAAATAGACGACAAAAAAAAATAAATAAAAAATTTTTAGTATTAGCAAAAAATATATTTAAAATTTTTCAAATATGTAATTTATTTAAATTAAAATTTGGCATAAATAAAATTTTTCTCCCTTAAGGCTCAGTAATAGCGTCTGTGTTTCTATTTTAAATATAAATTATCGATATCATTAGATCTATGCATTGATCTCAATTTATTATTTCAAAATGATACTATTATTTTTTCATTTGACTCAGACACTATCATTTGGCCTCAAAGGATTATAATTTTATATTAATGATAATTCTATAAAATTAATATATGAATGTGGTAGTGTGAATCAATTATATGCATTGAAAATTAATAAAAAATTACGATATGAAACTACGAATGTATATAAGGAATACAAAAACAATTTTATTTTATCTACTTTTAAATACGAACGTATATATAAAGAAAATATATATAATTACTACATACACGTATATGTGTAATACGCACATACATACATATGTGTGTTTTAAATGAATATATAATCACAATGTGTTTCTAAATTAAAAATTATATGGGTACGTGTATATATTTACGATGATTGTGAAAATGATGCATACGATTTAATTTATAGTGTTAAAGTGATTTTACTCAAAAAATTTTGTACTCAATTTAAATATCAGTTACTTTGTAATTAAATAATAATTTATACTCAATTTAATCTATAAACAAACATATTCCACGTTTTATATATTTTTTTCATAGCTGTGCATTGTAAAAGAAATTGTGCTGTTAATTTAAAAAAAAAAAAAAAAAACAAAACACAAGAATAGGAAATCGAAATAATAATAAGTACATAATTTTCTTAAAAATTCCAAAATTTATAAAATATCTGTTGTCGTTAAATGTGGAGATTTTTGTTTTTTGGCTTAACTTTTGAAACGAGATCGTATTGGGTTACCACAGGGAATACGATGAATTTTTTTCTAAATCGTTCTTCTATGTGGAAGAATGGTTATGGTCGACACTCTTAAATACAATTAAAAAAAAAAAAAAAACTCATACTCCCATAGTTTACGATCTTGTTAAAAAAGTCTTCCCAATTTGTCTTCCTATCTACTGAAGTTCTATTGCACAGATTGGTATGATTTACTAATAAAATACATTTTATAGTTTTATCATAATAACGAAATTCTCAATTCAAATTTAAATGTTCAGACAATAATCCCATATTTTCGTGAAATATACAATTTTATGCTTTATTATCTAAACACAAAAATATCTATGTGAAGGATGTATACGTTCTTTAAACATTTATTTTTTCTATCATTGAGGATAAAATTATCTAATGAATTTCAGACCGTGATTGTGTACCATACCTATATTCTATATATGTTTAATTTAAAGATAAAATGAAAGGATATACTCTAAAATGTGAGCCGAATATACGGATATTTTGTTTTTCTGATAAGATAAGTCATACTTTATATAAATAAATTTCTATTCCTATGTCCACACTATCTATATGGCATGTATATTATCTCTAAATATTTAATTAAAAGAAATCTGTGTAAAACGTAAATGAGAACAGATTAAAAGATACTTTGATTATTTTTTTTTTGTCGGTGGTTTACCTTAAATTAGTGTTTCTTAAGGAAGATAGAATATTTTACGTTTTTTTGTATCAGAAGTATATAATGCTTTTGTTAAGATTTTTCTGTAAAAAAGTATAAAATATTAGAAATTAATTTTTTTTTCCACTCTCGTTTTTTTTTCTGGGCTTTTTTTTAAAAATTTTGATAACATAATATTTAGCGTATAAATATTTACATTATACATACAACAAAAACAAAAAAAAAAATAATTGGAAACATAAAAATGAAAAAACAAAAAATAATAAAATAAAACACAACAACAATAATTTAAAAAAATAAAAAATAAAGTTTCTATCAAGCAGTACAAAAATACGAGAAAAACCCATAAGCAATGTAATTTTTTAAACCCATTTTTTTATCTTCAATTTTATGTATTTCGAAAACGGTTACGTCCTTCTAATTAAGACAAAGTGTTTATTGTGAGTGTTGTAATAAGACAGAAAAAAAATTTTATTGAAAAAGTTTCACAGGGCTAACCATTTTTGAAAAAAATAGTATACAGCGATAAGGTATGTATGTGTTATTGTGAACACTGTATTTTGACTAGTATTCAAAATGATTAACATTGAAAACCTTAACATACATTTTTAAAATTTTTTTTGCACCACAGAAAATTTCCAATTATCAATTTTTAATATTGCCTTCTAGGCATCCTTTTATCACATGGAATTTTAAGCAAAATACGCTTTGTTGTCACATGTTCGCCAAATAAATATTTCAAGTTATTATTATACTAAAATATATTTTAAGTAGCACAATATTCATTTAAGTGCAATATCTCAATTGAAATGAGATATTCATTTCATTTACCTTCGTTTGCTATGTTGCCATATTTATTGAAAACATTTTTTTTTTTAACCAAAAAAAATTTAAAACTTCTTGACTTCTTGGAAAATGTCTAAAGATTTTCCAAAAAAAAAAATCTGCAAAAGATGGAATATCAAAAATTAAATGATTAACCCTGTAAAACTGGTAATAAAACGGGCATAAATTTAGGCCTATACTTTTTATTGATTTTAATAAACTCTTCAAAAAGAAAACTCTGTATCTATTTTCGGTTACAACAAAAACTCCATTACTTATGAATAATTCTAATACAAGTATGGCATTGATATATACTTATAGCATACACAACAATAAACGTTGTTTCCAATTTTTATTTTTTCTAAATTATTAATATATATATTTTTTTCTTCTTTTCATATTTTACCTCATTCTTCGTTTGTTTGTTTGTTTTTTTTTTTTTGTTTCAAAATTTTAATTATGAAATTTTGAACCGTTCTAAATTGTTCAAAAATTCTAAATTGTACATTCTTTTTTTACATTATAACAGCAAAATTATAAATATTCTTCAGAAAATGTAGGTAACGAAAATATTTTACGAAATGGCCACGATATATAATAATATATAGTATTTATTCTGAAATGTATGCATAAATCAAAAAAAAAAAAAAAAAGAAAAAATAAAATAAAATACATTAAAAATCATTACATACTTTACATTTTTATTTGAAAAGAAAAAAACAACAAAAGAAGATAAATAATAAAATACTTGAAATGAAAATACTTCATTTAAATACGTCTAGGATATTAAATTTATTTTTTTTTTTATTTGATTTTTTGGAAATTCGCAAATATACATATATACGTTATATGTATCGTTTCTCATCTGCTTTTTTCTACTTAAAAGTTATTTATGGATTCAGTATACACATGTAGTACAAACATACTCTTATGAAAACAAAAAAAAAAAAAAAATCAAGATATTTTCGTAACTTTATGATGAGGGTTTTTTGTGGAATGGTTTTTATTCTATTTCAAGCACAAGTCCTTTTTTTACACAGTATACAATTCATAATTTATTTTTTAACAATAGTCACTCTTATTTAAATGTGATGATTCTTAAATATGTAAATTTATCCTCTAGTTTTCCAATATTTTTTTCTTTTTTTTTTAACTAGTTTTTTAGTTTTTAACGAAAATTTTTTTGGTCCATAAACTTAACTATATGCTAAAAAACAGACTATGTATAATGTATATAGGCATAGGGACCTTTATTTTGATTTCAATATTAATTATCAAATTTTTATCTTTTAACGGTCATTCAAACAAATTGTTCTTTGAAAAAAAAAATGTCATAATAATTTTAACTAGGATTTTTGTAAAAGTTCTAAAACTGATAAATAAATTCACATACGTACATTTACATACAAAAATAAGAGAATTTAGAAGGAAAAGTTTTAATTTTTTTTTTTTTTCGTTTTTTAAAACATATATTTTTCGGATATGTTCATAAATCATTATAAAATATTTGAGAACATAATAAATCAGTACAATTTTCTTTAGAAATTCTGATTTAGTAAAAAAATAATTTAATTTGACCTTGACATAACCTTCTAATAAAATCGAAAAATGAAAACTCCAAAAATTTTTTTATATTTTAAAATATTTATTTATGTGTGTTTCAACCATAGTACTTAACAAATCAGATGTGTGTCCTGTGAATTTCGTCCATATAATTTAAATATACACGATATTTTTCATATTATTCAAATTTACAAGTAATATACGATTTTATTTAATAATTGAATTAAGAAAAAAAAAAAAAATTAATATTAAAACGTGGAACTCTGAGAAGTATAATAATCTCTCCACCCAATATGTAACAAATTTTATCAACTCCACCCAATATGTAACAAATTTTATCAAATTAAATTTTAAATAGAGAAGATTTATAATCATATACATATGTATGTAAGTATGGGTTTATGTGTATGTATAATTTCGTTATTTCAGAAATATACTGATAAAATACATTCGTTTTATTTAAAATTTGTAAAAATGACGATGATAATAAATAATCAATGATTGCAAAAACGTTTTTTTTTTTCGTAAATAAAAAATAAAATATTGAAATAAATGATAAATTCTGTATACGAAATATGAAATGATAGATAAAAAGAAAAAAATTATTATTTTATAGATATTTTATATACGTACAGCTGATTGATGTTTAAAAAACGAAGCTCCTATTACTATTAATAGATTAATAGAAAATATGATATTCATCCCCATTTTAAATTAGAGAAATTGTTTTTGTGTATCCAAGAATATGATTGTATGTACATATATTTGTAATGTGTTTATGCTGGTGTGTATATTGTATCTGTGTGTGTGTGTGTGTATGTGTATTTTGCGCATCTCATTCATTAGTACGTAGATTTTTTAAATTTTGTTTTACGTAATTATACACGCATTGTATTCTTCATGTTTCCCTTTTTAAGAAAAATCCTCGCTGTTTCTTATTTGTGTTACAAAACAACTTTACATGTTATATAAACGCACTAAGTACATAATATGTTTGTACATTATTTTGGATGTATGATCATACGATTTTATATAAAAATGCCTGTAAGCCTGAATACACTTTTATTCCTTACCATGAAATATGAGCAAAGAAATTAATGTAACTGTAAATTGCTCCTTTCAATTTGATTTTCGGTTTTATTTGCTCCTTTTTTTCTTTGTAACGTCGTGTTATATCTGCGCCCCAGCTTTTATTGCTGTGCTCCACATTTCAAGTAATTATTTGGATTTTTTTCAATTTTCTTTACATTACGTATATTTGTAAATAAGATAATTTCTGTCATATGTATGTGTTATTCATTCAAAAAAAAAAAATATATATATATATTTTTTGTGATTATTATTTGGCGAAATATGAACCCATTTTCTCTTCCTTTTCATCATAGTATGATAGGGGATAATAACATGAAGGAAAATGTTTTTGTTCCTATTAATGAAAATTTTTACAAGTTTTTAGTTCAGCTCATATTTCGCCAAATTCGCACTTCGACTTTACATAAAGTTCACCTTTGAATTATTTATTTTTAAGTGAATTTTCTTTAATATCAGAGTATTATTATCTATATATATTTTTTTTTATATAATTATACATGCGTGCATCTTTTAATGTGTGTAGTGTACGTGTGTATGTATGTATGAGTGTAAAAATGAATTTTTTTTTCTTTTTTTGAAATTCTAAAATACAGTATATATAATGGGTTATTATATGAATTTATATACAATATATATGTATATATTTTATTTAAATTAATGTTTCAATAGGTTCTAAATGTAATCTGTACAAAGTATGTGACCTGATTCGCTTCGTGTTTTTTTGATATATCTCTGTATTTCTCATAACGACGGCCATTTCGACTTTCTAAAATATTAATTTTATATATACAAGTGTTTAATACACATACATATATATATACACGTATGTGTACATATTAGTGTATATATGAATTTTACATTTTATTTGTTTTTATTTAAATTAAAAAATTTTATTTTGTTTGTTTTATTAATTAAAATTTTATAGATTTTAAAAATGTTCAAAAATCATTAAAGAGGAAGATTTAAATAAAAACAAAAAAAAAAAACAACAAACATATAAACATACAACGCATGTGTTCCCGTAATAAAAAAAATATATAAAAAATTTTAAGTTATATAGAAATTATTTTTTTAATTGATAGTATTCAAAAATTATTAAAGATTTAATTGTTTTATAACAAAGTGTATATACACACGTACATAGTATATGATTTAATATTGATTTGGCATGATAATTTCGAGTGTAATTTTTTCCATACACACACACACATTATAAGTATGTATATGCATATAATGGAAGAGAATATGGTATTGTTTTTTTATTTTATACGTGATTGAGTTTCCACAATATCATGTAAATGTTATTATTATTATTATTATTTTTTTTTTAATATAAATATTATACACATTTATTTTATTATTATTAATATTGTTGTTGACAGCATACATACATATATATAGACAGGAAGACAAAAGTGCGGCAAAAAGGAAAAAAGCGGAAAAGAAATATATATATGTATAAAAATTAATTTATAAACAATACAATATAGTTTTTATTAAAAAAAAAAAAAAAAAAAAAAATTTATGACACAATTATATAATCGTATATTAATAGAGTAGAAGAGAACAAATATACCGAATTCAAGAGATCATTGCAATGAAGATAATTTAAAATTGGAATACATTTATTATTTTTATGTGTTCATCTTGGAAAAGCCGTGTGCAAGTGACAAATTTGATCACCAAAAGTAGAGGCTGATTAATCAGAATTTGTAGTTTGTACGTAATTTAAAATTTTTCCTTTTATTATTAATGATTAACATCATTCTGGCATGAATTAATGTTACTAATATAATGAATAAAATATTTTTACATTTAACATTACAGAGTATATAATAAAAATACGTAGACAATCCTTAGTACAATATCCCAATTATTAGATATTTTCAGATGTAGAAACTACAAAACTTATAAAACTTCACCACAAATAATTACAACAACAAAAATTCCACACAAAAAATATTACACTAATTAGTAACACTATTTATTTTTCCTATTATTAATGTCTTCATTGCAATGAACCACCTGAATAAAGTATAAATATACAAAATTGAAATAAAGAAGAAAAAAAAAATTACATAAATGAATAAAAATAAATCAAAATGAAAATAATTAAATTAATGAACTTTGTTATCATTTTAATTATTCATTATTCTGATCATCGGATAATCGTATATATACTGTATTGTTATGCAAAATTCCAGTATACAATGGAATACAAAAAAAATTATAAAAGTCAAAAATTAAAAAGAAAATACAATAATTGAGAAAAAAATAATAATTTTTTCAACATCATTATTAACATAAAACAAACACTTTTCATTATTGTTTTGTACAGAAAAATTTTTTTTTGTGAATTTACAACATAAAACAAAATTTATACATATCACAGAGATAGAAAAATACAATATTAGAAGAACTAAAAAATTAAAATAAAACAGAAAAAAATTTAAAAAGTAAATTTTTTTTTTTATCAGTGAATTTTTTTGGTGTTATTTTAAAAACAAACAAAACAAAGAAAAATGATAATTTTAACGTAAATATATTTGATTTCGTTCGTTTATATTTTTTACCTGTACGTTGGCCCTCTCGTATCAAATTCACTTAATTCATAATTGTTATTACTATTTAATGCTTTTGCAGCAGCTACAGCTGCAGCACCAGAATCCTCAATAATTAGGGCACAATTTGAATTTGAATCTGATTCTCCACCACCATGTGCACCGCTACCACCACCTTCTGTACAACCATATAAATGTTTATTTCTTAAATGTTGTTGTCGTGGATGTTGTGGTGGATTCTCATGTATTAATAATGATTCACGTTCACTTTCGCCAGAACTCATTCTAGAACGTTCACGATCACGATTACCAACTTTTGGTTCTGTATGTAAACCACCATTATTTATTGTGTTTGTTGCTTGCTACAGTGGATTTTTGTGTGAATTAAAGAACAAAAATAAATTATTTATCAATATGCATGTATTGACGACCTTGATGATATACATTTAAGCCTATACTCAAATTAAATTGATAATTTACCTGTGTTACATGTTGTTCACCAATTTCTGGTTCTAATATAGCGGCAGCCATTTCATTTTGTAATAATTTAATTTTTTGTATCATTTCTTTAATTTCATAACGTAATATGCCTAAAAAACATAATTTCAGAAATGCTATAACACAATAACCTAAGACAAATAGGATATCGGCTGTATTTCTAAGCCATGTCGTTAAACGATCAATGCATCCCTGTGAAAAAAAAAATGTTCTCTGTAAAATTATTGTTCATACACATAGTGGTGTATTTAACTTCAACAAAACTGTTATGACTGTACACTGTTAAAATATTTACCTGCTGAAACACAGCCTTACAAACAGATATTGTTTTTTCTTCTTCACGATTTTCAGATATAACATGTGACCATGCTGTGTCCGTTATATCTGTTAAATTACTTTTCTGTTGTGCATTTGTTAATTCATCATTACGAAATACAACTGGTGATGCTAATGGTCTTTTTGATACAGAAATTTGTTCAATTACATCAGCTGATGTACAACATGAAATAGGATATGACCTATTTACGGATAATGTTGAAAAATCCTGTACACAAAAAAAAAAAAAAAAACAAAAAAAATCAACAGAAATTGTGATATTTTACATTCAAAAATAATAATGATAGAATTTTTTCATTATCATCAACATTTTCACACATTTCTTTTAAATTTATGACGGATGTAATGCAATGTAAAACAGATACTTACTTGTGGTCCAATAACACCGCAACATCTACTTTCTGTTTGTAAACGATCCCATAAGTCACTGAATTCAATCGAATTACCGTATTCTGTAGCAAGCCTATATCTAGTAATTTAAAAAATTTGAATAAAAATTACATAAGTACATATGTAATAATAATTGTATTTATAATGACAATATATGATATTATGTAAACCAAGTACATATAGGTCCAATCTGGGTATGTACTATATATTCAATCATGTGTTTTAAGAAACACAATTTGTATGTACGTAATAAATAATAATAAATCATATTTGATAATTTAAACAAATTGTTTGCTTTTAAAAATTAATTAGTGTCATGTTTTTTATTATTATTTTTTTCACACAATTCTTTACATTAAGTGTATTTAAAAGCTGGGTACGTATGCATGTTCTTAATTGTATGTATGTAGAGCAAGTATTTAAAAATTTTGTATTTCTCAACATTTGGCTCTAAAATATTTTTTTGACACTAATTATGCGCATACGTTAGACGTGAATGAATGTGTAATATTTATTTTATCTTAAATAAGATACAGACAGAGTGAATATGTTAAACAAATAATTAATTTAAAAAATAAACGTACATATATGAAAATGAATTCATACAAGTGAAAGTAATTTCTACTTATGAAAAGATGTTTATTTTTTTTTAAATTTATTTTTTAATGTCTTATTTTCTAACAAACTTTAAGATGCTTATTTAATTTTTCTATTTATTTTTATTTTTTTCCTAACAACCACCCACGGTATTCCTTAATACTTAAACGTTAAAGTCATGTATATATATATACGCAGTATAAGGTATGTACAATGTATATACGTATCTAAATGAATATACATACATATGTATATATTGCACTGATACAGGTAAGGGTACCCCCCTATAAAATATAAATGGGCTATTTTTGTTTTGAGAAAAATTATTAAATGCAAAGATAATTTCGAAATATGAGAACATACTACATTACTGTACCATTAATAATACCTATTTACATTACTGTACCATAAATAAATTGCAAGATAAGTTCAAAAAATTACGATTAATTATAATTAATACATTGAGAAATATAGATTTATTAAAATATTGCTCACCTTAAAATTGGTTGCAATTCTTGCATAATTCTGTCAAATTTAAACATCCAAAATATTCCTAACATAGCATCACCAATTAGTAATACTAATAATAGTAGCCAATAGGCGTTAAGTAATTTTTCTGATAGTCTTAAGGCACCAAGACATCCTATTAGTTGAAGGAAACCTTTTTTTGTTTGGATGAAATTAAATTTAACAAAATATAAAAATTAAACTTTTGGTTAATAAATTTTTTTTTTAAATTCAAACATGTTTATGTGCGTTTACCTGATTGCACTATAAGCGCTAAATAGGCATAAATAAAATTTGGTTGTCCTAAATTTAATCCATTAATTAATAAACGTCTATAATCAGCAACAAGAACTTTACCAGCTACACCACAAAATATTATGACAGCCATTAAGAGAACAGCATTACATGTATATATCCACAATCTATAGTACCTGTATATTATATAAAACAAAAATAAATCGAAAGTCATTATCTGCAGGAAATGTGTAAATAATTATTTTAAATTAGATATAATCTATTGTATAAAAAGTAACAAGGATAAAAAAAAGATTTCATTTTATGGTTCTTGAATTTTTATTGCAATTAAAGAAAATACAACATATGTATATACAGCTTATAAATAGCTTACCGCATGGCCTTTACGTCCGGCGTATCACTTGGTAATCCTTTTGGGGTCATAAGGCTCATAGGAAAGGTACTTTTTCTATTTTTGACCTTTGTTGTGCTTGGTACTGGGCTTAGGTCGTTAAGTATTGTTGCTACTGGGGGAGCCTTAATAATAAAAAAATAAAAAATTTATACATATACATACCTATAAAAAATACAAATAAATTGTGAATGTGTTCACAATAAATCTTGAACGCATTTAATATCTTCTAAACATTTAAAACTTTTAATACACACATGCATTTCTATATACGATTATGTATTTGTGGACACATGAAAAGAAAGAAAAGTAAAGAGTTTTTTTTTCTGTTTTTTCAAGAAAAAGAAAATTTTCTTAAATCAATTTAATCTGTCAGTTGCATATGTAAAGCAGACACAACCACAGATACCCACACATATGCGCATTAGTACAATGAAAAACGATGTTGATTTGAAATGAAATATAAAAACAAATAAACAATTTAATCAATAAAATCTATCTTTAAGATTCTTTGGTACTTTTGGACTTAATGTTTTTTTTGCTCTTGTGCTTATTGAAAGATTTACATTTTTTTTTTAAATTTCGAATTGTATAAGTTTTGTAAGTTTTTCTCAGATAAGAATAAAAGTTGAATTTTATGTAAAAAATTAAATTTTCTTTCTTTTTTGTTTTTCTTAAAAAATGTGTTAAAGTTACGTTAACATTCACATTAAATTTAAAGAAATTTCAAAATGAGTTTTTATGTTTTGGAAATGTTTTTCGTACAAGCACATTAGGGTGTTTGTAACATTTTTATATAAATATATGTTTCAGATCATTTTCAAATAACGCAAGCTGTGTTCATACATGATTGATTAAAGATGAATTACTAAGATGAAGATATTAAGTTACATTAATGATTAAATAGCATGTAAAGCAAATATAAATACAATTTTTTATAATTTTCGTAAAAATTTCTTACCTGTAAATTTGTTGTCTTTCGAAAATTATTTAATTCACCTAAAGTAAAATTTGGTTTAGATTTTCTAGTTGTCGTTGTTGTTGGTTTAAATAATGTTAATTTTCTGTTGTTATTATTATTAATGTATTGATTATTATTTTCTATTGCAAAACGTATATTTTCTTTAGTTTCAAGACTTTTTTCCTTATTTAATTGTATTGTTTTTCTTATAAAAAATCTTTTTCTGCAATTACCTAATGTACGTATACAACCAGTAGTTGTTGTATTATCGTCAATATCTGTAATACTATTATCGTATCTATAACCTGTATTAGGATTAATTGTAATTGTAGTTGTTGTTGTTGTTTTTATATTATTTAAATTATTGTTACTGGTTACCCTATTTGAATTATTATTTATATTTAATTTTAAATTATTGATATTTAAATTTCTATAACAACAACAACAATTTTGATTATTTATTTTATTTATATCTATGATATTATTGCAATGATTATTAACAATTGTTGTTGTATTATTACAATTAGTACAAAAATTTGTATGTGATATTGATGTAGTTGCTTCTGTTCCTACTGCTAGTGCTGGTATTGGTAATGTTGTTGCTGCTGCTGCTGCTACTGCTGCTTCTGTTGCTGCTAAACCAAATAATGAACCAAACTTATCTTTAATTGGAATTTTTCTACGTTTAATTGTTGTTGCAACCTGCCGTTCATGAACGGAAGATGTACGGACTGGTGGCAGCATTACAAACATAGCCCGTCAATTTTTTATTCAAACACTTTGTCATAATATAATATAACTAAAAAAAATTTTTTATATATTTTAATTATTTGACAGTTTTTCTTATTATTTTATTTTTTTTTTATTTTTTTCTTTTAACAAAATTTCAATTTTTTTTTTTCTTATTTAAATTTCTTGTTAATCGGAACTTGTAGTGTTTTAATTTTATTTTTCACTTTTTTTTATTTGTTTTTTATTGCTACAATTTATTTGTGTTATCGTAATAATTTTTCATCTAACGCAGTGAATTCATGGAAGAAATATAATATTTTTTTGTAATTTTATCGTATCTGCTTATTTTTTCTTTTGTTTACTATCTCCTTATTTTTATTTTAAGTAATCCTTTTTTTATTTACTTTTAATTTTATTTGAATTTTCATACCTTTCGTTTTTTTATTTATTTATTTTTTTTTTTTCAATAAAATTTTTCGAAATTATTTTTCCTTTTGAAAAGAGAAATGAAAATATTTCAAAAATGAAAAAAATTATGAAAATATATGTTTCAAACCGCTATCATATTTTTAATAATTTTTTTTTCGTTTAACGCTTTGATTTTATTTTTATTTGTTATCATTCATGAATTGATATCGTGTATTATCAATTTCACAAAGAGCACTTGAAAATTTGTGCCAGTATTTAATCCTCTTTAATATTCATAGCCTTGATGAAAATTCATCGTTTTTAAATTCATCGCTAATTTAAATTTTTAAAATTTTCTTTCCTTATTCATTTACACTATGCCTTCTTCAGGTAAATTACACTCAACATTAAGAAAATGAAATTGAGTTAATTGTTTTTTTCGTGAATACATTTTTGTTAAATATTGCAACACTGATTTAATATCAGTGTTCTCAAGGATAGTACTGAACATCAACAAAAAAATACACTTGTATATTGTATTTAAGTAAATTTCATATTATTCTTTGTTTCAATTTATTTTAACGTATTTATATACTTAATAAATGATTTATTTTTTCCCCATTTATTTCCTTTTTTATTTAAATTTAATTTTTAAATTTATTATTTATTTAAATTCGATGATGTTTCATTCGATAGTGAACATTTTTCATCTGTAAAAATAAAATAGAAAAAAAAATAATTAAAATGATTGAATTTATTTGTTTAAATTTCATTCTAAAGAGAAAAAAAAATTTTTTTTTTAAAGTAAATTTTAATTTATCAATTAACTTTTATTGCGAGAAATTCAACAAGAAAGTTTTTCTTATTTAAAAAGAACAACGTTCTGAAGATCAAACAAATTTAATTAAAAACAGAAAAAATTGGAAAACTATTTCAATATTTCATGTACTGGCGTATTATATTATCATTATTTTTTTCATATTACAAAAGTTGCAGTAACATAATAAAAATAAGCATTGTTCATACACATATATGTATGTATGTAAAAATACTTTCACTTTTATTTTTACTACACATGTATATGATTATTATTTGCAGTAAATTATGTTTTATTTTTAAATTTTATTGAATAAAAGATATAAGCAAATTTCTATAATTAAATATTTTCTACATTTTTATATGTATATTATATAAAACAATACTTCATTTTTTAATTCCATGATTGTGCTTGGCTTCATAAAAGTAAAATTAAAATAGTACAAACACTTGCTGCACCACAAATAAAAATTACCTATAAGGGTTTTTTTTTGTATCTTTTTCTTTGTACAATGTCCTAACATTAAAAAATGAAGTATAAATGTTTTGAATTTATAAAGAATTTGCACATATTCTTTATATTATTAATGCTAGTCACTAAAAATAATTTCATTGATTTTCATTTGAACATTCAACACTCAACACATGTAATATTTTTCTTTGGAATATTCATGTACACAAGATAATATAATACATATGTTTAGAAATTATCGTTATATTTTTAATTTTGTACAGAAAGATATGAGAATCCTCCTTGAAATATAATTTCGTTTGTACATATATGAACAATATGCTTTAAATATTAATATTTAAAGTGAATTCGTTTATTTAAAGATAAATAAGTAGAAGAATAAAAACATTAATATTTTTAAATATATTAATGTGTTAGATTTGAGGGTATATTGTTTATATTTCAAATGTCTAGATTTCATACATACATACGTACGTATGTGCCACATACACATATGTATGTATTACATTAATGTGATCAATAATGAAATCAATTAAAATTTCAAAAAAAAAAACGAATTATAGAACAAATCATTACATAAAACAGAAAGAAAAAAAAAATAGAAAAAAGCCAGAAAAAATAATGTAGGTACATAGAGCACATGTACACACATGTGAACATGTGTGCGTGGGCTGTAAAACTTAATATCATAAAAAATTTTGATAGACAGTTTAATTTATCTTATTAACAAGAATTTATTTACTTTTTTATTATCTTCTACAATACGTATGAATATTATTTTGATTTGTTTTGATTTATTTTTGTTTATTTCGTATGTAGGATATTTAATGTATTTATATCTATTATTTTTTTTCATAAGATATCTAATCGTGTTTAACATAAAACGCATATTACCAAAAAAACAAAAAAAAAACAGATATGAAAATGTCAAATATATTTGTTAGTGATTGACTGATACTGATGTCTTGTTAAGTCACTACTTGGTAAAAGTTTTCAAAAAATGTACCAAAATAAAGAAATCAATATGTTCTTGCTTATAGTTTTTTATTAAATAGGTACATTATGTTAGGCTTTTTATTTTTCGCGTACACAAGTTTCAAGATTAACATTTGATAATGTGAGCAATAATAAATTTAGATCTTGAAATTTTCACGAAAAATTCCCAGAAATCCAGATAAATGTATACGTGAAAATTTTGAAACATTTCGAATAAATAGAACTACGAGATTTTTTATAATCCCCGAAAGTGTAATGTTAATGATCGTTTGCATAAGGTGTATATAGAAAATCATTTTTAGACAGATTTTAGGTATGATAATGTGCACTATTCTTTGTTAAGCTGGAAAATGTCAAAGGCATATCAAAGTGAATTTTTGTAATGTTCAAAGTGCAAAATTTTGTTTACCTTTGCACCACAATAAAATTTAGAAATTAACAAAAACTACCAATTTGATTTATCTACCGATATATACTATATTTACTATTCAGAAGGTATTCAAATATTTCTATTGTTTATATATAAATGATTTATTTTGAAAATAAAATTTAAAATTAGAATTTTGTTTTTCGAACCTAAATAACCTATGTATGTATTCAATTAAAATTTTATTGATGTAATTGAAAAGCACAACTGATGAATAAAGAATAATTCTTCTTGAAAAGATAAAAATAGCTTTGACTAGTAACCTGTAAAATTATGCATAAATATCAGAATACACATTTACATGGAAGCATGTATTTTGCACATATGTATAAACATTAAATCTTAATTGTTTGCTTTTTATTATTTATAGATTGGGGAAATTAAGTACTATGAATTGAAAACATACATGTACATAATAATATTTGTATTGCTTGCCAATACATTTATTGCAATTAAAATATACAACTAAATGAATATTAGCATCATCATTTTATGTATAAAAGAAACATTAATTACAAAGTACATATGTATGTAGAAGGGGTTTAAAATTAGCACAGCTATCCTAACTATAAAATAAAAATAATTACAATGTACAATAACCTGGGAAATGGCGAATTAAATTAATTTAAAATTTTTTATGTTATTTTTTATTTATTTATTTTTTTTTTCTTAAACATAAGTTTATTTGCTATAATAGCCATTTAAACGTACGCGAATTATTCAATCGATTTCAATTTTATACTGTTTTTTTAAATATTGATTAAAAATTTGCTACCATATGCTGCAGTTCCCAGAATTACAATTAAATAACGATCATCATCATTGGTTCAATATATTTAACATTCAACGCACGTAACGCACATTGAACTCTTGGACAAAATATACGTTCGATCTTTTTATATCTATTATATTTATAATAATAAAATTATTTAGCAAATTTTATTCATATAACTACATAAATAGAATTTGTATAAAATTAAAGTACATTTTATTTTTAAATTATTCTAATATTACATATATGTATATGTACATATGTATATATAAATAATTTAATTACACAATTTAAAAAATTACTTTTATTTTAAAAATTAGTTTTCTTTTATAGTTAAATTCTTAATTGCGTTATAATATTCTTCGTTATAATGATACAATGTGATAAAATTAAAATGAAAAAAGTTTTTAATATAATTTTTTACAGTTATAATTTAAGTCCTTGGTTTAAAAAAAAAAGTTATAAATTGCATTTAACCTTAAGGATGTGATTGCAAGTTAATTGCAACATTTTTATATGTGCATGTGTATATATAATGCAATTTAATTTTTATGAGGTAACTTTTATATAAAAATATATTATGGTTTATATTTATATGTATGTGTATGGATTGTCACATTTATGTTGTAAAAGTTTCAAAATTATTGTCTTCACTATATTGTTAGCAAAACAAAATATACCAGTGGTATAAAAATCCTTTTCTGTAAGTTGTCTGAATTAAGGAGGTAATGTACATACAACAAAACCCCTGTGTTATACGAAGATACGAAATGTAATAAAAATTCTGTATTCTGTGAAAACCAGAATTTTATATTATAACTTGGTAATATTTCGGTTGTCTCTGACATAAAAAATTACGTTAACTGAGAATTTACCATTTAATTTATAACATAAAACAGTTTTATCAAACGCACCACGTTGTACATGGACCTCCTTTCATTAATTTTTTTTTTTTTTTTCAAATCGAAAATTTCAAATATTTACATCCCGTTCATGTGTAAACAACGTATCTGATTTTTGTGAAAAATCTATGTATGTATCGTATTTAATTTATTACCAAAAAAAAAATTTTGTTTACTTGGTCCTGTGCTATTATACTACGTAATGTACATACACGTGGATTTATTAATAAAATAAAAATGAAAACGGATAAAAACGAAAACCGAATAAATGAAAAAAATTAAAGCAAAAATAGAATAAAATCAAAAAACAAAAAAAAAAAAAACAATGTCAAATAAATTAACGACTATTTCCTCTTTTTATTGTGTTAAAATTTTCGTAGCATGATAATTTTTCCGCATGCTTCAGTCTATAATACAATACTGTATAATAAAATTTGTCTCTCTATTACAACCGTATTTGTAATTCGATATTTTTTTTTTGGTTGTAACTTTTTTCCATATATGGATTGTATTTATTACATTTCCTTTCTTTTTTGTAATTTCTAAATTTATTCATTATTTTTTTTTTGTTTTCTTCCTTTACATATATTTTGTTTTTTAGTAGTAGTACACAGACAGAATTAATTAAGTGACTTATTTGTATATCAACGATCAAAAGGATAGATTATGTTTTTCTTCGTTATTAACTTTTTTTGTTTATTTGCACGCGAAGTTGTAAATGTATACAACATAACACACATGTAATCATAAGTACAAAAAAAATAAATAAATAAATAAATAAATTAAAATAAGGCATGTGTAAGACAAAAGATTTATGACTTATGATGGTTAAAAATACCATATGAAAAATAATAACTATATAAACTACAAGTTATCTTGTTATCTGCACATACACGTATTGTTGTCTGTGTGTATAACGTCGCTTAGGCAAAAATCTTGTAAAAAACTTTATAAAATTTTACATGCTACTATTTTGTTGGTATTTATTAAAAAAATCCCGAAAAGAAAAATCAACTTTGAAAAATATTAAATTTTATTATGAAAATTCAGAATCTTTTTTTCATAGTTTTTGTAAATGTTTATTGTTGTTGTTTAAAAATTTATGGAACTTTTTTATATGTATATAATTTTTTGAAAATAATTTTATTAATTTTATTATTGATTTTTTCATTTTAAAAATATGTGTATATACGAGAATAAAAAACTGATAAGATCTAACCCATAAAAATTCAAGAACTTTATATAATTTTGAAATATTTAAAATACAATCTGAATACCGCCACACACATACTGAATATCTACTACACATACCCGCATTTTCGCCCATATGAGGAAACATGTACATGTCAGTACCAATCAATATAATAATAGAAAAACTAGGAAAAAAATATAATTTTCTTTTCATTTTTAGTTTTTTATTTTTTTTTTTAGTTTTTGAAGTTTTTGTTTGCGCCTGGTTTGATTTTCATGGGTTTTGGTTTACCTTTTTACAAATAATTTTTTTCTTTATTTCTAAAATAAAGTTTTATTTTTTTTATTTATTTTTTTTTTTTTTTTTTTAAATTGTATTAAAGTCATTTTCTTTGTTCTGCGTTTCCTCTTTTTTATTTTGTTTTAATTTAAAAAATAAAAGAAAAATGTTCATATGTGTGTATTTTTATTCATACAAATGTACAATAAAATAGCATACAGATCTGGTAGATTGCTAAGACATAAACTTACGTAAAATGTACAATGGAACCCATGGGAGCTGTTTTATAAAATTTTCAACAAAAAAAAAAAAAAAAAAAAAAAAAATTCTGTTACAATGCAATGCAATGAATATAAAGTGAATATTTATGTAGTGTAACAATACAAAAATGATAGTAAAACTTTTGTTTATTAAATGAACAATACACATACTTGTGTACATTGAACAGGTATAAGCACATACACATGTGAACGTATATACACATACATTTACAACATATATGCTCATTCTCACATATAGATGTATGAACATGCTATACCTATAAAATTGATAAAATTTTTATGTACCATACGTAATGGTATAATTTTTGATTATATGTACATTATTTATCATTGAAATATTTAAAAAAAAAAACGAAGTACATAAATTTATTTATCTCATGTTGTAGCAGCCAAAGATACCTTTTGAAACGTATGCAAATGAAATTTTTTTCTCTTTTTTTACAGAATTTTTAAAAATTTAAATTTAACTCATTCGTATTTTATTTTGTATGTATGTCTATATAAAAAAGTAAACATTTTTTGTTTTCATTATCATTTCAAAGTTTAACGTACTTATTCTATTTTTAGCATTATAGCCATAGTCTTGTATAAGATTTTGTAATAAAGTGATATTATAAAAAAAACAAGTCTATGTAAATCAATACAACTGAAAATGGCAAAAGTTAAAACCTTCAAGTAGAAAGTTATGTGTAGGTTGTAATTTCAGTGATTATCTTATGTAATGATGTCTTTAAAAATTATCAAGATTTTCAAAATTTGTTTAAAAATAGTTTGCAAAATGATCTTGTACATACTCGTACACATTTTTGATAATAAAGAAAAAAAAAACAAAAAAACATATTTATGTTTATTTTAAAATTACAAAATATGTACACTTGACAAACTTTTTTAAAATAATTTTGAAAATTTAAAAAGAGTGGGAGTATTTATTTGTATGTTGTTTTATAAAATTATCAATTATTAATGCTATGTTTATTCTAAGTACTCGTACTTAGCGTACTCGTAAAGTATGCTAAAACAACATCAGCTTTTAAATATTTAAACGAATTCTATTATTGTTGTTGTATTTATTTATGTAAACAATAATTTAATCCTGTTTATACCTCATATTCGTAATTATATCATAATTGTATGTGGTAAATTTGTACCCTAATATACTCATCTACTATGTACATATATATGTATGATGTAATATTGTAATGAGCTTAATAAATTTATATGGTACTTCATATATTTCTATGATAAATAATAAAATTGAATATTATCAATAATGTTATCATTGTAATAAAATAGAAAATAATTCTATGTGTATGATATACTAAACCTTGTAATAATTACGTGAATGAATAATCATGTACATACAGACGTATCTGATATCTCTTATATAAATCATGCATTACACATTACACAGGTTGTATGAATGAATGAACGTATGTACATACAAATGTTACGTCATACTACTTGACAAAATCAATCATAATTAAAAATCATATAATTAATCTAAAAATAAAAATAAAAAAGGAAACAGGAGATTAAAACAAATTGAAAAACATAAATTTTTCATTTAACATCTGTCACAAAAATTTTCATATTTTCCATGTACACACATAATACATGTCTAATCATGTACCCCGCAACAGTATACTTAGGTAATATTATATTTGTTGTATTCCTATTTTATATCCTTAAATGATTATCGTTTTTATTATTTGTATACGCGTGCCAACATCGCTTTTATATTCATTAATTACAATTCGTAATAATATCGAATCAAATTTAAGGAAAAATGTGGTTTCGAAATGACAACAACGGTGAAATGAAAAATGAGAAACAAAAAAAAGAAATCGCGAATTTTTAAAGGTAAAATAATATTAAAATGAATTTTGCTTTTTTTCTTTTATTTTCATTTTACGATGAAAATTGTTTAACCGTTTTTGACGAGATACTTATTAACTAAATGAATTTTTAATAAATACGCTACCTCGTATATCAGCATGTACATATTTATTAGGTGTATGTGTGTTTAGGTATGAATTTTATGTAAATTAAATTTCCATCAAATTTCCAGAATGAAAAATGACTTCTAGACACCATTTTCATTTTTGGCCAAAAAAAAAAAAAAAAAAAAAATTCAAACGCGTACATATGTACGTTAATTTACATGAGTCAAAAATGTAGTTAAAATAATAAAATGTACGTGACTAAAAGTTAAATAGAAAGGATCTATTTTTGTATAAATATCATGCATTTACAGTATAGCATTATACAGGATTATGTAGTATATGTATAATGAAATAAAACGAAGATTTTTTTTTTGTCATTGTTTAAATATCAACCATTTTTATTATTAATTCAAATCTATAACACCAGTAGTCTCATGATAAATTCAAAAAAAAGAGAAAAAAAAAACACAACTCCCATATTGCGTGTTTAAATGTAATAATTTTTCCATTTAATGTTTTCATATTATACATACATAGTTGCATGTGAAAGTGACAAATTTCAATATTTTGCTATTATTAATAAAATTCAAATGTTTATGATATTTACGAAACGAAAGGTAACAATCGATAAAGACAAAAAACAAAACATAAAAAAAAAAAAACAGTAAACAAATCAAATTAAAAATGAAAATATAAAAAAAAAAAAACAAACAAAAATAATATTCACTAGATTATATTCATAAAAATGTTCGTACAGTAAAAGCGGATGAGTTCGTTTAAGTTTGTAGCAGTTAAACTAGAATAAACAATAATGTTAAGAAATAAAATTAATTTAAGAATTTTGCCAAATTTACCCAAAGTCAACCCGCTCTCACTGTATATTCGTATTTACAACGATTTTATATAAAATAAAGTAAATATTATTTCTTTTGGTTATTCTTTGGTTTTTTTTTTTTTTTTAACTAAGCAAATGATTACATTTACATTTCAAAATAAAAATAAAAATGGAAATTAACACAATTTGTGGGTGCTAACGCCAACACAAAAGATAGACATTTTAGGCATTTAATATCTGATAGTGGTAAAATCGTAAATTTTAATTTCACCCAAAAAAAAAGTTTTTTTTTTATTTTCTTATTTCATATTTGTATGTTTGTAAGTGAAATTTCTATGAAATCCTTTTATAAATGAAAATAAGCAACAACAAAAATAAATAAAAAATAAAAAATTAACACAAATGTAACAATTTAATTTCGAAAATTGCCAAATATGTCATAAAAATAAATTACTTGAGATTAGCACAAGTGGTATACCGTAATAATTTTGATAATTTTTGGTGTACATTTACTATGTCTAAAAATCTTTTGTTTTACTATATATTCTTATATATGTACATATGTACATCTTTAACACGTATACATACAAATTTAAAATCTAAATTTTAAAACCGTAAAATGTATAAAATATGCGTGTATTTATGTTCATGCCAAAGAAAAACTTTCATTTTAATTTGCTTTATGCATTTCCTTTTATTTTTGGTTTTAGTTTAGCTTTCTATTTTACATGAAATTCATATTCACAAGTGTAATTAAATTTTACATTCATACATACATATATGTAATAATGCTTGACGATGGATACATACATATGTATCCTACAATTAATAAATTTATATATGGTACATGGTTGCTGAATGCAAATACAACATGTAATGTTATGGTATACACACAGAGTGACTCATTTTTTTTTCTAAAAGTTCAAAGTTTTTCTTTTCATTCATTCTTGAGGATAATTTGAAAGTTATAACACCTCGAAGCTTGTTGAATATGATTTGGATATTAGAACCTTATGACTTCTTAACAGCCTACAAGAATTTTACTTGAATTTAAGTTCTCAAACCAGATGATCTTTAAAATTTGATATACTGTTAAATCCTTGCTAAAATAAAACTTTTACAAAACATTTCAATGAACAAAAATTTTTAAAATCGCTTTAATGTGAGATACCTTGTAGATTTTCATTTCTTCGTCCTTTTATGTACGAGAGATGTGTAACAATTGTATATCATTCATATGGAAATATTCATATGTACTTATGTATAATATATGAACTTACAACAATATAAAATCAATTCAGAATACATACACCTTTTTAAATAATGCTACTGAGCTATAAAATAATTGAAATTGATCTGATTGAGTTTTTACAAGTAAAATCAATGTCATATATTGAATTGTATAAATAATTAAATTTACAATAATCAATTCATGCATGCATATATGTATGTGTTTGTACATATACAGCAGGTTACACAACATAACCATAGCTATATATATATACGTATAATACATGTGTGTACGTTTACACACGTACATTTCAAGAATCATGAATGTAATATTAAATCAGAACTTTAAAAATGAAATATTAAACAAATTAAAATGATATTGAAATTCAGAATATCTAAATTTAATTTTACGTATATTTGTACAATACTAAATGCACACATATGTAAATTAAACGGATTTTATTATGCAAATATTAATAAAGAAAAAAAAATTTTTTTTTTTGAATCAAAGTGCAGGTATGCAATTTTGAATTTAAAATTTTTATTTGTTCACTTAATTTTCAATTAAATTTCTTTTTTCTATGTTATTGAAATACACCACATATGCATTGTGATTTATGTACAATTAAATTTCGAATACACGTATGTGAAAAACCATATACACGTATTAATTTAATATAAATACAGTGTTAATCTGTACACGTAATAGAGACTGATGTAATTACAAGTATGCGAATAATAGGCGATATATTGAATGTACAAAAAACCATTTTAACTATAACCATTCCACAGGTATCCTTTTTCCACGAAATTATAGAGATTAATTGCAATAGTTAGAGTTCATTTAAAAAAAAAAAAATAAAAAAAAAATAAAAATAGTCGAATTAAATAAATTTATAAATAAATTGTAAAATTAAATTTTTCGTTTGTATTGGAAAAAAATTGTTAAAAAAAAATAAAAATAAAATTTCAAATTGTTTTAGAATAGCATTCACGTTCAGAATATATGAATCAATTAGTCCCTAACCCAATTCATTTAATAATAATTTACTATAGTAAAAAAAAAAAAAATAAAAAATTTTGGCCTTAAAAATGTTGAAAAACGTATCAGAACAAGAACTGATAGAACTTCCTGTGTACGATTTCGTTTTTTTTGTACACTTATTTCTAATGTTTTTAAATATGGTATGCGATTTAATATGTAAATCATTTTAAAAAATTTGGTTAACTATATTGTACCCATTTTTATTTAGTCTGTATGTGATGTGATTTAATTGAAACTAAGCTTAGTAATAAAAGAAAATGATTTAACACAGACAAAAAAATGTATGAGAAATCATAATTTTTTCTATTTTACTTCAATTTTTTCTTATTTTTCCTTTTATTTCAATTTTTATTTTTTTTATTTTACCTTTTAAAAAATGTAATGAATTTTTAACAAATAAAAGAAAACGACCATTTTATGTCATTTCTCAAAACTATTAAATTTTAAACGTTCATGTTATAATACATTAGATTTTGTTTCCATTTTTAAAAAGGAAAAAGGTTTTTATTTATTCAGTAATTTTTATTATAATTTTTTTTTTTTTTGTTATCATCCTACACACAATGACCAATGCCAAAACCAAACTAACAAAAAAAAAAAAAAAACGAAATTGTTCACATTAACATTTATATGCCATTCATCTTGCAAACATGATGATAACACGTACAGTATAACATGTGCCAATGACAACCAAATGAAGTATTTTTTATTTTGATGAATAAAAACGACGATGAAATATTTTAGATTCCCCTTTTGTTGTTGTTTTTGTTTTCTTTTGTTTTTTTTTTAAATATTAAATGATGATAATAGTTGTAAAAAGGACATGAAATATATCCGTTTATTGTACATTTACCCAAAGATTTGTATATGTAAATGTTATTTATGAGTTAATTTAAAAGGATATACATATATTGTCTTATTTAAATAAAAGTTAAAAATATTTATTTGAAAAAGAGAAGACCGAACACCAAAACAAAACAAAAACTACAAGAAAAGAAAAATTATCACAATGCTCAGAGAAACTTGATGGAATAATGTGCAAAATGGTGTAAAAGATCCTTAGATTGAATTGATTAGGGGTCCTTTTAGGGGATTGAGATTCTTATAGGGGAAAGTTATATTAGGCTATCTTCGACCTTGGAAGGTATACATACATATATATATATGAATATAGGAAAAATAAATAAATAAATTATAAAATACGAAATAGTACATAGCCGAGTACGCATTCATACTTTCAAAGATAATTAGTTTTGGTGACAAAAAATAAAAAATAAAATTTCACTATACAAGTATTGTAACAAAATTTTATTTTCCAACAAAATCTATAATTTTCTAATTAATTACATTTACATTGATTTCAAATATTCATAATAAACAATTCGTATTTTGAATGAATTTTTTTTTTTTTTTAATGAAATATTCTAAATAATAAAAATATTCGATTTTAAAAGAGTATTTTTAATAATAATTTATCATTCTACATAATTATATACATACATAATATACAGGCAGAAAAATTATCTACAAAATATTTTAATGGTAAAATAACGTTCATAAATATGAAAATTTCTATTCAATATCTCATCGATTTAATTTGACACTTAATAAACATGACAGCAAAATGAATTCAAATAATAATAATAAAAATAATTATAATACAATGTGATTGGGTTATTGATCAATTTGTTCGTCATTAATAAAGTGTATATGTACATATGTACATACGTACGCTAATGCATTTGTTGTTGTGATATTTACTGAACATTAAGGCAAGTAGTGCTTTCGTAATCAATACATTTTCTAGTCATCAAAAATGAATTAAAAATATTTGAGTATATAAAAATATACTATATGTATGTATAAATACATACTCGTATTACACCAGAAAGCAATCAATTATTTAATTGGCTGTAATAGAAATGCTAATAAAAAATGGTAAACAAAATGTTAAAATAAAGAAAATCTTTGATTAAAAAAAAACTGAAAATGTAATTAAAAATAAACAGAAAGATCAATGAAAACAAATTAAAGGAGTGCCTTCAGAGGATAAGGTACTAAAGAATAATTTTCTTTAAAATTCAACATTCAGACGAAATATCATTTGTTGTTTATATCATAACGCTATTGAATATGTATTAAGAACTGTGTGGGTGTATGTTAGTTTACTGTACGTACGGGTAGCGCAAATACACACATATTTACATACGTACACTACATGTAAAATAATTGACAAAAAATATTTTTTCCGTTTATTTGTACATAATATTCGTGTCATTACATGTGACAAAAAGATAGATAAAATTGACACGTGTAATATGAATAATTTATTGAATAAATATTACTTTTTATTACATGTATTACAATTTACTCATACTCGTATGTATGTACATACATATATGTATTTTTAATATGTGTTTAATCATAATGCATTAAAATGCATTTTCGATTCTTGTACTAATATTTATTTTATATGCTGACATTTAACATGTTCATGTCATATTTACACGATTGTATTTATGTAATGTACAGGGCCGACTCTATCTGGGTTCTCTTTGCCCAGAGAGCGTTGAATAATTGGGATGGCAAATTTTTAAATTACAGAGATTTAAAATTTTGAATTACAAAAATGAATAGGTCACAATAAGAGCGAAATTATCAAAAATTGTCTATACTCTGTCCACTTATATTATGCATTTAAAGTCTTATGGGAGTACATATGTATGTCTTTTTTCTTCTCTTATAATTTCTAATTAGACTGTTTCATGAGCAGTATTACCACAATTCTCAAAGCTTTTATTATAATATATCAGATGCATTTTTTGAATATCAATACATAGTGATGTGAAATGGCACCACTTTAAGTAATCGCAATAAGACCTTAAGTGCATGTTATTAGTGGACAAAGTATAGACATTAATAGTTTTTTCTTATTTATTTAAATTTTTAATCCTAATTTTTCTAGGTGAGACTATGGGTGACAGAAACCTTAACATATGTCCTGGTAACGTACATAATAAAAATTAATTCGTTAATTGATTTTATATCCTTATATTTAAATTCATTAATGTTTTCAATACTTTTGTTTTTGTACTGTTTTAAAATGCAATCATTTTTTGTAAATGTAATTGAATATGTACGTAATCCCTTTTAATACAATTTATATGCATTAGTACATATGTAGTAAAAAATGTTTATTAAATTAAATAAAGATCTAAAGTCGATTATTTAAATAATATTTGTTGTATTTTACATTGCTAATATTATGATTGTGACATACATTTAAATGCATGCAATACACCTGCTGTTTTTCAATCAAATATTACAACAATTTAACATAAAAGCATTATAGAATTACATGGAAATTTAAACAAAAAGTTAAACCTATTAATAATGCACAAATGTTTTTAAAAAAGTAAATATCATAAAACTGAAGCGCATTTGCCAACATATGTATGTATGTATGCGTCGACAAATTCAATTGTCAATTCAAAATAAAATTTAAATTTTGTACGTAAATAATTCTATCCTACTTAAATACCTTTTAAAAATGAACATTTCTAGAATTTTCCCAATTGTGCACTTATTTTTCAAATATTATCCAGGCATTTTCTTCATTTGTTTTATTAATAGATCTACAGTCCAAATTGAATTATTATCATTTTAATCGATGAATTTATGTGAAATATCAGGTATTTTACAAAATATCCTTTTTGTTTTGCTGATGACAAAATTGTGTTCATGTAATTTATGCCATGTGTGGAAGTCATTTTAAATCCTTCAAACTATATAAGAGTATAATTTAAAAATGGATTCTATTTTCATACGAATATACTTTACAACTCCTTTTCAGAAGTTTGGCCATAATGTAATCAATAAATTCGTATATACATATGTAGATGTTTACTTGAGAATATGCACATGCATTATTTGTGTTTGTATGTATATACATACATATGTAAATGACGAAATTCAATTTACAAAATGTAAAATAAAATGCACCTTAATCTGTTATTATTTTTAACATGAGAAATGCATTTTTAATACAGTTGTATTCATGAATGTGCAATTTTTATTTCATATTACTATTATTCACTTATAATCATGTACATGAAAATTGGGAATTCATATATTCGGGATAATTTGAATCGTATGAGCATAATAAACGATTTTCTGTGATATTGCTACTATCAGCATATTATATAAGTAGTATTGGTGCAACGCGGAACACGAATTTTTATAACTCGATTTTAGCTTAACTTGCAATGTAATCTCGTGTAAAGCGGAATTTGAAATGAATATTTATGTACGTATGAACACAATTTAATGGAAATAATTTTTTTGTGGAATGTAATTACCATGTAATACGAGAACTATCAGTATGTTATGCAGGATTTAAACGAGGTGTGAAAATTTCAAATTCGTTACATTTCAAATGTATTATGTATGCCATATATGTGTATTTTCACATACATATGTATGTATATACATATATATGCTAAATACTAGTATATTGCAAATATTTCATTTTAAAAAGATACAGAGAACATTGAAATATCTAAAATTTTTCTAAACGACAAAAATACATACACACACAAACATACAAAGAGGAATTTACAAAATATATAATAAAGTATATAAATTACAGAGGAAGAAAAGATAAAATTCACATATCTTAAGAAAAAAAAAACGATTGAATTTTCTTTTATATTTATTTTTGATAACAAAGCAGTAGATAGCTAGCGTTTTATAAACGTGGCACGTGGTTTTTAAAGATTTATGGCGAAAGAAGAAGAGAAGAAAAAAACAACTAAGATGTTTATATCAGCAAAATCAAAACAAAAAATAAAACAAATAAAATAAAATAATATAAAAAATGTGTATACGCTTAACGTATTGTTAGCGAAAAATAAAAAATAAAAAAAATATTTATGTATATGTGTACAAAATGTAATTTTGGCCAAATGCCAAAATATCAAAATTGTACTATAAAGAATTTCTTCGTGTATTTTGATTAGTTTTGGTTAGTTTTTGGTGCCATTTTAATGAGTAAACGATATCGAAAGTCATAAAAACTGTAATTTTTTTTTTGTATTTTATTTTGTTCACTTGTAAAATTTATAATTTTCTTTTTCCGTTTTTGATTTCTTCTTTTTAATTCGTAATTTCTGGTATTTTTGTTTATCATTTTTTTTTCTATATTATTTTTTGTTTTCTTTTTTTTTTTAATCATATTTTATTATTAGAAAACTAAATACAAAATTTTATAGAATGCAATAAAGAGAAAATACGGTTAAAGAAAATACATATACATATTTAAATAAAAAATTTTCTGATCAGTAATATAATCATGTTAATGGGGAAAAACCGAAGAATATGAGAATGATTTAAACATTTTTCTTCTATTTTTCCTTCTCTTTTCGTAAATTCTTATACTGACTTTATCACATTATTACGTAGATATGTACGTATATGTCCTATAAAAATAATAGACATTATCAATATTAAACATAAATTTGTACATCATACTTAAATGTAAATTTTCTCTATAATGTAAATGTTAATAGAGTTTGTTGATTTGTATGTACATATAATAACGTATTGTACGTAGTAATAAAAGCCAAAACTTATATAATGTTATTATAATAAATCGATATCATATTTATGTCATCATTATTATTATTATTATTATAATGGTACACACTTTGACTCTGTAAGTTTTGAATGCACAATAAGGTCACATATATAATACAGATACATAACTAGTATAGTATAATATAACATCTGATTTATTTGGGATGGCTATTAAATTGTATAAATAAATTTATTGTGTACTTATTGTGTGTGCTGTACATATTAAATTTATTTTATTTTTTTTTTTTTCTTGTGTATGAATACATGAACGAACATAAAGGAAAAATGTCATGTACACAGATTTTCTAAATCAAAAAATTTTTCATATATACTTACATATAGTTTTGTAATACCTATACTTTTATCTATAGATATATACATATGTATGTACATGCCACAGAGTGTATACATGTAGTATATAAATTTTATAAGGAAATAGCACAACAAACGAAAAATTGTGAAGAAAATTTATTATCACAATGGGAATTTTCCTTTTTCTCATAAAGAGAAAGAAAATTACAAAATACAAAAGGGAAACCAAAATAAGATATAGTATTTAACTGGCAAAATGACGTTAATGTGTGTAAGTGCTTATACTTTGTATGTATTTACGTATTCATGTTGATATGTGCTTTCATACATAATATATACATAATTATAAAAGCTGTGATCAAATTTTCTTAATTTATTTACTTTATTTCCTTTCATTGCTTTTATTATCGAAAAAGATTTAAAAGAATTAAGTAATATAAAGAGAAGAAAAAATTTACTTCTATATAATACTAACAAAATTACTGATATTTTAAGATTCTATAATGTGACAATTTTAATCAAAAAGGAAGTAAATTGACATTAAATGTGTATTGTAAACATTTTTAATGTTTATTACAATTTTTATAGCTACACTGATTTTGTATCTTATTTTATAGTACGGTATCCTTGATGGTATATTAGGTACATGTTGTGTTGTTTTTATACAACTGCATCAGTTAAAAAAATAAACTATGTAAAATAATAACATAAAATTACATCACAAAAAGAAAAAGGAAAAATATGTAATGTAGTTGATCGTTATGAATTTATATTATCTACAGTTTTACGCAAATACAAGTCAGTATATACACATATGTATAATTATGTAAAAGACCTACGACAATATAAAATATGATAAAAACCAATGTATATGTGTATGAATATAATACGTTACGAAAACTTGATAAAATCTACAGACATACAAACATACAATCCTTAATATTTAAACGAAACAGAAATGTGATGAAAAAAAACAAAATGAAAATCAATAAATTTTTCATTACATTATAGTCCATAAAAAAAGTCCTAAGTTATAATAATCCTTAAATGAAAATTAAAAAAGAGAAAGAAAAAAGTTCTATTTAAGTGTTAAATAGTCTTTCGTATATAATTAAGGATTACATGTTTATATTATTTTGTAATGGTTTTTTTTTTTTTAATTTTTCAAGTAAACTTGAATTACAACGATGTTATTTAAGGATTTTATTTTGTTTCATTAATGAATAATTTAATATTTTTCCTGGAAAAATATAATGCATAAAACAATAATATAGTATATATACAAAACAATACAGATCCTTTTTCTATACGCATTAAAAAAAATTGTGAAAAATTATGATAGTAAACATTTTTCAAGCATACTTATACGTATTACTGTGTAGTACCATGATAAAAAACAAATATGTATCTTTACAAATACTAAATTAAAAATTTTGTAAAAGAAGAAAACATTGTCCCTCATTTAAAAATGTTAAAACATTTTAAAGGAAAACAGAAAAATACAGAAAATCAAAATTTTCTACAAGTACAAACACATTATATAATTTTCATGTTTTTATTACAACCAAAGTGAAAATGTACATATTTTCCTTTTCCGTTTTCCGCTTTCTATCTTCACATATACATATATACAAACATATACTCATATAGGGAAAATGCGCAATGTATTTATTATACATAAACGTACATCAGCATATAGCCCATGTCATACTTATGTTTATTACATTTATATACATTAAAGTTATCTTCATGTTTATGTACGTGCATGAAAATATAAGTGTACATATTATATAATTCTTTCATACTATGTGTACAAAAGTATTACTTGGATATTACCAAGTATTACGTATTTTCTTTTTCTCATTTTTCCTGTAATCATTGCGAAACAAACAAAAAAAAAGAATATTGTGAAAAATATTTTAATTTGGAAATTGTATGTACATACATACGTCCGTATGTTTTTTTTTTTGTGAAAACAGATGATTTGGAAAATTGAAATTATTTTTGATTGTACTTTAAAAGTTTTTGTAGAAATGATATACAGGGTGATTCTGATTACTACGATGTAAAATCTTGAATAATGCCTCATTGGAAAGATTGAAAAGGGATGACATTTTTATAAAGAGGATTTTGAAATTTTACGAATACTACTCGGCGCCAAAGAAATATTTAGAGAAATATGTATGTTATAACTTTAAATGTTATGACATATAGTATGTTTTACTTTATTTTACCTACTTTTATCATTATAGAAGTGAAACGAAAAATACATTTCTGAATAAAACGAGTAAAAAAATAAAAAAAATGCCTATTGTACGTGAACTTTTACGATATAGTCCCAATTATTACGCAGTGTGGAAAATACAAATTTTTTTTCTTATGTTGTTTTTTAATTAATTAATTTTTTTATTCGCTTTTCATAGAAATTATCATTTTGTTTTGATTTTTTACATGGTATTGATGATAAATAAAATTTAAATTAAATTTTTGAAATTATGATACATAAAAATTCTAGAATTCTTTTTAAAATTAATTTAATAAATTATATTTAATTAATAAAGGCCAAATTGTTTTTTTTTTTTTTTTCTTTTTTTTTACTAACCTTCAATTTCATGTACATGTACACTGTTGTTGGCAGTTTAATGTCTGTAAGTGTGTAAGTATGTTTATAAGCATAATTTTATTTGTTTTAACATAGACGTATTAGATGCATGTGATGTACTTGTGCACATCATAAAAGGATTATTCATTCGATGTGTAATTTTAATTTTCAAAAGAAAATATTCAAAGTGGAATTATATTTGTGAAATATTCATTCTTATGTTAGGGGCTTCTTTTCTTTTATTCTCGTTTTTTGTTTAAATTAAAACGTTGAAATTTTTAAATTTCTATAACTCTTATGAAAAACCCAAGAAAAACCCAAAAACAACTTGAAAATAGATTATCATAATGTATTTATACGAGTAAGTGAGAATTGCAATTAATGAAAAATGTAAAAATAAATGAAAAAATAATTTTTGATAGCGATTAATAGTGGAGTATGTATTCATAGCATTTATACTTGTGTGTGTGTGTTATTAACAATTATATAATTTTTTATTACAATTATAATTTTTACTTTTATCATTTTTATTGTAATTAAAAGGAAGATAAAAATAAAACAACAGATGTTTAAAAATTAATTGTATTTTTCACTTTTAAATTATAATTTTTAGTATATAATACAACAGTTCATTATTATAATGTGTAAATTATATTAACGTCTCAAGTCACAATAAAATTTTCATTTCATGCACAAATGTATACTTTGCACCTTTGCTTCTATGTATGTACATATTTATGTATCTGTACGTATAAGTGTAATTTAGATATGTTTCTATGTGCTCAATTCTATATTTTAATTACGTTGCGTACAGTAAGCGTCAAAAATGTTACCGATGTTGAAGCTGACGTAGGTGGCATTATTTTCCATTTACAAATAATTTTTAATTGAAATACAATTTAAATTTTAATAATTTACAAAACCAGATACCTAGTAACTCAGATATTCTATATATTTATGTACATACGTATATACCATTCACATAATTTTCTAATTGTGTTTACAATATCTGTTCATAACCATCTAATTATCTAATATTTAAAGCTATTTGAAGCTTTTACACAAATTTCATTTAAATCAATTAAAAATTTATAAATACATACATATGTATGTACACTACGTTAAAAAACGTTGGAAAGATTATTTCGAACAATTTTTTTTCTTGAAATTTTTAGTATATCTCCTACAGATTTTCACTTGTTAAGTGTGTCCCTGCGGCTCTTTAACTTAGTAAATTTGTACATATGTATATTCAAACATTTTTGATGCTGACTGTACACACACATGTTTATATGTATACCAATTATTTGTAAAATTTTCTTCTTTAATTGCTGTGTTTTTATTTTTATCCTAATTATGCACCTTCATTATTATCATATTTCTACATTGAGCTGTACAAGTTTTTGTATACTTAACAAAACTGTAATTAAAAATTTAGAAATGAAAAAAAAAAACATTTTTTAGATATACAGACAGTTTTCTCAAGTTCGTATGAAATTGCAAAAAAATCATTCATGTATCATACGTGGTACAATCAAGAAATTAAAAATAAACATTAAATGTAAATGCTGATAAAACAGACTGAAGCCCTCCTCCATAAGGGCTGTAACGAACAAAAATTGACAGATCAGAATTTTTTAAAAAGAAAATTAAAAAATAAAAAACTCTGTAACTAACAGCAACCAATTCGAATAATTGAAATTTTACTGCTCGTGCAAACACACATATAAAATTGAAATAAAATACATAGGTACGTTCATGTATAAAAAATAAATAAATTGTTTACCAATGAAATCCCTATTCAATGCAAAATTATTTTTAAAAACAGAATTGAAAACATAAATAAAAAATACAATAATAATAAAAATATTGAAATTAAACGGATTTGTCGTTTTTCTTTGTACAAACCAAATTTTTATTTGAGAACAAAAGTTAAAAAACAAAAAGATTATATGTACGAAGAATATCGCATTTTATTTATTTTCAGAATTTTCTTTTTTATTATTATTATTATTTTTTTTTATATAAATAATAACGTTAAAAAAAATAACGTAAAAACAAGTTTGTTGACAACAGAATTGATTTTATATTACAACGTAATATTTTTCTTGTCGAATCTACCACATGTATCTACATTGGTAATAGAAAACCCAAACCTCGTTGTTATGGTCGTAGACAATAGACATGATCATAGACATATAGTATATGTAGGTACATATATAGTATATGTACTACGGATGTAGAGGTTTCTTTTTGTTTCGAATTACATGTTGCAAACAAGAAGACTTTTGAATCCAATACGTGGTATGTACGTGTATACCACTAGACCAATAATTATTCAAGGCTGATTTAATTTTCAAGGATAAAAGTTGGAAAACAAACTTTCATCTACTTTACCTAGGATTTGAACTCAGAACTCTAGAGTAAAAAGTTACGAGGTAATACTCTAGTTGCGTCAACTTTCCAATATGTACTATAAATATAAGTATTTTGAAAAACTATTCCGGTACATCTACATTTATATGCGCAATTAGCGAGCGTACATGTTTAAAATTAAATATACCCAAAAACAACCATAAATTATGCTATTTTCATATTTCCTGTATATTATTTTTGTATCTATATAACGTGCAGCCTTAAAGAACATTTTTAAGAATTTAAGGTTTAAAAACAATTTCATTAAAACAACTCATTAAAAAATAATAATTTGATTATTTAATTTTTTCCTTTTTTATCCACAACCGGTATGAAAAATTTTTGTTTTAACGAAGAAATTTATTATTGGGTTTAAACTTTTTTTTGATGGTCAGTGCGTGAAGGGCAAAGAATTAAGTACATAATTATGTGAAAATTATGAAATTATGTTTTTTTTTTTACGTATGAATAAATTTTGGTATTTATTTTATATCATGAAAAAATTTAACCTTTAGGGACTGCTATACAATATACGAGTATATAGGTAAACGTACGTACATATGTACACATTTGAGTGTATGTACAAAAAGAACGTATAAAAAAACGGTACTAAAAAACATATTGCAAATAATATATCAAAACTTTTTACGTAATATTCGTATATAATAAATTATGTAACTATCAAAAGGGTGTAACGTCGTCGCTCAATGTAAACGTATTACAGAAGGATAATTAAATTAAAACAAAAGAGAAATTAATGATTTTGCCAAGTACACTACACTACTAATTTTTTACTAGAATTTCAAGTCCGAATTCCAGCGCTATAATTTTCGTCCTCGAAAATTCACTTAGTTTTGAATGAATATTATTACTACACGTGTTCTACTTGCCCACGTTTACTAAAGTTTTAGTAAAGTTTTAGTAAAGTTAATCGAGTTTGTAACGACAAGTAAATTAAAAACCATGATTGGTTTTATGCCCTATTGTATAAATTGAGTTTCACTAGTGATTTGAAATTAACCGAAAATTATAGGCATACGGGGGGAATATATAGCTTAAAGGATTTTAAATAAAATATTTGTTTTTATTTTTTAACCTTATTATTTTCTATTGTATTTTGTTACACTGCAGTAAAATGTTAAAATTTTCCAATTATTGTAATTTTCATGCATATAGAAAAAAATTTGATTCAAAATGTAAAAAAAAAATGTACGAAATGCATGACAATTCAATAGGAAGAAAAATCTACATCACATAAAAATAAATTTTCATTTTACAGACAGTTTATTTTTCTAAATTTTTGAACAAAAGTTCTGTTATGCACTATAGTAATTTTAGTTTTCTTTTTTTTTTTCGTTTTTCGTTTTTATCAATAATATGTACAATGTCCAGAAAAGTACATGAAACATTCAAATGTTTTCATGGTCGTCCTTTTTACAAAGAAAAATAAAATACATTTTTATTTTTTATTTTATTTTTTTTTGTCTTATTTATAAATTTTATTATTGTGTGCATTTAATAGAGTTTTCATACATTTTATTTTCTATTTCCATTTAAAAAACTTTGTATAAAAACAATTTTTGGCCATATAACATAAACATACATTCTCTCGTTTATCCGTTTTAATTTTATATGTTCTTTAAAAAGGTATATATAAAAACATACATATACAGGATAAAATTATTATTATGTACAAATAAGTATATAATGTGTATAGAAAATGTCAACATGTTTAACAATCAAAAAGAAAACATGCATGTGTGTATGTAATTAAAATGAAAAACAAAAAACGTAAAATTTTGCATATGTATGTACATTATTTATCCCAATTGGAAAAATGAGAAGATTTTCCATAGAATCCAAATATTTCCATAGATTCTTAAATACTTGTAAAATTAATGCGAATAGAAATTTATTTATCAAATGAATAAACTAAATAACGATGAATTTCTTGAGGAATGTCAACAAAATATAATGTTGTTACATTTAAATAAAAAAATAAGAATAATAAATAAATAAATTATTAAATTATAAATAATATTATAATTTAGAAAATTTATTTTTTTAGAAAATAATAAAAATAAGAAAATTCGAAAATTGTTGAAGTGCTCATGTGAAAAAGAAATGCATGTAGAATATCCAAAGAAAACCTTCTGAACTCTTAAGCAGATTTCCAAATGCATAAAAGAAGACTTCCATTTTCAGCTGATTACATATAATAAATATACGAATCACTTATCAGTAATGTGTATGTATGTACGTATAAGTATGTATGTAGTGAAAATTTTGAAATTCCTTTGTAATATTGTGATGTATATTTTAGATTGTGAAAAATTGTATGTATATCATATATGTGTAGGTATGTGTACTTTAAAATTGTAAAATTGTGATTATATGACAAAAACAGTAACCTCAAAATGAAATAAAAATATAAAAAAAAAAAGAATTAATTTTCAAAGACCAAACAAAAGACAATGACAAAAATAAAAATTTGAAAAATGAAAAAATAGATGTCAAGAGTTTTATTATAACACAAAAAAAAATATATAAAAATAAAAAAATAGAAACAAAAATAATATTAAATAAAAACAAAACAACGAGAAGCCAAGAAATTAAAATGAAAAATTGCGGACAATCAATTCTTTGTAAAAAGCACATACACATATATACATCTAATATGCATGCGACTGGGTGTATGTGTGAATACATGATAAATGAATTTTTATAAATACGTTACATATGCATGTACATATGTATTTATTAAGAATGTATGGGTGTAAAATAAAATCACAATTCACAATCACTTGTAATAAGGGTCGTGTTTAAAAATAATCTGCATTGCGAATTTTCATTACGTACATTACAGTACGTACGTACATGCTAAGCTCCCTATGTACATTTTCTAAAGAAACATATTATATGCAAAGAAAGAGGAATTTTTAATAAATTTTTTCTGATATCACACATTTATAATATCGGCACTTTGGCATATCATCATCATCATTAGACACTATAACAAAATGGATTACCCTGACTTCTTGGGAAATTCATAAAAATAAAATAATGTTGATTTTATTGTATAATTTTACTTTATTTTATTAAAATGTAGAAATCGTGTATTTTATTTCTCATCATTTTTAGACTTACATTTAATTATTTTGTAATAATTTATTTATCAATTAGGTGGCAAGTTTTTGTTAAAATTTTTTTTTCTTCTCTAAGTAATCAATAGATTTTTGAATAAAACGTTTTTCATGTAATCTTCAGTGACATGTGATATCAACAATATAAAGACCAAATGTATCCAGAGTTAATTATGCATGTATATTTGTACAATTGACATAAAATGATCCCGAAAAATGTTCACGATTTGCTGATACCTAGGATATCATCATCATTTTATTATTGATGCACGTATGATTTTGTACAAAAAAAAACAAAAGAAAAAAAAAACAAATTGTACATAACTACAGAACTGAAAAGTTAAAAGGAGTCACGTTTTTCCAATTTTCACAAAACAAAATACAAAAAAAAATTTTTTTTTATTGCTTATCGACTAGTACATAAAATTTGTATAGATATTTGATGACAGCACATTTGGGTGTTTTATCGAATTGAAGAATGTATAGTACATTATTTTTTTTTATTTGTCAACATCTGATGATAATGATGTTGACGATGATGAGTAAAAAATTTTACACTTCAATTCTACATAAACGTACATATTTACCAATGTTTAGACATATGTATAGTTTCCTTTTTTATTTGTATACACACAATGTACAGTATTTGTACAGAAGCTTAAAAAAACGAAACTTTTTTTAGATGATATTTTTAGGAATATGACGTATTTTATTATTGGAACAAATTTAATTTTATGGGCGAAAAAATTGCCCAAAACGTTAAAATAAACTTTTTTTTGTCACGATGAGGATGAGGATGATGGATGAAAAAGAAGACTATAAAAAGCTCCAAATCTTGAGAAGTAAGGGAAGAAGAGGAAGTTAGAAACCGGTAATCAGATCAATATGAAGTGGAACATATTGACATAAAAAAGACAAAGATATTTGCTTGAAAATCCGACATTAAGCACCCTAAGGTCTAATACTGAAGATGCATGCATATACCACATACATGTGTTTGACTAACACATATACATACATACATATGAATTAAATAATTTAAAAAACTGTACTGGCTTTGTACATTCACATGTATATACTTATATGTCTATACAAAAACGGATACAAATTATATAAAGCGATGGACAATATGGGAATAAAAGATAATGAAACTGTCATCATTTTTTAAGTTCAAATGTTGTGGAAACGTACACACACATGTATGTATATTAGGTCTGTATAATTTTGTAAAAAATAAAAAATTTAATTTAAATGAAATGAGAAAGTGACGATGACAAAAATGTGAGAATAATAAAAATAAAAAATTAAAAAAGGAAAAAATACAAAACAATCATCGAGTACACATGTGTAAAACAAAATGAAAATCAGAAAGAAAATCATTAAAGGAAAAATCAAAAATCAGAAATCAAAAATAAGAAAAAAAAATAATGATAAAGGAAAACACTACAAGAATTAATCACTTTCTTTGACAAGATAAAGCGATTTAAATTCACGCTTTGATAGCAAAGAAGGACGACAGATTTTATATACATATGTACGTATTGCAAATGTCAGTATTTTCACTATAGATACACAAATAAATAGAGAAATGAAAATTCTAAGATACAAAACAATAAGAAGTTTCTTTTGACATTTTTAAGAAATCAAAAACAAGAAAAAAAAAAGAAAATGCGAAGTTTAATAAAGGCCTTTGCAAAATATAAGATTGGATAATATTTGCATGCATTATATTTTACAGTACAATACATTATCGTTGAATACATTTCTTTAGCTTTTTTTCTTTAGTCTCACTTTCTTGTACATAATCAGTACATATTGTATAACACGGTATTTCAGTGATTTTTAAGGACACTCATGACGGACAATTTCTGTATATGAACCGTGTAATTTTTGCTTTTGAAACTACATAAATATATTTATTGAAAAAATTTTCTATAACATAAATCTCCGCATAACAGAGAATTCCCTGTATTTAAATAAATGTAAAAGACATATTATATGGAAAATTTATGTTTATTTATGAAGAATGAATTCAATATAAAGTTTCATAAAAAGGATATGTCATCGATTTCCGATACAAATTTATAGTTATTATAAATACAGCAATGTACTTTACCCTATCTAATAAATTTTGTTCTGTAAACTACCTACCTACCCACCTATTTATTAACAAAGTAAAAGAAAAGAAAATTTATTTTCTTGAATTTTTTTCTGGTTTTTTGGTTTTATTTTTTGTTTTTACTATAGCTTTTATTTAAAAAAAAAAAAAATGGAAAAAAGCTACATATGAAACCTTTTACTTCTGCATGAAAATAAGAAATTGAATAATAAAAAGGAAAATATTAAAAGGAGTGCCGAAGTATACATGTATAATATTCCATCAGAACAATAAAATATACATAAATATACATATTTATGTCGTGTGTCGTATATGTATGTAGTTTTAGTTATTTACTTTTCATCTATTCACTATTTTCATGTCATAGTTGTATATTGAAAGACGAAAATTACTTTATTTTCATTTCAAACAAAAGAAAAATATCTTATGTATATATTTACTTTCTATTTATAGCAACAATACATAATGAACGCCTGTATAAGTGCATACGTGTATATATGGGTGTACATAATGGTTTTGTTTGTACGGGTTAAATTATAAACTTATGAAAAACTCAAAAGTACTTGTATACATACATACATATATATTATTCATATTGATTTTCCTTGCAAAATTTTAGAAGTTCTAGATGAAAACTTATTTATTGAATCTTGAATTCTATTTTCAATTTATTTATAAAAATTTTAAATCAAATTGAAAATTTAATAAAATAATAAATAAAAGTTACGTATGTACATACATATATAGTATACATTTTTAAAATTCTGTTTTATTTTAAAATTACAACGTTAATATGTATCTTAATAATTTTTATAATTTTCTATTTTCATAATTTAATTCATAAAGTAAATGCATATATTTTTGCTTTAGTATTTTTTTAAGTGTCTTTTTTAGTATTAAAATGAAAGAAGAAAAATATAATAAGAAATGTAAGAAAAAAACATGCATTCAAACATGCGAATATACTTTGAGTATTATTAAATATTGCATGCAGGGCGTTTTATAGTAACATGTGTCCTTTAATTAATTTATATCCACAAGTGAATAATCCGTGTATGATGTCTTATGTTTTCTTTTAAGATAGTATTTGTATTTTATACATAAAAGGATTAAAATACCAATATGATGAATGGGTAGACGGACATGTATGTATGCATGTACGTATACATCAATATTAAAATCAGTATGGTCAATGACGTCGCATTCGACTCCTTGTAATTATGAATAATATAGCAATATTCCTGACTGTTCTTAGATGATATTGAACATTTTCATTTTACCTGAAATGAAATCTAACGAAAATCAGAAAATTCTTTTTCATAAATTAAAAAAACAATATATATTAGAATGAAAGTATTTTACTCTGTAGTCTGAAGTAGCTGTGTATTTCGTGTATAATTAGAAAATGGAAATAAAAAAAAATATTAAATATGCAATTTATTCATTTATTACATGGTATTTTGAAATTTTAATAAGACGTAGAATAGGTGATGTCATTGTATTGTATACACACACACACACACACACAAAACTAGGATAAAATAAAATACAAGAAAATGCTTTTTTCTTTCAACCATTATAATTATGTATCCTGGGAATGATATACACAAATATTCTAATATAATGTATATTCTAACAATTTTAAATTTTCTTGAATCTCTAACTGCATATTTTTTCAGGATTTCAACATTGCATAAATCTTGTTTATGTATCTGTATAAGATTTGTATGTGTAGCTATTTTTACTATATATTATTGTACATTTCCATTTCAAATCATCTTATATTGCATATATATACATACATACATACATTTATATTCTATGCTATAAGGATTAGTAAATTTTCAATTCAATTGCAACTATAAAATAAAACGAATAAAAAAAAATATAGTAAGCAAAAAAACAAACAAAATAAAACATGAAATATAATAAAAATGTGAAATATACAAAATTAAGATGATTCTTGTCTGTACTTATATTTTTAAACTTTATCCTTTATCTATTTAGGTCAATTTATAAGAATTGAATATAAATTGATGTATGTATACGTGTTTGTGTGTATACGCATACAAATAAATTTTAAAAATAAAAAAAAGGTCCTTGTATATGTTGAAAATCGTAGACTGAGTACATATTAGGGATACAAAAATATAAAAAAATTACAAGAAATGAATATAAAATCGTATAATTTAAGAAAACTTTGACATTCCAGTGACAAACCATATATGTATGTGCACAGATCATATGTAAAATAATACACACAACATATAAAATCATTATATGATTAAGAAATGCATGACTTTTATATTGCACACATTCACATACAGATAACACTCTATACAAAATAAATTTTTCTAAATCTATCTAACTGTTTTGTATTTATTTTGAGCCTCACAAAACATGATTTTGCAAGACACAGTTTTTTATTAGAGCTCAACTACCTAATTATACGGGGGTTATCTGTACGTATATTCGAATAAACACAAAAATCTGCTAAGAAAAATTACATTACATACACACACAAAACATAACATAATAAAATAAGTTTCTGTGTAGTTTGTATGTCTTTTTTCCCTACGACATTTGAATTTTCTGCATTTAATTGTGTATCATACATACACTTAAATTCAGTAAAAAAAAAAAAAAAAACACACACAAAACTCTATACATGCATACACAGTATATTAAAAATTGCATATACAAGCAGAAATAACGTATTATAGTACTGGTGTCGTACATAAAATCGCGGAAATCCTTGATTTTTAATATAAAAATGATAAGAATTTTTTTTATACATGTTGTGCACCAAGTATGTGCATATTTATATTAGAAAACTTACAAACTCATAAACTACATAAACATGTAATAATATCTTATATCTGCTCTATATTAAAATTATGACCCAAGCAATATGTCTATTTTTGTATTCATTACAAACATTACACAAATTTACAAATACACATATATACATGCATATTTTACATAAAATTATATTGACTGCATGTATCAGCAAAATTAATAGGTTATATGACATTTTGAAAATTTATTGAAATTTTCCTGTAACTACAAAAAATATAAACTTGCAAAAATTTATAGGTGTACATAAGTACATAAAAATGCATAAATGCACGTATACAAATACATACATATTATTAGATTTATTATTTCCCTTTACCATTTGTAAAAGATTTGTACACATAAACAAATGAAAAATTTTTTATTATATTTACAAAAAAAGTTTATTAAATAATTATTTTTATATTTGTAAAGTTTTAAGCTTTTCTAATACTATGAATATTATATTCAAGGATATACGATAATAAAAAAGTAAAAAGTTTAAATCATTAATCATAACAGATTAGAATTTTATTGTATTTGAAGTTAACAAACAAAAAAAAAAAATGTAAAGAAAATATTTATGTATATTTTTTATGTATTTATCTATTATTGTATTATTTCAATGTCATGTGTAATCTTTCAATTACACACTTTATTAAAATTAAATTATTTATGTGACATTTTGTATTAAATTTGAAAAGGTCTTGTGTTAAGTGTTTATGAGTATATTTGTGTTTGTTGAATGTGACCAAAATGGATTATGATCAGCTGATAAAATTTAAGTAATGAATAACATTACTCAGACTTCTTTACAGAAGATCGAACAAAAACTTGTAAAGATTAGAGAATCGGAAGTTCTTCCGCATTGAAAGTCCACCCTATTTTAGTCTGATACCTCTGAAGTCTGAATTGGCTAGTGCTCTGTTAAGTTTATTCATGAAAAGCTTGACATAAACGTCTTTTTTTAAAAGTTTCGTTTTCCTGGTTCTTCAAGTGCTCGGTTTTTCAACCGAAAAAATATTGTATAATCACTCTATTTTCTTTACCCTACTGAGCTGGACACACCTCGTACTGTTATTGCTATTATTACTACTCTGTCAACATCTCTATCTTTTTTGGCTTTTAAATTTAACATAATTCTTTTGAAATAATTTACAACTATTTTTAAGTTATATTATTTTCAAAAGTAATTGATTTACATAAATATTTTATTATTGGTATATTTTCCAGGATTTGATTTATAATTAAAAATTTCATTCAAAAGATTTTGTTTAATTTTATAAAATTGAATAAAATAAAACCAGATATTATGATAAAGAATTTATTCACTATAATAATAATTTAAATTTTTCATGTTTAATAGATTGTATGATATAATATATCTTTTTTATATAAAATATAAATCTCTACGTACATTCAATGTAAACTGTATGAATATAACGTATTTTATTGCTATACCTAAAAACATACATACATACATATGTGTACACGATACGTGCACAGTAGATACATACCAGATAATATTTAACGTGAAAATTAATTTATAGCAAATTTGAATACCTTACCATATTAGGGTACAATACAGGCAAAATAAAATTCATGATATGTAGAAAAAGATTAATTGAATATAATTTAGTTTATTTGTTTTCTCTAAAAAATTAATCATGAATAAATAATTATACATTATATTTAGATAGTGATTACATATATCTAAATGTTATAGCGTTTAGGCACATGTATATGAGCCGTTTATTTTAAAATTGGTAAAAATTACGGAAACGAATTATTATTTAAATTAATTTCTGATTACATATTAAATAAAATTTCAGTGATGTAATTTTGTATTAATTCCTGAATGAGTTTGCATATGTACATATGTAAGGCAAATATATATTAAATGATAAAAAGTGACAAAATAAATTTTCATAATTTAAAAAAAAAAAAAATTGTTTTTGTAAAAATCCGTTATGTACGCATACCTATATACGCATTATGAATGATAAATTTTGGTAAATATATACATACATACATATTTGAATGGAATTCATCTATTACATTTATAGATAACCCTTGTATAACACGATAGTACTATTATACTAAAACCCAATTTACAAATTGGTTAAAAATTCTAAATTAACGCGATTACGCACATCTCATCTAACACGAAAACTTATTAAAAATTTCGCTTGTGATGGGCAAAATTCTACGTAAAATTAATTTGTAAAATTGATTTTTCGCATAATACGAGGACTACATGTAAAATAAATAATATATTTAAATTTTTTCAAATTTTTCAAGAATAAATAACATTGAGAAAAAAATGTATTTTTTTTTTTCATTTTAGTTTTTCCTAAAAAGAAAAAAAAAACAAAAATGAAACAATGATAAATTATATACAAGTCTGAATTGAAGAAAAATGACATGAACATTGTATTACAAAATACATTTGTATACGTATATTACAATATGTACATTTCAAAAGGATCTATAATAAGTTATACGTACATTTTGATTTTACTGTTGTTGTTGTTATTGCTGTTAATTTCTTCGTTTCCTAGTTTTTCCTTCGTTTATTTTCTCTTATTATTGTATTTATATTATCTGTTTTAGTAATTTGTTTCTTTTTCTTTTTTTTTTTTACTGAATTATTACAATAGCAAGAGAAACAAAAATAAACCCACAACAGATATTATTTCATTTTTGTATTTGTTTTTGTCTTTTGTTTATTTATTTATTTTTTTATTCTTATCTTATTTTATTCATTTATTTATTTATTTATTTTTTTTTTTATTTTGTTAATAAGAAATTCTTAGGAACTTATAATACATAGTAGAGTAGCATCATATTTTCACTGTACACTGTTACAAAATAAAAACTAGAAATAATGAAAATAAATACTAATTTTCTTATTTCTTTTGAAATGCGATTGCAAGAAAATATTCATTTACATACAGAAGAGTTCTAAATCTGTAATAAACATAAAACACAAAATGAAATTAAAAAAAAAAAAAAGGAAATTTTCTTGAAACAGTGAAACTTGTAAATATATGAACACTTGTAGTGCTTAGTCAGTCTCTTTCAACTTGATCGTTTCTGTCTGTCTGTTTCGGTCTGCTTTTTTGTTTTGAACACTAGCATAAGTTAGCCAAGGATTTTTGCATCACAAGTAGCCAACATAGACAGATTTCACTGTATGCAATTTTTTCTATGGTTTTTGTTATTCTTTTTTTTTCTTGTTCATTAATAAGACGTTTTATTTTTTTTTCTTTTACTTTGTTTTCTTCTTTCGAGTAAGAAGATATTCGCTTTATTTCATTTTATATACTTGAAAAATTATAAATATAAAAACAAATATTGAAGAATTTTTGGTTTTAATTACAATTTACATTTTGAAGATGTATCACGTGTACGTCAAAATTCCTTTAAAAACAACCAAAATTATTAACGTTCAAATTTTAAAAATTTAATTTTTTTACAAAAAATGTAGAATAGTCTTCTATGTACCAGTATCACCCTTTGAAATTTTTGTTTAAGAATATTTATATTTAAAATATAAAAAAACATATTCTTCGTCAAGTAAATTAAATTAAATGAAAATCAAAGAATATTATTAAATCAAGAGATTTGAAAAATTGTGTTAATTTTTCCTTTAAAAGAAGAACATTTTTTAAGACAAATTACGTTTATTTTACCCAATTTGTGTAAAAAATAACGCAGAAAAAATAATAACAAAAAATCAAATATAATAAAATGTAATGGTTTTTCCCTTAAGAAAATTTTAAAATGCAAATTATTGAATTTTTAGCGAATGAAATTTCAGAAAAAAATTAATTTGAAAATAAAATAAGGAAAAATCATGAAACATCAATTATGTTTCACAAAATAAGGACTGAAAGTAAATAAATGTAATAAGAAATAAATTAAAAATAAAAAAAAACGAGTAAAGAAAAAGTTTCCACCCACAGAAAAAACAAATAATCGAAATTTATAAATTTCAAATAAAATTGAAAAAAAGTAATGAAAGACAAAGCAATAAGACAAGGATTATTATTTATGTATAAACTTGAGGATTTTACACAGGCAAATAAATTTATATGTTTTCTTTTCATTTTATGTTTATTTATTTTATTTTTATTTTTTTTTTTTCAAAAATTAAATTAACTCGAATAAACTTTTTTAATTTGTTATCATGCACGCATCATCTCTGGTATATCCTTTTGTATTTTAATTCCAGTTTATTTTATTTATTTTTGTTTTGTGTTTTTATAATAAAGAACAAAAAGGAAATTAAATGTTGTACAACATTTATAATAATCGCTCATGTACGTGGAAATATTGATAATAAACGACTTTGTTTCGTGGATATAAAGATAACCACAAAGAGAATAAAATAGCAATGAAAAATTCGCGATAACTTTAATAAAACTGCAAGGAAAATCCTGTTATTTTTCTTTGTGTTCTGTATGTGTTGTATTTTCTTTTATGTGCTTTTTGTTTTCCTTCAAGTAACTTTTTTTTTAGTTGACTGATTTTCACTTCAACTTTTTTCCTTCAAATTTTCTTTGTTTTTTCTGCTGCATTTTTTGTTTGTAATTGAAAAAATTAATTTTTTAACTTTTTTTTTCATTTCACTAAGGACACATAATTTTTTATTTTATTTAAAAAAAAAATACATGGAGAACACATAAATGCAACGCAATTAAACGCAATCAAATAATTTTAAATGTAGTGAGACATTCCATTAGGTATATTAAATTTATAAAGTGTCCTCACTATTTAATTAAATTATTTTTTTTGTAATTTTTCTCTGCTTTTTATTTTTTATTTTTATTATTTTTTTTTTTTTGTAGTCACACACACACATATAAAAGAACAAAATTAAAAAAAAACCATTAACAAAAAGGAAAAGGAAAACCTAAAATAATTCGAAACATTTAAGTGAAAATGAAATTAATTATAAATAATACACACATCCGGCGCCCGAAATGATATTGTGTGCTCATGTATTCAACACTTGTAAAATAGTCCTTTGATGACTTTATGATCTTTTATGGTTTCATAAATCACAAAAATAAAAACATATTTCTTTTCTTTTTTGCAATTTTATTCAATTTTTTTAAATCCTTATTGTCTCTAGAAAATTTTCTTTCAAACTTGCTAATTGCAATGTATTGAATGTAATTTTGTTTTTTGCCTTTTTTTGTTTTTTGTTAAGGATTTAATGTTTATTCAAATTAAACCAGATGTTAGGCATTATTCGAAAACCAGAAAAAAATAAATTCATGTAAATAATTTCGTTTTCCTTTTTTTGTATACTGTACACTTTTTTTATTGAAAAAAATTTTTCAATTTTTACCTTTTTTCGTTTTTTTATTTTTTGTTTTTAGAAAAGAAAACTGAAGTTCCTTTTCATTTTTACAAAAACAAAATAAAAATGTTTTAAAAAAGATGTGAATTTTTCTTTTGTTTTTTTGCGCGCGTCAAAAACTTTTGTTCTCTGTATTTTTTAAAATAAATAAACGTGATGATACAAACAACCAGTTATTCGTGCCTCAAAAAACAAACTAGAGATCATTATTATGTATGAAACTTTTATACGAAAAGAAAATATTTATACGAAAAAAAGAAAAACAATTTTTGGAAAATGTAATTATTTTGCATATGTATTTAGAAACAAATTCTCGTATGTACGTTACGTGTGTGTATTTTGTTATTGGAAAGTTTGTGTAAAGAGTAAAAATCTAAAATTCAGTAAAGACATACATACATATGTATATAAATTTCGAAAAAGCACAAAATTGAGAATTATAAAAAAAGAAAATTAAAAATGAAAATTTGTTTTCTTTTTATCGCAAAAGTAGAAAAGCTTTCATAGTAAAATGAAAGCTTTTTTCTATTGTTGTATACCTGATGAAAAGAAAATTACATTTGTACATGAAAATTTGTTGTTGCCGGCTTTCCTACAAACATATGTACATGCAAATACATAACGAGGAAAATTGTGAGAGAGAGAGAATATTCGTATTTATAGAGTACAATATAAATTAACGTAGATATGTATTTTGTTGTATTCAAGAAAATTGCAAAATAAAAAATAAAATTTGTTTTCCAATTTCGAATTTCACGTTATATGATAAAATTTATGTAAAAAAATATATGTTAATTACTTTACGTTTATATACACGATGTATATATATTTATGTACATGAATGTGTATCTAAACGTACATCCATTAAACGGAAAATGTACATATACAGCTGATTCGATTACATACATACACGTAGATACATTATACATGGTATATTTGAATTATTATTATTTTTATATTACTTCAGCCCCTGAGGTAGTTTTCATGATTTTCACGTATGTACATAAATACGTATTTTCATTTCTATTATTATTTTCAAATTATTTTTCATCAACTGGAATATATATATATTTTTTTTTATTTTATAGTCATCAAAAACTCGTAAACACATTTTTAAATAATTTTCGAAACAGATTTAGATTTTTTTTTTTTTTTATTGTAGATAAAAATAAGACTATTTTTACAGATTGTTTTATACTAACGAAAAAAAATAATCTAAGATCAATACGTTGCCAGTAAAAAAAAAAATCAGTGCTACTTGAAACATAGCTCAATCAACTTGTGTGGGCGTCCAAAATAGAAAAGGGATACAGAATTTTTTAAGTAAATCATTCTTTCAAAATAAAAACAAATAATTAGTTTTAAAAAGTTAGCCAAGTTATAAATAATGTAAGTGATCAATTTTACTGGTTTTACTGTATCATGAATTTTGGTTTTTCATTTAAACTTTTAAAATATTGAATACGAATGAAAGATACAGAGTATAATAGAAACAGATTTTAAAAAATCCTTGATGTATAAGCATTTTTTCAAAAAATCCCTTATTTTTCTTTTATTATCCTGTTTATCAAATCAATAATATATATACGTATATTTGAATATACTATCATATTTATATAGAAGTAAATAAAAATAAAAATAAAATTTCAAAAACAAACACAAATAAGAAAGAAGAAAATAACGAAGTAAAATTTTCTTCATCATAAAGTTATAAATTTTCAAAATATGTAATAATCATAATACGTTGTAATGTGAGTATCATGTTATGAATATTAATTTGAATTTTATACACAAGAATTTGAAATTAGGTACATGCATGTAACGACGACTTACACAAATATATTTTTTTCTTGTATACAAAAATATGTAGTCACATATACATGTACATACATATGTATGTATATGGTAGAGATTTCTAAACCTATATGTCCACGGATACCATGACATCATCCAAACAGCTTGTGTGTTCTCTTCAATATTCTTCTAATTATAAGGTATACCGGTCAATGAAATGTAACTATATCAAATACTACACTAACTATAAAATCGATGTTTTATTAGTTGGTGATTACGCCTTAGATACCAAAAGGTTCAGAATCCCCTTACATATTTATGTGATATATACGCGATACACAATTTCATTTTTTATGTATCCAGCTTGCAATAATCTTTTACATTAATTTTAAGCACGAACAACATAATGGATTTTCAGTAGTATTCAATTTACAGATGCAAAATATTTATTCAAATTGCTAAATTCAAAATTTCTTTTTTTTTTTTCTTTTTTTACCTGTAAAACATCCTGTGTATTAATGCGATATGTAATCGAAAACTGAAAAATATGCATGTAATGTACGTACTTATAATCAAAAAAAAAAAGTACCATGGAGATCTCTCTATGAACCATTGATAAAATTTTAATGCCGTAAATATACCGGAAATGCTGTATGTACATAATAAAAGGTTGTGGTGATTAATAACTAACTTTCGTTTATTCCTGTCGTGTAAACTGTAAATTTTTTATAGGTATGTATTGTGTAAATTTTCAATAAATATCAATAAAACCTTATTAGGATTTTCAAAAGAAAAAAAAAATTTGCATTATTTGTAATGTATGCAGCATGAACACAAAGATATTTTGTATCTTTATTTAATTTTTTTTTTTATTCAATCACTTTTCCATTCATCCTGCAAAAGAGGAAAAAATGGAGAAAGCACAGAATAAGGGAAATTTTTGAAAAGTCAGTAGCAGTTTGAGAAGTTAATTAATAAAATTCTTGATTTTTTATTTACATGGGTTAACTACATATCCTGCATACATGAAAAATTTGATTTTCAGGATTTTGTTGTTTTTTCTTATTTTCTACATCCGTTACTGAACAAAAATTTTACTTTTTTTTATTTTTAATCAAATTTCAAACCAAAATAAAATGAATTAAAGATGGATATGTGTTACAAAGAAAAAAAAACTGAGTACCTTCATTCATTGGATTTGTTTCATATTATAGTTGTATTTATACTCTATCATTTTTTTTTGTATATTAGGTCTTTAACATATATGGGTACGTAATCATACATGTAAGTGTGTATATGCATATTTATATTTGCTGGCTCATGATTACAATTTAAATTTTTTTTTTTCAAATATTTGATATACATATGTATGTACACGTATGAACACATGTATGCTGTACATATGGAGAAATGATAAAATATGATAACTTCCAAAAAGCTTTCAACTGGAATTTCTTTTCTTTATGTGGTTGTTGTTCTTGCGTGTACATACATATATTTTACTAAATATTAAGGATACAGTGTGTGTTTGTTGGTTCGTACATCAAAATTATAATCATATGTGCGTATGTGTGTGCAATTTTTCAAATATACATATGTAAATCATATAAATGTGCGTGATATATGTACATAGATAGGTGTGTATACACAAAATTTGTCTAATATCCTTGTACATATTATATATTCTTTCCTTTATTTTTTTGTACATATTTTATTTTTTCTTGTTCATTCTTTTTTGTGTAAAAAATCTTCTATAATTATGCGTCGCAGTTTAAAAACTGACGGCAGACAGGTTGGCGGTTAATATCAAAATTTCAAAATTATAGTACATTATTGGATATACGGTATACGCCGTATTTTACTTTTGATTTTGATTCTCATTCATATTTTTGTTAGCGGCCTACAGACTATATTGTGTATCTTGATTTTCAAATAACTTTTTTTTTTTGTTTTGGATTCCTTATAAAATTTTCTTTATCATTATATTTTTTTATCAAATTTTTAATTCAGCTTATATATGTATCACTAAGTTCGGACATTAGGTTTGCATCTATGAAATCAATTTTTAGTTGTTTGTTTACTTATTTTCACAATTTCTGAATTTTCATCATTTTTCGCTTATGATAGTAATAATCAGTTAATATAAATTTATGTACTTATAAGCTCTAACATAAAATGTTCAAACATGTATGTACGTATGTATACAAATTTATTGAAAAACGTAAAAGAACGCTTAAAATTTTATTTTATTCTCTTATATTTTCGACTAAAATTTTTCTTTAATGTATGTTCCTCTTTTCTTTTTTTTTTTAAAGCGCTTTTAAAAAAATATATGACCTCTAGAATATCCCAAATTGATTTATTTTATGTTCATATTAAAGGAAAACAAATGTTTTTTGGGCATTCTATTCTAAAATGTATCCTTGTATTTTGTTGTGTAAATAAATTTCAATGTAAATATGTATCATAATATTACCCACAATAATTCCAATGTTATAGTGTAACGATGTTTAGTCAATCGAAAAAGGAACATCCATATATACACATGTATGTATATATGCACGTATATGTTGGTTCATATTATTTTGTCAATATAATGTCGTTGAAATATTTTAAATCCGTTTTTATTTTCAATTTTTTTTTTTTTTTTTTTATATTAAAAGGAAATATTGCTCATTTTACGTAGGCTTTGTATGTAATAACAAAATCCATGTATCATGTAAAATTATAAAAGAATATATATTTGTTCATATAAAACATGTAAATACTTTAAAGCCATTGTATATGACATCGGTATACAATATATACGTATGTATGTAAGTATGTATGTACATATTAAAATCCTTGAATCCTTATACATCATATAATAATTACCTACGCATTCATTTTCATATAATATATTGACAATAAACACACATCTACATACATATGTACATAAATACAATACATATTTTATAGATACAAAGAAAATTATAATTCAAATTTTATACACAACATTTCCTTTTTATAATGTGAAAATTTGTCAAAAAAAAAAAAAAAGAGATTTCTTCTATGTTTATACGTATGTGTGTATATATACGAAAAATGTTGGGTGTACATCAATTGTTTTAGAATAGAATTAAAAAAAAAAAGTATTTTGAAAGAGAAAGAATACAATAATAAAATGTACATGTGTACTAAGTAAAAAAGGACATTAAATTAGAGGAGATACAGCACGATGAAAATATGTAAAGGAAGATCGCATTAATAAGACAAAAATAAAATAATAATAAAGTGATAATTATGCTGATGTATAAAAATCGTTTGTGAGGTTAAGATGTGAGTTCAAGTTGATTGTTACAATACATTTTATAAAATGTGAGGAATTTCATAATAACCTCAAGTCTCAAGTAATTTATAAGATTTTCTCAATTACAAAAGCAAATATGTATGATTAATTCCATACATCAAGTACACATTTACTAATTTTACATACATACGAGTACACAACATACGTTTTTAAATCTGTTACAATAAAATTGTTGTACATATCACAGTATCAGTACAACGTCATATGGGAAATACATATATGTAGATATTGGAATTTCGAAATACTTATTACAAACTCTCAAGAGTTTATTGATTCCTAAACTGTAAACTTTTTGTAACTACATACATATTTGCTATGAATATTTAATGACATGTCTATACTGAGAATGTAGAAATGTAATTATAAAAATTGCTCAGAAAATCTTAATTAAATAAAAAATAAGAAAATTTACTTAAAGTATAAATTAATTTAACTACATAATAAAAAAAAATTTTTTTTAATACATGTATTCATGCATATTTAAATTATATTTCTGATACGATTTTCATAATTTATGTACAGACAGAGATTTACTTCAATAAAAAATTAAAATGATAAAAAATCGTTATTTTACAAATTATACGCGAAAAAATATGACAAGCAAATAATGTTATAAATACGAATTTAGAATGTACTTAGAAGTTTCCTTTCAAACAAATAGTTTTATTATAATGTGAAATTTTTTAATGATTTCCTTTCTTTTTTTTACTATTATTGTCGTCATTTATTATCATTACTACATACCACTTTTCTTTTATTTTTCTCATTTCTTTTTATGTAATATAATAAAATTGATATCAAATAAATTTTCTTTTTATATCTATTTAAAATTCCTTAAAGCATTTATAAAAAAGAAATAATAATAAATAAAATAAGAGACTTGGTTTCTTTTTTTTTTAATTCTCCAAGTAATACGTGATTTTTATAATATGATGGCTATGGTTCGTAAAACACTAATACATGTTTAACCCCAGGATGCATAAGAAATGAGAAAAAGATACTTTTAATCAATTCCCACAAAAGAACGAATCAATCAAATTTATTTTGATTTTTTGTTAGCCATAATATAGTATGAATGATCAACTTAAATTCATGGTCATATATAACAACCATATTTTGTTCTTGTTTAACGATTGATTGAGAACGAATTTTTCTCAAAAATGGAATAAATTCGAAACACACACCGATGGTTTAGCACCTGTGTGATGGTGAATCTAAGGGTTAAATAAATATGTTTAAATGCACATTTGTGTTCGTATTTATATTCTGTTCAAGGAAATTACTATATATATTTTATTTCGGGTCTTCATATAGATTTTATTCATATTTTATTGAAAAAAAAAAGACAAAAACAAAAATAAATTTTTAAAAGTGTTTTTTTTTTATTAGTTTGTTTGTATTTTTTTGGAATTTGGCAAAAATTCTTATAGAAGATTTTAAACCGTTCCTATTTTATTTTTTATGTTTTTTCTATCTATATGAAAAGTTAAAAAAAATTCTTTTTTTAAAAGTATATGATTTTTTGTTTTTGTTCTTAAATGTACGATGTATCACATTTCTACTGTCTGAAGAGCATGTGTGCATTCATATATAGTACATTCAGAAATATAATACATTATTATGTGCATATTAGATACAGTATATGAATGCATATATGAACATTAAAATACACACGTGTGTTGTATAGTAAACACTGCTTATATTTTATAGTATGTATATTTTTATATGAAAAAAAAAAAAAAAATTTGAAATCAGTATCTTCATTACAGTTACAGCTTTTTGGAAAAATTTCATCTTCAATTCCATTTTATCTTTTCTAAAATGATATATGAGTATGTTCTACATATTTATATGTATGTGTACACTCATGCATGCAATATAATGTGTATCTTCTTTAATGTTTGATTTTTCGATTATTTTTTTTTCTTTTCTTTTTTTTTTTTTTTTTTAAACAAAAATCTAATTTCATAAAGTGAAGTATTTTTAAAATACTACACTCTATGAAATGTACTGTATGAATCGCTGAATGTGCATACATATGTAGCACGTATTTGTACACAAAATGAACAAAATGAGAATATTAAACATTTTCATATAAAAATACGAAATATTCTTGTACATTCGTTCAATATATAGGTACACACAGTATATGTATATGTATGAGTGTATGCCAAAATGAAATATTATATGATTATTACACAAATAAATTTGTTATGAAGAAAAACAGAAAGACAAAAATTTTTAAGTTAATTTAAATGATACTGTGTGATTTTCAAATATTTACATATTTTCTTAAATGAAATATTTATGTATAACGAAAAGGATGTTGAAAAACGAGCTTGTGTTTTGCGTTTTTTTATGTATGTACATACGTATACATACATACATATATTCTTGGATATTAATTAAAAAGTTCTTTTGATTATTTAAAGTATATAGTTGGGTCTGGTTATATTATGAAAAAGGAATGAAAATCACGTAGTTAGATAGATCCTGGAAAAAGACAATGCAGTTATAAGAAAATAGATAGAGGACGATCAAAAGCTTAATGAGTAAATAGAATTAGGAAAGGTATGAGAGTGATAAACTATGATTACACGAGGTAAAAGCACGTGGAGATGTGAAATGGAACGAGGATAGTAGGTCCCAAATGAAATGACAGAGTGCAAGGACGAATTGATTTTTTTTTTTTCCTCAAACTTTTTCACTGTTGGTTTTGTTATATAGAAAATAAATACAAATTAATTTTAATTTACAAGAAAATTAAAAGAGTTTATGTTCACTAATGGGACTTATTTGAAATTTTTGGCACAATCATATTCGTCAGTATGAATTAAATTTTTACAAAAAATTTTACAAAAAAAAAAAAAAAAAGTTATGTCTGAATGCCCTGAACAGACGTTCTTACATCTAGTAAAAAACATAATTAAAATTTAAAAACGCCATAAAACTCATTAAAAATATTGAGAATTCTTAGAATCTTGAATTAGACATTTTTCTCTTAAAAATACTTTATATTTATATTTATTTGTTTAGTATATATATTTTTTTTACTTTTTTAATTTTTGTATGTACATAGTTAAGATGATTAATTAGGGGTAATAAATATTTGAAGGATTCTTGTGAATTTTATTTTTATCCATTCATTTATATTAACAGAAAACAGAAAATTATTTCTTTCAGGTATGGGTTAAGTACTAAAATTATAAAAAAAAAAAGTATGAAATTGTTTACTTGTGTATGTACTTGTAATATTAAATTCAATTAAAAATGACTTGAAAGTCAACTCAACACCTTTATTCATTTTTAATTCATATTTGCATTGTATATTTTCTAAAAATTGTATTTTTCTTGAATTTATTATTTTTCAATTGTATCGCCCTCCTCTCCCTATAATGATTTTTACTTTTATACTATCTATACAGAAACATGCACATTAACTGTATATTTATGTTTATATCTATGTAATTACATGCACATAATTAAAATAACACTCCTCAGTCCTCTATGTCCTGTATACACAATGAACATCTCTGGAGCTCAATTACTTACAAAAGGAGGAAATTCAACAGCCAAAGGCATTTTTAATTCTACATATACCTACACGTACATATATGCATACATATTCATTAACTTTTCTTTCGATGATGATGGTAAAAAAAAAAATTTTTTTTGTTCTTAATAATTTTCCCTTTTTTATTTTCTTTCTTCTCTTCTTTTCTTTTAATGCCTTTAATGCTTTTATGTAAAACAGTTTGTGGGTTTAAATGATGATGATGATGATGATGATGAAATTGATAACTACATATAATATGTATCTTCATGAAAATCATCATCATCTTCATGTACATATACTGCACATACAAATATTCTTTGAGGGTGTTTATGTGTATACACAATAATTGTATAATTTGTACTTTTTTACTGAATCAGCATTAAAACCATCATTCTTTAATTTTTTTTTCCTTACATAAGTAGTTACATTTTTTTTTAATTTTTCTATTTCTGTTTGTTCAATTGTTTAATTATGTTACAACTATCTGTTTAAATTTATTTATTTTTTTTTTCTTTTATGTAAACTGGCATTTTGAAATTGTGTGTGGCGGAGAAAAATGTGTCTCATTTTTTTTTATATACTTAGTTATAAGTATAAACATGAAAAATTGTTAGCAATTATATTGCCCATCATAGTCTGTTTTTTTTGCATTGTCGCATTTTTTTTTTTTAACAATTAATTTTTGTCCTTCATTTGTATTCTGTGTATAAATTTGTGTTTTTAACATTTTAGATTGTCAGTTTTTAGAATTTAAAAAAGAGACAGAATATATAGTTGATGACAGTATGATCACTGTAGCAACATTTTTATTTTTCATAATGAATACATTTAGCTATGCCTAAAAAAATGGACCATTATATAACATTGCACTCACTTATACCCTACGCTAACAAGTACATATTCTATTTAAAAAAAAAAATGAATAAAAATAAATAAATAAAAAATAAATGTATTCGTATAATGAAAATCTTTTAGATACTTGCATAATTACTACTTTACTATTTCCTTTTTAAAATCAACTATAAAGATGGGTCTACGCTGAAAACAAAATAAGTTTTTTATTCAAGATTATTTTTTTTTGTCTATTTTTCATAAATACCTCATAATTTCTTCAATTTATATTCAAACCAACTCACTAATTAGTTTGTAATTTATTATTTGTTACAGAGGTATTTTAAATATTTCATTTTTATTTTGTGTTTTTTTATTGCCTTTTTTTCTGTTTTTTATTTTCAATGATTTCATGTTAAAAGTAAAAAGAAAATTTGAAAATATAGACATTGTAATGCATAATGGGCCTCTTGTAAATATTTTCGCAAAATTTAGTTTTAATTATACAACAACATCTTAAAATAATGTGGGAAAATAGAATATCAATAAAATGCTAGAAGCACCAAACCACAAACAAAAGAACCTACATATACATATGTATCTGATAAACCAAAATTGATCGGTGGATTGTTTAGGGTGGGTGATTTGAAACTTCAAGGTCTTTTGGAAATCTAAAGTAAACGTAAAAGCCCTGAAGATTATAGCACTAGCGAAGAAGTTTCTTTTTTTTTTTTAATTAATCAAACAGATGTATAGTAATTATGATAATATAAAAGTTTTTTTTAATTTGTTTTTTTATTTTCTTTTTCGTTTACGGTCATACTGTTACGAGGTACATAAGTATAACGGTCATCTATTAATTAATCTGTATGTAGACAAAACAATTTCATTGGGATAACAGAACATGTGCCATGATTGTTTGCCAAGGCAACATCAAAAAACGCCATAGGATAACATTATGTAAAATCAATAATCTTGTTTTAACAGCAGTTTGCAGAATGTAAAATACAATTCATACACACATATGTGTATGTATATCCATAATACAATGTTCTAAATGTGTTTCAACGTAAAATATCAACGTATAATTATCTATCTAAACCAACTCTCAACTTTATTCATTTTTAATTTATTTGTTGTTATATAAAATTTTAAAATTTTGTTAACGAATTAATTTCAAATTTTAAATTCTAATAAATTTTTAAAACCAAAAGGACTCATATAATTTAATTTTACTATGTTGTACGTAAATACGTATGTAATATTTATTTAAATTCTTTAAATCCTTGCACACAATTTTAAAATTTAAGATAAAAAATTTTAATTTATCTTTTCTTTTCTTTCTCTTCTTTTTTTTTTTATAAAAAATTAAATTAATAATTAAAACTCTTATCTTTTCCAACCATATACATGTATACACATTAATTCAGAATTTAATTTTGTGCAAAATGTTTTCATTAAAGGACAAAATTATTCATTTACATAGAAATGTACATACATATGTACGTGCATATACTTGAATACACAATGTGCAATTTATATTTCATAGGTATTATTTACGGTATTTTATCTAGATAAAATTCAATAAAATATTATAAAATTTAATTGAGTAGAAAATTTTGTACACTTATGAATAGTTAAAAGTGTGTACCTAGTATATATTATTTTTATTATATGCTCTTCGTATACATTTGTGCGCTATCTACATTTGTATGTGCATAGTATGTATTCTTCCAAATATTTATAATCCTCATAATATAAATTAAGGTTGAGTTTAATTCAGCATATCTAAACTAGATCTAGGAAAGAATTCCATTTTTTTTTATGTGCAAATGTAAAATATTTATGACAATATATATGGCAACATTGCATGAGTTTTGGCAACGTTCACTTTATTTCTAAAAAAAAAAAATCGAAAAATGGATAAGTAGAAGAGAAACAAATATGAACCTAACTTTGTTTAGATAGAGTTAGTTTAGTTAGATTTAGTTAGTAGAGTTAGAACTGCACACATAAAATCAGCCAGTAAACGCATTTATTATTATGAGTTTGATTAAATTTGTTTAAATACTTATTTATAAAATTAATTAAAAATGGTATTTAAATTCAAAACAATATTCGGTATAAATAAATAAAAATAATGTTCTCATATGTACGATTGGTGACGATTCTTCCCTGTAATACAACTAAATTGTGTTTATTCATCAATAATTGATTATGAAATGAAAATTTGTCAGAAATTACCATTGGGATTTTTCTTTGAAAAACATTATTCATCGCAATACTAAAAATTAAATTCATAACCCCTGCTTAAAACTTTTGTTTATTCAAAATAAAAAAATTGAAAACGAGAAATAAAAAATACAAACTCCCTTTAAAAAATAAAATTGGTTTTGTACATTTTTATAAAATAAAAAAAAATTCTTTTTGAACAGCGAAGAAAATGTCATTAAGAAAATGAACGACTACGATTTCAGTTAAAATTCTTTAAATCTTTTATTGGTTATCGAATCAATTAAATTTTCAAGCAAAAAATTTCATGCTTTTATACAAAATTTTTAAAGTATTAGAAAACTTTCACTTCCCATTTAATTCACATAAAACCATTGATTCATAAATAAAAATTCGATTCCAATTAAAAGATTTTCTCGTATTTATTGAAATGTGCACACATCCTACATTAAACTTCCGTATACACATTATTATGTTTTTTCAACGTGAGACTAATAATAAAGAAGTAGGTACCGAAAGTTTATCGTTTTTGTGACATTATTCTGTGCAATAAAAAAGAAAACAGAAAAAAAAAATAGGTTCTAATAAATCATAAACTTAAATTTTATCCTGAAAAGCTAAACTCATAGTTCATATCAATAGCAGTCAATTACAGTGACGTTGCGTTGAACACGGTGCATATCAGTTCATGAATTGTGAAAAGATTTACTTTCAACGAGAATTTCCTTCTTTAATTTAACCATAATAATTCATAAAAGGGCTTTAGGACTATATTGCCAGCAGTATTATGGACCGTCTTAAAATTTCTTTCACTTGATTACAAATTTGAAATAATTTCTGTGGAAATAATTAATCGAATTGAACGTGAAATTATTGTATTTTTTATGTAAAACTTATTTAATATATTAAAACAATATTAAAGCATTTTAATTGTTTTTTTATTATACTTTCAGAGATAAATTATATATCGTTCTATCTATTAAGTTTTCTTAGTTATGTGATTAATCATTTTCATTCTATCCTTAAATTCAATTATGTACTTATATAAATAAAAACGTACGTTCGTACGTATAATAAATGAACTGTTCATTGATGTGACAATCGCTTTATTTAACCTTGACTTTTCATCATGTTTGCTTTTTTTGTGTGTATTTGTGTATTCATTAGCATACTCATAAAATTTTATCATAATTTCAGTATTTAAGAAAAGAAACACTAAAGTTATAAGTATGTATAATCATTTAAAATTTCTTTAGTTTTTATGCGATTTTAATTTTAATATTTTTTTTTTTAAATATTTTAATCTGTTTTATACAGCAATAAGCTAAAATTTAAAAACATGCACATAGCATAAACATTCAATGTACATTACATAATTGTGTTACATAAATTTAAAAATATTCAATTTGGTTAAATTGAAATTCATATTTTTTGTGGTTTCTAGTGGAAAACCAAATAGAAGATAAACCACAATTATTATTGAATTTATTATTTAAATTAATTATTATTTTAAAAATGATTTAACCACATTAAATGTGGCATTTGTCTATAAAATATTTTATATTAACCTTATCAAATTGACAATTATTAATTGATTAACATAATTTTGAATTTTTTTTTATTCAATTTTTTCTTTTTATTTAAATTATTTTTTTATTATTATTGTTATTGAAAATACCATTTTTTAAATTAGTTAGAATTTTTTTTAACTTCTCTTCTTTAAAAAAACAAACAAAAAAAAAAAATTAAACCAACATTTTAACGTAAAAATTTAATTTTTTTCTTTTTGTTATTGAATCCTTTTATTTATTTGGCGTAGCAGCCTTTTAGATCTTGGCTCCCTTAGTGTGTCTTTCATTTACCGCTCTATTAGAAAATAAGGATGAGATGAGCGAAACAAACAATGCATTTTAAAAAATGTGGGTTAATGGTAATATCGTTGACAAAAATGCAGGAAATGTCCTTTCATCGTCCCCTTTTCTCGATTCTGACCAATTCGGCAGAATCGTTTTCAACGATTTCCTAATTTCAAATTGTTTTTTGTTTAATTTTTATTTGTTTCACTGATATCATATTTGTTAGATAATATCCCGAATAAATAGTATAAGGATGTTTTTATATTAAAAAATGAGCATCAATGTACATATTTATGTACATATGTATGTCTATGCGGCAACAACAACATTTTTATGAAATAAATTGTGTTACAAAAATTTTCTTACAAATTCAATATACATATATATACAAATAATGTACATATGTACATACATATGTATGTATATAACTTCTTTTTTTTAATTTATTCATAGTTTCTTAACTGATTTTGGTTTCTTTTTTGTCGCTTAGCATTTTCAATATACATAATCAGTAACCATGGAGTTTCAGTATTTTTCCATTTTCATTTTTGTATTCTCATGTGTGTAATATATGGTATATCATATTTGTTGATTATTTGTACACACATAAATGAGAATAATTTAAGCAGAAAACCATGTAATTCATTAATAAATGATTATTTCATGTAATAAAATATGTTTTTAAGGAAAATAACTTTTTTTTGCTTTTTTTCTATTGTTATTCTTTATATTTTATTTTTCTATTTTTGCAAATATGTATGTACATATATATTCCCATTAAAGCTTTTTAATCATAAATAAATTATTTAAACATAAAATATGGATTCATTTGGCAACAAAAATCTTTATGATACGAACAAATGTATATTATACAGTCATATCATATCATATCATTGGTAATGTACTACATAAAAAGGAAAATATCATTTATTGTAATAAATAAAATAATTGTTTTACATTTGCTTTGTTAAATTGGCAAAAAACGAAACAAAAATAGGCAAAAATTTATATATTAGCTACAAATCTGTACACCCACCCAATTCATATTTTAACGGTTATAAATTGTATAGTGCCGAGTGCGTATGTTTTACACGCCCTTCAATGAACTTCTAACTAAAATGCAAACCATATACTTACATGCGAATATACGTTTTCAATAAGTCAAGACCAAAATATAACGATAAAACAAAGCAAAACAAAAAAAGGAAAACAACAAGAAAAATATACATATATTAAAATTAAAACTTTTTTATTCAATACATCTATGTAATACGTACGTGTACATGTATGTACAATATTTTGTTTTTTTTTTATTCCATCAGATTCAGCCAAATTGGCTCCAACCAAAAATCATCCTTATAAATATCATACATAAATACGTAGCTGTACGAAGATACAATTGGGATATGTGTAGTTTGTACAAACGCCTACAATCATAATAGGATGTATATTTATGATGTTCAGACAATAATGTAGAAGTATTTATATTTTATACATTTAAACAAATACACGAATACAATTTCATTATACAATATTTCAAAATTCCTTTCTTTTCTTAGTATTTTTTTTTTTTTTACTTTTCTATTTATATCAGAGGTCCTCAACTTAAATACCCATGAACACCGTCCTTTGATCAATTTATACATATGTTGTGTGGTCTTTAATGTTCAGTCATAACATAATGTAAACTTATTCAGCATTCTTCAATAGGGCCTAAAAAATTTTTTGTAATTGGTGGAATTGTATTGTAGAAGATCAAACAAAGACCCTGCTTCACACAACCAGATTCATTGTTTATTCTCAAATTTTACAAACATTTTCTCATTTTATTTTCATGTATTAAAATTTATTTTGGTATTCAAAAGTTAAACTGATTCATGAAATATTTGTGAAATTTTTTTCTAAATCGTGGAAACCCGATTGATAAACACTACACCAAGTTACAAAAAGAAAGGTTGAGAATCCCTGATATCTATTATATTATATATTATTATTATCTTATTGTTTTTCTTATTTCACGCGTGTACTGTTATCTTTTTGTTTTTTTTTTGTTTTTTTATTGTTTTTTTTTTTTTTTAATAATATACGTATGTAACATACATACAATTGTTAAAATTTATGTATAGAAACAATAATTTTTATAAATCGATTTCTTAAAAATAAAAAAGAGAAAATCCAAAAACTAAATACATAAAAATAAATAAAATGAAAGATTATAATATATGAAATATGTAATATAAAAATTCTAAAAAGTACATTCGTATATATATATACATATTTTTTTCTATTGATTTTGCTACATACGAGTGTATTTACATGTACATGTACATGTACGTACTATACAATCCTTTTACGTATCTATAAGGATACAACATGTATGTAGTTGTGCTATCTAAATATAACATTTACTTCATTTAATGAAGAATTTATAAATAAAAATTTTTTAAAAAATACAATTAATTTATTTGTAAATTAAAATTAATTTTTATTTAATTTGAAATTTTTAATAGTAATATTGCAAATAATATTTTTGAATTTAGTAAATTTTCTTTATTATGATTATGAGTCCTTTGTGCAAATGAGTATTATCATTCATGCTATTATACGCAATTCTGATAAACCAAAAATCTTTGATATAAGAAGAGATTTATCTTCCGGGATAGAACAAAATTGATTGTTTGTTGTTTGAGAAATTCTTGTCACATCGAAATTGTACTCTTGGGGATGGATATCTTTACCTGTTGAATCAAACATAACATCCTAAACATACATATTTAACACGAGTAAAAAACGATCTTATTCAATGTATAGTCAATCATTGTCCTTGTCTATGAAAAAATTCTTTTCCTTTTTAAAAAAATTTTCTTTTATTTATTTTTTCCTCACTTTGTCGGCTTTTAATCATCCTCCTAAAAACGCATACCCATTTTTTTAAAAAAAAAACGTACATAAGTTCTAAGTACTTGTGTATTCGTACAAATAAATTTTTTAACAAAATACATATTATTCATACTGCAAGATTTTCATGATTCATAGATTAACTAAAAAAATGGTTTTAAATCAAAGAAATTTATTTTTTGACTTTTTTAAAATACAAATTCAAAAAGATTTGTATTTAAAACAAAAAAAATTCTTAGAAATTTTTTTTTTTCTTATTATACATATTCAAAATATTTTTTTACATACATACATATTTTTATTTAATTTTAACAGTCAAAAAAAATTTTTTTTTAATTCAAATAAATTCTTTTTGTGGTTTTCTTTATTAAAAAAATTTTTTTAAACTTTTCAAAACTATTCTTTGTGGATATTAGAAAAAAAAGAAAGAATTTTGGAGAAAAAAAAAACAAAAACCACTAAAACAAAAAGAAAACTAAAGCTTAAATGAAAATATTTAAATTCAAAAAGAAGAAAAAAAAATCGGTTAAATAACATGAGTACATTGTAGAGATACAATAGTTTTATAGAGATTAAGTAGAAATGTACCGCGAAACGTTGACGGTGTTGTGTAAGAGTTTTTTACTACTTCTTTCCCAGTATGATAATTCGGAAATTTTTACGAAATATTTCGATAAGATCACTTGTTTAAAGGGCAAACTACTAAATGAAAAAAAATTGTCACTCGTATATACGTATATATGTACATATGTATGTATGAAAATGGTATTTTTTTTGTGAAAATTATCATATTTTCTTTCATGCAATTCTCTTTGTTTTTCAACAAGACCTACCTGGTCAATGAAAACTTAGTTTTACTTAACGTACGATTTTACAGGTATGTATTTGTTTTTTTTTTTTTTTTTTTTTTTTTGTATACATATAAAAATAACGTTTTAACACCTCTGAAAGCATTTGCTATTTTTTCTATTTGTATTCTATAACATTTTTTTCTTGCCTGAATTTTCCTTCGTTTTTTAAATATTAGATTCGATCTTAATCTCTTGACCTTCTCTGATCGTCCATTCTATAAGTGCAAATCTGTTTGGAAACATGTAAGATCCTGATCCACTCTAATTGAAGTTGAAGAACAGAGTAAATAGGATATAGAATTGTCTATGACCAAATGAGAAATGTTTACGTATGCTCTAAAAAAATTAATTTTCATTCAATTTTTTTTTTTTTTTTTTACAACGAAAAATTTTAGCATATTTTATAATTTTGATAATTTTAAAAATTGCGCAATATGAAAAATTTAAACACAAGAAAAAATGAACGAATATTCAGTACGAGGTAATAGATTTCTTAATTCCTAGAAATTTAAAAAATCAACAAGAAAATGATAACAAAAATAATTTGCTTAACAAAATTATTTAATTATTTTATATCCTTCTCAAACAAACAAAAAATTTATTCTTGACAGCTTAAAATAAGATAAAAATAATAACATACACAGCGCACGCTGAATTTTTGTATTATTTATGTTGTTATACTTAGAGGAAATAATTAAATTTTTTTTGTTACGAACAAAAAAAAAATTCATACACGCATACAAAGATATTTAAAAAAAAGAAAAAAAAAATAAAATTTAAACAAAATATTATATGCATGATATATAATTACATTTTGCCATTATATTTTCACAGCGATAAAATGATGATGGTGGTATGTAGGAAAGATAGAGATATTGTATCTTTTAAATATCCTTTTCAATTATATACGTATGTATGTAATGTACGTACTTGAACGTACAAATTTATCTACGAAAATGTTTTTAATGTCTTTAACAGTATATACATACGTACATTTCATTTATATGGACATAATGTCATTAAATTATAAACGAAAAAAAAAAAGTAAATAAATAAAAGAAAAGACAAAAAGTAATAAAATTTCACCACTAAAAGCATTTTTTCCCACTTCTCTCTTTCGCTCTTTATATTACGTGGTGTTCGCTTGCATACATTCACATATTATTTGACCTCTATATATATAAAAATATAAAAACCATTCAAAAAGAATTTAATATATTTAAGTCCTTTTTTCTTCTATATTTAAATACATCTTCACAAGTACTTCGCATATTAAATACACATATAGGATGTTTCTGAATAAATGTCACTAAATCAAAATTTTAACAGAAAAAATCTCTTTTACATAACATTCATAGATATTTTAAGTTTTGTGTTAATTTTAAAAAACTGAAAAAAAATTTAAAATTTTTACAATTTTTTTTTATCCGAAAATCAAGAGAATTTGATTTTACTATCTTTGAACTACAACAATAAATGGATCAAAAAAAAAATTCTATGAATTACACGAGAAATTTTTCAAATGTGGAAAAAAACTTCAATAAAAGAAGAATGAGCTCTTGTAAAAAAAACAAACGATTTGAACTTTAAGAAAATTGTTGAGACAACCTGTATACGACTTACATAAGTCTATACATATACTTAAAATTAACAATATGAGAAACATATGTATTAAGCTTAAATTTTCTACATCCTTGCATATACATACGTATCTAGGACATTAAAAGAAAAAACGGATGTTTTATGGTTTAGTTAACACATAATTTTTATGTGAATTTTTTTCATTATTATTATTTTTTTTTTTCGTATATTTAAGTATACCTACATATGTATATAGAAAATAAAGATGCTTTATTCTTCTCAAATATTTTATTAAAATGTAATATAATATAGAAGGTATAGTGACAAAAGTAAATAAGGCTTTTATATTAAGTATGTATGTATTTGCTTTACTGTACATATTCATACATGTAGACACATAATTATATCGTATATTCAAATTTTTTCCTTATAATTTGTTTTTTTTTTTTTTTAATTTTGTATAGTAATTTACGAAGGACACCAAAAAAGGGAGAAAAATTAGGCAAAAATTCTTTTTTTTTCTTATTCCATCAAGCTTACAAATTTCATATGTATGTACATACATATATTCACTATAAATTCATACTCAAGTGCTTATGTACACATACACTTGTATGTATATTTGTACGAGTTGCGTCCATTTTAATTAATCTTAACGTACATTTCACATAAATCTTTATTTTTAACGCGATACACAAATATTCTCATACAAATTTTATTTATCGCATTAATTTACTCTTTTTTTGAACTCAGTCATCGTTCGATCTGAATTTTTTAAATAAAATATATACTTACATACATACAAATATATGTATGTGCATTTATTTTGGTATAATTCTCTAAAAAGTATTTATACATCTGGATAGGTTTATTCATAGAAAGCATATTACATAATTGATGTTTTAACAAAGGCAAATAAAAGTAAATTTTGATGCTGTGTTTGTCGTTGAATTTTTTTTTTCTTTGTAATTTGTCTTTTATTAATTTAACTAAAAGAAAAAAAATGTTCTTCTCAACCTTTTCAGTTACCTAAACTTTTAATGCATTAAAAATAAAACAAATTTGACTGACGGATTACATATATAGCATTCATTTTAAAGTCCTAGTTTGGTCCTAGATAACAGCATTTACGTACATACATATTATCTGTCCAACAATTTTACGATAATAAAAAAATATTCTTTACATACACGAGAAAAAAAAATTATTTTTCATGTTAATAATCGCCAATTAGAAATGCATTACCTGTTTAACATAAAAGCAAGACATAATTTTCTTTATGCATAAATAAAAAATTTCTTACCTCAAATTTTTATTTTTGAATATGAACGCAACTTATACTACAATTTTTATATATGTGTTTTTTACACAAATGATCATGAATTTTATAATCTACAACTGGGTGGTTTTTTTTTTTACTCTAAGATTTAAAAAAAAAAATATTTTGAAGGTTAATACGTAACTAAAGGACTAATTAGGACGAGATAACATCTTTAAACAGTTGTTGACGAAGAATTTCAATTTTACCTCTTATTTGAACTTTTGATTTTAATTTTTAATTTTCTTTTGCTTCTCAGAATCAGTTCTTCTGTACATTCTACGTCCTAATGAAACACCCTATGTGTGTGTGTATGCATAGAAAAAATAAGAAAAATCCGAATTTATTTAAAAAACAGAAAAAAAATTTTTTTGTCCTTTATACATACATATGAAGGAAGAGAATAAAATTTTAGTAACACACAAAGTACATGCATACATATATGCATGCGATGATGAATTTTTCCCATTTTACAGAAAAAAAAGAAAAGTACAAATGTTATATACTTGTATTTCAATTGACAATAATTTTATTTCATTTGTACCTGTCATAGTACATAATGTAAGGAATTCACTTCAGAAATATTAAATTCACTGTACCATATCGTACAATGTATATTTTATGTACATATTATGTTATGTATATGGAGATTATTTTTATTTTTCAAACTTTAATTTGTACATGTCATCGTTATATTTATTTTTTTTTATGTATTTTTTTTTTATAGCTCTTGGGGATAATAAGTAGTGCATATTACACCTATATCCATACATTTGTATGTATTATATAAATATATATTCGTATAAAATACATTTAAAGAAAAAATAATAATAATCGTAAATGGTTTATCGACGTCAACTTTTCTTTTTTAAATTACGATATAATGAAATTGTGATACAATTTGTACGTTGAATTTGATTTTTATTAAAACTGATATTCACATACATCTTAATTAATTATATTCTATCTCAAGGTACCCAATTTACTTCTTTTTTTTAATTAAATTTATTCATTTTGTCTAATTTGTGCTGTAAGTAAAACAACCAGCAAAATCGATAGTTTAATAAGTATAAAGTGTTAGCTTTTTATTTAGAGCCCTAAGTAAAAAAATCCCATCTAAAGCAGGTAAAAAAGATCCTATTCTACAATTCTCATTCTAAAAAATGCAGTTAATTTTAAATGACTATCAATATCAATATGTGCATATTAGAACTGGATCTAAAGAGAAAAAGTCTAGTAAGGCTGTTCAAGTCTACTTATTACGACAAAAAGCAACTCAAAGCTTTATGCCTTTTCAAATAAATTGGGATTGAACTCTTTATTAAGTCCAGAGATCCGCAATCCGCAAAAAACAAAATGTTATATATTCAATTATATCTGCAATTCATACCTGCCGAGAATTATTATTATTATTATTATTATGATAATATAATATAAATGTTGTCTTAAATTTCTGTATTCATAAATCCTGCAATGCTGCAAATACAAATTATATATCAACATACATTGGACAATATTCCCTTACGGAATTCATTCAAAATTCTGTGAACATATAATTGCAAAGAAATTATTAATAAAAATACTTTAGAGCTATGAATGCAATACATTATATTGCAGTAAAAATTTTCTTTTCATTCTACGTAAATTTAAAATCTAATTTTTGTAGATACACCATCATTTTTATTTTATGACATTTATTATCCTTTTGTCTTATAGTCTTTATTTTTATTTATTTTTACACATATTCATTTTTTATTTATTTATTTTTATTTTTAAAATTTTTCAATTTAAAAACGAATCTAAAATTCAAATAACGTATTTTAAATGAAAATTTTACAAATATTTGTCGTTTTTATTGTTATAAATATTTTAAAAAAATATATTTTGCATGTTCTCTATTTTTTTTATATTTTTTCTGAAGCCTATGTGATATCTATAATATCCAAAATTTAGTTCAACTAATCAAGGTAATTATGTATATTATACATATGCATGTATAAATCCCTTTTTTTAAATGTACTGTCTTAAATATTATGCAAATCACATTTAACGTTAACAAATATATATCGATGCTTAGTATGCATGATAATGTAAATATGTGTGTACCATATATGTACATAATTATAACCGAAAACGAAATATTTTGGTGAATAAAAAAAGTATCTTTTTTAATTAAAAATTTTCGAAAAATAAATTCGTTAAAATTTTGCTAAATTTTTAGTTTAAGAAAGATTAGAAGTTTTGTTATCGCCACAACCTGTGATTGTTAGATTTACCGAATTAGACCGCACTCTGCTCTCATTAAAACTTTTTCTTTATCAACAATATTCACTAGCCAGCAGTTATGCAGAGAAAACAGAAACACCCTGTTCCTATATACTTGAATTTATTTGCTGTGTACATATTACATGCTTAAATGCATGTTGGTTTGCACAGTTATAACAAATCCATAAAATCCAAATCCTTTCTAAGGATACAAAAACAGAAAATATTGTATAATTGTATGACTTCTGTAAAACAGAATACATCAGGATTCATTTCAATTGTTGTACATTAAAAAGTGCAATAACATTATTTTTATATTACACACATAACACATAACGTATGTGTTGAATGTTACATACATAATGTGTATGCATATACGGAAAATAAAATTTTAGAACATTGAAAGTGGGCCGGTAAAGTCGTTAAATATTTTAACTTTTGTTTTTTTATTATTTTTATTACTAAAAATTTAAAATTTTAGTCAGTACTACTTTTTATGACTTTATACATATGTACATATGATCTGCATGTACATGCACCTGACAATATATGCACATATATTTATAATTATAGATAAAAACACAAATGATACATATATAAATTTGTGCACAACTTGGCACAACCAAAATAAAATCTGGAACTGTACATTTTTACAGGTAAAACAAAAATAATATATATACGTATATGTACATAGAAAATGGTTCACAAAAGTATGAGTATAAATTAAAGAATAAGAAAGCTTTAATAAAACAAAGAAAAATTTTATAAAGAAGAACCAGACTTATTATTACACAAAAAATGGTTTATACATGGTAGATATTTTGAAAATCAAATAAAAGTAACTAATTTTAAAATCTTATAACCGTTACCATTCGGGATATCTCTAGAAAGGCTTACTTTATTTATTTAGGTTTAGTTTTTTTTTTTTTTTTTTTTTTTTTTTTTTTTTGACTACATATGCGTTATCACGTACTGCCATTATCCTATCTGTTATCTGTTACACCCTGCTTCTGTAACGTTATATACATACATATGTGCAGTACAGGTTCCTTTGTATAATTCATGAAAACAGTAAAAATTGTATAAATTGTAAAATATAGCGTGACTAAAGTACATTGAACCAGAAAAAAATAAAAAGTACAAAAATATATTATGCTACTACATACATTTATTACTAAAAATGGCATCAATATTATACAGTTTATTTGCATATGTGTACCTGTATCTACGATGTACTTTTGGTACACGTACAATAATTGTATACATACATATTTTGTAAGTACATTAATATAAAAATTTTTATAAATAACCCATAGCTCGTATGGAAATTCTTTTTATTACATCTGCTAATATACAAATGCATAAAATAAAAGTAGGTCTAGTAATAATTATGTTCAGCGAAATATGTACATATGTAATGTGCATATTCTATAAGGAAATAATTTAGGTTACTTTAATTCACATTTCATTTTTTCAGCGTTTAAACATACTGTACATACATTTTTCAAAATGAAATTTTGCAATTCTGTTCTACTCTTATTTTTCATTTCATTTAATTTTCTTCTTTTTATTTTTCCTTCGGAAAAATCGCTTTCTTCAACATCATTTTATGAAATTCAAATCGAACATTTAAAATTACTGATGGAATAATGTCAAGTTCAAATCTTGATGAAGACTTAAGAAAAGTAAAATAGAACCTGTACTACGACTTTCGTCCTTGAATTTTAACTTTGAATAAGTACTAGTGATAGGATTCATGTACTGAATATTAAGAATTTAATAAAACTAATCAGACCTTGAATCCATAATTAGTCTAAAATCTATCACACAAATTGAGTTTAGACAACCCAGCTATTAATAAACTCTTAATTAATAATGAAAAACCAAAATGAAAAAAGAATTAAAATTGTTTAAAATTTTATCTTAAAATATAATTACAAATACAGCCACATAAACAAAAACACTTGACAAACATTTACGATATCTATTAATATTTTTAATTTAAATTCTTCTTCACAGCGCTACTAAATTTAAAAAAAAAATATGAAAAGAGTTGTTAAATGTTTGTTAGATTGAATTTGTGTACACATACATATGTATGTATGTATAATGTGTATATATAGATATGCGAAATAAATAGATTGAATTTATTATTTTCCTTTTTGATTGGAGGGTCAGTATTTATTCATAGAAGAATATTGCGGAATCATCATATTAGTCCCCATACCAAAATTTCCGTTACCATTTGGCATTCCACCTGACATTCTAATATTAGCACCAATTATTTCCATATCATTTGGCATATTAGCTAATCTTCTGGTTTCACCAATTTTCTCAAGAGTACCCATCGGTGTATTTATTATATTTGCTTTCGCTTCGGAATTTCGTGAAGAATTTAATTTATTCATACCTTGAATAGTATATCCTCCAAATTTTCCCATATCACCCATTCCCATATTATTTATCATTGATGTTCCACATGGTACGATTTGATTAGTTTGAAATTGACCATTAGACATATTTTGATACTGAATTGGTATAGTGTTTGGTCCCTCAAAACATGTTCCTGGCCAAAGAGGAACAGGACCAGTAGGTGTTTCTACCATTTGTCCATTAATTATCGGTGAATTACTCCATGAATTGAAGGCATTAAAATTTGGAACAGGAGAAGGTATATATTCAGCAGACATTGACATTGATGGTTCAGACATTGTCCCAATCATTGGTCTAGACAAACCTCCTGCCATCATTATTGAATTAGGCATAGATCTTGATGTCGACATTGTATTACTATAATTATTAGGTGTGTTATAATTTATTGGACCTCCAATACAAGCAACGGGAAATATATTAGACCAAACAGGCATAGAACTTTCATTCATACCAGAATTACTATTGTAATTATTGGAATTGAACATTAATGGAGTGGTGTTGCTATTATACATCGGAAAAGAAGTATTACTGTAACTTGATATAGGATTACCATAATATCCATGATATCCATACATTGAACTGCTATTAAAGTTCCCCATAGGAGTTATATTACAACAATTATTCATAATATTTTCATTATATCCTGGCATCTGATTTGGCATTCCACCATAAACTCCTTTGAAATTAAAAGATCATATTTTGTTGTAGTAAGAATTATTTGAATATATGTACATACATATGTACATACGTGCATATTGTACATATGTATATATGTACATTTAGTTTACCTCTGTTACCAACTGGTACCATATTCAATCCATACGTTCTCATCTCGTAAAACTTTCACAATTAAATTCAGTTCCTTAAAAACAAATAAAATTCAAAAAATAACGTATTTTTTATTTTTAATTTAAATTTCTCGAAAAAAATTGTCTTTCTTAAACACTAATAATTTTCTAATTGTGGTAATTCACAATTAACACAAAATACTATAATAAAATTTATTATAATAATTTTGGTAATAAATTAAAACAAAAAGCACAAATTGTCTATTCGACACAATTAAACAAATTTAAATAAAAAATTTTGATACAATTTAAGAAAACCGTACATTATTTGTTTTTCACAATCATGGCAAATTTTGATTTAGAAAAATAAAATAACAAACAAATTGTAGTGAATTGTATCATTTTAAACCAATTTTAAATAAACTTGAATCAGACCCACGGAATCAAACCTATGAATTGGTAGACCCAAGTCCGATTCGCATTTTAAATAACTTCAGGTAGGTTATGAATTTTTTTTCAATACTAAAAAAGGTTTTTATCATCAAAATTTTTTTAGAAAGGTTTATTTTATTTTTAAATCTTTTTTAAAATTGTATTTTAAAAGAGAACAAACAAAAAATTTTTGGTTAATTAAATGTATTAATAAAAATTATAAAAGGACATAAATTTGATTTGAAATTATAATTTAAAGAAAAAACCCCCCAAAAGAAAGTACATACAGTACATAACTATGAATCCGTATATAAATTATAGTGGTGACGGTTATGGAATGATTCGAGGTAGTACACGATTAAGCGGTATGGGTATGGGCGGTGGTTTACTCGGTGATGTTGGTTACGGATTAAATGGTATGAGTTATGGTGGTATGAATTATGGAATGGGTGGAATGGGCGTTGTTTATCCTCAGGATATGTATGGATCTAATAATTATCTAGATTATGCATCACAAAGTTATGGATCACCAGGATTTAGTACCGCTTGGTCATGTGGACCATGCAGTCCATCTGATATGGCTGGTGGTTACGGAATAGGACCACCACCATCTTATGGAGGACTATATGGTGAATGTAATCCTTGTGGTACATTCGTTGGTATGAATCCTTATCAAATTCCAGCACCCAATATGGGAACTTTCCCAAATATGAATTATCCGTTTATGGGAAGACAGCAAAATATACCAAATTACTTCTTTCATTACGGTAAATTCATTTAACAAACAAAAATCATATGTACGTATATTTATTATGGATTGGTTTTTCATTTATTTCACTTTTTTTTGTTTTATAGACAGTGATACTTTAGTTCCCATGCACATCATGTAAACCAAAATTAAATAATTTATTGTAAAATTTAAATTTTCTTTTTTGATTTTGTTGTTAATTTTTGGAGATTTTGTTTTGTATTTTTGTAAATAAAATTGTCACAGTGTTTTTAATTTTGAATTTGTTTTTTCACTAATTCACCATTTTTATTTATGGGCCGGTAATAATTTCTGGAGAATCTAAAATTGAAGCGTTACATACGCAGATACTTGTTACATTACCTTACAAATTACTTCTTTCTTGAAAATGAATATTTTAGAAAGAACATAAGAACAATACAAAAATTGCTCACATTAATCGTAGTGACTTACATGTGTATGTATGTATGTAAAGGGCACTATATAAATCTGCTTCAGAACAAATAAAAAATATTTTTCCTAAACTTAAAACATATTTGTTTAAAAAAAAGGCCGAAAATTATTTAAGATCCATAGCCAAAAATTGACAAAATTAATTCATAATCAATTTTACCAAGTCCTTAAAGAAAATTTGATAAATTATCTGCAACAGTCAAAAGTGCAGATTTTTCAATTAAAGCAAACTGTGCTTTAACATCATTCGTGAACAACAAATCAAACATCAAAATTAATTTTTCAAATTTCTCTGATTAGACGAAAATAGCAAAATTTCAAATTTTTATCCTTTTTCTAAAAATTATCTATGTAAATTTAAAGAAAATAATTTTTTTTTTTGTAATTCTGTAAGCAATGTTTAGTAAATCACGGCATAACGGTTTGCAAGATAAAACTAACGAACCAAAAATTAGATCTAAAGCACCATGGGAAAATTCTCAAAACACATCAGATTTAAATTTTATGAGACCAAGTCAAAATTTTATAAACAATATGGGATTTGCTCATCTAGAACCCAATGATGATACTAAAACAATTGCAAGTGGTTCTACTATTGGATTTATTGGAAAGAATCCTACACCATTTAGTAGTCTATCGAGTATTAGTGTACCGTCGTATAATTCATCAATAAATTTTACTAATGATAATGTACTGAATTCGATTGGAAAGTATGGAGAAGTTTTCCAAACTGATTTATCTGTACCAATGGGTTTTCCACCGGGAGACCTGCAAAAATTAGCAAATGTGAATTTAACTCCAGGAGTTAATGTTTTCAGGTATCCTCAACAAAATCAAGGATATGTGAGTGTAATGGGTAGAATGCCGGAGGGCACGTTAAGAATGTTGGGATCAATAAATATGCCACGAACGAATTTTGGATATATGGGTGCACAACAAGAAATAAATGCAGAACGAATGAGGTTTTTGGGCGGTGAACCATATTCAACAAGTGTGAACATACCGCGATTGACAGTTACCAGTATGCCAAATCAAATGACTATGAGATATTGGAGTTTATAAAGAATAGATTTTTCTTTTTCTCTTAACTAGATTAAACTTTATATTATTAAATACACAATACACCTTATTTTTGAAAATAACAAAATGTGTTTATATCCTAAAATTTTAAATACTATAAAATATCCGATTGTAAAAATATTTTATATCATGCTTAAAAAACACAGACAACAATAATTGATAGGTATTTCTACTATTTTATAATAATATAAAAGATAAAATTTTGTGTATATCTTCTTCTACGGCATAAAAAAGTATAATAATTTGTTGATTATTCAAAAGGAAAAACATTATAGATATACATTTCTACGATTAGTGTAATAGCTTCCAGCTCTATTGATTCTACGCGGTTGATCATATTCAAGCATAGCAAAATCGTTTGGTCGTGGCCGTCTATCATTGTTACCAAATATATCTCCCCACATTTTCGCTATTAAAATAAACAATCCGCCAATACATTGTCTCAAAATTTCAAGCAATTTAATAATAATTGGTGTACATGTATGTACCCATAGTCTACATTCAGCCATAAATTTTAATGAATATAATCCAATATATTTAATTGCTTCTATTGAAATTGTTAAAAGTGATATAATTAATAATGCAATGAATTTTATAACTGATATTATATTTTCTTTGTTAATATTATTGTGAAGAAATGTTAACAGATTATTGTTAATATCACTTCTCCATTGATAAAATAATGAAGTGTAGGTAATTCCTGCATTACCATCATTATTATTATTAGTGCGATTATTATCATTACCATTATTATGATCATCTTCATCATTATTATTATTACTTGATTTTTGTTTATTTGGTGATGATTTTTTATTTTTTATTTTTATTGATTCATCATCATTAATATCTTGTATAAGTTCTAATTTAATTCTAATTTCATTATTATGAAATTTTATTGTTTTTATATAAAACGAATGTTGACCAAATGGTACATTATGCATTTTTGTCCATATACTACAAACATCATTTTCTGAATTTAATGGTGGTTTATCAAAATCATCTGGTGATATAATACCAATCCATAAATTACTTTGACTTTGATAAAAAATCAACATACGTAATTTTAAATATTTTAAATCTTTAATTAATTCTGTTTCATTTTTATCAATAATAATTACATCACGATAATCATCTAATTTATCGACTCGTTTACGTTCTGCATAAATACCTTTGAATACTCTTGTTTTTAACATTTGTCTACAAAATATTTGAAACGATTCCTCTTCATCAGACATCTGTAAATATTAAATTTTTTAAAATCTCAATTAAATATTTATTTGGATTTATGTACTTACCGTAACGTTCGTCATTTTGCTGTAATATTGTAAGTGTTGTGCAAAAAAAAAAAAAAAACAAGAGTGCGTATGATTTCAATGTTCAAAACTTGTATACTTTGTTCTGGATATTTTTATTATTATTTTTGTTTAAATCTGCATTTTTATCATTTATTGTTATTCTATAAATAAATGATTAATTTTTTCTTCAACAAAACAAAAATCTTTAATAATAAGCAATAACTACTTATTTACTTAATTTTATTCTTAGATATGTACATACCTATTTACTATTAGATTTAAATTTTCAATTACTATATTTTTGATGTAAACGTCACGTCACATTACAATCGAATCACATACAACAAGTATGATTCAAACGTGTAATACATGTACAAACAAATGTACACTCATTCATTCATTCATAGTAACGAAACGACAAATATGACAACGACCCATTCTCATATTGGCCTTGTTCTGTCTGAAATTTAGTTCGATTCTTCGATTCATTTTTTTAGATTAGTTCATACATGTATGATCTTGGATTCGTATAATGTAACATGTTGACTTTTTTTTTTGAAAAAGTAACCCACTGGACCACTAGATATTCCAAATGATTCAGAGTCATGTTCTGACCTGACTTTAAGATATTCAAAATGTGTTTAATGTTTTTTTTTTCTATTTTATTTTACAGTTAGACGGTGCTACTTATCATGGTAATTCATTTATAAGTTGTGGTGGTGTTGGTAGAAATCTATCAGAAGGAATTTATAAAATTTATGGTGAAAATTATTTTATATCAGCTATTGGTAAAGATGAAATTGGTGTTAAATTAAAATCGTTATTACCAAAATCATCATATATATATGAGGATAAATTTAATTCAAGTTCAATATGTACAGTAATTATTGATAATATGGGTGATTGTAAAATTATAATTGGTGATATGAAAATTCATCAATCAATTAAACCAGATATGGTAAGAAGATTTTTAAAATATTTAAAAAAAAATTGCGAAATCAATTTGTTTTTCCAGATACACGCCAATGAGAAAATTATCTCAGAATCACCACTCGTCATTATGGATGCGAATATTCCCATTGAAACGATGTCGACAATTTTAGAAGTCTGTAATAAATACAACAAACCTGGTAAGTAATAAAACAAAAATCGAATACATACTTGTAAATACTTGTTATTTATATATTTTCTTTTTATATTCGTATTTTAAATGAATTGTATAAAATTTAGCATACTGTTAAAAAAAAAAAAGACGGTATTTGTCACTTCTTACTTACATATAGAAAAAGTCTTAATATCTACACCATATACGAGATTAATAAACATTTGTGTTGGACGGAATTTGTAATACAATTTGTACAAGATTAGTTGACCGTTTAATTTTTTTCGTTTTTTTTTTTTTTGTAATAAGGTCACTTGTTATTTTCTTAAATATTAAAAACGCGTGTGGAATGATTCGAATTCGAATTCGAATATATATTTTATATGAAAAAGCGAATAACAAATAAATTTCTATATGTATCCTTGTAAATTTCTTGACTGATGATGCCTTGGTGGTTGAAAACCAGGCTCTTGCATTTCCATTTGCATAACTAAATTTTTAGCTTCACTACGTAATTCATATGATTTACGACTTTCTTTATATAATATTAATGCAGCTAAAGCAAATATCATAAATGATACAACAGCTAATGAATATGCCCATGATAATACATTAAATTTTGGATACATTAACCAATCACGACGATATGCATTACCACCAAATATTGCAACAGCAAGAAACATAAATAATGCTGTAAAATGAAAATAAATTAATTTAATTTGAAAAAACAAACAAAACAATCATTAAAATAAAAAAAAATTTACATGAAATAGCAACACAATAAAATGATATTTTCGTCATTATCCATTCATATTGTAGTACACCTTTTAATGGCCAACGCATTACTTCCAATGATAATATACCCAATGCAGTGAAAATCAACATAAATGATAATGTTACAAATGCTTGTACAGACATTAACCAACCAGGTACTAGCCATTCTCTAATTACATAATACTCCTGGAAATTATAAAAAATTAGATCTTTATATTCTAAAAAAAGTTTTGGTTTTGTTTTAAATTTAAACAGTACATGACTAAATATATTATGACATCCACTAAATGTTTTTGGAAATTGATAATATGGATATCGGAAATTTTTAAAACAATATTCCCACAATCCCATATTTTGAAAACTACTATTCGATTCTTCGTATGATTCAATCCAATACGGTGAACAAGATGCCATTAGTAATATAGCTGAACCGAGGAATGTTACAATAGCACCAAACACTAAACCATCTATAAAAGAAATCGAAATGAAAAAAAAAAATCATGTTAAAAAAATAAATAAAATTAAATTAATTTGTGCACCCTTAGATATTTAAAAAATTCATGATTCATATTTAAAGAAGATTCAGGAGATATGTACATATTTTGTTTTTGCTACTTACTTGACGCTTTTGGGTATTCATTTTTTTCAGTTGATGTTGTACCTGTTGTAGACATTTCAATTCAATTTAAAAAATAATAATAATAAAACACTTTGTAAAAATCATAAACAATTTAAGAAAATATGGTAAATAAATATTTAAAAAAATTAAATATGTTAACAAGTCAACAAGTATGTACACACAAATAAAAACAAGAATATTTACGTTGATGTTTATAATCGGATTGATTTGCATCCGTTTAAATTTGACAATTGACAACGCCCTTTCAATTCATCGTATCGCATCGCATTCATTCCATTTCCATATCATTTCATTCCTACTAATTCCATCCAACTCCAACCATCAACCAACATAAATTCGTTTCGTTTCATTTTCGTTCGTGTTTGTTTCAGTGATACCGCTTTAAAAGAAAAACAAATTTGTAAATGGAATTTATTTGTACGGTTAATGATTCAACAGGTGTTTGAAAATTTCTGATTTTTTTAAATTGTATAGATTACAATTGAATATGAATTGAATTACTAAAACTAAGGTATTAATCCTATTATAAACATGATAAAATGGGAGCACTGGACTTATTTTCATTATACATATTTATTTATTTTTAATTTAAATTAATTGAACTTTAAGATAAATTTTATTAACAAACAATAGAAAATAAATTTTATTTGAATGTATTTTTTTTTTCAAAAACGCTTATGAAAATCGTTAAATAAATTTAAAATTCAAATAAGGATGAATTGTGTATCTTTAAGTTAAAAAATTTGCGTTACAAAAATCGTGCTTATAGATGTAAATTCCTTTACTACTTACCAATATATTAAAGAGCATAATGAAAAAAAAACAAAAAATTTTTAGTAATTTTATATATTTTATTGGCCAATAAAATTTGTACAAAACTTTTTTTTTAATTTTCCCAATTACAAAATACGTAATGTATGTATGTATGTATGTGATATGCATATGAAATTCTTTTTCTTTTTTTAAATATCTTATATAAGGCAGCTAATAGACCCTAAAAAAATTTTTTAGGGACAACTAGAGAGAAAAATTATAAATTAAAAAATGTCTTTTATTTATTATTTTTTTATATTTTCGTTGGTTACAAAACTACTAATTCTAAGTTTAAAAAAAAAAACAAATCTAATCCTACAATTTAGAAAAATAACATCATATAGATTTCTAATGTTTATAGACTTTGACACGATATTTTAACATGTACATACATATACTAAATATCGTTTAATGAATTTTAAATACATACATAAAAAACGATTATTTAATATTTTGATACAAATAAATATGATAAGAAAAATGGACGGAATGTTTTATTACAATTGTTTGCGTTACAATTTAGAAAAAATATCAGTTCAGTATGTGGCTGTGTTCACATAATGTTAGAATTGCAAATGTTGCATCAAAAAAGGTTAGACCAAAAGATTTTATTCTTGCGAATTCTAAAACTGCATAAAACAGTTGTAGTTGCTGTTTTACTAGCACGAATGAATTACTCGTGAGCTTTTTGCAATTCTTAACAACAGCCAGCACAGCCTATCTATATAGTACATACTTTGCTTTTTTTATTTTTACTTAAATTTTAAGTGCAACTAGATTTTTATATATATTATATCTCAATGATATACTTATTTACATTTTACAAAACTACATGCTTAATCTACCATTTAAAAAAAATTTTTTTCTTTTGTGTCTTTTAATAAAATAAACGTTGAAAGGGACGGATTGTTTCATGTAAAATATTTCAATTATTTTAAATTACTATACTCTAAAATATTATTAAAAATTATATATTTTTTTCGAAAGTTTTCTTTATTTTGGTATGTATTTGTTTTTACGCTTTTGTCTCACGTTCTAATTCAAAACGTGCCTGAGATTCTTTAAACTGCCTTCTTTTCCTTTTTTGTACATGTGCCTCTGTTAAAAATAATGTTGCAGCAACGCAGCACGCAACAGCTCCAATAACACCGATAATAAATGACCAACCTATATAAATACAATTATTTTATTTTATCCTATTTATTATTTAGATTAGGATTTCAAAATAAAATTCTCATTCTTAAAAAGTAAATTAATTTTTTTTTATTTTTTATTTTTTTTTTATAATTTCAGTATTTTTTCAACCAACTGATATGCGTTTTGCTAATAAACCATTTAAATATCTACAAAAGAATCAAACGAATACAATTAAATTCATATCACCAAATATATATGAATTATACGAAATATGTTTGATTTTAAGTACAAAAGAAATTATGAAAATGATTCCTAAACCAGATAATATTGAAAGGACAAAAGAATCTGTATTGAAATTGGCATTAAATTTATTAAAATTGGCTAGCATACACTTTGATTGTGTAATATTAACATTAAATGAATTTGGCGTTGCTATAAGCCGTCGTACAAATGAAAATGATCCATTTTATGATAAGAATTTGAATTATATTAATTACAATGATTATAATCATGTAATACAATACCGTTATTATGAAGGATTACAAATTCAGAATATTATTAATGTATCTGGTGCTGGTGATAGTTTTACAAGTGGTTTTATATCAGGAATGTTAAAAAATAAATCTGAAATTTATTCAATATCATTAGGACAATATGCTGCTACTAAAGCATTAATGTCACATAGTGCTGTACCAGAAAAGTATTTTGAAAACGATAATGATAACAAAATAAAAATTTGTAAACCGATTAATTTGGAGAATGAGATTTATGTTAAATGAAAATTAAAAACTAAATTGAAAAAATTATATTAATTTTTTTTTTTTTTGGTTTTAATAAATTTTGCTTTTATATTGTAATTTTGTTTGTTTTTACCAAACCTAGAACCCTAGCATCAAATTTAGTATTATAGTACATGAGGGCTTACCAAACCAATTGTTGGCATGATCAGGCATCCAACCTTCTGTATTTCCGAAACATGCAAATACAAGAACAGCAATACAACCAGATATACCAGCGGTAAGAAGCAAATAACCGATAATCTAAAAAACAAATTTAAAAAAAAAAAGGAAAAATAATTATTTAAAAACCATTAAAAGAAATCAATTTCGTTTTGCTAATTCACCTCTATCAAAAGTATAAATTGTTTTTGATCTGGTCCTGCACATAAAAAGAATAATAATACCAATACTAATGATATTAGAACGGCAATTACACAAATTGTGTAGAAAAATTGTGTTGCAATCATAAAGGCTGAAAAATAGTTTTTAACACCACAAATTATTACTATTTATTTATTTATTTATTTTTTTTTTAAAATCTAACAAGTGTATATCAAAATATGTAATACATAAAAATGAAAATTAATAGTTTGAAAATCACGAAATTATTAAATTATTCTAATTTGTAGCATGCGATTTATTGTATTTCTTCTGTGATGATTTAAAATTTAAAAATAAAATCATGTAGATAGATGACATGCTTCTAAACAATTATTACTGTTAGGAACATCAGAAATGTCACATAAAAATCATAACATTATTATATAACTTAATTACTTTATAATTAATAGATACATACTGTCAAAGAGCATATTAAAATGCCATTAATATGTACATACATACATATATGTATATGTACTAACCTGGTATTAAAAATCCACGTATTTCATCGTAACCAGTTGTAAATGGATCAAATACCCATCGACATCCAACAAAAAAACGTCTTTGACTATCATCATTAACATCAGGTAATGAACGAAAACAATGTGTCCATAAACCTAATCTATCTAATTTAGCACCAGTTATACGATAATCACTAACTAACCAACTTGGTGTAGAAAATGCTAATAAAACTGTTATAAATGCAATTACAAATACTCCAACACCACAATTACCAGCCAATGTTCTGCGTTTCATTTTAACACTAGAATTTTAATTTAAAAAAAAAATAAATAAATAAATAAATTAAAAATTACAATGTAGGTATGTAAACAAGTAACTAAATTATTGTGAATTATTTTAAATGAAATTGGTAAAACACCTGATATCATTTCATTTAAAAATAATCTTTGTTTTACATATGGTTACATTACAACCGTGGTTACATTCAATCTTTTTTTTTTTTTTGTTTTTAAGTATTCACGCGAAATTCAAATCAAACATGCAATTGACTATTAAATTAGTATTTAAATTAAAAAATAAAAATAGTAAAATTAATAGATTTGTATTTTTAAACAAAAAAAAAAAAAAAAAAAAAAATTCTGTTACTTTAAAACTCAATTAAAATTTAATTTACCATTTAAAATTTTAAAAAATTAACAAAAACCGTGATTTTTTACGTGGGAAAATTTTATGAGCCTCGAAAATTTTTATATCCTACAGTGCCAATAGATAAATTGTGAGGCACTTGTTGCCTTACACAAATATCCCTAATTCATTTAGATAAACATTTTCTTTACATAATTTATATACCTAAATAGTAAAATCATGTACCTATAACAATTTATTAGAGAAGTTCGAAAATGATTTATTCCAACTTTTCCCTACACTTGAATCTTTTTATAGGCATGAAAAATTACTACAATTTTAATGACATATAGCGTGCAAAATGGTTTTATTTTTATTGTTTTCTTCCCCTTTTACTTAATTTTCCATTTTTTTAACCCTAAAAGAATTTTTTTTTTTTTTTTGTATAGTGAATGATTTTGTATTTTTGTATAATAACAAAAAATGTTTTTATGATTTTTGTTTGTTATAAGCAGAGAAAGATACCTAGTAGGTATTCAGTGCGTACGTCAGATACTGATTAGAATATTAGACCAGCATTATACATATTTCCCAAATATATATACCCATGTGTTTATTTGTTCTTGAATTAATTTCACATCATGGTTCATTGAGCCCATGAAAAATGAACAAAAATACCTGTACGCACGCACGTCTATTCTTGAATATATGCATTTTATATGCTTTTCAATCTATTCAAACAATTGATATAAAATTTTATGTGACAAAAAAAAACCATAACATAAGTATATGTTCAGTATACAATATAAAAGAGTTCTAATTAAATCGAATATACTAGTTTAATCAAATTATCAAAATAACCTACCTGTTATCATAAAAGAATATAAATACACAATAGTTTGAATGGTTTTTTTATTTATTAAACACGAATTTTTAACAAGTATCTTAACTTTGTTTTTTTAATTGGAAACCAAATAAAAAAAAAAAGACTTTTAATTAGTTAATTTTAATTGAAATGAATAATTTATTATTCGTTACGATAAAACACATCCTGTATAACAGCAAAAATGAAGTGAAATATGAAAATTATCTACAGGTAATGCTTCGTATTATGATTTAATACGAAGCGAAAATTCACATCAAACTTTGTAATATGAACATTTTACTTTAAAAAAGAACCTATCACAATTTGTATTTTACAATATTATATCATGATAGGTATACGTATCTGTTGAAATTGTGTTAAAAAAATACCATTTAACACGAGGATTACCTGTAAATGAAAACTGAAGTTCTATGCAATGTACATACATATGCACTATGCAGTACACAAATATTTTAAATTTTAATTACTTATGTAAACAAATTCACTTTTCCAATTTCATTTTTTTTTTTTTCATTCTTAATTAAAAATTTTAATTTTCAACAGTGAATTAGGTAGTCGTCTGTTGAAGAAAATTTGTACTTGAGTTATGTTATGAATAATAAATTTGTTGTTTTGTTATTTCCTTTTTTTGTTTTTTCTAAAATATTAAAAAAAAAAAATATGAATATGTAGGTACTTGTAAATTGCAATTAAGTAAAAATTAAGTTAGAAATATTTTTATTGTTCTGGTATGAATGAAAACAATAGATAATAGCGTGGGAATTTTGTATTTTTGTAAAAAAATAATAATAATACATATTGAAAATTTTGTTTCACAATAGAGTTATAATTTTGTATTTAATACAACAGAGCTACGTAAGTACTTTTTTTTGTCCATTAGATGTTACTGACATGACATGTAATCATCATGAATTATAAATGCAAGTCCAAGCAAGTAAATAAATAAAAAATATTGTCTGATTTCACTGAATTGGAAAAAAGAAAATACACCAGTTTACATATGCACATACATATTTATGCATATCAAGATTTCTAGATGAAAAAATTTTCTACTTCTAAATTTTGGTTTACTTTATGGTCGCACAATTTCTTTTTTAAAACAGTAAAAATAAAAAATAGAACAGTACATGTGTAATAAATATAATAAATATTTGTAAATTTTTATGTTTATTTGTCTACGGTGTCAACTTTGTAACCAATATTTTCTAATGTTATTTTTCACAGCATTATTATAGTGAATCACGCATAAACAATAATATTCTTATGTACGTACTTCAATTGCACATATTACAAATTTTTTAAATTAATTTTTAAGGATAATAAAATTTATTCTTAAATTAATTACACTTTAAATATTAAGTTTTAAAAATATTTATTTTTTAATTTCTTTTTTTTAAATGAAATTCTTTTCTTGAATAAACTTACATTTTCTTGGCACGCCCAGAAATTAGCTCCGAATTTTGTTTCATACCGCGTTTGATTTGACTTAACTTTATAGTAAATTGATATGCATACACATAAGTATGATTTATATATATATATATATATGGAATGTATGTAATATGTGTATTGTGTTTGTGTATATTAAATTGATATTCAACAGTCAACTCTTCAAGAAAGTTTTTCAGTCATCGCTTACATACATACATACATTCAATTCACACAACACTGAACAAAACAAAATACATTATTTAACATTTATGCTTATAAACACGTTATTAATTTCAGTTCAATACAAAATTACATTCTACAACTGTGTCAGTTCACTGTTCAGTTAACTTGAAACATATATCAACATAAAACAAGCATACAAACAATGTTGTCAACATTCAATACATACTTCTGTTAATTTGAATACGATGGTATTATCATTGTATAAAGATTTTCAACAAGTAAGATTAGTGTTAAGGAAAAAATACGTTCCCGTTATAATCCTTGAAAAAATAACTGTACAATACATTCAAACTTTCTTTACTAATACATTGCTAATAGCAAAGCATTACTAAAAATAGATAGCAATATTATTTACATTAAACGAAAAAGGAAAAAAAATTTACACGTGTTAATATGATATTTAATTTGTAAATAAATTATAGATGTCAGCATTAAAATTTTATTTTCACCATTTTCATATGATCGTTAATGATTTTTCAAAAATTTAAAAATTTAAAAAGTTAAATTCAAATTCAAAATTTAAAATTAAACAAAAACGCAAAATGTTCAAAAATGTAATTAACAATCTTTCGATCCCTCCATTTTCAATCCTTCATGTATACAAACTAATTATCCTAATATCAATATTGTAATATCAATATGTTATCTACATTCATGTATACATACATATGTAAATTGTTATACTAACCGAAAAATTGAATTCAATTTTATTCACAATAGTTTTCAAAAATAATGAATTACAAAACAGCCAACTTGAAATTATTTTTCCATTATCAATTAATTTTATTGTAATAAATTAAAAAGAAATATTTTAGGAAAGCATGTAATTCAAATATTTTACGATTTTTAAGTAAACATTTTTTTAAAAAATTGTCTTTCCTACCTGAAAATAACGATATGTTAATATTATATTACACTGAACCTTTTCATAATCTTATAACAGATTGTAAAATGTACATTGAACCTAAGTTCATTAGGATCAGCATTATATTAGTGATGTCAGGTAAAATAAAAATTATTTACGTAGAAATTAAAACGACCCTTACAATAGAAAAAAAAACAGACGAAATGTATTATAAATTCAAAATTAGTCTTTTTTTAAACTCATAATATACATACGTATGTAGTCATGCTATAATATTGCATAATAACATAACGCTTCTTTCGATCCAATTTTATTAAAAGCATGCTCTAAAAATATATTGGAGTAAGTTGTCCTGTTTAAAAGGTACTCGGAGTGTGAAAAAAATTTTTTTTGAATACCAAAAAATTTAAGTTGTTATAACTTATTATGATAAATGACAGTGGTAAAAAGAAATGACGCTATTAATTTACCACATACATATTCACAATCATAAATTCTGAAAAAAAAAGGAACATGTCAAATGCATTCGATAATAATTTTTAAATGTATTAGCAAAACATAATCTGATTTACATTGCGTTAATAATTTTTCAAATTATTCCTTGTTTAGAACATTTTATAATTATTTTATGTAATATCAGATGATTAAATTTGCAAAAAAACAGTAAATTATTTCGTTGCCGAGGTGGATTCAATTTTTCTTCTTTCTTTGTTTTGTAACCTCGAACAACGAACATATGAAAAACGTCAAACGAAATAATTGAAAATATGTAAACATTCCCGCGTTTTTATAGTGTATGTAGTGAAAATTAATTATTTTCTAAATATTTTTATCTGATTTATTAAAAATTTATTAAATTCGGTAAAAACATACGTTTTTTAAATTGTGAGAATATATTTTATGTGAATATTTATTTTATAAATGTGAAATAAATTGTAATTTGGTTTACTAGCAATGGAGAAATTGTGTCGCATTTTAATTCGTAATTAAAAAGGAATTTGTTTCATAAATATTAATATTTTTTAATTTTTTATACAAATTAAGTGTTCTACTTTGCATATGATTATACAAAATCATAAATAAATCGTGAAAATAATTAGAAATAATATCATTAAAATAGTATTGTTTGTGCATGAAAGCACGTGGTACCACACATACTAATGTACTCGTCAGTGAGCCATAAAACGTGTAAAAATTGTGTACGAATATTGTCAGTGAACTGGTGAACTAAGACACTTACTGTCGTCAGTGAACTGAAAAATTTTGCATGAAATTTAGGCATTTCGGGAGGTGGTGCGGCGAAGGGTCGTTAATTTGTCCATATATTTTGTTCTTCGCGCAAGTTAGAATTTTCATTTAAAATATAATTGTTACTTTTTTACCAATGTAAAAATTTTTTAATATTTTTTTTGATTTTTTTTAACCGTTATATAACGGTAAAAGCAGTCTAGCTCTTTTCCTTTTTTATCTTCAATAAGAGTCTCAAAACTTTATTTTACCTGAACCCTGGTATTATAGTCTATGCGATGGTATTACTTTCGATTACTTGTTCTATCCGTCATTAAAATTTCATAAAAACAGAAACATAGACGTCAATTACGAGATTCTATTCGAAAAAAATAGAATCGACTTTTAAAAGTCGATCAAAACAAGTAACCATATTATGTAAATAAATCGACTTACAAGCATAGTACTAAAAAATTGTAGTACTAAACAGGTAATTTGATTGTTTATCTCTTAAATTTATATGAAAATTTTTTATTTGTGTTGTCAAAATTTTTGTTTTAAAAATAATAAAAATAAGTCTATAATAAAAAAATTTTTACTTTCATAATACCAAAAGTCTATTGCAACATAAAGTCGATAGAAATAGACTTTAGTAATCGCCGCCATAGACTTGACAACATTTAGGACAATAATTTTTTAGTAATATGCATGTAAGTCGGTTTATTTACATAATACCGTGACTTGTTTTGATCGGCTTTTAAAAGTCGATTATACTTTTTTCGAATAGACTTTCATAATTGCCTCCTTTTACTTGAATACTTTCATAATACCAAAAGTCTATTGCAACATAAAGTCGATTAGCAATAGACTCTCATAATTGTCGCCATAAACAATTTAATTTTTGAGTCTAAACATCCATGTCAACAGCACGCATACAGTATACAGTTGTTTACGAGGAGTATAAACATAAACCTATAAACCTCTTGAGAACGTGTCAAAGCACGAAAAAATAAAAATATCACAAAAATATAAATCAAAACACTTATTGTGAGTGTTACAGTTTTAAAATGGATGACAAATGACAATCAAATTTATTGAAATGACACATGTTTTTGGGACTTAAAATAAAAATAAAAATATTTATTATCTGACTCAGAATATAAAAAAAATTGTCGGATAAAATTTAAAAAAAAGAAATACTATATACAATAAAATTTTAGGTAAAATGCTGTAAAAGAAACGATAACACTTCTTTAATTAATTTGTGCTAAATGCATTGAATAAAGTGCATATAGATGGTAATAGTAAATCTTCGTACAGATTTGATTTGATGTTTGTAAGTATGTATATTCAGTCAATACTAATACTTTTTCTACATATATGTATACACTCATATAGCGATTAGCGAACACTGACTTGACTGACTGACATATAATTTGTTTTCATTTCTACGAAAATAATAATAGTAATATTTATTGCTTAGCTTTAAATATTATTAATTTTAGTAAATTATTTAATTAAATAAATATTTTAGAAAAATAATTAAAAATATAAAAAAATGAATTTATCAATTAAAGTTTTACAAGGAGAGGAATGTGTTGTTTCTGTAAGTTTATAAAACATGCATTGTGTGTACATACATTTGTATATTTTTATTATTCTTTTCATTTTCTTATTTTAATTTTTCATCAATTTTTTTAAGGTTAAACCTGATACAAGTGTTATTGAGTTAAAACAAAAAGTTGAAGATAAATTAAAAATTCCAGTTGAATATCAAAAAATAATATATTTAGGTAGAGCCCTAGTTGATGATTATTTAATATCATCATATCCAAAAATAAAAGATGGTACAAAATTAACAATTGTTGTTAAAAAGCCAGATCCATTAAAAGATGTTGTTTATCGTTGTTTTCGTCGTTTTTATAATGAAGAACAATCTGAAAAATTATCAGAACAATTTATGATTGATTTTAATAAAAAAATTCAACAATTTAGTTTAGATGATATTGAAAGGATAGCAAGTGGTATATTAACGTCACAGCAAGAATGATTAAAAATTTAATTACCAACTATTTTATTTATCTTAGCATTAAGTATAACAAATTTAATTGTACATTGAAAATTTATTAAATGCTTTAACAGGAAAAACCCGGATTTTTTTGAGTATTATCATTTTTCGTGGGAGTCATATTGTTTATCCAGAGGTTTTTTGGTTTTTTTTTTCTAATCTGGCAGTACTACTAATACAAATTTTTTTATTATGTACGCTTGATTTAAAGACAATTTAGGGATAGAAAGAAGTAAAAACTTATTTTAAATGGAAAAAAAACTTTAATTACTACTTTTTGTGAAATTGTTATATATAAACACCTAAATGATTACATATTAATAAAATTGGTAAATATGAAAAGAAAAAGTTTTTTATTACTTTGAAATGATTACTGAATTATGTATATAAATCGCTTGCAAAAAAAGGAGTTCTTTAAAAAAAATTTATGAAAATCCTTTCCGTCAATCACACTATCGTGAACTATCAGAGCTATTGCTTCTACGTCTTCTACGAATAGGACTTCTTGAACGTCTTCGTGGGCTGCGACGTCTCGGTGGTGAACGTCTTCTATTGTATCGAATCGGTGATCTCCAACGCGGTGGTGGGCGTCTCATTGGTGGTGATAATCTACGCATCATTGGCCGTATTTTCGGTGGTAAAACTGGTGCTGCTGTTATTTCTTGACCATCAATTTGCCCACCATCCATATGTTTCATAGCATTTTCAGCATCATCTGGTGTCATATATTCAATATAAGCCATACCACGACCAATTGTTGGATGCCAACGATCCATTGGAAATTCAATGTGTTTAATTTCACCAAAACAACTAAAGATTTCAGTTACATGTTCCTTTGTTACATTACGTGTTAAACGTCCAATATGGATACGTACTGGACGTGGTGTTGGCGATCTTTCACGTTTTTTGCGCCGTAACGAACTAGAGCGTGAACGTCCTGTGCGTTCTTTTGATCGATCTGGTGTTGCCTTTCTTTTTGCTATAAAATGTACACAATCAAATATACACATATAAAAAGGTAGAATAAAAGGGACTTACATCTGTCTTCTCCATCTCGTTCTGAACTATGATGGATACGTTCTTTAGATTTTCCACGTTCTTTTGATTCTCTGCGTGGAGTAACCTTCGGTGCTGAACTTTTACTTCTTGAACGAGATTCGCTACGTTTTCTTGCACGTCGACCAGATCCACTACTTGAAGTTGTAGATGATGATGAAGAGGTTGAAGAACTTGAAGAACTTGATCTTGATCCAGAAGAGCTTCTTGATGAGCTACTGTCTGATGAACTAAACAAAATGTAAATAAAAAATTAAAATGTCACATCATAATATCTTGTATTTAAATGATGCAATAATGAATTTTTTACCTTCCACTACTTTCAGTACTGCTGGATGCTGATCCTGTTCGTCGTCTACGATCCTTTTCTCTACCACGACTGCTCCTTTCACGTTTCTTCTCTTTATTTTCCTTATCTTTGTCACTAGCCGGTGACGCTGTTCTTTCACGAGCCCTGCAATACAATTTTTTTTTTTGTTTTTCATAAATTATTGATATAATTAAAAATTAATTTATTTAAAACTTACATATTTCGGAGAAAATTCTCAATACGATCAATAAATGAAAATAAATGTATTTACATAAAATTCAAAACACCGTAATTAACAAAATTGTAAATTGTAAATGTAACCCCAACAAACAATACAATTTTTCCTTTTTAACTTGCTTGAATTCGTAATTCTAATGTCAAAATATTTCAATGATTTCAATTCAAATTTCAAGTTGACAACAAAATATAATATTTTTTTTGTTTTATTGCTAACTACCATATAAATACTAACTAGTCTGCTGCCTGCCCTCTATAGATTTGAAGCAAAATAAAGATTTTATATTTTTAAGAAAAAAAAAAAATGATACAAAACTACATATTGCAAGATGATATTTTCCAATTTTTTATGAAATTTTCAAAATTTGCTAGTCTAGAGTCTAGCTAGACTGATGGGGAACATTTTATTTTAAAATTGGTACAAAATTTTCCATTCAAAAATTTCACAGGGTGACTCAAACAAAATGTACTTACTATATAAAGTTAAGAAAATGGAATGGAACGCAAAACGCAACACATGTTGATAAAAAAAATGAAAAATGATAAGAAGAAGAGATCAAGAAATCTAAGAAAAGGAAAGCATCAAAATACACCAAAACCCAAATTCAAATGCAAAAGTGGAATTCTATCTATATATACATACATATGTATAGGCAGGCACTCGTTCGTGCATTCGTATTGAATGAAAATTGAAAAGGCTGACAGAATAGAATTAGAATAGAAGTAGTAGATTCAAATTCAAACTCAAAGTTAAAAGTTCTATCTAATTAAAAGCAAAGATTTAATTTTAACTTTTAATTTTTTTTTTTGAATAAATTTTTACATATTGTATAAATTTAGTGTTTGTGTGTTGATTTTATTGTGCAAAGTTGCTGCTTAGTTAAATAAGCAAAAAAGTGAAAAAAGTATTTTTTCTTAAAAAAAAAATATATAATATATACAAATAAAAATGGAACCAATTGATATTAATAGCCTTGAAGAGGCTGTAATATTATTTTATCGGTCAACATCACAAGAACAAGCAATAACACATAATTGGTTAACAAAAGCACAAACAAGCACACAAGCATGGTCATTCTCATGGGAATTAATGAAACCAGAAAAGCCACAAGAAGTTCAATTTTTTGGTGCTATAACATTACATTCAAAATTAATGAAATCATGGAATGAAGTACCAACAGAAAATCGTGATGAATTAAAACAAAAATTACTTGAAAGTATTGTATCATACTCGAATGGGCCAAAAATAGTTCTTAATCGTCTTTGTATATCGGTATATAATCAAATTACATATTTTGCTTTTTATCATAAAACTGAAGTATCTACTTGATTAAATCATTTTGATTTCTTCTAGCTCAGTGCATTTATCGTACATATGTTAACTGATTGGCCATTAGCCATCGATGATATTATAAATATTTTTAAAAATCAACAAATTCCAAATGTTACACCTAACATGCAATTATGGATATTATTTGAAGTTTTACAAGGAATACCTGAAGAGGTAGTAAATTCGATTTCTTTTTTAAATTAATGGATAAACAATTTCAATTATTTAAATTTAGACAAATGCAATATTAACATCTGTAAAACGTGTTGTACTTAGAAGTGAATTATCTAAACGAACACCAATTGTAATTCAAACAATTCAAGAATATTTAGAACATCAATTTGAAAGAACATGGACAGATGATGATTTTAATAATTTAATAAGAGCAGTTCGTTGTGCTTCATCATGGATAAAGTATGTAGACATGTACAGTAAACTTTAAATTGCCTCAAAAAAGTAAGTCACCTATAATATAATTTTTTATTTTTTTTATTTTTTGTTTATTGTAGAAATATTGGTTATCAAATAGATAATTGTATAAAAATTTCATCAGCATTATTAAATGTAATTAATAAATGTTATTGGCGTTGTAAAAATGAGGATGGTAATGATGGTTGTATGTCGGCTGATGAAAATGAATTATCTGAATGTAGTTTAAAATGTTTAATAAGTATTATAATACAACCAGAATCACATTTATATCCAAAATCAGTAACAATATTAATGACAATGTTTTATCAATCATTATGTCCAATTACAAAATCTGAATATACTGAAAATAATTCAAATGAAGATATTGCTGTTAATATTTATACATTATTTATATCAGCTGGTGAAAGACATTCAAAAATTTTATTAACTGGTATAATATCAGATACAAATATAGAATATACAGAATTATTTAAATTAACTGTTAATGAAATAATGCAGTGTACAAATCGTCCTGGTATATATCCAGTCGAAGAATCATGTAGTAGTTTAGCTATGGGTTTTTGGTATATGCTACAAGATGAAGTATTTTCATTAAATAATATGACTGAAAAATTACGTTGTTTTCAAATAATACGGTATTATTATTCAGATTTAACTAGAATTTTAGTTAAAAAATCTCAACAACCAGATGAAATTGCAATTGAAGCATGGACATCTGATGATTTAGAAACATTTCGATGTTATCGACAAGATATTGCTGATACATTAGTAAGTTTATATAAAAAAATGGCTAAATTTTCTATCTATTAAATTTTTACGAAAAATAAAAAACATCACAATTTTTTTTTAATTTTTTAATTTTTATAGTTGTATTGTTATGATGTTATTGAAAATGATATACTTGGTATATTATCGGTAATATTAGATGAAGCAATTAAAGAAATTCAATTAAATCCATTATCATGGACAAAATTAGAAGCATGCATATTTGCATATCATTCAATTGCTGATCATACTGAAGTTACAGAAAATACACACATACCAAAATTAATGCGTATATTAGGCGAAATACCATATGATAAAATGAATGAAAAATTATTGGGTAGTGCATTAGAAGCAATTGGTGCATATTGTGGATGGTTTAAACGTAATCCAAATTATATAACATTAGCAATTGATCTATTAGTTAAAGGTTTAAATTCAACAATGTCATCACAAGCAACATTAAGTTTAAAAGATATTTGCCGTGATTGCCAATTAGAATTAAAATTATATTCAGAACCATTATTAAATGCATGTCAAGCATCATTACAAAGTGGTTTATTAAAAAATTCGGAATGTGTAAGACTAATGTTTAGTATTGGTAGGCTAATGAGTACACTGCATAATGATAAAATAACATCATATTTAGATCGTATAGTTAGTCCATGTTTTGAAGAATTACAAATGATATGCCAAAATGGTGTAGTAAGTAAAATATTTTTAAAAAATTTCTCCCAACTTGCAATAAAAATATTTTTATTCTTTATTTATTTTTATATTTTTTTCAACTAATTTAGAAAACTGAACCAGCTAAAATTCGTACTGTATTTCGTTTAAATATGATATCAACATTATTTTCATCGTTAAATACAATCACTGATGAATCTGATGATAATGATGCGAGTGGTAGTGGTGGTGGTAACAATAATGATAATAATTATATCGATGAAGAAATTATTATACAACCAGTTTTAATAGTTATGCAAAAAACTATGCCAATATTCAGACAAATTGTCGAATTATGGATTCAATCAAATGAAGTATTAGAGGTAAAATAATTATAGAATTTTTCATTGACTGCATTAAATTTTAATTTTTTTTTTATATTATAATTACAGACTGCATGTAACGCTTTAAAACATGCGGTTACAAATTTAACGATAGATTTTAAACCAATGCTACAAGATTTATGTTATTTTATTGTATCAATATTACAAAATAATTGTTGTCCACCGATTTTAGAATTAACTAAAGTGGTAAGATCTATAACTTAAAAAAATGTCTATATAAAAAAAAATCATTCGAATAATATAAAAACATTATATTTTCCAGACAATTATAATGTTTTATAAACAAGAAGACTGTAAAAATTTAATGACACCCTTATTAGTTGAAACGATATCACATACATTTCTATTATTTAACGTAAGTTTTCTCATCATACATGTTACATGCGTACATACATACATATGTACAATGTATTTGAAAATATTTGTTAATTTTCTTGTTTTTTCGGTTTCTTTTTATGAAATAGCGAACGCCAGAAAATAATTTTTCTGATATATCTGACATAATTGAATCATTTTATGGTTTTAATGTACAGTTAATTAAAAAACTTCCAATAGCATATATTAATCAAAATATTGATTTAAATAAATTATTATTATATGCATTAAAAGCAATAACATTACCTGAAAATGGTCCAATACGTAATGGTATACAATTTATATCACATTTTATATTAGAATCAAGGCAATATCCAGAAATGATAAAAATAATACAAGATAATGGTAGTGAAATAATTCGTACAGCAATATTATGTATTGGTTGTATAACGCCACGTTCACAAGTTGAAAAATTTGCTGATATATTTTTAAATCTAAATAAAAAATATCCATGTGATTTAATTGTATGGATGAAAATATTAGAAACGCAAGATTTTCCAACACCATTAATTGATAATGCTGATAAAAATAAATTTATGATGCAAATAATAAGGTAAAAAAAAATTTTTTTTCTCTAATTTTGAGCTAAATGTAAATATTTCATTAAATATGTATAATGCAATAATTTCAATTTTATTTTATAGAGAAAAAGTAAATAAAAGATTAACACAAATTTATTTGACTGAGTTTGCAGCTAAAGCACGTGGACTTGGTGAAAAATTTTAAATTGCATTACGATCTAGTCAAGATTAAATATCAATCATTATTTAAAATTTGAAATTAAAGGTGAAAAAAAAGTTAAAAAATAGAACAAAAATTAAATAAAAATATGTGATAATAATTAATTAAGCAATTTAGTTCATATTTTTATTTTTCATAAAATAAGAAACAAAAATTATTTATTTTTACCAACTTAAAATCAATTTTTGTCGTAATCTCTATGTAGAAAAATTTTTAATTTTGTGTTCTTTGTTTTTAATGATATTGTAAACTGATAATGCTTTATAATGTAATTGAAATGCTTTCATAATTTATTGTAATCATAATATATAGATTCTAAGAAAAAATAATTCTTGTATTTTATTTTTTTATTTCAAACTTTTTTATAACATATTTTTTGGGGGCTAATTATATATTTGGCCAAAGTAAAAACGAAAAATGAAAATGCTGTTATTTACAAATATATAGTTTTCCCCATTTTATTTATACAGAAACTTAAAAAACAAAAAAAGTTATTCTAAAACGTTTCACTTAAAACTAATTACTCGATTTCAATGGAAGAGATTATAAAAACCTTTAATTGCAAATGTATAAATCTAACCCTCGTTTTACATCATTTCGATTTGTGTTTTTTCAAAGTTTAGCATTACATACATATTTTACTTTTATATTGTATTATTTTAATAAAAAATTATTAATTGAATAAAAAAAGAACATGAGGGTTAGATATACACATTTTTTTGATTTGGCCCATAAAATCACATGCATATGTATAATTGTTTTTTTTTTTTTTCACTTATACTAATTAGATAAATTTCAAATTCATTTCACTCATTTGGTATTTATAAATTCACTTATTGTTAATGTTTAGTTTTTTCTCACATAATTTTTTAACATATATTTGATTCAATAATTCCGCTTGGCGTAATATTTTTCTTATATCATTTAAACGATTATATTGTATTGCTAATAAATATGCTGATTTTAACTGTCCAACATATATATAACATTCAATTTTCATTTCAATATTTTTAATTTTTTTAATTAAATTATCTAGAATAGTTTTTATTTCTGGTTCATGATTATTAGTAGTACTGTGTACAACAATTGATAAAATTTCATCACAATCATTAATAATATTATTATTTTTTGGATTTTCATTATTTCCACTATTATTATTATCAACATTTAATGATTTATTATTATTCATCATCATTATGAAATTAATTAATTTCTCCACTTCGTTCAATCGACCATTAAGTGATAGATATTTAGCTGTTGGTCCAAAAACTTTTATTTGAGACAATTTATGGTGTGTTAAAATTCTAAAAATAAAAAATAAATAATAATAAAAAAAAGTAATAAATAAATCAAATAATGTCTTGTAAATAAAATAAGACGCTAACTTGTATGCTAAATTGAATCCATCCTCAATGCTTTTACCACAAAGTAGTATTAAAATACAAATTTGAATTCTTTCTTGTTCAGAATCGAATAACGTTGGTAAACCAGGTTTAAATTTCACCTATTACAATAAAAAAGAATAAAAATATAAAGTTCAAAATTTAAAAATTTTATTTTTATTATTTACCTCTTTCAATATTTGTTTTGTTCTTTTAGCTAACATTTCATCATTTTCACAATTTGCTAAAAATTTCGTTACTTCAATTTGATTATTAATTGTGTTTAAACACGAATTTAATGATTTTGAATCCATAATCAATAAAAATGATGATGATGTTGTTGTTGATGTCAATGATGATACTGATACTGGTGATGATGCAGATACATCATTACGTTTACGTTTTTTTTCAATATTTATATTTTCCCATTGATATATTTCTAATTCATTTTCTAAATGAATTTTAGCATTATTTAAATGTATTATATTCATATTTAATTCATGAAAAGTTGTACAATTCATTTTAAAAAATTTAATGCATGTCATACTGGCACGTATTGGATCTTTTAATAAAATTTGTAATTGATATAATGAATGTAATAAATTTTTCATTTCTAAATAACGACAAACACTTAATACTGTATCATTCCATATTAATAAACTTTCATCAAATTTTAACATTATATTAATTAAATAATCAATTTTACCAATTAATAAATATTTCATGTAAATATTTTGTATGAATATATCATATGGTAAATTTTGTATTAAATAATATTTTAATGCTATATTTAATTGATTATAATTTATTAAAAAATTTATAATATCAATATGTGTACCATATGATAATAAATAATAAAGGCATTCATTAAATATTAATGATGATTTTAATAAATTACAATTATTTTCATCATTATTATTTACATTAATTGAATCTAATAAATTTATATCATTATTAACATTATTATTATCATTATTAATAATTTGATTTTTAAATGATTTTAATGTTTTATCATTATATATACCATTTGTTATTTGTTTTAAATTTGTTAATGTATTTAATATATTTATAGCTGGCTCATTAATTGGTATATTATTTTTATTTAATTTAATACGCTGATTTAATAATGATTGTTGTAATGATGTATTTGTATTACGTATTAATTTGGCACGTTGTAATGTCTCTGTATGTTGTTGAATTGTTGATGTATTTTCAATTATATTTATAATCTCTTGTAATAAGGGTGGACTACGATTTGATCTTTTTATGATTTTTAAATTATTATTATCATTTAAATATTTTGTTGAAAAATTCATATCATTATCATTATCATTTATAACTGATAAAATGTTTGTTATATCAGATTCTGAACAATAACGTATCATACAATATGAAAATTTTTCACGAGCTAAAAAAAAGAAGGGAAATAAAAAATAATAAGTGATCTGAAGTATTTGATCAAATAATTTTTTGGAAAACAAAAAATTGAGTAAATTTAAATAAATTGTGTAGTTACCAGTTTCAAAGCATCCGGCTCTTAAACACGCTAATCCATGTGATGCTATAACACCAGTTTTTTGGAAACCACATTTAACGTATATATTTATGGCTAGATCCCATTTTTCAGCTGTTACCAATGAATCAGCTAATTTTCGTAAATTTTGATTATTTAATGGTTGATCGGTAGGTAATAAATGTTCACAACCATTTTGCACAACAGATAATATTATTTCAGAATGATCACGAAATGTATCTACATCTGGTGGACCACCTTTTACTTTAGCTGCTAATGCTAAACAATTAATCATTTTAGATACCAATTCATAATCAACTTCTGGATTTGGTCTTAATAATTTTTCTAGTTTTCTGCAATGGTACAGTAATAAATTAATATATTCCTTCTCATCTGTATGATATGATAATATTGTTAAACATAATGCAACACTTGGTGCATGTTCATAACAAAATTCTTCTCTTAGTAGTTGATCATGTGATAATTTTCCATTTAATTGCCATTCTGAATTATTTGATGATTTTGATTTTGTTTCAGTCATTATTTCATGGTGGTCAATATTTACAGTTTTTGTATTTGAAGCAGATGTTGTAGCAGAATTTGTAGCCGTTTCTGTTATATTTTTTTGTTTTTTCAATTCTTGTGCTTCAGTTTGTTTAAAACAATCATTACAACATCTAACTAATACTTCATCATATAATTCTGGAATTTTTATTCGATTTATTGAACATGCATAACATATAACACGTCCACATCTACGACAATGATGTCGTCTCATTAACATTGTAAATAGAGTACGTTTACAGCACATACAATGTAATGCATCTTCATCTTTAATCCAATTCTCACGTTTTGGTGGTTCTTTTGGCATTACAAATATACCATATGTTGAATCAATACTAATTAAATCTGTTAATTGTGATACACGTTCAGATGATGATGATGATGATGATATTAAATTTTCATTTATTTGATAATCTAATGCTTTTGTTGCATAAATGCGTAATAATAAATCAATACATTCGATTGTTATTAAATGATCTTTTTTGTAAAAACTTAAATTCATTGGAATGTATGGTAAATATTCTGTTCTACTGGTACTACTTCCTATCGTTTTATTATCATTTTTTACATTAGTTACATTGTAATTATAATTTTTACAATAAATATCATATGATTGATTTATTTTATCTGAACAAAATTTACAATTTATTTGTTTATCATTTATTAATATATTTTTTATGTTATTAATAATTTTTGTTAAAATTTCAAATTTTGAATTCATTAATAAACATTCAATTAATAATAATGGCATATTTAATAAATTTAAATTTTTTTCTTTTTCATTAACTGTCATATATTCATAAATTTTTAATGATATACGATAATTTTTATAAGATATTAAATCTATTGATTCTTCATTATTATTTTCCATATTATTTTCATTGGTAATAGTATTGTTTTCATTATCATTATTATCGCTTTTATTTTCATAACAATTTTTTATTAAATAATCAATTATATAATTTAATAATTTTAATGATTGAAATTTATTTAAATGAATTTTATAAAAATTTTTAATAATATTTAGTGGAAATAATTCAATAATTTTTAATAAATATACATTAAAATTATTATCATTTATATTAATTAATAATAAATTATTTAATAATAATGATAAAAATTTATTATATTTATTTAAATTATTATTTATTATATTACATTGTAATAACCATTCATATAATAATTCATATTCATTTAATAATAATAATTTTTCAATTAACCATTCTGGATAATTATTATTATATTCATAAATTTTTAACCATAAATTTATTGATAATATATTTGAAATTTCTGTATAAATTTCAATTTTTTTTAATATATTATTTAATTGATTTTTAATATCATTATAATTTTTATTATTCATATCATTATTATCATATTGTAAATTTTTATGTAATAATGTACATTTAATTAAATATTTAATTAAATTTGAATCATTTATATAAATATAATTTTCAATTAAAATTTTTGAACGTAATTCAATATCATCAATATATTCAATTAATTCAAAATATTTATTATCATTATTATTTTTATTAATTTGAATACATTTTATTATAATATTATTACGTATATCATTTAATTGATTTTTAATTAAATTATTATTACAATTTTCTAATGTTAAATTACAGATATCAATTAAAATTCGTGGATCAATTATTAAATTTTCATTATAATATTCTTTATTATATTTTTCCAATTTATTAATTATATCATTTAAATTTGTATCACGTATTATTGATGTGATTATTAAATTATTATCATATAAATTGCTTATTAATTTTATTTCATTTAATTCAATTAATTGTTGAAAATAAATTTCATTAATTTTTTTATTAATTATAGAGTTTATATTTATATCAGTATAATTATTTATTTTTTGTAATAAATAACCTAATAAAATATTATTTGATATAATATAATTATATATTGATGATAAATTTTTTATTTCAAAATTTTTATCACTTTTATAATAATAAAAATTTGATATATCATCATCATTACTATCATTTGTTATTACATTTTCATTTCGTTTAAAATAATATAATTTTGGACATAAATTAATTGCAATTACATGTACAAAATTCAAATTTAATGATTTAACAATTGTTTCAATTTCTAATGGTGTCATATTTAATTTAAATATTAATTTTCCAATTACATAATATGGATTAAATTTTAATAAATCAGTTATTGTATATACAGTTTTATTATCATATAATTGAATTAATTTTAATAAATTTATACAATATAAATGAAAACGATTAAAATAATTTATTTTTAATTTAATTGATCCTGATGTCCCTGATGATGATGCTGATATCAATGCTAATGATGATAATGTATCAAAATCATTTTGATATTGTTTTAAATTATTTAAATTATTATATTCATTTGATGGTATATTAAATAATTTATAAAATAATTTTTCACGTTCTAATTCATTACATAATAAATTTGGACGTAATGAATAATTTGTATTTAATAAAATATTTTTAATTGTTTTTATTTCATTTTCATTTTGATTATCATTATTTAAATTATGATTTTTATATAAACGTAAACATTCAATTGTATTTTTAATAAAATATATTGAACCAATACCTTTATAATTATTAATATCCTGATATGATATACCATATAATCTTTCAGTCATATTTAATATATTTAAACATATATCAGAATTAAATGGTAAATTTATAATTAAATCAAATACATTTATTAAATTTATTTGATTACCATGATATTGTTTTAAATATGGATATAAATTTATATATTTATCAATTACTAATTTTATACTTGTATTTATTGTTAATTGATTATATTGTGTAAATTTTTCAATAATATTTGTTATTTTTGATGATTCAAAACCAATTGATGCTAAATTTTTTATTTGTTCAATTGTTGTTATTATTGTTGAACTTTTTTTTATTTGATCCTCATAATTTTCATAGATTTTATTTAATTTTTGTTTTATTTGTTTCATATTTTCTAAAAAATTTAATTCTTTAGCTAAGTCTGTGTCTTCTAAATTATAAATCTGTAAAAAAAAAAATAACAAAAATTAAATTAAATTATATATAAAAGTATATATATGTATGTGTATTTTTTTTTTTTTGTACTTTAACGTTATTCCAGCACAAGTTAAAAGTGATGTTTATTGAAACAATATTAAAAACATTAATTAATTAATTTAATTTAATTTTTATTTTCTTATTTATTTTTAGATAAAATGTTTAATTGGATGCTCATGTTCCTTTTTTCAACTGAAATTTTTATTCAAGAAATTTTTGGTTTTTGGCAAAATTCAATGGAAATCAATTTTGAAGTAAATGAAGAATATTTATTTTATAATAATACCGATACTGATAAAGTATGATTTATCATTTTTTGAATGATATTATTAAAAGTTTTCTGTTTAAAATAAAAAAAAATAAAATAAAAATTACAAACATTTTTACCTGAATAATATTTTTAGCTTCATTGAAATCCTCACATTCAATAGCAGCAATTACTAAATTTTCTGCTGATCCCAACATTTTACCAATTATGTTATGATCACCAGCAAAATTAAATGAATTTTTTGTAGCTTTATTATCATTATCATTGCCGATTGTAATATTGGGATTTTCGGTTGATAATTGAGTATCACCGTCAACGTAATCATGGTTGCTACTTGTAGCATGTATAACTGCATCAGTGTTGACACCATCAGCTTCACCAGCTATTGCAGTGGCAGCATTTGCAATATTCTGTTTTTTCTTTGCTTTCAATTTACGTCTTGAAAAACTGGCATATCTTCTTTCAATATTTTCATCATCACTACTAGATTTTTCATGGCAGTCATAATGTGATTGAACCAAATGTATTAAATCATTTGTATTTATCATAATATAATCAATATTATTATCTTGTTGGTTTGATTTCTCATACAATGATAATTTCCATAATGAATTATTGATATTATCTAAATGTGTATCAAAATATTTACGTTGTATATTATTTTTTAAATTTTTATATTCATCACTATGATAACGTTTTAATAAAAAATTTTTAAAATAATTTAATATTAATTTTAATGGTAATGAACGGCATATAAAACCATGACGTTCTGTTAATAATTTAGATGATGTTATATTTGTATCTAAATCTGTATCAGATGATATATTATTATATTTATTTAAATTATATTTATAATTTGAATATAAATTTTCCCAACGTAATAATAATATACGAAATATATCATTGATTAAATTATTAACTAATTCAATATCTTTTATTTGTTTTAACATTATATTCATTGATAATAATTTATTATTAATTTTTTGTTCATAATTATTTAATTTATTATTTAATATAATTATATCATAAACAGTTATTAATATAAAATAATATGATAAATTTTCTAATTCATAATTTTTTTCATAATTAACTTTCATATATTGTAAATATTCAAAATTTTTATCAATCAATAATTTACAATCATTATAACCAATTAATGGTAAATTAACATAATTACAAATTATATCTAATACACTATTATTATCTAATAATATATCAATATCAATATTAAATATTAAATGTTTTTTTAAAAATTGTAATATATTATTATAACGATATAAATCATAATAAAAAATTTTTTGTAATTCATTTAATTTATCAATATTAATTAAATTTAAAATTTTATTAAATAAAACGAAATTACCTAATGTATTATCAATTTTATTTGAATTATTTAATTTATGTATTAATTTCAATAATAATATATAATTTCTTAAATACTCTGGTATATCATCTAAATTTATATCATTGTATTTTTCTATAGCTACAATTATAATATGTTGATTTTCATTTAATGTTTTCCATAATATAGATTCTTTTGTAAATAATGATAAACATTTTTGTTCAATACATAAATATTCATTTAATAAATTTTTATCATCATTTCTACTTAATAAACTTAAATAAATCATTATTGAAAATTTTTTATTATTTTTTATTTTTATATATAATTTTTTTAATAAATTTTCATAAATAAAATCATTTGATAATTGAAAATTTGTTAAAAAATTTAAAAATTTTAATATAAAATTTTCATCTTCAAATTCATTTTCTTCAATAAATTTTTTAAATATTTTATAAACTAAATTTTGTATTGATTCAGATTTTTTTGATATATTATTAATTATTTGTAATGTTGGATAAGGATTTTTATATAATTGATTCAATAAGAATTCTTGTAAATTCTCATGTTTATCAATAAAATCATTTTGTTTATCTGTTTTAACGATGATGTTCTGAAAAATATGTAAGAAAAACAAATAAAAGTTAATTGATTTTTTAAAAAAAGTTATTATGCTGTATGAATGATTTGATATAAAAAAAAATTAAGGAGAATTTGACAACATTAAAGAATTTCATTAGGAGACAGAATTACAGGATTTCAAATGCATATCTGAAGAAGGCGGATATAACAACAACAACAACACAAAAGAAAGATCTATTTGCATCATAAGTAAAATAATCATTTATAATGATTCAATATTTAGGGTCAAAAGGCATTGCTAGAACAATAACGGCTTTGTTTTGAGATAACGAATTACATATATACATATGTACATACGTACATACATACAAATTACAATACATAAAAGCCATAGAAATTACTTTATGTAAATTTAAAAAAATAATAATAAAAGAAATTTTCTTTTACCTTGAATGTCGACACTTGCTCACTATCAAGAATTATTGAATATTCTTGTAAATCTTCCATAATTTTCTTTTAAAATCTTGTAACAAACAAAAATAAAATATTAGACCACCACATAATTTAATTTAAGATTTTCTTGACAGATCTGATTCTGCATTCTGATTACTGATTCACTGTTTTCCTTTATCAGAGGAGAGTTGAATTAGATTAAAACAAAAAAAAATACAAGTTACAACCAATTACAACGGTTGCAATACAACAGCTGATTATTAGAAATGTTGCCAATGCAATTTTAATTCTTTCAAACATTTATAAATTGATTAGCAACAATTTAATTGTATAAAAGTTAAAGGGCTGTCCAATTAATTAAATGGTAAGAATGTGAACATAAAAATATAACAAAGAAATGACGAATATGGAAATGTGAACATGGCTGTTTTTCTTTATTTTTTCCGTAGATAGAGTATAATGAACAGAATACAGCTCGGAAAATTTGGAATAGAGTTAATAAAGAAACAAAATAGAATAAATGGTTTATTAAAATGACTGAAAAAAAAATTTAATATTTTTTGCTATTGGAGAAATAGGTTGCAGATTTTTGTATTTAAAAAATAATAATAAATGAAAAATGAAATAAAATAGTGTAATTTATTTATTTTATTAAATTATTTTATTATGTCATACACTTATTCAGTCTTCCACTATCATAAATTTGACAGATCATAAATTAAAAGTAGAGTTTATTCCATTTATTCCATCATCAGTCTGGATATTCCGAACGAAAAAAGAAATACGGGAAAGAACATTCGGAATATACTTTTTGAATAAAGAAATACATTCAGAATAAATAAAGAAAAACAGCCAATATAACGAAAGAGAATTCAAATCCGAACCAACTCAAATTGGTGCATCGCCACTTTGGTCAAAAAGAAATTTTCGGGATATACCACTGTTTACATATATGTATGTCAGATACACTGTTTATTTGATATCTCAATAAAAACATATGGTCCTGAAAAATAAATGAATTGTTTTCTATTTTGTTTTTGTTTATGTTTACAATTAAACGTCAGTGTAGTAGAAGATAAATAGGAAATGGAAAATGGATAAAAATAATGGATAAAGAAATTGGAAATGAAAATGAAAAAAATGAAACTTCAAAATATTTTTCTTCTTGTTTTTTTCTTTTTGTGACTGAATTTTTATTTTTAATTTTTTTTGACGAGTGCCGATTTTCATCAGTTGTAATAAAATTTGTATATCCATATAAAAAGTTTTTCGCTATTCTCATCAATGATCAACATCATCATTATCATCATCATCATCATATTATAAAACAAGAAATACTTGATTTAAAAAATAATAACAAAAAAGAAAACATAATAAAAGTTTAGAAAAATAATTTTCGGAGAATTTTTTTTTAATGGTGTGTGGATTTTATATTAAATAAAATTTTATAAAAATTACTTTTAAAAATTTTTTTTTGTTTCATCGTCAGAAAAAATTAACAGAAAATTTTTTTTTCTTTGTTTTAATGAATATAATTAAAATAATTAAGTTTTGTGTTATTTGCAAAAAGAAAAAGAATTGAAAACAAGGAAGAAAAAAAAATTGTATTTTTTTATCTTCGAATAAAAAAAGAAAGAAATATCAAATTTCGGACATCATACATATGTACTACAAGAAACATCTTTTCTTTTTCTTTTTTTTTTTTTGTGATGTGGTGAAGAAAAAAAATTTTTTTTTCATCACATCATCGTCATCATTATCATCATCAAAACGGAATTTAAGTAAATAAATCGAAAAAAGCAGCTATTTTGTAGCAGGCAAAATTAACAAAAACAAAAAAATAAATAACTTTTTTTTTAGGAATACTGCATATTTACATTTAATACTTGTAGTTTTGTTTTGTACACGAGTAAATAACTTTCAGATGATTTTTTTTTTGTTTAAATAGATAAATAACCGCAAAGGAATGTCCAATGTCTAATTGGTAACATAAAAACTTTAAATAAAATAATTGAATAGTTAAAAAAAATAGTTAATTTTACAGTTATAAAAGTAAAAATAAATAAATTTAGATATCAAATTGAAAAAAAAAAAAAAAATTACAATACATATGTGCATACATTAGATATTGGATACCCACTTACTCGTTTTGTTAGCTGATTTCTACATATAAGTTATTACAGTTCTATTATTAATACCTGCCTACATTAGTAAATTTATTTATTTACTTGTTAATTAATTAATTACGTATTTATTTTGCTTATTAATTTTATATTTAGAGTTTCCTTTTGTACGAGCATAAAACACAGTTAAATGTCATTATATCAACAACATTTGTTGTAAAACGGTGTATACCTACACAATATAAGTAAAGAGGGAAAAATTATAAAGCAAATAAATAAATAAATAAAAATTACATAATTAAAAATTAAAAAAAAGAAATTTTTTTGAGTAAATAAGTAGAAACAAAAAAAGTCTTGTTATTTATGTTTAACGTAAATCGAAGTAAAGAGAAATTTAATAAATTTCTATCATTTTTACCGGTGCGTACCTGTTTTTATTAAAATTTTAAAAATTTTTATTTAATTTACAATTTTAATAAATTACTATTAATAGAATGAATTTTTATGTGAAAGTAATTTAATCCAAATAAAAAAAAAAAAAAAAAAAAAACTTATGTAGAAAAAAATACACACATAAAAGAAATGTAATTTTGGTGAATTAATCGTACCTGTACAAAATTACAGTACCTTATAGTTTCATAATTTTTTTAAAAAAAATAAATTTGTGTGAGTGAACCTTTGAAAATAATTCAGAGAGTAAATAATATTTTATAATATCTAAGTATGATCAATTTAATTGAATTATTTAATGTTTTCGACAAATAAAATCCTAAAAAAAAATTGTAAAAGAACTTAAAATCCATTTCAATGAAGTGTGTATTTTTTTCCACTTGTATACCTATTTTTTTTTTTTTTTTAAATTAGTTTTAGAATAATTCAGAAATGACTGTTGTGTATTTTCGTTTGTAATTAAATTTAAATAATCTTTGCTTTAGAAGATCTACATAAGCACGTCTAACTCTTGTTTTTGAATGTTTTACCTATTTTAGTGTTTTTGTTTCATGTTTTTTTGAATTTTCAGTATTTAGTTCAATTAATTTTCATCATACACTGTGTAGTCTAGGCAATTTAATTTTAACTATTCATTTGAAAATACCTACATAATTTTGATTCATTTCAACAAAAATGAATGAATGTTAAATGAACATAGAAAAAATAAATAAATGACGAAATGAAGTTCCTACAATAAGATACAGGAAAAAATTTCAAATATTTGTATTTAATATGAATTAGGTACATTGCAATTTGTACAATTAGTGTGCACAACGATGAGATTCTTAAAAGACCCAGCAAGTCGAGTGGAGGTCTAAAAGAAAATATTTTCTGCCATATAATATACACATTGTATAATATTCATTTGCACCAAATACCGATTATTGTATGTGCAACAAATACCTATACAATACAGTCTAACATAGGTATTATAGATACAGCAGAATACATTACATGCAGACATAAATGCACATTTGATTCTGTTTAACTCTTGCTGCCATGTCAGCTGATTTTTTTTTTTTTTTTGTTAATCTAGAAGTGTTGTTTTTTAAAAATAATTTATTTTATTTTGTTCTTAAATAAATTTTTAGTGTTAGTAATAATTTCGTTATTACATTTCGCTTTCTAAATGTTAATCTAAAATTTCTAATATTTTCCTTTGCATTATTATGTGTACATTACATATTATAATTATTTTATAATTAAATCATAAGTGTATTTGGGTAGCACAAAATTGCAAAGTGTCCAATGATTTGTTTCTATTATTTATAAATTATACAGGATGTGATATAGCTCTTGTATACATTTTGTTCGTGTCCGTTAAATATTTTAAAATACCTACCTACATACTTTATTTTGTTTATTATTATTTTTTTTTTCATTCCGTATTAATTTTCTTTTTCTATACATACATAAATTTCAACACATTTAGGTATGTCGTATGTCTATATGAACAAATTACAATATTCATGTTATTTTCTATATTGTAATTATTAAATGTACCTATCTATTAAGAAAAAACAAAAGAAATATGTGTTGTGTATTTGCGTGAAAACAATTTAACTTAGGTCAGTGATATCCTTTTATGTAGGTATTTATTTTTATATATAGGTGCAAACAATACATGTACCTTATATTATAGACACACCTCAATTTTATCTCTAACATTTGTTATTTGTTATGATTTTTAATTGTATGTAAAGACAGTGTGCATATTTGTTTTTATTTACTACGTATACATGATTGCATTCAAAGATTGAAAAATTGATAGATTTGCGTATATATATACGTACGATATTAAAAAATTAAATAGGGTTTGAATTCAAATGTGTTTAAAACCTAATAATAGTACCTACACTACAATTTGTAATTTTATTTTTTTAAATTTTTTGAAAAATTCAAATAATTAAACAACTTATACGATTTTTCCGTCTCTGTACCACAATATGTATTTCAAAAGCAAAAAACTGGATCGTATCGATTGAATCTCATTTAAACTTGATCTTCATTTACAGGAATGTTTTTGAGTTTTAGATTAGATTCAGTCAAAATTCGATTCTTCATGTATACGTAATAAATACCTATCTACATATCAATTTCATTTTATATTGTAAATTGAAGTGCAATATTTCATTGTTATCATAATTATTCATTTTTATTTGTTTATTTTTATTTTCGATAGTTATATTTTAATACTTTACCTATGTATGTGAAATATTCTGATTTAAATGAAAAGAAAAAACGGAAGAATAATTTTAAATTTTTCTAAATGCATTAATTCAAATATGTAGGTATCTATTTAGAAGTTTTGTTTTTTATTTTATTATATAAATGAATGTTTATTAATACCTAAGTATATTTATTTAAAAAAAAAAAAAAAAAAAAAAAAAAAAACAATAATTCAAGATAATAAACATTCTGTTCAATTATTTAAATGTGTTAAGAACATACCATGTTAGATATACATATTACTAAAATTAAATTTTATAAATAGCATATAATTAGAAAAAAGAAAAAGTTAAAAACATATAACCACATTACAACAAAAATCAAAAAGGGAAATAATTTAAAAAAAAAATAACACAAAACAACGAATTGTTAATAAATAAATAAAATTTGTTAAATTGTTCTTTTTTTTTCTTGTTTTAAATGTGTTTGTGTTTATGAATGTTTTTTTTTTTTTTTGTTGTCGTATGTAATACGAAATATACCTGTAGTACCTATATGTGTATTATTTGTATTTGGCGTATATTTATATCGTCGTGTATATGTGTGTACGTTACTTCGATAGTATTTATACATTTTTTATATAGTATTTTTTTTTTAAATTGTTGTTGTTAAATAAATTCTACAAATAAAAAGAAAATTAGAAAACAAAAATCCAACAAAAAATAAAAATAAAATAAAAAAACGTTTAATTTTTTATAAAAAAAATACATTTGCAAGATCTTTATTTGAAAATACCTATACATAATATGGATAATTCCAACTCGCAACAACAACAACCAACACCACAGCAATTGCAACAGCATAACGGAATAAGTGAATTAGCAACAACAATAACAACAACAGCAGCAGCACCAGCAATAACTGCAAATACAACGACTACATCAGCAGCAACAATAGCAACAACAACAATATCAATAACTACAGCTGCAGATACACCAAATAATAATACTGGTGCATCAGAGGTAAGTGACATACAACTACGTAAGAACAACAACAACAACAATAATAATATGTAATAATAAATTATTTATAATAATAAAATACAACACATGATAACACATTCGTACATAATATAAGTTTTACTTGGTTTTACATTGAAACAAAAAAGAAAAATATGTAATCTTGTATATAAATATATAAAATAGAGACCAACAAGTCTTTTTTTTTTAAACATACATATGTGCATATTAATTAACATGCATATACCCACCTATTTACAAACAAGTAGATTTTACTGGACGATGCATAAATGCATATAAAAAATATGCATTTATATATATTGTAAAATTTTCATATATAGTTATATAGTGCCCAAGTGAATATGATAGAATTTATAGATATAACAGCTTTGAAACATTAATAAAGTATGTAACTTGTAAAGCAATAGAGGCTATATTTGTATCAATATGTACATTATTTTTATATATGTATGTATATAAAAAAAAACATCTGTAGCTGCACTGACGTTTATTTAATAAAATATGTATAAAAATAAATATATATTACGGATACACTATTAAAAACAAATGTGTGTCATCAAATAGAATTTTAGAGAAATAAAGCAAAAAAGTATAAAGGGGGAAAAAAATTACTTTTGCAATTAAAAATGAAAACGAAACACAAAATACTTAAATAAAAATAATTTGGCTTAAATTCAATTATTATTTATTTATTTTTTAAATATGCATATATTTAAATTATACATTTTTTTTTCGTTTTAATTTTCTCTATGTACATACATACATATTTTCACTCAAAAATAAAATTACTACCCATACACAAAAGAACATATGTATACATATCAATAAAAATTATAACATCAAATAATACATGTACCTACATAAATGAAAATACGATAGGTAAATACAATTTTATTTAATATGAATACAATGAGCATAACAACAATTAAAAAATGATGACATAATTTGGAATTTAAAATAACTACATCAGTATATTTGGCACATTAAATGTACATACATATACACATGTACATACATATTCACTGTATGTTTATAATAATTAGTATATTATTAAAGCAGCATAAAGCTAGAGACACACATGAAAATTTAATTACCATCAACTCTTAATTCTCAATTTAAAATAAATATGTTACTGTCGTTTTTCAATTTATTTAAAATTTTCATTAATTTTTCTTTAACTTAGTTATTTCTAAAAAATTTTCACATTATTGATTTATAGATTCATCTTTTTGGTCTAAGAAATCCAGCAAACTTGATGCAAATGTAATTCTCATTTAATTTCGCTAATGTATCTTCTTTCTTTTTTTTTTTTTTAATTTTTACTTTATTTAATCGAGAATTAAGTACATCTATTAATTTGATGATTAAATATCATGGTGTGTTTTCTATTTAATAATGTTTTACACCGTTGATAACACATGGGGATATTGTATGCTGTACACATGCACGACATATACTAATTTAAATTTATAAATTTTGGAATTTATAAAAATTGAATTTAAATTGGAAACTTTTCAAAATTTGTTTTTATAACAAAAGTTTTTTAACGTACATTACAAAACAAAAAGGATACAAAATGAAAAGTTTTTATTCTTTTATTTGTGATTTAATTTATTTAAAAGTTTTTTAAACCATTTTTTTTATTAAGATTTTTGGCTGTTTCTATATATATACAGTGGGTGGGTACATTTTGATTTTAGATAAAATTACATTAGAATATAGTAATTAGAAAATTTGTCAATAATTTCACAGGTTTTTTTTTTAAATCAGCAGTTTATTAATTTTGTATTAATTAGTTCTAATTTTTTTTATTTAGTTTTTATTTGTTTACAAAGTGAATATACTATATATAAAGTTTTGGTCAACAATCAGTAAGTTTTCAATATATATATACGTACATGCATATACATTAAAATTCCAATTATGTATTTCCTCATGATCTTTTTTTTTTTTTAATGAACTACCAAAGTTGTTATCTTCTATGTAATTTTTTTATGTATATATATCCTTATGTATATTTAAAGTAAATGTTGCATTCAAAATAGTTATAATATAACATATGTTACATACAATACACCAAATACATATTTACCTATTTATCACAATTAAATATTTTTATTTATATCATACATATACATATGTGTAATTTAATCGCAAGGAAGAATTTTATTTTCTTTGTAATTGTGATAAAATACACAGCATGTGTATATATATGTACATATGATAAAATTTTTAATTTTTATAATTAATTTTTGCATTTTATTTATTTTTGAAATTTTTCTTTTACTATTTTTATTTTCCTCTTTATGTTATGAAAGAAAAATGAATATTGTTATCTTTAAACTAAATTTTTCCTTGTTTTCCATTTTCAGACAAATTTAATTGTAAAAAATAATTGGAATACAACAACATCATCACCACGTGATGCACCACCACCTACACCAATTGCGAAAGGTTTAAATTTATCTGGTCCACTTATTAAAAAAGATAAAAGACAAAATAGTTCACGTTTTAATGTATCAAAAAATCGAGAATTGACACCATTACCTCAATTAAATGGTAAGTTTAAAAAAAAAAAGAATTAATAAAATTTCTAATAAAGGAGAATGGGCATTTGAAAGTATCTTCATTAACAATGAGACGAGAGATAGAGTATGGCATCGTGATCTAATTTATCGATTGGTATATAAATTTAAAGTGACTGTTAAAATCAGTTTGGGTTTTATGGTATACGTGTAAATGCCTATTCTCCTTTCTTAAAATAGAATAAATGTATGTGAATGGTATGAATGAATGTATGTATGTACATTTCTATTTTAATTTGTATTATTATTTCCATTTAAATGAAGTTAGAATTTGAAAAATACAAATTGACTTATACCAGCTTATACCAACTTATACTCTGTCCACTAATATTATACACTTAAAGTGGTACCATTTTACATCACTATGTAATGATATTCAAAAAAATTCATCTAAAATATAATAAAATTTTTGTGGATTGTGGTAATACTGCTCATGAAACAGTCTAATTAAAAATTATGAGAAGACATATGTACCGCCATAAGACCTTAAGTGCATAATATTAGTGGATAGAGCATAAGGAGTTAGAATTTAAAAATAATGTTTTCCGAAGTGGTACAAGTCCATTCTTTATTTTAGATATTTGAAATTTTTTATTTGAATACCTTTCTAATTTCCATAGAAAATGAAAATTTTTAAATTATTTTAATGCGAAATGATGTAAGTATCTTGCTTTTGAAAATTTTCAACATATTCCACTTTCAAAATAAGCAACTCATATATAATTCTCTATGAATATATGTACACGTACCTGACAAATTAAATAAAAAATTGAATTTAAATTTTAAATACATAGTCAATAATAGTGCTTGTGACTTGTGGTTAGTCACAAGCTAGAATCAGGCTGTAAATTAAAAATATGGGTAATTGAAAGAAAATCAGTTTTCAATATGTACTTCGAAGAAACCATATATAGTATATATAATAAATAAAACTGGAGTGTAACTTAACGCTTATCCATATTAATTTTGTAAAAGTTAATCAGTTGAAAAATTTATATTATTTTATGTACGAGTATGTACATGTAATTCTCTATGTACTGTAAATAGACAGAGATGTGCATGTGCATACATACATATTATATTCCGTGTATGCCATCACTGAAATAAGTAAATTTGAAAAAATCATAAATATTTTAATATTTTTAAATATTAAAAAAAGTATGCACAGAAAAAAAATAATGTGAAGAAAAAAGAAATTTTAAAATAAAATGAAAATGAATTTCAAGAAAAAATCTGGAATATAATAAAAATGGTATAACAATCAAACTCAGTGTACGTACATATTATGTATGAACACGTGGAAAATGTTTGAAAAATCACATATGTAGATACAAGTGTAAGAGTAAAAAAAATAAATAAAAGAAAATATCGAACGAAATTTAACTTCCGTTCAAAACAATCGTATTCTATATGTGAAGCAATAAGTATATGAGTGGGTGAGTTGCGAGAGAATACGTAATTGCATTGTATATGAATAGAAAATGCATGCATACCTTTTTATAGAGATTTTTTTTATTTTTTAATTTTTTTTTTTTCATTTTCTATATTTTATTTTTTGTTCACGGTCTTTTAATATAATTATTTTATTTATAAAGAAAATAAGCATGTACATATACATGTATGATGAACACGAAATTAATTTTCTACATGTCTATTTTCACAATTATTTATTTAACAAAAACAAATACTTATATGATATAGTAACGAAATACAGCAAAAATTCTCTTATATATGTACATAGTTGGTGTAGTGTTGATGAGTTGGAAAATTGTTTAATGAGGCAATTTCCTTAGAATATATTATGAGCTCTGTGTAATAAAAATATTGTTGGTGAAAATGGTTTTCCTTTTTCTGTGATTTTTTTTTTTTTTTTAAATTGAAATTGAATGAAAATTCCGTTATTTTTCCTATTATTTTCAAGATGGCGTTTATAAATTTTTCCATTTTCTTTTTCGTCCTTTCATGTACGTATATTTATATTCATTTATTCCATTGCAAAATTAAATTAAAAGCTATAATTATTTTATATGTAGCTTTTAAGTTTTAAAAATTAAAGAGATTCCATTTTATTAAAACACTACAATATATAACACATATCCTTTAGCTGTATGTCCCTACTATATATACTGATTTTTTCCTTATTATTGTTATTTATTTCAATAGAATAAAGGGGAAAACACAAAATATGTAGGTATATATACATATGCACATAAAATACATATGCGCTACTTTAAAAGTCTTTATATTTTATTATTCATGTTCGTTTTTTTTTTTTTGTATTCAAAAATTTATTGATTTTTCTCTACTTTTCTATTATATTATTCTTTTTTATTTGTATATGTATGTAAATTCTAAGTAGAAAATATAAAATGTGCAAATATTAGCGTACTATATACCTAGTCATCTTAATATTGTATTTTTTTTTTTCACAATATGCATAAGTATGTATGTACCTTTTGTATTACTGTGTTAAATGATGAACTTTCAGTATAAAAAGAAAGGCTAAACTGACTACATCATATCATTTATATAAATTGTATTAATTATTTAAAAAAAAAAAAAAAAATTCATAGTTTTATTAGAATTTTATTTTTCTCTTTTGAGATAAAATAAAAATAAATTTTAGAAATTTGTATATAAAAAGCCTACCATCAACAAATATTTACGTACAATGTAATATTTATGGATATTTCAAAAGACAAAAGAAAATTTTTATTAAAAGACTTGTTAAAAAAAGAGCAATATTGCAAAAAAAAAAATTGCCGAGCTTTTGTGTTTCTTTTCTCCTTCTATATTATTTTTATAAACTGTGCTGAATATCATTTACATTATTTATCAACAAAATTTTAATGTGAAAACAAAGAATATAAAATTATTTTATTTTTAACTGATATCATCGACCACATATTTTATAATTGTCATATCATTATCGTTATCACCATCGTCATTGTCATTATCAACAGATTCCAGTGAATGAATTTCTATTCTCTTTTGTTTCTTTTTTTTTTCTTGTTTCTCGAAAAAGCTTAATACAAAGTTGAGATTTTTTTTTCTATTGTTCAATTATTATTTTTCCTCCTTTTTTTTACTCTCAGTTAAAAAGAATTTTCCTACACTATAAAAAGTTAATAAATTTTTCCTTTTAATTTGATTTTATAATTTTCAAATTTTTTTTTTTTTTTGAATTTTTAAAAATTAAAGTGAGCAAATTTAATATGTGCATAATATTTTACAAAAGATAGAAAAAAAATCTTTTTTTATCATGTTATTGAAAACGAGCAAAAATGCAAAAAAGAAAAACAAATTAAAATACAAAACTGAATTTTAGAATAAGACAACAAAGAATAAAGTGTGCAAGTAAATAATATGTATATGTATGTATAGGGCTTTTTTTTTTAAATAGACTTAATTGAGCTTATATGTAAATAACGATAATAATTTATAAACTGTGATTAAATTTTAATAATATACCTACACAAGAAAAAAATTTTTTTTGATCAACAAGTACTGTAAATAAAATTGTGATTAAAAATAAAAAAACAAAAACAAAATGAAATAAAATATAAAAAAAATTGATTAATTCCTCTTCAAGTGTTATAATTGATAATTGCACTTCTTCTTTTTTTTATAGATAAAGAGCCATAGATTTGTAAATGAATGAGAATTATAATTAGTGTTTATTGTTAAATATCCAATAAAATTACATAAGATTTTTTTTTTTTGCTACGGATTTTTTTAAAGAAGAAACAAAAAATCAATATTGTGAAATTTAAAATAATATCTTTTGCATCTACAAAAAAAAAAGAAAAAAGAAGAACAGAAAACAAACATAGAATTTGACAATGAAATCCAATAAAAAAATTTGTAACAGAAATTTTCTCATATTTGTGAAAATTTTTATAATACACAGCTGTTGTATAGATTTGTTTCCTTTATTTTTCCTCTTATGAAAGTACATACATATGTATATGTTTTCTTGAATGTGTATTTTAACTTACATGTATATATATATGTATTTTTCTTCCTTTGTATTTGAGCAAATTTTTTTGTTACTATATTTAAAACAAATCAATAAACTGTACTGGGTATCAAACATGTCATCTATTCTAGATGATCAACTGTACAGGATGTTTCAAATAAAGGTTATAGAATATATTATTTTTAAAGTTCAAATTGTTTCTAACATCAAAAGTTTATTTCATAAACTTCTTCTTCACTCCTGAAATTCATCTCTTTTGATATATGTACATGTACATAAAAAATTTCGGACATGTGAGATACATGATACATATACATGACGTTGTATAATTAACAATATTATTTGAATTGCTCTGCTGAAAGTTAAAACTGAAACTTGAGATTTTCCTATAAGATATGTTTCATTTAAATATTTCCATCATATAATAAAATTCAGAAAATTTGAACAAAATCGGCGAAATTTGGTATAATTTTTTCCTTCAAGAATAAAATAAAATAGTTGTTGTCTTAAAATATTTTTTTCTTTTATTTTAGAACTTTAAGAAAAATTTTTCTTTACTTTCACTTTGGGACACCATGTATAAATGTGTGCATATGTGATAGAAAATTCTTATTCATATCATTCACATTTTCATATCATACATATTTAAAATTTGAATAAATAATACATAGATCCCGTTGTTAAGTGTGCTTAAAATATATCTTATTATTTTCCAACAAATTTTCTAAGATTCACATCGAATATAAAAATTTGTATATTGAATACTCATATGTACATATATGTATGATGTATCTACTTATCAGTTCCTTTAAATTTTATATCTATGTAGTATATTAATCAATAAGTAAAATTGAAAATTCCGTTTTAAAGATGTATGAGAAATAAATTAGTATCAAAACACAAAACATAAACAAATTCTAAAAAATAAAGGAAAACATAAACAAAATTTTGAAATGTGTATAAAACATCTATTTTCGTTTTGTTTTTGTGGAAAGCAATATAAAAAGTTGTGTTTTGCGTGACCACTCCTATTATAATATTAATAAGAAAAGGGAAATAAAAAACTTAAGGATGAATTCCGTGCAATGTTAAAGTTTAAATTTTACTAGGATTTAAATTGAATTAAAAATCTAAAAAATAAAATAAAATAAAAATGAGGAAAAAAATTTTTTTTTAGATGTCTATGGTTTTGAAACCATACATGTCTGCTATACCATTTTTCATATTTCGGTTCATATTTCACATAAAAAAATGTATAAATATTTAAAAATTTAAGAACCAAACGATATAAAAGCAATATAAAAGCTTATTAATCAATTGTGTGGACCTGTAATGGTGATTCTCTATACTCTATAGCATATAAAATACATACATTGTGTACATGTATTATATATGGACATTGTGCTTATAATATTTTAAATTTTCCTAAATCGTAGACCCTAAATTGTTCAAATCCAAAATTATCTGTTTAAATAGGTAGATAGAGGTGGCCGTCCGCTTATTCCTAAGCAAGCACATTTAGGCCAAAAAAGCCCATATCTGCTTAATTAAATCATTATTATTATTAATCCAGCTTGCTGCACAAAGTTAAACATTTCGAATATATGTAGGTACATATTTTATGTCCTAAAGGACTGTTTTTGTTTTAATATGCATGTAAACGACAGGCACTTTACATGACATACAGTATGGTATTCGTATGTTCGTATGTTTGTATGTTTACAAATTTGTCATATGGTAAAAAAAATTATATTTATATCATGTACCTACATATGTATGTATAAGAAAAATGTTTAAAAAAATTATATTGAAGTTCAGGGCCATCTTTATTAAGTAATATAAAAATAAATGTTACTAAATTATCATGATAATGAATTTTATGCTTTCATCAAGTACACATACATAAGAACATAAATATATTATGTATCACATGTATTATTCACAATAGCATATGTATTTTGTTTAAAAGCTAAAAGGCTTAAAATATTACAAACTGAATTTTTGATTACAAGAAACAAGTGATATTCGACGTTGAATCGTTAAACTGAAATCAATTATTATTTATTACTATTCTGACCTTCAGACAATATAATTTTATTTTGTAATATACTATATTTGAAACCTATAAAATAAATGTGAATCATATTCCAATCATATATATACGAGTAAATGATGATATATTAATTTGAATAAACAAAATTTTATACATTACATTAAAATATTGTGTTTTGCCTTTCAAACATAAGATTATGATATTTTGTCTTTCATTCTTAATAAAAATAAAATTAAAATAAATATAAAAAAATAATTAATGGGATAAATATGTACATATGTATGTACAAGAAAAGATGAAAGAAAGAGAAGAAACAGAAAAACAAAAATAAAACATTATGAAATAATTAAAAGAGTAAACAGACATGTCTCGTACTACTATATGTTTTACATAAAACGGAAATAGATGTTTAAATAAAATCAAGAATTGAATAAAAGAAAAAGAAAACAAAAAAAAAAAAATCTCTATCACTACATTGATCAAAGACAAAAACAAAATAATAATAATAAAATCGTTTACAATAAAACGTATTATAAACAATTTAATTTGTATAATAAATACTGTAGATTTGTAGAAAAATACATTCACATTTACACAATATTTTAATCGATTCAAAATTCAAATTCAAATAAAAAATTAAACATAAACAAATATATGTGATTATATTCTGTAGAATTTTTGTTGTATTTTGTAAGCTAATAATAAACCATCACATGTGTTTTGGCTATTTTAAAAATTAATTATTCTCATAATATCGAGTAAACATTAGATAAATTCCATTGAAAAAACAGAAAAATTCTTTTATAGTTTGTGCATAAAGTCGATGAAAATATAAATAATTTCGTATAGTACAAAAAATGTTAATAAATTCGTTTAAAAATAAGATGAAAATACATGCAGCTTTCATAGGGCATTATATTGGTGCCATTCGATTCTTCAAATTATTTTGATTATTTGATAGAAAAATTGTCTAAATCTTCCCCATAACTTCTGAGATATCGTGATTTGAAAAGTTATGGTCACATGAAGTCATATACGTAATTATCAATACATATATGTATATGTATGTATGTATATCTTTTAAATTGCATTTTATATTTAAATTCATGTTTTCTAAGAGGGTTTTTATTCATTTATCATTTTCTTAAGAGTGGCGTTTAAATTATTAATAAGAAAAGTATTTTTTATTATGTATCTTTTTTTATACATATATCTAATCTATTTGTTCTCAATTCATACACAGACATATTTTATGATACCTAATAAATCAATTTTCAAATAAAAAGTAAAACTTATAAGAAATTGATTACTAATGATAAATTTATTTTTATAAATACAATTATACATATATATGTATGTATTATTATTACTTTCAAACCTTGAAATTTTAAACAATTTATTCATTTTATTATGTACAATTGAACATACATTTATGTGTGTTCGTGGGTACATACTTATACCCTAACTTTAAATTTTTTGTTATTTTCCTTTCTTGCTGTTAATTTAAAATATTTTTCTACAGTTTATTATTTTGTAATTTAATTTAAAATAAAAACACATAATTATTACTTTATGAAATAATTAAAAATTTACTTGTATGTATATGTTCATCTTTATATACACATATGTATGTACATACATACTTAAGTACATATGAACGTATGTATATTATGTTAGTATGTACATATACATACATATACGTATGTACATGCGTTTAAAAATATTAAGAAATGAAAATGGTAATAAATTAATTTCAAAAAGAAGAAAAATTAAAGAAAATGTAAACACCTATCTACACTTGAAATAAAACAAAACTTAATTTTTTATTCATTAAATTACGTACATATATGAAGATACAATGTACATTTTATGTGCATGTATGATGGCACTTTCTCAAGTTCGTATAAATAAAATTTCTTTTAATTCTTTTTAATCATTTAAACAAACAGAGCTTATCATTAGAAAAAATGTAAAATAAAAATAAAAATATAAAAAAAAGTAGAAAAAACAAAACAATTTGATTTTTGTACTTTACTTGCAATAACTTAAGTAATAACAAAAGCATGAACATTTTAATGTTGTATGTAGAGACGTATGTGCATGTATTGAAATTAATAATAATTACTAGCATTCACGCTATATTTATTACTTATTTATTACTTTTAACGAAAAAATAATTAAATAAATAAATAAATTTAACGTAATAAATAAATACCTACGATGTAATTTTTTTTTTCTCATCTTATATTTAAGTACATGTCTGTTCGTTTACGTACGTGTAAATAAGTTGTAATTTTTTTATGAAATTAAATTAACGACAATAACTAAAGAAAAGAGCATTACTTTTCTTAATCAAAATATAAACATATACTTTATATGAAAGAGAAAAATTATGATTTTATATATAGAATTACCGTTTTTTTTTTCTTCATATTTATAATCGATTTTTATTATTTTAAAAATTAATATCATTAATAGATATAAAAAAAAGAAGAAAACAAGAAATTCATGAAAAATGAAATATAATTTAGAAATTATAATTTTTAACGTATAAATACGTTTTTAAAATATATTTTACACGTACATGGTATGTGTACATACACATGTAAGTACACTCATGGAAAAAAAGTACGCACGTAACTGAAATGTTGTATCATTGAATAATTCAAGTGAATTGGTTACATGTCACAAGTGCTCATTTAAATAAATGAAATGCTTTTAAGGCAAATAGAAGGATTTTTGTTTACATACCGAATTATTTTCACTCACATAAAAATTAAAAAATTTAACAATATTTAAAAAATGATGAAAATAAAATATTGTAAATAAATGAATTTTCTACAGATAGGACTAGTTCACCTAGATCATTACTGCTTTGAACTGCATTTCTGTTTAGTGCGTACTTTTTTTTACCACGAGTGTATATGTGCATCATAATTTTTATTTATTATCTATTACAATTGTATCTGCTAGCTATTTGAAATCTATGTACATAAAAGATGATAAATATTAATAATATGTGAATGACGTACATGCATACATTGGATATCAAATATATTATAAAGTCGATATTTATTATGTACTGTACTTAAAAATAGTTCTTTTTTTCATTCATATTTTCACTTACTTTGGTTGTATGTATATACGTACATATGTATTTATTTCTAAAATATTGTTAATAAAATATGTAATGAAATTTTAAACTTAAATACAAGCAATAATTATGGAATGTGATGTCTACGTACGTCAGTTGTAATTACAATTAATATAAACTAACACATTTTTGTAATATTTATTAGGTACATACATGTTTTTTTTTTTAAGTACATACATATGATTGTGTATCTATACAGTATGTATATGTATATATTACATACGAAGATATCGTAGATCCATATGTGAATAAAGGTGTATTAGTATTCGTAATAAATTTTGAATTTATAACCTGCGGTAATTTAATTTAATTTGAGTATTGAAAAAAAGAAGAAAAGACAACGAAAACTGATTTTTTTATTATTTTCAATTTTAAATTTCACATTTTATGCATTTCATCTATTTGAAACAAAAACAACAACAAAAAAATCAGAAAGAAAAAAAGTTTTTGTTACGTAAAATGATTTTATAAATTTTTTTGTAGATAACGTTGATTACCGTAAAATATTAAGTTCATGATCATGGCTATGAAATCAATTATTTATTTGTTCACTTTTCATGTAATATATCATGTACGATAAATATAATCTGTAAGTTTATGTATTTTGTTTTTCTCTAAAATTCAATAGTATATTTGAATTAAATCTAAAATTGAGAATTTTGTCACATACAATCGACAAATTTTTATTAAATTTAATGTGAATTGTTGTCTCCTGAAGTATAGATTTCTCAATTTGTATTTGTTCGTCGTCATCGTTTTCCATATTTTATTATTTTCTACATCATTACATCGTTTTTTAGGACATTCACCATTTCTGACATTAAGCAATTTTGTCTCTTGATCGATTTTAGACAACCTTACTAATTACCAGTTCAATTTATTCTTTAAATCTTAATATCTAACTATGATATATACACGTATTTTATTTAATTTTCCTGATGTAATGTTCCCATTTGGTGATCATTTTCGTTATTTAAAAAAAAAAAGAATTTTAATAACTTTACGTTATATTACTAATAATTATATTATTTAATGATATAGATTTCATTGTTGAATAAATTGTTAACTAATATTTATAATAAATGCATTCTAATTTTCACTGTTATTCATGCAATAGAGACATATTATAATTAAAACTACTATGAAATATCAATCAAATCAGTTAAATTAAATGAAAAGACTATAAATAACATATCACATATAAATGAATTTAAAGAATTGACGCACATATAAACTGGCATTTAAAATTATTAAATATAAACAAAAATTTAAAAAAATAAAAAAAATAAACAAAAACTCTATAAAATAAAAATATTGAAGAAAATTGTTTATTTTTTTAAATGGAAAAGAGAAAAACATGAAATGAACAGTGGATTTAATGTGAAATGGTTGTTAGTGCTATGTTATATTCCGGCAATTCGGCCGGTTTAAGAATACCAAAATCACCATCATTTCATAGTGGTTTAGATTTAGTTGCTAAAAAAGATTATAAATTTGTAACATCATATTCAACTGAAAATTTTACAAATATGCCATCTGTACAACAATCTGATCAATCTTCAAGTAATTGTAATAATACAAAGGTTAGAAGACAAAGAAATATTCGTTATTTTTTTTAAAATTTTTTTTTTATTGATTAAAAATTAAATAATAAAATTGACTAAAATAACAGCTAAAACTTAATGCAAGTATTTAAACCGAAATCAGAAATATTATTAAAAATAATTGTGATAATTAAACATTCAACAGTAGCGTAAATTAATATTAAATCTAAAATACTAAGAAGACTATAAAATGATCAACGTAATTTACGTATCATCGTAAATCGGATACATTTTGATTTCGGTTTACGTTTGTATTGTGTTTCAGTTGTAACTACTACATAGTTGCTATTAGTAAAAGTATCTTTAACATTTTAATGCATTTTATTATGCAATCAATGAATGAATCATTTTTTTACATTGAAATAATTTAAATTACCTATATTCATTTGTTAAATAAATTTTCATTTTGGTGGCCATTTTAATTATCGATTTTTAATTAACGACCGTTTTCCAAAATTCATTTACCGTTATAAATTTTTGCTAATCATTTATGTATATCATTGATTGTGTTAAAAAATACTGAAATAATGATTTTCGGAAAACGATCGATAATCAAAAATTGATTATCCATAATGGACACTTTTAATTAATTAAATTAAAAAATGTCAAAAAATAAATCTAGCAAAACAAAAAAATTTTATAAACATCAATAATATCATAAAATAAGTTAGTTCCTTTTCATTAAATGTATCATTCTTTTTTTTTCTCTCTCTCTCTCATTTTCTCTATTATTTTTTTCTTTTTAAAAATTGAAAAATATAAAAAAAAAATCATTTGAAAAATTTTTGATATAACATATAAATACAGTCATCCTCACAAAATAATTTGAAGTCACCATCACCTCCAAATAATTCGAATTTAAATTCGAATAAACAACAAAATCATCAATTAATTGGGGGAAATAATTTACGATCATTATCAAATGTGATTGCTGCTAATAATGTTACAATTTCCACAACAACAACTAATTCATCAACAATTGCTATTAGCAATAATAACAATAATAATAATTTAAATTCAACATTAGTAGTGACATCAGGATTATCATCAACATCAGCTGGATTAGTAACATCAGAAATAACTACAACACCAGTATCTTCATCATTGTCATCAGGAACATTTCAAAATGGTGATAATGGATCTCTGTCACCACAATCTATTCAGCAAATTATTGGAAGTCCAGGACGTGCACGAGATAGAAATATTTTTAATTCATCAGTATCATCATCTAATGCACCTGTTTCCCTTCCATTACTTAGAGGTGTTTTTTTTTCAATAATATATACATATATGTACATTACTAGATATCATCTAATATGCATTTAGTCATTTTTGTTCTTTCTTCTATTCTTTTTCATATTTTGTTTTTCGATTTGTTTATTTCTGTTTTACCAATTTTTATCATTGTCATCGATGATAATTTTATTTTAGTGTGTGTGCAATGTGTGTGTGTGTTGCGCCTTCATTCATTCAAAGAATTCAACTTTAATTCAAAATTTAATTAAACAATTAAAGGAAAAAAAATTTTTTTAATTTTGATTGTTTTTTTTTTCTTTTTTTGCATAACTCATAATAGTTTGCTTATGTATTTTAAAAATCCAACATCTTTTATCTGTAGAAAATTTTGGGATTTTTTAAAAAATTTTTTAGAACGATCATTTAGTTTTAGGACTTCTAATTATTAGTAAGGATATTTGAAAATAATTTAGATAATTTCATTCCATATGTATCTACATATACAAGTATTCAAAAATAATATAAAATATTTGTATATTTTCTAAAATTTAAATTATATTTAACAGCAAAACATCGTTCTAGACCTCCTCTATTTTCAAACTCCACCCCTTCTGAAATACATAGTGAATTGAAAATGTTTCAATATGTCTTCAAGTTTAATTCTAATCCTAAGAATCTTCAAAAATAAGTTCTGTAAGGAAACATGATGCATGCATAAAGTCTACTACCATTTTGAGATTTTGTTAGAATAGAATAGAAATCAATTTTTTTTTATATGAATCATTTATAAGCTTACCGATTAATTATGATCAACAAATAAATAATATGAATGAAATTAATGGATAATTTCTGAAGTCATCTCAAAAATAACAAAAATAGAAATGTTTAAACATTGAAAATAAAAGAAGTTAATCAATATTTAATTTTTTATGTGTTATTGCCGTGTGTAGTAGGAATGAATAAGTGTTGTTTTTATGTTTGAAGAAATAATTTTTAAAAATATTTTCTCACTTCAGCATGTGTATAATTGTTTTGTGTTTTTTTTTTTCATTTTTTATTTATGTTTTATAAATGAAAAAAATAATAAAAATAGAGACGCCAGCTAGTGAACGTGAAGAATTGTTTATACAAAAATTACGACAATGTTGTACATTATTTGATTTTTCCGAGCCATTATCCGATCTAAAATGGAAGGAAGTTAAAAGGGCGGCATTACATGAAATGGTAGAATATTTAAATAATCAAAATAATGTAATAACAGAAGCTATTTATCCAGAAGCTATTAATATGGTAAATACCTTTTTTTTTGTATATGTAATTAGTGCATTAAGTGAACAGATTAAATTGTACACTTAATATTTCTTTATTTAAATGGAAAATTTTTAAATAAGACTTATTTGTTTATTTTCTTTTCTTCACACATCATTTTCTAGTTTGCTGTTAATCTATTTCGTACATTGCCTCCATCATCAAATCCAAATGGTGCTGAATTTGATCCAGAAGAAGATGAACCAACATTAGAAACATCATGGCCACATTTACAATTTGTATATGAATTATTTTTAAGATTTTTAGAATCATCTGATTTTCAACCGAATATTGCTAAACGTTATATTGATCATCAATTTGTATTACAATTATTAGAATTATTTGATTCAGAGGATCCACGTGAAAGAGATTTTCTGAAAACTGTATTACATAGAATTTATGGCAAATTTTTAGGTTTACGTGCATTCATTAGAAAACAAATAAATAATGTTTTTTATAGGTAAGTAATAAATAATTTATTTATTTTCTCTATACATATTATTAATTCTATTAATTTCAATTTTTATTTTTTTATTTTTTTTCATTTTAAAGATTTATATATGAAACTGAACATCATAATGGTATTGCTGAATTACTAGAAATTCTTGGAAGCATTATAAACGGTTTTGCATTACCATTAAAAGAAGAGCATAAACAATTTTTATTAAAAGTTTTATTACCATTACATAAAGTTAAAAGTTTATCTGTTTATCATCCACAATTAACATATTGTGTTGTACAATTTTTAGAAAAGGATCCAAATTTATCGGAACCAGTTATAAGGTAAAAATAATAAAAATACTGTTTATTTAAGAAAATTAATACGCCTGTTGTTGGTTTTCGGTTTTTTTTTTTAAGGAGCTTATTAAAATTTTGGCCAAAGACACATAGCCCTAAAGAAGTAATGTTTTTGAATGAATTAGAAGAATTATTAGATGTTATTGAACCAGCTGAATTTCAAAAAGTAATGGTACCATTATTCCGGCAAATAGCTAAATGTGTATCAAGTCCACATTTTCAAGTAGCTGAACGTGCATTATATTATTGGAATAATGAATATATAATGTCATTAATAGCTGATAATTCAAATGTTATATTACCAATTATGTTTCCATCATTATATCGTAATTCAAAAACACATTGGAATAAAACTATACACGGCCTAATTTATAATGCATTAAAATTATTTATGGAAATGAATCAAAAATTATTTGATGAATGTAATAAAAATTATCGTCAAGAAAAACAAATGTATGTGAAAGAGGATGATAAATAATTTTGAATTTTCATATTTAATCTTTTATGCAATTTTTGTTTTGTATTTCTTTTTCATGTAGGGAAAAAGAAAAAATGTCACAACGTGAAGAACATTGGCAGCATATTGAAAGTTTAGCTAAAAATAATCCTGATTGGCCAAAATTAGCTGGACAATTTGAAAGTCTTAGTATATCAAGTAGTCAAAATGAATTCGATAATATACCAGATAATGATGATTTAACATATGATAAGTTAGAGCAAGAATCTAGAGAAGTACGTATTATTTTTATTAAATTTATTTATTTATTTATAGATTTTATTTTTAGAAGTTTAGAAAAAGGAAATCGTTTGAGAATTCTTATTTGAATATTTTTGTTTTGAAAAAACAAAAAAAAAAAAAATAAATAAATAAATAAATAAATAAAATATAAAAAAAAATAGAAAAGAAATAAATAATTAAATAATTTATTGGATTGAGGAATAGGTTTTGATTGAGTTTAAAAGTTTTTAGATATTTTTTAATAAAATATATTATTAGAAATAGATTTTTCTTTAGAAAACGGGAGAGAAGTTATATTTTTTTTTTTTTGACTTATTTAACAATGATTTTACATTTTTATGTTAATATTTTTTTAAAAATGATACCACAAATACACAAAAACTAATTTCTACATTATTATATTATTGTTATTATAAATTTATTCCAAATAACACTTTCAGAATGATAAGTAAAATGAAACAAAATATTTATACTGTTCTTATAAATTGGGATCTAAATAATTTTCTGAATTCATTTAAAATTTGTATGTACAACATGAAAAGTTTGTTTGTTTTTTTTTTCAATTTGATTTTGTTTGAACTTTTTAACACAAGAGGTTTTTTTTTGTTTTTCAAAAACTTTTTTCTAACAAAATTCAATAATAATATTAATTTAAAAATAAAAAATAAAAACTATTCAAAATTTGATTTATTTAATTTTGCCTTCAGGTTTCATTAATAACAAGGAATTCTCATTACTGATAAAAATTAATAATAATAACAAAAATTTTCAGGTATTAAGTTTCCTATCCTTCATTCTTCCTTTTATCTTTTATTTCTCTGTATAAAAAATAAATCCATTTTTTCGCATAGAATTTTAAAAATATTTTTTTAAGCATGTAAATCTATGTGATTTTAATTACCACTTAAAAATATTTCAATCCTTATGTGTATTTGTATATCTGTTGAAGTAATAAAAATATATATATATGTATGTATATTTTTATTTAAATTTATTTTTCTTGTATTGTGTCAGTGTGTTTGTATTTATTTATTTTTTTTTCTTTTTTAACTGAATAATGTGATCTAATCTATAATCTACTATGTGTATGTAAAACAAATATTTATGTTCTAGTGATCATGAATCATGATTAATGTTTGAGAATTTTTTGTTTTTTAAATTATTTCTGTTATTTCATGATCATTATCACATACTTATATGTGTAGGTCTCTCTACATTTGTATAAGATGCAATTTAAAGTTAATCTTTAAATTGCATTTGTGCATGGTTTTTTCCCCTTTTTAAAATGGTAAATCACAAAATAATAGCTTTTAAAGAAAATCTAAATCCTTTATGTAATTTTTAATGTACTACTAAACTTTACAAGCATGAAATGTTTTATTTTCAAATGTAAAAAATACACTATTTTGAATCTCAAATATCATTTTATAAAAAAAGGGATAAAAAAGAACTATTACCATAAACTTTTTTATTCAAATAAGTTTGTTTATTCTTTGATTTTTGGGATTCAATATAAAAACAAAAAAAAAACTAAACTAGATTTTCAATAAAATAATAACTTTTCTTGTAAAATAAAAAAAATAAAAATTTACAACAAAATTCTAATTTTTCTTTTATTTTTTTATTTTTTTTTTTTTTTTCATTTATTTTTGAAATAAATTTCAGATAAGGAATGGCAGAAATAAGGATAAGCCACTTATCAGAAGGAAATCAGATTTACCAGCTGATACTGGTACTGTTAAAGCATTAATTGAACATAAACGTGCTGATGAATTTTTACAAACACCGCCTGATGTTAATCAATGTTAAAAGCATTTTTTTGTCTTTTTTTATTTAAAAAAATTAAAATAAAATAAAATTGGTAACAAAAACAAAAAAAAAAAAACGTAAAATCCTTAAAATAAGAAAAAACATCAATAATATGATTAAAACAACACAAGTACATAAACATAAAAAAGAAAAAAAATTGAAATTAATTAACCTTACGATAATACAACCGAATTGAATAGCTCAAAATAAGAATGAATAAATTAAAAAAAAAAAAAAGAATAGTAAACGAAATAACAATAAGGCGAAAGGAAATAATAATTGGTTTTTAAAAAGAAAGTCCTTTCTTTTCTATTGGAAAAAAAACATTACACGGGTGCCATTAAAGCATGGAAGCAGCTACATCTTTTTTTTTTTAAAAAAAAGCAAAAAAGTATCAAAATAAAAAGAACAAAAAGAGAAGATGAATATGAAAAGAATTTTTTTTTTTTTTAATTTGAGACGAGATATGGGAAACAAGTGTATTCTTGAATTGTATGTTATTTTTTAGTAGATATGAAAATAAAAAATAAAGAAGTATTTAATTTGTTGTTTAGTCATAAAAGTAAAAAACAAAAATAATTAAACAAAATAGGAATTTAAAAAAAATTGATTAAAATATAGCGTAAAGCAAAAAAAAAACATAAATAAATTAGCGTATGGAAATTTAAAAAAAAAAAAAAAATAGCACACACGACACAAATTCTTTTTTATTAAGTTTTTCTTTTCTTTTTTTTAAAATAAAGTCAAATTTTAAAATTTTATTTTTATGTAAAATTATAAAAAACAACAAAAAAAATATAACAAAAAAATAAAACTAGTTATACTGATAAGAAATAACAATAAAAACGAAAAAATAAAAATTTTGTAACAAATATCAACAAATTGAATAATTTTTCCTCTGCTTCTTCTTCTACATAAAAAATTTTGAAACTGCAAATAATTTTTGTATACGCATGTTTTCTTTGAAATAAAACATTTTTGGGTTAATTATTAGGCATAAGAATAAAAAATAAAATAACGCGATATATATATGAATTTTCAATCTAATTTTTCGGTGTTTTCATTTTTTTTTTAAAGGAAAATGAATGCAAATTTTTAAAACAATAATAAAAACGGAACTAGTTCCTTTTCTATAATATTCATATAATTACTATGTATTTAACTAATTAAAAATAATAAAAGAAAAAAACACAAAAACGAAAAATTATTGGAATGTTTCTGATACTTTTCGAAAACGTTGAATGTTTTCTATTTCAAAATATTTTAATTTGTACACCACCTAGTGGATGTTATTGAAGTATAATAATGAAACAAGTACGTTAATCATTCAATGTTTTTGTGAAATTGCCTCTTTTTATATTTTCTTTTGTTTATTCGATGATGAGAAAAAATTTTATGATACAATGATGTGATAAATTAATTTAACAAAAAAAAAAAAAAAAAGAAATATAGAAGAGAAAAAAATTATAAATTGTTATTAAAGAAATATTAATTGAAATGTTTAATTTTCTTCTAAATTTTAATCCCACAATTTCACTTGCTTTACTATTTTTTCTATATTGTATTTAGTAAAAAAAGTTGTTTTTGAAAATTCCAATTGATTGATTCAACTATAAATGAGAATAAAATCAAAATCAGAATTAAAATAAAAATAACAAAAATGATATAAAACCAAACGATCAACGATTGTTTTATTTTAAAAAATTTGAATTTATAGAAATAAAGCGACAAACTTAAAGATTAAAAAAATACAATAAATTTTTGTAAAATACAAAAACTAAATAAAAGAATACTAGGATATGTACTAATATAAATTCCTTTTCTTTTATTTTAGTTTTCAATCTTATAAATATGTTGATAAACCAAACAATTACATATATTACTATAAAAATAAAGGTGTTTTTTTTTATATTTTTTCATTAGAAGAATGTAAAATTTTTGTGTGTCTAATTTAATTTTGTTTTAATTAAAGCCGTTTACCGTGTTTTTGTTTACCAGAATTGAAATTTGTTAAGTTTAAACATAATGAAAACGGTAACAATTAAAACAATGTTTATTATTTGCATCTGGTTAACGAAAAAATATCATTATTTTCTTACTACTTTATTGTTATTGTATTTTTACGTAATATTTTTTTTTTTTTTAAATGAAACAAATTTAAAATGACTGATGATTTATGAAATTTATATTTAAAAAAATTAAACAAATAAAGATATTGTAAACTGTAAATAGTTGTGAAATAAAATAAAAATTTTATAATTAAATAAAGAAAACATTAAAAATAATTTAAACATTTATATGAAAATTCTTTGAATAATCAAATCGAATATTTGTATAACATACGACAACAAAAAATAAAATGTATATTTCTAAATCCTAGTTTTTGATATACTTTTTGTTTTACATTTTTTTCTAATCAAAAAAAAAAAAAAAAGGAAAAAAAAAACTTTTTTGTATAAACTCTTCAAAAGAAATATTTCAGGAAAATTAATTTATTAGGTTAATTTTTCATTTTAATTTAATTTTTATACACATTTAAATTAAAATAAATAAAATATTTTTTGTAATGAGTTGATTATTTAAGAATTTTCATGTGCGTTAAAATTATTTAAAAAGAATATAAGTGAATGAATCGTTTTCTTTTTGAAAGTAGTATAAGACTAATGAGCTTTTTACGTAAATAAAATTACAAACATGTAAATTTAAATGAGTTTGAATGAGTTTGTAGAGAATTTATAAAAAACAGTCGTTCAATATGAACTTTAAAATAATGTTTTTTTTTTTTTTCTTAATGCAATTTAGTCGTAAAAATGTGTAGACATTTTAAACAGAAAAATTATAAAAAAATAGCTATTTAATTTATCTGTTTTTTCTTTGCGTAGTTTCGTTAACATAAGTTTACGGATAAGTTCAAAAATATTGATACATTTTTGAACTTTATTTCATATATTATTCCTTTTATGCACGATTTACACCTTATTCTCATTAAGAAAATTAAGAAAAAAAAGACTTATACTACTTACAAAAACAAAAATTGTTCAAAAATATATTCAAATGAAAATAATACAAATTAAAGAAAAATACGCATTAGGATAGTTATGTAATTAATATTAAAAGCAAAAAAAAAAAAAAAAAAGAAACAAAAAATGGTGAAGAAAAATTAAAAAACAAAAAAATATTAAAATAAAAAAAGTATATCTAAATATGCATTGTTATATTTTTATAAAATGATAACCAAAACTGAATAAAATAAAAACTTATAAATAAAAGTAAAATCCAGAGATACAAAAGATAGAATTAAAAAAAAAAAACAAGAAACAGATTAAAAACTTTTAATTAAGCTTACAGAATAAAAATATGTAATTGCAACTAAAATACAAAATTTCAGCCCATCAATAAAATATACATATACATATATATATTACAATTGAAAACGAAAAAAGGAAAAAAAAAACAATAATGCATACAATGATAGGAAAAGGAAAAATAATAATAAACAAAAAAAAAGAAACATTTTTTAAATAATGAAAATAATAAATCCCTTCAACATTATTATATACATGGTATACTTTTATGTGTACAATACATATAGATATTATAATAAAAATTTAAATGAAAAATACTATGTTGCAAATGAAATGAATTAACTAAAAATAAAACAAATTTTACTACAAGTATAAGGCTTTCAATGTCAAAGAATAAAAAGACACTCATAATACACATAAAAACAAAATATAATAAAATAAAAATAAAGAATTACAAAAAAAAAAAAAAAAAAAAAAAAAAAAAAAACCAGAATTAAATTAAATCACAAACATACACACCTTCTTTTACTTTTCTTGAACTAATACTTATTACTTCTTCAGACGGAATCCAATCAATTCGATCCAGAATTCTTTCTTGGATTGCGTTTAAATATTGTTGTACAGACAGGCGCATTATTGAAAAATTTTTTACTGTGTTGATTTTCGGTTACATTTTTATTTTTAATACAAAAGTTAAAAAAAATTAATAATAATTGAAATGACAATAAAAATAAATTTAGCAGAAGTTTTAGTCAAAAAAAGGAAATATTAAATTTTTGAAGCAAAACAATTCGCTTTATGAAAGTACACGGAGTTTTGAATTAAATAACTCCCTTGTTATTTACTGTTATTTTGTTTAAAATAAAGTAACTTATTTATTTTCGTTCTCTAATTTTTATTTTTATTTTTTTAATATTCAGAAAATTATAGAATAATTAACATTTTGTTTTTTTAATCGATTTTATTGTAATTTTAGATTTTTATTTTTACACAGTATTTTCAGTATCGAGCATCATAAAAATTTTCATTTACATATGTATTTTATTTTCTTACATTTGAGTATTCAAATATATGTGTATATGTAAACGAAAGATCAAAATTATTTTATAAATAATAAATAAAATAAACCAAGAAATTCTATTATTTAAGTTTGCAATTCAAAAAGAAATATTACATACATATATACTTATATACACGCATATACAGGGTGATTTGTTTTGAATCGCAAAACGATCGACAAGTGATAGATTTTGATGATACAAGTAAAAATCTTTCAAATTCAAAATGTTTTCTTTCATCTTTTTGTTTTTTTGTTTTCTTATACATACACTTTAAGAGCTGCAAATGTGAGAATTGAAGTTCTTAACTACACTTATATTGCTTGTAGTGTAAAAAATAAGCTCATCATTTTAGCCACGATTTTTTGTTGATCTCATCAATATCTATCACTAGCCGGCGTTTTGTGATTCAAACTGAATCATCTCGTATAATTTTTGTTTTTTGTCCTTTGAATTTTTAAATAATACATGAATATGAACGTTTTTGTTATTTTATTTTATGAACGTTTTTGTCCTTTTAAGAATTATTCATTTATTTCATTGTTATATGTTTGTATGCTTGTATATTTAAAAATAATTTTTCATTGATGGTTAATTTAAAAAAAAAAAAAAAAACAAATTTATTTCAAATTTCACTTTCTTAATTACATATACATTATATAATTTTTATAAATTACAAGACAAATATATATTTTACACAGTTTTATGTTATTATTATCATTATTATATATTAAATAAAAAAAAGTAAATAAAAATTAAATTAAAAAAGAAAAACAAACAAATTGTATACAAATTAAAAATAAAGTGCTAAACATAAAAATAAAAATATAAAAATTGAAAATAAATTTACATACAAAAATATTACATTTTTTTTTTTAAATTTTGATTATAATACATATAGTGAAATAAAAAAAATAAACACAATACATATTGCAAGAATAACTATTATTTAATTTATACATGAAAAAATATACATAAAACAATATACATAATTTAAAAAAAAAGAAAAAAATTACACAAAAAATATTAAATTATATTGAGATATAAGAAAAATAAAAAATAAAAATTGAATAAAAACAAATTATTTTCAAATAAAAAATTTGTTTTTAAGATTATTTGCTTCCAATTTCGTTTATTTTGTTTTTTTAGATGTTGGATAGCATAAATAAAAACCTGAGTATATATTTAATAATGCCAAAATTTGAGTATTAACAAAGGTCATTATTATTAAATTTATAATTGAAAGTTCATTATTATGTATTTTAATTTTTTTTTTTTTTTTTTTTTTTCAAAAAAAAAAAAATGAGAAAACTTCATAAAAAACTTAATTTGAGATTATAGGTAATCATAACAAAGAAAAGACATATATTATTTATTTTAAAAAAATGGTTTCATTTTATTTCAGTTTTTTTTTCTAACAAAAAAATAAACATCAATAAAAACACAAATGATTATTGTCGTAAATAATTAAAAAACATACGTATGTACATATGCATGTGTATGGTTAACAAAAATTAAACAATATTATATGTTGTTTCTTTAAAAAAAAAGAAAATTAAAAAAAAATTCTTTTTTTACTCCACACTATCTTCAATTTGTTGAACATTTTCTGCTTCTTTGAATACATCTGGTATATCACCATCATCAGATTGTTCAATTAAACGATATTTTTCTGCTGCTCGAAGACATGATGATGCTAATTCTCTTGCTTTAATACGTGTATCATCTGGTAATTGTGATAAACCATTTAATAATTCCATAATATCTGTTTCAAATAACTTTTTAGCTATATCTTCACCAGCATTAATCATATTCAATATTACAACTACTCCACGATGTTGTACATCTGGACTTGGATTTGCAATTAATGTATGTAATACTTGTAACCATGAATTAACTGTAAATATTTTTTCACAACATTTTTTACTAACTGATGTTAACATTGCTAATGCACCAGATGCTGCTTTAGCTGTCTCTTCATCTTCTTCTTCGCATAGCAATGCTAAAAATTTGACACGATCATTATCACCTTCATGCATTTTAACAACATCTTCCAGCATTACTAAATTACAAATGCATTGTGCTGCTGCACGTCGTAACATTAAATGCTCTTCCATTAGATACATTTCGATTTTTTGTAGTCCGCCTTCTTTAATGATTCGTTTTCGAATTGTATCATTCATTGATGCCAAATTACATAATGCCATCATTGCTTCAAAATTTTCAAGTGCTGTACAATCTGGATGTAATAAATTTAAAAACGGACGAATAACTTCTAGATTTCTTTGTCCAGGGAAGGCAACTTCGGGATTTATTGTGATTCCAATTCTAGCTAATGCTTGAGCTGCTTGCCTTTTACCTTTATCAGTTCCTTCTAAAGATAATGGAAGAAGAGCTTTAGCTCCACCAGCTTGAACTACTTTACCTCGAAGTTCTGGCATGCTACAAAGTGCATTGAAAACTCGAGCAATTAATTCTCTTGAATTATTACTATCGGTTTTTGAAAGGGAAACTAAAGCTGATGTAATTCCTTCATTACCGAGTACTTCGATTCGTTTATTTACAAAGTCTGGATCATCTAATTCATGCTCTTCGGGAATGTGATGTTTAGCGAATTTTGCTAATTCAACCATTTCCGGTAGGACTTCTTGTTTCTCGTATGCATTGCATAAATTAACGAAAGTCGTTACAACACCATACAATACAGACTGATCACCAGATTTTGCTAATTCGATTAAAGCATGTAAAGCTGGACGATCTTCAATTAATTTTTCTTTTACATCAGCATCTAGTGTAAGATAAGCTAAACCTTCAGCTGCCCACTTTCTTATATCTTTATCTTTTCCAGGTTTAACTAAAAACTTTCTACAAGCTTCTGCCAATTTCTTTGTTGCACCATCAGCAAAAGGACGTACAGAAGCATCCAAACCACCAGAACTACCAATTTTACATAAGCCAACTAAGGCTCGAACTCGTATTGCATCATTCTTAGAATGATATAATTTTTTCAGAATATCAACTCCTTGACTAGTCAATGTTTTCGCTTTATCCTTTTTGGATGTAGCCGCAATAATACATTCACAAGCAACTTTCTGCTGTAATTCGTCATCAGTTGTTGCCATAACAAGAATCATCTGTAAAATTCCTACATTGAAAAAAAAAATGTAAGTCGAAAAATTCCAAAGTATATAATTTTTAATTGCATTGTATGTAACTTACCTTCTCTTGAAATTATTGAATTTCCAATATCTAATGGTCCTAATAAAAGTGCTGTTATCGCAACAGTAACTCGAACTTTTGATTCTAAATCCGGTGATAACAATTTATCTTTAACATACTCATCAATTTGTTCTGAAAACCTTTCCCTCGCTTGATCATAGTACATATTCTCATAGATTCTAGCTAAACAAACTGATGCAATAGTTCGTGATGATGGTGTTATATTCATAGCACTCTCATATTTATATTCTTCTAATTCTGAACAAACTTCCATTAATCGATGTAATCCTCTTATCTCCACTAAACGTTCAGCCCAATTTAATGCTGTATAATGTACATTTCTTGTTAATAGTTCAATAATAGCATCTCTAGCTAAACCAGTTATTGTACGATCTGTTATCGAATACACTAAACATGTTAATAGTGTATCAATTTCTTTTTTATATTTTTCACATTTCTCTTTAATCGGTTTACTCTCTGGTTTATTATCCATACCAGAGAATGAATTTAATATTGTTTGCATACAATGTTGTGCTGCATTAACTCTCTCTTGGTTATTACTATCTAAAACTTGTAAAAACCATGGTATTCCTAATTCTTTTAAAACAACTTTAGTTCGATCAATATTTTTATTGCAAATTTCATCAATTGTTCGTATTGCATTTGTATAAATTTCATCATTCTTTTCAGTTTTCATCATTGTAGCCAATTTCTTAATAATACCATCCTTAAATATTAATTCAGCTCCAGCACTTTCTTTAGCTAATACCAAAATATTATTCATAGCCGATTTACGTTTATCTTGTGGTGTATTCATATCAAATAACAGATCAGACATTTGTTTTATTTTTGTCGATGTCTGAGAATTTAATGTTACTCTCTCTTGTACAATTGCATGTAAACGTTTTAATATTGGCTGTACAGATTTATTTGTTGGATCTGCTTTCCATAAATCTACAGCATCTTTGTAAGCTTCTTCGAATTTTTGTAAACCTTCATATGCTTGTGAACGACGAAATAATGCCTTTGGATCATTTGGTACCAATTCTAATGCATTTGTACAATCATTTAATGCATTCTCAAAATCATTTATTTTTAAATATGCAGCTGCACGATTTTTAAAAAATACTGATAAATCTTTGTGTTTTTCATTAGCAGCATTTATTGCTTTTGTATAATATTCAATTGCTTCATTCCAATTTTCAGCTTTAAATGCTTCATTACCTTTCTCCTTCAAGGCTGTTGGTTCATCAATAGTTTCATTGGTAGACGACATTTTTTCTAATTTGTTCTATTTGTTGATAAAATTATATGTAAAAACAAGCACGTTTTTATTAATTACGTACTCTAAGTTAACAAGTTTTAATATTTACCTTTAAACAACTTATTTTCAATTTTTCTAATTTTCTTGATTTATTGAATTTCACTTTTCTTTTAATTTTCACTTTAATATAACTAATATTCCGTCTTTTCGATTCGTTTTTATATTCTGAATTAATTTACTCTTGAATGTCGGTGTTTTTTCTGGATTACTCTAGAAGAAAAGTGAGAAAATCTATTTTTAAAATTTTTATGTTAAATGTGCACATTTTCATGTTCCCTTTTTGTAAACTCAATATAATACATAATATTCTGTTTTTGGATCAGTGCCAAATTCAGACGAAGGAAAAATTCTCGATTTCTTTTTCTTTTGTACAATTTATTACTAGATAATGTAGATCAGATGGATGAGAGAGTGATATTGATCACGTCTCGATCACAACAAGATTTGTATACTGTATAATTCGTAGGAAAACAAGAAAATTTGTTTATATCTGATTCGTCCTAAAAAAAAAACTAAAATTATAATAAATAGTTTGTCTTTGTAAACCAAAATTAAATAGTACCTGATACAAGTTAAATTTTGATTTAAAAATAAAAATAGTTTAAGACAAAACAAAAAGTAATAAAATCAAAATATACAAAATTACAAAATGTAAATAAAAACAGCTGTTGTTTGACAACAAAACAAAAAACAATTTGGGTGTACCAACATTTATGGCCGTCACTGTGATTATAAGATAACTAAACAATTAAACAGCTGATGGTCAATCGTGTCGTGTCAAACTCAAAAGGCACGTGTAGTGTGTATCTACTGAACGTACGAAGTGTGTGTGTAAACTGTAAATATATTTTTAACTCTTTGTATCAAAAAATAGGAAGATTTGTGAAAATTTTGAAAATTTAATTTATTTACATACAAGACCAGAAGGAATAATTCATTTAACAAAATGGCACGACGTCCAGAACATATTGCCCCTCCAGAAATTGTAAGAGAAGAATATACCTAATTGTTTTCTAGTTCATTTTCATGTTATTTGTTAATTTTTTTTTCTAAACATTTCTAGTTTTACAATGAAGAGGAAGCCAAAAAATACACAAACAAGTAAAGACAATGAAATTCACCTTAAATCATGTTCTATTTGATTTTTTAAATTCTTTTTCTAGTTCACGAATTATTGAAATCCAAATTGAAATGTCTGAACGAGCTGTTGAATTGTTAGCACTACCAGAAGATACATCATGTTTAATACTTGATATTGGTTGTGGATCTGGATTATCTGGAAGTGTTTTAGAAGATTCAAATCATGTATGGATTGGTATTGATATATCAAGGCCAATGCTTAATATGGCAATTGAAAGAGAAGTTAATGGTGATTTAATATTATCTGATATGGGACAAGGTGTACCATTTAAAGCTGGTACATTTGATGGAGCTGTATCAATATCAGCACTACAATGGTTATGTAATGCTGATAAAATATCACATAATCCACAAAAACGTCTTTATAAATTTTTTAGTACATTATATTCATGTTTAACACGTACAGCACGTGCTGTATTTCAATTTTATCCAGAGAATTCAGAACAAATTGAATTAATAACATCACAAGCAATGAAAGCTGGATTTTATGGTGGTTTAGTTGTTGATTATCCAAATTCAACGAAAGCAAAAAAATACTTTTTAGTTTTAATGACTGGTGGTGTAACTGAATTACCAAAAGCGTTAGGTAAAAAAAATTATTTTTTGCTCCTTTTCAAGAACAATTGTATTATTTCGATATCGACATTATAGGTTCAAGTGAGGAGGAGAAACGTGTAGCTTATATAAAAAAGAGGGAAATGATAAAAGCAGCCAGAGGAAAACCTTTAAAGAAAACACGTGAATGGATTCTTAAAAAGAAAGAAAGACAAAGGAGACAAGGCAAAGATACTAGACCAGATACAAAATATACAGGAAGGAAAAGAACTGAACGATTTTGAATTTTTTAAAAATATTTATAATAAAACAAAATATTGCAATAATTTACTACTTTATTAATCGTTTTTGTTTAACAAAAATCAACATTTTTACATCATTACAAAAATAAAATAATTCACTTTGTATTATCGTATTTTACATTTTTATCTTTTTTTAAATCGAAATAAAATCACAAACTAAAAATTTAATTAATTAAGAGTATCTACCTAAAACAAACAAAAAAATTGACTAATACGTATCAATTTAACATTAAGTTTCATCCTCGTTATTATTATTTACATTTTTTATAATTGTATTTTTATCAAGTTTATGTTCATGATATAACACGAATGAACATCCACTTATAAATATAATCATTGTAAATAATAATATCTCACTTTTAAGTCCAGCAGCATTTCGTTTTTTCAGTGCTTCACGACGTTCATGACGTTCTTTAGCCATTCGACGTCGTTCAAATGAATGACCATAATGTGCACGTGACCATTCATCAAAATCATATATCGGTGTTTTGCCTTCAGCATGGGGTACTTTAGATCTTTCCATGTGAGCTTTATAAAATTTCGTTTGAGCATCATCTTCAATTGGTTCTTCTTCGTATGTATTGGTTTGGGCATTTTGTCGATGACCAGCAGCTGTATGAATTATACCTACATTTTTTTTATTAAAAAATTTATTCGATAGAAAACTTTAAATGAAAGTAAAATAAATTATTAAAAAAAAACACCTTTATCATATAATTTCCGTTTTTTATAATTTCCTAAAACTTCATATGCTGCTGTTATATCACGGAATTTTTCAGCTGCTATTTCACTACCTTTATTCTTATCAGGATGATATAATTTTGATAATTTGTAATAAGCAGCTTTTATATCACTTTGTGTTGCTGTTGATGGTATACCCAAGGCTTCATAATATTTTTTATTGCAAATTGAACTGGTTGAAATATTTTTTTGTCTTATTGTTGATAAACCATTATTTAAATAATCATTTAATTCACATAAATTTGTTGTTGTCATTCTTTTTAAAATATTTATTTGTAATTTTCCAGCAAACATTTCTCTAAATTTTCTAACAGCTATAATTATAGAATTTTTTTTTGATGCTCAAAAATTAATTAAATAAATATTTTAAACTATAAGGTCTTGAAATTATGTGTTGTTTTTGTTACATCATTTTTTTTCTTTTTTTTTACGTTTTTACTCAACAGTGAACAGTCATCCAAAACTCAATTGATAAACAAGCAGTCAGCTCCAATCAGCTGATAGAATTGATATTTGAATTTTGAATTTCGAATTAAAGTTTGAATATCGCTGATATTTTGTTTTGTATATAAAAATTTGATATCAATCAGCTGATTTTAATTTTGAAGTTTCTGTAAATCCAATCAAGTGTACCTATATTTTTTAAACAATTTACGAAAGGTTCTTTTAAAAAGTAGTATAGAGAATTTAATAAATTTATTTAAAATAAAATGTTTAATTAAAAAATATTAAATGAAAATTGAAACAATATTTATTAATTTTTAAAATGGCGTTGCTAAATTATAAAATCATGGCACAAATAACGAATAAAATTATTCCAAAAATTTGTATGCCATCGACTAGTGTTATTAGAAATCAATTGAATATTTTATCAAAACAGAATGTTATACGTTGTATAAGTAATGAGGCTTCAACCAAAGAAAATGTAAATAAATTAGAACGACAAGGTGATCAATTACAGCAGGAGCAGCATCAACAACAACAAAATGATAGTCCAGGAATTTTAAAACTTAGTGAATCCTGTTTGAAACGTCTAAAGGAAGTCTGCAATGATGGTTCATTTTTACGTGTAACTGTTGAAGGTGGTGGTTGTTCTGGTTTTACTTATAAATTCGATTTAGATACGAAATTAAATAATGATGATATAATATTTGGTGATGACAAAAATGGTAAAGTTATTATTGATAAGACATCATTAGAATATTGTTCTGGTGCAACAGTTGATTATCATATTGAATTAATACGTGCTGGTTTTCGTATTACAAATAATCCAAAAGCAGAAGCTGGTTGTTCATGTGGTGCATCATTTGCTTTAAGACTTGATTAAAAATATATGATCAAGAATTTTCGATTGTTTACTTTCTAAAAAACGTTTTCCTTTGTAATGTAAATAAATTATTAGAATTTTAATCATGTATGTATGTACTAGAAAAAAAATTAAAATTATTTTCTGAACATTAATATACATATTCATCTTTTATTTTATTTTTACAATAATAAATACACATAAAAATTCATTTTTATTTAAATTTTCATTTTTTTTTTTTTGTTCAAAGAGGAATTTCAGGATACGTAATTAAATTAAATTTCATAAAACATATTTTCCATTGTGAATTTGTATTTTTTCCTCATTTTTTTTATTATTTTTTTTCTTTAACTTGAAATGAATATTAATTGTTATTTCATTTTATATTAAAAAGAATAATTTCAATTATATATTTTTTAAATTTTATTTTAATGAAGCTAATTGCTCACTCAGACTTATTACTTGTTCGGTGAGTACACTTATTTGCTCTTCGTAATTAATTCGAGTTGTTGCCTAAACAATAGAAAGCAAAAATTATATTAAAATAATTAAATACATTAAAAATTAAAAAAATCTTGAAAAACTTACTAAATCTTCTTCTAATGTTTGTATGATTTCTGATGAATCTTTTATTTCCTTTTGTTTATCATTTAATTCTTTTGTTAATAAATCCATACTATTTTGTAAATGTTCACACTAAAATGAAATTTGTAGATAATTTTACTTTCTTGCAATTTAAAAACAAGATGTGTATTTTTTTTCTTTACCTCAGTTAAATACGATGTTAATTTTGATTCAGCCATACATTTAGATCTTAATAATTCATCAAACTTTTTACTGAGATGATCATATAAAATCTGTTCTTTTGGCAATTGTTCTTTATGATTTTCATTTGATCTAAAAAATAAAGTAAACAATTAAATGAAAATATAGCATTATTATTTTCATTTCTTTTACATTTTATTATCATTTTCTGGTAACAATGATTGTGATGATGATAATAAACTTGTTGGACCATTTTGTAATATTTCTTTATTACGATCAAATGATAATGGTAATGATTGATGTGTATCACCGCCGCCACCACCACCACCACCACCAATTTTTAATATTTCATATTGTGTTCGCCAATGGAATAATTCTTTTTCTAAAAATGCAATTCTTTCTTCATTTGATGTAGAATTTGAATGTAATGGAGTATTGTCACTACCAGATGCACTAAGTGCATCTTCGCTACCCATCTAAATTTTAATTAAAAAAATTGCAAAATTGTTATCGCTTTGCTTTTAATTGAAAAAATAAATTTCTCACCATACTGGCAGCTTCGACTAATTTTGTTTCTAATTCTGAATTTCTAGCATGTAATGTATCAATTTCTTTTCTTAAACGTCTTTCTAATTCTATTGTATCTAAATTACGTTTTTCAATTTGTTTTTCTAATTCTTTAATTCGATCACCAAGTAATGTTATTTCTCTACTTTTATCATCAATCTGTAATAAAAATTTATTTAAAAAAATATGTTAAAAAAAAACGTTAAAAATACTCGATTCTAAAAGATTTAATTTACCAATGATGTTAATCGAGCATTTTCTAAAATTTTTTTTTGTAATTCTTCAACAATTATTGTATCATCTGTTGCTGATGATGATGATGACGATATACCCGATAATGTCGTTTTTATATCATTTGTTTGAGTATTATTAATACCATTATTAGTACTATTACTATGCAATTTTGTTGTTAATTGCAATTTATGAAATTTTTGAAATTTTTGATTTGATTTTTTATTACATTCCTTTTCAATATCATCTTGTAATGATGCAACACGATGCTCTAATTGTTTATTTCTAAAACTTATACTATCAACTTCTTGTTCAGCACGTCTTAATGCTGTTTCTTTTTGTCGTAATTGTTCACGTAATGTTGAATTTTTATTTTGTTCTTCAATAACAGCTTTTTTTAGGACACCAGCTTGTGCTCGTAACTATGAGAAAAATAATTAAAAATATTGTATCGTTTATGAAATAAGATTTTATCATTGTTTATTATTTGCATTTGATATGTATATCAAAGTAAACAAACAATTGATAATGTAGGTAGGTAAATAGTGGGTGTATTACATACAATTAAAAAAACAAAAAAATTAATAAGAAATCATGTTAGAGTATAGATGAGTAAAAGTGAAGTGATTTGGCATGTTTGTTTGTTCGTAATATAATTAATATATGTAGGTACATACTCACAAAAGGAATGAAAAACACACAAACACACAGTGATTATTTTATCTTCATTGCATTTACCTTAGAATATTCTGTTGCTAATTTATGATATTTTGCATCTAAATTACTTGATTCCATAATGATAAAAACAAAAATGCAAATATGAAAAAATCAAGTAATAATTATGTAAACATGACAATAAACCGAAAAAATATGCAGAAAAACCGATAAATTTAGGTTTACGATTTTTTTTTTTTTATTATTATTATCAACAAACAAAGAAAAAAAAATGGAAACTTTTATAATTTAAAAAATTTATCACAAATTGTTTAACAAATAATAAACACCCATTTCAATTTTAACAAATCGTGTACATAGTACTTTGTTAATTTATAAAAAAAAAACAACTTAATTAGTAATTTTAATACATTTTTACTTCAAATATTTGAGATTACAAAAAAAAAGGAAAGAAAAAAAAATTACGATAATAAAAATTTCATGTTTGTTTTTATTAATTTATTCCTAACAAAAAAGATTTTAATTATTAAATTTTTTTCCTCTTTTTTGAAATAAGTAAAGTTTTTTTTGGTGATTTCCTTTCTTTTTTACTTTACAATAAAAATCTTATTTTCTAAATTAAGATTCTTCTTAAATAAAATTCTTCTCTATTAAAAAAAACAAAATTCAAAAAATATTTTTTAAATACATATGTACAAATTTAAATGCAAGCGTAGATATGTGTGTGTACTTTTTTAAACAGATAAATGTCAAAATAAAATTTTCGAAAATAAATGATAAAAGAAATCACAAAGAAATTAAATAGCAACCAACAGCAACAGATAAAAATATGCAAGAACAAGATATTGATAACATTCATTATTTATGTTTTGTAATAGATGGCATCATTGACAAGGAAATGATTGCGTTGTGTATGCATCCGTACATTTTTATTTCAAATTGATTTTTCAATATTTCAATAAACGAATAAAGAAAAAATTAAAATTAATTTGCATTAATTTGTTTGTTTAACAGAAAATAAATTATAAAACTAATTTACAGAAAAATACGCTGCTTCCAATCCTCAAAATTTGCAATCATCAACTTCACATGGTGCTTTCAGTCCTCAAAATCTATTAGTGCTTCAATACCGTTGCATCACATAATTTCAGCTTGTCTACCATTCTGTGTCCATTGAATAGGCGTAAAAGCGAAAACGTCTTAAAAAAATAGCTTGTAAATCTGAATTGTATACTTTGCAATTTGTACTCTGCAAAAGAAAAAAAAAAAAAAAATATACAAAAAAATTCTAAACCATCGCTTCTATTGTATGCTGTTGACCTTAATAATTTTTCATAATGAATTGTATGTAATAGCATGTAATACGCATTGTATGGTATACGGTAGTACAAATGAAATCTAATGAATCTCATTGCAAATATGATAATGATAACAATAATGATGATAATGATCATGTCAACTATCACCACATAGCTGTTATAAAATTTGTCTTTTTTGATGATTGACCAAAAGTAGTCCATTTTTATTCCAAGTTTTTATTCTTCACATACAATACATATGAACATACAGTGGAAATACCATGCATACAATTCCATTTTACTGTGCATACAATTTAAACTATTATTTAATAACCATTTTAATTTATAATTTCAGAATATGCACAAGTAATAATATGTCCGTAATCTAAAAAGTTATTATTATGTTCAGTTATGTATTCACAATTTGTTATTTTCTTCATTTACATATTATTTAATTGATTGGCATACAATAGTAAATTCTCATTATTTGATTGTAACTTTTGTACGTACATACATATGCTCATATTCATCATTATTAATCGAAAAATTAATTAGACAATGTGAATTAGAATGAATTATTTCAGTTATGATTTTTAACTACATGTTGCATATGCGAAATTTTTTTTTTTTAATTTTTTAATTTATTTTACCACTTTTTTTTAAAAAAAAAAAAGATATCGTTACATAAAAAAATTCAAATATAATAATTTCCATTTAAAATTGTTAATTTATTTATTATTATTATATTGAAAATCATTAGTAGAAAATACTAGATATGTGTGAGGTCTTAATTACTTGTGTATACATATATGTATGTATGTATAGTCAATATAGTTATCAAAGCCATACATATGATATATGTATAGGTATATTAACTTATATAGGAACATGCCACACTGCCACAACATAAAATAATAATCACTTCAATATTATGGTTACATATTTTACATGCATGCAACAATAATTATTAGGCATATAAAGTAATGTACTTTTGCATCATTTTTTTTTATTGTGTTTTATTTATATCCTTGTTTGTATGTATTAATTTATGCTTTCCTAATGTACTAAAATATAAGCGTAACATAATACCACAAGGTATACAGGTAAAATACTCAGAAAATCATAGAGGTAAAGGTACAAAAAAAAAAAAAAATTTGAAAAATTGCACAATTTTGTCTAGTACTTAACACAAAGTTTTAAAAATGATAGTAAATATGTACATACGCGTGTAATGTATTATAATGGCAAAATTACCATTTATTCTCTCACATTCTTTGATTATTAACTAATAATTGGCAAAGAATACTTTGTACTATCATCTAATCATATATAAAAAACTTTGTATTTTTTCAATTGTACCAGGTACCTAGATATATGTACATATGTTAATGTGCTCATATGTATGTATGTATATGCGTATATTCAAATCGAAGATCTACATATGTATGTATATAAAAATGTAGGTTTTTATCTATGGCTACAAAATAATTTAAAAAACGCATAGTTATAAAATAATACAATTCCAATGTATTTAAACTATTTATCTATTAAAATGTACGTGTAATATTTGTAAATGTGAATTGAATATTTTTTTTCAGTATTTTTTTTTTTCATTAACTCAAATTTATATATTCCTAAAAACGATTAAAGTAATTTTCCCTTAGCTTTATTTTTTATTTATTTCAATCTTCTTAGGATTTTTTATATTATGATGATCTTAAGAACTTAAGATATACGTAGTACAAGTTATTTTTGAAATTTATCGTCATTTTAAACGATTATTATCATGAGAATTCTTTGATTGTCTATATATAAGCAGTTATGTATTTATTTTGTATTTTTGAAATACACTCACACAATATACATAGACTTACTACGTATACGACGTGATTGGATCTAAAAGATTAAAGGATTGAAAGATTTAATTTTGGTCTATGTGTGAATATACGTCCAATTAAAGGATCCAATGCAATTCGAATCTTGAAGTGTTTCAAAATATAAAAAAAAAACGTAGCATAAAATTAGACAAAATCTAGATCGAATTCCACCTGGATTTGCTCTCCATCTATACTGATTCAGATCATCTTGATTTAGACTGTATCAAGATTTAATTCTGAATGTATACATGGAAAGTATGTACAAACCTTACATTATAGAGAATGCGTAAGAGTGCAATTTAATCTATTATGTACATACATATATGTATGTATATCTGGTTTTATTTATATTTATTTTTCATAGATCCTTTTGCCTTCAGTCATTTGTAATTTTATCATAGTTCTTAAGAAGCGAATTATTTTGAATTTTTATTATTACATATAATTTCTTTTTTTTTATATAAATTTTCTTTCATCATTTTACTATATACGTAATGATTATACCAACATAAGTACATTTAATACCTTCGGTAATATCTAGTAGATGTTGTTGATAATGATGACGATGATGATGTTCTCACCACACATCAAACAAAAAAAAAATTCAATGTTGTAATGAGTTCATTAGAAACATTGAATGAAATTAAGACTGTATTCCAACACTAATGATGTCAGTGTTACTTGCATTTAATCGAATGAAATAAATAAAAGCAAAACAAAATATTTTTAACAAGTATGTTAACAAGCAATTTAATATTGTAGCTTGGGCAAATTAATATGCTTATATTTGTATTATTGCGGAAAGAAAAAAAGAAAAATAATATGAAATTTGTAAAATGAAAAACATCTAAGAAAAAAATTAAAAAAAAAAAAAAATAAACACTAGCGAAGGTAATAATGATAACAATAATGACGACAATGTTTATTATATGTTCGTTTAACAATAAATGTTATAATTACATACGTACACATGTTGGTACGTATGGTGTATGGTACACACAAAAAGTATATATATGTATGTATACTGCCTAGCCTAGCTTAGCAGTGCTAATTTCTTTATAATACTTTCAGTTTTTATTAAGTGTAGGTTTTGTTGCTCATTTCACTTTTAAAAGAAAAAAAAAAAAAAATAAGAACAAAAAACAAAAGAAGACAAATTGAAACGAATTAAGAACTTAAATAAATAAAAATACTTAAATTGAGAAATTTATTATTTAATTTCACAGAAAAATTTTTTGAAACAAAAAAAAAACGAATTATTTTTAATGGTAAGAATTGTTTGAAATATTTAAACAATTTTGAAGACTAAAATAAAACTTTATTTAATGTATCGTTGAATTTAATGAAATTGGTAGGAATATGTCCATAGATGCATGTATGTAAATGATAAGTTTGAAAAGGAGCTTTTGATGATTTCTTTTTTTGTTTAAATTGTAACGTATCCTTAAATATAAAAAATTAAATTGCCAGTTCAATTTGGTAGGATATGATAGCAGAAAATTTTTTAAACGAAAAATATAGTTTAAATAACAAAAAAAAAAAAAAAAATAAATAAATAATAATAAAATCTAGCTATAATTATGTACACATGCCCTTGCAATTATTGTTCGTACATATACGATGCAATTTGATTTTAATTTAAATTTCTACAATAGAATTACGCAAAAATTCCTTTTAACGGTTACATATTAATATTTAATTTTTTTTTTTTACGTACATACATACATAATTTGTCTACTAATTTATGAAAAATTCAAAATTAAATTTTATCTGAAATTTTATCAAAATAAAAATTTAAATTTATTTCATTTAAATTTATTTTTTTTAAATTAAAATTAAAAAATATGGGCGTGTTTTTTGAATTCAAAAATTTTTCTGTCAACTATTTTTATTAATACATACACACAATATGTACTTTGTTTAGTTGTAACATAGTATATTGTATATGTATGTACCGATGTACGAGTAATATACCCTAAATAATCTACAAAAATAATTTGAAAAAAATAATTTAAAAATTTTTATAACTCTATATTACATGTAAATCCATAACGTATTATAAAAATTTTTTGATTATGCAATATTTTTTCCATTAAAGAAAATATTAACAACAAAAAAAAAAAAAGTAATCAAATACAAAATGACTTAATTTCACATAGAATGACCACACAAAACAGAGTATGCATGAATTTTTGTTTTATAAATTTTATTTTTTTCTTGTAATCTACTATGTATATACTTATTTCAGTTTTGATCATTTATTTTATCAAATTCCATAATAATAATACGTATAATCATGTTTAGCTTATGATTGCATTTATAATAAATCTATATTAAATCACAAAATTCGGTATGTATGAATTTAGTCATCTAAAAAGCACAATATCTTACCTTTTAGCTTTTGTTAAGCACATGATTCGTTGAGTATATATGTATGTATGGTCAGGGATAATCATAAACATTGTAGTCTAATGGTAGCTGTCTTCAATTATTTATGTATTTCTTTCTTTTTTTTTTTTTATTCATATATTTGATGAAATGAAAATTTTATAGATCGAAATAATGTACAAAGTGTAACGTAAAGATGTTTTTTACAGATAATGCTAATAATAAAAGTTAATAAAGTTATAATATACTGTCATAAGACAGTTGCTAGCAGGTATATATTAAGAAAATTTTGAATTTTCATTAAAGTTTAGCAAATCAAGAAATATGTATAGAAAAAAATATCAGAGTTTAAATTACATTTTTTAACCATATAGATAACCATCTTAAGAAATTGAAAAAAAAAAATAAGAAAAAAAATCCATAATGATATCTAAATGGATGGCGCAATTTTTTGGCAATAATTACAATAATTTTAAACTATATCATTACCATATTATACGTTAGATAGAAATTAGATTTAAAAAAATTAAGATACATTATGCACATGTATTGGCTACTAATATGGGATTATTGTCTGTTGTTAATTAAAAAAATACAAGCATGTACGTTTATGTTTGTAGATACTGTCGAAATAAAATATATTCAAGTATATTACTGTTGGTTAATAAAACAATATTACGATATATAGATTTTTTTTCAAAATTAAAAAAAAAAATATTTTTTTGATTACAAATTTAATAAAATATATACCTTTACATAAAACGTAGAATTATCCTAAACTATTAATCATTAAACTATTAACCTTTTGTCACTAGCCTCTTCCTAGACTAATTAGCCTGAATTCGATGAAAATTTCCGAATAAAGTTAAAAATCAAATAAAAATTGAAAAAATAAATAAATTTTTAGAAATCGTTTATTTGAAAATTTATTTTAAATGTGAATTAATCATCAATTGTGTGTATTTATGTTTTTCTTTTACACAAAATTAAAAATCATAGCATTTCGTTTATTGTTTTTTTTTTCTTTAATATTATTAAATTCGAAATTAAAAAAAGATAATAAATAACGGTGAGTTGCATGATATTGCAAATTTCTTTTAGAAATCAACCAAATAAAAGATTGTGAATACTTAATCTTTTATTTTCTTTGTTACATCTTAAAACACACGTAGGCACAGTAAAACGCAATACGTACAGATATATATATACACTAAATTATAAATTGAAATGTATATATTTGCACATAATTTTTATACAAACTCAATTATACATCTTGTACGTATTCATCATCATCATCATCATCATCATCTTTATTAGATATTATGACTTTGTTAATATTTAAAGGGACTGTTGAATGAATTCATTCATGTGTCTAAAAACATACAGGGAAATTCAAAAATTTAAGGGAGTTTCCTCAGGAAAAATACGATTCTTTGAAAACAAAATTTTTGCTATGTGTTGCAAAAGAAAAATTAAAATTTTTCCTAGCCTGAATTTAACAATTTTTTAAAATTTTCCCAGGAACAATTTCTTAATCTCTTGTGAAATTTAAAATAACGCTTTCACTCATTTCCCCATATATCCTGTGATGTTAATCAAAAATTAATACATCACGTGCATTTGTTATGATGTGTACATCCTGCATTACAACAATTTTTTTTTTTTTTTTTTTTTTTTTTAAATTAACAAACAAATACTCGAAACCACAGAAAATACATGATAAAACGCAACAGAAATTGATTAATTAAAATCGCAAAGAAAAAACGAATAAATTGAAATAAAAAAAAAATGTATGTAAGGAAATTCTTTTAGTTTTTGAAAAAATTTCACATTCATTATGAATAATGTGATTTTAAACGTAAATGCGGAACTCTTCTTACCACCGTGTACACACCCAGAAACTTTTGTGGATATTAATATGTTACATACGTATAATTGTGTATCTATTATAGAAAATGTATATAATTTGCTTTTTAATTTTGATAGTGTTAAAATGCTGTTAGATGTTATTTAATTACATAATTCCAGGGTATTCAAAAATAAATAAACAAAAATACATACATATATATTTTTTTTATAATTATCATTTTGACTGTTCATTAATGAATATAATTTTATTATTTTTAAAATGTTAGGAATTTTTTCTTTACAAATTAAACATTTATTTTTATTTTTGTAATTTTGTAATTTTTTTGTTTTTTTTTTTAGATTTTAACTTGTAAATGATAAGATTTTTTTTTTTTAGATTTTCGCAAATGTAGAAAAAAAAAGGTGTATAAATTATTTTACTCTTAAGATACGTGTGATCATACTCATTATTTAGTTAATTTTATGATATTTTTATATACACATTTTTTTTTATGGGAAAACATTGTACAGCAATCATGTAGGTACCACCTGTTGTAAAATTTGCTTAAGATTTCTTATGTTATTTTGTTTTTTTTTTTTGTATAGAATTTTATGTATTGTAATAATAAGTTGATACGATCCTCTATGTTAAAAGCTAAAAATATTTATAATTTTCTTTTTGTATACTTTGTCGAAGTAGTGGTAGATGTACCATAAACTTTTATCTATTGACTATGATTGCGTACATTTTTTGCGTACGTAAAACAATTTTAATTGACTTTAAAGAAAATATTTAAAGATGAAAATAAAAAATTCTAAATTATATGAAATTTAAAATACATAAAATTATTATATTTGTCTAAAAAATGCAATTTAATTAAAGAAACAAAAAAAAAAAAAAAGAAAAGAAAATGAAATAAAAACAAGTAAAGATTTATTAAATGGATAAAAAGCAGAAACCATTAAGGTTCGTTAGGGTGAAAAATAACATATAATGTAATTTTAATTATTATTAGGTGACAAATATTTAAAAAAAAACATATAAAAGAATTATTTCATACATGTACTTACATACATACATAAGTACATTACGTACATACATTTTTAAATTTAAAATACTGGTCGACTTGATTTAAATTTTTTTAATTTTACGTGGAAAAACCATGGGTATTATAGTTTTTTTTCTTCTAAAATCACAAACGAAAATGTAAAAAACAAAACATTTTCTCATAAAATTAATTGAATTAATAGCATTTTAAAAATATTTTGTTATCAGAAAATGAACACTAATGTAACAACAAAAATATTTTTATGATAATTGAATTAATGCTATAGTTTAATACCTGTATGTTATGCAAATAAATGTATATATATTGTTATAATGTACATCAGAGCGGTTGAGTAGAGCATAGTGCTTAGTTCTAATCGTAGATACTTTATTTACTTGTATATAAATGAAAGGAAACATTTTTATATCACAAGTAATACATACGTTATGAACATACGTACATGTACCACTTGCTGCATCAGGTGATTTATGAAATTAAATTGTATACGTACATAAAACAAGTTGTATCAAAGTACTTGTACACAATAAATATATTTGTGCGAATCATCAAAAGAGAAAATAAACGGAAAGCCAAAGCCACAAAAATGTATTAAACATTAAAAGCAGAGATTCTCAACCCAATCATTGTAATGCAATGCGGTGTACATCGCCAGATCTTTAATGGTCTAATGATTTTAAAAACATTTTATTTTACTGTTGTGCCCGTTGATGTTATGCTTGTAATCAAACTGAAGAATATTTCTGGATTAAAGTATAAACTAAATATGAAATTTCGTTATAAAATTTCAATTATTAAAAAAATATTTAGATTTGCCGAATTTTTCAAATATTTTTAATGCAGAAAATGGGTTGAAAACCACTGACATTATGCATGTATGTATGTTCCGGAAGCAAACATAATTTACCTCCATACAAATAAAAATAAAAAATTAAAAGAACACACGTGGTTGGTATTTACGAGTATTTGAATTGTTAACTAACTGCAAGGAAAATTTTGAATGAATAAATAAAATCAAAAGAAAAGAAAAGAGAAATTATGTATATAATTTTCTCAACAATATTTATTAATAATTGATTTTTATTTATGATAATGGTAAACAATTTTAATTATATAATTTTAAAATAAATAAATAAATCAATTATATACTTTGTATTAAATGCATTCACAAAGGTAGGTAATAAATTTTACTTGAATTAAATTTATATTTATAGATCAATTACTAATTTTATAAGCTCAAATGTACAATATACATATGTACACACGTAACATGCGAATAACTTATTGTAAAGTAAATACAAATTTATTTATTGGTTTATTTATTTGATTTGTTTACATTTTTATGGCATAAGTATAGAATTTGATTTTCAATTGAATTACTAAAAAAATAATTATTATAATAACTGAAAGTAAACAAATATAAAAATTCACAGAAATTAAATTGAAAATTTTATGCTTTATAAATATTGAAAAAAAAAAAAAAATTGTTTTTTTTTCTGATTAAATAAAATTTGAGGATATCCAAAAATAAAGCAAAATTTAATTATTTGGCAATTTTTATATATAATAAAAAAGTTATGGAAAAATTTTCCACTTATCAGTTATCGGATTATTCTTGTTTAGAAAAGTAATTTTGCAAAAATCACGATTATTTTGTAATTTTTGGAAATTTTTTTTTTTTTTTTTCGCAAACTTAAAAGCATTTAATTCGTATGTAAAAATAAGTGTTAAGTAATAGAAATCTGTGCGATTTTATGTTTTTGATACATATTGAGTACTTTTATGTTTCTTTAAAAATTGAATAGCATTTCATCAAATTTAGAGGCACCTAAAAAAAATCTGTGTATACTCTGTCCACTAATATTACGCACTTAAGGTCTTAAGGAGATAACTTTAAGTTTTACCATTTTATATCATTATGTATTCATTTTTAAAAAATTCATAAATCTGATATATAATAAAAGCTTTGTGGATTGTGGTAATACTGTTCATGAAACAGTCTAATTAGAAATTATGAGAAAAGAAAAAAGCCGTATATGTATACTCCCATAAGACCTTAAGTGCATAATATTAGTGGACAGAGTATAGGGCATATTGACTTTAATCAATCGTTGGTACTGTATTATTTAACAGATTTCTAATTTAAACAGTTGCAAGAAAGAAAAGCAAAATTTACAAATCAATTTTTTTAAACTCAATTTCAGCGATGACATTAAACATGATATTACTCAATACTTTGAAACATGTAAAAATAAATGATGAATTGCAAATAAAATATAAACTATAAAAAAAATTTTCACTATTACTTTTTTTTTAAAGTGCATTTTAATTTGTTTGCATTTCTTGTTTGACACAAAAGTATTTATAGTATCTGTACACATTCAGTACACATATAGTACATAAAAAATGGGTACAGCTAAATATACAAATATTATTGCCTATGCCTATGTCCATTATACGATGTGTATGCTGCAATATCCGGTGACATAGTTTAGGCAGGCCATATTAAAAATGTTATCATTCAAATATCTTTTTACATACGTACTTATTTGCTTATACATTATGTATGTATTTTATAAAAGTACATAAATTGATATTAATGAAAATTATAAATAAATTTGTAAATCTTTTTTTTTTCTCTTTTTTAAATTAAAGTATGTTATGTCAATAAAAATCGTTTACTTTTAAAAGATTTGAAAATATAGAAAAAAAAAGTCGTTATCTCATTTGTAAAATATGAATATAAAAAATTAGGGAAATTGTAGAGATTTTAATTCGAAAAAATTAAAATGCATCTAAAATGGGAAATGTATCATTTTAAAAGTTTTGTATTGAAATTCTGAAATTTTCTCAATCTTCAGTCACATTCTGAACACTTTTTCTTGTATGTTTTTAATTTTTTTGAAAGTATACATAGTATGTATTGTATTTTGGAATTTTTATTGATTACAAAAAAATATGATTTTAATTTATTTATTTTTCATATTTATTTTTAATTTTATTTTATTTTTTTGTAAACTTTTGAATTGGAAATCTTTTTTACTTTGAGAAATGAGAATTTCGACCTTTTTCCAATAAAAAAATCATCGTACGTACTTATATGTACTATATGTTATTTGCAATACGGGTATCAATATTACATTATTGCAATCATACACATATTAAATTACGAATTAATTTTCATACATCTGTAACATGATTAGCGGCTATCGCTATCATACAGTATGTAATATGTATTTTTTTGTAAGTACGTAGTGGTAGCATTAAAAAAAAACCAAAAAAAAAAAAAAAAAACAGTTTTTAGTTATACCGACATGCAATTACACATTATACATAGCAACCTTTTATGGTGCAATGATTATTAAGTTGAAAATATGCAAAACTGAAAGTGTATAATCATTACAACATTATGCATATGTATGTTGTATAGATATCAAAAAAATCTATGTAAATTCACTTTCTTTTGAATACCTTAAATTATTTTGAATAAATAAAAATGTAAGTATTTTAAATTCAATTACAATTTATTATTTACATGTGCATGTGTGTATGTAGACATGTTATATGTATATTATAAATTAATTTTGATGTAATTTCAAATGCAATATAATGTAGATTTCGTCTTGTGTTGTAAAACAAAAATATAATTTATATTAAAAATCCAAAGACTACTGTGGGTGTTTCATAGTAAATGACGCTGAATCTAATTTCCTTAGAGTTCAAACTACTATATAATCATTCTAGATCCTTTCTTCTTTCAAAATCAATTTCCTGTGTACGTTTGTCTTTGTCCTTTGTACATAAAGTCATTTGAGCATAATTAACTTATTCAGAAAAATTCTATATTTGAACAAGAGAAAATGAACGACTTCAAATTTTGACTTCTGATTTTTAAGAAATCCTCTGAGGAAGACTTTTATTCTGGGATACCCCACATGTACATAAATTGAAATAATTCGCATGTACTCGTATATAGTACAGTTCATTTTCAATGTACAATATACTTCTATTATTTTATCTGTTTTAGTAATTATTATGAATATGCATTATAATTCAAATTATATTATTTTACATTTTTTATACAGTGAAATTTTATGATTTACGTATATTTTGACCATCGCATGACTCTACATGAATATGTGAATATTGAAAAAATAAAAAAAAATAAGTATCTAGTATTCGATTACATATTACACGCGTACAGTAAAAATTTTGATATAATAATCATTTATTACAATAGAAAAAAAATAATCAAAAACTAGACGATTTATTTTACAATACGAGTACAAATCAGAGTATTTTAAGTATGTTAAGGACGAGTTGCAAAGTAAAATTTAAAAAAAAAAAAAAATTGTTAGAATCTTGTTTTGTATTTCATGACAATTTTTATCTGGCAACCCATTAATGAAATGCTAAAATACAAAATCTAATATATCCTAATATATACATAAATTTAGTATATGTAGTCAAATGTATGCATACACATTTATAAACATTTATCAAATGTTTACTTTTACTTACCATTAAAAGAAATTAAAATTCATCTTCATGAAAATGAAATCACTTTTTTTTTTTAATGTTAAATCAAAAAACTTTACAATTTTTACTTTACATTGCATGGTATTTAATTCACATACATACACACAGATTTAAATAGAAAATAAAGTGTGATATATACCTATATATACAATGTACGCATATTTAAGCTTAAATATAGGCTTAATTGATAGGTAATGTGTCATGTTAGTAAAAATTTAAAAATATATTACATGCAAAGTGTAAAAAGTCACTACTGGTATTTTACATACAATGTCCAAAAACAAAATGAAAAAAAAAAAAAACGAAAAAATTGTTCAAGAGGCAACCAACCAAGAAAATAGGTACATGTATGAAATTGAAGCGTGGACGCATTTTCATTGCACGCAACCAACTCGTTTTTCTTTATATCATTGTATATACACAGATATAGTAGACAGATTTAAAGTGGTCATTTGGTACTTTAATAACATATTGATTAAAAAAAATAAAAAAAATTTGCTATGTACATATAAGTAATAAAGCGAAAAAAAAAATTACATACATTGCATTTATTCAGTACATAATTTCATTTGATGATGAAGAAATTTGCGTGTGGACTATTTATAATTTTAATTTGTTTTTTTTTTTTTTTTTAATTTGTTATTTTTTATACATATGAATAAAAAGCAAAATGATGTGATTGAAGCAATATATGCATATTAAAAATTCACTGCTTTTTTTTTTAAATACATTCATCAATGTTGAAAAGTAAAAAGAATATAAAAATAAAAGTAAAAATATTTGATTTTAGAATATATGTACCTATAATATAATGGAAAAACCAGTTTCATTCATTATTAATTTTCAAATTTTCTTTTTATTTGTATTTGTTTTCTTTTTTATTTACATTTCATGTATTATTATAATTAATGATATTTCGTAGGAGGTAAAAATGAATGCAAAAAATATGTTAAATTTTTTTTTCAAAGGAAAATGAAGAAAAAAAGTGTACTTGAATCACTGTTAATGTTCAATTTATTTTCAAGGTTATAAAATTAGAAGAAAAATCAACACTTATCTTATACATACATATGTTACATACTTACATATGTTATATAGTAGATTTACAGATTTTTACACATCTAACCCCTGTTTCGCATCATTCCACATGATGTATTTTTAAAATGAGACAAACATTTAATTGATACCAAATTTCACTTAGCATCATTTTAATTTTAAATTGATTTCTATTTGAATGGAATTTATTTCTATTTTAAAAAGAAATTCCTTTATGAAATTTTAATTTAATTAAATGATACAATAATGAAAATATGAAAAATAATCTGTAGGAAATGAAAAATTATAAGAAAAAAAAAAAAAATTATTTACAAAAATACTTTAAAATTTTTATAATGTAAATTTATAGATTAAAATGTGTTAAGTACGTTATATGTATACGTAGGATTTAAAAAATTTCATTTTCATATAAACTTATCACTTTTTAAATAAACATAAAATATTCATTTTTTTCATATGCTTGATGTACATATATATGTACATAAGAAATCTAGGAAAAGTATGCACATTTCTACATTCACATGCAGTCCAAAATTGCATAAACGTAATTATGCTATTTACGTATACACATGTCAATATGTGTACTTATATATAAATATTTGAATATGTTTGCGTAATTTATTAATTTCGTAAATAAAAAGAAACATATATGTACATACATACATATACTTGCATATATGTACACATATGTACGTATAATTTCTTGCAGAGAATATGCTTATATATGCAAATATGTGGTGTAATATCAATGTAAATTTGTATTGATAAAAATGAAAAATCTATTTGTTTTGATTTCTATTTGATTTATATATTGATTGAAAAATGATAATATCCATCAGTATTGCTATATAGAATTCACAATATTGTAGTTAACCGTATACTTACTATAAATATTTGTACTGCATTTAAACATGTTTTCTCAATTGACATCAATTCTTAATATTGACACAAGAAAGTGATAACAACAAAAAAACAAAACAGTATATTTGTATTGCCTTCATCGTTGACTTCATCTTCTTCATCATAATCATGTGTGCAAATAAATATTTACTCGTTTAGGAAAAAACTCAGAAAATAAAAAAATATACATATAATAAGGAAAATGCCAAGGAAAAATATCTGATAAATGAATCTACCTATTAAAATTGTCGATGTCATTTTTGAATTGCTTCTGGGTAAGCCGAGAATTTACATTGAAAAAATACGTGAATGTATGTAACACGCGTCGTATAAAATACTGAGTATATATACACCTGGAGAAATTGTGAAAATTTTCATTTTATCATTTCATCAAAAAAAATTCTTTTTTTATTATTTTTTTTTTACTTCGAGAAAAAAAAAACATTTATCTTGAATCTTTTTAACATACAAACTTTATACTCTAAGTACAGTAAGAAAATTATCTAGTAGACGTCGTTTATATTCACATATGCATGTGTATCTCATGTATGTATGTACATATGTATTCAACGGAAGATTTTTCACGAAATTACTTGCTGATTTTTTTTTATTTGTTATTTTTTTCTACTTTTCTTTTGTAAACATACGATGCATGTAATGATTGTATAAATGCTACACCTATAAATTGTATTGTGATGCGTATGCATCTTTTCAGCATCTTTCTTTTTTCATGTACATTGCAATTTTTTTCTTTCACAAAATAACAAAAAACTAAAAGGAAAAAAAAATGAAAAACGAGAAACCATCAACACAGAAAAGACAAGAAGGTGTTTTTTTCTGTTTTTGTACGTTTACGTATACATATTTGTAGTTGGTTCGGTTAGTTTTAGAGTAAAAGGTGGTCGTTTTCAATTTATAGGTACGGAAATAACATTGGTGGCTACATACATATATTTATCTACAATATACACTACGACGAATTTACTATCCATAAGGACGGAGAAATAAAAATAAAATGGATTAATAGTAAGTTAAGTTTTTAGTTTTGATTTGAACTTCTATTTGAATCTTAGTATTTTTTGAAATGATAAAAGCCTTTAGCCTTTAGGTAAAAATTTTTATGCATTTACGTACATATGTAGTATATGTTTACGTATCGTTGTACAATGTATAAGATATAGTGCCGACTTTTGTTTAAATTTATTGCTTAGGTTCAAAGCACATCACACACAACATATCTTTCTAGACAGATAGGCTTTCTTTCACGTTATTTGGATATATTGTGTATCGTGTATATACATATACACTAAATATATTGACTGCATTGCACCATTTGTCTGCTGCTATCAATGTTAACTGTGTATGCAAGTATTTTCATAAAATTTAATATATTATGCATACAGTACACAATTATATGTACATATGTGTTAATATTTTATTGTAAATCTGTGCAAGGTGGACAGTGGACAAAGAGTACATAACTTTATAACTTGACTAAAAATCTTGGATGAAACATCGTGAATGTCATGAATGAAACCATTCTTCATGATGATACGCGTATATATGCTATTTATTCATATACGCACACACATGCGTACATAATTGAACATTATTCTCATTGTCGCTGGATTACCACAGGTAGACTTTACCATTTTTTTTTTCTTATTTTAGTGACGGCCTTCTACAAACAAGTTTGCAAAAGAAAAGAAAAAAGTTTCATATCATATCGATAGCAGTATAGTAGCTAAGCGGGCTTCTTTTTTGATGGTGTTGTCACATATGATGATTGCTAATATTTTTTTTTTTTTGTTTTCTTTTAAAAAAATAAAGTGCTTTCTTTGGCCTTTTATATTAATCTTTTGCCATCAAATGGAAAGTACTTGTTGGTTTTTTGTTTTTCTCATCTTTCAATAACATTTCTACATACAAGACATAAATGTATGTATGTATCCATATGTATATAAGTATAGAAATAAAATGTAAAATGTAAAAGATGCAGCAATATGTATATAAATACGTAACCATACATGTACATTTATGGAAATAATAAGAAAGTGGAAGTAAGCAAAGTGAATTCCTGAGAAATTGAAAAGAAAGTCTTGATTGCAAATGCAATTCCAGGAAGATTTTTCTTTTTTAAATCAATGTTTTTTTTTTGTTTTATTATTTTATTTTTATTTTTTGTATTTATGAATTTTTTTTTCAATTGTAGAGAAATATAAAAATACAAGATTGTACATACATACATATGTATATGTTCATATTTGTGTGTATATGCATGTACATACATATATCTCTTCTTTTAATATGTATAAATGAAAATTAAACTTTCATTAAGGTTATATTGAAGTTATAATGTCGGCAATCGTTAATATTTAATAGAAATGATAATACGCATTCATATACATACGTATGTATATACATATACAGTTGCAACAAAATCATAAAAATACAAATGAATAGATTATAATGAAATATAGCTAATTTTTTCACTTGTTTATATAATAATAAGAATTTTTTAACTACCATGTGTATGCATATTCAGAGTGTTCCAGAACAAATGTCACAAACTTTAACTTTTTATACTTCCAGAAAAGTTTGTCTTATGACTTTTATTTTGGGACACCGTATATGTATAATGTACGAAGTATGCTACAAAGATTATTATTTATTTATTTACTAATATTATTATTTTTTTTTTTTTCATATATACACATTATTTTATTAACTAAACATACTTATGCAGAAATAAAAACAACATATAGAAGAAAAAGATATTTCTATTCAATTAGAATTTCCTTATTTCTAACTGTTTATTGTAATATTCAAATACAAGATAATTTCTGTAAGAGAACAATTCACTTATGTACATTTATAGGGAAAAAAAGTAATCAGGAAGCTTTTTTCTATACCTTTATAAAAACATTGTAAAAGATGAAATTTGTAATTTTTAAGTATTTATTACAATGTACATATATTTTGTTTTAAACTTATCATCATACTATGATAATATTTTTTGATGAAATGCAATATTTTTTCAGTTAAATCTTAATTTACGTTATAACATTGGAATGTTTAGAAATTTTAATGCTAGAAATTAATGAACTTTAATTTAGATTTACAAGTTCACATAATTACCCTGGTTTGTGTATTAATGTTTATCATTTATTATATGTATGTAATAAATTTAATATTTAATATTTAAATAACGTATGATAACTATGAAAAGGGTACATGCCTAAATGATAGATAGAAATTTTTTCAATTTATTGAAAACAAATTTGAATCAAGTTTCTTGCTTAAATCTTTTGTTTTTCTTTATGTCTGAATCAAGTTTTTTGCTTAAATCTTTCGTTTTGCATATTTGTTGTTTTATTGTACATATCACTAATTTTTGTATAAAATAATGTAACGCGCTAAAATTCAAATTATTTGCTCTTCTTTTTTTTTTGTTTTTTCTTTATACATATTTTCAAAATTTTGTACACTTCTACCCTTGTACAATACATTCGTTCCAATATGCCATTAATGCATGTACAAGTCTGTAATATTCGTTTGTAAATTATTTCATTTCATTTTACATGTGTTTTGATAAATACTGATTATATATGTGTGTATGTTATGTTGCCATAAAATTAAATGCAAAAATTTTATACAATTAAATGTATAAAAAAAATATCGAAAATGAAATTTTTCTGGAACTAATAGGCCTTATAGATATGTATAAATATGTTTTTGTAGCTATTTTTGTACTTAGTCTGCGTAATATATAGAATATGACCTTCATAAAGAGTACTAAGTAGTGCATACAGTTCAATCTTCGTCTTCTTCACGTACATATGTTCTGCTTGATAATGTTACATTTATTGAATATTCATACCCATACACACCTACAATGTAGATGTGTACTATGATTGACCTTGGCCGTTATCATTTATTTTGATGGCAATTAATTTTGCCAATAAATTAAATGTTAACTAAAAAGAGTCTCTATACACTTGTATATAATTATAATTTGTTTTTATTTTAAACGAGTCCACCAACAATTGTATATTGTACGAATACACTAACATCCAAAACACTGGGTTATTACTTCACTAAACAAAATAACTATACATATTTGCATATTACGAGTGAATAATTAAAATACAGTTTTAAATATGCTATTGGCATAAAATAAAAAATAATATATACAGAAATGAAATGTTATTTTTAAATGTAATGAGAATTTTTTGCATTTTTATTCATACACAATATTTTACAACAATTTTAAATTGATTCTGCTTGTTACATGGTGTTCAGATGAAATATATTGCAGATTTACATAATACGTACATTTTACGCATGCCAATTACATATGTGCATTTAAAACAAAGAAATTCTGAGTAAAAAGATGATATTGATGATGATTATAGAAGATGATGGTGATACTTTTTTTGAAGATTTGTTTTTAAATATTTTAAAAATAGGAATGGCATGCATGTACCAATAAAGCATCCAGACTATATGCTTTATTATTTCTTCTTAACTCGAGTTTTAATTCATTAATTTTTTTTTCAGAAAAATTTTAAAAATGGTAGATATCACTGATCATTGCAACCGTTTATAAATGTTTTCTATACATATATTAATTGTGTGTTTTTTTTCTTAAATTTATCATTTTCAAATAAAAATCATATTTGTTGCAATTTTCAGCTCGTTTATAAAAACGTTTGGTTTGTTTTATTGTTATATCATTGTTAACATTACAGTTAAATATGTTGTAATAATTTAAATCCAAGTGATGATCAACTTTTATTTCCCAGTTTACATCAGATAACAACTTTTTGTCTATGTTTTATAATAAGCACAATTAAATTATATCAACAATAAAACACCATATAACGAACATGGATATATGTACAAAAAATACTTTTTATTTATTAAACGTATGTACAGATTTTTCTAGTTATTTTAGCAACATTGTTTTAATGTTACATTGTAAGAAGATACTTAATGAATATTATCAGATTACAGAGACATTTATCTGGTTAATATAATTGGTATACATATTTTAAGAAAATTCATCGTGAAACAGTGATATGTATAAGCCAATGTTAAGCAGTGATATAGTATATTTTCTTTTATTTAGTTGCTAATATATTTTTTACTTATTTTAAATAATTTTTTCTTCTACGTTTTCCTTAAATCACTTTTATCTTTATTTTTGTTTTTTGATTTTTTCATTTGTTTTTAAAGTTTTTCATTTTTCTTAAAACATCATATGTTGTTACATATCTAAATGCTGCTAATACATTTAAATGTATGTACATACGTATTATCAAGGTAGTTTTAAAGTAGAGCAGATGTATAGAAGTTAAATAAGTTTGTTACTACACATGTTACAGTGTTGCATATACTATTGAAATTATTTAGATATATGTATGTACATATACTTTGTACAGGGTGATTGTGGATTTTTATGTTGTAAACATAAAAATTTAAATAAACTAACAATGAATAATTCACTAGTATGGAATATGTATATTGAATTTGTCATAATTGTACATGTGTATGTACCTACAAGCCCTAACAAATAAAGAAAAACAGAAATAGCCCTGCAACAAAAGTATAAGCACTTAATTTTTTTTTATTTATTAAAAATTAAATACCTTACAGAGTAAAACAAAAATTTATTATCACCGTCATTATCATCACTTCCACCATCATTATATCCATTTTCATTTAATTGTGATACAAAAGTGTGATTATTTATTAAATCATGTCATTAAAATGAATGAATTCTATTTATATAATTTTCATTTTATGTATACCCTGATGATAAGCAAAATATAAATATGAAGTGGATATAAATGATACGTATTTTTTTTAAAGTTAACAAGAAAAAAACAAATCCATTTTTTTCTCATATAATCAGAAAATATATATATATATTTTTTTTTTCTGAAATATAGAACAGAAGTAGAGTTGAAGTTATTGTATAGGAGTATACAAAATGTATGATGTCTATATTAAAAATATAAAAAAAAAACGTCCTTATATGTTACTGATATGATGATACAGATAATACTAGACCAAGAACAAGGTTACAGATTTAAATTACTTGTAGTATTCTGCATGTATCCTATCTTAGGTAAATGTTAAAAATATGTAAATTTTTTTTTGTTTAGTAAAAAATTTGCAAAAAAAAAGAGAAACGATTTAATGATTACATTTTGTTATAAAGATATTTTTTTTACAGTGTTCATATGTACATGTACATGTGTATTGTATTTTAGAACCATCATATGATTTTTGTAAATTGTTGTGAAAATATAAAATGTCATTTTATAAAAATATTGATTAAATAAAACAAAAATCTTTTCGTTTTAGTCATGTTTTAGTTTTCAAAAATACAACTAATTGCCATTCATGTATGCCATGTCGCCTCTTTTCTCTATTTTTGTGTTTTTCAATATCTAAAAAAAAAAAAACAAAAATATATGTTTTAATTGAAAAATTTTCAATGTCAATTTTTTAAACACCATCACATTTTGATCAATATTTTATTTTTATTTTATTTTTATTTTATTTTTTATTTTTTTTGGATGTTTGTTTCGATAACAGAATTATCAAATAGTAATAATTGGAAAATAAATTTTTATTGATAAAATTGACATACATAACATGATCGTATTTTTCTTTCAGACACTATATAAGCGCCAGACTGTTGTACTCGTTAAAAAAAAAAATATTCAGGATGTAAATAATTTTTTTTTTTGTTTTTTTTTTTTTTTGGACAAATTGTTTTTGATACATGCATATTCTGGTACATACTAAGTATTAAAAAAATTCTTTAATAAATATGACACTATATATGAAAATGTAATCAATTTTAATTATAATCAAATGACAGATACATCATTTTTTTTAAATTTGATTTTTGCTTTTTTAAATATGTAGATTTCTATTTAATTTTAATATTCTGGAATGCAATGTAAATTTTTTATGTTTTGAAAATAATATTGATTTGCACATTCATTTATTCACAATTTAATTATTATCATTAATAATGATTTGACTTTCACTTTTTCCCATGTATCTATGTATATATATAAATACAATAATTACAAATAGATATGATCAGTGTTATCTATGATAGGACATACGAGTACATATAAATAATTGAATGCATACTCGTAGACACATTAAATGGCCTTCTCATGTATAGGTATTTTTGTAATTTTATGACTGAAAATAAAGAACATCACTTTTCCTTTCAGTTTGTATTGTACGACAGTTGTTGTGATTGTACGTAAAAAAAAAATGTTGTTTTTTTTCTTTTTGAAAAGAAACGTATATCTATATATGCATGAAGTGATCAATACATTTGAACATTTAAGTGAATCGCACAATAAAAGAAAATATACAACACCTACAAATATATGTATTGTGTTCAAAAAAAGCGAAAGTCATATTTCACAGAGCTGAGTTTCATTCATAAAAAGGAATTAGAAAATGTCTTAAATAATTTTAATGAATTACATACACAGCTGAATGTATGAATCATTAACAAAATAATTACGTTAAGTACATATCTCTGTATTTTGTCGGTTATTTTTAATCATCAATGAAACAAAATGTAATTTACACTTTTCGTGTTCCATATTGAATTGTATTGGAATCTTTTTATTTAATTTCAACAAAACCACAAATTTATCATTTTAATATTTTTTTTTTAAAAGTAATTTATCCTAAACAAAAAAACCACAAAAATTTTATTTTCATTTCTTTTATATTGTCTAAATAATAAGTAAACACAAACGAGTATGTGGTAAAAATTGCTTACATTGACCATAAAGTACATATACATACATATATGAAGATGAGGTAGATGCGTACATATGTACAGTGTAATGAAACAAACAGATTCCCAGGTTCGTTTTATAGACATACATATACGTATATTTAATACATTATAAATCAATAATATTTAATTTTAAGGAGTTAAAATTAAAATCAGAAAATTTCTTTTTTCCCATTATTGTCATCATTTTCTTTTTTGAAATTTATCATAAGAAAAGTGAAATCGAATTATGATGATTTTTCCTTTTTTCAAAAATGTACCTTAAAGCCATTTGATTGTTTTTAAAGTTATGTACACGTTATGTACCGTTGCATATACGTGTACTTAATCGGATAGAATTTATGTTATTTTCATTTTTCTCAAAGTAATCCTTTTTTAATAATTGTTATTCATTTTTTTTTTTTTTTTAAATTTTTGTAATCATGTTTTATGTGTTGCATTATCTCATCAGTGCAACATTTGAATGTTTACAAAACAATAAAAGCCAATAGATGAATTTTCTATTGCAAAATTCAAATTATGAATAATGTGATATACCCGAAGATTTAATTGATGATTGTACACATCAAAGTTATGTTAATGTACAGTCAATAATTTTAGAGTATCTTATGAAAAATTTTGAAAGAAAACAAATAGTATCGTTTTTTGTTTTTTTTTCTTTTTTGTTATGAAATTGTACATGTGAAATGATTTGAAAGTTAAGTATGCACATATAGACATGTACGTACATACATATGTGATGATACTTTGCTTGGACGTATAAAATGTATAAAAGGGTCATACACAATTCGTGCATCAATCAATACATACATACATATATATGGGTACGTATATTTCAGTATGTACGTGTTCACTTCACGTTTAGTATTTTTGTTTTGTATTTTATTTTGTTTTGATAGTTTTGCCTATATGACTGTGATATACGTGAGAATAATGATAAATTTTTTTTTAAATGTAATTATGACATAATAGTCATCATGCATGCTTATATGAATATGAATGCAATTCAATGACGATTTTGATAAATATATAATTAAACATGATTTTTAGGTTTTTTTCTTTTTCTTTTCGAATATATGATTTTATTTAATTTTATGCAATAATTGTGAGATTCTACCAAAAATAAAGGTGTAAATTGATCATAAATCAAATATATTTAATTACAATAATTTATGTAAATGATTATTTATTTTTAATAATTTTTATGGAATTTTCACATAATTATGTTGAATGCTAGTTTGATTTTTGTTTTTATTTTTTGAAAATTTTTTGGTTAAGTTTTGATGAGATTTTTACTTAAAATGATCAAACAGGGAGCTTAAATTTCTTGTTTCTTAATGTTGTGTTTGAAACACATGTTCGAAAAACTACTATGATTGACCAAAGATAGAAAATTTTTGCATTTTGCATATGTAAGCGATCTGGACGTAAACTTTGGCCATTTTTAAAAATTCATTCAAGAAAAGTAACAAAAACATCTCATAAATTTTTTTCATTAATTTTAATACAATTCTAGATGTTTCTTTTAATTTTCAAATTCGTGTTTTATCATTATCATGAAATTAAAAATTAAAATTTTTTCTAGTATTTAGTTTTTCCATTTTTTTCTTTTGAATTAATTTTTTCTATTATTTTTCATGAATTTTAAATTTGTATACATTTATTTCCGTGTACATATACATACATGTTTAATTATCGCCTAAAGTGAATTTTTGCAATGTAACATTTCGCACGAAAGATTTTTTATATACAAATATGAACACACATGTAATAGGAAGCAATCCATGTTAACTTGCATATATGTATGTATAATAATGTGCGTTTATGATACAGTTATTATTTCCTGTCATAACTGAAAATAAATCTATGTATATATTTGTACAATATAAATAATAGAGAAATAATTATATAATAGATAATCATTATATACTTTCTATTATTATTATTTCATAATATTAATTTTAAGATTTTTTTGTTAATAATATTTCCTTAAGGCGGAAAAAAAAAATTTTTATCAGACATGCTTTTCTTAAATACATGATGATCAAACTATTTAAAGTAAATGTTCATAAATTATATTATTTCTCAATTTTTTACTTTTTTCGTACACAAAGAAAAGAAGTTTACAAATTATTAAATAATTGTAAGCGAATTTAACCATTTATATGCTGATGTAATTTATTGTATAAATAATTCATGTAACTTTCACTAATGTTTGTGCTGTGACATAAAAAAAAATTTTTTAATTTTTGATATATTTCGCAAAAATTAAAAATTATTTAAGTAATTTTTATCAAAAGTAAAAATTTAAAATTTTAGCAATTTGTAATTTTTTTTTGTTCAAAAAAATTGCTTAGAATAACATAATGTTAAATATGATTTTTCAAATTTAATTTTAGTCATTTTTTTGAACGATGAATTCTGAGTACTACAGATCTTATTGTTTATTTGCATTACACGAAAGCAATCAAAACGTTATCAGTTTGCAAATTGTATTAATTACAACAGCAACAAAATGTTGCATTTTTGTTTTAAATTTAATTTTGTAACGTATATTCTTATTTCCTATGTATGTACATCAGGTTTTGCTGAAATGCTCTGTAAGTAACAGATTTCATTAATGAAAAGAAAGTTGCAAAAAAAAAACAATCTAAATAATGAAATTACATTTGAAAAAATTGAAGTTTTAAAAAATGTAAGTTACTGGATTACTGATATTTAAGAGAAATTTATACCTTTACTGGCTGAATTAAGAGATAATTCTAAAATTTATATTTATTTTATCAATTTGGGTTTTTTTTTTTTTTTTTTATTTAGAAAAATAATATATTCAGTCATAAATTTGTAGAGCGGTATGAAAGTTTCTTGCTTAAATTTTTTGTTTTAACAAATACAAAAATGAACGAAATTCAAGCGTTCACCTGTTGCATTCCTTTCTTGTATAACACAAAATCTACAAAAAATACGAAAAAGTTGTCTCAGCTCTTTCAAATTCTCTGTGAAATATTTTTTCCAATTATGTTTTGTTTTGAATAAAACATGTTCTCTGAAGATCATTTTGTATAGCTATGTACAAACATACATATGTACCATGGTACAAAGACTATACTATATATTATATAGTCTTTGTACCATGCATATGCACATCCAAGATTGTACTGTGTGGTGTGAATGCAGTTTGTATATTTGGTATATTTTTCATATTAGCTAGCTATACAAAATGTTGAGTGCTAAACTGTTACTTTACTTAGTTTACTACCTAGTACGCTAGTACCTACTACTTGACTTACTAGTCAAGTAAGTTAAATAAACCGAATGTAACTCAAACTAACCAGTGCCAGTAACCATTTACGACTGCATACAATGATATCACTATTCACTAGTGTTTTGTAGTTTTGTACACTTTTTCATACAACGTATATGGTTTAGCAGCAATGGTTTAGTCATGTTCATTCGATTATAACTTATAACTTATATTTCAACTTTTCTGACAACTTTTTTTTGAAGGAAACTATTAAAAATAATTTTCTTAAAATTCAGTATTATTTAGCCGGTCGTTGAAAGTAGTCATCAAAATATAAATCGGGAAAAATTTTCATTTAATATATTAGACGGAAAAAGTTCGTGTATTATATTTTCATCAATTTCATGTGAAATTGATTTATCGTGAATGTGTAAAAATTTTTCAATATTTTAAATATATTTTCTAGAACAGTTTTTTTTTTAATTTTTAATTTTGTGAACATTAAAATTTGAACATAATGTAAAATTTAAATAAATTTTTCATGAACATTTTAGTGTGTGTGTTTTTTTTTTTGGTGCAAAATTGTGAAAGTTAATTTTCAAGTGAAATTTTAATTTAAAATAATATTAATAAATTTTTAATATCATTTTTGAAAACTTTTTATATTTTCTTTTTTTTTTTACAATTCTTTTTTTTTTTTTTTGATTACGAAAAATAATTATTGTGCAAGTTAAAATTTTTATAAATTCATTCATTTGCAATAACTGATCGATGTGGTCTACTTAAAATAGGACAAGTACAGTGTAACAGAAATTTTTTTTTTTTTTTTTTTCGTATTTCTGGATATTACTTATTTTTAAAGAATATCGAATTAAATTTTACGAGAAAAGTTGAGAAACGATTTTTAAAAAAATTTTTTTTTATTTAAATATTTTTTTGAGACGTAAAAGTTGTTATAGAAAAAACCAAAAAAAAAATATATACATACATACAAATTACGTGAAATTGCACTTATAAAAAATAATAGTAATATCGTATATGTGAAGAATAATAATTCCTTTCTATATTCTCTTGATTTCGTTATTTTTGTCAAAATTTGAATTTGAGATTGGTTAAATGTAAAAAGGAAACGAAAATTACATATTCTTCAATTTTTATGAAATTGTTGTAATCAAATTAATTTACAACTATACTTTATACTGTAAAATTAGTAAAACTATAAATTTTACAAAAGTACTGTGAAATTAAATTTAAATTTGTCAACAAACAAAAAAAAACGGACTTTTTTTTTATCAATTCAAACGTGCCGTGTCAAATTCAGTGTACTAAGTATATGTTTTTAAAAGAAATTACAAATTTTGGTGAATCGTATAGTCAATGGCCAAATAAATGAAATTTTATATTTAAAAATAGTAATAAAATTTATTTTACAAAAATCGAACATACATAATATAATGATGGATACTAAATTAGAACAACATTCTAAACCAATTTTAAGTCCAACACGATCACTTGATGAAGGTTTTGAAAGTGATCCAGATCGTATATCAACAGATTCAGAACAATTAATGTCAACGACTAATGGTATTACATTATCATCGTCGTCATCATCGTCTTCATCATCATCATCTGGATCGATAGTATCTCAATCTTCGTTGTCATCTACAACAATACCATCATCATCATCATCAGAATTACCACCATTCGATATTTTACAACGTACTGATCGTGATGGTGTACAACATACTCAAATAACAAGACGTCATCATCCTCAACAGATTCAACAACAAAATCGCCTTTATCAGTCACAACAATCTTCAAACAATAATTGTATAACAGCAACAACAAGTGTTATATGTCTACCAGAAGGTGAACTTGATAATAATGTTCGTCTTAAAGATCGAATTATAGAAACGAATAAAGTATCAATACCACGTGCTGGTCCACCTCAACGTTCTTTAGTAGCACCATCATCTTCATTATTATTATCATCTACATCATCGTCATCATTAACTCCGTCAATGGTATCTTCTTCTGCAACATCATCTATAATATCTGTTCAAAATAATCATACAAATACCGATCAAAATCGTCGTGGCCATTATTCTTCTTTATCATGTAATTCATCCTCCTCCTCAATAAATTCTTCAACATCATTACAACAACAGCAACAGCAACAGCAACAGAAACAATTGCAACAGCAAAAACAACATCTCCATTATCAACAGAATCGTCAGTTACATAATCGCATAGGATATAGACGATCTTCGAAAATAAAAATACCATTATCGTGTATTAACTCATCATCATCATTATCATCTGGATGTAATAATTCCGCTATATCAACATCATCGACAACAACTGTTTCAAATTGTATGTCGGGTGTTAACATTGGAGGAAATTCAACAATAGCCGGAGGGATTAGCGGTGGTTCTAGTGTTCGATCACATTCAGTCGATGCAATTAGACATCGTGATCATCATATATTTGGTGGTAATAATAGTAATGCATTACTAATTCAAGATTACGCAATATTACGTTCAACTGATACGCTTACAAATAAATTTTCACGGACAAATAATAATTTAGCGGATCTTAAGAATAGTCGTTTAATGGCATCAACAAATAGCCTATATACATTTTATCCAGCTGAAGGTAGTCTTCAAGTGTGGCCATCACAATACGGTTTATCATATAAATCAAGTAAAAATGCAAATCAATCATTACAAGCACCAGTTTGTTGGACACAATCGATACCAAGACAAGCCAGAAGGTGAGTAAAATGAAAATCAACAGTTATTAGTTAAAATAAAAACAAATAAAAAAGAACAAAATAATGTAGCGTACGTCATTAAGGTAACAAAATAAAAACAAACATTCTTAAATTGGTTTAAGAATGGTTATGAATATATATAGAATTTTACAAATTCGTTATGGGTCTGGGAATTTCTTCTATAAAATAAAATAATTTAATAAATTTAATGAATATTTACATAATTTCGATTTGAAAAATTTATATTGATTTTTTGTCTTTGATAAAATTTTACCTGCTGAATATTCGAAATTATATTCTCTATTATCCCGAAAAATTACGAATATAAAAAGAAATTATAATAATAAATATGATAGTGTCTATTAATAAAGGTTATAAACATTAAAAAAAAGATTTTATCTGTATGCATTTTGTTACTTGAAAATTATAAATTTCTTAATAAAAATGTATGCTATTTTATTGACAACCATAAAAAAATATTGAAAACTCTCATTTATGAATATAATATGGAAATAGAAAAAAAAATGTTTAAGATTTCCCCATCTCATTACTATGCAGTAAAATGGTAAATGCACGTATGCACATTTACGATATACATATGTATGTACATGAATACTACACGCTATAAGTAAAATGGAAATTGCAAGGAAAACACCTGTTTTTCTTTTTGTTTAATTTGATTGCATTTGACAACGTTTCTGTATAACTTGAAGTACAACTTTTGTATAAAATGCTAAAACTGTTTAAAAAACAGAAGAAAAAAAAAAGAAAATTTATAATAAAACGAAAAATTTAGCAACAGTCATAAAGGTATATATTTATCAGGTAAACAGTATCAATTTTGTAAATGTGATTTGATGATTGCCTTCTGAGTATATAAATGTACAATAAATACATGGAAACGTATGCCCAACGTCCATATATATTTATTAATGATTATATTTTGCAGTCAAAATTGAAAATTTCACGCAATTTAACCGGTTTTATTTAACGTTTTTTTTTTTTTTTTTTTTAAATTTTATAAAGAATTTTAATGAAAATGAATAATTTTGAAAATATTGTGATATCAAAAAGTACGAGAATAAACCGGTAAGCAAAATAATAATAATACGACGCATGTATATATACAGTAATCATGCACATAATTCCTTTTATGTGAAATTTTGTATACTCGCTTATAACCAAACACCCATGGACATAATATATTGTATCTGAATAATTATTACTGTTGGTCATTTCAGTATTAAATATCTTATGTACAATAAAAAGATATCTTCTTTTCTGGTCATCGTAATGTTTTCTTTTCCTTTTTTTTTTTTTTGTTGATATTTGATTTTTCGTAAAACAAAATCACAAGACGATAAATGTAAAAACATGTTTCGAAGAAAATAAAAACAGCGAGTAAATTTTAATAATCCCTTTGTATTCAAGGGTTTAATCAAATTAACTTATTCTTTCAACTTATTTATTTTTTGTTTTTTTTTTCATATTAAATTTCGATAATAATAATAATAATAATGATCATGTATCAGTAAAATATGTACTGTAATGCAGATAAAATCTGTAATTTTTCACTTTCGGCCCGTTGAAAACCAATTATTTTATATTCAAATTCAAGGCTAAATAATTCAACTTCACAAACATACTGAAATTTTTATGGCCTTTGACATTATTTACAATTATATTTGTAATGCTTATATGAGCATCATAATTATTTTTGATTATTTTCGTTTATGCACACATAGTATACAAAATTTTACCATGAAGTATTTATTTAACAAGTGTAAAATGAAATTATAAAAAAAAATAAAGTAACTACAAGCACCCAGTGATAACGTCAACGACAACAAGAAGAATAGCATATGTAAATTTATTGTATTATAATGGTAATAGTAATTTTGACAATTTTTTGTTGTTATCGAAATAGGTTTTATTTTTCCTAGTACAGTGATTCATAGTACCAAATTCTCCATGATTTTTTTTTTTTTAAATTTTAAATAACAAAAACAAGTAAAAATTCAAAAATTTTATGTGTTTGTTAAAATTATGAGATTGATTTAAAATAAGAAGACTCAGAAATTTCTATATAATGGATACAATACCAATGAGAAGTACATAGATGACGTTGCAGCTATCATTAACGCTGACGTTATCATTGAGCCTTAGGTATAAAATTTGAAATTATTAAAAAAATTTGGATTGTAAATATTTCAACATTAAAATATGGTTTGTATACATATGTACATACATATGTATGTGTATAAATTATGGTGGTAAAAATCATCTATAGATGGTATATATGTACATAAATGGTTTTGATGGTGACCCATATTTACATATGTATGTTTGTATTAAAAAAGAAAAATCACTGAATGATCAATTACTTTGTAACTTTCTTACAAAACTCATAATAAAAATGTAATTAAAAATGATTAATTTGAATAATTAAATTTAATGCAAACTTTATTTTTTATTTATGTACATTAATAAAAAAAAAAAAAAAATTAAAATTGATAAATATCTGTGTGTGTTATACATTTTTACATTAAATAAAATGTGTCACATATACCATATAAATAAAAATTCAATAAAAAATAAAAAAGACGTCAATAACAGACTAAAAATAAAAAAATTTCAATTATATTCATTTAGAATTACATAAATAATAATAATTTTAATACCTTTCATCCCGGTACAATTAGTTTTTCTTCATGTAAAGAATCTTCGTTAATACTTATGCTGTTACATTAATGATGTTTAAAAAATATTTTAATAGTATTTCTTGTCATCATAAAGTAAGTAAACACTTAAAGAGATTATAGTACATCATTTAATGATAATTATAATAAAATCTCTATATAAATTATTAAAGAGAAATAAAGAAAATGTAATAAAGTGAAAAATAAATAAAAATTAAAAATGAATCAAAATTATTTTATCTAATAACGTTATTATATACATAAATGTATGTAAATGAGTTGAGGTAATAACGAATATGCATTCAATATATTTTGTAAATCATACGTATGTAGTAGCAAATAGCTCCCCACGCGTTTAAAAAATATACATGTGCCTTTGTAACTTCAGTTAATTTGTTTTATCATCTTCATTAGTTAATGAGATATGTTGTCCTACTTGCGCGGTTATATTATCATTTGTCGTTATAAATATGACAAGAATTTATAGAATTTTTTATTTTTTATTAAAATACATTTTTATATTCTCATTTATAATTTTTAAATTGTTTTTCTTTATTTTTTTTTAACATAATTTTCTTAATTAGATTTTTATGCAATTATGTAATGCGATGATATAATCCCAACATTTTAAGAAAAATTTAATGTATATGCAAATATGATAGAATTTAATATTTTTTTCTTTAAAATTATTGAAAATTTTCCAATATTATTAGATTAGAAATATTATACTATATAGTAATTATCTAAATGAATAATTAAATTTTTTTTTTTATTACTGTAGTTTCTATACATTCAAATATTTTATCATGGAATTTTTCGTTACTATAATAATTTTATTTATGAATCGTAATTTATTCATAAACTATTTGATAAAGATAATGTAACGTATTAAATTTAAGAAAGAACAATTCACTACTTCTTTATCTATATGCATGTGTTCAAAAACAAAAGATTTAGGCAAGAAACTTGTACACTATTAGCATATATGTAAACAAAGAATGAATTTTAAAATATTTTTTCCATACTATCAGTTAATATAAAATTCTTAAATTTTTTAAATTTAAGTCTCCTAATGAAAGAAAAGAAAATCTGAAAATTAAAATTTGTCAATCAAAAAAAAAAAAAAAAAATCAAAATGTTACGTTTATACTTTAAATAAAATTTTAATAAAATTTTGATTTTATCCAACCATACTTATGCTTAAGCAATTGTATGGTATCGATATCATGGTATTAACATTATGAATTTTTTGTGTCAAGCTGGCAAGTAACATTTGTAATTATTTAAAATTAAAAATACCTAAAAATTTTAACACTACCATCATACAAGATTGCTCTTCTATATTATATTAGGTGAGATTTGTATGGTATAGTCTGATACCATGGTGTTGATACCACATATCTATCATAAGCTTTAAAATTAAATGATATTGTGCGTATACATGAAGATAAAATATAGACGATGATTTCAATGAAACCAATAATTTGAAACCTGTTCATATTTTTATTAAAACCAGAAATTTTCTACACATGTAGGATAAAAAAAATCAACCAAAATGCGTGGAATATTTTATTTTTAAATGAAAAGATAAATACCAATTTTTAAAAAAAATAGTTATCTTAAGAGTTTATAATCTACAATTTCCTGTCTGGACAAGAAACATGTATGGATAAAAAAAGGAAACAAATAAAAGTCAGTATTTTTTTAAAGTAAAGTATTTTCAATTTTTTTTTTTTTCTGTTAAAGAAGTGCATTTTAATGTACAGATATTTTGTAAATCAATAAGATTCTTGTTCTTTTTCACTATTATTGTTATTTTATTTAAATTATCTCACGATTACAAACATTTTAAGTACATTCTTCTTCATTTTTTTTTTAACAAACAAACTGACAAAAAACAAAATTGAAATTTCGAGTCGTAACATAAACGAAAAAAAAAAAAAACATAACAAATACCCATATAGCTACACCACACTTTACTCTGGAAAAATCGTTCGTTTTCTTTTTATGTTGACCTTTCCTGTCCGAAATGATCTCTATATCGAATCTCATCAATATGTAAGATATTGTATTTTGTAATATTTTATCGATTACAAGCAAAGAAAAAAAAATCAATAAATAAATAAAAAATTAATTTTCCGCTTCCTTTACACCTCTTTCTTATCTTGGAAAAAAAAAGAAGAAAGAGGAAAAGATCAACAAAAAAGCTAAAAAGATAAGATCCACATTAATTCAAGTTCGACCTGTTTCGATATGTAACCTCATCTGCACGTATATGGGTATTTATAATAATGATCGTGCAATGATGATGATGTCGTTTTCACTAGTTGACCTATTGGATTAATCAATTTCTATATCACATATATACACTTTGATATTTCTATTATATTGGACGTTATTGGTATATATTCTCTAACATAACTTGAATTTAAAATGTTTTCACATTGATCATGTTTTTATATGTATAATAAATTAAGGATATAAATTTTTTCAAAATAGCTTTTTTTCTTTTTTCTAAATAGAAATTTTTGTAAGGCATCTTTTTCTGAATTCCGACAAAAAAATTATATTTAGTTCATCTAAAATAATTATTTCATTTAATAACTAAGAATTTCTAAAAATTCCTTCTTTTATGAATTTTTAATTTAAAAAATCAAAATAAAATGTGAAAAAAAAATCCAATTGAGTGATAAACAAGATTTCAATTATTATTGAACTCAAGAAGGTCATCAAGTCTTAATAAAAAAAAAAAAAAAAAAATCAACCAAGTTAAAAAAGTCAACCACAAAATATATTTACTCATATCTTAAAGCACATTGATCTTACATTATTGCAATTCATATTTTATATCATTGTTATTATTTTAATCGTTTATTTATTCATTCATTGTCGGTTTTGAGGTTTCACTACCTTTTTTTCTCGTTGTCTTGTCTTTCGATTTGATTATGTTTTTATATGTTTATATTTACTAATAAAATAATATACTTATATATATTTTATATACTTGTACTACAATTCGTTCATTGATTGGAAATATATATGTTTGTAGGTAAAATGCAATCATACTGTTTACTTTTTTATTTTATACATTTTTTGTTTCTTATAACAAATATCTTGTTATAGACATACATACATATGTACATATTTTACAATCTAGTACATATGTACATATATTAATGTATTAAACAGAATTTTTTTTTTCTTCTTACAAACCAACAATAATACATATGTATATAAAATAAAAAGTATAAAAGAAAAAAATGATTTTTATTGTTTGTCGTAAACGTCGTTGATGTCATGACCCACTTTTATGTGTATATAGTTAAACAGGTGAAAATATTTTTGCGTTTATAAAAAGAAAACTAAAATTGAATTACAAAAAAACAAAACAAAAATTTATGAAAAACGAGAGAAAAAAGAGAAATAATAAAAAGCAAAAAAAAGAACCTCAAAAACAAAGATATTAAATTAACGATTTTCTTATGTGCATGTTTATATGTATATGCACAAAAAAAAAAAACCGCACCTTTTTTCTGCAAGTTATATTTTTAATCTATATATTAAAAAGCATTTTTAAAATCTATGAATAAAATTCATTTTCACGAATATATGAGTGTATACAGATTACAGATGTTTGTGCCTACATATTATACAGATTTGTATACACGCGAGTAATCTGCATTTAAATTACAATTTTACCGGCATTATACACCTAAGTATGTATGTACACATATTCAAATGAATTTTCATTTTTGTTTACATATACATAATTGTAATTGAAATTCATATATTTTTTTTTTATTTTTTCAAAAGTATATTTTTATTTGTATATTTTATCTTCACATAGTATACTTAAAAAATGTAATAAACAATTTAGGTGGTGCTTTTTTATGTGCTTTAATATACATACATATGTATGTAATTATGAAATGAATTACATTTTATACTCATATATCTACATAATTTTATCAAAACTTAAATCCGGCACCATATATATGTACATATAAACTCATATCCATACATATAAGTATGTACGTATGAGTTTTAGAAAAGTGAAACTAAAAATATTTTAAAAACGTGTGAAAATAATTACAAAAACGATCATTTTTCTATTATTATAATATCTAGGAATTTATTGTATACGTATACATACCTTTATACGAGAAATACAGAATGATGCGGTTCATTATTAAATAAAATACACTGTATATGTAGATACAAGTACATGAAATATTTTGCTCTAGTACTTACACTTTATTCAAAATAATGTATGTATAAAAAAATCGATTGGTTATTACTGTTTTTCTTTGATTTTCCTTGCTGAAGGCTATTTAAAAGTCGTGATCTCTTAAATTATTGTATATTTTATATTTAAAGTATAGACTTAATATTGTTTGTATTTTGAAGTCATTTAAAAGAAAAATTGAATATTTTTGGCTTTTTAAAATTTAATCTCACTGAAAAAAAAATTGAATATGTAAGGACATACAATGCGAATAAAAAAACTTTTTTAAGTTTTATATAGAATAGAAAGAAAAATATTCGAATTATTTTGTTATGAAAAACGATTAAATTTTTTTACTGAATGAATTTTTTTTACAAAACCTTAGATAAAATCTATTTAATCTAAGATACATAGTTATCAGTATATGTACATGATAGGGTATATCAAATGGGGAAAAAATTCAGCATTATTCAAATTTTTTTATAAAGAAAGAAATGATTTGTATACATATTTTGTTATTAATTTTCAAAATTTTAGAATACACAAAGAAAAACATAAAAACAGATCAAGAATTCTGTCGAACATACAATACATAAAATTACATTATCTGTAAATTTAAGTTTGTAATCGGTTTATCACGAGCTTCTGAAAATCAAAAAAAAAACCAAATATAATATTAAAATTAATTTTATAACAACGAATTGAGACATCATTTCTACTAAATAACGATCATAATATTTCATTTATTTATTTACTCAAAGAATATCAAATATAACTCAGAGAATTATTGATTTTTCCTCCAAAAACAAATAAAAAGACTGATCACCTTAAAAAATGTTAATAAAATAAAATTGCAAACTATAATATCAATTTACTGAATTGTATTTAACAGAAATTTATTAAATAAAAATATTGAATATAAATCACAAACATATTTTATAAAATTTTAGTATTATCATAAATTTATCATATCATCCTCATCGGTGCAACTTTTCGGTGTTAGCCAGGGCCGAATCACTGTGATGTTTATTTTTTAAAATAATATTAAGGTCACCATGGTCAAGTTTATTATGTGTCTTTTTTAAAAATCTTTGTATTTGCTTTTTCTTAATCATTATTTAAAATATATTGAATGTAAACTGTTAATTTGTTAAAAATGATAGAAATATTAACAATTTTTTCTAATCAGAGATTATGAACATAAAACCGCTAATATACAGTAAGATACTGAAAAGAAAATTTATATAAAACAAATTAAATAAATAAATTATATTATTCATCAAAATAAATCAATAGAAAATTAAAATGAAATAAAATACAGTTATATCTGTTATTATTATTTATTATACAATAAATTATTGCATTTGTTTAAATAATTTATTATAACACAGTATTATAACGTATTTTGCTCATTTGAAATACTTAACTATGTACTTGTTACATAAAACACTGTGTGTGTCTGTGTGTATTAGAGTGCACATTGCACAAATTATTCATTCATTCAGTGTATATATATTTGGTAGATAATAATAAAATTTAATTATTTGTTGTTTTATTGTATTGTAAATTAGTTAACTTACATTGAATGGGATTTAAATAATATTTATTTATTATTGAGATTGATTATAATACGATGTCGTTTAAACACAATTATAGAGACTGATTTAAGTGTAATTTTTCATTTTAAATAAAATTATTAAAAAAAAGAAAAATTGATTATTACTAAATTATTATGACCTAGAGACAGTTTTATAATCTAAATTGATGTATAATTGTGTTTTAATTTTATGTCTACATTTGTTGTTGTTTTTTTTTTTTTTAAATAATTACATAACATGTTGATTGTACTCAATTATGAGTGAATTGAAAATTATGACCTAGGTCTCATATATTTCTGAAATGATAATTGAAATTGAAATAGATTTCAATAACACTCAAACTTACTTAGCGATTTCAAGAATTTTACTCTGTTTGGTACTCAGTTGATACATTGAAAATGTAATCAGCTCAATAAGCTGTTGTACTGAATTTTAATTTTTCTCAAAAAAAAAAAAAAAAAAAAGAAAAAAAAAAAACAAAGAATGCATGAGGTGACTTAAGAAGCTATTGCTTAAATTTATGCATTTATCACTTTATCACATATCAATCAAAATTTAAAACGAACACACACAATAGTTTATCACTTTTTCAAGTATTTTATATAATACATATAATTCTCACGATCATAATATGATAATTTTCTTATTTTTTTTTCTTGATTTTTGTACCTGCCTTGTCAACAATTTTCTACAACAATAATAATTATTGATTATATAAGATTTGACCTTTTATTGCATTACATATACGCTTATACCCATATCATTTTAATATGTAAACAAGTGTCAACATTGTGTTACCTTGAATTTAATTCATTAATAATAATAGCAATAATCAGTTTTAAATGATTTGAATATTAATGAAAGTATACGAGTATATAAAAAGCGAAAAAAAAAAAAAGAAAATGAATGGTTTTTTTTTACATTGCTAGTATCTTGTTATTTTTTTTCTTTTCCGCTTCATGTTAAGCTATTTACAATTTAAATACCACTATCTAACTTTTTTTTAAAATGTCAACATTCTGCTCGTGTATAACAATTCATAGATACCCCCATGTAAGTATATAATAAAAAAAAAATTCATTACACATTTTTAAATATATGTATGTACGTAAATGTAACGTTTTGATGTAATGTTTTGTAGATTAACGTATCAAAATGGGTGGGTAAATTGTTAATTGAATGAAATGTGAAAGTAAACTATATAAACGCATACATTGTATAATCGATTGTAATTGCGTTTGTTAAGTAATCATACATACATACATATTTAATTAACATGTATGGTAACCGCATTGATATGTTATATATGTATGTGTATAATGCAATCAATTTTATAGTTTAAAATAAAATCAAATGCAAATTGATTACATAATGATCAATTTTGAATATTTCGATTAGTTTTATCTACAATAACATAAATAGTTGTATTGTAAACAATAATGTTAAAAATGTACAATTAATATAAACCAATCGTTTAATTTAAAAGACATCTTGTTTTTTTTTTTTTTACAAATAATAAAAATTGAACGTATTTTGAAAGAATTTCATGAGTGAATGTATTTTAAACAAAATGAAGGAAATTATAATAAAAAGTACACAATTTTATTTCATGTATCGTTTATATATGTATGTACATAATATAGAGTAACTAAACAAGTTTACTTTCTATAAATTTTTCTAGTATTTTAATTGTAAGGTTAATGTACTTAAGTGTAATCATTTCTTGTTTGGTTTTCATTAAATTTTTTATTTTTTTATTATTATTTTTTTGTCATTATAATTATGTACATAGGGTCATTTTTGTGTGTGCAGTCAATAACCGTTATGCATTAAAAATTTGTAAATTTACATGCTCGCATTAACAAAAGAACAAAAAAAAAAAAAAGAAAAAGAAAAAATACGGAAAACAGAAAACAAGAAAATAAATTAACAAAACTTATGCAACAAAAGTTGACCTTTATATTAAAATGACAACAGGATTCTCTACATACATTTGGGAGCAGCTGAATAAATGCACCTACAATTATCTATTATCTATAATTATGCACCTAAAATAAATTTATTAAGATCTACATAATTTTCTAAAATCTTCTACGTATCACGGTGAAGATACATCTAATTGACTATGTCTATATGAAAAGGTGCAATTAAATTTTTTTTTTCTATCAATGAAAAGTGCACCTATTTATTAGTTGCTTTCCAGTGTAAGTATACATGAATGTGTGCTTAGTTTTAATTGTATGTACAGATGCATACCCAACAGAGATAATGTTTTGTTATTTTGTAATAACTAACTATAACGAATTCTTTTTTTATATGATTTTGAAAAAAAAAAAGAAAAGAAAGTTCTTATCTAAAAATTTTTCCAATATCGATCCGCATATCAAATTTAAAGTTACATATTTGTAAAATTCAAAAATTATTCTTTTTTCATTATTTTTCTTCTATTTAAATAAATATTTTTTTATTTCATGAAAAATAAATCAGTTTTTTTTATATTTTCTAACTTTATGGCAAAAGTAAATAAAGATTGGATGATACATATTCTGACTAATTTAAAAATTGAGCAATCGAAACTGTATATGAAACAGATATAAAATCGAAATAAACAAAAAAGCAAACCGCTAATAAAAATATAAAAAATTATTTATAAGAAAATAAAAATTAATAGTGCAGAAAAAAATAAAAATAAAATTTCTTAAATCTATAAAACATGGGTATATCATCTATTATAAAAATTTCACGTGCACCATAGACCTGATAGCGTAACATGAACAAAATATGACGTTATACTTTTGAAATTCTTGTACAGTTAAAATGATTAAATAAAAATTCTTTTTTTTATTTTTTATTTTTTTTTCTTTTAACCAAACTAAATTAATGTTAAAAAAAATTTTTTAACATAAAATCTTTGTACGGGGTGACTCATGTTCATATATTTTTTTTTTTTGTCTTCTTGTATGTAAATTAGATGCAAATGTTAATAATTTCAGTCTATATCTAAATTGTTGCAATAACAAAATATAAAATTATATAATATATATAACTTTGATAAAATACAATAAAATATTTTTTCAGTCTTTTCCTCAAGTTGAGTAATTATTTTTCATTCATTAAAAATAAAAATTTAAAAAAAAAAAAACTGTGAACATAAAACAATTTTTGTTTTGTTTTTGAAATTTATGAGATTCCGCAGTATTTATAGTAATAATTTTTAGTAAAATTTTTTTTTTTTAATTCTTTTTTCATTTTCAAAGGGAAATTTCATGATATTGAAGGGGAATTTATGTTTAATAAAGAAAATAAAATTTAAAAAAATTGTAAGTGGCTATAAAGTTTATGTTTTATAAAATAATGTAAGGTGCTTAAAAAAATTTTTATGATCATATTAAAAAAAAAAATTTATTGCATACATTATGTACTCAATTGGCGGAAGTTAAAAATTGAAAAAAAAAAGAAAAAGTTAGTATACGTAAAATTGTACTATTTTTTATTTCTTCTCTTTTAAAAGATATTGACAATAATGGATATTCCTATGAATGAAAATTAATGTTTTATTTCTTACTCTAAAACTAAAATTTATTAATAAGCATAGATTTGCAATAATATACAGTTAATGCAGGATTTACAAAGAAATTCAAATAATTGAAAATGTATCTTTACTTTATTTTGTTGTGTTTTCGTTCGTATTTCCTGATTTAAAATTCGTTTGGTTTTGCCGCCAAATTCTAAGGACATACAGATTCGTGGTATAGTCAGAAGCAATTTTTAAATTATTTTCATATTTTTAAGTAAAATTTTTTATTTTAATTCACAAATATGCCTAAATTGTTTATAGTCTTATATTTCTTAATAGGACTGTTATACATACATACCTACTACTTACTAAATTACGCTCTAATATGTATACAAATTCAATTAAAAAAAAATTGATTAAATCTTAAAAGAAAATTAACTATATAAACCAACGTTGAATTAAATTACCCAAAAAGATGTCTTTTATTAGATATTCTCAAGCTCTTATTATAACATTATTATTTTTATTATTATTTGTTTTTGTTTTGTTTTTTGTTATTGTGATAGCACCATGTAAACACAAGAGAAAAGTGTTAAAGTAATCTCTTATAAATTACATGAAAACAAAAAGAAAAATAAAAAACCTAAATACGTGATAACCTCTTTAAATCATGATTATGATAAAAAGACCACAAGAAATTACAGTATAATTTAATCATAATGAATATCAGTCACAAAAATAAGCTAAAAATAAAAAAATGCACAAAATAATAAAAATAATGAATTTTATAACATCACGTGTTTACTTAGTTACACATGAGAGAATTTCATTTGATACGATTTTTCTTTTATTTTTTATTTTTTTATTTTGAAGTTGAATTTACTTTTGAGTGTTCTTTTTAATTTTCAATTACAATTAAATGCAAAAGATGATTTTCAAAAATTTTTCTTGAAGATCTAAATTAAGATTTCGATGGGTAACAAAACGAAAAAGAAAAAAAGAAACAAACTACCAATGCCTAAGTTAACACTTTAGAAGATAGGTCGTTTAAAAACTCTTTAATTCTAAAATTATGTTCTATCATAGATAAATTAAAAAGAAAAAAATTAGAAATATAGAACAAAATAAATTTTTTTTTTTCAAGTGAAGGCATCGCATGTCTATATTGTCTGTAATTCTACTCTAACATTTATACACTACAAAATGTTTTCTTTGTAATAAATTTAAAAGGTATTTAATAAGCCATTTAATTTTACAAGGGGAAAATTTTTAAAAGTAAAAAAACCGTTAAATATTTTTTTTAAATAAAATAAGATTAAATGAAAATTTTTTTTCTTATTTCTAAAATGCTTCATTTATTTGAATTTTCCTTGTAATTTAGTTGATTTAAATCAGTTGTTATATGCAATATGTTTCTAATCATTAAAAATTCTTTCACGTCTATGCGTAATGCACTTTATCTTTTCAAATTTCTAATTTAACGTTCTTTTTTTTTATATTTTTTAGTTTTGCTAATTACATACATAGTTTAAAGTTGCAATATTTCACATTATTTTTATCGATTAAGGAAAGGAAAAAAAATAAAAATAAAAATAGAAGGTTTTAAAAAAATTACCATTTTCTCTCATAATAACCAGTTTATCACATCAAATCCATCAAGAAGGTGATCTTACACCATAACGAAAATTCTTTATTTTTTAACAGGTGTATATATATATATGTAGTGTATATCGATGAAGTTTTAAATTCCGTTACAGATTACTTTCTATGTATACGTATGTACATATATATATTGTTTACGTGTTTGCTTGCGCTTATTTAATTTAACTCAAAAAAACAAAAAAAATAGTTTACGATATGTTATACAAAGTGCATTTAATGTATAAATTCCTTACATTCATCATCGTTTTTATATAAATATGTAAGTGCGATATAGTATATGCGCACGGGTGTATATTTTACATCTATAATTTTATTCACCTGTTTGATCAAAATATTATTATTACATATAGATACGTTTTCTTTTTTCCCCCATATAATATGGATTGTATAGTAATATGCGAAATAAGTACAGCTACATTAAATGCATTTTACTTAAATCATACAGTTTTAAAGTGTAATTTTGTACTCTATGTAATATATAAGCAAATATCTATGTAGTTCTCCTTATTTAATTTTTTTTTTTCTTCTTTTTTTTTTTTTAATATTGCCTAATGCAATTAGTATATTGTTGCATAATTTCTACTTTATATTACATTCATGTGCAGTGTGCATACTGTACAGAAATAAACAAGTGCATGTATAGATATTTTTTTTTTTTGTTACTTTTTATTTATTTATTTTTTATTGTATTTCCCTGAATTTCTATTTTATTAAAAACATGATAATAATTTAATACATACATATGAAATGCACAAAATAATATGTAATTGTGTACGTGATTTTTTAAATCTATATACCGCACATTTTTATACAAAAGTGTTTAAGTTTTAAGTTAAAACAATCATTATTAGAGTATATCTGATATTTAAGTGCTATATGTATTCGTGTGTATGTTTATATGTTTGTACATATTTTGTAATCATAAGGTACTTTCACATGTTCTAATAAGTATTGTTTATAACAGGAAGATAAATTTGCAATTAGCTTAATTTCTTCCGTCTTTACATAAATACATATATTAAAAGGGTGTACCTATAGTAAATTTTAACGGTTTGTGCGAAATTTTGTCGTACATAAGAGCATGCATGTATGTAAAAAAAAATTTGAAGGGAGAATAATTTCTAATTGACCCTTTTGTGAAATAACGACAAACAAAAGAATACCAGTGTATAATACATGCTCGATAATATTCCAACATTTATTATGGCTTTCGAATTTTAATTAATGAAAAAAACGCCCTACAAAGTTTTAAAAAAAAATTCGAACTTACTTTCCATATGTAAAAATTTAGCTGTACAAAGATTGTTGTGTTAAAAAACATGAATTTCCTTTATTAAAAACCAATTTTTCTTTTTAATATCATAATTGAGCAAAAAATTTATCTTTCATCACAATTTTTGTACAAAGTAATAAAGGTGTTAAACATGTTAATTACCAATCATTTACAAAAATTATCAAAAAAAAAAAGAAAACAATGAAACAAAAATCATGTAAGAATTTTACAATCTGCAATTTTTTATGATAAAATCATTTAAAAGAAAATCAAATTCTTGAAAAAAGAAAATTAAACTGGTTCTAGAAATGCTATATGTACAATGTGTAAAATTTCATGTACAAAAATCGATTTCGTTTTTTTTTTTTTGCAAATTAAAATTTAATTTATTACACAAAAAATATAGTTTGAAAAAAAAAAAAGAAAGATTGCTTCGGTAATCAAAAATAATGAAATGAAAAAAATTTTAATGAAAATTATTCTGATATCATATCTAAAAGAAAATATCAGTATAAGGAGTGAGAAAATTTTGAGAAAATCATTTCAATTAAATGCACTTAAAAAAAAAAAGAAAAAAAAATTTATAATGAAAACTTGTTAAAATTTAATACTCCTTAATAATACTTACACACAAAATTGATGATTGAAATGATTGTCTATATAGTGTAATAAATTTTAAATTATTTTTTAATAAAACATTAAATTAAATACATAAATATATGGGGTATCATTAATTTTCTTTTTTTTTTTGTTTTCTGTTTTTACATTCTTTGAACATATTCTTTTGAATTTGAAGCTATCTTGTCATTATCCTTATTATTTTTAACGTTTTATTATAATTCTAATTTTACAGTATGTAATTTTTATAATTATTTTTCACATGAACTTATAATTCAGGGTATATTCATACCTCGTTCCTTTGTAGAAAAAAAAAGAAAAAATAAATAAACAGTAAAATAAATAAAATGAGAATTTTTTTTTTTCTGTAGATTTTCAATTGAATGAAAATCGAATTTAATGTTTGTTTGATTCATTAAATAGATTTTTATTAAAATGATATTTGTTTATTATTTTACAGTTTAAAAATGAATAAAAAACAAAAAATTTTCAATAGCTACTGACCGTTTTCCTTTTATATTTGTACTGTTAATGAAAATGACTCATATTAACATTTAAGAATGAAGCAACAATGAATAGAACTTAATGTATTATAAGAAAAACTGTTTTTTAAATTTATACAATGATTTTTTTTTTGAAGAAAAATAAAATAAAACTGTGTAATCAATACTATAATAAGCTCTTTTAAATGAATACAAATCAGTTCTAATTTATAAACAAAACACATAAGAAAAATAGATATTAAAAACGAAATATAAAAACTAAAGAATGGTCATAAATTTAATCAATATCTTATTGTTTTGATTTTTAATACATAAAGAAAAAAAATTTTTAAAGATACATTTTTTCTTTGATTTCATCTAAAAGATGTATACAAATTTAAAAGAATGATTTGATTTTGTCATTCTTTTTTCATTTTTTTGTCATACAATATGTATACTCTTCTTGTATATGGTTGATGCTCCATCACACAGAGATCTTTATATGTTTTATATAGCTATGTTGAGTATATGTATGTGATTAGTATTTGTCTTGATTACATTTAAATACTTATCTTTTATAAAAGGGGTGTGAATAGAAGAAGTATCTTATGATTAGATGCGCATAGTATTGAAAACCTGTGACCATTCATACAGTATCATATATCTAAGATACAAATAATAAAAGACACTGATTCAATAAAAGTTTCAAATTTCAAATATTTCTTAATGATTATTACATATCATTATGAATATTTTTAATGAATTTTTAATATAATAAAAATTAATGTTATATATAAAATATTTTTGTTTATAATTTTGTAACTCGAAATCCATTGAATTTGATATCTGTATCGAATGTATTTTAGACAATTTTTTATTTTACAAAATTTTTTTTTAGAAATAAAAAAAAAAAAATTATTTTACCAATTTTAATGTCTTTTAAAAGATTTATAATATTTTTTTAAAAAGAATTTCAAATTATAACGAATAAAAAAAAAATTCCAACTATTCATAAGTTATATTTTATGACATATTATATTTCAAAATCATAAATAGGAAAATGAAAAATGGGAAAATTTGGCGGTTATTTATTCATTCTTTTATAAATATGTAGATATTTTTTTTTTTTATATTAAATTAAGTAATTTGATATTTAGTTATTTTAATTAAACAAAACCCATTAAAAATAATGATATAATCTTGTAATTATACATTAAATAGAATATCCATCATCAATGTAATTTTTTTAATTTTTTAAAATTTGAATTTTATAGTGACTTTTTAAAATAAACAAATTGCATAGAAAAAAGCATAGGTTTTCTTTTTTTTAATTTCGATCAAAAATTAGTTTAAACACTTACATACTTATATGTGCTTGCCTGTAAAATAACGTTATGTAACGTTTTTTTAATGCATTCTTAATATGTACATTAGAACAATTTATAATTAAATTTAATAAAAGATAATAATCAATATTTTAATTTTTTAATTTCCTCAAAAATGTTTTTTATTCATTTATTCATAATTTTTTTCCTCTTTGTCATTAAAATTTCTGTTATTTTTCTGTTATAATAATTTAAACATATGTACATATGTATCTTTTAGCATGTACTGAAAAATACATATCATAGTGCATGATTCTAAATAAAAAAGAAAAAAATTCATTGAAATTCTTTTGAAATTCTGTCAACCATTAAACAGGAACAGTAGTTTCATATAACAAAAAAAAAGAAAAAAAAAGGGAAAAAGAAGATAATTTTTTCCTTCTTTTTTTATACACCTACCATACAATGTGAATCAGTCATAAATTCAAGGTACATACTATCTGATCTACATAAATACATAAGTTATAAATATATACGTTACATAATACTTTTGATATCATACACACATTTTTATGGCTTTTAAGAAAATTATTTTAAAAAAAAACATAAGAACTTAGAGATGACGATGTATAAAAAAAACCTTTAGAATATTTATATTTATATGTATCATACCAACATATTTCATCTGATATTTTAAAAATTTTTGTTAGAGATTTTTATTTCATTTTTTTTTTTTTTTCAAACAAAAATCTTTAATTTACGGTTATTATGAATATAAAGATATACAATAACATACTGATGATTTTCTGTAAAGCAGAAAAATATGAATTTAATCTACTTATGTACTTACATATTTTTCTGCTTTATAAAAATTTATACATTTTTGTCTAAAAAAAAAAAAAATTAATTCATCTTTGTCATATTATATTGTACAGACGCATAATTGTTTATTGGAGAAGAATTCCCAAATTGAATAATTGAATAATTTTTTATAAGACGTTTTTAAAAAACCACAAAAAATCATATGTATGTGTTAACGAGAAGAAAAGAAGCGAATTTAAGATACATTAGATTTTATGGTATTACTAAAATCTTTGTTCGTTAAACTTACATATGATTTTAGAACAAAACAATTTAAAACCAATGTTTACACGGTTTGTTGATTTTATATTTTTATTCACATACAAATACGTATGTACATATTATTAAACACAGTTACATACATATGTATGTTCATATACTTGTATTTATCATTATATAAAATGTTTTGATATGAGAATACATTTAACTTGTTTTACGTATATAATCGTTACATAATATTTTCCTTCATTTGAATATCAAATTTTATTAGTATAACAGAAAAATAATATTTTTTTTTTCTTAATCATTATTTTTTAATTTCTTTGGTTTATAATTTTCTTAGTGCATTCTTGAATTTTTATTTTTTTATTATTATTGTATGTATTTTTTTTTTTTGTAATTTATTAAGCTTAAAAAGAATTCTAATAGATTATATGAAATTTTTGTTTATTTTAGAAATTTGACTTTGTCATAATTATTTTAAAAAAATAAATAAAAAATAAAAAATTTTATTAGAACAGAAAATGATGTATGATTACATACATGAGGTTACATAACCGTCTGTATACATACCGATACGTTGTGTACACGGAAATACAAATAGAACTAAAAGTTTAGTACATATTCTAATCCGGAAAAATATTTTTGATGATTTTTTTTTATTGTTTATATTCAAAAACATGTGTGTTATTATTACTTTTTATTGTTGTTTTTATTATCATTTTATTCTCACAAAATGTTAAAATATTGAGATATCATAACATCACGTCTAAAGATACTACATACCATTATTGTGATGTGCTAACATTCAGGTTGTATAGGAAGATTATAATATCTAATATAAAAATGAAATTCAATGAATTTATTCATCTTCAAATCATAAACTTTTAGAGTATTAAATAGAATTGAAAAGAGGAGTTTGTGCGTATGTTATGATTAGGGTTTTCAATAAACAAAATATTCAGTTCTCATCAATATACTCCTAAGTATGTGTGTACATTCCATCACATTGATTGAATCAATTGGATGTATTCATATCAGTTTGATGTTGAAAGACTTTATATAACAACTAACAAATACTGCATGCGAACGTGAGTTAATATTTGAATCTAAACATGAAACTATGTGTTGTACATAAAATGTAATCTATAAAAAAAATTTATAATATAGTGCCGGCACTGAATCTAGTAATAAAAATATTTGAATTTTCATTATAATATTTTTTGTTAGAATTTTCTCTAAAAAAAAAAAAAAAAAAAAAAAATCATTTTGTAAGAATTCAAATCATATGAATTTCTTTAAATCTTATTTTCATGCTGCTTAAATATTTTATCTCTATGAGAATTTTAATTTTGTTTTTATACATAGCATTTGTTATAAATCAAACATTTACGTATGTAAATGATACACAAATATCTGTTAAGTATTATTTAAAATTATCTTATCAAAAAATTATTTTTTCTCATTTTCGTATTCATCGGCTTTATTCTAAAGCTTATTTCTTTTCTAAATCAAGCGCTTATTATTATTTTTTTTTATTCTACTCTTAATGCATTTGCTTTGCATGTTTACTTTTTTGTTTTTTCTTAATAAATTCGAATTAAGAAAATTTTTGTATTTTATACTGTTCGTGTTGTTTTCAAAAATTAAATTGAATTTTAAAATAAAAATTCATTGAGTCACTATTAGTGACTTTATTTACTTAAGGTGCCATTAACAAAAAAATATAAACAAAAAAACAAACATTAAAATATTTATTTTAATATTTAATAGATAATGAATCAATAACGTATATATTGATTTCATTAATTAATTGAATTCAAATTAAATTTTATTTCAATGCATTTTCAAATCTTCTATTTAATCTGTTTTTTTCTTCTCTGCTTTATTTACATTCCCGTTTCAAAAATTAACGGAAACCTACATGCGTGCATGCAATAATGCATTTATGATAATGTATTTCTATCTTTTTTGTTTTCTTTTTTGCGTCATTTTTGTTGCATTTAAAAAAAAATTTAATCTAGAAAAAAAAGAAAATTTCTATTTGACTTAAGTGAAAATTTATGACATCTCAGTTACAACACGCGTAAAAATTCTTGAATTGAAAACACAAAAACTATACAAATATGGATGTATGTTAAAATGCGTGTTTACACTCTTTCAAATATGCATTTTATTATATTCAAGAAAAATTTGAATTTTGAAATACGTTTTTTATCCCCCTTTTTAATAATACCGTTTTTATATGCGTTACGTGTAGGCATTATTATATCGTTTATCGCTTTATTTTAGGTCAAATGTGAATATAAATTATATTGTAATTTTATGAAAAATACATATATGCATGCATGTATATTTTGTAAACTGATTACTCATCAGTAAATTATGAAAAAATTTTCCAAACACACGGTTTATTTTTTTATTTTTTATTCGTTAAAAAAATATTAACAATATAAATTTTTTCAAATAGGTAACATTTTTGTTACAATTGTTCTAATTATATCAAAAATACTCATCAAAAATGAAGCTTTTTCCTCTTAGTTTATCTCGCACTGACCTTGTTGGACTATATAGCCTTCTCTAAATGTTTTCCATGGAATTTTGCGACTTTTTTGCAGTTTCTTCAATTTCTTTTTCGAGTTCGACTTCAACTTCATTAATTCATTTTCCTTGCGATTTTTACCACTTATCTTGTGTATAAATGTTTTGAGTATCAATCTTTATAACGTATAAATTATCATTTATAATTTTACATAACGTTAAATTTAAAATTATATTAATTTATAAATATACAATGAAATCATTTTGTAAAATTTGAAAAATATAAAACAAAAGATTTAAGCAAGAAACTTAACCATATCATGAAATTTAAAAAGGTAATAAGCAAATATTCAAATTACCTAATAAATATTAATTTTCATTGAATATGTTTTTACCATTCTAATAACATTTGTATACATTTTAAAAATTTTTTAGTTGATCTAAAAAAAAAAATTGCTAAATGCATTTTTTAAACAAATGACAAGTATACTCTCACCTTCACCTGATTCTTTCTATAAATGCAAAATTGAAAAGATAATATTGAGTTTTTGTTGTTTTTTATTTTGCAAAATAATAAAATCAGAAAACTGATTTCGTAAAAAACATTAATGACTTCCTTCCTTTATATGATTAATACAGGTTTTAAGTAATATTTCCGAATTACTTTATTGTACTTTTTTTCAAGTATTTTCAGTTGTCTGCAATATAAACGAGATATAAATAACATGTAATTGAATTTATATTTATGTTTTCACCATGATGTTTATATTTTTTTATTTTGAATTGAAAAAAATATTCAACATACAGGGTGTTTCAGAATAAAGATGCTGTCTCGTAAATGACAATCCAAAAATTTACAATATTTATCTGATATCTGAGAAAACAACTGAATTTTAGAGAAAAGTGGTGGGTATAAAACAATTTTCAGTTAAAAATTTTGTTTTAAAAAAATTAAATTTTGAAAAAAATATATTTTATAATTTTTTCTCTGGAACACCTTGTACGCATAAATAAAAACTAGAAAATCTATTTAATTGTTAAAATGTATAAATACTCTCAAGTACATGTTCACATTAAACATACATACATATATATGTATGTACATTTGCATACAAGTATTTACATAAATTATTAATAGTATTTTATGCAAATTTTCATTTTTCGATCGGAACATAATTTTCATTTTCCTGAGATGAAGGTGAAAATTTTTTCAAATGAATAACAACAAATAGCAATGTAGCAATATACAGTAAGAATTGAATTTATTATATCGGTTGCAATGTCTTGTTTCAATTTAATGTAGAAAACATGTTGTATACATTTTCTTGTTTTTCAACATTTTTCTTTTAATTTTTTTTTTAATTGCAATTTCAGTTTTTAGTTTTTATTTTTTTTTTCATGGAAAAGAAAATTTTCAATTTTCTCATCCTTGTCTGGTATCAATGAGGACAAAAATTACGACGATGATGATGATAATGTTTATAAAATGATGATTTTGTAGTATGTTGAATCATTGTTGACTATTGATGATATTTTTAATATGTACATACTATCTACACAAAAACAAATCAATGAAACAGCTAAAGTATAATATTCATTTAAGCTTGTTACATGCTGTATATTTTTGTATTTTCAATGTATACATAATAAAAATGTACAATTGATAGACAGACAGGCATAATTGGCATCAAATTCATGTCCATATGTCTGATCGATCTAGTTACTATTGATCATCATAAATGTACAAATATACATTTATAAATTTATAAATTTTTACTAAGTTTTATTTTATATTGCGGAAGTTTTGAATTTTTCTTTACGCTCTTCTCTTGCCAAAATGATCATGATGATCATGATGATGATGAGTAGTTTAAATTATTCATGTACATAGGAAGCAAACAAACAAACAAACAAACAATGTACAAATATTACTTATAAATATCCGATAAAAATATTATTCAACAGAAAAATGTATATACGATTTTTTATGTGCACAAGGGTATGTATGTACATATAAATGTGTTTACATACATATGTACATATATATGTGTATGTATTTTATAGTATCAGATGTTACTATCAGATCATAGACCTTAATTGATCACGTTCATTTCTTTCATTTTTATTTCTCATATCATATAAAATTGCATTTACCATTGCAATATAATATTATTCACACATACACGTGTATCATGCAATGAAGAAAAAAAAAGTCAATATTTCAATCACTATATTTCAATAAAATGCATAGATATGCTTGTATACATTGTATACAATATATTAAGGTAAACTCATCATCATTATAGTTTTTCTTTTATAGATTTTAATTTTTCCCTTCCTAATATGAAATTCATTTGTACGTATGTACATACATATATTTGAATTTTATGTTCTTTTCTTTTATAAATATTTGCTTTTTTTATGTATGCCACATACATATATGTATGTACTTGTACAATTATAGAAATATTTTTAGAGATGGTCAAACATAAAAATTTAGATTACGTCTCACGGTTTGCCTTCGATTCTTTAATAATAATAGAATATACAAAAAAAAAGTGGAAAAATCTATTAAATAACAAAAATAATATAGAGTACTAAATGCACGGTTACACATATAAGATTAACAAATAAAAGAATAATACATCGACCATTCTATTACAAAAATTGCAATAAAAAAAGAAAAATAAAAGATTAACTAACCAATAGAAATACAACAGCTTCCTCCATTATATGTACATATATACAAATATATTTCATACACATACACACACACATGTAATAATAGTATGAATAAGTTTGTAGCAGAAGTCAACAGTCAACATTTCCTGATTCTGATCTGACAGTGGGCATACTCTCAATTGTACATATATTTCTTGCCAATGGTCAATTCCCATGTGAATTAACAAATATGGTTTTAATGTTCTATCTATACAATATAATTGTAGATTTTTTTTTTTTTTTTTTTTTGTAAATATCACATTACATAACATATATTTTCTTTTATACAAAAACATATGTGTATGTAAAATATTGCGACTATGATATAATCCAATTCATAAGACAAAAATTACAATAAAATATCTGTTACAAACACTCTTGTAATAATAATAAATGCTGTTTGATATATGCAATGATGCCACTCTTTAAAATGTGTATTGCAAATGATAATTCAATAATATGAAAATAATAATAATCATGCATACATTTTACATCCAGACATCTACAATGCATTTAAAAAGATATTAGATACATATATAAACGTAGAAATATCAATAAAATGTGTTGATTATAAAAAACAACTTTCAATGTAATACAATCAAGATTTTAAAATAAATTCTTAATAATTTTTTATTTTTTTATATTTTCAATGTTTTCATTTTTCCTTGTATGTATCAATGAATTAAAGGAGAAAAATAATAACAAATGTTATCTGATGTATGGACAATAAATGTCTATGTATGTATATACATATGTGTAGTATATCGTACGTAATTGTAGCAGTTATTTAAGTCATTCATTCTCGCGCTTTCAATTTAAAATTGCAATATGTTATTTATTTTCAAATGAAATAAAAATTATAGAAAAAAATAAAATAAAAATTATATATACATGTTTCTATTGGTTGTTAATATTTGAAAACCTTCAATTTCTTCGCAAATAAAATTCTAATTTAATAAGAAAATAAATTTTTTTACATAGCCATAGCACATCATTTCTCTTTGTATTGTGTATGCATATAATGTAATATATAACGTAAAGATTTCTAATGTTATACTAACGCTACTACATACTAAAAATTTTGAAAAGTGTTTCTATTGCTATTTTTCTATATTTTATTACTTTACGTAATTTAATTCAAAGTTATATTAACGACACACAAATGTCTGTAACCATGTTATTCTGAAAATATTAATATTCAAGTAAAATGGTGACTCACCAATTGAAGTTGGTTTGATTGAATTTTCAATTTATTGTATTTTCCTAATCATTTTGTGTTAGTTTCATTAAAATGTATGGTGGTTAACTAACCTGTGTGTCATTGATATTACATTGCAATTGCAGCATTACAATTCTTTTCTCAATTTATTTTACGTACTATACACCATTGGTAAATTCAATTCTGTATATATACGAATAAATTCAGTACTTTTTAATTTTTTTTTTACTTATGAACATTTTTGTACGTTATATGCAAAAAATTCACATTAAAACTTTCTTTTCAAGATTTGTTTTTTTTTTCTCACTCTTTTGTATCTTCTGCAAAAAACATTGAAAGTAACTTTGGATTTGATTATAACTTTTATATTAGAAAAAAAAAAAATTGTACATTTTATATTTTCCGTTTCCAGGTTATTTTTTATCTGTTTTTTTTTTAGTTGGTTTTTGTAGTTCTTATTTTCTTGAAATTCTGCATACCAATTATATTTACAGACACATTTATATGTGTAAGTGTATAAAATATCAAACAACATTTTTTAACTTGTACAAATCGGTTATGGGTTGTAAAGTCAATTGCGTGTGTGCAAAAAGATTGATCATAAATTAAATCTTCTTTTTGGATTTCGATGTATGTATGTTTGTATACATGAAAAATACAAGAAAAGTCTTTGCACAATCTCCCGATTATTATTACTTTTATTACAATAATTTTTATTATTACATACTTTCCTATGTGTCAAGTGCCTTTAAGGCATTTTACATAAAAATATTTTCCTGAAATGAAGATTTATAAAAATGTAACGGATTTAACATACAATACGTCATACATATATCGAAAATTATAATGTTTGTCATGTAAATACAAATACATATGTAGGCACAATAAATTTCAATTTCTTTTATTAGAAACTAATTTATTTTATTCTGACTTCTTGAATGAACACGTCAATTTTTTTCAAATTAAAATTTAATATTATAGATGAATTAAGTGGGATTTTAATTTTCAAAATTATTAGCCTTTTGTAAATGTGTATCAAGGAAATTTTATTTATGATATTTTTTTTTGCTTTGAAGTATAAATAAGAATTTTTTGTAATTATCTTATTCAATTAAAATTCTTGTACTGAATTTTTATTTAGCTTTTAAAAAAAACAAGCTGATTATTTTGAAAGAGAGTCAAGTTCAAAATTTTCACATTACAAGGATAATATCCTTGGATATTCGTAAACAGTTTATGTTGTGGATTTAAAAACAGTCAAAGTCTTAGCTCTTTCTAAAGACGGTTAACAGAGGATATTCATGTAAAACTTCAGATAGTTAAAAATCTAAATAGAAGACTTGCACCACTTTCAAAATACGATTCATTTAAAAATTTAGGTTTACGTATTGAAATATTTTACGATACAAATAAAGAAAAGTAAAATTTAAGTATTTTATGTAATCATCTTATAATTTTCAATTTATCTGTTTCTATGTACTAGTTGTATATTAAAATAAAACTACAACATGAAATCACATTAAATCTTGCTTGTATATATTCCATTTTAGTAATTTTAAAAAGGTGATTTGTTCACAATTTATTTGCAGTTATGTTTTTTTTTTACAAAATAAAACAACCATCCACATATTTGCATTTATAAAAGTACTCAATTTACTCTTATATAGTTAATACAAAATAAAAAAAAAAAAAGAAAAACAAAATTTTCAGGAATTTGTTGTGATATGTTGTTTTCATCATGTAAATTACATCTTTTCATTTTGTTTTCTTTTTGATATTTTGTGTTTTGTTATTTTGTTTATTTTTTTCATTTTTTTTTTTTTTTTTTTTTTTAATATACATTACAAAAATGAATGGTTCATATGAACAGTACGAACATTTTTATGCAATTCTTATGTTACATTCATACATGTACATACATATGTATGTGTTTAAAAATTCAGTTAAATTCAACCTACGCTCTAAAATGCACAGCTATTTTTTAGGTGGAATTTGTTTAATATGAACATTTTTAGAAAAAAAATAAATAAATAAATAAAATAATATTTGGAATTTATTTTTTTTTTGTATATACGTATGTATTTTTCTTTTGCAATAAAACATTTTTACGAAAAAAAAAATATTTACTAGAGAACACATTGTATTAATGTACATATATATATGCTTGAATATCTTGATTTTTGTTTATTTTAGATGCTTAAGGTTTTTTTGTTTTTTAAATTTAGTATGGATTAAATCTGAACTTAATACATAAATCATTAAATCGTTTGACTTGAACATATTGTAGGAAGCCAATAAATGAGCTGTTGTAATTGAGAATTTACAATTAAGGAAAAGAAATATATGTAAAACGTATGTACGTATGTACATGTAAATTCTTGATATATATAAATATTTATCTGTGTATACGTATGTATATGTAGAAGAAAATTATTTAGTGGGAATAAAATTTTTCAAAGGCCAGGCATACATAGTTTATAATATTAAATTTTTGTTTGTTTGTTTTATTTAGTCCAGACAGACAAAATATCTCTCATCATAACGTACATATGTACACACCTATAAGACATATACAGTGTAAATAAATTTATGTATGAGAATATCATTTTTATATGCATTTATAAAAAAATAAAATTTATAAAGTTGGAAAGTTTGTATGTTGCATTCATGTATTTACAGTATGTATCTCATATGTACAATATTCAAGTACGAGAGAAAAAACATGTACATATCTATAAAAAAATACAAAATGAATAATAATAATAAAACAAAAGATTTAAGACACGAACTTGATTTTTTCTTGAATGTTAAGATCTATTTTTAAATGTGTTTTTCTTTTTCCGTTGATTTTGTTATTTTTTATTTTTGGAATATGCAACAAACAATCATATGTACAACAATTCATATTATCATTGTGAATTGAATATTATTTTGCTGCTAATATACAAACTACATACTATTATTATCATTATTATTATTAATGTTATTACACATTTAGGATTATATTCATTTATTGTATTCTCTTTTCACTTTTCTAGCACTCAGTATTTATATTTTGCTTTTCTTTTACTATATTTTGCTATTGTTACTATGTATTGTTGGTATATGGTGGCGATATATACATAATCACAATTCATGATCAGAAAGATGTGAATGAAATCAACACTTGTTGATCTTTATTTAATGATCGGTAATTGTAGGTCTTATAACGAATTTTTTTTTTCTCCTTCCATTTTTTTTAGATACATCTCATATTCTGTTTTTTTATTTGATTCATTTATTATAATGCAAGTGATTGAAATCTTTTACATTGTTATTGAATTTTGTGATTTTTTTTTTATTTATGTTATTTATATACGTCGATGTGTATGTGTACCGTAATGTAGAGTCTGAGATAAATTTAAAGAAAATCATTCAATTCAGATCGGTACTTGAAAAGTATGAATATAGGTATACATGTAAAGTACCTGTCCTGTCTGTTATGCATAAATTGTGAACAATTATAATATAAGAGAGAAAGTTATTTAATCATTTTCAAATATTTATGTGGGTGAAAATATGTAACTAATGATCATAAACATAATATTATACCTTTGGTAAAATCATTAATAGAAAAATTCTTCTCATTATTATAATGTATACATATGTACATATGTATTTCAGTTGCAAGGTTGTATAGGTATATACATATGTATACATATGTATATGTATATGCAACACCGTATGCCATAGAAGAAAAGAATTAACTTTTATTTATTAAAATGGGTAAAAGTAAATGCTTTCTCAGTTTGTGGTTTGTGTTTATTTTCGTAGGTATCATCTACATGAAATAGAGATTCAATCGAAGAAATTCCATAAATTACTCTTTCGTAATTTAATGCATATTGTATATTGTATATGTCTACTACAAGCTGTTATAAATTTATGTAATGATGTATTCTTTTTCATTTGAATATACACGGGTATCGAAAAAGAAAAATTTTTTCTTAAATCAATTGTAGACACATTCATTTAAAAAATATTTAAACATTCTTTCAGACATCATTAGTCGAAAACAACGAAAGTATCTTACATATTACATAGTTTATCACTTATGTATATATACATGTAGATAATAGGTCAAAGATCAAATTTAAAAAATTTTTTAATTTAAAAATCGATACTTATTGAATAACAAATTCATGAAATATCATCAATTTTTGTTTTTTTTTGTAAACTATTTTTAGAATTTTTCTGTTTGATAATTACATAATTATTTTCTCCTAATTAAAAAAAGAAAAACCAAAAGGAAAACCGTGAGAAATCAAATATTTATATTGATAAAAAACGTTATAAAATTTTTATGATTATGAAACATTTTACGATTTAATTTGACAAAATTATTATCTTTTTATCTAATTATGTTTTTATGCATAAAATAAACAATAACACTATATAAATTGGAAAATTTAATAATGTTTTTTTTTTTTATTATGAAAGCATGTTGTTCTGTGTAATGATTTAAAATAATTAGACTGAACATCAGTCACCTTTTAATGTATTTTCTTCATAAAAATTAATTAACGATAATGACAACAATTATTGCAACATTATCTTGTACTACATGCGAACTACATTTAGAAAAAAGAAAACAATTTTTTTTTTTTTTTTTTTGTCACAAACACAAACTCAATAATTCTTATGAAATTTTTATTTTTTTTTTTTTTTAATTTTGTTGGTTTATCTTCTTGTCTTCTTTTAATAAAAAAAAATATACACACATGATTTCTATTACATCTTTTATAATCCATACAAAAAAAAAAAAAAGAAAACAAGATAAACACAATTTACTCAAAAAGTAAATACAAAAAAATATGATGAAAATTTAAAATTGGACAATTTTTATTATGTTATGGAAAAAATAAATAAAAAAAAATAATAATAAAAATTACTTACGATCTTATGAAACATTATAATAACATAAGCATTTGTGTCACGTGTATTATATTACAACTTCAAATGAATTTTGTTGAAAAAATCAAAAAGCAAAAGACATCAAATAGCGCATTAATAATAAATTTACTACTTTAACAAATTATATAAATGTACGAAGCTAACTTTATTGCAAAATCAAAATTAAAAGAAAAAAAAAACGAAGAAAAATGAAATGAAATACGAAAAAAGATTAAAATGTTAATGACTCTATATAACGAATTAGTTTTGTTGATTTGTCATTAAAAAAAAAAAAAAAAAAAAAAAAAAAAAAAAACATAAACCTATCTCAGAGTATCTTATCAAAAAAAAATTACATTTTTTCCAGATTACATTGATGTTTGGGAAAACATGCAAATTTATAGGTCAAATACAAAAATTTTAAATTTTGGTTTTCATTTCAGATTTGCTTTTTTTTTTATCTACTCATATTCAACTCTAAACATGAAATCATCTTCATTTTTAATGCATCTACATAAAAATGTAAAAAAACGACTCACTATGTGTACATGAAAAATAGAATCCAGGTTCAATCCGGTCTTAATCTGAATGTTCAATTCATCCGAACTAGGATTTTCTTCTAGATTGAGTTAAAGCTCTGCAGTATAGAAGTGGCATTAAGAGATTGAAATAATTTTACATTACTTATGTTATATTTGTCGGACACAATAATTCTTATGTTCAAGAAATTTAAAAATTGTCTCTTTGTCGTTTAATTCAAAGATTAAAGAAAGTAAAAAATTTCGATCTCTTGATTATAATCAAAATGTATTCAATCTTTCGATTTTTTAATTTTTCAATCTTTGAATCCGATCATGTATACATAGTAATATTATTACATAATTTTTAAAGGGAAAAATGGAAAAAAAAGATGAAATAAAATCATTTTAAATATTCATAAAATATACATACGTACGTACATGAGTAGCGTAACATCAATAATAAATAATAGCCGAGTGTTATATGGTATTGAATGAAATTATTGATCATTCAAGTGTTATACATTTGGTCTCAGATGATCGTTGTTATGTATTAATTTTTCCAATTTATAAACAACAATACATGCGTGTATGTATGCACTTGATGATTTTCAATAACAGACATATGTATGAAAATTTGTTATACATTTTATGAAATTATTCAGCAATGCATAAACATATTAATAATAAAATAGAAAAAAAAAATTAATTCATAATATTTAAAATGAATAATACTTGAACATAATTATAATTTACATGGTGAAAAGAAAATTATCTACTCATTTCGAATATTGATTTTAAAACAACAACATAATCATGAATTTTCATTTATTTTACTTTCAATTTATTATTGATTTTCTTTTTTTTTGGTATTAAAGTGGAAAAAAAAAATTAAAATCCTTAACCTCAAATATCGTTAGTAGAATTTTTATACGTTTGTTTTTCTACTTACTTTTTATATTAATAAAAAAAAACAAACACAAATTAATGAGATATACTGTATTAATCATTATTTCTGTTTTGTAAATAGATACTGTAATAATAGACCAAAATTTTAGAAAAAAAAGCATGCACGTAGAATAACTGAAAATTAGAAAAAAAAATAAAAAAAATTAAATTATGGTCAATGATCTTTTCAATAAAAATTTCTCATTAAAATTGTGGCCAATAAATTGCATTAATCTAATCAACCAAAGCCGGATCAATTACATCTCGTCATATATACTGAAAGAAAAGAAAAATTACAAAAACTTAAAAAAAAAAGACAAAATCTAAATATACACGATATTTCTGCAAACACGAATATACTATAAAGTATACCAGTATATCTGATGGCTATCGTATCATATATCAAATATCTACACGTATATATTCATGTAAATGTATATAATAAACAACCAATTTAATCCGCCTTTCAATTTCGATCATTTCCAAGTCAATTGAAGGAGAAAGTCCACAATCACATTGATCACGTCTCATTGATAGCTTTTATAGTTTAATTTTTTTTTCTTTTACAGCATCATTTAAAACGTACCACATTTTATATATAGGTATTATTATATTTATCAGTAATATACGTATATAGTATGTACATACACACAAAACGAGACTTGGTATTTTTTTTTCCATTTTCCCTTTTTGTGAATTTTTCTTTTTTTTTCGCTTTTTGTCTTTTCTCTTTTATGCTTTTCCTTTTTTCTTGTATTTTTGAATTTTTTTTTCTCAGATCATCAATACATGGAATATCATCAGTGATCATCCAGGGAATGTGGCAACTACATATATTTTGTATTAGTGATCCGTTATTATATCGTTTTTTTTTTTATTCAAATACACACATATATTCAATGTACACAGGTAATATACATAAACATACATACATATGTACCTATATCAATGATATGAGAAAATTTAACTGATACCACCTTCTTCGGTTGCAAATTTGCACGATTTCATTTACATACTTACAAGATATCAATTTTCTCATTTTTTTTTTCTTTCTTTTTCTTTTTTTTAAGTACGCTGCATACACACGTAAAAATAAAAGAATTTAAATTATGAATTTGATTGAAAGGAATTTCATGTAAACAGTAATATAATTTTTTTTTTCAAAGATACGGAAGATACAATGAAAACACGTGTGTATAACATAAAAGAGGCAAAAAAAAAAGTATTATCTCATCTATGTACTACATACATATATTTTATACAACAATTACAATTAATTTGCAAATCAAAGAAACCATAAAATAAAAAGTGAATTTTTTCTGGTCTTTTGAAAGCAAAAGCTAAAAAGAAAATTTATTGTAGATTTTCTTTGTATGTAGATTTTAGTTTAGTTTTATATTCGTCATAATAAATATTATGATCATCACTATAACTTACATACATACATGTGTAAAAGTTTAAATGGATTGAAAACGAAAATTTTAAATTTAAATTTTATTTGATGTGAATTTTAAATTGAATCAATCAAAGTAAATGAAAATATACCCCATACACTTTGGTACATCAAACATAATTTCAAACACACATTCATACGAACAGATGATTCATTTAATTTTCTTTCAATTCTTGCAGATTCATTGATTTAACCTTTTTTTGTTGTTATTATTTTGTCTAAAATACAATTAAAAAATTTTTCATTTATTATTCATTTATTTAATTTTTCATAATTTTTTGTTTGAATTTTTAATACCAGCATCATCATCGTATAATTACTTTATGTATGGATATTGAAAAAAAATTTTAATAGATAAATAATATTAAATCGTATGTATAAAATCCGTATGTGCTTTTATAAAATATGTGAATATCTTTTGTTCATGTGGAAATTATCTATGTTTTAAACATAATTTTTTTCATTTACAAAAAATAGGTTAATAAACTGAAAATGTATCTGAATGTGTGGAATATAAATTATTTATGCGAAAGATGCGAACAAATAAAAAACTATATGGGTATGTATGTATTTGGATTGGTATGTAACCTGCAATATCAAGTACTACAATTGCTAATGCATAAGCAAATAAAATGAAGTATTTTGTCTAAGATACACAGAAGATCGATACAAATGAAATTAAATCTAATTTACCAGTAGCAAACAATTTTCAAAATTATTAATTTCACATATAATCGAAATAAAAGAAAAATCAAAAGAAAAAAATCGTCGATGCTTTCTTCATTTTCTTTTATATACAATTTTTCATTTTATATCTATATAAGCAGTGTATTTTCAATTTCTTTATTTTATTTTCTTTATTAGTAATTTTTTTTTATGTATACTGCATGTATTCTTTACAATTTTTCTTTTTCAATAAATATTAAGTACTCAATAATAACAGAGAAAAAGAAAAAAGATAAAATTTTTATTATTGAAGTTAAAATGTAATTGAAGATGCCGAAATTGAAAGTTATATATTTTTTTTTTCTTTTGAAATATAACGTTTTATATTTCTTTCTTTTGAATTTATTTATTTTTTTAAAAATTTTTGCTCATTGAAAAAATAAAAAACGAAATGAAAATTATACTTTCACATTTTATGACCGCACATAATCTTTCTATATATACGTCTATAAATATATAAGAAGTTAGCATTAAATTTAATGTGTGTGTTTTTTTTTTCTTAACGCAACAATAACTAAATACCTTAAATAATTGAAAGGGTATTGATCTTTAAAATGAAAGTAAATTAAAAAAAAAAAATTGTTAAGAAGTGAACAAAATCTTTAAAAAAAAAATTCGACCAAAACACATAATTTACTCGTGCGTGTACACTTGAATAGAAAAAAATGTACTTGTGTTTAATTTGTCAAATAAACAAATTTTGTTTTTGCCATTTAAATCGTATTAATTTGTATGTTTGTCTTTTATTTATCTTTTCAAGGTAAAAGAAAAAAAAATACTTAATCCCTCATACTCAGCAAAAAATATCTTTTCTATGTCGGAGATACAAAAATTGAAAAAAAAAAACAAAATGTAAATATACGTATGCATGGTCATTTATTGATTGTCATGTTATCTAAACATTAATTTCTTCATTTGTTTTCTTTATTTCATTTTGTATTTGTCAGTTATTTGTAAATGGACTTAAATAACAGGTGAACTTTATTCTCACTTTCATTTTATTTTAATTTTATTTATTTTTTCTTTTAAATTTAAATTTTTTCATTTTTTCATTTATTCACATAATAGATAAAAATTAAAACTGAATTTTGCAATGAATGTATTGTGAATTTTATTTAAAAATTTATCAAACAGTTATTTTGAAAATTATATAACACCTAAGACAGATAATATGTGGTATCAATTCATAAAATACTCAAAATAAGTACATAAACCATAATCAATTTTAATGGTAATCTTCTTCTAAACTGTTTTATTTTTAACTGTTACGTTAAGTAAATTATACTATTTCGCGATTATTTTGGCTAGAGGTTGATTAAATAATTTGTATCTGCTAAAAATAACGGAAAAAACGAAAAACTTCTAAAAATTAATAAAACATCTAAATTAGTTAATTGAGGAAAAACATTATTCATTCAATGAACCTTTTATTTAGTTTTTTATCTATAATTATTTTTTTTATTTACATGTATAAAATTTGAATTCATCTAAAAAATTCTTTCATTGCTACGAATTTAAAATAAGGAAATTTCAACACAATAAACAAATTTTTTTATTTTTATTTTGTATTTTTGGTTTTATATTTTTTTTGACATTTCACTTAAGTCAAATAAAAATTATTCAAAATAACATTTTTGAAAAATATTTTAAATTAATGTAGTAATTATTAATAAAATGATTATCAATTTGTTATTTATTAAATAACTGAAAAAAAACAATCATAGAAAATATGTATGTCTCGAAATTTGTTGAAGGTGAATACATTATACATAATTTTTATCCGTTAAAATCACAGTGTGTGTTTTATCATATTAACACCAATTAAATTATGTAAAATAGATTTTTGATTTGAAAGGTCATTTTGATTTAAAAAAATTTTTTATACCGAATATCTAGCAAACAGTTTTTTAATTGTGTATTCATATTGTACCGAATGAATAAATCGGAAGCATTTGAATACAATGCGATTAACTGTTTTCTTTTTCTTTAAAATTTACAAAAAAATGAAACGTCTAAAGGTTTTAGATGTTAAGTATTTGGGTGCTTTTTTAGATTTTGTTTTGACATTTGTAATTATTTATTACACATTATGTATGCTTGTGATATGAATGGTATATCGACGTAATACACACGTATTCACATATTTTGCGATAAAAATATTTTTATATTTGACCATGACTAACACTTTATAGAAAAATTGAAAATATCAATAAAAATTCATGTAATTACCTGAGAAATATCATCAAAAATAATTCATTTTATTATTTATTGGATTGTAAAATAACAAAAATGTGTTAATATACCCTTGAATAAACTCATTAGGAACATACTCATTAGCGTATACATATATGTACGTACGTCAGCGCATATAATATGTATACTGTCATGTATATTTTAAAATATCCATTGAAATTTCTTCTTATCTTTCTTATATGATGAGAAAATTATTTAAAATAAGGAAAAAATATTTTTCTGTTTTTATTTATTTATTTATTTTTTTTTTTGTTTTATTTCTAATAGAATAAATTTCAAAAAATCATTGATGTGTATACACATAAGATTTTTGTAACTTATGACGCCTAAGGGCAGATAGAATTACATACATACTAAAATTTAATGTGATTACAATTAATACGCCTGTATTAATAATCATTGCGTAAATTGTCACGGTCGTCATGTTACATGTACACATCGTACATATAGATAGGTACAGTTCATTTAAATGCACATAAAATAGCCAAAGGCAATATAAACTTGTTGATAGAAACAAAATGTGTATACGCATAATGCATATGAATCTACATACATACGTTAATGCTCTTAATGCCCATCTTAATTCTTGATAATTTTGTTTTTTGATTTTAATTATTGAATAATTAATAATTACTCATGTAAATCTTAGAAACATCATGGGCATTAACATGAATCTACAACGAATCTAGTACTGTGAAAGGTCATTTAGGCCCACAATGTAAAATTGAAAGTGACCACAAAAATTATAAGAATTTGAAAATTGTAATTTTTTCACTTTTTTTTTTAATCCTACCAAATTTTTTATTTTAATTATTTTTTGTAATGACCAATGAAAACGTTGATGTGAGATTGATTATCGTTTTTTTTTTTTACTTTTAATGAGATTCAAATAACAGCAGAATTCTGATTTTCAAAAAAAAAAACAAAAAAAACACTTGGCAACAAATTGAAAGTTTGAATTAATAAAATGTTTTACATATTATAACAAGAGTAAAAAAATTTTAAATGTTATTTAATCATTTTCAATCTTTTTAGCCAAAATTTGAATATTTTGACATTTAGAAAAAATGTACCAAAAAAAAAAAAAAAAAATGAAAGTTGTATGATTTGTCATAAATAATACTTTAAATAAAAACAAAAAATAGAAAGACTTGTTTGGGGTTTTTTTTTTATCTGTCGTAAACAAAATTAATTTTAAAAGCTGATTTTAATGTTGCAAACAAAATACGAAAAATATTTAAATTGTTCATGTCTGTTGTCAGGGTTGATATTTATTCATAATTTAGAATTTCAAATTTTTCTAAATGCTTATGTTAAATATTATTTCATTCAGTCTAAAAAACCACAATAAAAATAGAAATAAAAATTACGTAAACAATTAATATCATCACTGTAAACAAGATGATAGTAGTAATAATGAAAATTTAAATGCCCAATAATAATATCCTTAATCAATAATTATGAATATTAGAGGAAAACGTGTGGACCTTAAATCTTTTGGTATTTTTTCAAAGCACATAAATAGGTATATTTCATTGAAATTACAATTTTGAATAAATTAAAGAAAAATATGCGTGTATATTAAATGATTTAGAACATTTGTTTAAAAACTAGTTTATTGTTTTTATTTCAATTTTATTCATAGTCACTAAATTCTTTTATTTTTTACATTTTTATAACATTTCTTTTTTTTATTTTTTTTAATTTTTATGACTCTTTTTTTAAAAAAAAAAATGTAATTTTTATTTATTTCTCTTACCTTTAAGTACAGATTCCATTTAAATTCATAATATTATGTGAATATGTAGCATGTGATCTAAAATCTCACACTGTTCAAAAGTTTTACTTTTTTCCAACAAAAAACCAAAAAACAAAAAAAAAAATCAATGAATTACATCGACCATTTACATTTCATTACGTTTCAATATTTATTGTTCCGTGGACCTAATTACATGCTCAATACTTGCCGACATTCATTTTCTAACAAATGTGCATACACATTACCATTTCATACATGTATAAGTATATGTGCACTTACTATATATAAGAACATGTGTGCATAGATATACAATTTTATAGGATGCATATGTGCATAATAATGGTGATGAGGTGTAAAGAGCTGCCGCCATTAAAAAATTCTTCTTAGATGCCATTTGATATAAATAAAATATAAAAAAGAAATTATAGGTATATCATCATGGTTATCTTGTTGAAATTATTTTTGTTATTAGAGAGTGGTTATAATGTTTCTATCGTCCTTTACTTTACTTTTGTTGTTTTTTTTATTTTATTTTCTTGATATCATACGATACCATCATCGTGTTTTTTTACAACTTTTTTTTCTCAAATGCATCAGTTTTATACCATACATGATACGGTATGTCGGTATGCTTTTTGCCACCTGAATCATTATCAAATCGTACATAAATACATATACGCGTAAATAGTTCTTTATATTTCGAAAAACAAGAAAAATTAAAAATACAACAGCAAATAAAAAATAGTAAAATAACCATATCACATCAGATCACATCTTGTTAGAAAAATAACAGATGGCTTCTAGTTATTTTGCATTAGATATACTTTTGACAAAGTACACGTATGTATACATACCGTATTATTGAATACATATAGAAAACATATAAAAATTTTGCGTATTCTTGGATTTATTTATAGCTACCACAATTGATACGACATGCAGTTGATGTTAATATACCTGACCAAGGTAATATACTTTGCATGATATTTTAATATACGCATACATACTTGTATGCGTGTTATATAACAACGATGTAAAAAAAAATCGTATATGTTTATCTCTGGTGTATTATTCTGCTATTTAAAATTTATACTTTTACCATATGTCCATATACCAATATCAAAATCAATGTAAAATATATTGTATGCAATGTATACATACATACACATGAAGATTTATACACTTGTTTGTGTACCTGTTGCAAATATTATTGCAAAAATTACATAATACCCGTGTAATGTTATAAAATGAAAATTTATGGAGCGCATAGTCTCATGTTATCATTTTGCGGTTCAAATAAATATGTATGTATGTATGTAGTAAATAAACCAATTTTTACACATAAGAGAACTATGTAAGTATATGTGTTCTTGGACTATACAAATGCGTACATATGTATTTAGAGATCTTAAAAATTGTTTTTAATTTTTGTATTACATGTATGGTATATTTATTTTGTAATAATGCAATTATGTGAATACACATTTTATGTACTATTCATGTATGTCGAGTACGCAACTATTATATATGTATAAATAAAACAACAATGTAAATGTAATAAAGATCTATCTAATTCTTGGTAATCTAAACTTATTATTTTCCTTTATTTTTCTTCTATAATGTTTACAGTTCGTGTATTTACTGGATTTTTAGATTCATTCACAAAAATATTTTTATATGTATATCGAATTAGAATTAGTTTATATAATAGATATGTTGGTATGATTTTAAAACTTCTTGTGATATGTGTACTCGCATATTTATAAAAACATCTGAATGACATAAAATGGTCGTAGATTCTTATAAGGTTTATATAATTTGAAATTGCATCATAAATCGTTTTCTTTTAAGTTAAAATAGTTAGATTTTAATTTCATATACATACATATGTATATAAAATTTGTAAACACCATCAACTAGCAATATTCGATTTAATGTTCAATTTAAATTGCAAAATAATTACATTATAATGTTAATAAAATAAAATTTACCATCTGAATACTACTATATATTTTATGCGTATGTACATATTTACAATACTATGTACTTATCTTACTATATATAGCTATACTATAGATGCTATGTAACTTACAATAAAAATTGATCAGTGTTCATGTACCATATGTAAGCGCAATTAGCACTTAACTTGAAAGTTCGCAAATTATTACGTTCGTTATTATATTCAGGATTCTTTTCTTACACATATTTTATTGGTATATGCAATTTATTTATTGATTTTTATGTCATCAAGTTTTTATTTTTCATTTTAATGAATTTCAGAATAAAATTTTATTACGATCATTTGTTACTTGTAATTTCTCAATTTGTGTTACAAGTTTCTCGCTTAAATCTTTTGTTTTTTTCTATGCAACGTAATACATATGACAGATCAAACATTGGTCAACTGCAAGAAAATTACCAAAAATTATTTTATTTTATTTTTTTTTTGTTAAATTACTTGACAATTCAAAATTTGAATCATAAAACTAAGTATTATAAAAATTTTTATCCAAACAAATTTTTGTTGCTTTATACCGATTTGGGGAGAGTATAGAAGAAAATATTTTCTTTGTCCTCGATAAGAAATTTTCCATTTCTTCACACTAGAAGACCTTTTTCTCAATTTAACTTATGTACATCAAACTTACATATGTATGTATAGGTACACTTCCATTAACGTACAAATACATACATATGTATGTGTACTAACCATGTATTTTATTGCACAATTTGATTCAATCATTCAAATACTGATTATTACTATTAACTATTAGATTTCATTTAACATAAATTTCATAAATATTCAAAAAATAAAAAATAAATAAATGTCTTACGTAATAAAAATAATTAATACTATAAACATTAAATTATGTATGATATGAAAAAGACAAGAGACAATTAAAATAATAATCATTATATAAATTTTTAGTATTATATTTTTCTTTTTGGTAACCAAAAAAGCATAAATATTATAATTAATAAACGTTTTTAATACTTTCAAAATACTGATTTGAAGAAATAAATTTATAGAAAAATACAAGAAAAATATTTTGAAACTCCATAATAAATCTTAAGTTGTGATTATGGCAACAATAATAATTTATATTTTCTTTTATTTTTATTTTTAAACAAAAATCCACAATATACAATTAAGTCATTAATAAAATCAAATAGTTTCTCATATAAATTTTGTTGTTGTTTTTTTTTTTTTTTTTTTTTTATACATTTTTAGGTATATTACACCATCAGCTCAACATCATATGACACAATCAATCAACACTTTATCACCTCACATAATACAGAATTTTAGTAAGCAGCCAACAACAGCAACATTAATAGCAACAGCATCAACAACATCAGGTAACAATAATAATATTATTGGAATATCATCATTTTCAACATCATCGTCATCATCTACAACGCCATCATCTTCAATAGGGAATAATGGTTTATCGTCATCATCATCATCATCATCATCGTCGTCAAGTAGTGGTTTCTCACAAAAATTACGTGAATTGGCGGCATCAGCAGGACTTATGTCGTTAAAGCCACGTCAACCATTAAAACCAGTCATTAAAACACGCGGATCACCGGGACCAGAATTTCCGAAAAAAGTTACATTTAGTGCATTTGCAACTGTTCAAGTAGTTTAAGTTATAAAACAAACATAAAAATAAATATCGAAAAAACAAAAAACAATTAATGTTAATTTTTCTTTTAACAAATTTTTAATTCTTTTTGAAAGAAAAATTTAACATTGTATTAAAAATGTAAATTCGAAGATAATTGAACATATTGAAAATTTTTATTTAATTTCATTTTTCAAAAATGAGAAAAACTATTTCGTATTTTATTGAAAGTTAATGAAGTTAAATTAAAAATTACAAAAAACAAAAAACAAAAAAAACGAAGAAAATATACATATTATCAGATTGTCATATAAACGTAGGTTTAGAATATAGTTTAAAAATTTTATTAAAGAAAAAATAAAAAAAGTAAAAGAAATTAAAATATAATATTAAAAAAAAAAATTTTACTATTCATTTAATTATCAAAAAAGCAAAACTTATACGTAATGCATCTATTTACCTTTATAAACAACTTATGATAACTAGTGCAGTTTCACTTTTGCGAAAAAAATGAGCCTTTTATTGAAAGTAATGCAAAGGACAAAATTAAATCAGCATTTTCAGATTGTATTAGGTTCACATTTAGATGAAATTAAATAGAAGTGATTACAACTTTACACAGTACACATTGATCTAAGTAATTTCTTTCAACATTTTCAGTTTGTTTACCTTTTCTTATGTCTATATTTTTTTTTTCTATCACTTTATTTTTATTAAATCTTATAGAAAAATGAGGTCTTTAATATTCGGAAAAATACTTTAACGGTCTTTATAAGAATCGAAAAAAATTTTTTTTTTTTTTTGAAGAGATTAATGCAGAATATAAAAATAAAATTCAAAATTCTCTTGCATCATTTTTAAAAATTAAAGGCTCAAATAGTATTTTTTCTTTTTTTCAAAGTTTTCATATTGGGTTTTTCTTTGGAACCATCGCAGTTATCATGAGACAACAATAGTAATTTTATGTAAACAAAGAAAAGAAATTTAAAAAAAAAATGCATGTGAAATGCTGTTATAACTAGGAATATACCATTGTATGTATTTTCAAATTGTAAAGGAGGAAAGTAATGTTAAAAAAAAAGAAACAAATAAATTTTATTTTCTTTCTGTAATAAATTTCTTAATGCCATTGTGCAATATAATTAAAAATTTTAAACGATAAAAAATTAATTGTGTTTTTATTTAAATATATTTAATTGATTCGCCAAAAGGCCCTGGCGGGTCGTGGTGGGGGCGGAGGGGTGCCAGTTTACTGGTTTCTCCTCCTCAAAATAAAATAAAATAAAATAAAATAAATATTTAATTGATTATTAAAAATTATTGAATTATTAGAAGCAGAAGAGTATATGATAAAATTTCGTTTTTAAACAGTAAAAAAATTTTTATCAATAGAATGTTGTCTATACTATATATCAGCTGAACGAATGTTTAGTTTAATTACATTCAATTTTATACGCTGTTAAACCTCTTTTTTATTGTTCTTGAGAATCTCAAGGAGCAAAAACTAAGTGAAAACTTATATACATATATTCAACAAAAAAAAAAAAAAAAACAAGAAATTTCTATATTACAAACTTTCGCTGGAAATTTTTATGCGTTATTTTTTGCCTTTTAATTTTTTTTCTATTCATTATTTTGTTGTTTTCTTTTTCCTAATTAATTTAATTAAGTTTTTAGCTAAATTTGCTTTCATTACATTATTTATCCAATTAGCAAATTTTATTTAACAATAAATCAAACAGAAATAAAAAATGAAAATAAAAAAAACTCATTAATTCAAATAAAACGAAAAAATAAAAGAAAAAAAACAAATTTGAACATTTGTCAATCTACTTTAAAAAAAAAAAAAAAAAACAAAATTGAAAATTAGCCAATCGTCACGTCGATCGATCGATTAAATTCTTCCCAAAATTTTCCTCAATTTTTTCTATCCGTTTTTCGGGTTTTTTTTTTGTCTATTTAATTTAAAACAAAAAAGAAATTCAAATTGAAACAAAAATTTCACAAAAATCGATAGCAAAAATAATTATTTATTCTTTTTATAGTTTTTGCATCATATGTACTCGTACATACCTACATAATATGCATACATCGTTTCAGGTTAATATGCGAATTTGGATTTTAGGTGTATAATAAATACAAATATAAAATCAGTTATGCGAAACCACAATTAACGAGGCATAAATCAAATTATCTGTGAATTTGTGGATAAATAAAAACAAAAAAAAAATGAGCAAAAAAAAAGATCGATGAAATACGCCCGTAGAAAATTCATACGGTTTATACAAAGCTTGTACGTCTTACATGTACCCAGTACCATATAAAAATACCTTAAAGTTTTTTTTTTTATTTCATTTAAATGGGAATGGAATGTATTCTGCAATTCAAATGTTAAAAAAAGGAAGGTAAATATAAAATACAAAGAATAACAAATATATAGCAATTTCTTGTTCACTCATATAAATGATCTCAATTCAAGAATTAACATTTTCATATACATAAATTACAATGATTTCATGTACCATCCATATAACAAATTTATACATGTATTTTTGATTTGTACACGATTTAATTAGTTTTAGTGAAGCAAAAGTATTTGTTAGGTTTTTTTTATTTATTTATTAATTAATTTTCAAACTTTTCTGATTCATTGATTTCAACATTAATTGATTGAGGCTATATAAGTTTTAATTGTACATGCAATACATATGCATGCATCTGCTTCATTCATTTGAAATAAAGTAAAAAACAAAAAAAAATGCCTTCAGAATCAAATACCCACTATGATATTTTTTTTTTCCTTTTCATAGATTTTTCCATAGATTTTAATAAATATTTTTTTGCTTAAATTTTGTGGAATGTAATGTACTGCATTTTACAGTTGTTGTAAAATATCAATTTTAATTTAAAATTTAAAATGCATTTTACTTAGTCTTGAACTAAAAGAAAAATTTTTATTTCAAGGATTTTGATGGTCTATTTATTTTATAACAATACAACTAAAAAAAAATATGTAGCTCCAGAGATAAGTCCGCAAAAAATCTAAGATTCAAAATCTCGTTATATTAAGATTCTATACTCTGTACACTAACTATAAGCAAAGAATCTTTAAGCAATAAAGACCTTATGTATGAAAGGAAATAGTACCATTAAATGAAGTAATACCACTGATATTCCAAAAATTCATCTCATTTTGAATGAGAATTTTAAGAATTATGATATTAGTTATTACTGCTCTTGATATTATAAGAAAAAGTCTTAGCTGACTAATTAGTGTATAAAGTATAGAAGTTTTAATTGTATTAATTTTTCTACACATTTTAAACTAATACAGTTTAGTTTACGTGTGGACGTATAAGGCATCTTTTAGGAAAAGCCCTATTTATTTGTACATTAGAGAAAATAAATTCAATCTAGCACTAAAAATTGTTTGTATGTTTGCTTTCTTATTCGTTAATTTTATTGTTTTTTTTTTCATGTTTAGTTATTAATTGTATGTATGTAAGTGTATGAAACATTTTTCAGGACTTAAATGATGTACCGACTCTACGATGATCAGCTATTTAGTAACTACATATGTGGTCATATGTATGTACATATGTATGTTGTAATTGAAATTCACTTTTTATTTGGTAATAAAACTTTTGCTTTCATTAAAGAATTAAAATTATGTTATAAAAGAAAATGTCATGGAAAAAACGAAAAAGAAAAAATTGTAGGTAATTTTTCATTTTTTTTTTTTTTTCATAAGCGATATGTATGTGTAAATTAATTAGGAACACTGTATATTTTCTTATTTTTCAAGAAAAAAAAAACGTTACAACCACATTCTTGCTGTGTTAAATATATTCCGATATAGGTAAACTTTGAATGGCGTTTGTATATGGATTTTCAGTAATTGCATATTTTCAATGTTTGATGTTCGATTGAAAAATTTAACAAAAATTTCAAGATTGCATTTTTGGTGTTTTTTGAATATTTTTGAAAATTTCAATGCTAAAATATGTTTTTAATTAATTTGAACAAAAAAATCTTTTTTATGTGATCTAATGAAGCTATACACCATGTATTTAGCCATAGATTCCTTAATTGCCTATTTTATGCCCTCTTATCTTATATCTGTATATAAATTTCTAATCAAACTAATTAAACATAATTATAAAGTTTAGGTTTATAGGTCTTAAGTTTGAGGAATTCAAATAAAACTTCAAAAAAAAAAAATTTACAAGGAGTAGAAGAATCTAGAATGAAAAAAAGAAGAAAAGCTAATAAATTCCGAAATGAAAGGAATTTAAATTGATGAAAAATATTTCAAATAAAACGTGGAATAAAAACAAAGAAGCGAAAAAAAAACATATTTATGTACATGCAAACTTATTTTTATTTACCATACGATACACATATGATATGTCTATGAATACCAGTATGTGTAGAATAACTAAACACTCATTTAAGATTTATAATTTGTTATTGCAAGGTTACTTTCTTGAAAATTGTGTGGTAGCTGATGCCGTATTGCAATACCATATTTGCATTGCACACAAATGACTATATAATGGAATCTATGTAATATAAAGAAGATATTAATCCATACATTCATACACTTTTTCTATTTACGTATTTTTGTTGTTATTTTATTTAATTTATCGTTTTTTTTATACCTACATAAATATATTCTTTTCTTTTTTTTTTAATGAAATTTGTTTTTTGTTTTATGCCTTTTCTTTTCTTTAATTATTTTATATAGGTATCATGATATAAATAATACGAATAGCAAATAATAATAATAATAATAATAATAATAACAAAAATATATCGTAAAATTTGCAACAAACAGGATATTATCATAGATTAAGAATACGCCATAGTATACATGCGATGCATATATTCAACTATATATAGCACATGTTATCACATATGTGCATGCATAATACATATGTAACGGTAAATAATGTTCGTGCAGTTAAAATATCAAATAAAATAAAAATGCTTGCCATAAAGTAAATTTTATATTAGAATTAATAATGGACTTTTTTGTTGAAATGAAAAGTATATTACATTATGTACATATGTATATACATATAAACATATATAAAATTAAACTATTATATAAAAATGGGTAGAAACATATTTGTCTGTTTATGTAAGTATGTATTGTACATTCGGTCATATGAAAAAGAAAACTATTCATTAGATACAGCAAAATTTCAAAAAGATGAAGTTTTGTTTGGTGGATCAATGAAATGTAGATTAAAGACTAGAAAATCTTAAAATATGTATTTCTAATTTTTGTGATAAGATAAGACCAATCCGTACTAAAATATATGTACTTGACCAAAGGGTTCTATTGAATGTACATTTCATTTCATTTAATATCAGAAAAATAAAAGTCAAATAAAAACATAAAAAATTCAATGACATAAAATTTGATGCTTAAGAAAACTTCAATAAATTTTACATGAATCATACATAATATATAGAAGAGATTAAAGTGAAAAAGTTCCGAAAAAATTGATAAATTCATAGATAAAACTGTTGTTTTAGAACGATGCATGCGGAATGATATGATATAGGTACCATTATTATTTTAGTACATGCCTACATACATATATAGATATCAATATTACCACTTTGATATACTCACATACCATACCATGCAGATCGTTGTTTTTTTTTTTTTTTTGTTATATTCAATATCAATATAAATGGACAATCTGCTTATAATATGTTACAGAACGAATTACTAAACTTGTGTACACAAAAGCAGGAAGTTTATGTAATATACTCGTGTTGTATACATACCATAAGACTAAATTACAAAAAACAAAAAAAAATTAAATTTTTTTAGTTTTAAATCATAGCATTTTGCATGTGCTTGTATTTTTTGTTGTTTTTTTTCTTTAAATCATTTCTCTTTTTTGTCTGCTTTTAAAACATAAAAATATAAAGTTACGTGCTCACTTTATTTATATTAATGACTTGATCGTATATTAATTACTGAAAATGAAAAATGAAATATTCGATTATGTTATTGATAATGTAATGAAACAAAGAAAAAATAAAGAAAACAAAAAAGAAAACAAAAAATTTAAATTAATTTTTACCTTTCTTCACATTTGAAATAATTACCTTTTACATACCTACAGGATTTTTGTGATACGATTTGAAAAACGCATGCAATTCTATGGTTAAAAACTATACTGGAAATTATTTGTTTTCTTCTTTTTTTCTCTGTATTATGGATATTTGTAAAATACGATAAAAATTCTATGAAATTGAACAAACATTGAAAATTTGTGGAAAAATAAAACAAAAAGCATTTAATAGAATTCAAATTACTTCTAATTACATTTAAATAACACTTAAATTCAGTATGTAGATAAAAAATAAGAATTGATAAAATATTCATTATACTCTTATCAAATCTGAAGATTCTATTACAGAAAAATTGCGACTAAGCGCCTAATCAATGTGACGTGGATTTGCATGGCACCTTTATTATACATACACTTACAGCTTAAAGTGGATTAGAAATCACTAAGTTGTAAGTACAGACAACAGATTCAATCTGTATGATAAAACATAGATTAATATAGACTCTATCCTTTATCAATATTTTTACACATTTAAGTTAATAAACAAAAAAATCTGATTCTTATTTAAAACTGAGTAAATGAGTTTGGGAATAACAACGCATCGATTCTGATAATCCATTTTCTTCCTTAGATTCAGATGCCTGCACTCAACATTCTGAGCTACTAAGTCTCCCATGTTATATTATTTTTAATAAATTTTTCAAATGCTCTAAAATGATTTGTTTTCTTCTATGTGCAATATATCATAAGATTTAATCAAAATTCATAAATAAAATAAAAACATATATACGGTCTACAGAACACTAATCGTTCGTGTGGTGCCAATCTTAAGAGATCTTTAATTGAATTTTTAACACTTTCATATGATTGCGTGACATACAATATTTCTGGATTAGAGATAGTACTAGGCGTATATGTACCACATTCACAATATGGAATTTTAATTTTATATGCAAAAAGGAAATTAAAAATTCATTTTTATTATGTGCGGAAATTTTTTGTTTTTTTTTTTTTTTTTTTTTTTCATTTACTCAGACAGTAATGAAGCACGTATGTACATGCAATATGAATAATTGTAGAAATTTTCGCGTAAATGAAAAAATAAAGAAAATATAAGAAGAAAAAATTGTATTTTTTCACTTCCTACAATTTATTATCGATTTTTTATTTTAAAACAATTAACAATTACGTACAGTCAATAACACAATTGTTATTTGTAGATTTTTCTTTTATTTTTCCTTTGCTTTGTTAAAATCTATAACACGTTTTTATGATTACATGAAATTGCAAAAGTTCATTTATTTGCGTATTATAATGTACAGTGTGATTGTGAATATTACATACGGTATTGAATTATATACCGAGAAAAAAAAAATTAAATGAATTTTATGAAAAGTAGTAATAAATTTGTCAACGGAAAATTTATTAATAAATAAATACATGAGCATGAATAATTACACCTTATGTAAATTTTTAACGTATTTTCCGAGAAAATATTTCAAAAAAAAAAAAAAAAGAAGAAATTTGTTTGAAATTTTCTTTGTTTTTTATTTATCTATTTTTGATTTTGCAAACATGTGATAATTGCGGAACTAATTCATATTTATTTTCTCTTATACATTTTTTGCAAAGAATTCGTTTTGTGTTGTTATTCATTTTTTTTTTATTTTTTTTATTTTTATGATCTGTGATTTTCTGATGTTTTAAATTTTCTTTTCTTTTGTTTTCCTATCAATAAAATCAAACATACATACATATGAATAACAGATACTCATGTACTGTCTGTACATGTGCATATATATATTTTTCTTTTTGTAAAATTTTAAATTTTCACTACACCTTTTTTTTTCATTACTTATTACTTTCGTCATGTTTCATTATTGCATTTTACACAATTCTAGTGTATTGAAGTATCAATGTACAATATCACAGTAAATATGTGTGCAATGTAAATGACTGTGAAAAATCAAAACTAAACAAAGAAGAAGAAGAAAAAAAACGATTATTTGTTCTGAACCATAACTACGGGAAATGAAAAATTTTCACTATTGTTATATTTTATGAAGTGCACATTTTTCATATATGAAATAATTTTCTTATTAATGAAAATTTTTGTTTGTTTACATTTTCAATGAATGTTTTTCAAATAAACATTGCATATACAAAGGTACAGAAATTTTTCAAATGCATGTACAATAGACTTTCTTCTGAGGCGATTGTTCCAAATTTGCGTAGCATATTTGAAATGACTAAAGTACTCCCTAACTCCTACATTTTATCCTCACCTACGTTGTGTGAAGAATTGCGTTATATGAAAACAGTAATCGCAATATCTTTATCACCCAATAGGAATTTCCACTGTAAGAACGTAAAAAAAAAAACACAAAGGAGAGTCTACTATACAGCGCATACAAGCATGTGTTATACTGGTTTTACGTACTTATTTTTGTTGTTTTTAGATGAAACCCATAATGATGTTTTATTATTATTTCTTTATTTATTCTCTTATTCAACAAACTATCATTATCACATTTATGATAAATAATATGAAAATTTCACTTCTTTTATATTTTCTTTTTTTTTTTTTGCTTTTTTAATTATTCTGTTTTTCTTATTTTTTCATTAACATTATGTACGTGTACTCGTATGTACATGTTTAAAAAGTTTAGGTAAAAGAAAGGTCAATATAGTAACTTGGCTATAAATATAGAGAAAAGAAAATTCGAATAATAGAAAACAAATGAGAGAAATTCTTTCTATTTATTTTTTAATTTTTGATTTATTTTTCTCATGAATGATATAAAATTTTTATATAATAAACGGTTAATTAAATTTAAAAAGAAAAATATTTATCTTCACTATAAAATGATTATAATTTTTATTTGTAAATATATTAATTAAAAATTATGATAACTAATATTTTTTTTAAAATTAATTTTTATATGATTATTGATTTTAGTTGTTTATTTCATAATGAGAAAATAAATATAATAATTTAATTAGATAAAAATTCATACCGTGGAAGTACAACAATTGATAAATTTGAAAAGGGAAAATCAACTCTTAACATATAGGCTGTTATGATTGTACTAAAAGGAAAGATTGGCTCATTGCAGCGAGTCTTGCAACAAAAAGCCTTGAATCTATATTTTTTGTTTTTAAAGAATTTAATTTAGTGAAATTGGTTCAATTTGGTTCAATTAAATAAAGTTGTTTTTTTTTTTTGTTAATGTGAAACTTTAAAACAAAAACAAACATATTTTCAAGGTAAAAAGGTTATTCACCAAAATAGTCAGTATTCAATAGTCAAAGAACATCAAAAAAAAAATCCAATAAATAAACTCAATAAAAATTCATAATCCATAAATTATAGAAGACAATATAAAAAATACAATAATCTCTTAATGATTGTATTTAATGTAATGAAATAGAAAAAAAAAATTAGAGACTTTAACAAGAAAATCATAATTGACAAAGTCCAAATAAAGAAATATTTACAAATATTTAAAATTTATGGATTTCGATTCACTGAGAATAAACAATAACATTTTTATGTCAATAAAAAAAAAGATAAAATTTTTGTGCTGCATATTGGAGCTTTTTTTTTTTTGTTTATACAAAGTGTACTTAAAGAAAATAAGGCTTATGACAAATATACGATACAGATACCATGGATTTTTATCAATTTTTTTTTTAATTGTCTTAAGAAGAATATCATACTTGGAATAATTTTCCCACAATAAATATCTTGATTTAGAAAAAGGAAAAAAAATTAACATATATTCATGTTTTCAAAATTTTTTAGTTTTAACGGTTGAACATTTTATCCTTTCCCATTTGAAAAACTTATAAAAAGCCTCAACACAAAGGCAATGTCATTTAATAGATACACGAATATAATACCATAAAACCTGTGTACTGTCATACTCAATTAAATTTACATTAGGAATTTCAAAGCAACATGGTATCGATACCACAAACATTCGTAGTTTGAACACTACTTGTCTGTCATAAATACAAAATTGAAAAGAATTATAGTAAACTATCATATTATTAATACAACCATGAAAGTATTTAAAACATTTTCATAATTTTACTTTTCTCTCATTAAAAAAAAAAAAAAGAAACTATTCAAATGCGCAAAAATGTTTTCTCATCATAAGAATTAAAGAAAAATCAATATAACTTTATAGCTAAAAAAAAATTTAATATGATGGTATGAGAAAATATCACATAAAAACAAAATTAGACACACAGAAACAAACAAAAAAGACGAAAATAAACATATTCTACAAAAACAGGAGAAAATTACAAAATAAATATAAAGAAATAAATTTCACAAATAAAAATAAATCTAAATTTCATTTAAAATATTATATTATTTATTTCGCTTTGATATAATGATAATTACACAAGTAAAGCTTATGAATAGCGTATACAATAATTTTAAATTATTGCTATTCTTATTTAACATATAATTTTGTTTTGTTTTGTTTTTTTTTTGTCGTTTTAACTTATTTCGGTTTTTTATTTTGTCGGTTATTTATGTGTAGTTTTTAGTTGATTTTTTTTTTTTTAATTTAATTTGATATCTTTATTATTTGTTCACATAGAATGCCAACAAAGAACATACAATATAATTGCATATACCTACGATGTGAAATGGTCATAACAGAAATAGCAAAAAACATAATTTTTTTTTTCATGCATACATATAAAGTATACATTCTATCAGTTAATTTGTATTTTATGTTAAACGAAGTATTTAAAAGTGCAAAACATTTGTACATATTGTATACATTTAATATTTTTAATGTACATTCTAACATAGAGTTATTTATCTAATAATTAAGATATTTTTACATCTTTATACCACGACAATTATCATCATAACCATCATCGTCATCCGATGTGTATGGACATACATATTTAAATACATTACGTACAAACGAAAATATCATGTTTAGAAATTAACAATTTCTAATATTTATAATAACTTTTGCATAAAAATCTTCATTCATATTAATATGAAATGTGAATGTAATGTGCATATATACATATATTAAACACACATACATACACTGTTTAAGAATAACGCAAAACATGCATGTCTGTTGTGTATCTAATAACGTACAACGTGGTACAAGTTTTAATCATTTTTTAAACAAGTATTTAAACAATTCATGCAGGGTGTCCCAGATCAAAATAAATAAACTATCTTAAGCTTTTTTAACAAGTCGTGTTTCATGGAAACCTTTTTTAATTCAAAAATGCAGTTTTTCAAAGGATCCTTTTTTGAGGTATTTGAATCTTTTTTTATTTTTTAGAAACAGTAATGTGATTATTTTGCTACGAATTTTTTATGTTTGAATGGTTTTAGAACCTCCAAAGAAATGGGTTTTAAATGAGGATAAGTCTTTCGTTAGGCATAGTTTAATCTTTACGTGAAACATATTTTGTAAACTATATTCTGGAACACCCTATATGTGTATTTCAGTGAAATAATAAATTCATTATTTATTTTAAAATTAATACAAATATGTATATACGGCAACTTCGAAAGCTAATACCAACTAATACCTATAATAATAAGTATTAAGTAAGTAAGTAATAACTGAAATTGTTGGTTTTACTTTGTTATCATCATCATAGAAAATTGTTATTTAATTAACAAAAAAAAACCTACAGAAACTTTTCTTCTAATGTAATTCTTTTTATTTTCTTTTGGTTTTCGTTTTTGTTTTTAATTTTTTTTTTTTTTTTTGATCTTTCTTATTTCATTGAATATCTTCTTGTGTGATAATTATGTTATATGCACGTTAGTACAACCCACATATAAATATAAAACATCAATGTAATATGTACATGGATTGCCAACTATGAAAATTTTTCTTAAATTATTTTCATTTTTGTTTTTTCAACTTTCAAACGTTTTTCCGTTAAATTTAATGTCCACATGCCAGAGACTTCCATTCATTTGTGTAGAAAATATAATATTGTGAATTTATTTAATTATTCAAATATTCACAAAGAAAACAACAATTGAAAAGCAAAAACAAGTATGTATGTAATATTTTACAACATTAAAAAAGAAAGAAAAACAAAATAGTTATACAAAATTTTCTTTTTAGAATGATTTTTTAATACGGAAATAACATTAGTTATTAAAGATGATAATAATTAGATTTTTCTTTTTCAATTATTATTTTATTGTAAACAACAATGTATGAAAATCTGATTTTTTGTATTAAAAGAAGAAAAGGTATAATGAAAAATGCATAAGAGATCTCATTAATTTTACTTTACTTTAAATTATAAAAAAAAAAAAAAAATTAAAAATCCGTTGATGTTAAATTGTAATTTAATGTTATGCGAAAGAGAAAAACAAAAAAAAAAAATTTTTTTTTATAAGTTTTAATGTACGACATAGAACATCTATTTTTATATGAATTAAATTTAATACCATACATTTTTCATATATAATACACGTATACAGAATTAAGGATAATTAAAATTCCATTCCATTTCATTTCATTTTTTCTATATTACGCTCTTCTTATTATACATTTTTTTTTTTTTTTTTTTGATTTAATTCTATCCTTTATTTCATTTTTTTTAAACGTTTATTTTTAAAGAATTTTTTTAAGTGTTTCTTTAACTAGAATTTCACGAATTACGAATACAAATGATAGCACAAATGTAGAAAAGAATAATAGAAGAAGTTAAAATTAAAATTTTTTATTCAACAATAAAATCGCGTTATGCATCAGAATAATCTTGAATGAAAAATTATTTTTTTTTTTGTGTTCATTTTTATTTTTTAAATAAAAGTGATGATTTTATCATCATTTACAAGTAATTACATTCTGTGCATATGTGTGAATAAAAAAAAAAAAAAAATACGTACATCTGAATAAGTAAATTGTATGGTGAATTTTAAGAAAATATTATTTATCCATGCAATTTGTCTTGAATAGTTTTGATTTAAATCATTGCTCACATAAATAACATCTGTATTATTATGTGAATAGAATTTATTCATTATGAAAAAAAAAAAAAACAGAAATATCTACTCTTAATGACCAATAAATTGTTAAAGATTTTATGTATATTATGTAGTAGAATGCACATTGTGTGTACATATGCACATTTCTACATTCTGAATTTGATTACATATCTTCATTCACAGATAGTGTTATTAATAAATACATAAATTATTTCATGCGTACTTTAAATATATTCTTCACATTTATATTATCATCAATTTCATTTTTCTTTATGCATCGAAAAAGAATTTTTTTTTTTTTTTTCAAAATGTCTATATATCTATCTGTCTATTTGTATTTGAAATATTTTAAAAATGATGCAAGTTCATTATTTGAAATTCTGAGATATTTTAAATTTTATGTTCCTCTATTCGATACTAACCTCTACCAATGCATCTATCATTGAAAAATTATGTATGTGTTTCAACAAACTATCCCATTCATTTATTTTTATTTTTTTTATTTATAGGCGTAAATCAGGAAAGCAAAATCCTTACTTTCTTTTTAAAAAAAAATCTTCTAAATTGCATAGTAAAATGGTTCACTTTTCTCTTTACAAAATTTGACCCTTTTGCCTACATATTTTATTTTTCAATATTAAAAATTTCGATTTTATTTCTTTTACAATAGAATTAATTCAATTATTTTATTCATATTTAAAACTGATTCTTTCCTATTTTTAAATTTCTATACATCAGAATAAATTATTTTCTATTGATGTTTCTTTTTTAAATATAAAAAATTTCTAAAATTTCTAAATATTGTTTCGAAATAAATAACTTCTCAAAAAACTCAAATTATTTATTTATTTTTTATTTTTTAAATTAAAACAAATATTATTCAAAATAAAAGACCCAATTATAGAAAATTCAATATATTCATGTAACGCATATTACGTATGTATGTATAATGAAATTCCGTTGATCCATTTCACACAAATTCAATATACAATAGATTTAAATTAATTATATAGAGAAACTTATTATTATCATCATTAGATTATCAATATGTATTTCATTGATATCATTTTAGTAATTAATTACCAAAGAAGAAAAAAAAAAGGGAACCACAATAACATAATATGTATATTATTCATTTCCAGAAAATGTAAAAAAAAATTATGTATACACACAATACATAATATTATAGGTTTTGTGCATAACATAGCACATAAAAGTTAATATAATAATATTAAATTAACCTATAAACCTCATATAAGAAAATATTTTAAACTTAAAATCTAATTTCCTAAATTTTTAAATATTCGTATACAATATATGACATAATCATGTTGCAGCAGTCTTTATTTTTATGCATAAATGTAAATGTGTATATTAAAAAATTAAGCAAAACAAAACCAAAATGAAAAAAGAAGATCATAATAGACAAAAAAAAAATGAGGATGATGACACATTAATTATTATTGTATTTTCGATGACCTCTTGTATTCAATCCCATATATTACATTAGACATATTCATGGATATATGAATTGCAGCATTCAGAAAATGTAGTTTTCTTCAACAATATTCCGTCATCATCAGCATTTTATCAATAGAAATAGACAACAACAACAACAACAAAACTTAAATAAAAATCACATCATCAGAGATGTGATCATGACGTATAAAAATAACACAGACCTAAATTTTCAAAATATACACAAAAAAAACGTAGTTTTCTTCAAACTACTTTTGAATATAGGCAAATAAGCCTAACCAACATTCATCAAAAAACAAAAAGAGTTTAAAAATAGTTGCAACAACATTTTTTTTTTAAGTTAACGCATTTTTATATTTTATCCTATGCAACAGATAAAATGTGATTAGCAAACGCACAAATATGTATATGGGATTTGTATGTTCATTATAAATTAAAATTTTATTCATTTTTCATTTCTTTTAGATTTTTGTTTTTTTTTAAATATATTTTTCCTCTTCCTGTTGAATGATGATGAAAAGCATTATATACTTGTCTCTATTGTAATCATCTGTCTAATCATCGACAGAAAAAAAAAACAAACAAACAGACATACTGTATATCTATATACAAACGATGAACAGAAGACAAGAAAAAATCGAAATAAATAAGAGAAACTTTCTCTGCAATTTTGACAAACTCAAGATGTGTATAAAAATTGAAAAATAAATAATAAAACAACTAAAGAAGTTGTTGATTTTTTTCTAATTATTTTTCCTGTACATGGTTATTAAAATCACAAAACTACTGTCCATTTACACCATACATCCGACTATTGTTGAATGTATATTTTGCATTTTATTAATCAAATAATACTTATGTAAAATAAATAATTGAAAATCAAACTACCCATATGATATGCATGGACATACATACATACATATTAAAGATAAAATAAGATATGGAATCAACAAATCGTCGAGATAATGTTTATTTTCACCTGCAGGTCGTCGTGCTAATATGCAAATAATATGCACTCGATACTAGTATATTATAGTCAATCACATATCATATCACAATCACTGTGTATATGTTCTATGCATTGTAGATGTATACACTGTAATTTGAATGAATTATTTAACTGCATTTTTTATGAATACAAAAATTTTTTAATCTCAAAATAAATAAAATTAAAAATAGAAAAATTTTAATAATATTTCATGGTACTCCACCCATTGTGAACATATCTACATTCATTCAAATTCAGAATATGCAAACAGGATTTATTCCAAATCAAAATAATTCTTTATTAAAATTTTACCATATAAAATTTATCAAGTTACTCGCTTAAATCTTTTGTATTTTTCTTATTTATTTTTGTATATTTCAATTGATTACTGATATTTAAAATTTCATTTTTATGTTGATTTCAATAAATTCGTCATGTAATACTAATAAATAAATTAAATGTAAAACATATTGAAACTAAAATTTATCATGTTCAATTTTTTAAGCAAATACGAATGTATACGACTGTGCATATTAAATGCATAAAAAAAATATCAAAAAAAAAATCCTATAAATAAATTTACATGCAATACATGTGATCATGATACATTTCATCAATCATTTTATCACTATCAATTAATCGATCCATATATGACATAATTATTGCAAAATACTTAATCGAAATGAAGCTAAAAAGATATTCAATAAATTAAAACACCTTTATATTATTCAAATTCATGATGATCACACTGTCATTATAACGAATTTTATTGTCAATGACATTTCAAATCAAACATATTCAAAATACGTACATGTATATGTATGGATGTTATGTAGATAAAAAAATAAAAATTCAATAAATTAATTTTAAATGACGATTAATATAATAAATTTGAGATTTTATTTGAAAATACGTTATAAATGAGCATGTGTCTGAGTGTATAAAATGACATTTTAATTGTTTTACGTGTTTATTTTTAACCAGTTACATGTTACCTCTACTATTAGATTTCTGCTTTACTTTTATTTCGTCTATGATTTCGTAATTACCATAAACAGTAAACACAAGTTTTCTTAATTAAATCTTTATTTATTTTATGATTACACATACATACATATGTACATGCATAAATGCTTGTGCTATGTGTAGGTACATATAAATGCATTATATTTAAGCTTATTCGTTTTTGGTAAATGCAAATAGAGTAAACAAATTGTAGTATTGTAGATTTTATTTATTTTTTTCTTTATATGTATGTATTATAATAGTTTTCAGATGAAAATTAATTTGGTGGAAATTAGGTACTATGAAAATAATTTTTATTATACAAATAAAATTAGTGATAAATTTTTATTTGTAAATATTTATATAAAGTTTTTAATTTTGAATTTAATTTATTCAAGTACAATTTTTGTTTTTTATTATGAAAATTTTGAAATTGTATATATTTACGTCGTATCCAATTGATATGTATTAAAAATTAAAATATTTTATAATTTTACTCTTTTTTCATATTTAATAGAAGATAATATTAAAAATCTAAAATTTAACCAATTTTATGTCGAATAAAAATCTTTTTAGTGGACGTTAATACTTAATAAAGGAGGCTCACATAAAACTTAAAATTTTTAGTATTTTAAAGAATCGACAAAATAAATGGTTCAATTTTAAATTTTCACAATATGTATTTCAAAAACAAAAATATATGTACATATGTACTTGCGTACACTGAACTCATCACATACGTGTGAATGCACACAAATACATACCCATATATACAATGTAGTTCAAAGTTTCAAACTAATATAGATGTTAATGATAATTTTTTTATTCTTGTTATTTTTCTTAAATTACATTAAATGCATCATATAAAAAACGAATTCAATTTATTTCTCAAGGAATATTTTTAATTTCCTGTTCCTGTTTTAATCAACATATAAAATTCTTAAAAAGACAAAATATCTTAGCAAAAATAAATAAAATTAAAAACATCCAGTTTAAAAAAAAAAATTTTTTATGCATGTACATATTATGTATGTATGTAACGTACTTTTAATTTACATATTAATACTAACATCAGAACAAATAAAAAATGTAAACAAAATACTTTATTTCATTACGTTTTAATTTGTTTTTATCTTTTGTTTTTTTTTTTTTTTAATTTTGTTTTCTTATAAAGCATTTATGACCATGATATTGACAACTTATAATGTAATCACACATATGTAACATATGTTTATTGTTAACTGTTTCATTTGCTTAAACTCTGGGTCATGGATATATAAACTTAAATTATATGTAAATAAAACAAATGAAACATTTACTAATTATATATGTACGTACATATATGTAAATTAATTGTTTCCATTTTACGCATAAATTTTAAATTGAAATGTTTGTAAATAAATTACATGTGATATATAAATAATTTGAATTGGTGAGAAATTAATTGACTTTAATTGGACACACTTCTAATTGAATTTTTTTTTCTTGAGTGCTTATTCACACGAATACATCAGGCAGGAGTACATTCTTTTGTCTTCTCTTAAAAAAAAAAAATCTAAATCTAAATTATGAAAATGCCTAGAAAATTTTAATTTCATTTTTACTATCAATTATTTAGATATCTCACACATTAGGTGATCCCAAAAATTAAATAGATTTCAAAGAATAAAAAAAAGAGAAAAAAGTGAAAAACATAATGAAAAATGTTGTACCAAATGTATAATACACATATAACATTCATCAATTTTGATTTCTGGCCTGGCCTAGTATGATTTGGCCTGAATTAAATTCTTCACTTTCTATCTTTGAATAAAATATCTTTTTGTTTCTTTTTTTTTATTTTTTTTTTTTTTTTTCTTATTCAAAAAGTATATTTAGGAAAAATATATTTATCATGAATTTAATTATTTTAATCCAAAAAATATTCATATACATACTTTTTAAATAAAAATGTTTATAGTATATCAGAATAATTGAGATAAATTATATGGGTACAGATCCATATATTGTAATAATGATTGAGCATTTTAGGTTACAATTTTACAAGCATGCCAAGTACATGTACTGTACTACGTACACGATTATAAATGAACATGCACGCGTACAATAACCTTGAATTTTTTCCCGATAAAATAATAAAATATTTTTAGTTAAATAAAAATGACCGGTCGAAAAAAAATTTTTTTTTTGTTAATTTTGATTAGTTTTTTTTTCTTAGTTGTTTTCAATTGCCCTAGGTATTTAAAAGTTATTATAGAATAACTTACAATAAATTTTTCCTATACACCCATGTTATATACCTATGTATATGTACATCAAATTCCTACATACATGCGCATGTTTTTTATTTCAATACATTTCTTTTACTTTATTAAGGCATTGAATGTAGTATTGATGACGAAATAAATGTTCATGTTGCACCATTATGAGACTCTTATTCAAGTTTATTTAAGTTTACACATATAGTGTACATACACATACATACATATATAGTGTACAGTGTGAAGACAAGAATTTTCTTTTTCTTTTTTTTTCATAAATTTCTTTTCATTTGTCTGACCAAAAGAGGCTATTAATCACTTTTACCATGCAATGAGAGATAAATACCACATCACATAAAAATACTGTATACTAATCTGTGATAAAGACCACCATATCAACCCACATATCATACGCTTATGTGTTTATATAGTAAATTTTAATAAAAATATGTGCGTACATTATAGAGAGCAACAACAATAATAATACGAATACAACACCTGCAGCATCAAAAATCTAAGAAAAAAAATTCAAGATTTTTTTTATTTTATTTTAATATAAAATATAAAATAGATTTCATCTATCTAATGACTTTCTTGCTATTACATATACGTACGTATGTGTAACACATATTGTATAGAAATTGAATAAATATGATTTAATATAAAAACACAGTAGAGCATATGTATATATACCTAATGTGTAAGAAATTGAAAGAATTAAAATAAAATGCGCTTTATATATGAATGAAAGTGGTCATCCATAGTAAATAACTACAATTTTAAACAAATACACATCAACAATATCATGATGGTGGCCTGGTAAGATTTATATAATTGTATGGTCATCATTATTGGTCATCATATATAAACTGAATTTTATTAGTTACACGGTATCAAACATTAAAAAAGAAAATATACAGTATGAAAGAATCATAATATAACATTATAGTTCAAGAAGAGGAAAATTATAACAAATAAAGCAAAAAAGAAAACTGGTATTTAAAAAAAAAAAAATCTAGAAATGTTTACAGATTATGTTATACATTTAAATTACTTTTTTTTTTTTTTTAATTTGTGTTACTTTGAAATGAAATAATTTTCTTTATACGTATGTAAATGCATCCAAATATTGATGAGTAAACAGTGGACACAGTTGAAGTTGTACACAGTGGACGGTGTATTTACATGTGGAGATAATAAAAAAAAATCAAAGAAATACTTGATATAGAAAGTTTTATATTGAATTTATAATCAATATTTATCATACTAAAACATTGCGTATCTAGCTAGATGATGATCATCATGATGAAAATGACATCAATAATGATAATAATTTGATAATAAAAAATTACAAAAAAATACGGATTGCAATTAGAAAAATTAAATTAAAAAAAAATTTTTTTTTTGTCTAAAATCATGTGTTTTGTTCTTCGTTAGGTACATTTGACTCTTTTTCAATGTATAATTTTTTAACTTCAATATCTATATGTATAAAAAGTGAAATGAACACACGATAACAAAAGATCATAAAAACATTTACCAAATGCATTTCTTTGTGGTATAATTCTAAGTTTAAGAAAAATAAAAAATAAAAGAAAAAATGCCATACATAAGATCATACAATCAAATCTGATCTTCTTATGATCTTTTCTTTGTATCTACATTTTAATAATGTTTTTTTTTTCTTTTTTACATTTTTTTATATTGTTTTATAGGTATTCTATTTAAATTCAAGTTCAGCTTTCATCTTTCTATTTTTATGTTTTTTTTTTCTTCTCCCTGGGTTTTTAAAAATGAATCTTTAATAAATCTTTCTTTCCACGATGCTCCATGATTATCATAGGATTTAAGAAAAAAGAAAAAATAACATCTCAAGAAAAATGAAATTCTTTACCTTTTTTTCTATGCTTCCTATTCAAAAAAAAAGTAAACGAAAAACGAGAAAAAGTATAAATTCTTTTTCTTGTACATTTAATGCATCCATCATAAAAAAAAATTTTTTTTTTCCTTTTTTTAGTCTAGTAAAGATTAATTACTTGATTGTGTGAAATTAAAAGTGGATTCTTATATATTAATGAATAATAGGACCATTTTAACTTTTTATACTTAAATAACTTACAGATACACAATATCTATACACATATATACATACATATATACCTACTAATATTTAATTCACAATGTTCATTTTTTATTTCATGTTTCTAAGTTACAAAGTGTTTTCAAACTTTTTTTTTAAACATTTTGTTTTTATTTTGCTTTTATTTCTCTAATCATCAAATGAACAATAAAAAAAAATCAAAATGAGACAAAAACTTAAATTAAGATGGTAAAACATAAACAAAATGAACAAAACGAAAAAAAAATGTACAAATATAACTTAGACATTAGAAAACAGAACGAAGATAAGAAATTCTATTGTGTTCTTAATATCATTATTTATTTTCATCATCTTGATAATCATCATCATCATCGTCATCATCATCATGATCATCATTATGATCTTGATAATCATTTATATAAGTATTTTGAATTTGTTATGGTATAAACACGAGTCAATGTATATAATATGAGAAAAATTAAGAAAACTACAATTTAACTGCCACTACAGTAATTTAATGTGGATAATGTTTTCATCTAAATTTTCTTCTTTTTTTTTTGTGTTTAATAAATTTTTTCAAAAAACATTATTATATGTGTACCTACTTATCTGTGAAAATGAAACGGAAATTAAAATTTAAAAGAAAATAACAAAAATTATTATTCATTTATTTTGATGTGTTTTCCTCATTTTTGTTTTCCTTCATTCATATTCTATATATAATGTTAAATATCCGAAAAAAAAATTCTACAATCGGAAAATATAAAAAAAAAATCTTATTTTTCTTTAAATGATCAAAAATTTATACAATATTGTCATTAAAAATATTATTATTTAATTGACCATGAAAAACTTATTTCTAGAGAAAAAAAAAAAACAGCGAAGAAAATTAAATAATTTTTATTCATATAAACATAACGTCATTTTTTTTTTAATTCGAAATAGGTAAGTAAAATTTAAATTTCAATTTAATAGTTTTGTATAGTAATTAAAAAATAACAAATTGGTTTTTACTGTTTTTTTTTTCTGTTTTTTTAAATATGTACAAATCATTTTAATTTATCTAATTTATATGTATGCATGAGTCCAATGGATTACGTTATGTAGTATAATGACTTAATTTTCATTGAAAAATTTAAATTTATTATGTAAATAATTCATGAATAGAATGAATTTTTTATGTATGTTTATAAGCATGTACAATGAAAACAAAAAAATTTACAACTTCCGCGTAAAAGACAAAAACAATAAAATTAACAAAAATTTTGTACATGAAAATAAATGAAATGTAACTAAATAATAATAAGTAATTAAAATCATGTTATGTAGTCTTTTATTGATATTTAGAAAAAAAAAAACAAGTAAAAATTATTTTCTTTAAATTTTCTTTTCCTCTGTACAGCGTGAGCTAAGAGAGTACGTACTAATGTGAAGGTATAAGCGACGGATCCATTCAATTCTTGATTTCTTTTTTTTCTCTGCTTTTTAACTTTAAAATATTGTTCAATCGGGAAAATGTCATTTTTTAAACATTAAAGTTCCACTTTTTATCAGATTTTTTTTTTTCATTCAAACATTGTAAAAGTGATTTTATCAATTACATAATATTTACGTATAATACATGACAACATGCTCAATGATTTGTGCCATTACACTTATGTACCTTCTACAAATAAAACAATTTAACATAATTTTATTTTATTTTATTTATTTATTTTTTTTTTTTTTGAAGAAATTAATTATAATTCTTCTATTTAATACTTTCTCTTATATAGTGTATTATAAACAATTCAAATAACAATAATATTTTCAAATATGACATCATAATGAAATGTGTACTTTGAAATCAATGCAATAATTTTTTAAAAATATTTTTTTAAATTTGAATGACATAACGTTAACTTTCTTCTATTTTTCTTGTTATTTTTAAATTTAAATTCAATTTCAATTTATGATATCCATATAAAGGTAAGTTATCATTCCAATATTATATGCTGGATAATTACCATCAGTGTTACATTGTTACTGATTGTCTGATATAAGTATACGCACCTGTTTGTATACATACATACATAGGTACAATACGTATTTATACAGCATTTGAGAAAAAATGAATTAATAATCCTGTACGTCAATAAATCAAAATTAAAACAAAAATTTATTAATAATTGAAAGAAATGAAATGAAAATAAAAATATTTTAGATATTTTAGATATATACACGCGGGCAATATTACGTCTTGTGTAGTATGTATGTATGTCTGTCTTGTATTTAATGATTGACGAGTTTACAAGTTATGAATTGTTAGTGAAAGTAAAAAAGAATGAACAAAGATAAATATTTTATTTTTTTATTAATTATTTTTTTGTTTTTAGTTTTTACTTATGATACACATTTTTAATTATTATTTTTATGTTATACTCATTGTAGGTATATGCGCACTAGAAAACGTAAATACGTTCGTGATCAATAAAAAAATAAAAATAATTTGTAGAAAATTTTTTATTTCGTAATCAATTTCGAATTTTGTTTTTTTTTTTTAATAAATGGAATTTATTTAAAATTTTTCGAGTATTTATGAAATATAAATAAAAATTATTATGGATATCAACATTCCAATGTAAGTGCATCATAATATGAGTACACTCATACGATTTTCACGTACATATTTATTGTTACAAAATTACATTAAATTCCTTTTATTAATTTTTATATTGAACAGAAAATAACAAATGAAAACAATAGTAATAAAAATTTGAATTATGAAAAAAAAAAAAAATCGTAATCAAAATCTTGTCATATACTTACTTACTTATTTGAATTTCAATTGTGCATACTTGAAAAATTTTGTTTTCATTCATGAAAATTTCATATTTTTATTTTGTTTAAATCAAAATAAATAAAAATTTAAAATGAATAAATCATAAAATAAAATAAATTGATTGAAACCATCTTTTCATGATTTGATTTCTATTTCAATTGATTTCGTTGTTTTGTATTTTTTTTTTTTTTTTTGTTTTCATACAAAAAAGGCATAAACAAAACAAACCTCAAAGAAATACAATTAAGTAAAAGAAATCTCAATTTTATTTTGATATTTACTCATAATAAAATAAGCTACAAAATATTAAAATGAATTGTTTTTCTTTAATCTCTTTTACAATGTCAACATTTAACAACGATATCGATGACAAAATCTTGAAATTTTACTTTCATCATGTTTTTGATGCCCATGAACGGATTATGTTTTATTTAAAAAAAAAAAAAAAATGAAACTACAGGTACTATAGTATATACAATATACAGGTACCGTATGTACTAAATTAAAAATGTGTATAAATGTGTACGTAATTGTCTGTATTCATATATGGATAATTATTATTATTTGTATATTTTTAAAACAACTTTTGTATTCAGTATATAAAATAACGCTTAAAACACACACTTACATGAACTGACTGCTATTATTTAAATTCATAAAAATCATACAAAAAGTATTTAAACAATTACATAGATGCAAAAATATAGAAGCAAAACATTCTTAAAGTAGTAAAGTTTTTATTTAGTACGTACAACCTTAAAGTAGCTTGATACCTTATATTTGAAAATATTCAGTAATACTTTCAAAATATATGTACATATTTATAACGTCACAATATATTCATTTTTAAAATTCTCTTTTTAGTTGAGTAAAAAAAAAAGGAATTCATTTTGGCAAATTGATAACATTAACATTGTATATGGGTGCATTCGAGGTAACAAAAAAAAAATACATTAAAAATTAAAACAAATAAAAGAACAATACTGCAATCGATAATAATACTCACACACATACGTACGTATCTATGTAATTATAAAAGTCTGCAAAATTGACATCATCGTCATTATCGTCAAATAAATATGTTAAATTATCTTTTTTTTATACCTTTACCCAAATACATATACTTGATACAGAATTCAATATATAAAATCAAATGTGTATCATAAAACATCTCCAAATTGAGTACGTAGTGTAGTACGTATGTATAAGAAACATATAAACATTAAATCAAGTGCAAAAATTTTTCTACTAAATTCTACGTACATACATACATATACATACATACATATGTGTTTTCGCGTATGCTTTGCACATGTATGAGTACAACAAATTGCATCATTTGTAATCAGTTAATACCTATAACACATAAAATTGTATATAAATGAACACGGTTACCTAATTTTAGTTAAAAAATTGTTTTCTACATTTTTTTTTGCTATATTTTCATGCAAAATACAACAAATTATGTATCACACATGTACATACATACATGTGTGTTCTATAATTTGTACTTTTAATATTTAAAATTCATGGCACATTCATGGTGTCGTATGGTACATCGTATTTGATTCTATTTTTTGCCAACAAGTTTTTGTTTTTTTGCCTTTTGTTATTTTCGTATATTAAAGTTAAAAAATAAATATTACTCTAAAGACATACGTTTTTACTACTTTACTTTGTTTATTATTCGCAATCATCATCATCATCATCATCATTATTATTATCATTTAAATTCATTCCATTTTAAAATGTATTCATATCATACATGAAAATTTATAAAAGTAAAACAAAAAAACACATTTTAAAAATTTTGCATGCAAACTACCTAATTGCTCTTGATTTAAAGTTCATTTAAAGAATGAATGATTATCAGAAAAATGTCCATATAAATAACTTTTTACAATGAAAATTTATTGACTATGCTTTTAAATTATATATTAAATACATAAATGTGTATGTCCGGGTGCTAAATTATTCTCAATTTCGAATTTCAATAAATTTTGGATTTTATTTTTGAATTATTCAAAATTTGCTTTAAAAAAAAAAATTTAAAAAAAAAAAAAAACCGTTACAAAAATTCAATTTAATAAAAATTTTTCAAGTTTAATTTTTCCTAACGAAAAGAATTTTCTAATATACTCATATGAAAAGTATTTATTTACTTATATTTTTTCAAAAGAAAATATTTTTTTTTTACAAATTTCCTTTTTTTTGTTTGAATTACGTTTTTAGTAACGGAAAAAGAGTTTCTATTATTATAAAAAATAAAAAATAAAATTCATTTTATATGTGATTCTGATTATGTAGATATTATTTGTTCTCAGCTTACAAATAGAATATAATATTGTCTGTATTTTGTCGTACGATATAACAAGAAAATTAAAAAATATATTGTTAACAAATTGTTTGCAAAAAAACAAAAAAAAAAACAAATAAATTGTAAAGCAAAAGAATCAGGTAACCTTTAATCGAATAAAAATACAAATAAATTTTCAGATAATATGCATACACTCTACATAACAAAAAAATAAATGAAATGTTTTTTAATGTGCACATATTTATGTGTAAATCTTATCTTAAAACTATAAATTTATCATGCGTCACATGAACTTGAAATTACAAAAGACTTTCTTCCGTTTAATTCTCACCTTAAATCACAAGTGAAGAAAGACAAATAAAAAAAAATTATCTGAATGTAAGAAAAACAAACGACATAGAATATATAACTTTAACTTTGCAAATGAATAAAAATTATCATTGTACAAATATTTTTCTACAAGAAAAAAAAAGTTGTATAATCCCAATTAGAAACCTTCTACCATTCATGCAGAAGTCTTTTGCAGAAGCTGACAAAATTTCCATACAATTTCTTTTTTATTTGAGTATGCCATTAATAGAAAGGTTCGGCTTTCTTTGGGATTTTTTATTTTTGTTTTTTTAAAAAAGTTCTGAAAGCAATGCTTTAAATTTATGTTTTCCAAGGTGATCTTCTATACATAAAACAACGCATTTTTACTTGTCTATAAATTTATATTACATTTTTTTAAATTACTTTTTACTTTTCTAAAGAAGATTTTCTCATTTTTCCAACTGAGATGTTATACGTATGTATGTATGTATATACTCTATACACTTATGTGTATACTAGCTGTATGTATTGTATGTAGAACCGGATATCATGTACGTGTGTATGTACATGCGTATATTTATATTTTCTCGGATTATGAAGGAAAACGAAAAAAATGTACCATAAGAAAATTTTAAATGAAAAACCATCACATTAATTTCCCAGTTACCTAAATAGCAAAATAAAATGCATTTGTATTTAAAAAAAAGAAGACAAAAAAGAATTTATGTTTTATTTATTTTTTTGTTTTTTAATTTAATTTTCTCTCATTTAACACTTGATATTCTGATCTTTGATGTACTTAATTTAAAAAAGAAAAACAAAAAATGAAATAAAATTTCTTACATGCTATATGGATGTACATATTTTTTTTTTTTTTTTTTTTTTTTTTTGATGTACGAATAAAGATACTTATGATACTTGAGATGAGTTCATACAAATAATAAGAAGAATTGAAAAGATGTCATTTGCACACATTAACCCCCATCATACAAACATACATTTGATGTACATATACATATGTATTGTACATTATGTGATTACTTACATGCATGTATAAACTTCCGTCCATGCAATTGAAGAAAAAAAAAGTCATCTTTTGTTTTCAAATTTATACCATTGTTATTTGTATACATGATGTCTATGCAATTAAAAATTATATGAAGATAATATTGTTGATATCTTTTTTACATACATATGTTTATGTGAAAATATATAAACATGCTCTAGGGAACTATGATAATAATAATACCCCATGACGATATCATGATGATTCTAGCTGATGATGATGATGACGATGATGATGATGATGATGATGATAATTTAATACACAAACAAAATTTTACCTTAAATCAAGTTCATACTCATATATCATCATTATTGTTTTGTACAAATACTGAAAATTTTTTATTATCATATTACTATTGTACATTGTCAAAGGTAAGAAAGGTGATCTCTTTAAAGAAGTTTTTTTCTTTAAATTTTTTATTTTTTTATTTTAATGTATATCTAGTTAAAAAAAATTTATAACATGCATCCAATTGTATACATACACTGTTTAATGAAATTCATGTACGTTCTATATACATATATTTAGAGTATATATGTACATCAGTATAGAAGATGCAGATACTATAGGCGAATTTATATTACATCCAAGTCAAGTACATAAATATGTATGTTATAGCTGGTATATAGAATTGATGTCATTTCTTCTAAGATTTTTGATTGCGACATGTAGGTACATATTATATTCCATTCACTTGTCTTTTAAAAAGAAATTGTATATTATTTTGCGTGCATTATATATACACGTACCTTTTTTGGTATTCATGTCAACACGAAAACTAAAATTATAGTGCAAATTTCATATTGTATAAAGTAATAAAAAACCACACCATAAATTATCGCCAAAGATGGGAAGTACTGGGATGTACAAGGCAAAAATGTATTTTTTTTTTTTTTAATTTTTATTATTAATATTTATTTATTCTTCGTGATATTAAATGAGATACACCTGTTATCCATTTTGAATATTGTAATAAATATAGATAGTGTATTAGAAAAATTCGTTACATTTGAAATTTATAAAATATTCGAAACAAAGTAATTTAAATGTTTTTGATAATTTATATTTTTAACGAGTTTTGTGTTTAGGAAAATCGGAAAAAAAATTAGTATCTAGAAGGTACATTTTATACAAGAACCTTGAACTACAGCATATCACTTCTTTTTTTGTAATTGAGAAATTTTAATTGTACTTTCATTTAAAAATTTGAAATTTTGTTTTTTATTTTGCTTTCTATTTAGAATTTTAATTTTTTGATAAATTAATAATTTTTCAACACCTACACACTTACTTTAAAAAAAAAAAAACGCAGATAACACACTACCAGTACAGTACTACTTATTATTATTCATTTTCTTGTAAATTTATATGAATTCATGTATACAAACATATATCAATGTTTTTCTGATACCAAATTTGTATAAAATAAAATTTTCGTTATAACATAAGTACAGCATGTTTATATCATGTTATTTTTTATCATATTTAATGTACATTAAATGCACGCGTTTACATGTAACTTTTTTTTACATACAGTATATGCATAATATTTTTAAAAAAATATTTAGGTAAGTATGTAACATTCAACTAGTTAATAAATATCAATACTATACATACATGCATATGCGTTAAATAATAAATACTAATTTTTTAGAAAATTATTATAAGTATATACATTTAATAAATAAATATGATGTTATTTTCGTGTATAGATAACATAGATAATGTTATCTTCATACATATATGTACATATATATGTAAGTCATGTAGATGATATATGTATGTATGTACTTTGATGCATGGATGCGTAAAAGCCATTTATACGCATATATACTTTAGTATACATGTGTCCGTACATATGTATATATGTATTTAAGCAAAATAGGTATGTGTATAATAACAACATACCAAAATAAGTGGTTTGTAAGAAAAATTTGTTAAATTTACAAATGTGGCATATATCTTTTTTTTTAGCATTTAAACATATGTTTTTTATTTAATTTGCCACATTTTAAAAAATAAGGTAACATATACATATATGTATTGCATTTGAAAGAAAAAAAAAACAAAAAATAGAAAAATATTTTTCTCTTTTAAAATTGGAAAATATTTAATGTATATAAGCAATATGCACAATTTGTATCTTTTACACAATCTCTATGCTTTATGACTGTTACTTGATATGAAATAAATAACACATATCATAAACAACAAGTGTATATTACAAATGTATATATAAACATTTTAAAAATCTTTTTAAATTTCTATAAATGTTGTAAACACGTACATATCAGTAGTAATGAGCACAATATTATGTCAAATTTTTATGTTTTCCTAACAGATATGTTTTTATTCGTTTTATATGAAAATTAAAACAATTTTCAACACAAACTTTGACTAGACTTTAGCTTAGTATTCCCTCCAATATTTCCTATCTTGTGTTGTTTTTGATCTAATTTATTTGGTAATCCATTATGGATAGTTTTTTGGACTTCTACCAGTGGCTTGTGGGTAAAGCATTAAAAACTGACCTTTTGATTCTTTCCGGCAGTATTCTTGTAAGATGTTCTACATAGCTATTATATATATTTAAAGCTTTCATAAATCTCACAATATCTTTATTTTCTATTCATTCTTTTTATTCATGATATATTCTTTTTTTTCCATCTCTCACGTTAAACATTTTAATTAGAGAATTAAATTTAATAAAAATTTAAAATTTTTTCTAAAATATAAAAAATTTGTTTTGGTATCTTTGGAATGTTTTTTAAATAAATTATTTAATTATAAATTTTAATTAGTTTTAATGTTTCAAAAAAAACAAAAAAATATGCAATTCAATACTTTATTATGTAAACACAATTTGTTTATACATATACGTGTGCATAGAAACAAACAACGTACATATAAATAATATCATAGATAACTAGAAGACCAGTGTAATATACAGATATTTAAAAAAAAAAAATAAAAATTTTGAAAAAAAAGTTAAAAATGCATAAACAGTAAAAAGAAATTAAGAAAAATCATTGCACAACATTTTTATACAAAGGGTACCGAATCTAACCATGTAATTATGTTAAGAAAACTTGGCAAATTATTATCTGGTATTAAGTTGATTTCTTCTGGTAGATTAGAATGCATATCCGTATATATGTGATATGTGCAAAATATACATATGTACGTCGTACTATAAACCATGAAAGAAAGATTGCACATTTGTACATCTATTATACATATTATATAAACAGTAGATATATACATAAATAAATTATGTTTATTTGTATGTGAATTGTTTTTTTTTTTTTTTGTTCGTAATTTAAATATTCTTTTAAGATATTTTCTATTACTAACAACAAAGTATATATTTTAATTCTATGTGATATAGGAGATAGAAAAATAAAAGTAACCATCATGGTTGGATTTCAAACGGCGATAAAATAAACGACATAAATGATGTAGTATAGAATTATGTAACGTACGGATACATACATATACGTATACATATACAAATACCAATGTACCATGATACACAAATATATGTAGTGTAGATAGTAGAATGTTAGTTTTCCATGTAATTTTTTACCTTTTCAAAATGAATAAATGTACGTATGAAAATAAAAGGTATTAAAAAATCCTTGTACGTTAGCGAATGTGTACAGGCACATACATATGTATATATTGTGGATACGTATATTATACAAATTGTTCATGCACACATTTGCATAATAGTCAGACATGTATACATATCTGAAATATACAACGTATGTATATCGTATATACAATATAATTGGTTACGTATATTAAAATTAAATGATGATATTCACCAAGTTAGCACTTTTCTCAAATGCATACGCACATTGATAATGCTTACAATATAACATTTATAGAATAAAAATATTACAAAAAAAAAAAATAATAATAATAATATAGAATAAAATAAAATAAAATATTAATAAAAATTTCACAGTAAAATATTCCTGAGACGACAACAACAAATACATATGTATACGATCATGATATCTATTCGTTTTATTTTAGTATGATATCTAAAGATCTGTTCTTATAAATGTACATATGTATGAAATGTAATTTTACGAAATATGTATGTCAATATTTTCTGAATGAATTTTATATTGCTTAAGCACATACGTATACATATATACTTATGTATATAATCTTCGATGAGATATTCTTTTTCTTAAATATTTCATTTTTTTTTTTTTAATTTAACGTATTATGATGTACATATGTACATATGTAAGTATATACATTTGGAAAAATATTCAATACAAAAAAAAAATAAATAAATAAATGTTGAAATCCATAAAGAAGTTGGCAAATTATATAATATCTTTGTAAACAAAATTTCCTTTCTTTTACGTTGCACACATACATATGTATACATATGCACATGTACATATGTATTTTTTGTTAATTTTATTTTAGTAGGTAATAACGCTATGAAAATAAAATATAAACATAAATTTAAATAGATAGTATATAATATGTTTAAATTTTGTTTCCTATATTATAATTATACATATGTTGTTGAAATTAATCACATTGCAATTTTAAGTAAATGTACGTATACCAAACATAAATATATTACAGCAAATATAAATAAACATATATTTTGCATATCTTCAGTACATCTATACATTTTCACGAGTGTATGCGTGTGAGTTTATACATATGTATGTATGTATGTATTCATGCATTTTTTATGATCTTATCAACTGTGAAAAGCTTTTCCATTATCATATAATCAGAATGTCTCAAAATAAAAGTCAATCAAACAATTTTTAAAATTCAAACTGATTCTAACTAAAAATTATTCTAGATCCTTTTCTATCTATTGAATCTATTCTTTCTATGTAAATTAACATTTTTTTTTGATACGCATAACATCTTATTTAGGATAATCTTTTGAGCCAATTTAAAATATCTATTTCAGTCTACTACATAAATATGTACTTATATACGGGATAAATTTAGAAGAAAGTGAGGGGTCTAAAACGGTTTTATAATAGAAACATTCTTAAAAAAAATGGTCTATGTGGTATTTATTATGTGACAACCTGTATATAGAGTGCAAAAATATTGTATTTACCTGTATATTTTTATACACAGGCATATTGATATAAATTAGAAAAAAATTGCATACTTTTATTCATTTTATTATGTACAAACATTTATTTGTGTTAGTGCATACGTATTAAAATGTGTGCACACATCCATTGTATATCCATATTTAAGATATAGAAAATAATTTTTGAACGAATTTTATTTAACATAAAATCAAATGAAATGTTGATAGTGATAAAAGACAAGAATGGTTTTTTACCATTACATGTTATGGTATTAGACATTGAATATGTATAGAGATGGTATCAATATCAAAAGTGTATATTATAATAATGAAATCACCTTCATTTTATGATTGTGCATGCATTTTAATGCATTTCAAACAGTATATTGATATCAAAAATGGTCTAGACTTTAAATAAAGATATTGCAGTATATGGTAATATGATGGTACTAATAATAATGATAATAATAATAAAAATAATTTTTCCAACAAAACAGATACGACATATACTATATACCTTATATACATGTATTTGTAAAAGAAAAACCTATTTTCTTGAAAAAAATAAGTGTAAAATTGTTAAAAAAATTCTGGGAAATTTACATTATTATTTACGTATACATATGTACATATATAGACTATCGTTTATAATATACTATATACCGATTAGGAATATGAGTACTTGTATAAATTACCAATGTGTATTTTATTTTCCTATTCTAAACGTATACATACATATCATCTTATATGTACATATATGGTCGGTTACCAAAACCATAATCATATAGTATGAGATTAATAAAAAATTGAAACTGTTAGACATATATTGCTCCGTATAAATAAAATTATTGTTTTTTAGATTAAAAATGATTTTTATTCGTTAAATTAAATTTTACGATTTAAAGTATAAAAAAGACAAAAAAAAATTGATATACTCGCCGAGATTAAATTATGAAGATTATATTGAATTTATGTATTAGGAAAGTATTAACGCGTATAAGGATATATGAAATAGAAATAATTTTTAAAGATACATAATATGCAATTTGTTAACAAAAATTTATGAAACCCTATAAAATGAATTTTAGTTTAATATTTTATTTAAATTATGATAAGATCTTTAAGAAATTTATTAACATATTTATTTATTTACATTTTTTTTAACAGAACAGAAGAGGATTAAACAAATAATGTAGTTATTTTCGTTATGAGGAAACGGATGTTAGAAAATTTCAGGTTATACTTTAATTGCGTTAATTTGTTTCTTTTTGCATATTACTTGGAGCGTCATATGATGCTGGACCAAATTAATTCATCATTCAAAATTTGAATTAATATTCTTTTAAAGGATGGTTAATAATCTCATAGTAGAAAGGGATATATTCAATATATTAATATCAGAAAAAAGAAATTATTTATTCAATTACATATTCATACACATATATTTATTCATATAAGTCCAATATATATATACAATCGACACACATGTACATACATATAATTTATTTTTAATTTTTAAATGGAATGCTATTAAAATAAAGTAAATATATACAAATAATGTAAATATAAATAATTTTATAAGTAAATGATAAGTTTAAACAATATTATAAATATACTAATATTTCGATAATCAAAAATATTGCGTATTAATACATATATGTACAAAATTTCTTCTGCTTTTAGTTATGTAACGAAAATAAAATAAACGAATTCAGAAAGCCTATGTATAACATTAAAAAATTTAAACACAATTCATAAACAACAAAAAATAATATTAATTAATTGCTAAAATGTTAATATTTTCATTTTTTTCTACTATTTATTTATTTAATTACTTTATTTATTTTTTAGATTAATTTAAAAAATCTAGAATATCCTGTTGAGATAATGCATTTATATTTTTATTATCATTTAGTTTTTGTTGCTCATTTTGCGGTTTCATCATTAGATTATTTAATGAATTCAAATTATTTATATCATATGGATTTGATAACGTTGATGATGATGTTTTCATTTGATTCATTTGAATTTTTGTATTTGTATTCGTTGTTGTTGCTGAAGAATTTTTAAATCCATCGAACGGATTAAGGGAATTTAATGAACTCAAATTTATATTATTAGTTGAAATTATTGATTTTTGTACTTGCTGCTGTTGTTGATGTAACTGATTAGACCATAAATTAGTAGTATTATTCGCCGATATGTTATTATTTGAATTATTATTTATTCCCATGGACGATGTTGTTTGAATAAAATTATTATTATTTGCAGTAACTAAGGGCTTAGTTTGAAAATTATTATTATTATTATTTTTATTAACTGACGGAAATGGCGTATAAGCCGAAGTATTAGTATTATTATTTGTAACACTTGTAGTAATTACTATAGGACGTTGTGTTGTTGTTGATAATAAAGACTGATTGAATTTATTTAAATTTACATCAATCATTGCAGGAACGACATTCGATTTAACTATAGGATTTAATCTATGAAAAAAATTGAAGTTAAATCAATATTATTTTAAATAAAACATAGTTAAGAAGTACTTACGATTTAGGTTCATTCGACTTTTCAATTTCTATTGGTTTTGAATAATTAGGTGGTGGACTAATTCGAACATTCGCAAAGACGTCTTCTATTGGTGATGTTTTCGTTGAATTACATGATGATAATTCAGTTGAAAGTGATTCGGCTGGATCCAATGTACTGAATGAGGTAGGAAAAAAAAAATTAAACATTTCAGACAAAGAAAAACAAAAACGATAATTCAATTATGAATGCATACCCAGAATCTTTTTGTATTGTACTTAATTGCTCTAATTTAATTCTTTGTTCGGTTTCAACTTTACCAACCATTTCTTTAACAAGTGTTATTATAGAATTAAACTGATTTATTGTTAAACCATTTTCAATGCATAATGGCATTAAAAATGGTATAATTTTCGATGCCATCACCTCTTTTGTAATACCAAGTTTTGAATTTGTCATTGCAATTTTGTAAATACCTACACAAAAAAATAAAAATATTTTTGAAAAATTTTGATATTTTCTATACTTCGGCATAAATCTTAATGGTTTTCTTCTTCAGATTTACCTGTTATTGCCATTAATACAGCTGGTTCACGACTTTGTATTTGTGTTAAAAATGGCAATATCTCATCTAACACCAACCATTTATCTAAATTTTCTAATAATTTACCAATGCATAATAAACAATTAACTTTAACTGATATATTTGGACTATTTATACATAATTTTTTTATACGTGGTAATAATGCATTTTTAGTTGAATTGTAATCTAATAATGATGAAAATGTTGGTAATATATTTAAACATAATTCTTGCATTTGTGGCATATCACATTCTAATGCTCTATATAACATTGGTAATATATTCATTTTTATATCATCAGATGGTGTTAATTTTAATAATATATCCATTTTTTTCATAAATATTAATAAAATTTGTATTGGTTCTTGTAATTTCATAACTGGTTTTAAATGTGGTAAAATTTCATTTTCATATTCTTTTTTTGTACATTTTTCAGCAATTAATAAAACATTTGGTAATACGAATGGTATCATTGGTGAATTAACAAATTCTTTAATTAAACATGGTAATATGTGTTGTAAATTAATACGGTGTGGTAATGTTGTTATTATTTGTGGTAAACCTTTATAAAATTTTGATTTTTGTAAATTATCCCATTGATATAATGAATCTAGATAGCTAAGTGTTTTTACGCACACATCATCAAAGAAAGGAATCTAAATAACAGAAAGACAAAAATATAAATAAATAAAAATGTAATGAAAATATTTATTTTGATACATATTTTTAAAAAAAAAATGTGTGTATACACAAAGTGTTTCAGAACAGCTGAAAGATCTCAGATGAGGTGAATTAGGAAGGAAAGGGAACAAAATCATTCTGGGACTATATAAAAATATACACATATGCAAATGAATACCTTTGATAATTCGTGTAATTTTGGACGATGTTCAGGACCTGGATGAAGCAAAGATTTTACAAAATTAGATAGTCCAGATGGTATGCATGATAAATTTGGATATTTTCCTTTATTCAAATCATCAGCAAATCTTCTAAAAGAATTGTAATCTTTACCAAATAATTTGATTGGTTTACCACCCGAGTATATTGCATAAATTAAAACTCCTAAAGACAAAAATAATGAAGAGAATTTAAAAACAAATTACAATTGTTATTTATAGTATTACCTAATGCAAATAAATCACTATCAGGTGTATGTGTTGAATTTAATGCTACTTCTGGTGCTGTATACTCTAAATATGGTTGTGTTAATGCATGCAATGTTGAATTATATTCCTGATACGGCCAATATAATTTACCATCATTTGTTATCTGATGTGGAACACAAAAATCAAAGCCAAAAATTTTCCAACTACCCTGTTTATTAATAATTATTGAATCCGGACAAAGATTACGATGAATTAATTTAACATCAGAATGCAGAAATGATAATCCTTCAGCTAATTGTAATATACCATGTTTTATTTCAACATCATATAATTTTTTATCATTTTTATTTAAATCATTATCATTATCGGTTTTTATAATATTCTGTGTTATATCATTATTTAATTTTTCATTATTTGTTAATAATAAATTAGCTAGACATGCATATATTGGTTCAGCAGCGAATGCCAATGATTCACGACTTTCTTCTAATGGATGTTGTACAGTTAATACATGAGGATGTCGTATTTTAGTTAATTGTTGTATTCCTCTTCTCAATATATCAAACATCATGTCACGATCTTCTTTTGGCCATCTTTCAAGTTGTTTCTTTTCAAATACAAACACAGATACTTCTTGTTTTGTTGTTTTTTTATAGCCATTATAAACTTTCCATAAAAGTCCTGCGGATAAAGTTTTTTGTTTTTTTTTTTTTTAAATTAATAAGTACATATGTAGGTATTGTTATGCCCAATTTTTTCTTTACTTAAGTTACAAAAATCGGGCATTAGTGTTCTTCATTTTTATTTTATTTTTTAAAAATACGTACATACATATATTAAACGCAATTTATTCAAAAATCAATTTTATATTTACCTATGCCTGCACTTGAAATTTGATTTAATACTTCATACTCCCGTGTTACTGGATTACCAGGTAAAACACCAGATAATTGTGAAACTGTACTACTCACCGATGAATATAATTTATTAAAAACATCCATTTTTTAATGAAATATAATTCAAAAAATAAAATTTGGATTTTTCACTTTTCACTTTGTATTAAAGAATTTTGTTAGAAAAAAGAAAAACCAAAACAGTTTGACAGGTTTCAATTTTAATTCAATAATTTTTTTTTATAAAATGCATATATGTATGAGTATGATGTATGAATGTATGATGTATGTATTTGTTTGTTGTATTGTGTACATCTTGTACGCCATATATTATATATATATATTATTATATATATAAGCCTTTATATATATACATATATACACATTACACATTTTTTTCGCTCAATCGCAATTCGCCGAAGAGTATCCAACAAATAACAATCCAACATCCAACTGAACTGATCAAAGATCCAACTCCGTCCGTCCGTTGGTTGACAAAAACAAACAAAAAAGTTAAAACGTTAAAAGTTAAAAAAAGTGAATATAAAAAAAACACACGTAATTTTTGGTGTTGCTTGTTGCTGTATTGTTACATTACACTCATCTCATTAGTGATTACAGTAATGTTACAGTCATTACTATTACAATATACTACATATATACTATATAGTGTATAAACATAAACTATAAACAAAAAGAAAAGGTATATCTATAGATTCCCGTATTTTTGCGGATTTTATATTATATACCTAGGTTATATTATATTTTAAATGGTATCTAGTATCTATTAATTTGAAAAAACAATTTATTAAATTATTAATCCATAGTTGATTATTTTTTAGATCTCAAAAACAAACATAACCGCTACAATATAATTTATTGTACTATTTTTGCAAAGCAAAACAATTAATAATTTTATTAAAAATGGACAGAATTGGTAAAAAGGAAAATCTTAAACTTATTTACACAATGTGTTTAAGAGAATTAAATACAGCCAAAATAAACATTGATATGTGTATTCAGAAGGTACCTAATTACCATTATATTTAAGATTTACCTATAATTTAAAAAAATATGTATTATATTGAATTCTTTATTTTTCAGGTTAATGATAAGGCATTATTTATTTCTGATGAACTTGAAAAATCTCATGATTCTCAAGTATATTTATTAGCATATGATAAGGCATTAACTGATCTATCACATATATCAGATTTTTTACGTAAATTTAATGTTAAATGTGAATTAACAATATGTAATAAAAATGATGAATTTTATTCTAACAAATTAAAAGACATAAAAATAAGTAAAAGGCAACAAATACAAAAATCGGATCAATTCATATATTCTAAACCAAATCTTGATAAATGTAGGTACATGTGTAATTAGGGTGACCAGAATGTCTCTTTTAAAGAGTACATGTCCTCTTTTTTAGTCGGGATCTTTTTTACTCTTTTCTTCCTTATATGTCCTCTTTTGTCCTCTATTTTTTAGTAACATTATTATTTATTATAGTTTTCTTCAACGGTTTTTTAATATCTTGTACAACATTTATCAGCTGAATTCTCATACCATGTTTCTCATTTGCTGAACGTCATTAAAGTATTTTTTTTTTGCCTTTACCAAAATGTCATGAAAAATGTATCTAATCAAATCTAATATTCAGAAACTTACAGAGTAATATTTTACAGTAAGCATGAAGCTTATTGTCAAAATTAAAAATAATTCGTAATTTTGTGAAAATTTAAATGTAGATTTAGCTTATTTAGATTTTGAAATACTGTCAAAAGTCAATCAATAGATCAATTATCAATGGTTTTAATTTTAATTGAGAGCGATTAAAAATATCGTCGTATAGTGTTTAAACTGGTAAAGTTGAACAAGTATTCGATCTCTAAAATTTCTGTCTTCTACAATACAACCTAAATTATAGATAATTATAAATTAAGGACGAAAATTCCAAAAAGGAAGTTCGTTGTTTCAGATGAATTTCTTGCTCAATACAAATTTTTTTCAAAAGTCAAAGCTCGAAATATGAAGCAATTTGCACTGTTTGCATGGCTGTTGTTTCAGTGGGAAATAAAGCCCGTTTTTATTTAAAACAGCACTTAGAATCAGCGAAACACAATACGGTTTGCAGAATCAACAATGAATATCGAAAATTATTTTACCGAAAAATTTTTTAAGTTGGATATTATTTGTTAATAATAAACGAATTGTTTTGATTTTTTTATTTTATTTTGTTATGTCGTCTAAATTTTGAATAAAACCGTGTATTGATTTTACATCAAATATATTCATTAATGCTTTTTTCTTGAACATTGCATAGTCCTCTTTTTGTCCTCTTTTTCTATTTTAAAATGTCCTCTTTTTCTCAGTAGCAGTTCTGGTCACCCTATGTGTAATAATACATTGTAGTCCCTGTTAAATAAATTTTTTTTTCGATTATCATGTAAAATATTTACAAAAAAGAAAAAATTAAATTTATTTATTCTTATAGATAAGGAAAATTCTATGTTAGAATGTATTATAACATTTGTGAAAGATAAAACGAATGGGCTGTTTTATGTGAATGATCGTGAAAAGTAAGTTACATGCATATATGTACATATGTACATATTTCTTTAATAAAATAAATAAGTAAATAAATTTCATTAAACTACATATATTGTATTTTACATTTGAATTTAAAAGCTCAAAATATATAGAATGCGTAGAAAAATTAAATAAATATAAAAAGAATAACCCAAAAATATTAGACCACTATCCATATGAAGGTGAATTATTTGGCTTAATTATTGACGATTATATGTTTAGAGCTGTACGAGAGAATGATGAAGTAAGTAAAAATGTTTAAAAATGTTTACTTAATTTTTATGTACAAACTTTTTTCTATTTATAATATTTTCAACAACTCATTCGATTGATTTCAAATACTAAAAATATCAATAATACATATACATATGTGTAAATGCATGTTTTTATTCTAATTTTGTACTTATAGTATTGTATTAGAAATGATGGAACAATTAATTCATATAAAGCATATTTGATTGATACTGGTGAAGTAATAAATGTTACACCGAATAATACGAAAGTATATTCGCTTCCACAACAATGTATTGAATTACCTGGACAAGCAATCTTATGTAAATTAGAAGCGGTAAAAAAAAAAAATAATTGCATATCATATTTTTCTATTACAAGAAAAAAATAAATAAATAAAAATAAAATATTAATGTTAAAAAAATTTGTTTTTCATTTTCAGTTCAACTCGAATAATAATATCAACGTAGAAGAATATCTTGAAAATAATCTTTATATAAAAACTAAGTTCATTGTATTCAAAAATGAGAAGTAAGAATATTAGTTTTAATTGAGAAAAATTATATACTCATATATACAATATTTTTTTTTACTTTTAGCTCAATTATACACGTAAATTTAATACATGACACAAATCCATTTAAAAATTTTTTACTAAATGGAGATAACAATAATATGGAAGTAAGTTAAGAAAAAAACATCTTATGAATTTTTTAAATTCATTTTTCACTTTAGGTAGAAGAGAAAACAATTTTAGATCCATATCAACCATATTATTATAGAGATGATAGCGTTTGTAATACAATATCAAATGAAATAAATAATTCATTCTCGAATAATATAAAAACTATTCACACTGTACACAATCAACAACTGATATATAATAACATTCCAAAAAATTCTAATAATTTAGAACCCTTTTACGAAAATAATTTAAATAAAATAAATCATATTAATGAAGAAGAAACAGAATTAATCGATTTTAATGATTCAATAGAAAATCATATCTTGTATGAAAATATTCCTTCCACATGCAATAATACATTAAAACAACAAAATAATGAACAATTTAATTTATATTCAATGACATTTTCAAATGATCGTAATGATAACAATGATCAAAAATTACAAAGTAATCAACAACATCAAAATGAACAAAGTGAATTAACTAATGAGGAGTTAGCAGAACTTTATGCGGAACCATTAAATACGACAAATCCTTTAAAAGCTGTTCTCGGTTATATACCAAAAGATGATAAAAGAATTTGTCGTTTCTATGATCCAAAAACAGGAGCATGTTTTAAAGGATCACGGTGTAAATTAGAGCATGTTGAAAAATTTCCCGGTAAGTAATTTTACTCCTTTTTTTTGCTTCTTCTGATCATTTTTGTTGCTTATAAATTTGACTTTATCTTGAATTTGTTTTTTATTATTTTTTTGTAGACGGTTGGACATGTGATAAAGCTGAGTTATCAATTGATATTCGAAATAAAGTTATTTTACCACCAAAGGGAAATATTGTTAATTTATATCCAACATATGTAGTTAATATGGAATATTTTTACGCTCAATATTGTTCAAATGAATTATTACATGACAGAAAAATCAAAGATCTTATATCAAAAATGAATTCAGAAAAAGAGAAAACACTTTATAAACCATTGGATGGTACACCAGGTATTAAAAAATAAATTGTGAAAAAAATCGTTTTTTAAAGTTTATTTTTTTACTTCTTCTCAGTTCAACTTCAATTAGTTTTAGCAAAACAAAACAATGTTTGGTATAGAGCACGAATAGCTGAAGTTTTAGATGATTTTACATACAAAGTACGTGTATTTCATAAGATTATATTTATTGACGTACTAAAGAACATTCGTTTAAAATTTTTATTTAAAAATTAAATTTATGAATTTATTTTTTATTTATTTTTTTCAAAGGTATTTTCTGTTGATTTTGGTGCCACAGAGATCCTTACATTTGACAAAGTACGTAAATGGGAAACAAAATTTGATTATTTACCTTTTCAAGCAATTAAGTGTCAAATAGTTGGTATTGAAGCAAAAAAAGAGAATTCATTGAAAAATTTGGATATAGAACAATTAAAAAGGATGATATTAAATCGAGTGTTAAAAGCTGAAATTATGTAAGTTAATATTATCACAGTAATTTATATTTTATTTCTTTTAAAGAATTTCATGAAACACTATTTATTTAATATGTATGAGTTTTTAATTTTTTCTTGTTTTTATTCTGTTGTATTTTTTAAAAATAGAGATATCGTGTACGATGATACGTTGTTAATACAATTGTATGATGAAGATGGTTATAACATTGGTGAACAATTAATTTTAATGGGTTTTGCAAATGAAAAGCAAACAAAATTTGTGTGTTCAAATCAATTATTGCCAGGCTAGAAAACCTGAACTTTTCTCTTTAATTTTTATGAAATTACATTTTTTGTTTGTATCAAATAAAAGAAATGAAATAAAAATATGAATTTAAAAATAATAATTATTATACATATGTACAACTTATACAAGACAATGAAATAAAGAAAAATTTAAATAGGAATTGGGTTTCATAGACCGAAAAGATTTTTTAACTCATCCATTGACAATTTACTACCAGTATCGCTTTTAACACCAGTTAATACTTCATTAGCAATATTTAATTTGTGTTCTTGTAATAATTTTATGCGTTCTTCAACTGTATTTTTGCAAAAAAATCTGTAAAAAAAATATGATAAATAAAATTTAAAATCTAAAAAATACATGAATAAAAAAAACAAGACCAACTTATAAATGTAAACAGGTTTTTTTTGACCAACACGATATATACGATCTGAAGCTTGTGCTTCTAATTGAGGATTCCAGTGTAAATCAATTAAAAATAAATGGTTAGCACCAACTAAATTTAAGCCGACGCCACCGGCAGTGAGTGATAGAAGCATAACTTTTATTTTATTATTTGGATCGTTAAATTTATTAATAAGATCGTTACGTTTTGACACTAGTACAGAACCATTCAATGATATTGTTTCGATGCCATGTAATTCTAATTGATTTTTAATTATATTTAAAAATGATGTCCATTGTGATACAATAATTGCTTTATCGTTTGAGTTTAATATTTTTTCTTTGATAATTTGTAAAATCGACTTCGTCTAGAATCAAAGAAAAAAAGAATAGAAAAATAATATATTTAAAAAAAAATACTTGAATAATACCTTTGAGCTTGGGTGATTTAAACTAAAAATTGGATTTGATTTTAGCAATAATTTTGATGTTGCTTTGGTTAACATATTCTCATCGCTTGATAAACTTTTATCCTGGTCATTCCCAATTTCAAGTTTTTCGAGTTGTTGTACTAAATCAATATCCAAATTTGTACTACCAGAGTCACCACTATGATCTAAATTTTCCTCATGTAACATCTTTAGAAAAAGAAAAAAAATGTACATCTACTAACTTCATTGTAATTAGAAGTACTTACAGATTCTATTAAACCTGGATGGCAACATATTTGTCTAAGACGTAATAATAGTACTAACACTTCATAAGATTTTACTTCTTGATTATGACCATGTAAGCGAGGAAATAACTTTTTATACATTTTTAAATAATACTGACTTTGTGATTTTGATAATTTTGTTGCAAACGGGTCATCGTTTTTATTTTGTCGTTGTATTAAAAATTGTGCAAATAAAGTTTGTGAATAAATTAATATTTTTTGATAAACATTCATTTCATTTATATCTAATTCTACTTCTACAGTTTGCACATTTTTATCTGGCAAATTTTTTAAGATACCATTTTGTTGTAATTGTACTTTGGTCCGACGTAACATTAATGATTTCATTAATGTATTCAAACGTTGTTGTCCACCAGCAGACTTATTGTCAATCCATTTTTTCCAATGCTAATAAAAAAATCAGAAAAAAATAATTGGGGAACTTAAATGCTTATAATATTTTTAAAATTAAAACTTACACTTAGATCATCGAATGGTGTACAACGTAAAAATTTTATTATACCGTATAAATCAAATTCACGATTTTGTATTGGTGTACCTGTCAATGCCCATCGGGCTTTACCACGTAATTCGCATGCAGCTGTGGATGCTAAAGTTTTATGGTTGCGTATAATATGAGCCTCGTCTAATATAATTCTTCTCCATTTAATAGCACCAAGTAAACCTTGCGCTTCTCTTGTTAAAATATTATATGTCGTAATTACCATATCGTATTTAGCAAGTCGACGTGATTTCTCTTCTCTATTATTACCGTGATGTACACAAATATTTAACGAATTTCTCATTGTATGATTGATTACTTCATATTCCCATTGACGTATAAGACTAGCAGGACACACAACTAATGTACCACCATCATGATCTACAAACGTATGTATATAATAAATTTATAATTTACGACTGTGGGTAATAATAATATTTATTAAATTACAATCTTTACGCCCTTTTGCATGCCACACTCCACTCTTTTTAGCACTATCATTATCGTCTGAATTGGACTCGCTGTCACTATTTTCATCTTCATATTCACGTGTCATTAATACTAGTGATATCATTGTCAAAGTTTTACCTAAAACATGTATTATATTACAAAACATGTTTTCTTCTCATTCAATAATTCATAAAAAAATTTTAAAAATATATACCAAGGCCCATATCATCAGCTAATATTCCACCATGCGGTTTTTGTTTCTCTCTCCAATTCATCCATGCCAAAGCATGTTTTTGATGGTTCATTAATGAAATTTTAAGTGATTTTGGTTGTTCGGCTAAAACATCTTCACTTGGACATGTTTCAAGTGAACCATGAATATCTTTTAGTCGATCAACAGTTATAGCTTTTTCTGCAGTGAATGCGGCTAAACCCTTTTTCCCTGTAAACTTTGGTTGAATTGCATTTGCTGCAGCTGATAATTCTTCCCAAGTTGGTGCCTTTGATGATGATGCAATTGGATTTGAGAATTTATCTATAACTAATGTTGATACAAATTCAGCTTGTTGCTTAATTTTTTTTTTTAATTCATCTGTTCTGCTTGACATTCGTTCACCCTTATCAGGCAAATTAGGACCGACTGTATTAATTAAATTTTGACACACAGCTAATTCACTTTTTAAGTCTTCTAATTTTTTTAATTCTTTATTAAAGTATTCTTGAGATACTAATTTTGTACGTTGAAGCGCTGTGACTGGTACATTTTGTTTTTTTGGTGTACTACAAGCATGACCTAATGCTGTAGTAATTTTTGGCTGAATAAATTTATTTTCTTCGAAATTGATATCATTATTTTCTTCCTTTGAACTATCTAATTCGATTATTTCATTCGTTATTTCTTTAATTTCTACTGAACCATCTGATTCCTTATCTATCTCTTTAAAAACTTCATTTTCTTTTTTATTTTTTTGTGCTAATAACAAATCATCTCCATATAATGTTGAAGAATGTTTATTTTTAATTGACATATTAAAAATAAAACTAGATTTCCGTCGATTAATTGGCGGTATTTTTCGTATTTCCCTACATGTTGCTGTATCTGTAGATTCGATTTTATTCACTGATTTCGTTTTATTACTACTTTCTGGATCAATACTATGAAGCTCTTCTTCAGAATCTGATGTAAAATTTGATTGTGATTCTAGATATTCTTCACTTTGTTCAATTGATTCTTCATCTTTTTGATTTTTGACTGATTTTGATCCATTTTTTTTCAAAACATTAGTTAAAAGAAGATTTTTTTGATTTTGATTTATTTGAGGACTTTCTGGTATAAATTCTTCGCTGTTATCATTATCAGATTCATCGATACTTAATGATTCATTTTTATTTTCTTCATCGCTAATATCGCTATCACTGTCACTAGTTGATAAGGTTGAAGATCTGAAATTTAATATTCCTATACTTCGACGAGTCCGTGGTGATAATGCTTCATTCTCAATTCTTTGTTCTTCAATATCACTTTCATCCTCACTATCAATAATTCTATTTCGTTGTTTATTTTTATTAACTTTACGAATTATTTCCTCGCCATCTTTGCTATCATCAATTTTACTAATTTCTTCTGAATAGATATGAATTATAAATTATGAAAATAAATCCTAATTATGCATATAAAATTATCTTACCATTGGATTCTTTAATGCTGTACGATTCTTCTTCATCACCTTTATCAATTAAATTAAAAATGGAAAATTATTAATTTATAAAAAAAATATTTTGGAGAAATGTAGAAATGAAGTAATAAATTTCAACTTACTATTAGTGGGTGCTAATGAGTTACGATAACGCGAAAAAGACATTTTATGTCTTTGTTGAACGCTATTTACCTATGGTCGATGGTTCACTTTAAAACGCGTTTTCGAAAATTTAAAAAAATTTTTATTTACAACCTAATCAACTTTTTTTTTTAATTTATTAAAAACAATGAATTATTTACTACGAATAATGTATTGAGCAAATATAATTTCTTTTACTTCAACTAAAAATTAAATTAATTAAATTCACAGAAAACTAACAAATCTGAAATCTGGACTTGAAATTTGAATTAATTTAAAATTTAAATTGAATTAACTGTAGACAAAAAGCCGCCTTAAACGAACCTTAAATTTTTAAACAAAATAAGAAAAAGAAAAAATATTTGAAAAAAATATAAAACAAACTGGAACTGGAACATGAACTGAACCAAAAAATGGCGCGATGTATTAATGGACTTACCAAATATCAAGTTCTTGAAATTAAATTATGTTCGAACTTGGTTTGAGTCAAAGAGTATATATGTAGAGGGCGTGTCCGATTTGAAAAATGTCCTTACTATTCCCCAAATTTCCTTACTTTTCCCTTTGGTACTTTTTTTTGGCGTTCGAATTACATTTGTGTCAACTTTAAATAGACAGTTGTCATTCACTCATTTGTTTACAAATATTTCTATTAATGGTTTCAGCGTAAAAATAGTTTCACAACAATATGAATTATCGTAAGAGTATGATTTTAATATTATTATGTTTAAAGATGAGTGTTTCATTTATAATGTACGCGGAAAATGTTCTGAAAGTTCATGATCATCATCTAAAATGAAGCCAGCGAATATTACTAAAGATACATGGGTGTGTGTTATTTTGCATTGTGTGTGTACATATTACTATAAAAATTACTTATCAAGCGAAGTAAGGAACTGTCAAGTACAAGTCTACTATTTTTCTTACTTCGCCGAAAGTAAGTGGCGAAGTAAGAAAATTGTGTAATCGGACACAGCCAGAGTTTCCAATTGTAATCCCATTGTATATAAGTGCATTTATGTGTTCGAAATTTTGACAGTTTTATTACTTGGAAACTCTTTGAATATATACTTTTTGCGTGTAATGTACTTTTCTTTTCCATGGTCCCACATGTTTCCTTTCTCATATTCTTTGCAATTCGATGTTTTTGTTTGGACTTGTATGCATATACATATATGCACTTTTAATATATACATTAATTGTGTATGGCTATTGGTTAAATATGTTTAAATATGTTTATTTAAATTTTGACACTTATTTGTTTACAACGTTTAAAAAAAGTCAAATTGAAATTGAAAGCATTTTAGTTAATCGCACGTGTAGTTTATATGTACATATATAAGTATTAATTTTGCATAAATTATAAATATCATTTATATTCCTATCTATTTTCGTTTTATAAAAAAAAATTATAATTATGAGAAAAAAGAATACAGAAAAGAAAAAGAAATTAGAAATTATTTTTGATCCAAAATCACGAAGGTATACACAACTAATTCATAGTTGTTACTATACAGTTTTGTATTTTTTTTAAATTTTCTTTTTTACTTTTTTTAAAGAGAATTTTTAACTGGATTTCGTAAAAGAAAAAATGAACGTAAAAAACGTGCTAAAGAAGAACTTGAACGTTTAATAAAAGATGAAAATAAACGTATTAAACAGGAAATTAAAGATGGTTTACAAAAACAATTAAAAAGATCATTTCAGTCGGTCCCCGAAGTTGAACATATACTTAAAGAAGAAGAAGAAATCGAAAATGATGAAGCAATTGTAACAATAAAAGAAATTTCAATAAATGAATTAGCTGAAAAAGAAAATTTATTAGGACAAAATTATTTAAAATATGATGTAGATGAAAATAATGGAGAAGATAAAAATACAGATGATGATAATAATGATAACGATGATGAGGTTGACATGAAACAAAATTACGATAATGTTCCCGGAATGAGTTTAAACGTGAAAAATGATAAAATTAAAAAATCCATAAAGAATGAAAATGATGAAAAATCGACTACAAAAGAATTGAAAACGAAAAAAGATGTTAATAAGATTAAACAAAAACAAATGATCAAATTTATGAAGCACAATAAATTTTATAAAATTAAACAAAATTATGATAGAATAATGAATAAGCAAAAGGCAAAACAAAATCGTAATAAACAAATAAAGCAATTAAAAAAGGAGGGTAAAAAGAATCCAAAAAAATACATTGCAATACAAAATTCAAAACGTAAAGATAAAGATAAAATAAAAAAACGACGTAGGTAGTAATCAAGTAAATATTGATACATAATAAAATGTTAATAATTTACTGAATTTAATAAAAAAGTTTATGAAAGAATACATATATTGTTTTTTAGATTTTATTTTGGTTCTGATCTATTTTACATTTGATAGGAAATAATATAAGTTTCAGACTACTCTGGAGTAGATAAAATGATAAAAATAAAACGCGTTTAATATAATTTGCAATCTAAAATCTGATCCAGTGCAATCAAGATATTTTCTACATTGTAGTTTTAATAATTTCCGTTGGATATCGCTACAGTTACTAAAGAAGTAGTTCTCAATTTGAATTTTGTACTTAAAATGTCATTATTTTCGCGTCCTGTCAAATCCGTGTTTTGATTGAGGTTAACAAAAGTAAAATTTATTTAAGAATTGTTTTGGAAATAAACATTTTTTAAATTATTTATAAAATATTTGTGATTTTTGTGAAATATTTTCTAGTACTTGACCTTGAAAAGTAGGAAAAAAAAAAAAACAATGAGTTCTGGTGGTATGCTATACGGTGGAGATGAAATTGGTGCCATCGTATTTGATCCTGGTCATCATTCATTTCGTATCGGTTATGCACAAGAAGATACACCAAAAGCTGAGATTCCGGCAGTAGTTGGTGTTAGTCCAGAAGAGTCTGATACATCAATGGATTTAGAAACAAAAAACGATAATAATATAACACAAAGTAAATTTAAAAAAAAGCAATGAAAACGTTTTATTATTTATTATTTTAATTATGTATGTGCATAGTTCATATATCAATATAATTTTTAGGTTCAGGAAGAAAATATTATGTGGATACAGCTTATGTAAATGTACCTAGATCAAATATGGAAGTACAAACCTACATGAAAGATGGAATGATTGATAATTGGGATTTATTTGAAAAAATTTTAGATTATATTTATGGTAAAGTAATTTTATCTGAATCAGAATATCATCCAGTTTTATTTTCTGAAGCATCATGGAATGTACGAAATAATCGAGAGAAATTGACTGAATTAATGTTCGAAAAATATAATGTTCCAGCATTTTTTCTAGTTAAAAATGCAGTTTTAGCTGCATTTGCTAGTGGGAGATCAACAGCGTTAGTTGTTGATAGTGGTGCATCTCATACATCTGCTGTACCAGTGCATGAAGGATATGTATTAACACAAGCTGTTGTAAAATCACCACTAGGAGGTGATTATTTATCATTGCAATGCCGTCAACATTTAGAAGCCCAGGGGATTAATTTAACACCAGCATATGCTGTAGCATCTAAAGAATATGTTAAAGAACGTGATACACCACGTTTTACATTAAGAAAATTGCCAGAAAATTTAACACAATCGTGGCAAAATTATATGTTAAGAAGTTTATTACAAGATTTTCAAATGTCTGTTTTACAAGTATTAGAAACTCCATATGATGAAAGATCAGCTGCGCAAATACCATCTGTACATTATGAATTTCCAAATGGTTATCATCAAGATTTTGGTTCAGAACGTTTTAAATTAGCTGAAAGTTTATTTGATCATACAATGTTAGGTGCTGGTCAATTAGCATCAACTAGTGTTGGAATGTGTGATGCCGATGTAAGAATGTCATTATTTGGATCAGTTATAGTAACTGGTAATAATTTTATTTAATTATTTATTTTTTGTTTAAATATTAAATAAAAGCACAATTTGAAAATATATATTGTAAATTAAAATTCTAGGTGGAAATACATTATTACAAGGATTCCCTGAAAGACTAAATCGAGATTTACAACATCGTGCACCATCAAATACACGACATAAAATGATTGCTGCTAATGGTAGTGCTGAACGAAGATTTGGTGCCTGGATTGGTGGCTCAATTTTGGCAAGTATCGGTACATTCCAACAAATGTGGATATCCTCTCAAGAATATGAAGAATCTGGTAAAGGACAAGTAGAAAGAAAATGCCCATAAACGAATAGTGTTCACCATACATACATATATGTAAATTTGCATTTTTCTTGTGTAATTTTTGAAAGTAAAGGTTTTTTTCTTTAATTTCTACAATTATTGATTCATAAGAAAATAAATAAAGTGAATTAATTTTAAAATGTATTTTATTGTATTTTTATATTTAAAATTTAAAAAATCTTATTTTCAAAAAACAAAAAAATATTTTCTTTTATCGGTCCTTTTGTATTGCAGAAATAAATTTGTAAACATTTGTAGGGGTTTCGAATTTTGCATAACAACAACAAAATCAACTGATTATTGTCAAAATTATATTTTATATTTGTATTATATTTATAATTATATATATTTACGTATATACATATGTATATACATATGTAGTTATATGGTTATATGTCATGTCATCACTCATCTCATCAGTCAATTCAATATTACTGATATACATAATTGAAAAATTTCATATTATTTTGTAATTATAAGTAAATAAAGAATTTTGGAAAATAAATGAATTTTATATTTTACTGTTTATAAATAAGTAACAAATGTGGTTTACATAAAATTTTTTATTTTTAAAATTTGATTAAAAAAAAAAAAATCAAAATGTCGAGGCATAGAATTGTTCGGACTATGGATTACAAAGATGGTAAATTTATTAATTAATATTGTTATTGTTTTATTTTATCATTATAAAACACTGAAGGATTTACTTACTACGTACTCATTTATGTATGTTTGTATACACGGATGAAAGTGAAAGTTTTCAAATCTTGAGACATCTCGTGATATTTGTGTACCTTGATCTATGTATACCATGCATGTGTATTTATTACTTTATAGTTTATACTTTAATATGTACATATTCCATATAGTTTTTGTTTACAAATATGGAAATTTATGAATTGAACTTTTATGTAAATATTTTAAAAGTGTTTTAAATATTTATATACCTAATTTGTTAAAAATTTTCCATTAGAATATGATGGCTATGATGATGTTTATGGGCATTCAGTTGATGATGATAATTGTATATCACCAACGGATGCATCACAATGGATATATGATCGTGCTAAAGGACAACAAAGTATATCAGCATTTATGGCTAATAATCGTAATATACAAGAAGAAAATGAAGATGAAGGCGGAGATGATGATAATGATGACACAGAAGAAGAAGAAAAGAAAAGACGGGATTCAGAAAATTTTCAAATGCCTGTATTAGATGATATTGAACAAGCTAAGCTATTATCATGTATAGATGAAATACGTAGTGTTGTTGGTGATACAATATCTGAAAGGCAAATTGTTGAAACTGCAATGAAATATGAATATGATGTAACGAAAACTCTGGATGATATTTTAAATACATCTAATTCATCATCACGATTATCGAGCAGACCATTATCAATCACGGCAACAGGAGATATTAATACAACTGCAAAATCATTAAAGAACGTTTCTATTACGGCCAGCGGTAGTAGTAGTAGCTGTAGTACTAGTGATAATAAAGGTGATTTTATTTTTTAACAAAATCTTTCTAAATTGAATTTTATTAAAAGAAAAATACTTATTTTTTAAATTTTCTGTTTTTTTTTTCATGGCCTTTTTCCAATTAAATTTCATGTGCTTGTTTTTTTAATTTTGCAAAGGTAAGATTTTGACAAAAATGACAATATCAATAAGCAAACTAATATAAATAATATTAGTAAATTAAATGAATATTTGAAAAATAATTTAAAAATTTCCAATAATAATGACACAACAATTAATAAGTCAATGGGTTTTATTTTACCAAAATTAAACTTAAATAATTCACAATCTGTACAAAATGATATAAAAACACAATCAAAATTAAATCAATTTCTATATAATAAATTAAATAAGATAAATTCTACATCATCTATAAATGATTCGACAATATCAAATTCAACATTGTCTTCTACCACTTTAAAAAATTCCTTTCAACTTCCAAATTTAGGAAAAATTAATTTAAATTCTGTATCATCATTGAATACTAATGATGAATTTTCATTAAAAAATGTTCTCCAGAAAAAAACGAATTCTTCTATTGAAGAGAAAAATAAAAAACAAAATATTTACAATGATGATAATAATACAGCAACATTTATTGATTTAACAAAAATATTAACAAAAAATACAAATGAAAATGAATTAATTATAAATAATAGAAATAAAAGTCAAATAATACAAACAATAGAGTATGATTCAAATAAATATTGTCAAATTAATTTATTAAAAACTAATAATATAAAAAGAAATTTGAAATTATCATTTGGTAGACCATCAAATTTTGCTAAAATTTTAAATTATAAATATAAATGTAATAATACACCAATAATAAATCATAATGTAAAATTAAAAAATAATTTGAAACGTTTTACATTCGATACAAAATCACCAGATGATATAAATTTTGAATGGAAAAACAAAAAATAATAAAACTTGATTGTTTATTTTACGTTTTATATTAATTATAAAAAAATATTGTATATTAATTTTTTTTAATTGTTCATAATTTTTATCATTTTATATTATTTTCGACTATACTTATAAAGAAATTTCGTTTAAGCGTCATTAAAAATTTTTATTAAATGATCAGTTTGACTAGCTTGATTTCATAGTTAAAAACAAATTTTCTTTTTTAGTTTACGTTTTTTTTTGCAATTTTTTTTATTTAGGTATAAATTTTAAATTTGATATATTAGCCTTTTTTAAAATTCTTCGATTCAATTTGAGAAAGATTAAAGGTACATTAATTACAAAACAAACACAAGTCCAACAAAATAAGTGTCTGTTAATGATCTGTTTTGTTTAATTTGTTTGTTTATCACATTATTTTGCTTTTAAAATGAAAAAAAAAAGAGAAAATCGAAAAGTACAAAATATTAAAACAAAACCAACAGAAGCAAATAACTAAGTAAATAATATGGAAAAATATTTTGTTTTTGAAATGCTATTTTCTCTTCTATAGAAGAATAAAAAATAAAAAAAATTTATATATGAAAGGAATATACATATGTATTTACTCTTCTTCAACTTTTAATAAAAACAAAAATTATTTAGAAAAAAAAAATATTTTGTAGACAAGAAAAAATCATTTTAACTGTAGTTTTAAATTTTAAATACTAATATTGTAGAATAATTAAAAATAATAATAATAAATTTTTTGAAAAAAAAAAAAAAAATTGATGTTATGAAATTTGATTTTTTGAAAAAATAAAACAATATCGAGAAAATTTGATAATTTATCTTAGGTATGATACCAAAAATAATTGAAACAAAACAACAACAACCGAAAATTAGCTCCACAATAATAACGAAAACATCAACAACACCAACTCAGGGTACTGAAAAATTATTAATAAAAAAAGGATTTGATACTAATTATTCACCAAAAGTGCAATCACCATCTGTATCTGGTCGTAATACACCAGAACCAACATCAATACAATCATCAGATGATATGAATAATAAAATTGTTACTAATATTAGTAATAAGACATCATCATTTTTGTCATCAAAAGAACAACGCAATGCTCAACAATTATATGAAAAAGAACGTGGTAATGAAAAACAACAACTGCATATGGTTGTTATTGGACATGTTGATGCTGGTAAGAGTACATTGATGGGACATTTATTATTTGATACCGGTATGGTATCACAAAAATCAATGCATAAACATGAACAAGAAAGTAAAAAAATGGGTAAACAAAGTTTTGCATACGCATGGGTATTAGATGAGACTGGTGAAGAACGTGCTAGAGGTATTACTATGGACGTTGGTAGCTCAAGAATTGAAACTGATACAAAAATTGTACGTAAATATTTAATATTATATATATATTTTTACTAATTCAAATATTGCTACATAAAATTTCAAGGTAACGTTATTAGATGCTCCCGGTCATAAAGATTTTATACCGAACATGATATCTGGTGCAACACAAGCTGATGTCGCATTACTTGTTGTTGATGCAACTCGAGGTGAATTTGAAACTGGATTTGAACAAGGTGGACAAACAAGAGAGCATGCATTACTTGTTAGGTAAAACTATTTATCACCTTATTAATTATTAAATTTGTTAGCTTTTATTTATTTATTTTATTATTATTATTTTTTTTTTTAATAAAAATTTCCAGATCTTTAGGTGTTAATCAACTTGGTGTCGTTATAAATAAATTAGATACAGTTAATTGGTCTAAAGAACGTTTTGATGAGATCGTTTCGAAAATTCGTTCATTTTTAAAACAAGCTGGATTTAAGGATTCTGATGTTACATATATACCATGTTCAGGATTAACTGGTGAAAATTTAGTTAAAGATATTACAGAGCCAGAATTAAAAGCATGGTATAAAGGGCCAACATTATTGAAAGTTATTGATAATTTTAAAACACCAGAACGATCAATTGATAAACCATTTCGTATGTCAGTCACAGATATATTTAAAGGTACTGGATCAGGATTTTGTATATCTGGTCGTATTGAAACTGGAATAATTTGTGTTAATGATAAAATTTTAATTGGTCCAAGCCGTGAACAAGCACAAATAAAAAGTATTTTAATTGATGATATGCCAAAAACAACAGCATTTGCTGGTGATCAAATATCATTAATATTATCTGGTATTGATATTAATACAATATCAGTTGGTTGGATATTATGTGATATACAAAATCCGATACCAATAGCAACAAGAATTGAAGTACGTTTATTGGTATTTAATATAAAAGTTCCAATTACAATTGGTTATCCTATATTATTACATCACCAATCATCAATTGAACCAGCATCAATATGTAGATTAAATGCACAATTACATAAAGGTACTGGTGAAGTAATTAAAAAGAAACCAAGATGTTTGGGTAATAATTCATGTGCATTAGTTGAAATTGAAACAACTCGACCAATATGTTGTGAACGTTATGCTGATTTCAAAGAATTGGGTAGAATTATGTTAAGAGTTAATGGTGTTACAATTGCTGCCGGACTAATAACAAAAATTGTTAAATAAATGAAGGGATTTATAAAAGAAGAATAAAATTAAAATTACATACAATTACATACTTATATAATTTAAAACGTTACGTAATACAACGTAAACAATGGTACTGATGTTAACTTAAAATATAAAAATAAAATACAAATTGTAACTGTGTAAATACTTTTTGTATTTAATGCTGTTATATTTTATTTTTTCTTTTTTTTTTGTATTATTTATAAATAATGCTAAAAAATAATATCATAAAACAATAAAATACAAAAATTAAAAAAACAATAAAATTATTTTATTTTACAGATTTAATGTTATTTGATGCATGTTGCAACTTCCTTTCTATTTGATACAGTTTTTGTTTTTCAAGTCGAACATAGACCTGATAATTCGACCTGCATAAAATCCATTGCATCAGAGGGTTGACAAACTATAAAGATTCATGTAAAAAAGAGATTTTCCTTACTGCGAAAAGTCCTTTATATTTGCCTTGCCATTGCTCCAGAGAAAGCAGACTGGATAAATTTTCCTTTAATTTTTTTTTTCTTAAATTTCTTTGTAACTGTCGTTATTATTTAAAAATTTCATTCACTGGCACTGGTAACACAATAAGTCAATAAAAAAATTAAAAAATCCAATTTGTAATTTTGTAACGTTCTTGATTTCCACAACCCACAAAATCGAAACTAGCCCACATCCATATGTTAAAATTTTTGAATAGAAAAATGTACAGATATACCATATATATATGTATGTATAGTGGTATTCGTATAGGTACGTATACATACACTCATATGTATGTATACGTATGATGATGATGATGTCTGATGAATGATGATGAACAAATTATTTGCTCTATATGAAAAACGCACAGAATCGACAAGTTTTCCATCCATCAGTTTGTGTCGTCTCTGTGATTGTGTTTGGTTTGTCCGTAGGTTTTCACAGAAAAATTTTCATTTTTCTTTTCTTTTATAAAAAAAAAAGAAGTTTTTTCTTGTAATGAAGGAAAAATTAAAAATTGGAAAAAAATGCAGTGATTATTCATTTTAAGATATGAGCAAAAATAATTTGTGATTTATTATATAAATAAATGTATATTAGAAATTTTCTTGAATGAAACGAAAGGAAATGTTAAAGGGAAAAAAAATGAAAAATAATTAGAAAAAGTAAGAAAAAAAAAAAAGAAAATTGTGTATTTGAAAAATTAAGTGGAAAAGGTGTATTTTAATATCTTATTTCTGTATGTGAGTTTTTTTTTATTTGTTATTTTTTTAATTAAATTTTTTTGTGTGTAAAAGGTGAGAAAAGAAAATCATTTTTCTTTTTAAATTTTATTACAAGGTGAACAAGGACTTTTTGGGAAATTCATACCTTTAAAAAAAAGTAGTAACAAATTGTGTTTGGTTTTTTCTGAATTTTCAAATTGAATATCATAAATTATTATTTTCATTATTTCTCGATTAAATTACAAGAATTTTCCAAAAGGAAAAAGAAAATATTTAATATTCTGTGATTTTTTTTTTTTTTTCAAAGAAAAGTAATGTAGAGAAAAAAAAGTGGGTGAAAATTTTTCAAGGAAAATTGCAAGAAAAGGAAAGAAGAAAAAAAAATGTTTTTTTTTCTAGTTAAATTTTTTCTCATTTGTTTGTCATGTATACAATTTTCAATTCTATTGGTATTTATATACCTACGTATTATACCTACACAAATTCATGTATATGTATGGATGTATTCATCAGTGTTCAGCAATAGCTCAGCAGTGTACATCAAGCTCTGCTAGCACTCTAGGAGCACAACAAAAAGAATGATATGATGATGATGATATTAAACATATAAAAATGAATATTGAAATATATATTTTTCTCTCTTTTTAACAAATATTAATTTAATGATGAAGAATTTTCCAAGAATTTTCCTTTTTATCATTTTTGTTTTTCTTTGCATATTAGGGTGGGTGGGTAAAAGAGGTTTAATGTTAATTCACAAATGTGTGTGTATGTGTGTTTATTTTATGCATATATAGAGTACATGTACATAGCATATATCAGGTACATGTATGCTCATACACATATATTTATATATCATCTATATATATGTATGATGTATGATCCACAATAATATATGCATGTACCTTACATCTATATGAAATGTTGATTTACTATGACTGATCAACGACTTATTCCTTGTAATAAAAGAAAGGACACTCGCTGTAGGTATCATTTACTTGTATGCACATACAAATGTATATACATATGTATGTCATGTGCATATGAACAATAAATATAAAGTACCAACAAAGCAATTAAACAATTTGATACTGTGAATGGTATAATGTAAATACAACATTTTTTCTTAATCCTATTTATACTACTATCACATCTGTTTTTTGCACTTGATCATTTTGTAGGATTTCATTTAATCGATTCAAGAAAATTTGAATGATACCCTTAAATCTTTATTATTTTTTTAAAAAAAGAAATCTCCAAATTATATCGTAGTCAATATAACTTGTTCATAATTGTAAATAATGTACATAGGCAAAAATTATTGCACTACTCGAATACATTCACATTTCTAATTGACTTTCTATTTTTACATCCTTTATTGAATATATGTACGTATATTCTTATTCAAAAATTTACATACCAACAATCTATGTGTATATATGCATATGTATCTCAAAAAATTCAAAACAAATTTTTGTCCTTTTAGGATAATGTAATTTACCATCACTTTAAGTGAATAATGATTTTATTCCTTTTTTCTCTTAATTTTTTTTATTTAATTGAAATGTAACCAAATCTACATAAATGGCTTATGTAATTGCATAGAGTATACATGCGTTGCAAATTATTCAAAAAAAAAAAAAAAAAAAAAAATCTGAATTAGTCTAGTTATTACTGGATGGTATATTCGATCAAAAACATATTGGCACACATTAAATTTTCTAAATTTATAACAGAAAAATTCATAATTAAATTTATGTAAAATTTATTTTAATTAAAAATTATGATTTTAAAAAAAATTTTATTTTTAATGTTGCTACAAACGTTGAAACAAACTGCCTAACGTTACAAAAAAAGGATTCTTAGGATCATCGTTCTGATAAAATTTTGAAAAGACGTTTTGCACTAATATGAACAACATTTGTATGTGCAACGTCTGAGATATTTTCTTTTATGTAATTAATTACTAAATTTCCCACATAATGTTGGGATAAACTGAAGATATATGTATGTACTTGTAGGACGCTAGACCATATCATCAGCCTCTTTTTACGTACATAATATGCATTTAAATTGTAAGGCTCATACATTTTTTATGTAAAATTTGGTTTGATTTGCTTCATACTCTGTCTGTAATGATGGATCATCAGCATATAAATTGGATTTACATTTTTTATTTAACCTACTGATTGTTTTACACAACTTGGATACAAAGGATACAAATATTTTCGTGTACAGTATTTGTACAAATTCAATTTGATGTCATATCGATAAAAACGTTATTATATATGTGTTTCAAATAAAATTTAACGTTAGAAGAAGAAAAACAGTTTTTCTTAAATGTGTAATTTGTATGTCCTCGAATTTTAATTTTTCATTATCAAAATTTATACCCATACTTACATATCTGTAATTTTTTTTTTTTTTTTTTTTTTTTTTTTTTTTTATTGAAATAAAAATAAGCAATTTTTCTTTTTAGTTTTCGTAATAATTAGAGCAAAAATAATTTTATTAAATTTTTTTTTTTTTTTTTTAAATTGAAAATGAAAGGAGAGCTATTATAGAGAAAAATATCGATTGCATATTAAATATACAGTGATGTGATAAAAATGGTGTATTTTGTTGGTTTTTTCAGTGATAAGAAGAAAATAAATATACAAGAAAAGAAAAATATAAAAAATAAGTAAGAAAAAGAAAGACCAAAATAATAATAAAAATTATTACAAAAACATAAATAAATAAATACAAATTAAACAAAAAAGAAATTAAGGATATCTAAATAGAAAAAAGAAAAAGTAAAAAAAAAAAACGGTAAAATGTTCACGGGAAAAATAATTATCAAAATAATGGAGGCAAAGGAATTAAGGCCAACTGATTTTCAAAAACGACATAATATGACATTCGGTAAACCAGACGAACAACTAATTGACCCGTACGTTTCTATCGATGTGGATGAAGCTCATTTAGGTAAATATATTTTTACAATTTACTTTTATTTATTTATTGTATGTAGATATGTGTGGACATTGTATAATGTTTATAAGCTCTTGTAATAAAACGTTTTTTTTTTATGTTCAGACTGTTTTTAGCAAACAACCCATTTTAGTCGCTTCCCTAAAAAAAAAATAATAACTCCCACTGAACATCTTCGGAGACGTAACTACTTAATGTCCTGAAACGTGCAATATTTTCTTATCCACTCTATGCATTAAAATTTATATTTACTGCAAATTAAAGTTAACACTCAGGCCTTTACAATAAAACATATTGCATTGAAATCAGATGAAAACATCTAGAGCTATTAAAAGTGAAATTTAAAAAATACATTTTTAATACAAAGAAAACGAAAGTTGTTTTCACCCTGCATAAGTTCTGGGTAAAAAAAATTTGTATCAATTATAAAAAGAAAAATTAAATTCCATCAATATCTTCAAATCGAGAAAATTTTTTTAAAAATCAAAGGATATTATTTTGAGATATTGTCATTGATATTTGATGCGTAACCATATACATTTTTTGTTTCATTACAGGTTGCTAGTCTAATTTCTTTCTATATTTATGATTTTTGTTGTTATTCTAAAATTTTTCTTTTCAAAAAAAAATATCAAAATAAACAACAATAAAACTTTTATAGAATACATAAAACTTGTACGTAATGCCATTCATTTATTTTCCATTGCGTATGTAATAATTGGAAAAATAACTAATGAGGAAAATCTATGTTACGCGTTTTATAGAAATTTCAAAAATTATGTATTGTTGTGTACGCCCAAATAGATCAAACAATAAACATCAAAATATATACAAATATATATATTATTTTATTTTATTTATTTATTTTTTTTACTTTGTGATAACGTTATAAATATCATTAAAATCAAAAAAAATATATATACATATATAAAATTTTGTATTTAAATAGAATACGAGAGAAAAAAAATATTTAGAATAAAAAACCGTATAATGTTTTTTTTTTTAAATTTAATTTTTGATACATATTCTCTATTTTCATTATAAATAATAAAAAATAAATTCCACTTTTCTTTATATATATACATATATGAAATATAAAAACCAAATGTAAGAAAAATTGAAAATGAGAAAATGAAAATTTTTGCACTGACCTAATTATTCTTTCTGTATATACATACATACATATATTATATATATACATGAAAGCAATAAATGAAAAAGTCTACATTTATGTGTGCGTATGTATGTATGTACCTGATCTGAATATATCGGGAATAGAACATATAGTACACTCATGTAAAGCATATATATTATGTACAAAATATGAAAGGTATTAGACGTGTTTGTGTATATATACACAATTATATAATTTACTTTTATATATCATATACATTTTGTATCTTTGTACCGTATAAATTATGTGGACTGTGTGGAGTACGTACAAAAGATATATTGGACGTACATATACAGAAATGTATATGCATATACACATTTATTTTTGTAAATGTGTAAATATATGTAAATATATGTAATTGAAAAATATGTATAAAAGAGATTAAAGCCTTGCCTCTTTGATCTGATTTTCCCAATACATACATACATATGTATTTGTACATAATAGCGTACATAGATTATAGGCGTAATACAGGGCTAGATTCAATAAATTTTGCACCCGGTGCACTTTAATTTTTTGCCCACATAAATTACCATAAATTTTAAAAGTTATCATTTTTTTTTTTTTGCCACTACATTTTCAGTATTTTATTTGTTTCAAAATATTCATATTTATAAACATTCATAGCTACGTACTCTGATTGTAGTTAGCAGATGTAGATTATTTTCAAAGTGTGTTGTATTTATAAAATTTCAAATTTAAATCGAAATATTTACTATTTCAGACAATACGTTTTTAAACTAAGCTAACACGAAAGGATAACAATAAATTTTTATTTAAAATATTTTTTTACTTTTTTTTTTATTTTAATCTAAATGTATTTACTAATTACATGTTCTATAATAGAAATGCAATTAAAAAATATAAACTAAAAAATGAGTAAACGAAAAATTTGTTTAAACGCTCTAATAAATAATACAGCCCTGAAATAAGTTTTTCTTTAATTTTTGTTCATTTTAAAATATTAAATAAAGATTAAATACGAACAAAATTATAATAAACTAGCAATAAATAAAAGAAAATTGAACGATAGGATTATATTGAAAAGCGCAAGGAGATTTGTATTACATATACATATAGTTTGTGTATCTTCATACTACTAATAAAATTTAAGTACACTGACTCTATAGGTACATACATACATGTGTAATACATATATTGTAATAAATAAGTAAAGAAAGAATTTCACATTTGAGTGAAAACAACATTTTTGTGGGGGTGTCTGGCACGAGTCTATGTCTGAACTGAAGTGGATTTTTCATATCGATGATAATGAAGATGATGTCGCTGCTCATAATGATGATGATCATCATGATGACAATATAAAGAGATTAAAATATAAAAAAAATATCTTTTTTTTAATTGTATTCTTTTTCATATTGTTTATTTTTATGTTATTCTTTCTTTTTATAGTTTAAAAATAAATTAAAAAGAAAAACAATTATTTTTGTTGATTTTCTGAAACAAAAGACGAATAATTTTCATTTATTTTTTTAGCTTTCTTTTTTATTTTTTTTTTTCGTACACATTTTGTTTTTTGTCATTAAGGTTACAAATATATTAGGGTACACCCTGTATGGCTGTATGTGCATATTTTTCTTTGCCTTTTGAAACAATTTTTGTGGAAATTATTGTATATATACGTTATATAAACACACACACACATGGCATATAATCAAATGTTAAGATTTTTTTATATTTTTATTATTATATATTTTCTTATTTTTATATTTTTGTTTTTTATTTATCATTTTCATTTTTTATTTGTTATTTTTGTTTTTCAACTCGTTTATAAGATTTAAAATATTTTATACTCGTGCATACATTTAAATATAATTTATTTGTGATTAATTTAATATTATTCATTGTATTATTTGAATTAAATTATTATAAAAATCTGATTGTAGCTAACAGATTTTGCTATCAGGACATTCTGTTTACTTTCATACAAAATTTACGAATTATTTGAATTTTTTTAAATGAAAGATAGCGGAATGCTAAATTTTTTCAAATTAGCGAAATCTACTAATTATGACCGGTATAGTCATGAGTATTTGATGTGGTCTCATCAACTTAATATATTGATTTGAAAAAAACAAAAAAAAAATATTAAAAAAATTTAAAATAAATTCCTATTTGCCTGACATTTTTTCTTGTATAGGAATAATTAAATATTAAAATTTTCTAACTTATTCACATAGTATTCGTAAATTATTACATTCGATTTGAAAATAGTGTAATGTTTTTTTATATTAATGGTAATACGTATACTAATAATAATGACTAATTCTTTTATAATGATATTTTTATATATCATTTTTTGCTAAATTATCATGTGCTCATATCAACACATGCATCTACATATCTACGCATTTATAAATATGTGGTCATATAAAATAGTACACTAAACAATTCAATTACTTATAGGTTCAGTAACCTTTTTTTTATACTTAATGATACTCATGTACGTGCATATTCACTTGCACATACAATTTTGTATGATTACTATAGTAGTTAACTAAATAATATTTTAAATAAATTGATTCTATTAAAATTTATACAAATGTAATGTCCATATATACGTTCATCTACAATATATAAACATTATAAATGTAACATACATACATAGTACTTGCATTATGTTATTTAAAAGGGAGTGTAAATTCCATATTATTTAATTTTTTTTTAAGTAGTTATGAATACATAGCCAGCAAATAGATTTTTTTTTTTTTTTGTTTCATAAATGTCACGATATACAAAATCTTGATACCGAAATACTCGCAATTCGCATACATATTATGTATGTACATAGCTAAAACTACAGGTTCACGAGCTACATAATCAACATGCGTAGTTAAGAGTTTTAATCCCTATGTTTGCGCCCTCATAAAGAAAAAACACAAATAAAATATTTAAAAAAAAATAACACCTTCGAGTAAAAGTCAGAACTGAGAAAAATAAAAAAGAAAAATCTTAATTTTTCAGCGTTCAAATGGCAATTTTTTATAATAATATCTTTAGGAATTATCAAAATATTAGGAAAATTCGTTAAAATTTATCTATGTAGTTTGATCTTAAACTGTAAAATGTAAAACCTTGACAACTGCAGAATTTTGGTGATGAAAATAATAACCAAGCAGCATTATATTTTCACTTCTTGCTATCCTTGACCCCCTTTTCTATTTTTATAAAATCTTTTCCCTGGCTAATCAGTTGATTCGTGGTTCAATTTGAATCACCCTGTATAATAATAATAAATAAATAAATAAATTATATATTATACAATAAAGTGAATTTTTACATATTTGTGAGTGAAGTAAAATCAACTCCCCATTTTATGAATTTATTTCAAAATAATATGCAAATGTACAAATTTTTTTAATCAATTAAAATGTTCATTTTTACATGTAAATACCTATGTATGTATTTAATTTTAATTTTTGTTTTTTTCTTTTATAATTTAATTCTTTTTTTTTTTTTTTATTTTCCTATGGTACATATTCACTTACCAATTTAATATTATGTTCATAATAATTTATGTGTATATTATGTTGTAACTAAATCTTAATAGGAAATTTAAAGATTTATGTATTATAATTTGAAAGTTGCCAATTATTATATACGTATACATATATACAATTTTCTTAAAAATCAAATTAATAAGGAAGTTTTCAATTATTTTAATAAAATACATTTAAGGTCAATTAAATAAAATAAAAAAAAAATAAATAAATAAAAGCTAAATAAAATTATTTTTGGTATTCTTCAAGACATAGGGGACTATATACATGATAAACAGTGTAAATGCAAGGTGTTTCACAAGTGTATGCTTAACGTTCGCTTAGATGAGATAGGTCATGCTGAGAAATGAAAAAAAAAAAAAAAACAAGTTTGTCTCCATTTCTAATTTTTCTGTTAATCTCATTCAATTATCCTGCAATTGAGAATGTTCTTGAATACAACTATTTTTTTCTTTTTTATATGAATTAGCTTTTAACTTTAATTACAGATGATTCGTTAAAATCGTTACATTTATAATTTTTTCTTATTTTCATTTCCTTTAAAAAAGAAGTAGTTAGTGGCTTCTTTTATTTGTATTTATATTAATTTAAATTTTTTTATATATACTTAAATACATTTTATTCAAAAAATAAATTATCTATAAAAATATTGAAAAACCAAAAAATTTAGTTTATTGTATAATCAAAATGATGCTCTGTAAATGTAATAGAAAATAGGTCAAGGATATACATATTAATAGGGGGAAAAAAAAGAAGAAAGTTAAAGGAAAGGAAAAAGATGAACAAGAAGAACAAAAAATTGAAATAAAATGAAAATGAAAGAAAATTGCAGTAATTTTAGGAAAAAAGAAAATGATGCATGTACATATGTACATTAGTGTATATATATAGACATACTCGTAGATTCAAATAGCTGATACACGTGTGTGTATATACATAAATACGTATGTATGTCCATACATCAATATGTACCATATGTTTGATTATTTCGAATTAAATTGAATTGTTTGCTAATCATATGCATGAATATAATAAAAATATTCGAAATTAATTTATTACAAAATTTATGCAATTCTTACATACTTACATATGTATTTTTTTACTGTTCGGCTTTTTTAAGAGCAAGAATAAGACATTTCAAGACCTCTATTAGGAACTCTATTAGATATCAAGATCAAGAAATTCAAAGTGATTTGATTCATTTTCATCCTCAGTGTGTGGCATTACAATGAACCCTTCAGGGGTTTATTCGCACTCGAGGACAATTGGGCTGCACTACATGTATTTACCTATCTGTTCCCATATTATACTAATGTAAAAAAATTTAAAAAAATTGAAACTGTACGTTAAATTCTCATTGTCCTCGATATAAAATGATTATCAAAGTCAACAGATTTTTCTTTTTTCCATATGATATTTTACTCATTTTTCTTTTTATTTGAAAAAAAAAAAAATTTTTTTCTGTTTTCCATTATTCTTCTTTTACATGCAAAAATTCAATTACATAGACATCCAATTAACATAAAAAATGACCTTTTGTTTAAAAGATTTAATTCGCCATGATTTTGCTTTTTTTTTCCAATGAAGATGAAGAGAGACATGTTCTTTTTTTTTTTGAAATTTATATGTATTAACTAAAAAATAGGAAAATGAGAATGCATTCATATGTACAATGTACAATACATTTACATTCATAAAAGTAAAAGAAAAAAAAGGGCAAAATGTAGACATTTTGAAAAAGTAAATTGATGCAAAAATTTTAGATAATTGCAGAAAATGAGTAGAAATAAAGAAAAAGGAAAAAAAAGGAATATGTATTAAATTTGTTTTTTCAATTCAATTTTTTTATTTTTTTATTTTTTTTTTTTTTTCAAATAAATTAGTTGTAAGATTTTCGTGGGATACTACTCTGAAAAATTGAAAAAATGATATTTTGCTCAGATTTAAATTATTATGAATTTATTATTCACATACATATATCTCTCATACATACGAGTATTATTTCTGTATCTCAAAAATATGTATGTACCATACATATAAGGACACATGAATATGTATGCATACACCTTTATGTGTATTAAATGAGATATACATGTGCACGTTTTAGGTATCCCAGTTTTAGAATACATACCCACACATAATAAAAAAAAAATCATAATTATATAAAAGAGAGATTCATATTAAATTTGTATGGACCATGCGCATAATTAACACAGAAACATAAATATATTTTAGTTTTTTTTTATATAAGTATGTACATGTATTTTCAAAAAATTATTCAACATTTTTATTGTACACAGCTTTTTAAAAAATATGTTATTTTACACATAAAATCCATTCTTAATTGAATTAAAAAAATTAATGGAATTATGTTAGATTTTATATGGATGCATAGTAGAAAAAAAAAACAAAAATAAAACATTTAAAAAATAAAATTTCAAATATGGTATATATATATACGTATGTAGAGCGTTCCTGATTAAAATTTACAAAAAATTATTTTTCTTAAAGTTAAGATTTTTTCCAGTAAAAAAATTTTTTCTGGACCTTTTGCTCCTAAAATTTATCTCTTCTCTTCTGAGATGTTCTGATGATGCCTTTTGAACTACCCTTTGCATTCAGATCATGTCTACTACAAATTAAAACTAAGGCTAATAAGTTTTAATTGGTATATGTACATTTCATTGAAATAAAATTAAAAAAACCGATGTTATTAACTTCTGAATTTCAAAAAAATGTTTTTTTTTCAAGCAAAAAAATGATGGTTTTGTCATCGTCCTATGTAATTTTTCTATGACAAAATTTATATAAATTTTTACCAGTATGAGCGAAAAATTAAAAAAAACTTTCTTCAGAAAATGCACACCCACATGTAAATGTATATATAGGTATGTATTTTTTTTTTACCATTTATTCGTGCGTATTTTTATTGCATTTTTACGTTTGTATACGAATCTATCAATATGTAGGGGAAAACTATTTCTCGAAAAATTTTGAAAATTTATTTTTTTTCTTTTTTACTCTTTATTCATTAAATTTGTTGGAGAGAAAATCATGGAAAATGCTAAAAGAAAAAGAAAATCTCCAAAACAGTAAAATATTGAATACACATAGTATATAATATAGTTCGTATGTACATTTCAAAATGGAATGCAACAGTTTGAAATTACATTTTGAATAAAAGAAAATTTTTTGATCATAAAATCATGATAGAATTATGATTTAGAACTCATTTAAGTTATTATCCTCATGATTTACGTGTTACATTTCATATGATTTCAATTTTATACAGCTTTCGCAATAACGAATTTAAAAAAAAAAATATTCATTAAAATGAGCATTTTATTCATACATACTATATATTTAGAATTTTCTGAATAGAATCTTTTTATTTTTATTTTTTTAATGATATTTCATACTGTGTACATTATTTATGTTATTAAGAATTTTGCATATATTATTTTATACATGGCTTTTTATATATTTATATACTCTAAGTATATCAGTATCCACGATTTCTAATTATGTGGTTTTCTAAGGAACATACATATTTTTCATGTAAATGAGGGAATAGATATAATATTTGCTCTACTCTAATATGCGTACAATGCCTGTAAATTGATTTTGTAATTTAATTTTAATTTTTTTATTTTATTTTATTTACTTGTTTATTTTTCTTATTTTTATTATTATTATTTTTTTTTTTTTTTGAAATTTTCCGCGTATTCAAATATAGAGTATTTGAAATTGCCTGTATATTTGCTTGTATATTGTATTTTTATATGCTCTACGCATTATTTTGTTTTAATTTGAAGTCAACAAAAATAAATACATAATAATTTCGTATATATATACACTTACTATTAGTATTTTAATACGAATAAATATATTTATATATATATTTTTTTTTTCGTTTTTTTTTTTATTTTTTATTACAGATCATTCAACAACCAAAAATAAAACATTCGATCCAGTTTGGCATGAAACATTCACTATGGATGTTGTTAATGCGAAAAATATAAATTTAACAGTATTTCATGATGCAGCATTACCACCAGATGATTTTGTCGCTAATTGCACAATACCATTGGATGAATTAATGCATAAGGATAACCCTCATCCATTATGGGTAAGTAAATTTAAATTAATTTTGTCTACTTGATCTTTAATAGATTCTTTTAGATTTTATTCAAAATTAGTAAATATTGCATTGAATTTTGTTTTTGAATACTTTTTAATTTACCTAACATAAATATTTATTTTTGTATTTATTATAATATAATAATAATGACCACATACATATGTATGTATAAATATGCTTTATATACATACATATGTATGTATTCAGGAGATGATATTCAACGGATACGCATCTGTTTTTAAAATTTTTTATTCTATCTGTTGTCAAGACGAAAATTCAATGACCATTTATTTAATTGGAAAATCTTTAAAAGATGTTGAATTAGAAGAATATTATTTTGGCTTATAGCAGAATAAAATAAAAATTTTCCGATCATACTAAATATCAATCAAAATACGATGATGCGGAAATTATTAAATTAATTACAATATCTCAAATAAAATTGAAAATCAGGTTAATAAGGTGATAAATAAATGGTATATTATATTTTATTTACCGGTTATTTACATTTTACTCATTTTTGTTTATGAAATTTTCTTTTTTTCATATCTGTTTTTCAAAATTTTGAATATCGTTTCTGTATGTGTATCTAAAATATCGTTATCATGACATATGAATTTCCTGATAAGAGAATGTAAACTAAAGAAAATAAATATAAAATTAATCAGTGAGCCATGCGTACATGGCATAATAGAATAAAATATGAAAACAAAATAAAAATGCAAAAACAAAAATTTTTTTTTTTTATTTGAATAAAATACAAGTAGCAGATAAGATTAATTAGCAGATAAAAGCGTATTTTATAATTTCTATTAGGTACAACATAATTATATACCTTATATACTGATATCATTTTATAATATGAATTTAATTACTAATTTATTTAATCACGTTAAAAAAATAAAATAAAATAAAAATATATACATACATACATACATATATCATATAACATTTATATGTACATAATATGTACATATATATACTTACATACGTATGTTATACATGTAAGAAAAAGTTCAATTAATTTTTGTTTTTCAATTACAGGTTGATTTAGAACCCCAGGGAAAATTGCATGTTATTATAGAATTAATAGGTAATTAAAAGGATTTTAAAATTTTAAATATATTTCATTATAAGAAAACAAAAAATTCTTTTTCAACATTTTCACATTTATTTTTGTTGTTGTTTTTTATAGATCAAAATAATCCATTACCAGAATCTGGCCAAAATACAGCAACAGCTAAAAATGAATTCAAAGAAAGAGCTGGTTTTAATAGAAGGCGAGGAGCAATGCGAAGGCGTGTTCATCAGGTTTATATGATTTTTCCATAATACATACATACATACAACATATTATATACATATAAATATACTTTTTTTCAATTAAATTCAATTCTACCTTTTATTTACTAAAGGTTAACGGTCATAAATTCATGGCAACATTTCTACGCCAGCCAACATTTTGTTCACATTGTCGAGAATTTATTTGGTAAGAGATTATAAAATCTATAGATACATACATACATATATTATACGTACCTACATTATATTTTTCGTATCGTATTACTTATTACAAAAAAAAAAAAAAAAAAAAAATCAGTAATAAAAAGGAAAACAAAATTTTCTTATATTTTTCTTTTCATTTATTTTTCTTTTTTCCTCTTCAATTATATTTTCTTCTATATTTTAACTAATAATGATGTGTTTATTTATTTATTTGTTTTTAATATGAATAATTTATTTTCTTTTATCTTTTGGATATGATTATGTACATCCTAATTTTAATTTTCTTTTATTTATTTTTTTTTTTTTTTGTTACCTTTAATTGGTACAGGTGGAGGATTTAATAAAATTTAAAATAATCGGATTTGATAATATGAAAATGCATGATTTTATTTTATTTTATTTTTTTCTCTTTATTTAACTTTAGTTTTTTTACATTTATAGGTACTTATTTTATTTTTGTATGAAGCTCTGAAATTTTCATTTATCAAATGCTATTGTAATATCAGACAATCAATCGAATAATTTAAAGGTGAAGAAATGAAAAATTTCAAAAAAGAAAATTCCTTAAAAATCTATAAATATTTTTTGAAGAACATTCTGTATATTAATAAAATGTAGATTGTATTCTTTTTGGAACCCTGGTCTGTGGTATTTTTATTCATATTAAGAAATTATGATTAATACAACTTAGTTTGAACAATATATCGTTCTACAAAAAAGGCTAATTCGCGTAATGCGGTTGAACACGAGGAATTCATTTTACGGCGAAAGTTTTATCCCAATCGCGCCAGGATCCCAAAAGAAAATTAAGGCAAAGATTTTTTAGGAAAAAGTATTTTTTTTTTTTTTGTTCTTTAAATTACAAATACTTATGAGCATAAGATTATAAGTATTTAAGATAAGATTACTTACGTGGGTACGTACATGAAAACAATTTTTTTTCTTACAAATTTAAAATTTTTTAAATTGAATACCTACCTACACAAATACATACATTCATTTCATTGAAGTTAATTCGATTGATTGCCTGTTATTCCAGTATATGGAGTATAATTATTTCCTTTTATTTGTAAAGCAAAAAATAAATTTTGATTTTTATCAAAAGCAAAATTTAATTGATTCATTTATTTTTCTTTATTATTTCTTTTAACGGATACGTATATTTTTGTTCTATTATTATGCTTTTCCATTTGGTTTTTCTGTTTGTTTTTTTGGTTTTACTTTATACATTAAAAAAAACAAACAAAAACAGTTTAACTTTGAAAAAAAATCAAAAATTCTGCACATTTTCTAATTTTACAGGGGAATTGGTAAACAAGGCTATCAGTGTCAAGGTATGTGTTTCAATAAAAACAAATTAAGCAAAAAAAAAATTTTTTTTTGTTTCTTCAACAGAATGTCTGGATTTGTAAGATTTTCTTGTAATGCAATATGTTAAATTTCTTACAAAATATTTTTTAAAATTTCTCCTTGATCCCATTTTCTTGCATGTAATTTTAATTGGAAAAATGTCGTTGATAAAGTAACTGAAAAACTTTTCATTTTTTTTTTTGTTTAATGTTTTCTTCGAGTACATTAAAATTTTCTGGTTATTTAAGACCATTCTTTTTTTTTATATATAATTTATTATTTTCTATGAATAAATTAAATAATTTTATTATTTTCATTTTATCCCATTTAAAAAATACAATTAAATATTCAAATAATTTATGTGCAAGAAATTATTACAAATATGTACAAATTCTGGTCTACATAGGCAATATTTTTGCAATGAAATATTTTTTATATAAGAAAATCTTACAAATTCAGGCTGACTGTGAAAAAGCGAATGTTCATTATTGTTGTGATAATAATTCCTATCGTTTTTAATTTACGTTTTTATTCTGTTGTATTTCTAATTTTCATTTTATTTCTTCATTTTTATTCATCATTGATATGTTCGTTAATTTTCGTTTTTCTTTTTTTTTTTTTGTTTTCTCTCAAAATATTGTTTTCATATTTGAGCTATTTTCATTAATATGATTTGAATTTTTTAAATTCATTTTAGCAATTTTAAAACATTTTTTTTTTTATTTACCTATAAATCTGTGATGCTTCTAGCAAGGATTTGTGTTTTATCTCTGACATGATGGCCTTTAATATTTTTTAAAAAAAAGTATATATATGCGTAACATCCATACATAACTATATACTATTCTTTGTATGGGAAATTAAATAAAAAAAACTTTTACTAACCACAATGTGACTAAATATAAATTGAAAAAAAAAGGAACTTCCTATTGTCTTTTAAATCCCTAATTTATTTTTAAAAAAGAAGAGAAATTCTAAGAACTTCTCTATTTAAAGTTGGGAAAAGGTTTTTTTGTAAATATCTATTTAAATTAAAGAGAAAAAAATTTTTCTTCGAATTTTTAAAGAAATGGTGAAGGGTTTAATAAAAATCAAAAAAAAAAATTACACAAATTTTTTAACTTATACATTTCAAGAAAAAATATTTTGTTTTGTCTTCGTTTTAAATTTTAATTCACAGGGGTGTTGCACAACAAGGATTACAGTGTCAAGGTATGTAGGCATTGTGTATAAAGTTGTACATACATTGAAATGTTCATGTAACATCGTGATCAATTTATTTTATAACAATTTTTTTTTTCTGTACGCTATAATTGAAATAATTTTTAAATAAGAAATTAAGAATAGTAGCACCATATTATCGTAATTATCATGGTAGCTTAATTATAGACACAAGAGATCTCTTAAGTTTCTAAATTCGAAAAAGAAAGGAAGAAATTTCGATTGCTTTTATTTACTCGAACAAATGAAACTTACAATCAATTATACTATTCCGTTATATTTTCCTGTATAATATTTTTGCTCTAAATGATCATTAGAAATATGACACTTATTCCAATCCATGTGTCTACGATTTTAAATAGATATGCTAAGAATTTTAAAATTTGTGGTCTTGAAATATGAAAATATATTTAATATAATGTATTTTACCCATGACAATATTCATACATGTAGAATACTTGCGTAGAAGCATAAATTTATTTTGTAATAAAAATTCGTTTTTTTTTGTTTTTTAATAAATTTTGTTTTATTTTATATTAATGATTGAAGTAGAATAGAAACATTATACGTTATTTTATTTCCTTTTATGTTTATTAATCTTTTTTTTTTTTTTAATTTAATTTAATAAAAATCGATAATTATGAAAATAACGGTAAAAACAGCTTTATGAGTATTTGTTCGAATTTAGTACTTCGAAAATTAAAGCTAAGATCAATTTTTCATAATTATCGATTTATTGTATTATTATAAAACTTTTTAATTTTATTGTATTAAAAACAATAACCGTTTTTATTATGGATCGTAATAGTTTTACTGAATGAGAAAAAAAAAATTTTAAAAATTATTTTTTTTTTATTGTTTTTATTAAATTAAACTAAGTATTTAAAAAAAAAAATTAACATAAATATTATCTTCTATACACCATAATAGTTTGTACTTGTGTAGTACATAAAAGATGCCATCGATCTGTAGTCACAAAATGTCCAGGAATGCGAGAAGAGGTGAGATATCTAATGAATTGTTATTCTTTATTTTTTTCTAAATTTAACTATTTTATGTTCGTTACATTCTTATATAGCAAAATCAAAAAGAACCAGAATCAGCTGGACAACGTTTCAATGTAAATGTTCCACATCGTTTTGTTATTCATAGCTATAAACGTTTTACATTTTGTGATCATTGTGGTTCATTATTATATGGTTTAATTAAACAAGGATTACAATGTAGAGTATGTAACATGAATGTTCATAAAAGATGTCAAAAGAATGTAGCCAATACATGCGGTATAAATACAAAACAAATGGCTGAAATATTAAATCAATTGGGTATATCACCAGATAAACAAGCCCCACCAAGACGATCAAAGGTACCAAACAAAATTTTTCAATATATTATATATACATATATTTTAAATTTAATTTAATGTTATTTATTTTATTTTAATTTTAAGTATCTAAATCAAGCTGTCGGTGATTCTCAATTAGCTGCTGAAAGAGCAGAATATAGTGAAGGTGTAGGTGGCGGCGGTGGTGGTAGTGGTGAACCATCTATTCGTAGTGGTTCCGGTACAAATAATCATCAACAACAATTAACACAAATTGAACAATTCGTTGAAACACGTCCAGGCAAATTAGGACTACATGATTTTCATTTTATTAAAGTATTGGGTAAAGGATCATTTGGTAAAGTAATGTTAGCCGAAAAGAAGGGTACTGATGAAATTTATGCAATTAAAGTACTAAAAAAAGATGCAATCATACAAGATGATGATGTTGATTGTACAATGACTGAGAAACGTATATTAGCGTTAGCAGCTAAACATCCATTTTTAACAGCGTTACATTCATGTTTTCAAACACCGGTAAAAAAAAATGAATTTTTTAAATCTTTAAAGAAAAAGAATTCAGTTTTTTTTTATAATTTTATCATAGGATCGTTTGTTTTTTGTCATGGAATATGTAAATGGTGGTGATTTAATGTTTCAAATTCAAAAAGCACGAAGATTTGAAGCAACACGTGCTGCATTTTATGCAGCCGAAGTAACATTAGCATTACAATTTCTTCATTCGCATGGTGTCATTTACAGAGATTTAAAACTAGATAATATATTATTAGATCAAGAAGGCCATTGTAAGTTAGCTGATTTTGGAATGTGCAAAGTAAGTTCGATAAAAAAAAAAAAAAAAACAATTTAAGATTTTTTTAAAATTTATTTTTTACATATTTTTTTATGTCGAAATGTAGGAAGGTATACTTGATGGCGCTTTAACATCAACATTTTGTGGCACGCCGGATTATATAGCACCAGAAATATTAAAAGAACAAGAATATGGTGCATCCGTTGATTGGTGGGCACTAGGTGTTCTTATGTATGAAATGATGGCTGGCCAACCACCGTTTGAAGCTGATAATGAAGATGAATTATTTGATTCAATATTACATGATGATGTTTTATATCCAGTTTGGCTATCTAGAGAAGCTGTTTCTATATTAAAAGGTGATTATTTATTTACTAAAAAGGAAATTTTAAAATAAAATTATTTTTCTTCTTTTTTTATTTACTGAAGGATTTCTAACAAAAAGCCCATCACAACGTTTAGGTTGTACGGGTGATGAGAATGAAATACGTAGACATCCATTTTTTGCAAAATTAGATTGGACAGAATTAGAAATGCGTAACGTAAAACCACCATTCCGGCCTAAAATGGTTCGTAGATCATTTTAACAATTTTTCACTATAAATCAATTTTGAAATTATTTGTTTATTTATTTATTTTTTTTTTTATTTTTCAATGTAGAAATGTGCACGTGATGCAGCCAATTTTGATACTGAATTTACTAAAGAAGAACCAGTTTTAACACCAGTACCAAATGATGTTATTCGTTGTATTAATCAAGATGAATTTGCTGGTTTCTCGTTTGTAAATCCAGATTTTGGTCCAGAACGTAAAGTATATTAAAATAAAAATAAAAAATGATTTTATTGTAAATTTAATTGACAACAAATATAAAAAACTATAAGAAAAAGGATATAATGAAAAAATATTAAATTAAAAAAATAAACAAAAAGAATACTAATGAATATCGTATTATAATAAATGTATTAATATTATATATGTAAATGTATAGGTAAAATTTATTAATATAGAAATAAATTAAATTAAACTCAAAACAAAAGAAAATATATTGAAAACAAAAACAAAATTAGAAAAACTATAAACATAAAAAAGAATAAAATAAAATAAACAATAAAATAAATCTAATTTATAAGTTATAAAGAATGAATTATCTAAAGCGTCATTTTGAAACTCATCAGAAATATAGTAAACAAATAAACTAAAAAATATAAAAAAAAATATGTTATAAAAAAACAACAAAATTATTGATATTTTTCTGTTATCCAAGTGATTGAAATGATGACGATTGAAACAATACTCATCGCTTATCCTCGGCTAACAGAAAAATTCCAAATTATTTTTATATCTTTAAAAAAAAACTAAATAATATTAAAATATTTTATTTTAATTTCACGCAAATATTTTTAAAATATATGTGTGTATATTATTAGAATTTTTGTTATGTTTTAAATATAAAAGATCTCTCAGTTGTTATATTTTAATTATCGAATTTTCATTGTCGATTCAAAAAAAGAAAACATTGTTAATAATTTATTTAAATATTTTTGCTTTCTTTTTTCTTTAGAACAAAAGAATTCTATTTTATTTTAATGATTTTGTGATTTTATTTGTTATCGTTTTTTGTTTTATATCTTTTTTAAAACAACGAGGATGAGATGAGGTTTGAAAGCCTCGACACCGCAGCTAAAAAGCTTATTGTATTCCTCATCCTTTGCTCTTCTATAAAGAGGCACTTATCCTTTTAGCTAAAAGGATAACATACCTCATGTATTCAACATTAGAAAGATCGTCAGGGTTTCTACCACCGGTAGCAATCCATCCCAATCTTTCTAGAGCTACACACTCCTTCACGAAATGTGTTGAAGTTTCTTCATCCTCTAAGTCCTGGTACCCACTTGAAAAGAATGTTATTTTTAACATTCATTAAGGTTTTGTTTACACTCTAGTATTAATCTAGAGCTGGTTTTAACACCTTCTATCGCTTTTATTGCCGCCTGACTATCCGAGAGAATGAGGATCTTCTTATTTTTTTATTTTCTCCTCAAATTCTCAAAGACGCACAGGTTTATGGCACATACTTTGGCTTGTTATATCGTGGCATGCTTCCCCAGTTGGATTACATTTTCCCACTTGGATTTTTCACCATGTATCCCAGCCCCCGTCCCTTCATCTGTTTTAGATCCATCCGTGTGCCAGATAAGATCACCAGCCAACTGTATTTATGTTTTACAAAACTTGTAATTCATTTATTAAAAAAGAAAAATTTATAAAACAAATATAAAAATTATTTGTACACAAAAATGAACTACATATACATATATACATATTTATAATGAAAACAACAAAATATTTGATATAATCAAATGAATGATGATAAAAAACATGATTATATTAGAAAATACTAATAAAAAATAATATTAAAAAAAATAAATAAAACTATGAAGGGTAATGTTTATAATTTTAAAAAATTGAAGAAAAAAAAATCGATTGTAATTAAATTACCTATAGGATAAAATGAAGATAAAATAAACTATATACATAAATACATACATTGTAATATAGATTATAAATCATCAAAATGCACAAAGAGAAATGTAAGCAAGTAAGAATGTAAAGTGTAAATGAAAAGAAAAATATTTATATAAGGTACATAGGAGAATTGATAAGGTCTTTATTGTAGTTATCAATTATTGATTTATCGATCATTTCATAAAAATTATTTATTCAGTTTTATTTAACACGATCGATGATACAAATGAGCATTTTTTATAATGTAAATTAACATTTATAAAAGTATTCATTTTACTCGTATGTCTATAATTTTATTAAGCAATACTGAAATAAAAATTTTTGAAAAATGATCGATAATCGACAATAAATAACCACAACAGACATTTAAAAGTTAATAATTGAAAAAAAAAGAAAAGAAAAAAAAATAGAATTATTGTGTCGTATTTATATTCCGTAAGAGAAATGTGTATTTAAGGAAAATAGAAAAGTTAAAAAAAAGAATATATATATATATATATATATTAATATATAAAAAACTACATAACATTACATATTATTATTATGCGAATGAATAGCACAAAAAACTTAGAATTTTAATAATAACTAAAGAAATAAATAATTGATAAATAAATTTAAATTTATTTAAATTTAATAAAAAAGAAATAAAACATAATTTAAAAACAAAACACACTATATGTATATTAGCATAAATATATAATAACATGTGTTCAGTAATATGAACCATTTAAAAAAATTTGAAAAAAAAAACTTTAAAATCTAAATAGATATAAAAATCAGAATGCATAAGAGATTATAATATATACATATGATGAGAAAATACATTAAGTAGTAGTAAAAAAATAAAAAAAAAAAAAACAAAGGCTATATAATAGCTTCCTTTTAAAAAAGAACTATAATTTGTATAAAAAATTGATAATGGCATTTAAATTTGGTTGAAAATGAAAAAAAAAAAAAAATAATAATAATAATAATAATAATATAATAAAATATGTTACCTATATGTACTGTTATTGGAAAACAAAAAACTTTTAAAAGAATCTTTTTTTAAGAGTTTGCCAAATATTTTTGTTTAAAGAAAAATTGATACTTTAGAAAAAATAAATGAACAAAAATCATTATCGATGTTAAAAGAAGAGGATTTACATTGAATTTAAATCGTGATACCATAGACAATTACCATCACAATATTCACTAATTACGATGCCTCCAATTTGAAATAAAAAAAAAATCACATCACATTTTTACTGTATTAAAAAATTTTTTTTTTAATTGTTTCTTAATATTTTAAAGAATTTTTATGAAATCAACAATTATTATGTAAACGTTTGATTTTTGTCTTTTTTTTAAATAATCAATTATTTATATTATTAATTTAAATTATTACATCAAAATGATGATCATAAAATATTTTTGATAATACAAAAATAACAAAATTTTTTTTGTACATACATAGGAGTATTAAATAAGCAAATATAATATGCAAGAAAATAAAGTAAAAAAAAAAAAATAAATAATTTATAACTACAAAAAACGTACACACACATACGTATATGTACATTTATATGTATATGTACAATTTCTCAAAATTAAAATTTGTATATAAAAATTATAAATTATAGAATTCATACATACATACATGCATACCACACAAACTTCCTAAGAAAACAAAAAAAAAAATCAATACATATTCGTAGCACATTGAATGTTTTTATTACAAAAAAGAAAAAAATGGGTACAAAAAACAATTTAATTTAACAATTTAAAATAATTTTTAATATGTACATACTACATACCTATGTATGGGTATATACGTTTTACTTACACAAGCGCACACACATGCATATACATACATTACAAATATATAATTATTATACATCATACTAATGTCCAATAGTCATTGTTGTTCAATAATAGTGTCAGCCAGTGTCGCCACTCGGAAAAAATATTTTGTATCAAAATTCAAGAATATTCAAATTCAAAATTAAAAATGCATCAAATTTTTTCCGTATTTGTTTTCAAATGTATCATAAAGATACATTTTACTATTTTACTTTTATGCCATAAAATAGGATTCATGAATTTTTTTTTTCGATAAAAAGCATCATTATTCTTTAAAGTAATAAAAATACAATAGTTTTAATAATTTTTTAAATGTACTTATTTCATTACAAAACAATTTGAACAAATAAGAAAGTACATAAATAAAATATAATTTTGGTTTTATTTTTACTCTTTCGATTTCATTTTGCATTTTACTTGAATGTTTTATCACAAATCTGAATTTACATACATATGTACATACATGTGTATATTTTTCATTTAAATTTTAAAAAAATCAAGAACATACATAAGTATAATAAGTAGATTGCCTATTCATTTTCAAACATTTTTATCCAAAATAACACATTTAAATTTGAAATTTTTATTTTCTTTTATATAAGAATTACATTAAAATTCAGTTAAGATTATTAAAAGGAAGGGAAGAGAAATCTCTATAAAAGACGTCTCTCAAATCTATTGTGAAATTTAGATATCATGTTGTAAAAATAAAATAAAATACAACTTAATCTGAATAGACAGAAATGTATCATTTTTTAATTGTTCGTATCAATTGTAATCATTAAGAATTTCAAGACCAAAATATATTAGAAATGATACAAATATATCAAAGTGGTATCTCTGGTGTCAGCGATCATTTATTGAATAACAGAATTGGCTTAGTGATATCGAAAATAATTTGTCGTTTTCTAAAACTGAGCTTCAGCTTTATAGCAACAAGTTTTATCTTTTTTGTTAAAAAGAAAAAACAATTTTATATTTATATTTACACGTAAAAAGAAAGTAAACAGAATTTAGTAAAAAATAGAAAAAAAAGGAAATACAAGAAAATTTTCGTAAATTATTGAAGCAAAAAGCATAGACAAGCTAACAAATTGAATAAGTGTTGTACCATTTGTAAGCAAGGAACAACCGCTGCTAAAGCAAATATTTTAAATTGTTCAATATGTTAAGTTGTCTGTCTCTTACTTTATTTTATTTTTGAACCTCATTAGTGTAAATAAATTTTTTTTTTCTTTTTTGTCATGATAAAATACATACATACATATATATGTAATATATAATGAGTAAAAAGAGCATATTTTATGTGAATGTATCTCTGTAAATTCTTCCTTACTTTTAAAATTAATTCTTTTTTTTTTTTAATAAATAAATTAAATTAAATAAATTATATATTAATTAAAATAAATTAAATATAATTAATAAATTAAATGATATATATGTACTTCCAATTATTTCTTTAATTTAGATATTTTTATTTTCCAAAAAAAAAAAACGAATTAATAAAAATTAAATAATGTACAGGTATTATTGTTAGGCTGTTCCCATATTACATCTAACACAAATCAATCGTTAGAAATTGTAGAGGTGACACGAATTTTTGCATCAAACATTGGTGCTAGAGATAATTTAATTTTAATTATTAAAATTTACTTCGCCACTAATATTTTGATACAATGTGCGAACAGCCTAAGATTTATAAAATATATAACATATGTACATATGTATATCTATGTATGTATTAACGATTTTTTTTTTTAATTTAAGGAAATAAAAGCATTTTATTTTTAATTTTATCCTATATCTGTAAAAATTCTACAAACACTACTGTTAAATTTGTTAATTTTTAGATTTTTAGTTTAATTTTTTTTTTTTTTTTATTATAAGATACCCCTGTAATGCGAAACTATGTGAAAATTTTGATATTGAAAATATTCGGATTTATCCCACTTTCAAAATAAACGGCTCATAATGCGGTTTAAAAATATTTTCAATAATTTATTGTTACATATTCTTTATTGTTGTTTATTTTAAATTATTTTAAAATTTAAATTTATTTTTATAAAAATAAAAATGAAAATAAAAAAAAAAAAATATTTAAGAAAACAAAATAAATATAAAAATATGAATTCTAATTTTACATTTAATATAAATAAAAATATTAAAATTAAAACAAATTAATTGTAAATTGGTCGATTTTAAAAGCATAAAATGATCATAAAAAAATAATGTTAACATTCAGTACATTATTTAATACATGATGGGTTACATGTTTGCCTAATAAAATTGATGATCATTTTGATGTTTTTATTTTATTTTATTTTTTAAATTTTCAAATATGTTATTTATTATTCATGAACAAATAATGTAGGAAAATTTACCAAAGAAATTAAAAACTAATAGATACATATTATATGAAGAAGAAAAAAGAAAAAAAAAATATTTATAAATCTCACAATGAAGTGATCAGAAGAAGAAAAAAAAACGTAAAGTAGAAAAAAAAAAATCTATATATAAAGATATTTACATTATAATTATTACCTAATTTATAGTCCAGCATTGTTGCCATATTTAAGGAAAAAAAAAAGGAAAAACAAAAATAAATATAAAAAAATACTAAATGCCGAAAATATAAACCGAGTTCATGCGCATATAATATGAATGTATGTACTCTTTTAAGCCAAAATCAGATTAACAGGTAATAGCAATGTACATAATATTGCCAAAAAATCACATTAACTGCAGTGTAGTCCAGTGAATTGGTTTAGCCTAAATACTAAATTTACTGCATGGTACAAATTATGTTATTGCATATTTTAGATGAAAAACATTGCAGTAGCGGTAATTATTTGCTACTATATTGCATAGCACCGTACCGTGCTACACTCTATGTTGATCTGTTTCTGACTTTATTGTAACGTTGACTATTAATATTATAAATAAGTGTGATAAAAAAAATACACAAAAGAAATATATTATGTATTTACTAAACTATTGCTATTATTATTATCATTAGGAAATGAATAAAATTTTAAATAATTCGTTATATTTATCATTTTTGTTATTATTTTAACTTTTTCTTTGTTTTCCGTTAATTAATTTATAATATAAAATTATACATTTGTTATTTACACATCTATTTTTTTATCTTTTATATAATATTTTTCATATGTAGTTATACATGAAGAATTATTTTTATGAATTTAAAATTAAAAAAAAAAGAAAAGAAAAAAAAACAGAAATAAATTAACTACATAAAAAAGGGAAAAATTAAAAAAAAAAAATCTTATAAATGCATACTAACAAAATTCCACGCTTTATTCAATTTTCAGTATTCACATTATTGTTATTTTAAGGCTGCTTGCAAATTTTATCAGAATTCGCGTGAATTTCTTTTTTACTTTTGTATCACAAATAATACGAAAATTTATATTAATTTCTAAAGTATATCTTAAATTTTCACACAAATTTTAAAATTCAAAGGGATAATTCGCAAGATTTCCATCAGGATTTCGACAAACGACAAAACAGCACTCGGACAAATTTTAATATTATTTGTAAGCAGTCTTATTATTATTTATTTATTTATTTATTTTTTTAATTTATTTAAAACTATGATGATGATGATGATAAAAATGAAAAACAAGTATAGTCAGAGAGCATTTATTAAAGACCATATAAGATTTATTCACAAATATACATGTTTATTATTATGCTTTTAAAAAATAAAAATATATATTTAAATAAGAAATAAATAAATAATTTTTAAAAAAAGAAAGTAGTTACAAAAAAATATTTTTCTGTTATTCAGACGGAAAATTATTGTTTTAATAGTGATCGTTGGCATTGCAATCATTTGCCGTTGACTTAGTTTACCACGATTCAATTTTAAAAATTTATAATTTGCCTACAATAGAAAAATAGACCGTTATAATTTTTTTTGTTTAGGAAATAGATTTTTCGAAGTGGCATTAAGTTAATGTTAAAGGGAATTTGAATCGCTTTGTTAACGATCGAAACAATTTTCCTGCATCTCTGATTAACGGAAGAGTACAAAAAAAAAAAAAAAATGAAGAAAAATACATTGAAAATATGAAATGTTATTATATGGTACAGTCAATCCTCCTATAATGCAATTAATTCGTATTGCATTATATGAGTCTAGGAAAACTGCGCTATAAGAGTGTATAATTCCTTAAATTGGTAACAAAAAATAAAACATTGAAAACATTTAAAAAAATAATAATAATAATAATAAAAAAACTAGAAAAGAAATTGAATTACATAAAATATTTTTAAAATCACTCATATATAAGATAAAACACATTTAAAAGAAATACATACATATATACATACCATTAAAACTAAAAATTGAAATTTAATTACATAACATAGCTTAAAATATTACATTAAATTGAAAAACAAAATAATTCAAAAAATGCAAAAAAAATAATAAAAATTAAATTAGAAAATAAAAAGATAAATATGTTTATGAGAGTAAAAAAAAAAACAAAATTAATAAAAATAAAAATAGAAAATAAAATAAAAGAAAAATAAGAAGAAACCATTGATAAATTTAATTATATTATAATTCTATTGAAAATGAAAGTACATAAAGTATTTAAAAAAAAAAAAAAAAAAACAGAATATATATATTTAAATTATAAGTTTAAAAGAAATTATGTAAAAAAAAAATGCAACTATAAATAAAATATAGAGGAATTAGTATAAATATATTAAAAAATGAATAAATGAGAGAAAAGAAAAGTTATAAACAAATTGACCCGATTTAAAAGAAAAAATTAAAATAAACATGAATGATATAAATGAAGAACAAAAATATAAATATAAATATAAAAATAAAAAATAATTAAAATGTTGTTTAAATGCAAATTTTTTTTAAAATTAACATATTTGAAAATTAGAGAAAATCTCTTATATTTTATTTGCTTCAGACTGTTTGTTTTTTTTTTTTTGCACATACGTACGTAATTGGGTTACAAAATGTTCATGTTATATGAAAAATCTTCTTTTATACGATGATTACCTATATTTTCATGCTTTCGCGTATCTATGTTGAATGTAAAACATTATTGATTAAACAAATCTACTAACAAAAATTTTTAGTCAGTTAAAATAAAAATTACAAATATTATAAAATAAAGATGTCATCGTATATTTGTTTAGGACCAAAAGGTTCTGGTAAAACTCATTTATTAACAGCATTACAAAATTTATCATCGATTGATAACACAACACATTCGATACCAACAATAGGTACAAATATTTTTAAAATAATAATTCCTGCTAATAGTAACAACAGTGGAACATCATCATCAGGAAAAAGAAATAATTTAAATAATAAATCAGTGCAAATATTAGAAATTGGTGGTTTAATGGCACCATTATGGCGACAATATTTTAATAATGTACAAAAATTAATTTATACAGTTGATACATCAAATTTATGTCAGATATCTGCTGCTGGTTAACTACTACAAAAAAATCCTATAAGAAACATGATGTTAAATAATTTTTTTTTTTCTTTGTTTTTAGGTGTTCTTTTGTACTCAATTTTAGCCGAACCTCGTTTGTTTCGTACAAAAATTCTTTTAGTGCTTACAAAAATGGACCTAGCATACCGTCAAATGAGAAATGAAGCATTACTAATGTTACAAATGACGAAATTAAAAAAACAAATACGACAAAATATAAAAATTATAGAAGTTAGTACCATAACTGGCCATGGTTTAAATGAAATATACAAATGGTTAGAGATTCCTTAAGAAAATTCTTTATTTTTAAATAAGATTTTACAAAAAAAAAAAAAATAATAATAATAAAGCATAAACATCAAGTGGTTATCAATTGTAAATACTCAATTACATATTTTAATGTACCAAGTATTTCCAATTGATGATCACTTGATGTTCATGTACACATTTCACACATTTTCAATTGTACACATTTAAATGGTTGAATTACAAATATGTATCTCTTAATTACTAAAAGTTACAATTACAATAAAGATTTTGAACTTTAAGGTACTTTTCCATCAGTCGGGTAATATTTCTACTAACATAGTAAACTAAACCATTTTTACTACAGTAGAGTTGTGATTTTCTTTCAAGTAAAAGACACAAAGTGCTTAGATAGTTGAAGATGTATATAAAAAATGGTTGCTATGTAGTGATCGCGGTTGAAATGTTTACTGTTTACATCCGTTCAATGGAAAAATACCTATAATTTTTTACATGGAATACAGACAAATACATATATCGAAATTTTTAATTAATTTTTTAAATTGTAATTTATATTTCAAATTAATTTTTTGTTTATTTTTGTGAATTTTTATTCAATTGTTTCAATAAAACCACAACAATTATTTGGATCAAATAAAAATAGATTTTTATGTGGTGCCTCCTTCTTTGACACAGTTTTTATAATTTCTTGTGATATTTCACCACCAACAATAGCTGCAACAGGTGATATTTGATTAAATACATGTACAAATGAATCATCGGGAATTAATGTTGATGTAGTTAATTCATCACGAATTGTTAATAATTCTTTAATATCATTATCTCTTGTTAAATAATTTGGATCACGATTATATTTATTACGAAATGTTTGTAATATTCTTAACATTATAAACCATGGTCCAGATTTTTTTATTTTTTTCTGATATTCTGATGAATTATAATCAAAATTTAAAATTTTTTCAAAATTTGTAAATTTAATTTTACGTTTAACTCTTGTTGTTACCATTTCAGTTTTTTCTTTACCTTTATCTTTTGATACAACTTTATGTCTGAAAATTTCTCTAAAAAGACAAAAAAAAAGAAAATTAAAAAAATATTAAGAGGTTTTCTTCTTTATTTCACTTACTCAATAAATTCATGAATATTTAGATCAATGAAACCATAGCCAAACATTCCCCATACATCACCAGTAAAGAATTTTATGTTGTTTTTTCTACATAATTCATTAATGCGACATATTTCTGTGGTTTCAGCTTCAATCAATACAATAACATCAAATGTAGAAAAGAATTCTTCCGTTTTATCATTTAGCGATTCTGTATCCGATGTTATTTCAACAGATGGATTTAATGCCCGTGCTCTTTGTAATGATGCTTCAGCACGATTTTTATTTAAATCTGTTCTTTCAATTAAAAATTGTGAAAAATTATCAGATTCTGCTACTAATTTAGTATCATTTAAAACGACTGATTTAACACCAGCTAAAATTATATTTTTAGCTATTTCAGCTCCTAAACCATTTAAGCCGGATATTAAAATTTTTGAAGCTCGTAATCTAAAATTATAAGAAAACAATTCATTTAAATTCAAAAAGAAATATTTTTTTCATTTATTTTATATTTGTTATTGTAGTTTTGTTGAAATCTACATAATATGAGTTGATGAAGTTAAAATCGTTTAAGGTTATGTTGTTTATATGAGAGTTTGTGAGTTACCTTTTTTGTGATTCAAGTCCCCAAACACGGATTTGCCGATCATAAAGTTCTGATTCATGTTGAGTTAATTCAATTCCATTTAATTCAACCATTTTTTCAGAAATTAAAACTTCGTTTTTCTTTTTGACAAAATTAGAAAATGTTTAATTAAAATTTAATACACAGGCATAAAAGATAAAACGACGCCGAATGATCCTACTCTTTTTTTGGTGGGCGCTCGTGCTGTATAACACTAGTTGTTTATTTTATTTATTCACTCAAATGTTTTATTTAGTTGGCAGATTTATTGAAAATTTATAACTGCAATTTTATCTTTGCTAATTGCTTTTTAATTTATTTTTACAAATTAATTGCAATTTTATTTCCACAAACAAATTAATTAACCACTTCTTCAAAAACTCAACAAACAGAATAACATGTCACATGAACATCAGAACATCTCACTCACTCATCTCACATAGTTACCCTCACCTCAACCAGTGATGAAAACTTTTAACAGTATATTTCTCTTTAAACCCATCAAAATTTCCCCCTTTCAGAAGCAATTTCCCTTATTAACTAAAGTACATAACGTTTTTCTAAATTAATTTTTTATTTTATTTTTATTTTTTTTTTTGTTTTTTAATGTACAAAACATTTTTTTTTCGTTTTTTTCGAAATTTACTTATTTTTTTATTTCATTTTCAAAAATTTTCATTTCAAAATTTATAGTAAATAAACACTAATGGTGTTTTTTTCTTATCTCCTATGCTTTAACAGTTTAACACGTGCCTAAGTTAAAAAAAACAAAGCATAATTTTGCTATTGCAGTTGCTGTTCTCACTATGCGCCATACCTTAGCCAGGCCCCAGTAATCTGGAATTATTAGAAAGTGTTTCTTGGTTTTTATCTCTTAGTCTTGTGTAAAAACAGTGGTCTGTCTGACCGGAAATCCTACAGGATCTTTTGCTTTTTTATTATAAACGAAAAGGATTATTGTTTCTACGTATAAATATACCAAAACAAAAAATTAATGGCTTCTATAAAAATAAATGGTGAAAAAATTTCTTCAACAAATAAAGAGATGACAGATGAGGAAAGACTTGAATTTGGTTGCAAAATCAGATAAAGATTAAACAATTGAATGATTTTATTGACCGTCTAGAGAAGAAAAGGTATACAGAAGGATTACCCGAAAATCGATGGCAAGAAGTTTTTTATACTTTTATTACTATTCCCTGCTATACATTTTTTAAAGTAAATCTTGTGATTTCATTAAATTTTTCAGGAAATGGATAAGCATCCTTTTTTTATGAAAAATGCTCCAAAACCAGGTCATGATTTACATCCACTTTTAGAAGGTATACAGCAATTTAAGTACGATCCAAATGAAAACAGTTCTGAAGATTTAGCACAAAGTTATAAAGAAGATAAAAATTTTTACATGAAACCTAAAAAAAATTGGTATGGCAGTTTTAAGTTTAACAGAAGGTATAAAAATTAAATACAATAACACAGATAAATTCAATACTGTACAATAATCGCAGTGCAGCACATTTCTTTTAAAAGAATTATAGGTCAATAATCGAATTAAATACTTTTTTTTTCAATAATTCAAGATATTTTCCTTTTCGAAAACATTAATTAATTACAATTTGGAAAATCATTTATAAGAAATTTTTAAAGATGATTCAAATAATACAACAGCTAAATGATATATTGAAAAAATCCAAATCAAAGAAGGTAATTGAAATTTAAAATCTGAATCATTCCATTAAATCTTATTTTCTTTATTTTGTACATGAAAAACATAAAATTACACAATTAAATCGTTTAATTAATGAATAAAAGAAACGCAAAATTAAATTTGATGATATAAAATAATCATACATCATCTAATGCTGAAATTACCGAAGAATTATTGAAGCCAACATTTTTATCATTACAAGATTTTCCAGTTAAATTAAATGAAAATGATGAATTCACTTGGCCAAATGTATTCTCCTACCCAGAATTTACGTTTAGTGATTTTCAACAGGAATTAAATGAAAATACTATGTAAGTACTTTAAAACAACTACGTTTCAGAAAAATAATTGGTCTAGATTAATTTTACATTTATTTTTATTTTTCTAGAATGAATTATTGCATTACTACAATGTTTTCTAAAAAACTTGAATATGATAAAGAGAATATACATATATTATTCAGAAAATTTATCTATTTATTATGAAAATCGTAAAGCAGGAAATGTACATAAAAGTCAATTTAAAAAAGGCAATTTTTGAAATAATTGATGAAAAGAAGTAGAACATGAAAAATTAGAAAATCGAATTTATTTAAATTATTTTTTGTACCTATTTTTTATTTTTAGTTTGTGTGTTAGCGGTGGATCATTATTATTTTACGTTGTTCCAAAAGAATCAAATGTCGAAATGGAATTTATTCATCAACCTAGAAGACCTATGGTAAATTTATAAAAGAAATTTTATATGTATTTTATTGTTTTTTTAAATAAAATAAAAAAAATCATTGTAAATTTAGATATTTAAAATTTTATAAATACATATTAAAGAGTTATAAAAATATGAGAACATTTTTGTCTGTTTCATAGATTTTTGTTTTTATTTTATGAATTCTGAAATTTAAAATTATGAATTTACACAGAATAACTAAAAGTACAAAAGTGACCTTAAGTTTATTTTTACAATTTCTGAGTTTGTGACAAAAAAAAAAAAAACTGATTTTCAAAAATTTCAAAAATATCTCTTGTTTTACATAGTAATCTTTTATTCGTAAATTTGATTATTTTTTCACAATTTTAATTTTATTTTTAGAATTTATTAGCAATAATAGTCAAGGTAAATAAAGACAATTGCCCTGTATACTATAATAAAAACATTTAAATTAACAGGAAAAAATTTACAAACCTCATTATTGTATAATAATAGAAATAATTTTATGTTTATACTGAATTAATAAGAACATAAAATGATTACTAATTTATGTACTTTAAAAATTTTATTTGATTACAATGCAAATAAACGGACATAATAATACGTTTATTTAATAAATTTAAACAGATTTGTACATGCATTAATTTAAGCTTTAAATTAAATTTAAACGTAAACACATGATGATTTAATTAGCTCTGATCGCTTGATCATAATGAGCGTAATAGGGCGCATAATAATTGTATATAGTTAATATGCGCATGCTGATTACATTCTAGGTATGTTTTTAAACTACTTATTAAATACATATTGATGATATGATTATGATTATAATTGTAATTTTAATAGTCACTTTAAAATAGGCCAGACGCGCGGGCGCACTAAAAAACAAGTTCTTAAAAAATAAAAATTAGATTTTTATTTTCTATTTCCATTTTTTGATGGCTTTATTTAATGATCAGTACAAACCGGCCGCATATGATCAACAACAACTAAAATTATAATTACATTCTACATGCATACTTACATACATATGCATGTATAACGTACTCCACAAATTTTATATACGTATAGGTACATGGTTACGTGATACATATATAGATTTTATATGTGTAAGAATTATAACGACATAAACATAAAATGCCATAGTACAATTAACTTAAACAATTTAAGGTGGTAGTGGGTGTTTTTTTTAGCTATAATCACCTTTAATGTAGTGATCGTACAATCATATATAATACTAATATCATGTAGTAAAGAGGTGAAATCTACATGTGTTCGTATGAATTTTTTTTCTATATACATGATATAATTAATGTACAATAATCAATGTTCTTTTACACGCTTTTCACATGCATGCATATATGTATGTATGTACATATGTGGATACGTTTGAATTAAATTCAAAATATATTAAATGATAGTGAAATTTTTATTTCAAAATTAAAATGCTGTCGTTGCATAATTATATTGTCGTTATGTATTAATACTGATAATCCATTGTAACGTATTTAAATGATTTTGATCTTTTGATATTTGTAATGAAAAACAACAACAAAAAATTTCTTTTCTTCCACAGATTGGAAAATTCAACAATTTTTTTTTGTTGATAAAATGTTAATGTATATTTAAAAATCTTTTGAAAAAAAAAATTTTTGTAAATATTTTCCGCCTACAAGGAAATAAAAATTTGTGTATGTTTATTCATCCCATTTTTATTCCATTAAAATACATGACTATATGGTACATGTTAGTGAATCACAAATAAAAAAACAAAAAAGAAAATCATATCTCAGATTTTTATTTCAGTTTTTTGTTATTGTTGTTACCAATTATGGGATAAAATTTTGGAATTTATGTAGAGGAGGCTCACAAAATCCAGAAGCTAAAAAATCCGTTGGCGTTTTTTTCTTTTTTTTTTTTTTTTAAATTTAAAAAAAAAATTTTTTTAAGTAAATAAAAATACATACTTATAACGTATACATCAAATTGATATCAATCGATTTCTGTTTATGATCGTGAGTAGATAATATTTTGTACAATTATTCGTAATTTAATGTAGGATGAATATTGAGGGCAACAAAATTGTACATACAACATGTATATATGTACTTTCAAAATTTTATGAAAAAACAAAAAATTTAATATTCATAATTTTAATAAACAGGTGCCACCTCTGTTATCGAATAAAGCATGAAAAATTCTAACATGACATAATTGGCAATCTTATAATCTAATATTACTTTTAATTTTTTTTATTTTTATTTTTTTTAATTATTTAAGTGATTATCTATGCATCAAATATATTTTTTATATTCCATAAAGTATATGAATTCTATTTGAAGCAATATCTCATTGATTTTTAAAGGTCATTTACGTGTAATCTTTACTATATTTGCTCTTGTGCCTTTTTTTTCATTTTTTTTTTTCGATATATCATTAATAATTAATGCAACACATCCGAAAATGAACAAACCAAAAAGATATTTAAATTATTCAATCAACCTGAATTTGTAAGTAAACAAAATCAAGTAAATATCTATAATGGCTTGTACAATTCATTCAGTATTTCAAATCTCGTACAATTGCTAAATAGTCATAATAACAATAAAAGCATAGAAAAATAAATAAATTGTTGTTAATTAACTTCCAATAGTACAATTCCAGTCTACAGTTTACTTTATTTCTATCACTATACATAAAGTATTTTTTCAATTACAATTAAATTATAATACTTATCACGTCGTCATTATAGTCGTTAAAGTAAAATTCACGTATTCTTTTCATATATTACCTGGCTTCCATAATAATTTCTCATCGTTTTAAGTTACAATTGATATGAATGAGATCATGTTTCATCTCGACTCAACTTTTCCATACGATCGTTTTTACTACATACACTTAGCATAGGGCATAATAGCATACACCTAGAGTATATATTAAATAATATCTGTGTATGTTTTTATTTTGTCTAGGAAAACTCATGATCACTTTAGATTTCCAATAAATTCTCCAGTAGTCCAGTAGAGAAATTTTGCTGAAATGATTTTCAAATCTACCTTGCTAAAATTCTCTAGCTAAGGCAGGTCTATGTAGTTGGTGGGTCTAGTGAAGATCAGTTTGATTTTTCTTCGTTTTCTTAGAGAAAAATCTTTTTTCTCGTCGTAAGAGAAAAATCTTAGATCATTTTACTGGTTTACTTTATAGCTTTTTTCAAAGTGTTCAGTTTATCATATATGTATATGTACATTGCTGACGTAGATTATTCAATGTAAATCCAATCCAGCAGTAGATAGCTTGTAGATAGCGTAGATCAGTCAGTTTCCGACTCTTGATTTGAACGGATTCGAAATTTTCGCTTTATACATTTTCGTATCATTATCACCAGTCATTACTGTCGTCGTAATTTATCATCTTCATAAATCTTATTTTTATAGATTTTGTAAGATGATTTAATTGAAATTTTGGGTGTTTAATTTAAACAAAATTGGACTGGATTAAGTGATCGTTAAAAAAAAAAAATTTTTTTTTTTTTTGAGTTTTACAAAACATTGTAATTTGTGACACACTAAAAAAGAATGATGTATTGAAACGGTTTCATTTTATGAACAAAACAAAATTACTTGTTATGTTGTTTTCACCATATATAACAAAATCCTACCTCCGCAATAATAATTTGAACTAGCACATACAGCATATATGATCGAGTTTTACTTAAAATGTTAAACTGATAATTTTTTTTTCGTCATCATTTTTGCGGCACATACAAACATGGAAATTAAATGTACATACATATAAACATAAAATATGTAGATACCTAATGTAGGTACAAAGCGTATACGGATATTCCATATGATGATATATTTTATTCCATAACCATGAACATCATCAACATCATCTAAAAAACCTTAAGACTCGTTTTTATGTTATATGTTCATTCATCGTTTTAATAAAATAAAAAAAATTATTGTAATTTTCTATGTACATATATTATTGCAAGTTGATGGTATGTTTATGTTTTAACTTCTTCCTGAATGTGTAATATATGATTGTTGATCATGTGTGTACATTGAACAAGAAAAAACATAAAATGTTAAGTTGAAAAATTTCCTCACAAAAAACATCCTCATTGTTGTTGTTGTTATTGTGTGAAATTTGTCATTTTCGGTTTTTCTTTTTATAAGTTTATATATACATATGCCATTTCTTGCATACATACACGATATTCATTCGTTACGCTATGGTGCTTGTAAAATTGCAATCGATCAGTGATGTTGATTTTTTGTATGTTCAAGAGCTAAAATGTTACTTTTATTAGTACTTCATAGGACATCATCATCAAGAAAACCTACAGAGTAGATCTCATAAGAATACAACAAAAATACCCGGTTAAAGTGAAGTTATTAAACATACATGCATATATACGGTTTACGTTAATTTGTATTCCTGGAACGATCTACAAAAGGTGTCTGTTTATGTACGGCTACCTTACATACAAATACAACATACTAAAAGTATACAAATGAAAATCAACATTTTCATCGTGAAAAAGATTATTGACTTTACGCATAGTTTGAAACTGGATTTTATATTTCGTGACGAAAAGAATTTTGATCTTTTATCCTTTTTAATAACATAAATAAAAAGATACAATAGTAAATTATTTACACAGTGTAACTTTTGTAAAGTGAAAAGAAGAAATTCAATTATTGTTAATTTAAAACGAGGAGCAGGTGATATATTTGAAAAAAAATTTTTTTTTCTTGGTCATGAACCGGAAGATTATGGCGCCGTCAACGTTGATGCCCTTTTAAAGAAAACAAGAAAAATCCATCACATTTGTAAATAAATGTGTGTATAGGCTGGTATACATCACAGTCACAACAACACACAAAAATTCTTATAATTTTGTGAAATTTGTGTCCAAATATGATCATAAATGTTAAAAACAAATTTTTTAAATGGTGCTAAAATATAACACGAAAAAAAAAAGCAAAAATTTGTGTGATCATTTTTAAAACAAAAACCGTGATATTAACGAGATTTTTGTATTTTGAATATTTTAAATTTTCAGGATTTACCAAGGAATAAAACACAAAATCGTTCAAAATGTAAGTAAATACAAATTTATATTATTTAAAATACAAATTAAAAGTGTTGATCATCTTTGATTTTATTTTTATATAACAAATAATTTAAAAAAAAAAAACAGTAAAAACAAAAATATTTTAAAGTTATGTGAGAATATCACATAATCAGAACTCAGAAGTTTTATAAAAAAACCGGTTAAATTGTATAACGATGAATTTTGGTGTTGATTGCCCAGTTAAATTTGAATGGTTACCTTCTTTTTGTTTTAATTTTTTGTTAATATTTTTTTTTTATTTTTTATGTTTTTTTACATAAATTTGTGTTATTTTTATTCAAATATCTTTGAAATTCTTAAATAATATCGTAATGCTTATATAAACAGTATAAACATAAATACAGGTCTTTACTATGAAAAATGAAGTACGAGCCTCTATTACCATATAAATTATCTGATTAAATGATCGTTAATTATGTATTTTTTTTTTAATTAATTAATTTTTTATGTTTTCATTTTCTCTATTTTTATCGCATATCTCCTATCTCTGTTTCTCATATATGTTCGGAATTTTTAAATCAGACTTTGAAGATTTTGTAAAATCGTGTACTTTTTTGTGTTTTTAATATTTTTTCTATTTTTTAATACAAAGCAGATTACAGAATCAAATCATTTTTACAGGTGTCTTAATTGATTACAGAGTACATGTGTATATGAATTACCTATGACATAAACAAAATACACTCAGACAGATTAGTGTTACGATCGAATGAATATTCGATCGATCTGACATTTAATTTTTATTTGATACACGACGACAGGTATGAAAAAAAAAATTAAATTATTACATTTTTGCAGTAGAACAACAGCTATTTGTTTAAGTTATCATAATCTTAGTTAGATGATTACGCATGTATCTGTATCTATATATACTTTTGTCACCCACTACCCTCCCAGTTTGATTAGACATTACTTTGTACATTTCATATGCATATCATGCACATAAGTATATACGCTTATCGTGTTTATTATGGTTTACGTTTAATCCTCTTAAAAATAGAAGATGGATCATGAAAGGATGATCAATATACGTTACGATCAATTTCATCATCATTATTTTCTATATAAAAATCACCTTTAAGGCTTTATGTAATCTGCATGCTTTTTGTTTTGTTTTTTATTAATTCTACAAAAAATTACGAAATTTTTTGCAATCATTTTATTTGTATAATTAATAGCCTAAGGTCATTTTTATAAACAGATTTATTTATTTGTTGTTGTTGTTGTTGTTGTAAATATAAAAATCGAAATTTTTTATTCTCGTCGTCTTTCAACTATACATATGTATGTATAAAATATCTGTTTATCTTGTAACCGGTTGTTTTGTTAGATATTTTAACAAATTTATTTATTTAATTTAATTTTATTATTTACTTAGAAAAATAACTTTTGATCATAGTTTTTCAGTTTTATGTAGTTGTAATCATCCTTTATGTAAGCACATAAAGTATCTACGAACATTTAATTTTCTTTACGAAAATATTGAGTACATATAATAGGTAGTTGGATTGAATATTTTTCTCAATTATTATACAAACGCAAACACCACATAGATGTATGTATAAACTCATTAGATATGTACACATTAAAAATTTTCTTCTGATCATGCCGCAAATATTTTTCGTTGTTTTTGTTTTTATTTGCTTATAGCACGTAATAATAGCGTACATTACAAATTTACATGGTAATGAAAACAAAAAAAAATGGTAAGAAAAAGTGATTACTTTTTATTGTAGATACTGTGATACTATGGGCCATGACTTAACAATATAACATCGATCTTGTAACGATGATGATGATGACGAAGACGTGATCATTCATATATGTAGCTTCATATAGCAACCATTTACAATTATATTCTCAAATGTGACGTACATTTACTGCAATACATACATACATACTTTGAGTTTTTTCCATTTTCTAACATTTTTCTTAGAAGTAACGTCCTTGAACACGATATATGTGATCATATGTGTATATATTATCTCATACTGGTACATATTGCATGCATTGCTGATTTGTATATACTGTTCTTGTAATGTACCATGTTGAAAATTTAAATACCGTGAACAGTACAGTTTTTAAAAAAAAAAAATATATATATATACCTATATTTTGTATAGGGGGCATTCACGTTAAGATGTTTGGTTTTTTGTACCTATTACTTGCTATTACTGATTACTGATCTTTTATTGTTGTAGAAATGTCTAGAATCAGATTTTCTTTTGTTTTGGAGCACTTTTAATATGCCATTTACTTTAAAAGATTTTTATGTGAAATTTTACAGCACATTCTAAGACATTATTATATATATGTATGTACTTGCGATCATGTTCACCTTCAAAACAAAAATTTTAAAATAAGTAGATTGAGCTCATACATTAGGTTTGTTGTTCTCAAAACATAATCATTGTATTTTATAGAAATATGTACCTACTTTCAGTTGTATAAGATTTCAATTCTCCCGTATAAGTACCTTTAAATATTTATCTTAGAAAGGAATTTGAACATTTAAATAGACGACAAAAGGAAAACACAAAGATGATAGATTCAGAAAACAATCAATATTAATTATATACAAAATGAATTTTTCAATTTCATGACAATGCATAAAATTTTTAAAATTAAAAAGTAAACGACAGAATATAATTGCATTTAAATCACTGTTGCATGTTTGCTATAAATGTACCTATGTGATGATAATACACAATGATATAAGATTATTGTGAAATAAAGTTATAGTCAAATATGGGTGAGTGGGTGGTAATGAATTTTACTTACATACATACATTTTTTTTATCCAACGTAATAATATAATTGACAAACACGTATTGTTATAAACAATTGTAATATACTTTACGTACTTACATCATAAACATTTTGCTTTATTTACACGTTTACTTACAATTTACAATACTGTATTCAAAATAGAAAAATATCACTGACCTAATCTTGTATATGTATATAGATTCAATTACAAATATTTTGTGTTATTTAAAAGTTTACATAAATGTAATGATATGTTATATATACATACATATGTTGACGGTTTATACTTTATATTCACATAAAATTGAAAATTTTTAAAATAAATTTTTTTTTGTGTTTTATACTCAATTTGAAGCAACATTTTCATTTTACTTTATCAATATTTTTACATGTTTTCATTTCATATCTATCCAATATATTTTTTTTCCAATGTATTATGATTAATTCACAATGATATGTTTGTTTTTTTTTTTCTTGTTAAATAGAAAATATTTAACGCAAATCTTTATTACGCAAAATTAATTAACATCGACCACAAAATTTAAATAATCAACAAAAAAAAAAAAAAAAACGAGAAAATAAGTAATGTATTTATTTTGCCTTGAAAACGTTCGCCTTTTTTTCTATTTTTATTTTGTATTTAATTCAATATTTATTGTCAACAAATATTTATTTCACATTACAATCAACCCTCGTGTTACAAAAGTTATGTTCAAAATAAAATCCCGTTAAATAGAGCTTTCAGCTTTTTTTTGTTTTCTTTGATAGCGTGGTCTTACACAAATTCAAATATATCTCTTTCCTCCACATTAGATGCTTTTCATCTAACGTTAAGATGAATTTTAACGGCATCTATTTCATTTATGTATTAGAAAAATTGTACACAATTTTTGAATTTATTTCGATCAACATCTTTTTGCGAAGATAGAGTCCTAGAGGAGTGTGTTGCTTTAGAAAGATGGTGAAGGATTACTTAGGATAAGGTGATTAGTTAAGCTGAAGTGTCGAGGCCACCAAATCCAAACCTCATCTCACTGTTCGTGCATTACAATTAATAAAACAAAAAACATCTTTCTTCATAACGTTAATTACGCTACATTTTGGAATGATTACGATCGAGTATTATTTGGCTAAAAATTTGTCACCATTTACAAAATGTATTATACGAGAATTGTCTGTATAAAACAAAATTTAAAATGCAACTCTTTCTAAAAAAAAAAAATAATCAATGACTTTTCATCTGTATATAAATTACATGAATTTATGGATGATTATGAAAATTAGATGCTTTTCATGGAGATGATAAAAGCACAATAGGCAAGAGATATTCATTGTTTAGTTATACGGTTATACAAAGAAGATGTTTATAAATCCATAATTTGAATAAGATCTTTCGAAGTCCTCATCGTCATGTGTATGTTCATATTTCATTTTTTTTTTTTTTTTTGTCTAAATAGGTATTATCAGATATTTACCTTCATCTTAATATTAAAATAGAAAAAATAAATACATTAAAAAAAAAACAAAATTATTTACATATTAAAATTTTTCTTTTTTGTCTGTTTTATTATTAGTAGAATCATAATTATATGCGGATAATAAATGTTAACAAGCTTTTGATTTTACGTAAATAATTATCACTAAATAAAACAAAATATTAACGCTTTTATTTCATTCTTTTTCAAATTTTTCAAATTTTTTCTTTTTGAATTTTTCAAATTTTTGTGTAAAAAGATATAAATAAAATAAAAAGGAAATTACGGTCAATATGAGCGCGATATCTCCTGAGTAAGATATTTGAACGGATATTTGCGAGGATTCCTTTTATGTATGTATATATGAGATTGCTACAATTAATACAATTTTCACAACTAAGACATTAAATTATACCTTCAATGGCTTAATAAAGGTTTCATTAACTTTGTCAATTTCATAAACCAAAAGTGAAAAAAAAAAAAAACAAATCATTTAAGATACATAGACCTGAGTATAACAAACGATTTGGCTCAATTTTATTTTATCTTATCAAATATATTATACAACAATTTCCTACTGTAAGTGCAGTTCATACCCTAGTTTTCTAGTCTAGTCATGTATTATACATACATTTTTTTTCCTCAATTTCCTTTTCATTACGATAATATCATACTTCATTTAGTTAACCATCATTCTATGTACATAAGTAGACAGTGTGTATGCACTAATCTATGAATTGTTATCATCACGTTATCAATTAACAAATTTTATAATTTTTATAAATACGCGTATATTTTACCTTATTGTATGTTTTGAGCCGCTTTTTATTTCACACTTGTATATGCTCATACTGGTAACTAAACAAGTGCGAAACATTTTTATCTTTTTCTTTACGTATAGAAAAACTTCAGGTGTAACACCCTGATCATATATAATACACATACGTTATCAGTTCTGGAAATTTATATTTACTTCGTTCTGTTTGCAATACAATTCTTATCATGATTTTTTTTTTGTTGTGTGTTAATTTTTTAACAAATTTATATTTTCGCTTTTTTTTTTTTTTAGTTTATTATTAAATTTTCTTCTATTATAAAGTGATACTTTGCTAATTTTTATTTTTATACTTTCATTGTATTGTGGGGTTTTTTGTTTTTTCAAATATATGTACATACATACATACATACAAATAATCTTCGGGTTATGTGGAACGTTAGGACGTTGATTAAAAATTTTGCCTTAGGTAAAATTTCATTATGTGAATCTCTTAATTTCCTGAATATTATCGCGATATACAATGTAAAATTATAGATTACACAAGATTTATATTATTAAATACTTTTTTAATCAATAATTTGTCATAATTTAAAAATCACATTGTACGATGATCACTTATACATATGTACATAATCAGAGAATCTATACATATAAAATCTCTAACATAATGCATACAGATATGAATTATTTTCTTATCTTAATTTGCTTTCATTAGCATATTTTCATTTTTATATGAAGTTTAAAAAAAATCTAAGTTGACAACTAAAATATTAAATTGTACAGTGCACCTCATTTAACGTAATCACTTTGAAATTTGAAATTTTTCTTTTTATAACAATATAACCAAATTAATTTTGATCTTGGTTACATAAAGTGATGGGATCACTGTATTTAATTTTTATCTGTGTAAGAAAATAAAGTGAAAAAAAAAGAAGAATTAAAATTTTCAAATTATAATGATTTTAATAAAATCGTTATTAAACACAAATGTGCAATCACATCATAGTGTTATAAAATAAAATTAAAATGATGACAACATTTTGACTTTTTTTTTATTGTCTTGTTGTTGTTGTTGTGTTTTGAAAAAAAAAAAATCAAATCAGAGTTCATCGTAATCACATTATACAGAGTATTTTGATTTGACACACATTATTTAATTAAGTTCTGTTTATATATTTTTTTTTTTCTGATTTAATGTTGTAATTTTTTTGTATTTTGTTTTTCATTAGCAGTCTATAATTATACTGTTAATTTATACGCCCCAAATGTTATGAAAATTTTTAAAGTTTTGATTTTTTTTTTTTTTTTAAATGGAATTAAAATGACGAGTATTATTTTAATTCATTATGGGATTGTAGGAAACTACACAATAAATTTTGATATAATTTTATTAATTAAGAAATCATTTGCATCTCACACTGTTTTAAATAATGTGAGACAACATTTTATTATTTTTTCGTTATTTAATAAAGTATACAAATAGAAATTTTATTTGAATTTAATTAGATTCATAGAGAAAAATAAAATAGATAAAGTAATAAGACGTTTTATGGACTGTAGAGTCATTAAATAAAGAAGAAAATGAAAATATCGTTATAATTAAAACATGAAAAATGATTGTAAACAAACTTTTCAAATGATGTGGATATTTTTATTTAAAGACTTAAAATTTTGTGACATGGTTACTAAAAATGTAATAAAAAATGTAAAGCATCAAAAACATAAAAAAAAAATTAATTAAAACTTTTTTTTTTATTGTTGTAACATTTACATTGATTATTTTAGAACATAAATTTATTTTAATTTGAACATTAAAAACGAGAATAGAAAACTATTAGAACTGTTTTAATTATACTAAAGTACCTTTTCCAATAAAATTTTAGGATTCATTTGAATTTTATTTGAGTATATTAGTAATTTTTCGTTCAATTGGTTCTGTGGAAATAAACTAAATAAAGGATTAGTTTTTTAATCATAAGATACTATTTTTGTCTTCCTAGTTCGGTAATAATTAAGTCATGGTATAATCATTCATGGGATTTTTCAAAACAATTCAAAATTCTAGTCTTTACTCTGTCCACTAATATTATGTACTTAAGACCTTAAGTGCATAATATTAGTGGACAGAGTATAGCATACGCATGTACATATTTACACTTTAAGAACCTACTGTATAATAGAGAACAAATTCGATTTGCACGATAGGGCCTAAGGTTGTAATCAAATCAAGCAATTTTTTTTTTTTTTTTTTTTATGAAAGAACCACAATTTTGAAACACCGTGTTAAATGAAGGATTACTGTACGTTTTAGAATGGTTTAATTTTTATTTTCTTTTCTTTTTTGAAATTTTTTGTTTTTTTGATTTTTCTCTTTATGCCTTTTTCTTATACACATAAAAATGAAAGGAAAAACATGAAATCAAATTTAATTAACATTAAATGCGACTGAATTGTTATTAAAAACTGATGTTTCTATAAACATTTATAAATTCACACAATTTATCTCTTTAATATTTCAAGAATATTTGTAAGATGACAAAGACATTACATAATATCAAAGATTATGTATTTACATATTATGTATGTATATAACATACACTGCAATATTACAGTACGATCATCTTCAACTATCAGTATTTCAGTAGTGTTACATGATGTGTTATGTTATCTCTTCACGTGTTAAACATTTTCCTTTACGTATAATGGATTTCATCTGTAATTCCTTCTTAAGTTTTTTTCTTACGTTTTTTTTTTTTTGAAATTTTCTTGATTTATTTTTATTTACTTTCAAATCAGATGATATTTAAATTTTTTTTTTTTGTATTTTCTTTTCTTTTTAAATTAAATTAAAAATAGATTTTGAATGACATTTTCTCTCTTTTAAAATTCTGAAGGTTGTAGATTTATTTTTGGTTTTCTTGGATTATTGAGACTTTGAAATTTAGAAATGTTTTGTTTTTATTTATTTTTTTATTTTTTTTTTTCAATGTTTCCTTATTGACTGATTGATTTAAATGTTTTTCTTACGTTTATAGAAATTTTAGAATTTAAAAGGGACTAAATGAAATTTTCTTTTTACAATAAACCATTAAACATAATGTATGAGTATTCATCATATAGGTAGTATGTATGTATATGCAAGCATCAAACAAAATGTAAAATTTTACTAGAATATGTATATAGACACTCGTATACTTGTATAATTTCGGAATAATTCCTTTTGATCTTTATATATAAAAAATAATGAAATACCAATGAATTTTTAAATATTTAATGAAAATTTTTTCTTTTTTCTTGAAAAAGAATTTTTGTATTAAAAATGTGGAATTAGGCTTGTCTTTGTATATTTTGTGGTTTTTAGCATCAATTCTTATGCGCAAATTGAAAATATTCAAATGCTGATTTTTTTTTCTTCTTAACAGAATATATCGTCAATCTGACCTAAGTCATTCATTAATTATGTGATTGACAATATAGAATCTCTGCTAAAATATGCATATAATGCTTATCAACTATCATAGTAATTTTAAAATTTTCTCAAAATATCAGTTAGGATTTGTTTTAGGATAGCCCTTTGAAGACTGAGACTAAATTTGTCCATTGTACTCGATATGATTAAAACTTACTCTTTGTGTACCATTAATCTTTGTTGCCTTCGTGTTACGACAAAAAATAAGTGAAAATATGAAAAAATTTAAAAAAAAAATTTTTGAACTTCCAAAGTTCATTTTTGAATAAATACACGATTTCCGGCTAGATATTACCAATTGTCATCTTTTTAAACATTTTTTTTTTTGTTTTTTTATTTTTATTTATTTTTTTTAATTTTACATTTTATGTACATAGTTTTTAGTACAATTATTTTATTATTAAATTGTCTTTTATTTTTTTATTTATTTATTTATTTCTTGTTTCAGGTCTGTGATCATGCGAAATCCCCAGCAATTTAAAAACGATACAACTAGTAAGTATCTTGTATGTGTTATACACAACACACACCACATTACATGTATGTATGGGTGGACTCATAAATATACGAGTATAGTACAGTAGCATATTATATAGTATTTATTAATAACTTTTTTTTAAAAAAAAAAAAAAGATATTTGTTTCCGTATTATTAAGGCCTTTTTTTTTGTTGTACATAAAAAATAAAAATAAAATTGTTGTAGTAAAAAATTGTAAGAAAATGATCAATTAATTGTCTTGTATGTTTTATTGATCACGTTGAATGGTATAGTGTATTTTGTCCTACTATGTGTATGATGTATCCGTACGTAGTTTAGAAGTACATATGTACATATTTACCAGTACGGTACGATGATATGACCATTGATGAAGTATTTCATTATAGATCGTAATACTGTGATATGACTATGTAGTAATGTATGATGATACCATATTGTAAATTATCTGTTCAAAATTGATGATGTTAAATTTTTATAAATCAATCAAATATCTACTATTTTTTTTTCTGAATTTTATATTTAGCTATACATTCATACATACACATATGTATATGCTCTGATGTGTAAAGATACTACTATTTTATATCGTGAAACTTTTATACGATTTCATGGAATTTTGTAGATAAGAAGGATAGAGTACGTGGAGTATCGTATGGGTTTTAAATGGATCATGTCCCAATGAAAATCATATAAAAGTCTCATGGTGTAAAATAGCAGATACTAATCATAACCGTTAAACGATCATTAAAAAAGAGATTATTAAATAGCATCTATCAATCAAACAATTTTTTTTTTTCTAAACTTAATTTCTTCACTACATCTACGTCAAGTTCGTTTTTAAATGTGTACAAACTATAAATATTTGTTAATATAAAATAAAAAGAAATAAATACACAGTATAATAACAAAACGATCAAATTAAGCGTCAACCACACTTTAAAAATTTGATAAATATAAAATACTTAAAAAAAAGAAAATTTCAAAACTTTTCAACCACACTTACATATACTTATTTTCTAACCATTTTTTACTTATTTATTTATTTGTTTTCTTTTGTTAAATTACAAACATACACATGAACTGAAAATAAAAGGTAAATTGTGTAGTTCCAGTTGAGAATGGAAATCTTCTACGACAGATATAGAAATCTTCTTTGGATGTTGAAAGGCATTCATTTGAGTAATTCATAAAATTTCATTTTTTACATTGTCATGTTACCAATTTAGAAATTTGTTATTTTAGATTTTTTTCAGATTCTCATATTTTTCTTGAGATAATGTATTTGTATGTATTTACAAAACTTCTTTTTTCCCTTCCAATGAGAGATTTACTCATTCCTCCAACTGGGATATGCATATCATATAATATAAACTTTAAAGGCTTAAAAACAATTGAAATATGAAATTCCTAATTCAATAATAAATTATTTATTTATTTATTTTATTGTACACGTTGCATTATTGCAGCAACAGTACTTTTTGTAATGTGTATACAAGACAAAAAAAAAAAAGCAAATATCTTAAGTGTGCCTAGTGTAGGCTGATAAAATTTTCTTCTTTTTTTTCCAGTTTTCTTTACAAAGGCGTTGACACAAATTTTCACAATTTTTACTTTACTTTTTAAACAAATATAGAAAATTGTGTGTACAGATATTTTAAACTTTATTTGGTTTTAGGCTTTAACTTGTTAAGTTGTAAAAAGCATGCACAAAGCATTAATAAAAAATTTTCAATATTTTTAATTTATTTTAGGAATTTTAAAATATATACTATATAATGCATACAATACAAATTTATGTGTGTTATATTTTAAAGCTATATAAAAATCATAAAATAAATATTTTCATATATTGCTTACATACAATTGTAGGCTTGAAAATATTTTTCGTATATTGAAATTTGAAATATAATTTACGTTCAGCAAAATGATCGTTGAAATATATAGTATGTATGAAAGATCGCATATCAATTAAAATTATGTGTTTATTTATTTTATTGTTATTGCTGAATGTCTGGAAGAAAATTCTTTTATTTTTAATGTTATAAAATGAATTTCGATCATATAACGAACCCACACGGGAATAATCATTTTTATTTTCTTCATACATATGTACATACATATACATATGTATATGTACGAGTATGTATGTATGTGTATACGTTATGTACCTACATATATCGAATTTAAATTAAATAATAAACATTTAAACAAAAACCAAAATCAGATTTAGTTCAAGTAAGGAATAGGGTTGCCGTCTCATCAGATTTTACCTGGAAATTTTTGATTTAACAATGATCCAAATAGTTCAAGTTTATATGCCCTGAGGAGCTTTTGATGTGATTTAATTGATTCACTGATTACATAACATTATGTTTTTCATATGTGAATTTTAGATGAAGATAAATTGCTCCAATTTTAGACAATTTTTTTCGTTTACTAGCACGACTTATTTAAGGCTTCATACTTTCCAACGAAATACCCTGCATATCTGGAGAACTAAATATTAAAATTTTCGACTCGTGAAAGGTAGCAACTCTAGGTTTGAAATGGGTTTATATAAAAGACGATAACATGATTGAAATGAATTTTTGGAAACCACCTACATACATACTTGTATATTTTAAAAATGCTGTTTTTTTTGTACTACGAAATTTTAAGATTTTAATTTTATTTTTCTCTTTGTATTCTTTTTTTGTTTTTACAGATTTATTGTATGAAAATTTACAAAGTTGCAATTGTTGCCCATATGGTTATCATATTGATTTAGATTTTGTACGTTATTGTGAAACATTAGTTGGTGATGAGAAACCATCAGCTGGACAATTATTACGTCGTGATAAAAGACGTTCAAGAAAATCTATTGAAATTATGCTTGGCTTAGATTCATTTTATTTTTGGGAACCAAATGATCGTGTTCAAACAGTCAAAGAAGTAAGTATAAATGTATAGATGATGTGTACGTATCAAAAAATCAAAAAAAAAAAAAAAAATAATAAATAAATAAAATAAAATAAAAAATAAAAGCAAAACAAAATCGAATCAGATACGGATATACGGTTTATATTTTACTTACCATATGCATTATGCATATGTAAAAAATTTACGTACATGATAAATGCCTGTATTTTGATTTACTTAAAGTCAAAAATAGAGCAACATACTCGTATACGCAACATTAAAAGAAATCTTCTTTGAATGATGATGATGACGATAATGATGATTCGGTTGTTTGTTATGGATCGTAAATTTATAAAATACTCATTGCTATATAACATTTTCCATGTACATATACGCACATATAAAAGAAAATAAAATCATCTACACGCACGCATGCACGCATGCATCATCATCAAAACGACGATTCAAAAACAAAATGTTTTAGATATCCCATTTATACATTAGTCAGAATTTTTTTTTAACGATTTATTTTTGTCACAAGAAAGTTCAATTTTAATTGCTTTCTTTTTTGTCTTTTCTTGTAGATATCATATCATAATTCATTCTCCTTGCTTTTTTTTATATTTTTTTTTTCTGTTTTTAATGGTTTCTTTTTTTTTTTTTTTTTGTTTTCTTTTATAAAGGTACAAATTGAAGCTGAGCCAGAATCTCCTAGGGTGGTTGATAAAATTCAAAATTATTCTTCGTCAATTCAATGTTATGATTCATCATCATTATTAGTATCATCTACAACGTCTACAACGACAACAACAATGACAACAATAGCAACATCATCTTCAATTCCAATTACTTCAACAATAAATAGTTGTAGTAGTTCACCTGCTGAAACCAAAGCATTTCTTCATGATGTTTTAGATGATGTTGTTAATGATTTTGAAAGGACATTAGAACGTACAACAAAAAAGAAAAATAAAATTTATGATATACCATGGGAACAATATATCGATGTATTTGGTAAATAATTTATAAATTCTATCTTTTACTCATTAATAACATAATTATAGAAAAACCTCGTATTATGTATGGGGATCGGATTGTTTGTAAATTTAAATAAGTTTTCGTGTCATACAAACTAATAGGCCTCATATGTACACTACACAAGCATTCATGCACAATCAAATGAAGCTGTTCCACACCATATTGCACAATCATCATTTTTATCGAGATTTTCAGACTAGAAACATGTAGTGTGTGGAGCAGCTTCATATGATTGCGCATGCATTCTTGTGTAGTGTATGGGGCCTATTATACAGAATTTGTCCAAATGATATTTGCAGTAATCAATAATTTGTCGTAGTTTGTAAATTCGTTATTTTCGACATACGAGAATTGCCCATATATATATATGTATGTACTTACATGATTGTGTACTTATTCAAATGCACATGTACACTATCTATGTATATACATACTTTAAATAAATTTCGTTAGCATCAAAATAATAAAAAACAAAAAAATAATAAAATAAACAAATAAATGAACAAAAATTTATCAAAGTATAGCGAAAATCAAAATTATAAAAAATCTCATGAATTGCATTATATTATATATACATGCGCTTATGTTTTTTATTTTGAATTTGATTTTATTCTTATCAGTTTTTATGAAGTAAAATGCAATGTTATTTACATATATGTATGTATGTACACAAATAAAATAATGAATGATCGAATGAGAAAATCACTAAAATATTCCCCGCGTACTTGAAGTGCGAACTTGAGTAAGTAGCAGGGTGGTATATCAGAAGATCATAAATTTTACTGAATAAAAACAATATTTTTTTTAAATTTAAAAATTTTATGTATCTATTATTTTGGTTGTATCTAATTTTAATAAATTGGTTTTGTTTTAAAGGCCAAAATTTTCGTTTTAATTTGAAAAATGTGAGATTAGCTTGAAAAACATTTCTATATTTAAGTAATAAATACCCAAAAAATTTTTTTAATTTACAATAACTCAGAAGGGATAAATTCCAATAAGGATATCTAAAAAGTATTTTTATTAAAAATTTGTCTGAATTGCATGAATAATGTATTTTATTATGGAATGACCTGTAATACATTTGTACAAAATATTGTACAGCATTATATAAAATTCATTGTTGATTTAATAAAGATAATAATTATTTTATTTTATTTTTTTTTAATTTTTTTTAATTTCATTTACGTCTAATAAAAAAGCTACAAATAAATCTAATAAATTATTAATGAAATACGGGTGTGTAGATGTACAATAACGTAACATTACGTGCAAAAAATAAAATATGAAAGCAGCATAAAATCTAAATATAATTACGATATCTGGTTCAAAATGATATAAAGAAAAATAAATAATACATACATAGTTGGTTTTTATAGAATCAAACATTGTGCAAAGAAATACATGTGCAGATAAATATGAACTAATTTAAATTGTAATTAATTTAAAAATAAAAATAAATAAATAAATAAAGTAAAGAAAACGATAAAACAATTTAACGGATATTCATTTATATTTAAAAATTTTTTTAAATTATTTATTCTGATAACGAACAATTGTAGGAAAACACGTCTTAAAGAAGTTAAAAAATATTGAAATAGAAAACAAAACATTAATAATTAAACAAAAATGAAAATAAAAATAAAATAAAATAAAACAGGAAATATTAATCATATTTTTTGGTTTCTAAATCTATTTTCGTTTTTTATAAAGACAAAAAAAAAAAAAAATTCAAACTGAGATGAAAGGAAAATCTATGAAATCTTTGAAAAATCATGTAATTTTTTTTTTTGAACATTTTTTTTAAAGCATTTTTTAATTTCTTGTTAAAATTTCACTTTTAACAAAACTAAAATTATTGTGGTGATATATTTTTTTTAAATTAATAACTAGAACATTATAATAGGTAATTCTCGTAATAGGACGTAATAACGTTTTATAGAAATAAATTTCGCTTTAAATAAATTGCTTGGTTGTAAAGTCCTTACCAGCTTTTCCGTTAAAACAGTTTAAATCATGGATTACCCAAAAATTCGTTGTTGTAAAAATTCAACAAATCAAAAATTTGTCGCATTTTTTAATTAGATTAAACGATACCATATTACAATGAGAATCACATGTCTGTACCACTTTACACGAGGATTACATGTACATACTTAGTAGTACTACTAAAAAAAAAAATAACAAATGGGCATCTAATGTAGTTCATTTGATGTTATTCTAAATTTTGTTTAAATATAAAAACGAATTTTATTTAAATGCATTTTTGTTGTTGTGTCTAAATATAGTACAGGTACTTATACTAGACTGCTATAATTAAAATTGAAAATGTGGAAAATAAATTAGACATCTTTTAAATAAATAAAAAAAATTGAGTAAATAAATAAATAAAAAAATAAAAAAGTAGTAAGTAAAATGATGAAAAAAAAAATTTTGGCAATTGATTTCATTATATTGTTTATTTTAAACAATAAAAGTGCTATTATTTAATATTTAACGCTGTTAATACATAACCATATGACACTTTAGATTACAAATAGTACACATAATAGAGCCATGCAAAAGATTTACATAATGACAAGTCTGTGTGTGTGTACTTAGACTTAATTGATTTAGATATTCACGTGAAAACTCTCCACATACTGAAAAATTTAAAAAAAAACGAAAACAAATAAACAGATAGATATTGACGTGAATTACACTAAAGGCTAAAATTTATTAATATTTAAGTTTTTTTTTTGTTGGAACATTGAATTTGTGGGGGGATCGACTTTTAAAATTCGATCCTATTAAAGATACGTAAATATGTAAGATTTTTTGTTTTTCAACTGTCGTCCCGAAAGATCACTCATATTTAAAAAATATATCAGTGCACGTCATGAATCTAAAGAGCTACATAAGCTACATATACGTATGTATGTATATTAGCAAACATGATTTCCCAAGTTGTTTCGGAAAATTCGGTTTTACTAATACCTCAGTGATTTGTAATTATATGCTACTAACTAGATTTATGGTACATAGGAGTGGACCATAATGACGAGAAAGATACCCTAGACTGTAGTTCGTTGTTTGTATTTTTTTTTTTTTATATTCTATTATCTATGGAATATTTCTTTTCATACTTTAAATCTTTCAATTATTACGATTTTTATGAACTAAAAATTACGTTATTAAATGAGCAAATTAGTATGTTTGTCTGATGTAGAGCCATAGTGTTCAAGAAGACATGTACTTTTTATTTATTATTATTATTATTATTATTTTTTTTTTTTTTTTGTATTAAAAATTCATATCTTAGCCGTAAATATGCTACTACAGCTAAGAATTTTGTAACTTTGCTTGTAGTCTGTATATTTGTGTGCAGTATTTAGTAGTTCGAATTTTTTTTTTCTTTTGTTTTTGCTGTATGGCATGAATTGTAATTCTTCATCATATGGAGTAAATACGGTCTGCTATAAATAATAATTTCGTTGTAAAAGAAAGCTTGCTAAGCTAAAGATAAAAATAAATAGAAAAAAAATTGTATATATGTACATATATAAAAATAAATAAAGCTGATGAGCTAAAAATTATGTTTGCACAATGTTATACTGATGGTCAAACAGAGTGATGGTATATCACACACGTATCTTTTGTGTACATACAAATAGTGGTGTATTTTATTATTAATGGACACAACCAGATGAAAAAAAAAAATTTTTTTTTGTTCGTACAATGATCTTAAATTTTTATTCTTTTTTTTTTCTTTTTTTATTTTCGAATTGGCTAGCATTAAGTTCAAATGGTGCTGCATAAATATAAAATCTATCCTGTCCTCAGTTAATCAATAAAACGAAATTTAAACAAAAATTTCAACGACATAAAAATTATTTAAAAAAAAAAATTAAAATAAACAAATACGAAATTTTTAATTTAAAAAAAAAAAATTAAAAATCAAAACGAAATTATTTTCACAAAATTAATGAAAAAAAAAACATGATAATCAAGCGGAAATCTTTATCATTAATTTTTTTTTTTTTAAGTGATTGAGTAATTTTTTTTTTCCCAATTTTTGGTTTTTCATTCGATTCAATTCTATTCGAGAGATAACGGAAAAATAAATTAAAAATAAAACAATGGGCAAAATTCTTAATCGATTTAAAACGACTCTAAAATTAAGTATGTGTAAAATAGATTTTCAAAATCAACTAATAAATAAAATTTGAAAAAAAAAGAAAAACTGGAATTAAAAAAAAAAAACATAAATTTGTTAATTTTTTACAGATTCTTGTGTTTCTGGTAATAAATCAACAAATCAAACGGTTAGAAAAGATGTCGTCGTTTTGCCATCACAACAACAACAGCCACAGCAGGAATCAAGTCAGCATCACCAACAACAGCAGCAGCAGGAAGATTCTGAATCAATTGGAAGTAATGGATCTGCAGAATTAGATACCCAAACATTACAAAATATTCGTGAACAAATGGCAAAAAGCTTAAATCGAATGAAGGAATTAGAGGAACAAGTTAAAAAAATTCCAATACTTCAAGTAATAATTAAAACCCATATTTTTCAAAACCGAATTCTGTTTTATAAAACAATTTTTAAAAATTTTTTTTTCCTTTTATTCTACAGAAACAATTGAATTCTCTAAAGGAGGAAAAACGACAATTAGAATTACAATTAAAACGTGAAGAAGCTACGACGAAAAATTTATTAAATCATGTAACTAGCACTGCAACAACGAATAACATTGTAGCAATTAAACCGATTACATCACCATTTACACCACAAAAAATTAGTCCTGTTGCTCTGGAAAGTCTAGGATCACATATTATTCGACAGGATAATGGAAAAAAAATTATTAAAAGGGATGTAGCTGTAATGTGTACTCAACATACGCGAGATGCTAGTACTGTAACTTCAACTCCAGCTGTAATGAGATCGACTGGTACAAATCCATTGAATACACGAAGCATCAAAGATGATTTGTATACAAATTACGAAGTTGAGGAATTGATCAAAGGATCATTACGTGAATATGAAGATCGAAAACGAGCTATAAAACAACGAAATTCTATATCTGTTGGAACACAAATGGCATTACAGCCTCAGCCACACATGAAACACGCTTATATACAAACGATAACTCCATCTGAGAAATTAATACCAAAAATATCACAAGGTATTATGGCTGTTCCATTGAAAAAAGATGCATATATGTTAGCTCGTCCAGAAACACGATCAGTTGGTTGTTCTGATCACAAGATCACAAATCCAATATGTGATAAGTGTCTGATACCAAAACGTACGGTTGCATGTGGTCCAGATAATGAAGATAATAAAAATTATTTATCACTTAAACAAATGGATATGCCACCCAGAAGCTTATCATTTAGTTTAGGTGAATACGAAAAATTAAATATAAGACGTAAAACAGTTGGAACACAATATCATAAATCTGTTCAAAATGTCGGTATACAGAATACAGCACCAATGGAATCAATTGGTGTACAAAATTCTACAATTCATGTGACAAAATCATGTCAATCCTCCACAGAAGGAATTTCTAAACATACAGATACCGAAGATTTAATTTTATTGATTCATAAAAATATCAATACAGATGAAAATAAATTATTAACACGACCAAAAATTGAAACAGTTCGACCATTAATAAAAACGATCGATAAATATTGTAATACAGATATTATACGAAAACGAGATCATGGTACAATCACTATACCATTATCAAGTAAATTGAAAAATACATCGTCGAATACTGATAAAATCATTAAAAAGGATGTTGGCTGTGGTGATATTATAAAACCGCATATATCAATATCATGTGCTGATAATTATTGTGATTCCTGTAAGGATGCTATTAAAAATTTAGCTCGTGACTTCACCTCAACAAAACAAATGCTAGCAAATATCAGCAGTACAATAACAACAACTACTACTACAAGTAATCATAGTAATAATAATAACAGTAATTCAATGAATAATGGTAATGGCACAACAAAAATTCCACGACCGACAACATTAACTAGTCCACGTTCAACAAGAAAATTATTTTTACGACAAAATACATACACAATACCAACACCTAGTCCAAGTCCAATTGCTGAAAGAAAAAATATTGGGTAAGTAGTAGCAGCACAGCAATAGCTCCGATTTTTTTTTTTTTTTTTTTTTTTTTAATTTAACCGTTCCTCTTTTGCTTCTTCGCTGATGCAAAGTGGAAAGTGAAATTACTTACATAGTGATTCCATAAATTTCTGTGAATCATTCAAGTATAAAAAAGAATATAAAAAAAGGAAACCCATTGAATTTAAAAATCATAACAGAGAAATTGCTCAAAAATGAAAGATGAAAAATTTTGTTCATGTTATTTTTTTTTAGTGAGAGTATCAGTTTCTGGACATGCGCAATTTATTGTGTTTTTGTACAAATTCAAAATGAAAACATACAAAATATAAAATCCTACCTAAAGTTGAATTTTATTTTGTAATTTTTAAACACTGTAAATTTAAAATCCTTTTTAAATTATTCTTTAAAAAAATTTATATAGAAATTTCAACTTATTGTGAATATTTGAAAATTTTGTCAATTTAATTGTGATAGGTAGACCCATCGTATAATTTCATAAGAAGAGCCTTTAAATTTATTAGCGTTTTTTTTTTTTGTATTACTTTTAATACAGTGCTGGTTCTCATCAAGATACAACAACAAAACGTCTTTCTGGCAGTCTGGATTCTGTTAATACATCATCGTCATTAACAACAGAAACTAAAGAATCTGCAGCAAGAACGGCACCAAATAAAGCAAAAGATGGTGAATTATTATCAAGGAGTTATCATGAAGAGGTGACAACAGCAACAAGGGTAGCTGAAAGTGCAACGGCCATACCATCAACTAGTAAACAAGAAGATGGAAATGTAAAACAAGTTGATGATAAAGATAATAAATCCCTGTTTAAGCCATCATCATCATCATCTAAGAACGATATTGAAAGTGGGGTAACAAAGACAGTAGTAGCTAGTGATGTTACTACTGTTGCAGCTGCTGTTGAAAAAATACAAGAGCCACAAAAGCCACAAACTTCATCTAGTCATCATTTACAAAATATGTTACTAAATCAATTAGCAACATCAACATCAGAACCTCGTACAAAGTAATTTCTTTGATATAAATTAACGATTTAGAGAATTTTTCAAAAATTTATTTTATTTTATTTTTTTCAAATTGACGTAAACCCAGAACTGCACCCTCAAAAGAAATGAGAGCTGCAATGAAAGTAATAAATGATTCATTACAAAAAACTGGATCAAAAACAGCGAATTTAAAGAATGCAAATGCGATCGTACAAAAAGAATGGTTTAAAATATCTAGCACAGATAAGGCGAATCCATTGGATGTTGAAGATTATTTAGATTGTTTTGAAGAATATTCGAATGCATTACTCAAATACATTGTAAATATGATGGATTCGAATGTAAGAATGATATTTTTTAATTTTAGAAAATTTTTTAGCTTTTTTCTTTTGCTTATAAAATCCATTAAATTTTTGGCTTTTTGTTTTAGGGTAATACAGCAATGCATTATGCAGTATCACATGGCAATTTCGATATTGTATCCATATTATTAGATTCTAAGGTTTGCAATGTAAACCAAACGAATAACGCTGGATATACATGTGTTATGCTTGTATCTTTGGCTAAATTAAAAAATTCAGCACATCGTACTGTCGTACAACGATTGTTTCAGATGGCTGATGTTAATATACGGGCAAAAAAGGTAAAGTACATGAGAGTTTATAATTTTTTATATATACAATTAATTACTTATTTCTTTTTTGTATGTGTCTGTAGCATTGCCAAACTGCTCTTATGTTAGCTGTATCACATGGTAATCTTGATATGGTTGAAATGTTATTAAATGCTGGTGCTGATATTAATATACAAGATGAAGATGGTAGTACAGCATTAATGTGTGCCGCTGAACATGGTCGAATTGATATTGTTAAACATTTATTATCACAGCCAGATTGTGATTCGCTTATACAAGACGTGGTAGGCTATATGTTCTTTTAAGGAACATTTTTAATAAAGACAGGAAATCGATTATGTAAAATTTGTTGTGTATTTTAGGATGGTACTACCGCATTTAAAATAGCATGGCAAGCTGAACATCGTGATATTGGCCTACTTTTATATGTACATGAACAGATGTTACGTAGTAAAATGCCAAATATGAAAACGGAACGATTACCAGCAACTCCAAGACATCAGAAGGCATATCAAATGCATCAACAACAACAACAACAGCAGCATCAGCAACAACAACAACAGCAACAACAACCACAAACTAAGCGAAAAGACTAAATTGATCTTGATTTGATCTCTATACTTTTTGATGCATTTACATGATGAAATCGAAAAATTTCTTTTTTTTTCATCATATCCTAATGATGAAGATTGAATAGAGAAGACATTCCATATCAGCGACATAAACAATTTTTACAACCGAGAAACATTATGTAAAACGTTTATTATTTTTTTAAAGAAATAACAAAAACACAGAACAAAATTTAGAAATTCTTAATGTTCAAATTGTTTTTTTTTTTTTTGTTTCTCGATTTCTTGTAGTAAGACAAAAAATTTGAACAAAAATTTTACATACTATTTAAAATTATTAACATAAAGCCTAAAAAAAATAACTAACAAAGTAGAAAAAAAGAAAAATAAAATATTTGTTGTGAAATTAATTTTTTAGATGTGGTTAAAAAAAAATATATAGAAGAAAAAACAAACCTAAGTATTAAAAAGAGATTTTTTTAAAATAAGATAACAAAGAATAGGAATTATTATTTTGTACTCTTTGTAATAACCAGAAATATGAGTATAAAATTATAACTGTGCTATGTAAAATTTAAATACTTAAGAAAACACAGGAAAATCTGAAGAAGAAAATAGAAATCTTGAACAAAACAAAATGTAAACTGTATATCTAGACTGTGCCTTTATTTTAAAAGAAAGTAAAAATAAAAATATAAAAATAATAAACTTGAAAAATTAAAAATTCTTGTAATAAACATTTTCTAGAAATTTTTAATTACAAATGAAAAAAAAAAAAATATACACACATTATTATATTGTAATATTGTTGTTATGTACTATGTAGTAGATTTTCTGTAGATTATATAAACATTTTTCTATTAATATCTATTCAAAAAAAAAACAAAAAAATAAAATAAAATAAATAAATAAAATACAGGATATCCCAATACATCGCTAATTTACAATACAACAGGAAAAATCGTTTGAACTTGAAAAATCCTACTGAAAATTTTAAAAACGCAAACGAAATACAAAGAAGGAAGTTTAGTTCCAAATAGAACTTATCCACTAGATTTATCATCATTGCTAGGATTGGAAGTAAATTTCAAGGAAATTCTGCTATTCTGAATGTCTGATCAAGCATCTACAAACTGTGAAGTAGAAGGTTGGTTAGTGAATTTGTATAATTGGAGTGGTGGTTGGTAAATCTCATAGATGGATATTTTCAAATTTTCTCCTAAATTTGCATTTTCAGACGTTATCCTAAATCGATTAAAATAAAATTGTTAAAATACAATCGTTTTGTTTGAACATTTTATTGGGACATTCTGTATATATAACACGTATGTATATGTATGTGTAGTAAACGTTTTATGTGTGTACAGGAATTAAATGTGTTTAGAAAATTTTGTCTATTTAAATGTATAAATAATTGAATAGAATTATTATAGAAATAAAAATTTAAAAAAAAAATTAATTTTATGAATGTCTGTGTGTATACATGTTTTTAATATATACTACAATATATTATATATCTCTGTAATACATTTTAATTTGTAAGTCATAATTGTAGTAGTTGTTTTTCATATACATACATTTTCGAATATATGTTCGTATACATTATATATTAGTATATTACATGTTTAAATGTGTACATTTATTATATTTTATTAATTATTATTGAATTTGATTAACAAATAAAAAAAACAGAAAGAAAATAATGATTAAATTAACATAATCTTTTTTTATATATATATTTTTTTTTTAATTTAAAATAATAAACTACTTGAAATTTGAATAAATTTTCAAAAATTAATAATCGAATAGTCGAAATTGTTAACAGACTATTCAATATTTTATAATGATTTGAAAAATCTTCCTTTACTACTGTCTTTATTGAACGACAACAGTTCAAGATCAGTTACAATCAATTTCTTAAAATAATATACAGCTCAAACAATTTTAAATCCATTTCGAATTTTTTATTTTAAAAATTACAATTTAAAATGTTCATTATCAGCAAAATGGTATCCAAATTCAAAATTTCTTAAACAATTTTCTGGTTCTATTATACATATCCATGCTATGACAAAGTTTCTGGTTTACATATATTCGTACATGCAGCATATATAAGACCCTGTGGTGTTACACAAGATTAATCCATAAGATAATTAGTTGTTATTTATGAATTTATATCAAAATTTTCAGAATGTTCTAAGAGCAAATTATATTTGACGAGAAAAGACGGTTATTATTGGTGTAGTGAATGCATACCATGCAATAAATTTGGAATTCCGTAGTGTTATGTTACGTGATTTTGGAGTTAAACCGAATTTAAGGATAGAACAACCATACAATGGATACGATTTAATAGAATTTAATGTTCAAATTGGTACAAAAAATTATTGTTATGCACTACAGTAATGAATTCTTGTATATGCCATGCAGTAGTATGATGCACTAATTTAAATAAGAAAAAAAAAGCATCAAAAAAGAAAAGCATTTCACAGGGCGCATGTTCTTCAATTGTCAATAGATAAAAACATTTGTTTACGGATTTTAAGATTTGTTTTAAAACATTTGACACATGTAGCATAAAATCTGATTTTTATTTTGTTCATTTGCTCAATTTATTTAATAAAGCACAAAACAATAATATATTACAAATAAAAAATAAATTATAGCTTCAAAAAAAAATTTTTTTTTTCGTAATAAAAAAACGCATTACATTACGAAACGTTTGTGTATATGCAAAATATTGAACATAAAATTATGGCTTAATAAAAAAGTGTAATCGCATAAAAAATAACATCATATTACAGGAAAATAAATAAAAATGTTCATAATAAACCTTTCCTGTTCCTACAAATATGCAATCCAACTAGTTTAAGTTTTTAATTTTTATATTTCGTTGATTTATTCTTTTTGTTTTCCAATTTAAAATTTTGAATTAAAAATTTAAGTGATAATTGTTAATAATCAATTTATTGATTAGTATCTACAAAAAAAAAAATAAATAAATAAAATAAAAATAAAAAAAAAAATTTAAAAATTTTAATAATTTTATAAATGACAAGTGACTTTCTTAAAGGTTAATATCAAAATTTAAAAAAAAAAAAAACACTACAGTGCAAATAATGATAAGATAAAAATATTTAAAAAACAAAAAACAAAATTTCAATATAAAAAAATTGAATAATAATTTTTAAAGTTCATTTTTTTAACATAATCATGAGTATTTTTATAGAGCGTACAAATTCTACATCCTTATCATATGTATCTCTGCATGTTGTTATCCTTTGATTGTTTATTTTAATTTCAAAATACCAAAAACTGACAATCAATGAATTAAAGTGATAGACGAATTCATTCAAATTGAATGGAAAGTATATTGCAAAGTACTTATATATTCAAAGTTCAGGTGACTATCCTTTAAAAAATACAATATGAGTTTTCTTGTTTGTTACTTACTCCTTTTCTCAATATTTATTTAGCTTTTAAATTTTATTTATTTTTTTGTAAATTAAAAAAATAATGAAATGGTAAACTTTCATAAACACTGAGTCAAACCAAGCTGTGATAACAATATAACATGTACATATAGCTATTTATGCAATATACATATGTATGTATCTATACTCAGTCCACTAATATTATGCACTTAAGGTCTTATGGCGATTACCAAAAGTGGTACCATTTTACATCACTATGTGTTAATATTCGAAAAATTTATCTGATATACCTATAGAATGAAAGCTTTGAGGATTGTGGCAATACTGCTCGTGAAACAGTCTAATTAAAAATTATAAGAGAAAAAATTATATGTATGTACTCTCATAAGATCTTAAGTGCATAATATTAGTGGACAGAGTATATAGATATTATGTTTTGTGGTCTGATTTCGTAAATTGATTGATCGTGTATAAGCATACATATATGTACACGTTTTATATATTCATTTGTTACACAATCAACCATTCAATTCATGCATATCTACATTTGTATATAAAATAATAAATAATCCAATAAATGAATCAGTTATTTAAATCAATTTAATTTTAACGATTTCGATTACATATTCATAATCGCATTTGAAATTTGATAAAATAAAAAATAAGTTATCGAATCAATTTTATTAGTTATTATAAAATTATGTTAAAAAGTTATACTTCCTTGGTAACGTCTTTGCAGTATACTATCATAATTCTCTTGTCTTTTTTTTTTGCTTGAGATTGTTAGCATCAAGCTAAATTCTTTGCTTTAAAGGCCAGTCTTTGTGTATTTCGTTTCTTTAGCTTTCACAAGGGTTGACCACCCTTTATTTACATTAATGGTGAACAATATTTCCTCCTGAAAATGGGATAAAGAATTGCAATAAGCAACGTAAGAGACTTCGTTTTCGTAAATGCATTTCATTCACGGCATTATTTCACTATTTCATTCTCAAGTCGTCAGAGTTCTGATATAGTGCCAAAAAGTGTAGTAATTTCTTTTTTTTGTTTCTTTTTCTTTTTTTATTATTCTAAAGGATAAAATTCCATTTATCGTACGTTGGTGCAGAAAACTTTTTACATCATAGAAAAATGACTCACAAAATTTGACTTTTTGGCTTTAGCTATAGATTAGGTTCAAGCACCTTTATCCAGAATTTTCATAAAAATCCTCCTCATAATTTGTAGAAAGGTCAACAATTACAAATACATAACGCATTAATTGAAGTGAAATATAACTTCCGCAGAGAAAAAACAAAATTTTACATAACGTTTTTTTTTTTTTTTTTTTAAATCTTTCTTTATGCTTTCTTTCTTTCTTTATGATGATTCTCGTATACAAAGAAATATACGTGAAGGGGCAGAAATAATTGACTTGATTTTATCAGCTAATTACTTTCACGTATAAAAATTTGCTATTATTACTCTCATTATCTTCAGTTTTCAGTTTTTTCATTGTTTTTATTTTTTCATATTATGTGTCTAATTCCTTACAAGACTGCATTATACCGATATTATATTGTTCTCGCTTATATACTTTTTTTTTGTGTAGAATGTAAGAAAGTAATTAAAATAATAAAAATAGTAACAGAAACACAACATATTTATTTGTTCTTAGTGTAAGTTGTAATTTTTGTGCATATACAAAAGAACAGTTGTAATTTTACAAATTTGTATACGTGTGTAAAAAATAACGATTATTTGTTCGTTATTCTACACACCTATGGTGAAATTTAAAATGTATAAAAAAGAATCAAATGAAAGAATACTGTTGTAATAATGTGTTTTATTTAGATTGAAGATGTCTAACATATTAAGTACATACATCTGTATATACATACGTATATAAATATATCTAACGGAACTCAACTAACCAAAGTAGTTAAATAGTCAACCTATCAAACCAACCTACCTTTTATTCTCCATATAAATAATAATCAGCAACTACCTATCCACTAGCGTATACGAGAAAGATGAAAATCTAAATCTTAAAAAACTGCTTTAGAATGTTATATCGACACATGCATATATAGCTATACATATGTTAGATAATACAGTAATTATACAGGGTGTTTGATATTAAAGTATAAATAAAAATTTAACCAGAAAATTTTAACTTTTCAGCCTTTCTATATCTATATTTTCAAGAGAATACAACTCTGTTTGAAATGAAAAATTCAGGTTCATCTTTGGTTCAGAATTAAAGATGATTTTATTATACTGCAGCTTTTGAATTAGCTAATTTTCAGATGAAAATTTGTCCTTTTTATTTAATACAAAACAAAAAAAGAAGTTGTGTGTTAATGATGAATTTTTCAAATTCAAAAATTTTACAAATTTTCAATTTTGATCATCAATAAGTCCTAAAGTAAAAGAATCGAATAGGTGTCATTTATGCCAAATAAAAGGCTAAAAAATTCCCTTTCATCAGATTTGAATGTATCATTGCTCTGCAACAGAGGACAATGAAGATGTAAGGAAAAAATTGTGAAAATTTTCAATCTTCCTTACCTCCACCACTGTTGAGATTTTCGATTATTTTCATCCAAAATATTATTTGCTTGTCTCAGCGAGATCGATTTATAGTTAATTAATGTTTAATTTATGGTTAATTAATATCAAACACCATTTATGTATGTACTATGTATTTTGAATTTTTTTAGATGGTTTACGTAGTGGATTATTTAAAGGCGTATTATATATAGTATATACGCCTCGTATGTATGTAATAAAATTTTAAAATTGAAATGATAAAAATATCCATGTGTACATAATTACATATGTATGTATGTATGCGTATGTATGAATTTTTTTCCATTGTTCCATAAGAAAACATTAAGAAATTTAGAACAAGCTGTACTCAATCATGTTTGTATGCATGTACAATGTTTTCTTCTTATACCAAACAAATATACCTACCATTTCTCTTTTAAAATCTGTATTCAAGAGAATTTTAATAACAAATCAAACCTGAATTAAAAATCCTGTACAAGAAAAACATTACAATATTTTTATACAGATATGTATATGTACGTTAAAATGTTAAAGTTAAATTTATCGTGTAAAAATCGTTAGTAATATTAGACGATAAATCTGTTTTTGCACGCTACTTTTACAGTATGTAAAAATTGATTTTAGCGTTTTTGAAAAAAAAATAAAAAATAAAAAATGAAAATGAACCAATTTATTTAAGTTTTTGAATATCATTTTAGAACGTCATGTCGTTATTTTATAATTTAACGTGATCTCATTTATAAGCTATAATAACAATTAATTATATTTTATTGGCTTTTGATATATTAAGTACATACTCGTTGTCTACTGTACATACATATGTAATTTTGTATTTTGTAATTGCACCAGTGCACTGACAATTTATTTAGATATCTATAAAATAGTCATCATTAAGTATTCAAACAAAATAAATGACAATTAAAATTGATCAAACGTGAAGTAGCTTTAAATTTGTACAAAATTATTTTAAGTACAGAAAATTATTGTGTTTTGACCAAATATATGAAAATTATTCAAAAATTAAAATTCAATTCAATTGTGATATTCAAAATACAATTGAACTTTACATTCTATATACATATACTCCGTTCACAAAGTTTTTCTAAATGTGCTTCTTCTTGTGTCAAACAAGACAGAGACAAGTTTACAAGATATGTATATCCGAATGTTTTATATTGAAAATACACTTTGCAAAAATAAATTTTGAGATTGTATGTGTAATAATGTATCTAAAGTTTAATTGTAAAATGAACGTGTATCAATAATAAGATTAAAGGAAGACCGGAAAATATCGTTACTTATTTCTGGAACGATTCATAACGTACTCTTAGTAAATATCAGCAGCAGGTTAAGAAGTAGAAGATTAAGAAAAAAAGATCAGTAGTGGATTTAATACTGGTTATATTCGGTTGTAGTTGTTTTTTTTTACATTTTTCAAATATACTGTATATGTATTACATAGTGCACCTGGCTGCACATGTATCTGTTAAGACTATTTATCTTCGTATCAGAGAAAAGTTCAGTTAAATTTTGTATTATTCATTTTTTTTAAGAAAACACCTTGCAGCAATTGTAGATAAATAAATGAACAAACATACTGTTATGTGACGTGTAAGTTTATCGTACGCTAGACTAGGCAATCTAATATCTAAAATATATCTACTTGTATATGTAATTGTGATAAAAGCTTCTTACTTAAAAACTAGTAAATGTCGGCATATGTCGGTAAATGTTATTTTCCTTTTATTATAATAAGCAGTTGAAAATTTATTTTTTTACATAGAAGACCTATTACAATTAGCAACGACACTTTATCTTGTATCTAAATTTTTATTTTATATTTAGGAAACTTTTCACATGTAAAATCTAAGACTAATAACTGAAAATTTGAAATTAATTATCAAAACGTGATAGAATCATAGAATTCGTACTGTAGACCCATGAAGGTGTATGTGTGTGTCAATGTGGAATTTTCATTTATTTACTATCAACTGTTTTGAATTTAAAAAAAAAAAATCGTTTGAGCTTTTCCTCCCATGCAACCCACTGCCGTATCTTACTCTTATATAATAATCTGTGCAATCTTGATCTGTGGTTTTTTTATCTTTTGATTTAGCTTTTCAGTTTCTTTTATATGTTTTTGTTTTTCCAATTGTTTTTTTTTCTGTTTTCTTTTTCTCTATTTAGATATAACGTGCGCAAACTTTCTCGTTAAAGATTTTCATTTAAACAATACTATGTACATTTTTAGTAGTAGATATGTAATCGTAATGATCGTTTCGTTATATATAGCTTAAATTTAAAAAATTACGATTACGATATGAATATATAGTTTTTGTTGTATTATTTAAGATTACCTAACACACAATATTATAGATATTGTCGAATTGTGTAATTATTTTTATATATATTTTTTTTAATTTTTGTTTTTATAACATGAGGTTACAAGCATATGTAAATGTGTTTTTATTATTTAACAATTAATTAAAGAATACAGTGTGTGTGTGTGTGAAATGATCTTTCTAATATGTAAAATTTCGAAGAGAATTTTCATTAATCGCGTATTTATCTTTTAAATATTTTTTGAATTTAAAAATATTTAAATATTTCTTATTCTGACGTGTGTATTTAAAATTAAATAAATAGACTAAAAGTTACGGAATAAAATTTTTTTTTGGATTAGCAATACAAAGTAAATTATCTCGTTTAAAAAAAAAAATAAATAAATAAAACAAATTTACTAAGACTTGTGTTTTTTTTAATGTATTTTCACATCGATTAATATTTATTTTTATTTTATTCTAAATTTAAAATTAATATTGGCGGGAATTGTTGTTTTGATAATCACTATAATAAATAACAATAAAACAGAATTTATACGCAAATATACATAAATTATTGGCTATATTTCCGAAAAACAAAAATACAGAACAAATAAATTAGACTTGCACGTAACATACATGTATATTTTAGATTAGATCATTTCGTGTGTAAAACGGTTCTGAAGATGCTGTGAAATTCTACTTAACAACATAAATAACTTTTTAAATTGTTTATTATCAACATGATCAACAGTATTTCCGAATGCACATCTCTATTTTACCATATAATTTTAAAACCTAGCCAAAATAAATAAGCAACGTAAGGCTTTTTAAATTTATTCTTATCATTTTTTGGAAACTAAGATTCTAGAGAATGACAAATGCAAAAGTTTTAGATAAGATGAAGTTTTTTTTCTTGAAATATATTCCTTCATTTTTTCCACAAAATCTTTTATAAAATTGATTTTTAAAAGTTTTTTTTACGTTATTAAATAGGTACACTTGAGTAATTTTACTAAACTTTAATCAATTGATTTGCTCATGTAAAATTCGAGTTATCTATGGTACAGTAATTTGGCATATCAACTTGTTGACTTCGAGATTTTATTTTGTTTTCTTAATAACAAAAAACACGAAAAGCTAAACAGAAAACAAAAAAAGATTGATCATGCCAAAAAATATCACCACAAATATTACATGCATATATGTACATATACTGTTTAAGTACCTACATATATGCTTCTGTATCTCACATTAGTGATGAATTTTAGAAAATATTAGAACGTTTTTTTTTTCACTCCTATAGGTAGTATGAATAGAAAACAGAAATGAAAGCATAAATTCTAGAAACATTAAAGAACCACACGCATATACCTATACTCGGTATATATTTTTTTTTTTAAATTATTTTTTCTTATAAAATAATTTCTCAATACTGCAATAATATTTTTAATATCTATTATGTAATTATTATTTTTAATATTGTAAAGTTAATTTAAGTTTAATCCAAAAAATTCAAATTTTTATATTCGAAACAATTAAATAAAATATTGTTTTGAAAAAATATATAAAAAAAATAATTATTACCAAAATTTGTTAATCAATTTTGTGATTTTATTTAAAAAATTAAAAAAATAAAATTATAATTTTTGTGAAATAGTCAATTATACATTACTATAAAAATAAAATGAAAGATTAATTTAAAAAAAATATACACCTATGTATATAAAATAAATTTATATGTTTGTGAATATATATAAGTGAAAGTTTTTAAATAGAAAATTTTTGACTGGAAAATAATTTCACATAGCAACACATCTGACTATTATACTTAATATGATGTACAAATAATTTGTTTTTGAATTAAAAAAAAAAAAAAAAAAAAACGGAAATTTAAATTTAAATAAATAAGCACCAATAAAAGTGATATTACATACTTTCAAAAGCAATCATTTAACTAGAGTACCTGTCATTTATTACCTAAAATGTCTTTAAAGGTAAGTACATTTTTATATAAATTTTCAATGAATTAATTTGAGTTAAATTATAGATAGATTCTTAACAATCTCGTTTTTTTTTCCTTTTTTTTTTTTAATAACAAATAGAATTTAAATTTTAAGGCCTGTATTCATCAACGATATTCAAATTTGTCGTAATTTTATTCCATTATTATTATTATAAATTGAATTTAATATTGATTTTTGAACTGAGTTTAATTTAAAGTAACGATCAGTTATTTACTGTCATTATATTTTGTAATTTAAATATTTTCACTACATGCCTTATGGAAACTACGAAAAGTAGTACCACTTTATATCATTGTATATTGATATTTAAAAAGTTTATCTCATACTGTACGAGAACTTTGAGAAATTATGAGTGAAGAAAAAAAACACATATAGTATATCACCATAAGACCTGTAGTGAAAATATTTAAAGTACAAAGTATAGTTAAATCAAATTTTCATAACAGAATATAATATGCTTTAAGGTTGTGGAAATATTTAATTAGTGGTCATATACAATGTACAGAATATATGTAGTTAACAATTTATGGTAAAAATTAATAAATTGTAAATATTTCAAAATTTAAAAGTGGACACATGTAATTGAGATGATTAAATTATTTAAATAATTTTAACGTAAAATAATAAACACGTACTTGATGAATATAGGCCTTAAACCTTTTGTAATATGCACCTTAATATTACACAATTTATGGTTTTATTTATTTTTTTTTAATTTAAATTATAATTTTCATTTTTTTGTATATTTCTTCATACATTTTTATATACATACATATAATTTAATTCTTGTGGGAATTGATGAAAAGTAAAAGTAATGTACCACTATTGAAGATACAATTGTATGCAAGTGATAAACACGTTAATATAGGTACTTCTTTATGAATGCCTTTAGATATGTAAATACATATCTAAAGGCATGTGAAATAAATTGAAATTTGAGCCTGAAATTACAATTTGTTATATACCTATACATACATATGTACCTATCATGAAGATTTAAACTCATACATATCTACATACCTTATAAATATAAAATAGAAAAAATAAATTTGATATAAACGCACTACATCGCATAATAATTTCAAAGGTATGAAAGAGGTATTTTATTTCATTTTTAGAATATGGTTTATCATGATACCGGTTTGAGCTGATATTTTAAAATCGTGACATAAATTTTTTTTTTTTTTTTTTACGTAAGATCATTTTGTTAATAATCTTTTCTATATGTACTTTCATATTAAAATGATGATGATGATCATTACAATCTCATCATTAAAATCATCATGATTAAATGTTAAATAATAAACAAGTAACATTTAATAATGTATGAACCTGGATGTATTGAGTAGAAAATAAATAGCAATTTTGTATGATATCGAATGAAGTTTTACCTTTTGAACTTATACTATATTTTTCGCGCTTCGATTACTACTTAAACCTGCACATGTGATCTAATCGTTTTCTTAATCTCCTAATTTTAATAAAATGAACAACTCTAACTTCTTTACAATCATGTGCAATTTTATGATTATTTATCTAACTTTCCACGTGTTATTATCAATAATTGGTTCAAAAAAAAAAAAAAAAATTGTTCGTAATATACTCAATAGCTGTTGCGCCATTGATGATGATGATGATGACGATGATACTAAGGAAAAATTTATCCTTATTTAAACCTCAATTAAAATAGTGTGAAGACTTTATTTTGTAAAAATATTTAGGTACATTTTATATTTCATGGGTTACGTTTTGTAAGGAAATACGTTGAAATAATTTAAATTTTAATTATCAAAATTAATTCTATATTTTGAATAAAACAGAAAATTTGCATTAGATATATAAGATTTTATTATTTTACAGAAAGAATCACCTTCTGATGTATTATTACATTTGGCTGCCTTACGTGGTGATGATATCACATTGAAGAGAGTACTTGAAAGTGGGAAAGTTCATGTAGATTGCAGAGATGAGGTAAAATAAAATTTTTCTATGTGTAAGTGGTTGCATCCATGTTACGTACACTTGTATGTACATATATCCATTCAAAAATTAATGCAAAATTAACGATTGTTATTCTTTTATTTAGGCCAAATTTATTTTCATTCTTTTTTTAATGCTTATTTGAAAAGAAATAAAAGAAATGAAATTTGATTTTCTTTTTATAGATATAATAAACAAAATAAATTTATTTTTTAATAAGAAATTTTATTACACTGTTTAACAATAGGCTGAAATTACAAATAAATTAATATTGTATCATAATAAATGTGATTTTAATTGTATTGTTATCGTGGACATATTTTACTCGATCGTTTTCATATATACATATGTAGATATGAATAGGTTAGTAGGTAATGCAATGATACAATATGCAATCAAACAATTAAAATGAAATGCGTATACCTATATAACACAAATATACAAGAATGTAACGTTCTTTTGGAATGTTGAAAATTCCAAAATTAGTTTACCTTTGCCATATAAATATGTATGTGCTACACTTGTACACGTGAGTGTTTTAAAATGTCATAAAAATAATAAAGTTAATGTATTACATGAAAACAATATAATTCTGATTAACTGATAGTCTGTTGCATATAATGTATGTTATACCTGGTTGATCGTTATACACACATATATTTACAAGTGTATCTTTTGCATGTTTGCACTGACACAATTTCCCTTTTTTTTCATCTTTTCTTGTTTAATTCAATTTTTATTTTTTATTTTTTTATTTTAACAGTTAGAATTTTTATTTAATAGTCTGACATTATTTACGTATAGATAAACGTGTAACTTAATTATTTGGTACTTGGTTTATAAAAAAAAATGAATAGATGCTCTTAAGAAGCACTTTTTGAGAAATATTCGTATGTACTTTCATTGCATTTTGTTTTTACCTATTTGTAATTGTAAAATCGTTATTGATTTTATGCTGTTGATAGATTAGCCTTTTTTCACATTTTTACTATTCAGTTATTCTTAATAGGAAAATTTACTGTTCTATTTCAAGTTTTTTTTTTCTACTTTATACTCTTATTAATATAATCTATAAAAATTCAATTAGAGCGTTCGTTACTTTTTAAAATGTAATATCCGGTTTTAGTATGTACACGAATGTATTGAAAACAATTTTTTTTTAAATAAACTTAAATGTACGGTAAAAAACAAAAAGTATTAATCGAAAGAAAGCAATGTTATGAACACTTGTGATATATCATTCATGAATGAATGATTCAATCACCTGACCTGAATGAAAGTGAATTATTTCACTTATTTATTTGGTCAGAACTCAGCGAATAAATCAGGGAATTAAATTTGAAAAATCGCTTCTATTCTATTTCGAATGAATTACAATAATTTGATGGTAAAACAAATCATTGAAGGTAAATAAGATTGGAAAAAAAATTATTGAAAAATATTAAAAATTAAAATTCCGTTATTTTCTTTTTAAAAAAACTAAGAACAGCAAATTTGTCCTTATCTATGTACATACATATGTATTTATGATTTTCTTTTTTGAAATTTTCATATCCCCATGTAAGTTTGTATGTACATATGTATATGCAGTATGTTTCAGAATAAGTGTCACGAATAAAACGTTATTCCAGACCGCTATGATTATCATCTTTTTAAAATTTGTTAAAAGATCATTTAAGTATGTTGTGACAAAATCTTAACCTGTACACCTTAAAGTAAGAGGATATGAGACATCCTGTAAAGTTATTAGTTTTGAAACAAGTACCTACGATCATTGCACAAATAGTATAAAACTCGTACATTGTAGTGATATTACCTGTACTTTACGTATACATTTTGTGCTACTGTTGTGTTATTATTATGCTTTTATTATAAATTATTAGCTGACGCTGTTAATTGCCCTTATATTATTGAAGCGGCATGAGAAAAATCGTAAAAATTGTATTTTTTATTTTTATTTATAACTTTTTAAAATGTTGTGTGTATATCGTCATCATTGGACCGTAAATATTGTGTACGTCACGCACTACTGATGAGGCATCATTTTCATTCTTTTTTTTTTTTTCATTTAAAAAAAAGAAAATTTTACACTGCAATGACATGCAATATATGTACATATGTATGTACATACATATATAATGCAAGAATGCACATACATATTATAGCGTTCTGAGTAGTACCTGGCATGCTATATGTGATAACACTGATTGTAGTGATTGTAAATTTAACTTCAATTCAATTTAAATGTTTAATAACAAACAGACCGTTACAAAATTTAAGAAAAAGACAAGCAACACAATTTTGTTGTTTTAGATGTACATATACATTGCATCTATACCTAGTGTCTGTATAAGCAGGTATAAAGGAATGTATGTATGTGATCACCAGCCAGGCACATGTACATATTACATCAATCAGATCAGAAAATTAAATATCTTAATATTTATGAAACGAAAATACTACAACTTTGAGATTTTGACAAAATCTCCTACATATGTATGTATATTATCTAAGGACCTTAACTTAAATATGTTTAAAATTTTAAATTGGTCGTTAAATGGTCGTTGAATAGAAACAAATCAAGTCTTTATATCATTTATTTCTCTACGATATCATTTATTTCTCTTCTTTGTATCGATTTTCAAAATTCCATAAAATTCAAAATGTGTACTCAAAAATATCACTCACGAAAATCTGAGATGATCATTATTTTTATCAATATAATTTGGAATTATCCACATGCATTTATGCATAGACACGATCATCTTAGTTTTATTTTTTTGTTTTTTAAACAAAAAGTGTAAAATACATATTAATTATAATGGATATAAAATTGGCTAATCCATCAATCAGTCAATCTTTCGATCACTTCATTAATTTGGTGAAAATTGTCTGTACCACCTACACAAATACAGTTTTTCAAAAATCAATGAATGACTTTCCAACTTAAAATTAACAAAAAACAAAAAGTAATATGTGTATTTGTAAGTTGCAAACACGTTTTAAATGAGGTTTTAGTTTTTTTTTTTTGTTTTTCTTATTATTAACTTCCTTTTAATGTGCAATGTGAAAATAAAATGTGGTAATTTCATTAACCAAGTAATGTACCAGTCAATTTTATTTCAATACCCAAAGATGTTACGTACAGAAATTTGTTTTTCATTTCGCATATACAATACAGCAATATAATAATGCTACGTATAAAATTTCATGTTACTATCGTTCACTATTCAACTGTAAATATGTACATACATATATAGAAAATTAATAGTTTTCTGTTTACTTTTAGCCTAATTGCTTGATAATTAATTTAAATCAGTTTAAAATGTTTAATAATATCAACTACAGTCTTAAAAAAACTGATTTTTATATAACGGTGGCCGTGTTATTTTGTAAAAGTTTAGTGTTTCCCAAGACACAAAAGATCTATTAGTTTAAGGCCAATATGGCTATATCTTCTGGCTAAACAAGAATTACCTTAAAGCCCAAGATAATATTAGTGTCAGTGACGTAATCATAGATAGTAGCAAGGATAGTAGTACGTAGACTTTAAATCACTGTTGCTGTTTTTAACGCTAATGCTATTATTGTGCCCAAGTGATTAATAATGAAATGTTAATGATTCGTAACAATTTGATTTCGATTCCATAACTCATACAAGATATATGTATGTATTTATCCAACTTGAAAATTGGCATCTCATTTAATGTTGTTAATTTTCATTGTTAATGAGAAATGATGTGCAATTTATGAATAAATTGCACACTTCACTTAACAACTTTTTAAAATTTTAATAATGTATTCAAAGTGATTTGGGAAGAAATATTTTACTCGGCTTAAAAAAAAATTTTTTTTGCAATATTCCACATTAATTGGTCTTCTTTTTCAGGAGGGTACAACACCATTAATATTAGCATCAGCTGGCGGTCATGCACCATGCGTTCTTGAATTATTGGATCAAGGTGCAGATGTTAATGCAAAACGTGCAACAGGTACTACTGCATTGTTTTTTGCAGCACAGGGTGGATTTTTAGATATTGCCAAAATTCTCATCAAAGCTGGAGCAATAATTGACAGTCACTCGATGGTATAGTCTTTTTTACACTTTTTATTTTTCATTTATGTATTTCATTGTTTTTTCTTTTTTTATATGCAGGATGGTGGAACGCCGCTATTTGTTGCATGTCAAGGTGGTCATGTTAATCTTGTTAAAGAGCTTATAAATTGCGGAGCGAATGTTAACTGTTGTATGAAGGTATTTACATGTATAAATTAACATTTTAATGTGAAATTGTTATTAAGCATTTGTATGCGCCTAGACATTTAGGTCTATCTATAAATACACAATATACATAGATATTTGAACAAAATATATTTTTAAAGAAAAACACACGCAGTCTTTTATTTTATAATTATTTTAATAATTTAGTCTTAATTAAAAGTTTCGTAAATGCACAATACCAATAATATCTAATACATATGTTTTTTTTTAATAACTTCGTAGGATAAAGCAACACCAGTTTTTATAGCGGCACAAAATGGTCATAGAACAATTTTATTGTTATTATTGGCTGCTGGTGCACATCCAGATTCAAGACGTAATGATGGCGCAACACCTTTATGGATTGCATCACAAATGGGTCATGATCATATTTGTAAAATTTTATTACAGCATGGGGCTGATGTTGATGCTGTACGTTGTGATGGTGCTACACCATTATTTAAAGCATCACATAAAGGTTATTCTGCAGTTGTAACAGAATTATTAAAATATAGACCAAATTTAGGATTGATACCAGTAAGTAAATTGAATATTTATGAGATGTTCAGATATAATCACCTAATATTATATTCTTCGTCTCCTTTTATATAATTTTTAATCTTAGAATGGTGAAACCGCATTGCATGCAGCATCTATGTTTGGACATTTATCAGTTGTTAAGCAATTAATTGCAGCCGGAAGTGATATTTTATTAAAAAATCAAGATGGTTTAACATCAATTCAAGTAGCAAGACAACAAAAATATATAACTGTTGTAGAATATCTTCAGGATCGAATAAAATCGTATGCATCAAAAAAATAAAACTCGATTTTATTTCAATTTTGATGGGACTTTATGTTTCAATTAAATTTTTGTTTGAATAAGTATAGATCCAACTCTTAGAATGAATTTTATATGTGATCGGTATACATTTATGTGTTAATTTAAAAGTACATTTAAAAATCTACCTATATAATTCGTCCATACACTATTAAGATAAAATAATTAACGTAATAAATACCAAATATTTATAGTAAATTCTATATTTTAAAAAAAAAAAAAACAAAATTATATTAAGGCTTTTACATACTAAAATTTTAGATTGATAAAAATGTAATTGAAAGCTCAATTATATTTTTCATTATAATTCATTTTTTTCAGTATAGTCATATGTATTTTTGTGAGATAAAAATGTTTTGCATCGTTGCCACATTATCATTTACGTTTTTCTTCTTTGATTGTTGTTGTTTTCGTTTCTACAATAAATACAACAACCTGGCCATTGAAGACGAATTTATTCAAATTGAATGGAAAAGAATGCACAGAAGCATCCATTTAAAATACAGGTGACTATGCTTTAAAAATGAACCTTAGAAGGTTTCGAATAGTAATATTCAATGTATTTGTTAAATTATTTAAAAAAAATGTAACATTAAAAACAAAAATATCAGAATCAGTACTTACGTAATACGCGCACAAAAAAGTAAAAATTTGAATTTAAAAAAAAAAAAATGCCAATTATTATCAGAAAATTTTAGTGTCAAAAGAATCTGATAAATTTTTCATATCGTGGATATTTTTCTTATTGCGAAAATTTAGCATACAGACTTACATATGTATGTGTAATATTGTATATTAATTTAATAAAATTTTTCTAGTATGTAGTTTAAAGCTACTAAAATAATTAGAACTATAAACTGTCTATTAATGATAATATCTAGTGCATGTCTTACAAAAATGTATACATACGTATGTCTCTTTTTCTACATATTGGTTTAGGGGGAAATCTACTAAAAATGAATAGATTAGAGAGATATTTTTATGCTCCCCAGTAGTGCAATGATAATAAACGTTCCGTAAAACATACACTAAAAATTATTAATAGACAGAGTATAAATAGAAATGTTTTCGAAATTTGATCGTTATATAGCCAAAATACTTGTAAGTTACTTTATAATTTATTTTTATTTTTAAATAATAATAAAATTTAACTCATTGCATTGTAATACCACTGTGGTTAGGCAAAATTAATCATTAAAAAAAAAGTATGTTTAAGTATTTATAAAAATAACAATATTATATAGTGCAATATTAAAAGGGAGTGTAAAATTGTAACATTAATTAAAATAATAATTATTATTTATGTACATTTTTATGTGTGTACTAATTATACAATATATATTCCTGATAGTATAAAAATGATCAATAATATATAAAATATCAAAGAAATAAATTATTTGAAATGAAAATTTTTATTGGATTTTGATTTTTTACATATGTACTTGTCTATTTAGTTTTTCTTTTTTAATTCGTTCTTTAAATTTTTAATTAAAAATTATTTCTGAAAAACAAATTGATTGATTGAGAAACAGAAAATATTTAATTTAAATTCATTCATACGTCTCAGGGATCGTTTTCAAAATAATTGTCTTGCATCTAAACTGGGAGATCTAAACATATTTGAACTAGTAGTTACTGGCACAATTTGAAGGTAAATGATTTAAATTAAATAATGTTAAAAAATTTTTTTTTAATTATTTTAATTAGTCACTTATAAAGTATTAAAGGAAAAGTAAGAGAATTTAGAATTTATACAGCCTTTATTTTTAACGCAACGTTATTTGGGCTTACTTTTCACTTTTTTTTATTATTTTTTCTTATAAATAAATTGAATACAATTGTAAAATGGCTCATGTAAAAATCTCATATTTTTGATTTCTATTATTGTGAAAAGTTTTTCTGTGGTAAATACTATGAATATATATACTATTGTTGAGATGTTTAATTTTTAAAATAACACTTTATCAAATTTTACTTACTCATAAATATTGATCACATTTACAGTTTGATGGCTTTCTTTTCAGAATATTTCGAATTAAAAATTTTTGAATAGAAAATGAAGTCCAAAAAATTTCCAAAACCTTTTAGATCAGTTCATGTACTTTATTAAGGGATAATAAAATTTTCCAAATTTATATTCCATTTTAATTTAAAATTTATTTGTCTAATTAATTATTATTAATTTTTAAAGTATTCTTTTTCTTTTAAAACTTGTTTGCCTTTCTATTTTTTTATATTTAATTTTTTCTTGATCATATATGTGTGTATTGTTTACTCTATTTATTTTTATATTTATTATATTTCCAGATTATATAATTATTTATTTCTATATTGAAAATGAATTGGAATTGTTTCTAAAAAAATTGTTTTTCTTTTTTCCTTTTTTATATTATAACTTTTAATGAAACTTATTTGTTTTATTTTTTTTAAATATTCTTTCACGTTTCAAAATATAAAATCATTCTTATGTTCTTCCATATAAAAATTTGATTCTTTTTTATTCCATGTTATGATTCCCAGAGGGAAGTTCATAGCTTTCCTGTCTTCTATTTACCGAGACCAACTTTTTTTGCTTCAACTTCATAAATAAGTAATCGCCACATTTTAACAACAAATACTTCAGCTTCTTCATCAAGTACCTGAAAAAATTAAAAACAAAAAATATATATTCTCTTGCTTCTAACTTCAAGCACGTGTATGAAATATTAATAAAAATTTTGTTTACCATTTGTACATCATCCAAAATACCTTGTGGTGTGCTACCGGCTAAAACTTTTGAACAAATAAAATCAACTAATGTTGGTTCTGGTTCACCAATATATTCAATGATCTTCTTATTAATCCAAGGTCTAATTTTTTTTTCCATCAATGTATTATCAATTTCATTCCAATCTAATTTGTAATTAAATAAATCATTCTTTTGAGTTGGTATTTTATCAATTATACTTTTTATATGACGTCTTTTTTCTTCTTGTGTTCTAGCTATATTATTATCTTCTTTTTTTTCATCATGTTTATCACGTTTTGTTTTTGATGATGATTTCGATGATTGATGATGGGATGATTGCTGTTGTTGAGATTGTGATTTTATTGGCTGCTGTTGTAACTGCTGTGACGGAATTTGTTGATTTTCATCATAATCTAAAGGAACTAATTTTCGTTTTTTCGGCCCGCCTAAATCTTCACTGTCATCATCATTATTGAAGACATCTTTGACTTCGAGTTTTTTCTTTCGTGCATTTGCAGCTCCTAAGTTTAAACTAATTACTGGAGTTACTGTTGGAGGTGTTCCGGGCCCTCGATCCGGTAACGACGACAACACTGAATTACCAACACCACCACCATGATGACTATTTGTTGGACTAACAGGTCGATTTGATAACATTGATACCCTTGAATCTTCATCCTCTCCAAAATTATGATTCGTTTCATCATCCCTTAATTCTGATTCACTTCTATGTTGATTCTTGTTGGTTCGATTTAATGAATGAGTCGATAAACAACCGGGTGACATTGGTGTATCACCATCTCGCCGTAAATCAACACCAATACCACCACCACCTCCACCTTCGCTCGAATCAGACTCAATTGGTTCAGCATCTATAGCCGCTAATTCCCGTGAAGCTTGTTCTAAAACGTATCTCTCCTTCTGCATTCGCTCACGTTCTTTGACACGTTGTCTTTCCATTTCACGCTCTTTTTCACGTTGTAATTCACGTTGTCGTTGTTGAGACGCTTCCAAATTTACATCAATTAAAATTTTCGGTTTATATAAATTTTCTCGTTCTTTTTTAACACGTTCAAATTCTTGTGTCGGATTATCATATTCACCACTGAAAATTTTATTCTTTAATTCCTCTAATTCTTCTTGCTCACGATTACGATCTTTTGCATCTTGATCAGCTTCACGAACACGTTCAGCCAATCGTCTTTGAAGTTCTCGTCCTCTGAAATAATTATTTTAAAATATGAGTAAATCCTGTGGAAAAATTTAACAGAAATATGGAGCTTTACTTGTAATATTTCGAATCGTCTCGTTCATCGTCATAATCTTCTAAAAATTCCTTAAGACGTTTCGCTTCCTTTTCCCTTTCTTCCTCCCTGCAAAGTTCTTTTTCTTTTTCCTAAGATTATAAATAAACAAAATTTTTAGAAGCTTGTATAATATTCATATGTACACTTAGATCCCATTCCATACCTTTTCGTATTCTTTTGCTTTTCGTCGTTCTCTTAACTCCCAATTTCTTAAACGTTCTTGATAAGCGGCCTCCTTTTCTCTGGCTTTTTTTTCAGCTTTTTTTCTTTCACGCGCTTCTTCTTCCATTTCCTTTTCACGTTGTACATCTCTAACATTTTTAGCAACTTTTCCTTCTTCTCGTTCTCTACGTAACCCAAAAAAACAGATTAAACGGTTTTTAAGCAAAAATTATCCTGTTTTTTACCTATCCCGTTCTCTATCTCTTTCCCTTTCCCTATCTCTCTGCTCACGATCACGTTCTCTTTCCCGTTCACGTTCTCTTTCACGATCACGTTCTCGCTCCTTTTCACGTTGTTCTCGTTCCCTTTCACGTTCCCGTTCACGCTCTCGTTCACGTTCTCTTTCACGATCTCTTGATCTAGATTTACTACGTCTTCTACTACTATTGCTCTTTTCTTTTCTATCTCTATCTTTTCTTGGTGATATTGATCTCCTTTCTCTATCTTTTTCCTTTTCCTTTTCTTTTTCTTTTTCACGCTCTTTTTCTCGTTCCTCCTTCTTCCTTCGATCTTTTTCTTTCTCCTTTTTATGATCCTCTGCCTCAGCTGTTTTCCTAAATTTACCTATTTCACGACTAATTAAATCCCTTTTATCATCTTCCATGTCAGTATTTCGTAATGCTTTACTTTTGTGATGTTTTACTTCTTTAACTGTAAACAAAAATATTTCCGTCAAATTTTTTTAAATAATTGTTACATTCCAACAAAAAATTACCTTTCGGTTTTCCATCTGCTGATCCATTATTCATTTCGCCACCTTTATACTCTTCTAGGATTTGTTTAATAGCTGCTATTGCCACATCATCTTCCTGCTTCTCAGTTTCCGGTTTGCTGCTACCATTACGTATTTCTTCCTCCTTATAATTATCCAATAAAAGTTTATTTTTTGCATCAACTTTTGCTACTAGCTTTTTACCATCAACTTCCAAATCGTGAAGAAGCCGTACCGCACGTAATCCAGCTAAAGGACCGCTACAAAAATAAATGTTAAAGTTAATTGTGTAAATAACTTACATTTTATTAGATTTGATGAAATAAAAAAATATATATATAATTTCTTACTCATATTCACAGAATCCAAATGTAGATACTCGTTTCCAATTAACTACATTTCCACATGTGTTCAATATTCGTTTGATTACTGCTTCAGGTGCTTTTTCACTAATATTTCCTAATAAAAAAAATCAAAACATCTTATTCATCCTGGAACTTGAAATTTTGATAAATATAAATTATTTCCTAAATTGTGCTTACCTACAAATACTGTAATTATAGGTCCATTAAATTGTGCTATCGGTGTTGTAATTGGATCATTTTGAGAACGTACTGTACTATAAACTGTTGGTTGTGAACTAATTGTTGCTGCCGATCTAAATGGTGCTCTTGGTGGTGGTGTTGTTAATGGAGGTAAACTTGTCGGTGGCATCATCTATTAAAAACGAATATATTAAAGGAATATAATTTTTCAAATACAATGCGAATAATTTTTATTTATTTATTCTGCAAAATAAGTTTAATTAAAAAATAAAATATCAAATGAAAAAGAATAATGAAAACAGATTTACTACAATTAAAAAAAAAAAAAATTAAAAATCATATCAGTTAAACTTACCTATAAAAACCAGTTTTTCTTTACACTTAGCTTTCTAATTATTCATATATTTTTATTTTTAAAAAATTCTGTGTATAATATATTTCACTTTACTTTATACGTACAGTGAAACCTCTCTGAATGGACATATCTCATAAGGGTACAATAACGAATCAAATAATTAGCTCCTCGCATAATATAGGTGAGCATTTTATTCGATATCAACTAAAGCCCATTTTAAGCGGACAAAAATTTTGGAACCGTGATTGTCCATTTATAAGAGGTTTCACTGTAATTCATTTTACTTTATAAAAAAATAACAAATAAAAAATTTTAAACTACCAATGAAATAAAAAAAAAGCAAGATACTTTTTAAGAAATTTCAACATACATGAGGAGCCATCGGCGGCATTACCGGTGGTGGAATCACCGGAGGTGGCTGCATATATGTCATTGGTGGAACCAATGGTGGCCTACCAGGGAATGACATTTTATATTCTATATTTCTTTATATTATCTCCTTCCTTTTATTGACTAATTTCTGCCTTGAGGTTTTAATACTCTATATTCAAAACAATCCAATTTAAAAAATAAAATAAAATTCAAAAATCTTCTTTCCTCTCTTTTCTTATGAATGTTGAGGTTATGTTGTAACCAATCATCAATACCATTCATTCATATATCGTGCATAATATTTCTAAAAGTAAATCACTTTTTTGGCGTTATCTGAAATAAAAAAATAAAAAAAAGCATTTTATCATATTGTTAAACGAAAATTGAAATCAATTTTTAAAATACGTATTTGCTTTTGGAATTATAGGCAAAATTTTTTTTTTTTAAATTCTGTTATGGGAAGGGCTACTACTACTTTTATTTTTTCATCAAAAATACAAGAAAAGTCTCTCACAATAACACTGTAAACACGTACATACATATATTCCTTCTTATTAATTGTAACGCTTGTACCGTCACTGAAATCCTTGTCTTATTAAAATTATTTTCAATCTTTTTTTTTTAATTATTAAATTCCAAAAAACTTATTATTTTAATTTATAAATCACAATACGCCAAAATATCCTTTCAATACTAACAAGTAACACAACGAAAAAATCCAAATTAGAAATTTGATTGATATCGCCATTTTAAGAAAAAGGAAAAAAATACACAATTGAAAAACAAAATTTGACGTTTAAGTGTTTATTATCGTTTATTACCGTTTTCTCCTTGTTTAATATTTAGTGTGTGTAGCGCCGTGCCGCCGATTAAATTAATTTTCATTTGCACTGACTGTTTTTCTTTATTTTAATTTTTCCGCAGATAGAATAGAACGAACAGAATAATGTTCGGAAAATTTGGAATAGAATGAATGAAGAAACAAAATAGAATAAATGATTCTGGATGAAAAATGCAGTTCTTGTATAGGTACATATGTATATAAAATTATTATAATAAATGAGTTCGAAACAAACTAGTTTGTCTATTAATTATTATTATTGCTTATGCTTGTCTCATAGAAGTGTGTGTCTTTTTCCGTTCCTCATTACTTCTAATAACAGTGTTTCACAATAAGTATTTCCAAAATCCTCGAATATTCTATAAAAAAGACTTTTTTTTTTTTTAATATAATATAAAACGGTAGTCCTGTTCTGTACGCTACACTGTTTCACAACACATATGTATCACTCTTCATCGGATTATAAACGAACGACTGTATTTGGAAAAAATAATCATTTTACTAATACTAGCGCTGAAAGTAAAATATTTTGCTCAAAGAAACTTAAAAAAACAATTCGGTTCAGGATTTTTAAATATCGATTTGAAATCATATGTTCTTGACAGCTTTAATTTTTTTTTATTTTTGATTATTCAATAAAAATGTTGAAATTTGAATATTGAACAGAACTTTTGAATGTTTTTTTATATTTTTAAAAAAATTTTAATTCAGTTTGCTAATTGCACATTTGTTTCTTCTTAAATATAATAAATATTATTTCTATGTACTCTTTAATTCATAAAATAATTCATTTTAAAAATTTTCAATAGTTCAGCTTATAAGAAAAGAAATTTTAGTTAATTTTAGATATGGGAAATTATGGTCGTTTTGGACCATTATTAGGAGTTATTTATGTTGGAAATATTCATTGTAAATTTTTAGTAAGTAAAGCATAGAATTCAATGGATATTATACGAATCATTAAGAAAATCTAATATTAATTTCTTCACATAATCAGGTATATGCAGCTAAAAATGCTGAAATTTTAACGTTTCATGAAATTAAATTACGTCAAATTAGCTTTAATCCTGGATGGTTAGAAATCGATCCAATAAATATATGGAAAAGTGTATTAGAATGTATAGAGGTAGATAATATACGAATGACATGTCATTTTTAAATTTTTAATCCTAAAATTTTGACGATAACTGGATGTTTTTTTTGTTTTGGTTTAAAGGTGGCCAGTAATAATTTAATCATTTTGGATATAAATCCAGTAGATATAATCGCATTAGGTGTATGTAATCAAAGGGCTACTACAATACTATGGAATCGTGACACGGGAACACCGTTAAGCAATGCAATAGGTAAATAATTAAAATATTTAAAACTCTGGTACTTTTTTATTAGCCGGCACAGATAAATATTATTTCAATTATCTATTTATTGACACGACAATCTTGTTTTTGTTGAAATAATAATCTAGACCATTTTCCGCTGTATTTGATTTTTAACAATCCTGATCGGGTTTTGACCTTCCTCTCAAAAAATCTTCAATTGTGCAGGTTCTCCAATTTATGACGCCTGTAGATATTTGCTTGATTTTTGAACATTTATTACGTCCCGAACCTATCTCAACCTTATTGACTTAATTAATCTTATAATGATTTTACCTTCTATCAGACTATTTGACACTATTTTACTAAGAAGTTTCCATTCTCCAATCTTCTAGATCCAAATTGAAACAATTATTTTATACTTTTTATGTCCAGCTAATAGTGAAGTACTAAAAAGCTTAATATTTTTTTTTGTTTTTTTTTTCTTTTCTGTTTAGACTGGTCTGATATTAGAACATCAGTAACATTAAATATAATATTAAATCGCGTTAAAGGTAGAAAAAATTATTTAAAATCATCATGTGGTCTTCCACTTAGTACATGTTTTAGTGCTTTAAAAATTAAATGGTTATATGATAATGTACCAACAGTTCATGAAAATATACAAAATAAAAATTGTCTGTTTGGTACATTAGATACATGGATAATATGGGTAGGAAAAACAATATAAAAACAAGAAAATAGAGGTTTTAAAACTCAGTTTCCTTTGTTGGTTTTTTAGAATTTAACTGGTGGCACAGACGGTGGTATTCATATGACTGATGTTACAAACGCCTCATATACCATGTTAATGAATATCGAAACGTTACAATGGGATATAAAATTGTGTAATTTCTTCAATATACCAAGTCATATATTGCCAACAATAAAATCATGCTCAGAAACTTATGGTTTCGTGCATGAAGGTCCTTTGAGAGGAGTACCAATAGCAAGTGTAATTTAAAACAAAATGAAATAAAAGATAAATAAATTTAAAAATACTTAATTACGAATCTATTTCTTATAGTGTATGGGCGATCAACCAGCAGCTATGCTCGGTCAATTATGCATTAAAACTGGTCAATGTACTTGTACTATTGATGAAAATTGTTTTATTTTATTCAATACTGGTCAAGAAATTATTGATTCCGATCATGGCCTATTGAGTACAGTTGCTTTTAAATTGGGACCAAAAGAAAAAACATTCTACGCATTAGAAGGTGCAGTTGCTAATGCTGGTGCAAGTATTAATTGGCTACAAAATAAGTTACAAATTAATACCGAAATTAATCAAAATGATAATCCAGTTGAATTTATAAGTAATTTTCTTGGTGACATATCATCATTAAATTCATCTGGTTGTTCAGTAACAAAATCACAAACAGGCTGTACCTCTTCTGCCCTTGGTGTTGGTGGCATTAGTAGTGGTAGTAATGGCAATGTTGTCGATCAAAATAGTCTTCCAGGACGAAAAGGTGAAATACTATTTATACCAGCATTTAATGGTTTATATTCTCCATATTGGAGACATGATGCCAGGGGGTAATAAGACCATTTATCGTAACTAAACATTTTATTGATTTCACACTGAAAATTCGTTTTAGGATAATTTTTGGTGTAACTAGTAACACAACAGCTGAAAATATAACACAAGCAGCATACGAAGCAACAGGTTTTCAATCTAGAGAAGTTCTAAATTCATTTGCTAAGGATACACCAACTTGGGATCCAATTACAAAATTAATAATTGGTGGCGAATTTAGTGAAAATAATAAATTCATTCAATTTATAGCTGATATTATTGGAATTATATTAGGTATTATAAAAACTTGAAACATTTTGATGTTCATAACATTGAATTATAGTTTATTATACTCTATTTATTTAGAACGTCCACAAACGACATCACCATCCTGTATGGGGGTAATGTTAGCAGCTGGCATTGCTATGAATGTTCTATCGATCGAGAATGCTCGTCAAATGTACACACCACCATCGGATTTATTTTATCCAACAACGACAGTAAATAGTTAGTATTTTTAAAAGAAAAAAAAATATATTTTTTCACCTCGTTTCATATAATGTTTTTTTTTTCTATTTTTTGTTTTGTATTAGGACGTGAAGTATTATACAATCGTTGGCAGTATGCTGTTAATAAATGCCTTAATTGGGATAATTTTGATAGTTATCATGATGAAATTGCATTATTTTCTCAAAGAGAAATTGATAAAAATTTACCAGTTAAAAAATCCATTCCAGGAACATTATTTTTAACAACATCATTTGTACTATTATTAGTATCAAAATTATTGCGTGATCGAAATATTTTCTAAAATGCCAAAATAAAAAACAAAAATGAATATAAATAAATTGTTAATAAAAATAAAATGACTAATCGAGTCGTTATTCGACGTATTCGTAGTCTTATATGAAACGTAGTAAAAAGTTAATGATTTTGACTTATTTTTAGTTATTCTATTTTTTTTTTTTTTTAAATAAATTAAACATCTTACTGGAATAAAAAAAATATGACAGTAATTGAATTAAGAAGTTAGTGATTATGTTCGTACAAATTTATTTATTTTTCTTCAATTTAAAAAGAAATATATATTAATATGCATCTAGTCAAAAGATAGTTTCTTTAAAAAAAACTAGTTCAAGACAACTAATTATTAAATAGCATTTATGTTACAAAGATTCTTTTATTTAAAATAAAATTAACTAAAAATGAGAAAAAAAAAGAATTGTAAAAACTTGTTTATAATTCACTTTTTTAGCATAGTAAGATGTATTTTCATGGTATACACAAATTTTACACCGTTGCCATATTATCATCTTTGTTGTTCTCTTTTAATTGTTTTATCTATGTATGCATGAAATTACGTAAAAAACCAAATAAATAAATTCAAATTTGCGTAATTCGGGATATCATTGTGTAAATATTTGATGTGTGTAAACATTTTTTATTCTTACTCTCAAAAAATTCTAAATATGTAGTAGAATTGAAAAAAATTCAAATTTAACTGATAAATAGATACAAATGGTAGAAAAACCACAAAATATTCATTGAAAACTAAAATTTATTACACACCTACATATGTATGAATATTCGTTCATCAATTTGCATTCAATTTGTTGTTTTGCTGTTATTCAGAAATACGTAAATGGAAATCCATTTATTCATAGATGCATCATCATGTATTTATCGATCGTTTTTACTGTTAGTATGTATATAATCACTGATCATTTTCTGATTTATTAATAATGTGTTAATGTAAACAGAACAACAAAATTAACCAATTTTAATTACAATATCAGAAGAATTGATGACGATAGACTCACAAAAAGAATATTAACGGCGGAAATAAATGTAAAGTTGGGGATTACAATAACTAGAAGAGGAGGCAATGGGTAAAACTAAAATTAAAAATTGAAAATAGTTCGTTTAGTCTATTTTTTTTTTTACACACTAAAGATAATTTAATATTCCTATCATTTTTCATTTGTTATTACAGGCGTCAAGAAATAATTATTATTGACTCAGAAATACATATGTATCTACAAGAATTATATTTGGGCTTAAGTATAAACAACATATAGGACCTATAAAAGAACATACATACCATAAAATAAAGTATACTTAATCGTAAGTATTTGAATAAAAATTTATCGTCTATCATTACATGCGTATATCGAAAGCGTACAACTTATTGTTAGCAAGTAAAATATTTTATGAAAAATATACATGATCATATAATCAAAGAAATATAAATTTATAGTTAATATACCTAGTACAATTATTTATTTCTTTAATATAATGTATACACATGCATACTGTGGGCATAGAGTAGATATTAAACAGATATTAAAATTGTATGCATTTAACATTTAACAGATCATATGTTCATAAGATAAATTATTATCTTAGATCTAAGTCATTTAAAAAAAAACCGAAACCAATTATTTTTTGATGGGCGGATGTTGAAATATACGTAGATACATTCCATAATACATGTTGAGATTGATTTTATATACAAATTACATTTAAGAAGGCAACAAAAAAATGTTTACAATATCAATATACATATGTATACGTATGTACACAATGTACATATATACCTATATAGACATGTATGTAGCTACATGGATCTCAAAAATACAAGTGTATTCAATGGAAATAATAAAAAAAAATTGAAGCGAGCAAACTAACAAAATTTGTAACGGTCGAACATTTTCAAACATTCTTAATTTATAATTAATTTTATTATTTAAACAAATTTAACACCTAACATAACATACATAAAAATATTGTTTGCATTTAAGTGAACAAAATATTCGAATACAGTTAAACCTCGAAAACCACGTAATTTTAAATTCACGTAAGTCGGGGTATTACTGTACAAGAAATAAATTCTACGCTCTTGTTGATTAAAAGTAATTTAATGATTACACGTACATACCTCGAATGTATATTTATTTTTAAGATATGAGAAATTGGAGGTTGAACTTAATTTATTATAATACCTGGCTGTATTCTTTTATAATATGTAAATAATCTTTATTTGGGGTTTGACTACTTTCCTACTACCTACTTTTAAAAGTTCATACTATGACTATTAATTACTGTTTAATAATGAGTAATTCATGCCCCCATAATTATAATTTTAAAGAAAAAAAATAATCGAAAAAATATTTAATTGGTTAATACAGATAATTGGATATTAAAATTCCATTATTATTACTAAAAATTTAATGACGTACAATTGTACATACGTATAAAAATGTACATGATTAATAAATATATATAAACTACTTAAAAATAAACAAACTCGATACTTCAATGAAATAAACAAAAATTGGATATAAGCTTGCTTACTTGCTGTACCACTTTTTTTCCATCATGTTCGTCGAATGGCGGTTATTCGCGCATGAAATTCACAAATGTTTACAATATGTGGTATATTCTTCATACATGATAATCTAATGATACATATGTGTATGTATAATCTGATCATGAAGATCTAAAATAATATGATCATCATTTTAAATTTTGTAACATTACAACACCAATCACAATATCGCGTTATGTTCCACAACTAAAATGAATAATGAATCGAATTATGTACCCATATGCAGGGTGTCCTAGGACAAGTGTCACAAATTACATTTTTCTTAGTTTAGAATGTTATTTCTCTAAAATTCACTCCTTCTGAGAAACATTTTTGGACATGTAAAGAACATCACGTCATATATTGATCAATAATTGATGAACATTAAAGCTGAGACTAAACCTTACTAAAAAGTTATTTAGTGAAATCGAAGAAAAATACACAAAATTATTTTTACGTGTAAAATTCAAAAATGTCGTTTTTTGTTTAAGAAATATGATAATTTTTGGATCATACTGTATAATTTTTGTATGAGAAATGTTATACCAGTTACAAAAAAAGTTTTTCTCCATCTGTATCCTTAAAGCCTAAAAATTTTATAAAAATCGGAGGATATCATTTTAAAATATTTGCAATTTAATGTTCATTGGTTTATTATAACATTTATTCTGTGACACCCTGTAAATGTATCTTTTTTATTCTCGATCGACAGAGTGTACAAAGCCAAGTTGGGGCAATATTGGATACCACTACTTTCATATGTACAACAGCTTAAATCTTGTTTCTTGTTCGAATGAAATTATTATACAGTATAGATGAAAATTTTAGTCTTTAATTTAAGCTTGTTAATGATAGCTTTGTCGTTGATTCGAAGTCAATGTAAGTGTGAGGATTATTTAATTTAAAACTAACACTTTTTAAAAGACAAAAAAAAAATCGTTTAGTCAGCATTTTAAACCCAATATTTCGTTGTTTTCTTTTTGATTTTTCTAACATTATGTAGGAGCACTTAATACGTAATAAGGAAAATTCAATTTGAAAAAAGAAAATTTTTCTCCATTTTTCGTTTGCTGTTTTCAAGAAAATTAACAGTGTTTTAGGTAAATTTCAAATTTATTTTGTGGCCTTTATTTTTTCCATTAATTTTGGTCTTTTGATAATAGTGAATAAAATTTTGCAGAAAACTGGTTTGATTTTAAAATTATATAAAATGATCCTTATGTGAATATGTGATGCAACAAGTGTTTTTGTGATCTGTGTTTTGCAAAGCATACAATAAAAAATTAAAAACAAAATGTTTAAATTCTAATTTAACTCATATTTGAATAGTTTTTTGCATTTTGGATGTTTTATTTGAAATTAAATTAAATTAATTAAAAGAATATTCATAACACATGCATGTATTTGTGTGTATACAGGATGTCACAGAACAAAGATTACATAATACGTTTTTCGTATAATTTAGTTTTAGACTATTTTTAAAAAAAAAAATCATTCTAAACCCCTTGCCTCTCTAAAATTCATCCCTCGTAAGATGTAAAAAAATTGAAATGACGTCATGATCAATACCTTTTGAACCACTCTGTGCATTTAATTCGTGTATGTATACTTGTGTGTTAATTAATTAAAAATTTCGGTTGCTCTGTAGCAATACATTTACATAATTAAAAATTTTACAATAAAATTCAATTGTTGAATATAGAATGATGTTCAAGTGAATGTAATCATAAAGTGTGTAAAGATACAAAAGAAAAAACTAAAAACATACTGCCTTTTAGATACAGTCCAAATAGCAGGAAATTACATTTCAATTGAATGTAATGTACAAATGTTTATGCGAGCGCGTACATACGTTCGAGTGATTTACATGATGGGATGTAGTACATTCATTCTGTAATGGTCATTATAACGATCATCATCTAAAGAATAATGCTCTCGAATAATGTACATCCGGAAAAAGAAAAGTGAAAAAAAAACGAAAAACGGTTACAGTAAAAAAGGGATTATATTCAAATTTAAAAGGCAAAACATGCATGTCTGTAAGCCAGAAATTTTTAAATTTTATTTCATTAACTTTATACTCGAATAATAACAAAAAGACTTACAAAAAAAAAAAAAAAAAAAAAGAAAAAAAAAACAAATTTTGCCTTGGTTTTAACCAAATTTGGAATCTTGCCTTTACTTTGCAAAAAAAAATAAAAAATATATTTGAATAAATGTTTGGTTGAGAACTGAGACTGCTAAATTTGTCTAATTAATTTCTTTTTTTTTTTAATTTAAAGCAAACAAAATTTTAGTGTATTAATCTGACCAAGAGTAAAAAATAGAGAAAATGCGATATTCCTTTTGTGATATTTTCTTCATAAATTGGTTCAAGTAAATTGTAATTTATTATTTTAATTTCCGTTATTATTTAATTCGACCAAGACTCGAAAAAGTGGGAATATCAACACACAAACTGGAGGAGTATGTTACCCTAGGAAGATGAAGAAGGATTACTACAGCGGGCAGTAATCTGGAAAATCTTTCATGTACTGACTACATAAAGTATGTATGTCGTGTATCTAGCCAGAAAGATATGCGTTTTCATGTAGAAACACCGGGAAGTAAGGGATACAATAGGCTTAACTTAGAAAGTTGCAATGTAAAAGTTACCAAACCTCATCTCATCCTCTGTGATTAATAATAATAATAATAATATTTCGGCCAAACAAATCATTCCTGAGCCTCCAGAAGTCTAGTACTCCATCAGACTGTTTTATTTTATCTGTGTTAGCTTGGGTCCACTTACGTATTAAGTCTTTTGCAATTTTATGTTACCAAAGTGTCTTTAGTTATCCTCTCGATCGGAATCCCCCTTGTGAATATAATTTTTATAACGAATTCCTTTAGAATTCATTTTGTTTTTGTAATTTACCATTATTCTGTAATAGAATGTGTTACACGATGTAACGAAATTATAAGAACATTAAACGATGTACGTCGGCGGTTTACTGTATTATTATTATGATTATCATGTACGCACATCTATTTTATTTTCATCATTTGTGAACGATGATATTTTATTTCTGTTCGTAAAATGCAATAAAACAGTTGATTTCTATTTACATTTTTTTTAAAAATTTTTAAATAGAAAAACTTGTTTAATATTCATTAAACAAAATTGCAAATAATGCATTTCATGTATTTTTTTTTTTTTTTTTTTTTTTTTTTTTTTTTTTTTTATAAATGTCTAGACTTTTAAAAATTATCTGATAGTGTAAAATTATGAATAATAAATCTTGAATTCAAAATGAATTGAAACCACATTCAACAATAATAATAATAATAATAATAATAATAATGTTGTCACATATGGTAGTGTCAGCTTACAAAGAAAGATACATTTGCAATGATTAAAATTTAAAAGATACATAATGTAAAACTTGTACAAAACAATACATAGGTTCTATACAATGATACATACGTGATAATTGAAAATTTAAATAAAACACGTATGATATTCATTATAAAAGTTATGATGAAGTAACAGAAAATAAAAATCGGTTTTGTGTTTTATTTCAAGAAATTTTAAACAAATAAATGATCTTCTATAGTAATGTGTATTTCTCGCATACACTATTACTCGACAACATAAAAACCACATTTTTTAGCATTGAGTCCTCATTATAACATTGATGAATCTTAGAAATCTCTACTTCAGTGCTTAAATATCACAAAAATAATTATCAATACGATGATCATGATCATCAACAGCTCTACAGCCTTGGTAAGCCATGAGGATTTCCTCAATATTTCCAACTTGATTTATTCAACAATTTTTAATTTTTTAAATTATTTAAATTCCGTTTTCCAATCATCTAGTCTAAGTTTCCTAGGATTCTTCCAGGAATAATCGACTAGAACTTCTTATTATTTTTATTATACATATCACTACAAATACATATGTGTGTATACAGTCAAAACGGTCAAGACTAAATAGAAATATGCAAATTGAATGCATTTATTGATTACGTAAACGTAAATATTGCGTTGGACGATATTTTGTCATTTCTTTGAACGTTTTAAATATACATATGAAATTTTTAAAAAATTTTTCAATAAAATTAATTTATTCCTTGATGAGCAATAAATGATTTACCTACATGATTTCTTGTATTGTATGTACATATGTATGTATATATACGTTATGAGTATAACAATTATTGTTGTTGAATGAAAGATGATTACCTCATTTTAATTTTTGTCATTTAAAAATATTATTTATAAAATGAATATAAAAAACAAAACGTGTAAATACAGGGTGTCCCATAGTTTGTATCATAAAATGCAAGACATTAGAAATACAGATGGGTCCTTTTTGTAGCTGGCATAAATTTTTCCATTCAAAAATCATGTAATCCATGTGACTCCACAATTATCATATTTTTTACATGAACGTTAATAACTTTGGATTTTCTTATCCTATTCTAATGAGTTATACCTAGTTAGGAAAGCCTAAGTCTTATATCTTATTTTAAACAAATTTGAACTAAATACATACAACATTTACAAAAATATTGCCGAATATACAAGATCATGTACCTTACGTGTCCGAAAATTTTCAATCTCCTATATATGAATTGTACGAAAATTGCATTTTATGGCACAAAGTATGGGATACCATGTATGGACGTGTGTTTTATATCTACATATGTGTAATACATATATAAAATACAGTATAAACATGTTTTCAGTTATATACGATCAAATTTAATTTTATTAATATTTATGTATAATATGTGGGTTGATTACCTACCCGTACAAGCCATGTACATATGTACGTACATACATATAAGTACATAATGTTATGACGTATATACGGGCTATACATATAATTTATATCAAAAACTATACTACTCAACTGCAACAAATTTTCAAAATACTTGTTCAATTGAAAAAAATAATGTTCAAAAAAATATGTTAAGTTGATTTAACCTTTTTATACTTTCATATGTTTATTTTGATGATTTAAAAAAAAAATGGGATTACAAAAGCGTAAATAATAATATTTGAACTTAATTCACCATACAATACAATGAGATCTAGATAAAATAAAATTTTAAATTACATGATGACATATTCATTTTGTACATAGAGAACATATCACAAATGGTATTTTAAAACCATCATTCGTCAATTACGTATCTTATCCTCGTGATCGTATCATAAGATGCATTCTGAGTCTCTTAGGTTCTAACAAATGTTATACTAGATTAGATCTTACCACGATCTGATCATATACAAGAAAAAAAAAGAATAGATACAAAAAATTACTGTGATGATTAGCATTTATAGTGACTTAGATAAAAAGAATTTGAAGAAAAAAAAAACGTTATATTGTAATTTTTGAATATACACATATGTACATAATGGGCCTTTTGTACTTCGGAAATATATAGAAGTCATTTCATCATTTTAACCTATGTCTATATTTAAGTGCTTTTTAATGTACAAAAGATTGTTAAAATTATTAAATCTTTTTACATATTGTTATTGAAATTTAAATTTTTATACTTTGTTCTTAAAGTTTTTTTAATGCGCAATCTTAAGATCAAGTTATATTAAAAAAGTATTTGGTTTAATTAGAAAAAATAAAGAAAATGAAATATTTCTTTAATTTGAATTTGAACACTTGTCCGTTAAAACCAAAAACTACAAAAGTTTATGCAGATGATACTTCTATACACGTTAAATGGTATAATTTAAAATACATCATGATAAATGAAGATTCATCTTTAAACAATTTTATTTAAAACAAAAAAAAAAATACAAAATTAAAATTCATTTTTGATATTCTTCAAAAATAGATATACATAAAGATTAACACCTATACCACTAAAACAAGCCTGTACATTTTTTATTTTTATGATTTTTTGAACCTTTATTATGTTCAAATCTTAAAAATTATCAAATTCAGGTATGAAAGCAAGTTTTCGGTATCTTTTTGTCAATAATACTATTTTTAAAATATGCATCCAATTAATTTTACATAATGTAATATGTAAATTTATTCAATAAAAACAATTCACTTCGATTGTGGTGTATAACTGGTTGGGCCCAAGATTTAAATCCCCATTACTTATTTATTCAAAAACAAAACAAAAAAAAAACCAATCAAATACAGTGGCTCTATACAATTAATTTAAATTTAAATGAAAATATCAAATTTCCTTAATTTGTCTAAATTGATATACTCGTAAAAATTTTTTTTTTTTGTATAATATTAAAAAATTTACAAGGTGTCTCAGAATAAGTGTTACTCAGCTTATTTTTCTAAAAACTGAAGACTATTTGAAGACCGTTCTAATCCCCACTTCCCGTCTGAGATACAAGCAAGTGAAAATTCTTGAAAATACTCGTTTTGTAATGTATCTTTAAATGTTCAAATTATGAATGAAATGCAGTTAGTCATTGAGAATAAGATCAAACAATTAATTTTTTTTTATAAAAATTCAAAACAAACTTTCAAATGAAATTTTTAATTAAATTTAGAAAATTTGTAAAAATTTCAAAAATGTAGCTTCGAACTGGAAATAAAGATATACCACCCTCTTCTCCCCATCATACGTAATTGTTCTGTACACATGCAATAAATAAAAGACAATATAATGGTTTAATAGTGGTATAACCACGCATAACTTTCTCTAAAAATGTTAAATGGATACCGATTTATTGAAGCGAACATGACCAAGAACATGACCAAGATTACCTGATATTTTTCTTTTGTTTTTGTGTTTTTTTTTTTGTTTTTTTTTTAAATTTTAATTTTATCATTTGACACGGGAAATAGTAATTTTAAAAAAGGTTTTAATGTACCACATCACTTAAATCATATGCATACAAATACGTTATACTTCTCTATAGGAGTATATTTAATTTTACACGATAATAAGTCACGCAAAAGTAATAAAAATTTACCAATTTTGGAAAGTTTGTATTTTATTACATATAGAAATGCCAAACAGAAATAATTCTAGCTATTAATAAAATATCTTACATTGGAAAAATTTAAACGGTTTTTAAAATAGATAACCAAATGTGATCGTTTTTATCGGGATTACGCTTTCACAATTCTTTTGCTTTGATAAACATTTTATTAGAAATGCATAGCAATTATGCGTGTAAATTAATAAAAGCATTATAATTACAAATTAATAAATTCAATTGAAAATGATCGGACATACAAGGTAGCAAAGTAGAAAATTATTCAAAATTTGAACAAAAAAAAAAGTATTAACTAAACGTTAAAATAAACTCAACTAAAGGTACAAAACGAAGACATATAGGTTACATAATTTCATAATACACACCTAATCATGTACCCATATATGGTTGGATAATACTCATATATGTATGTTGGTCTCATACACAAGCAATTACTAATTAAACATAGGTGCACTGTACCGTACAGAATTATTGAGCTTAAAGGTGTATTTCATTCATGCACTTACGTACATATACAGGGTGTCCCCAAATTAATGGTCGCAAAATTCGTTTTTCGTATAGTTTAGGCCATTCTTAACAAAAAGTTATTCCTACTGCACCCCTAAAATTCAATCCTTCTCGGATATTGAATATTTTTGAAATTTAACAACTTGTTTGATTTAAGAAATATCACTTATTGTGTTTTTCAGATATCTTTAGATAGGGAAATTTGGTTGATTTTAATGAAATTTGGTACAGATGTTAGGAATAAACCAAATTATCCTATGTAATCACTTTATCTAACATTTTTATACTTTAAATTCAGTTCGATGGATGTGCCAATGCTTTTTTTCGAGTAAGTGTACATAAGAACAATTATTGTAATTTACATTTCATTTGATTTTACATAGAAATTTACTTATCTATGCTTTTCCTTTTGTGTACATAGAATATTTGTATTAAATAAAAATACAAAATTGTGTACTTATGATACTGTCCGTTTAAACAATTTAAAACTATATTTAAACTGTAAATATAAATCAACAAAATTCATAAATAAATATAATTTCTTTATTAAGTAAACAAAATTATGTACATACGTATAAACAAGTGTACACATGGACGAGTATGTTCTCTGTAGTACATTAGTACATATAGGATTGTTATCAGTGTTAACTATACCGCCAATAGTATTTCTATGTTGAATTTAAAAAAATCATATATGAAAATACTGTGTGTATATTTAAAAGATTTTCCGATATAATTTACATATGTAATTAATATCTAACAGACTTGTTTTTAGTTCATCTTAAATAATTTTCATTGAATTTATTAAATACATTTCTTAAAAATATTTTTTTTTTTTTTAATTTACAGTTATTTTAACTCCACTTTAAAAAGATCAGAATGGCCGAAGATCAGCAAGAAATCGACATATCACCTTTTGAGAATTGCATCCAAGATCCGCAGGTAATTTTTTCTTAATTTTTATAATTTTTATTGTTGGTGGAGGAAGAGAAAAAAGAAAAGCATATACGTATCTGAAATTGTAGAAGAAGATCAGATACTTTTTTGTATTCTATATGGAGATAAACGCCGAATTACGTGATTCACCTTTGTGTGATATGATATATTAAGTTCAAAATTTTCAGTATTTTATTCATAAGATTTTCACGCTAATTTGTAAATCTTGAGTTGAAAAACAAAAAAAAAATTCAATAAAAAAAATTATAGTAATTTGTGTTTTTTCTTCTTTATTCCTTTTTGCAGGTGATTTTATCCAGAGCATTGGAATATAAGAATATTCGTGATTTTAAAATTGCTCTAGAAATGGATGCTGATCCAACACGAATTGATGAAAATACAAATATTAGCATATTTGAGAAAGCGTTACAAACATATGGATGTGTTGAATTTGTTGAGCAATGCATTAGAAGGGGTTGTAAATGTGATTATGTAAGTAAACCATATATTTATGTGCTCATATATATATTTTTTTATTGTGTTGTTTTGAATAATATATATATATATTTTTTTTTGTACTATTTCAGACCAATCGTCGTTTTAATAAGGCACCAATTAATTTTGCTTCAGATTCAAAAGATCCAAAAATTTTATTATGCATTTTAAAGCATTACAGTCAAGATATTCAAATAAATGCAAAATATTCAAATTTAACACCATTAAATAATTTAGCTAAATCAATTAATTCTGATAATTATGATGATGTATTTGAATGTATAAAAATTTTATTAAATTATGGTGCAAATCCAAATATTCCAGATAAAAGGGAAATGACACCAATTTTATATATAATTAATAATCGAAAATTAAATGATAATCAAAAAAAAGAAATTATAAAATATTTTTTAGATAATGTAAATAATTTAGATTTAGATACATATCGTGATGGTGAAGCTAGAGAACGTTTAAAATCTAAATATAATGATTTACAATTACCAGATGAATATTCAATAACAACTGATAATATAACATTTGATATGCTTTTATCATTTTTACGTAATTGTAATGAAGATAAATTTATAAAATTTTACAATGATTATCATTTAAATTTATCATCAGAGAAAGATAATCAAGATAATTTAATACAAGAGAATACAATCACATTATTACAAGAAGCAATTAAAAATTATTTAATTAATTCTATTGATTTAATTATAAAATCTGGTAATATAACTAATATAAATTTATTAATTAAAGGTTGTAGTTCAATTGAAAAGGCATGCATATATGGTAATTGGAAAGCATTACAATTATTATTGGATTATGATGATTTAAAATTACGAAAATATGAAAATCTTTTAATAATAATCATTAAAAAATTAGATGAAGAACAATATGATACAATATCATTATCACCATTTATGGATTATTATAAATGTTTTTATATTTTATTAAATTCAAATAAAATTGATATAAATGAAACGGATAAATCGGGTACATCAGCATTACATTATGCTGTTAAATATAAAAATGAGAAAGCAATTAAAGAATTATTAAAGCATGGAGCATATATTGGTGTTAAAAGTAATTATTTTCATGATATCGCTATAACAGATATTAATTCAGAATTTCTAGAGGATTATTTTGATTCGTGTATAACAACAAATGGATTAAAGCCAGGTGATAATGATTATGAGATAATCATAAATTATAAAAATTTAATACCACCGGCATCGACCATATCTGTACAGGGTAGATCTGATGATAGAAGTGTTATGATAAAATCAAATTCATCAATTATCAATAAAATCAATGAAGAAATGTTACCAATTGAATATATTGCAAATTCAAATGAATTACGTCATCTATTAAAACATCCGTTAATAACGAGTTTTCTTTTTTTGAAATGGCATCGTTTATCAATTATATTCTATTTAAATTTCATTTTATATTCATTATTTTGTGCATCATTAGTTACTTATATAATTTTAGATTTCAATAATACATCGAATGAATTTCTTTTATACACTTTCAAATTATTTTCATTTATTGGTGTCTGTTATATGATTATTCGTGAATTGATACAATTCTTTATATCACCTATAATGTTTATTAAATCAAAAATAAATTACATGGAAATTACATTAATTATATTAACAATTGTAACATTATTTGAACCAAATTATGAAAAAGAAAAACAACGTATATTAGCTGTTTGTACAATTTTATTAGCATCAATTGAGTTATGTTTATTGGTTGGATCATTGCCAGTATTATCAATATCTACTCATATGCTAATGTTACAAGCAGTATCTCGAAGTTTTATTAAAAGTTTTACATTATATTCAATATTTGTAATAACATTTAGTTTATGCTTTTACATATTATTTGGAAGGATTCAAAATTCAACAGAAAAAAATGAAAATATTACAATGAATGCAAATAGAAAAAATGATGATAATAATAAAGATGAAGAAGGTGAATTTAATAAATTCTCAAATCCATTCACTGCCATCATAAAAACGATCGTTATGTTAACTGGTGAATTTGATGCTGGCGATATTGATTTTAATTCATTAACTAGTTATTTGGTATTTCTTTTATTTGTATTCTTCATGTCGATCGTGTTATTTAATTTATTGAATGGATTGGCGGTTAGTGATACACAGGTGAGATCTTTAAAAAAAAAAAGATTATGGCAAGTGTACCAGAATATACACTTTTAGCGATTTCGATGTGATATTGTAAAATATTGCAATTTCACTTCAAAAACGTAAAAAGTGAATTCTGGAACATCAACCTTTTACTTTTTAAAATGTATCATTTAATTTTCTATTTCTGGTAATTTTTCAGACAATTAAATCTCAAGCTGAATTGAATGGTTCAATTTGTCGTTCAAATTTACTATCAAGCTATGAAAAAGTTTTAACTGGGCAAAATACAAAAACAGGATTCTTTATAAAATTTCAACCATTTCGTACAATATGTAAACGTTTAACAAATTTATTTCCAAATTACATTTATGGTCAACAAATTGCTATTCTACCAAATGATTATAATAAAATTTTAATACCAATAAAAAATCAAAATAATGAATTTCATGATGATATTCAATTTAAAAAAGATAATCAAAATTCAAATGTAAAATTTTTAAATCAAAACAATAATTACAATAATAATGACCATGGTAATGATAATAAAATGAAAATTTTGAATGCTCCAGTTAAATTATTACCATGCTGTTGTTCATGGATAACAGGTAAATGCTCTCAAATGGATATAAGAACTGTTAAAACTGCTCAAATAATTATTGAAAAAAATCATTTAAAATTAAAACAAAAACAGAAATTACAAGATAATGATAAACGTTTAAAAAAAATCGAAGAAAAAATTGATAAAATATTTGATCTATTGCAGGATATTAATTTGAAATAAGAAAAATTGGTAATAATTTGTCCTTCGTTTCTTTATTTTTGTTTTGTATTTTTTTAAATTATAAGTAGTTTTTAAGTTTTAATAAATAATTTTGTTAGTTGAAAGAAGAAACAAATAAATTTTCATAATTATAAGATTTAATGTCTAATAAAAAATATTTTTTTTTACACAAAATTTAAATGAATTTTATTTTCAACTTTAAAATTTAAAATTATATCAATTTAGTCAAATACATACATAGATACCAAAGGAGAATAGATAGGCAATCACATGTAGAAGAAAACAATTAAGCCTTCCACCTCTTACAATTCTTTCCCATGCTTCCGAAATGTAATAAAGTGTAAAAGGAAAGGAAAAAATTACAAGAAAAAAAAAACGAAATTTATAATTTGTTTACAATATTGCATTTCCCTTCAATATTTATGTAATATATATCCATTTTTATTATTTTATTTTTTCAAATATTTTTTCTACTTTATAATTTGTTTATTTACATCAATATTAAATTGATTGTATTTAAATTTATGTCACAATATACTTTTTTTCTTAGTACTTGTTTTTTAGTTTTAATTCTTTTACATATACTAATAAATTTTTTAATTTATATTTTGCATATGGTGTGTAATACAACATTTATTTGACTAGGGAGAAATAAAGATACAGTGTGAAACCTCTCTGAACGGACACCTATTGTAGAAGAAGACTCTCCCATAAACGGAATCTTGAAATCGTGATTATCCACTTATAAAAGGTTTCACTGTATTTATTTTTTATTTTCAAATTTATTTATTTATTTTTGTTTTGCTTTGTATTTTTTATTATTTTTTTTATTATCTTATTAATATTTAAATTCATTTTATAACTGTAATAATAAATTCTAATATAATTTTTAAACATATTATATTCTTGCTTTATTTTGTGTTTGTATTGTATTAAATATATATTTTTTTTCTCTTTCTGTAACAATCATTTTTCTTTTCTTATATTTATTATTGCATTTTTTTTTGTTTTTGTTTTTTCATTGAATTTTTATTTAAAATCAAACAAAAAAAAAAAAAGAAATTATTTCGAATCACAATAATCTGTGGTACTTCATGAAATAGGCAAGCATTTACATACTTTTTTAAGTTTGTAAGTTTGTAGTTTGTTTGTTTTATTAAATTTTTTTAAAATTAAAATAATTAAAATATTTTTGCAGTAATTTTAGATCAAGTTAAAAAAATTGAAAAGCTATCAATTGTAAGGGATGGGGACAAAATTCAGACAAAACAAAATCCGGGGTGGATTTTCAAATGATTATTTCCTCTGAATTTTCAGTTTGGATTCTGTGTCTAGACTTTACCTTGTCTTTTATTTTTTTAAATTATGGATTTCGAAATTTCGTATGAATCTCATTTCACATTTAAATTAAAAACAAATAATGAGAATACGAAATTTTCATTTTTTTTTTCTATCCACCTTAGATTAGGTTCATTAAAGAAAGACAAAAAAATGAATTATTTTCAATAAAACTCACTTTCACTTACAATCTATACAAAATAATCAATTATTATGCTTTTAAATTTTAAACAATTTATACAATTGCTAATACTGGATAGAATTCATAAACATCGAATAATCATTAATTACAAATATTCAGCTACGTATTTTTAGTACGCTTAATATCTGCAAATTATGATCATTTGATATTTATGAATTCTATAATTCTCTCAATTCACTCACATCTTATTTTCAAAATGTCTATAATATATTAACAATATTTTAATAACTTTAATAATACTTTTTTGCAAAAATAACACATTTTTGTTTTTGTTTTATTCTTTGTTTCTCACAATTAGATTTTAAATCTTTTAAAGATCTCCTAAGATCTATGATTTTAAAAATATTTAATTTTTAAAAAAGGACATGAGTTATTAAGTAATAATTATCTCGTTTCATAACTTGAAAAAAATATAATAATAATAGTAATATTTCAAAAGTGCTTCACTGCTATTTGATGCAAAAATCAGCGTGTTTCAAATTTAATATAGCGCATCAGATTAATGTATTTTCAAATTTACCTAATAGTAATACATAGAATAGAATAATATAACTAAATAATAATTAATATAATAGTTTTCTTATTCACAACATAAATATAGGAAAAATAATGTATTTTCTGTTTTATTATGAATTACATCCATAATTTTATTAGGATTCATGTTTTCTTTTTCTAAATAGCTTAGTCACATCATGTACAAAATAATAGCTGTTTCCGTACTTGATACATAAATAATACAGTAAACTATGAGTATACTTCAGATTTTTCAGTTCCACACAAATCTTCCGTAAAATTTAAAACAAAATTATTAATCTTAATGTTAAATTAATGGAATGGTTAATATATCCCGTTTTTACTCTTGTTCATTAATTCCGTTCTTTTCTCACTGCTGCCCTCCAATTTTTTTTTCTAAATTATTCTAAAAATGCGTTTGATATTTTTTTTTTCCTGTACATAATTTTAATTTTAATAAGATTTATGTTGATATTTTCAACTAAGACTTCGTTGCATCATCTACTGAGAAAGCCATTATACAAACTACACCTGAAATAAAAACAACCTCCTCAATTAATTTTTAAAGTAACAAAAAGTTAAAAAACATATAAAAAAATCAGTTTATATTTACTTTAATAATTTTCCATTTTAATTTTAATTATTTGGCCTTGCTGGTAACGGAGGAGGAATATTTGAACGATTTGGTATTGGTGGTGGTGCACCTCTTCTAGCTGGTAAAGGTGGTGGTGTTCCCAATACTTTTTGTGGACTATTTTTTGCTGAAGAATTTGAAGTTGTGGTGGAGGATGGAGGAAGTTTTTGTAAATTATCTGGAATTGATTGCTGGTGTTGTTGTTGTTGTTGCTGCTGCTGCTGTTCTATTGCACATGATGGTGGAGGTGGTGGTGGGGGATGTTTCGGTTCTGGACATTCAACATATTGAACATCATCTTGAATTTCTTCATATATTGCACCACTTTCATTTTGATCTTGAATATCATTTGAATTAATTCTGTGAACTGGTGACGATGTCTGAGAAGATTTTCCAGATTTATTATGACCACCACTGCTACCAACTGAATCAGTTGGTGATTGAATTTTCGGTGAATCATTTCGATCATTTGTGTTTTGTATGTTGTTGGTTGTTACTGCTGAAACAGATCCAGATGATGTAGATGCTAAACCTGTATTTGAATTCATCGCTGTCATTGGAGATGGTGGTTTGGCTGGTCTTAACATTTCCGGTACAATACTAATAACACCTGCATGTGGTAAATGACGTGGTGACGATTTTGGAGACTTCGGCATTGGTGGACGAGCCGGCGGTCTAGCTGGTGGCATTTTAGGTCGTTGTGGAATTTCTGGAATACCAATCCGATTATGCTCTTTGAGACTGTCTAAATCGCATAAAGGAATCGTATTTGATGTACACAATGAAATTTCTTTTTCGACTTGTTTTAACCAATTTTCCGTTTTCAATCTAAATGTTAGGTGTAGGCCGCAAATTTGTGCAAATTTCTTTTTTGCTGCATTTAATGCTGACTGACCATCACGAAATGTAATCCACATTGTATCTTCAACATAACGTACTAATGTGATTTCACCAATTTGCGATAATTCTTGTATTAGAGCACTCATCACATTCTCATCGTAAATCGTTGGACCGTCTTCATTTTCATAATCATTTTCTGTTCCTACTTGTATAACTATGGTGGCATCTGGTGGTCCTAAATCATTGATAACTTCTTCAAATACATACTGTCGACGTTCACCATCAATTTCTGTTATTTCTACATCGATTATCGCTACAACTGGTCTATGATCGCTTTGTTTTAATTCAGATCTGAAAGATATTAAAAAGAATTTATTATATGGCATTTACTTATATAAAGATTTTTAAGCACCTTCCATAATGAATTAATTGTCCTGGATTCCAATCATTTGCTGTATCAGAATCTGCAAGTGGTTTACGTCTTCTCCATAACACTCTATCGGTCCATGCTGGTGCTCTTAATTTTTCACTTGTATCATAATCATCACTAAATAGATCATATTTATATGTTGGTGCAAACGTTATTTCACCTTCTAAAAATTCATTAAAAACATTTCCAGCCTCCTGTTCCTTTCGTAGCTGATCATGCTGTAATACTACATCTAATTGCCCTTCACTAATTAATTGCTTCAATTCCTCTTTATCCATATCGATACGATAATTAAAATCACCACACCAAAATACATAATCATGAGATTTCAATGTTCTACCCATTGGAAAAGCAATTTTTCTTGTTATTTCTGCATAATCAGCATTCCTTTCAGAAACTTGATTTTGTCCGGCAGCAAAATGTGCACAAACAAAACAAATTGAAGTTCCATGTAATACAAACCGAATAGCACAAGCACCCTTATTTCCAGTTGCTCCGCCTAAACCAGTTTTTACACAATCTATAGCTACATCACGAATATATGGTGCATGCTCAGGTCGAATGTAAATGTACAAACAGACTCCGACTAATTGCTGATATGTTAGTAAAGCATATTCGTGATCTCGTGATAATGCACGTTGTAATTCTTCAGCCCATGATTTTGCATTTTCAGAACTCGCTGCCATTATATTGCTAGCATTTAAATCGACGATTTCTTGAAAACCTACTGCATAAATATCAACTGGAATTGCAGAACCGTCTTGAGGATAACTCACATCAACCAGAGATTTGGATCGAGCCAAAGCATGCGAGTCAAGTAACCAATCTTCCAGAGAATCTTTGTACACAACACTTTTGAAGTGTTTTCCTCCATTTACATTATAAGTACCAACTGCAACTCGAATTTGTTTTGGTTTCACAAATTCACTGTACCGTCGACACATCTCTCGCAAAACTGTTGTTGGCGCATGAAGCATATTCGATGGTAGTAAAATTCTGGCCCGATCTGCTAATTCTGAACTTAAAGTTGATCCAACAAGTAGTACATCAATTGCCTCCTGTTTAGAACTGTCCAATAAATTATTTTGTATTGTTCGTGCTGCTGAACGTGCTCCATCCATTAATTTAGAACCACCTTGTATAGCACCAGTTCCAGCATAAATTTTACTAATTTCATTTCCATTATTTACCCACATTTGTCGAAATATTTCTTCAAAACGAGAACTACTCTGTTTTTTATCAGCTAGCCCTAAAGCATTTAATTGTTCATTAAGTATTTCAAGACCAAAATATGTTTGCACACAGTTCGTTCTATCTAGACAATCTAAGCAATTTGTTCGAATTGTTCCGCATTGTTCTCTTACCACATTATCGCCTACTGCATAAAATATTCCATAATTAACGCCAGCTGTTTCAAGACGTTGTTTCAATTTAGATAAAGCTGAAGTATTCCCACCACGACATTCCTGATGGTAATCAAAAATTATATGAGGAACATCACGATGAGAAGATTCATTATGATGCCGTTGAAACTCATTGCTCAGCATTGCTTCACCTTCCTTGCTACCGATCAAACTTGTGCCCAAAAGGTTTACAATAGTTTGCTGTCCGTATCGCGCCTTTATCATGCTCATGTGTCGGTCGAATGCAGCTGCTGATGCCTCAAATCCACGTGATAATTTCACTTTATGTGAACCAACCTGAACTCCTGGTTGTTCCCAAAATAATGGAACTGATCCACGTGTTTGAACATAACTGCTAACTTCTGCATCTAAATATATCACTTGTTCAGTTTCTACGAAATTTGCGACATGACCTTCGTCATTAGTTCCGCGTACGTTAAACCTTGTGCCAGCACGTTCACAACTCAAACGTGATATAATTGCTGCTCTCGCCTGTTTGCTACCAATATAAACAGTCCGAATTTCAACGGATCCACACATCGTTTTCAATAACCAAAAATTACAATCAATACCAAATCGTAACAAATGAATTTGTAACATACGATTCCAAAAGAAACGATTATCAGTTTCATTTGTTTTACGTCGTCTCTGTGCACATAATGTAATATCAAACAGAGTTGATGCATTCGCAGATGGTGAATGCGAAAAATAAAATGTACCAGAATTTAATAATTTCCGTACTTCAGATATACGATCTTCATTTGGTGTTTGAAATTGTAATGATACAAATTGTGTTTGTGTTATACGAAATATTTCGATATCACCAATTTTACCAACTGATACACAACCAGTTACAAGAACTAAAAATAATACTGTACTTTCACCAGCATTTAATTGTAATACACCCAAACAGCCGTATGCATCACATATTTTTGTATATTGTTTACGTATTATTTCAGCTTCTTGTTGTGATAATGATGCAACAGCTTGTGATTCAAATAATATGCTATCAGATTTATTACGATGTTCCATTAATACACTATGTGGACTAGGAGGTATTGATTTTTCAAAAACTCGTATACCTTTTGACATAGCCATGATTTTAACTATTGAGTTATTTTTTAATTGTTGACAAGAAGATCCAAGGGAAATCTAAAAAAATATTTAAAAAAATGTATAATTGTGAATAAAGTTTATAAGAAAAATGTGTTATCTGACTATGGTTGGATGATGATACTTCATTTTAATTAAAATAATATTGCACTGTTAACTAATCATCTAAGAATAAATCAATCACTAAAATAATTTTTAGATAGTTTCAATTTTTAAAGTGAAATTTCTCATACACAAAAAAAAAAGAAAAGAGGAAAAAAATCAATTACGTGTTTAAAAAGCAGATCAAAACTGAAGATTTTATACAACATAAAATTTTTCCACGGGTAGGAAGAAAATAAAAATTTTTACGATTTGTTTTTTCTTTTTTATGCTATTTTTTTAAATTTGAATTAATATACTCGTGTTTGTATTTTTTTAATTTTATACTATTAAATCTGTTAAATAGATTTGAATTTATGATAAAAATAAATTCACGTATATTTAACATTCATGTGTGTTGTGTATTCATATCATACCATATGTATGCATGTTACATTTGAGAAAAATAAATAAATTTATTTGAGAAGAAAAAAATATACAAAAGAAAATTAAAATTAGAGAAAAAATTAAACAAAAATAAGTAAAAGTGAATCACATCATTTTTATTTATTTTTTGAAAAATTATGTTTTATCTCACATGTGTGTAAATAAAATACAATACAATACAATTTTTATAGATTTTCCATTAATGCCTCTAAAAGATTATATTTAAAATATCTAGCAATTCTATTGAATTCTTTCTCCCGTCGCCAATAAAAATAGAATTCACATATAGGTACTCACACAAGGTATGCACTAAAAATCATTAATAAACAGACTATAAATAATATTGCAGTAAAATACATATGGACCATATGGTGTAATGAAGTATGTAGTATAATGTGTACAGTGATTAAAATATAATTTCCTCTTTCAAAATACTTTTACTATAATTTACTGTTTTTATTAGTTTTTGTATAAAATTAAAGAAAAAAAAAACCGCAATCAAGTCTACAGTTATAGAGAAATTTAATTAAATCAGATATGAATTGAATACATTTAATCAGAATATGTAATTAAATTGAATTTTAGATTTGGTTTAATTTGAATTTAAACTACATTTTAAAATCTGGTGGGTTCTGATCAAATTCAAATAAAAATCTATGAAATCTATACCTAATAAGTAATACGAAATTCTGATTTACTCTTGGTTTCAAAATATGATTCAAACATGAAATAAGCCTTTTGTAGTTATTAAAATTGCATACATATAAAAAATTGATTTTACAATAGAATCTCTGCTTTTTAAATACTTATCTTGAATATGATCGTTATAAATATACACAAGACGTCATAATTACATACATATGTATGTTAATAGCATAAAAATAGAAAACATCTTTTACAACCACAAATAGTGCTGACATAAATAATGCACGTGTAAAAATACAGTTTTTTATCTTTTAAATATACATTAGTATGTGTATCTATTCACGTGTACAACATATAGAAGATATATATTTAAGTACATACATTTTTATGTGTATATATGTACAAACTTATTGTAATAATATATAGTTTTGTAACTACATACAGGGATATACATACATATGTAAATGTATATCTATTTGACTTTTCCATATGTTATGTGATGGTAGAAAAATCTGTTATCTATTTCAGAACATTTGACCTTTGTTTATTTCTAATATTACTAATAAGAATTGATGATCAATTCATTTGTATAGTTAATTCTTCTATAACATGGCCAATGATTTCTGTATTAAAAATTAAAATTACATTTCGTTTATTAAAGAAAAAAATTTTTGATACAAATTGGTATTCGTTGTTCGTTTTGATCGCTGTATTTTAATTAAACTCTATCGAATCAATTGCGTTATAGGAGAGTTGACTGTATTCAATATATGAAACGAAAATAAACAGCTAAAGTGGTAACAAATTGTTTGAAACAAAAAAGAAAAACCAAATTGAATACCCAAAACATCTAAAGAAAAAAATGTAACTAAAAAAATAAAAACAGAAGATTGAAGCAAGATAATAAATTCTTTAAATTTTTAAAATTTCAAAATTTTATACACTAAAAATAACATACGTACCTATTCTGTATTATTTTATAATAGTGTATTTTGAATTCCCTTAAGTAAATTATTAAAATTTACACTTTGCGCAATTGACAAGAAAATAATAAATTATGCACTGCACTACTTTTGAATAGGATTGACATTACTAAATCATTTAGAGCTATATAATATCTGCAATTAAGATATGAATATGGGCAAAATCAATAAAATTACGTACTATCAAAATAAATTTTAGAAATTAAAAAACGATTAAAATTACATCAACATTTTAATTTTTTTTAAATTATTATTTATTAATATTGTACACACCCCCTTTTTTAATTTTTTTTATTCAGTCCAATGAAAGTCAACTGAGAAACATTAATAATGTTAAAATCTTTAATTTCGGAATGATCTTTTTCACTTTGTTTTATATTTTACTAAATATATTGTACTAAATACGTTATAACATAGAGAAATACTTTTAATTATATCACCATTATTATTAAGAAAATCAATCTGATTACGTTATTTATTTGTTTTTCTTTTTTAAGTTGTAATTTTTAAAGAAAAATGTATTTTTCTTTTTTTATTCATTTGTACGTAATTACATTGTTGTAATGGATATCTATGTACATAATTTTTTTTATATGTACAAATTACATCTAACTGAAAATATCAGAAATATAAATAAATTTTTCTTTTCTTTTTAAATTTTAGTGTAAATTAAATTAAATTTTCCTTTTGAAATGGATTTTTCACTTTCTTACAATCGAATTCCAATAATAATAAATAATAACACATCACTACAATAATGAGAATATTATTTTTTCAAAACACCAGCAGAGATTAGAAGTGAAAAGGTGAAATGTCAAAATTCAAAAATTACTTTTTTCTAAAATTTTGTTGATTATTGGATTTATATGCTATGAATGTGTGAGTGGACTTAATGCTTTATGCACACTTTCCAACTCAATCCGTCATGCAACCTAATTTGACTGTACATAGTACAATATGTTTATTTAATTTCTTCCTCCGATTACAAAAAACTTTAATTTTCAAAAAATTTTATGTTCTTTTTTATGTCATAATTAATTACTCTCCAATGTAAAAATAAAATTTGAAAAATTTATAATTTTGTTGATTTGAATACTCTATCGCATGAAAAATTTAAGTAAATTTAAATTTCAAAATTTTACAATTCGTTTTGAACTAAAATTTTTCAATCTGTTAAAAACTCCATACACACTAGCAGTGGTTTACATTGGCAACACGCCATTGTTTTATATTAATTCATTCTGATGTCAACTATGTATACTATGCATGCATTACCTTACCATAAGTCAACATAGGTGATCTTCTTAACTAGGTTCATCATGTCATGTGTATGTGAGATAACTTTTATAAAATACAAAATATATTATAACTAATATAGATATCTCATGTTTAAGTAGAAAGAATAATATCCTGGTTCCGGTCAAGCACAGATAATTTTTTTAATTTTTTACCGGTTTCTATTCTATAAATATTGATCAGCTGATTTTTTTTTTTAATTTTACATGTACTACTACTATGTTGTACAATTTAATTTACTTTATTTGTAAACTATAAATTTCTAAATTCATTTTCTTAAATATTATCAAAATTAAACAATTTTTGAATAAAAAATTTACATTTTCCTGATAATAACCGAATATTACATAAAGGCTTTTTGACAACGTGAAATCGAAAAATATGCCAAACAATGAAATAGAAGATCCTGTAGAAGTTATGCTAAAAAAAACTGGTTGCATTGAATTACATTATAAAGTGCAAGTAAATTGATATTTAATTGCCTGTGAATTTAATAAATAAAATAAAAATATTTTTTTATAGGCTTGTATTGCTGAAACAGGTGATTGGAGATTGTGCCAAAATCAAGTTAAGGATTTTCGAAAATGTATGGAAAAGTATACGCAAGAACAACGTGAAAAATACAAATCATAATGTCAATTAATAAATTCATGAATATTTTAAAAAATTTATTTTCTTATCAAATAAAATCAGTAAAATTAATGAAAAATTTAGTTAATGAAATTGGAAATACAAAAATGGCATTAATTATACGTAGTGATGTTGGTATGAGTAAAGGTAAAATAGCAGCACAATGTTCACATGCTGCAATATTATGCTATGAATTAGCACAAAAACAAAATCCAAACATATTAAATATGTGGTGTAAATATGGACAACCAAAAATTGTATTAAAAGTTGAAAATTACAATGAGCTGGAATTATTGTATAAATTAGCTAAAGAAAATAAAATAATTTCGGTAGTAGTGAAAGATGCTGGCAGAACACAATTATCTCCTGGTACTGTAACTGCGGTTGGTATTGGTCCTGACAAAGTAGAAAAGATTGACAATATTACTAAACACTTGAAATTGCTATGAATATTATTGATGTTTTTTGTTTATTATTAAATATAACGGATTCACATTAAAGAAAACATCCTATATTTTTAAATATTATGTATCAATAATTTATATAATTACATTTGACTAAATTAGTTCATTTAATTTTAATTAGCTTTTCTATCAATTATCAATTATATGATTATATCGTTATAACTTGAGAATGAGAAGTATTATCTTTATCATAAGATGAAAATTTGGTTGGCATTGTAAAATCAAACTTCAACAAATTAAATCTTTAACCATTCGAAGCGCTTCGCTTTTAAAATATAAACAAAATGTTGAACATATGTTTACTCCTTTTTATTTTGGGTTATTTTGTCTGAAAAATTGAAAAAGAATAAGAAATGTCAAAACTTGAAATTCTAGGTGTTTTTCCCATTACTGTCATGTAATTAGTTAAATCAAATTACTTTACTACTATTAATTTGGTTAATAAGGTATAATTACAAGAAAAACAAATAGTATCGAAATAATTTTGAAATATTTAAAAAAATATAACTTATTAGAAATATCAATATTTCTTTTGTATAAAAAAACATGAGTTCTGGATTTATAACAGAAACTGAATTGGCTGAGGCACGCAAGAAACGACAAGAGGAATGGGAGAAAGTACGAAAACCAGATGAACCTCTTGGTAAATAAATACATAATTGATTTTACACATATTTTAATATGTTTTGCTTTAAAACTATAAATATCTTGTTTTACATAGAACGCCCTGAAGAACCATATGATACAAGATCTTTATATGAGCGACTAAAAGAGCAAAAAATGAAGAAAGATTTGGAATATGAGGAGGCACATAAGCTAAGTATGTTATATGATATTTTAAAAAATTTTTGGATATCTAATAAAATTTGTTGTTAATAAATGTGTTTATTTTATAGAGAATTTAATTCGTGGCTTAGATGATGATGAAGCTGAATTTTTAGAATTTGTTGATCGTACAAAAATGAAGGCAGAAAAACAACAACAAATTGAAGAACAAAAAGAATTAAATGAATTTCGTCAGCGTGTAGCATCTCTACAAGAGGAATCGGGAAATGTATGTGTAATTTGCATTATTAACATTTTCTATTGAATATTATAATGACCTGAATTTATACAAGATACATAAGGATTGAGTGAGATATTTCCATTTATAAATCTGTTTTAATTCCTCCTAGATTTTAAACTGTTGGCGTTCTTTAACAATGTTTTTGCTTCATATTATTTTGAGTCTTTCTCTTCTTTGTTCTTGTGGATTTCACTTTTTATAGCCTGTTTATCTATTCTTTAATCTCCGCGAAAAGTGTGATCGATCCATTTATATCTATTGAATGTAGAACTTATGAAACATTTTTTATTTGATTTACTTTCCTTTCTTTGCAGAAAATTCAAATAGAAATGATAAATTCAAAACCAAAACCAAAATTATTGAATCACACAAGTTCATCATCAAGATTATCGCAAAAATCAATATTATCTGGTAGTATTGTTGTACGCAAACGAAAGAATGGTGAATTGGTTGATACTGTGAATAATAGTAGTAGTAGCACTAGTAAAAATAGTAATCCAGAAAATGATTTAGTGAGTTCATCAAAACAAATAAAACTTCATCAAGAACAAGAACAATTATTATCGGAGAAAAATAATTGTAATGAACGAAAAAAAGAGGAAGAAAAAATTCAAAATCAAATTTCATCAAATTTACCACAACATTCTTTAGATAAAGGTGCATTGAAATGTATTGGTGTTTTACCAGGAATTGGAAAATATAAAGAATCAAGTGATTCTGAAATAAGTACAGATAGTGAAGAAGAAGCTCAAGTATCACTGGGTAAGTTCGATTTGGTTGGTAGAATTTTGCAATTACAAAAGATCTGTCGAAAAAATGGTGATGACGATGACGATTGAAAAAAAAAATCTACAATAATATAAAAAACAATAATATTTAAAATTGTATTAATATTACGAATTAAAAATAAATTTTGAGTTTTGAAACATTTAATTTATTGAATTAAAGTAAATTTCTTTTTTCGCAAATGATTTGGCCACGGTTTTCAAATATTTTAAACCAAAAAAAAAGATCAAAAACCGTTCTATTATGTACACGCTATATCTAAAAAATTTTTACAAGTTAACTTAAAAACTATATTATTTCAATTTTTCTCCAAATTCTAGTGGTCTAAATTGACATTTTTTCGAATGTGTTCTCATATTACTAGATTGTGTAAATGATTGATTACAATTTGGATGTGGACAAACATAAGGTTTACATCCTGTATGATAATTGAGATGCGTTTTTAGATGATGTTTTTTTGTAAATGCTTTCGGGCATACTGGACAAGAAAATGGTTTAATTCCTATATATGTACATACAAAAAAATTAAAAAAAGAAACAAACGCATTGTTATAGTTATACACAATACATGTCATGTAAATTAAAAATCTCCAATTATGAAAAATTACCTGAATGCAATCTATGATGTAATGTCATATTACTACGATCAGCAAATGATTTTCCACATACTATACATTGATATGGTTTTTCGCCGCTATGCGTTCTCATATGTTGTTTTAAAAGCATTTTACGTGAGAAACGTTTACCACATTCATTACATTTATGAGGTTTAACACCAGTATGTATACGAACATGCATATTAAAAGCGACTCTTTGATTAAATGATTTCGGACAGTATGAACACTCGTATTCTTTTTTATTTCTATAAAAAAAATGTTAGATATTAAAATATTTAAATCTTATATAATCATACTCGTAATTCTTTCATGAAATTAAAAAAAAAATTTTTTTTTGATATTTTGTCCGATTTTTTGTTTTTTTATTATTCTCAACTTAAATTGGTAAGAATTTAATATGAGGAATTAATTTAATAGACAGTGAGAGTCAAAAGTAAGTGTACAAGTACAAAGTGCAACACTAAATTTCTAAGAAAATTTAACAATTTAAAAAACAAGAAAATTTCTTCTCAAAATTTAGTTCTTAGTTTTGTGAGTTTTTTCTATTGTTCTATTTGTTTTTAATTACTGTTAGAAATAAACTAAATTTTTCACATATGGTTGAAAACAAAATAAATGTTATCATAATTTACCAATTTAATTCATATGTACGCCAATAAAAAGGCAAAGTTTAAAGTTGGAGACTCATTTTTAGTCCTTACTATAAAATGGTACCTAATTAGTTAATAAGAGGTACGAAAATATCGGACAATAATCTAAAAATTACAAAGCAGGAAAACGGTTATTTTAATTACTTTAAATTACAATTTAAAAAACAAAATGATACATACATACATCACGTCGAATTAAATTTTCAAGAAATGCCATAGTTTATTTATAATATGCATACAAATTCGACGAAAATATTCAGATGTGTTGATAATAATAATTTTAACAATACAATTTGGTCAATTAAAATGACACATCAATACAATTCAATTTAAATTATCAACCGAAACTAAAATTATCAACATTAACCGAAAAAGATTGTGAATTTCATGAGTTCTAATGTTTATTTGCACATCTATGTATTCATTTTATTACAATAATTTATTTTATATTAAAAAGATGCAATATGTATTACCTATGAATTTTCATGTGGCTACTTAAGTATCCTTTATCGTTAAATGTTTTCCCACATTCAGGACATTTAGCAGCAAATTCTTTTGTACCTCGATGAACAGATAAATGATATTTATAATTTCGTAACTGTGAAAATCCTTTTCCACAATCTAAACACTCATAACGTGGAGATTTGTGTGTTTTTTCGTGAGACTGTAATAAATTTTTTTTGTTTTGAAAAAATAAAAAAAAAATTATACAATAAATAAATTATTATAAAATGTTCATAATCTGTAAATCGTAATTCAAATGAGAACAAAAATTAATAAATTCCATATAAACCTTTATTTAAAGTGGGTGAAAATGTACGTTTGTGCAAAATGTAATGCAAAACACTCTCTCTACTTATAATTATTAAAATTACAAAAAATTTTTATTACATATCTGTATTTAACTAACCTGTAACGTTGTAAGACATTCAAAAACTTTGTCACAAAATTCACATTTATGACTGATTTCATCCTCAAATTCAGTTTTTTTATAAACAATTAAATCGCAAATATTATTAGATTTATTATTTTTATTTATATTATTAAATTTAGTGGGAAAATTAAATTTAATACTATTACTATTAATTACACCTTTTGTTAACATTTTAACATCTGTACAAAGACTATGATAATTTTTTATATTTGTTGTACTAGATGCAATTGTTGTTTTTGCTTTTATATTTGATATCATTTGATTTTGTTCAATATTAAAATTATTAAAATAATACATTTTACAATCAATACAATTATTATAAAGCGCTTGTTCCCAAGATTTATAACATCTTGGTTTCACTATAATTTGATTATAATTTTTAATCGTTACGGATGATGATGATGATGTATTATACAAAGGACGATTACATATTACTTTTGATTCTGTTAACGAAGATGTTGATGATGTTGCAGTTTGCTTTGTTGTTATCCTTTTTAATGTTAAATATTCTTCATTTAAATTATTATAATTTTGTTGTTTACATTTTGATAAATCTAAAATTTCATTTAAACGTTGATCATTTTCTTGTTTATTATCCAATGATATATCATTGTTAATATCATTATTTTGTGAATCACTTAATATTTTTCTTATACTAAAATCAGTTATTTGTTTATTTTGATATTTTTCACACATATTTATTATTGATAATGTACGATGATGATTTAATGAATTTTCAGTTCTATTTAAAAAAATTTCTTTTAATCCCATTTTTATTTCATCCATTTATACTTTGTCTTTAGAGTTTTTATAACTTATTAAAATAAAAATAAAATATTTGAGTATATGTATATCGATGATCGCAGACTGTTCTAATTCATAATAAAAATTCACAAAAAAAAAAAATTAAAAATTACACAAACAATTTTTTTTCGGGTTAGGCCAAAAGCTCTGCCACAATAATTGTATATCACAAAATTAAATACGGAAAAACTAAATTAAAATTGTAACGTATATTAGTAGTAATACGAAGGACTTATGTACATATGTGAGCCTATTATAGCGATCAAAATGACGAAAAATTTAAAATAGTGGATAAAATTGATGATGAGGATGTTACAAGATCACATCTTAAAATGATTTGATGTGGACATTGTCCATATAAAATAATAATAGTAGCTTATATATTTAATCTTTGTGCGGATTCACAACATTGTACAAGTTGTTAACGAGAATATACACTCTTACACATACAGGTAGTAGCGGGGATAATTAATGATCATGCCGTATAGTTTTTTTTTTTATAGTCGTCGTAATATAAAATCCATTCAATCTCTAAAATGTACATTTTTTTTTCATGATCGTTAAATCTTTTAATTTAATATATATTATATAGTAAAACATCACAATAATCTGGTGATCATATAACATCAGTATAAACAATAATATGCCCTTTTTCATCTGTACACGCGTACACATAAGTATATGTATGTATGTCTACGCGTATACGCACATATGTACAATGTCATACAGATGTGTATCATTCATTGTCACTATATGTACTTGTAGTTGCTTGTAGTATATGTATGTTTATTCGATAAGAAGGACATGAACAATAATTTTAATTTTTAATTCATTTCTTTTTCGCCACGATAAAAGCTAAGATTATTTGATCGACTAATGATTAGTAGAGGATTTAGATTATTTTTATTTTTTGTTTACCAATTATAGCTAACAAATAAAAAAAGACACAAATGTACAATTACACCTTTTTTTATAAATGATTTCAATTTCAACAGTTGATCACATATATATGTATGAGTATGTATGTACAGCGAATGTTGATGAAGATCAAAAGTTCTGTGCCATATTTTTAAAGCATAATCACATTAATCATCTGTATTTTAAATGAATGCTTATTCGTATTATTTTGCATTCGTTTTGAATAAATTCATATTTTACTTTAATTTCCTGATTGCCAATTTTTTGTATTTTATTAACGAAAACAACAACAATCAAAATGGAACAATATCAATGATAACGTGATAACAATGTAAAATTTTTATGCTCCATATAAGAATCTACATGACTACGTATGTATGTATATTTAAAAAAAAAAACGAATATTAGCTTTGCTACTTATGATTATATTGATAGTGATATTAATTCTCATATCATTGCTGTTTTTATGTAATTATGTAATTTTGAATATATCATTAAAAATTAATTAATAAACAGTTTCATTTTCCGTATTTTCTATAAAACAATCATTTAAGTTTTAAAATACATTTTTGAAAAATATGTTTTTCCTTTAATTTTCTTTAAGTATCTGACATACATACATGTAAATTCATACATCAATAGACGCACATTAATACGTTACTTATGTACGAACGTGTGTAAAAATGTATGTACGTATTTTACTACATTAAACCAACATAATGCTATTAATCATAATAATATGATCACTAATTGACAACAAGATTTTTTATTTAAAACGTATTTAATCATCATATAAATAAAATATCCTTTTGAGCCCGCTATAGATAGAGCATACGGCCTATATACGACGATCATCTTCTAGCGGACTCTATTGCCCATTTTTAGATAATTCACGATCTGTATGTATATACATACATACATATGTATGTATTATATCGTACATTTGCTAAAATAGCACGCGTAATATTAATTGACATTCATCACTATTATTGATTTTAAGGTCTAATGACTTGATATGTTATATTTTCCTTTAAGACAAGTTCCTTCACAGAAACATGTCAGAGTTAAAATGCATAACATAAATAGCAGAACGGAAAATATTTTACACATATATACGTATGTACGTACACACATGTGTAGATATCTATAAATTTAATGGGTTTTTATATATCATTTTGACAATGATCAATAAGGTATTAAATCATTGTATAAATACTATAGAAACATATGATCATATAAGACAATAAAATGAATCGTTTCAATTTAATTGCTAACATCCCTTGGGAAGAGGAAGAGATTATAAAATTCCCGATAGATTTCAATCTGTACTTGATATACACATAAATACGTTTCGTTTACGTTGAGATACTCACATGCAATACATATAGTGAATAGTAATTGCTTTTTTATGGACACACTACATTATTGTAAATAAACATACATGTGTATGTATGTATTTATAGGTCATCTTTAGAGTAATCATGATTTTGCGACAGTCATCACCATGATAACAAAAAAGTTAAATCTATAATACATAACAAAAGATTTACGTACAATTATAAAATTTCTGCAATATAAAAAGTAAACGAAAAATGTTGTACACAAAATGTATCTTTCAATAATATATTGAATTTCAAAAGATGTCTTGTATAAAGGACCAAAAGGATTGATTTTGTATTAACATTTTGTTCGTTTTGTTAACAATTGTATATACAAATATTTGTATTATGCATATATTATGTACTTATATGTATATATTATGTAAATGCATTACATTAAATGCATGTATTTATGAAAATGAATACATAGATTGTACATATGTACACGTATATATATGTTAAAAAAATGTGTGCATCAGATATTTAAAATTTAACGTTTTTATTTTGAAATGTGAACGAATTATTTTATAATTACATAATATACCCTACGTATGTATGTACATTTGAAAATAATTTTATGACAATTTTTAGAATAAAATGTGTTTAAAAATGATTTAACGTAATTAAAGAAAAATAATGATAATTTCATATGTACAGGGTGTCAAAGAATAACTTTAGTAAGCTATATTTTTTCTAAAATTCAGATTGTTCCTAATAAAAAAGTCGTTTTAACCAAACCCCACCTTCTCCAAAGTTCACTCCGTTTGACATATAGAGAGACTTAGATCTTTCTATTTTGGATTAAAAGTATCTGAAATTATTAACTAATTCAAAGTTCAAAAATGCCATTTTTCAACTAAAAAATGACACGATGGTTTTTAAGTCACCTTCTATAATTTTCGTCTGAAAAGGTTTATATTAATTATTAAAAAATGTTTCAGTATCTTTAATGTTATAAAAAATATACGCTCTACATATATGATACTTATTTTGGAACACTCTGTATACTGTGTTTATGAAATATATAATACACATTTATATGCTACTAAACGTTACACCTATAATGGTATAAAAAGGACAGTCCACAAAAACTTAAGTTAAGGGCTATAAAAACTATAAAATTAAGTAAAACGATAAAAACATAGCTTGATGCTTCATTGATAAGGTGTGTATAAATGTTATATACTCGTATATAATGTAATAGCTATGACTCTATGACACAATTAGACAAATGAACTTAAAACGAGGCAATATAGCAGCATATTAAAGATATCAAATAGATACCGCTTGCACTTGTAACTGAACATGCATTTTATATGTACATACAGTAGATACACTCTCTTAATGCTGCCACCTGATGTGTAATGGTTACTATAAAAGTAGATAATTACAATGATTTTATTTTGTTGTCTTTGTTTCTTTTTTTTTTTTAATTTAATTTAATTTTTATACTTTCAATGGAAAATTCTTGGAATGTTTAAAAGGTAAACTTCCAACATTTTTATGTCAATCATAGTTTCCTTTTAATTTATTTTTTTTTTTATTTTGTTATTATCAGTTTAAATTTTTTTTTCAGTTTTTTATTTTCTATTTAAAAATAGTGTAAATATACAAAATTGTGTGCATTTAGGAATTTTACAGTAGGTGCTATTAAAAGGGCCCGATCATGTGTTTTCATAGAGAAAATATGTTGTACGTACATTAAAAAGGAATTTTATTATAAACGTGCATGTATGTACATAACTGCACACATATACTTACGTGTTCATATGTGTAAGATTTTCATCGTAATAAAAAAGGTATTAATCATGGGAAATTGTTACAGATTTCTCAATGCACTAAAATAAATTGGCTAATACATATATGAACATGTGCATTGTGTGTGCTTTTATCTTATTTATTTATTTTTTTTTTTAAATTATTTTTACGAAGATAAAAAACAATAACAAATTCATGAAAGCAAGATATGAATTCTTTGTGTATATTTAGGCCCTTCGTCCACTTACTTCATACGATCATGGTTTGATGACAATTTGATGTCATTTGTCTTTTTGTTACCAATTGCTACGATTACGAAATTAATATTTAACAAATTAAAGAGTAAAAGAAAACAAAAGGCAGACCAAAAAAAATATATATTTTGACGATGTAGAAAAGGACTTGACATAATTTTAGAAGTCAAGGAATGGAGGACACGTCGGAAACGCGAAACCGAGAGGTCTAGCAAAATATTCTGAAGGAGTTCAAGGCTGGGGCTGGGCAGATATTTTTAATACAGTACTGACGATGATGATGTTGATATCATCAACATATCGAGATGTCATACGATAAGATGTCTCAATTGATAAAATATCGTGTCATATAAACCGTATTACGTAAGTGTATGAATTTTAGTAAGGTAAACATGCATACTCACGATATGGATGATATCAAACTAAAATTATGATCACATTGTGTGTAAGTGTACAAAGAGCCTTAGTATACACATAATTATAATTTTGACCTTTTTTTTATATTTTTGAATCTTCATTTTTCGGTACATATTCAAATACATTTTATGTATACATACATATTATCTTAACTCGTACCTAAATTCACCTGCTATTTCATAAATTCATAACAACTCGGTTTTATCTCATATATACCACAAATATGCTTGTAACATGTACATACAACGTTTGTTTGTATGTAACTTAAATTTCTTCATATGTGACATGTCATCATATAACGATATAAAAATAAAATGATACATACAAAAGTTCAACATAACAAGTGAATTTGTTTTTAAACTGAACGTTACATTTTTATACCTACATTGTTATTATAATTTTTTTCTTTTTGCAAAAAAAATGTAATCTTTAGTATTATTACGTTATGTTTACTTTGAATCATTCTTAGGTGAAATTTATTTCATATCAAAATGTGTAAAAAAAACTTTTTTAATATGTATAGGAGTCAGAGATCAAAATTTTTATTTAAAAAAAATTTACAGTAGTCATTAAAAACAAAATATACACGTTACATATCTGAGTACACACACACACATGTAATTTTACAAAAACAAAACGAAAAAAGCGCATATGAATATGCGAAAATAAAATTAGGTATCTTATAATATTCGTTGATTTTTTTTTTGTTTTAATTTTTATATAAAATTATATCTATACGCAGTGGCGGAACAAAAAATTTTTTGATCCCCCCCACAAAGCATAAAAATGTGGCCCCAGTAAAAGAAACGAACATTTTTAATTAGGTACAATGTATAATTACATAGTAACAAGGCCACTGTTCAGGTTGAAGCCCACCCTCCCCCATTACGGAATTTTGCTATATTGTAGTTCTGCCACTGCCTATATATACTCATGCACATCTACATACATCGAATATAAAAAAAATGCATACGTGTACCTATACATTTCATATATCTACAAGTCCATACATATTTGCGTAAATTAAAACAGTTTATTTATACATATGTAAATATATATAATTTTTTTTATCTTAGAGATGATGAATTTTTAGTGTCGAAAAAATTAATTAACACAGATTTGTTTTTCTTCAAAAAAAAAAAATTTATAGGTAATAAAAAATATATAAATGTTTAAAAAAAAAACACAAAAATCGCACATGAAAAAATTTCATTTTATTTTTTTTCTTTTTCTTTTTTTTTAATAAACGGTGGTCATCATAGTGTTTGAGAATTTTTCTTATTTTTAAACTTTCTGGACTTTCATCGTTATTGTCATTATCATCAATCATTTATTATCATCATTCATAATCATGATACATGATATTTAATGTACATTCAAATGTGATGGAATAATCCTTCTGAGTGTGGCTTCTGTTAAGTAGAGATACATCACAGGTAGGTAGATTTGCGAACAAATATTACATGAAAATGAACAAATGTCGTATACACAATATTAAACTAAAATTTATTTAACCCTAGGATTCTTGAAAAATAAAGTCTTAGATTTTAAATTTTTCTATTATTCTATAATTCTTATTCTTTTTTAAGCACTCGTAGTTACGTGAGCTCTTTGATAAGAACGGATATTTAGGAGAAAACTCTAAGTTTGCAAATAAACAAAATTTTATCACTTTTGCTAAACGTTTTGTTTGTAAGGATCCTAACATATCAAAGATTAGAGTAAAAATTTGATGAATTTCCATGTTAAAATATACCATATTTTATGAAATTTCGAATCCCTTTATGTTTCATCCTTCTGCAAGAATTCTAATTGTCCAGTGTCCTAAAATAATGAGACAAAAAACAAGATAGTAAAAAATCTCATCCAAGGATTGAGCTAGTTGAATTTAAATTTTCGATCTTCATTTTTTTGTTGTTGTTCATAAAAGAATATTCAAAGTTGAAGTGTATACAAATGCTACGTGTATATATCTACATATGTATATGTACATCCTAGGGTTAAGTAATAAATCGAAGTACACAAAAATAACGATTTTTTATTTAAATAGTGTGCAAGAGAGTATTATATTATATCTTTTAAAGTAGGTGTCATTTACTATAAGACCATCATTTTATAGTTAAAGTAGATTATGTACCGTAATAACGTAAAATTACATACAACATTGTATATATGTTCATACCTAGGTAATTTTTTTTTAAATAACACATTTATGTAAATTTAAAAAGAAATTAAATGTGAAAATAAATGTGAATAAAAACAGTGTGTTTATTAACCGTTTTATCTCTATAAAAAATCTGAAGAATTTGTATTTTATTTACTCTCTATTTAGTCAGTCACATAAAAAATCAAAAAGATCGTAATTAATTGTACGAAAAATTTATAGTGTATCTGCGTGTATTAATGTAAATAAAATATAACATTTTTAATGATTAATTCTTAGATTTAAAGTGCTTAATTAATTTGATAAAAATTATTTTGTTTGTATGTAAACGTATGATATTGATGGTACCGACAAATAATATTTTAAAAAACTATTAAAAAAAATTGTAGTAAAATTCTTTATATGTACGATGTACGTATATAGTCGTATGTATACATCTTTTTACTTAAGACTTTGGGCCACGAAGAATAGAATCTTATAATCTCACGAACAGCATATTCGGATATAATGTACCTACTTACAATATATTTTTACATGGAAATTTCCCACATATTCCAATTTGAGTCCTTTAATGTTAGAGTCTTCAAATTTTCACGTTCACTAGAATTTTTCAAGTTCATTAGAAAACGAAGTTTACTTCAATAAACAGACAAATTTAAGCGAACACTCTAAACTTTCAATTAAAAATATTCCAAAAGTCCTTACTATAAAATATCAAAGATCAAAGTTGAAAAATTTACTACATACATGCATTTGCTATTATTGTGAGATTTTGAATTCTTTTTGTTTCGTCCTTTTGTAAATAATCTAATCGTCTTAAGCAGATAGCATAGAGACAGGACAATATAGAACCATTCAATGATTCGATTGACAAAATTTCAAGTCTGTAGCGTTGTCTTTTTTTTTTATCTTATAAAAAAAGAAAATTTAAAATCAAAACACATATTCGGGTATGGCTTGAAGGGTTAATATCAATAAAAACAAAATTGTGTGAAATATTATTTATTTTTTATCAAAAGATGAAATATGAATTAAGTATGTAGACTACATACATATTATTAACAAACGATCTATCCAATTTCGTTAAGATTTGAATAGACGATGGTTTTGAAATAACAAGAAATACCATGATTGTGTAACTTTCTCTATACAGATCTTCTCTGTGGGTGTAGTCATCAATATAATTTATTATAATTGATATATTAATACACGTTTTACAGCAGTCTATATTAATTTTGCACTTTGAATTAAAATGAATTAAATTCATCTATGATAATTTTAATTTTTAAATAAAAAAAAATTTAAACCCATACACCTAGCATAGTTCATATAACGCTCAAGAAATGAATTGTTACCTGCGCTATTATATGATATATAGAACTTTTTATATACATTTTAAATGAACATTTAGTCAGGTGCAGGTGTAGGTCAACGGGATATTAAAAGATTGTTACTGAAAAGCAAAAAAAAAATGTTAATGATGTTTTAGAGCTTATAATGGTGAACTAATTAGCATACGTGCTAATGTGATAAAATGAGACATACATTGTACACATATTTAAATGAACAACATAATAGGTACATGTATACTCGTACTACGAAGAAATACACAAAGTAAAACAGGAAAAAAAAAACAAAGTGAAATTAAAAAGTAAAAATGGTCCATTATTCTTGAAAGGCCAAATAAACATAAATACAAAATGTAATTTTTATTACAACTTTATGAGACCAAAATAGGTAGGTATGTTATATACTTTTACGTATACGTATACATATTTATGTGTGTACATACATACATTTGTGTACATAATTAAAAGATTATATTGAAATTTTTCATTGGAATTATCATGAAATTTAATTTTCATCTTTTTCTTTTTTTTTTTTTTAAATTAATGAATTACAATTTTTATTAGTATATTTTTTGTTCATTTTTTTTCTTAATTGTAATGTACCATTTTTAACAACAACAAAAAAATAATTTGCTCTTTATTTTTCTTGGAATAATTAAAAACTTTAAATCTTAACTGTAAGATTCTTTAGAAAATAAATCAAAATTCCTATATACAGAATGTCCCAAAATGCTGTTTCTCTTGAGATTAAGAGTATTTTATTGGAGGCTCTGAAATAATTTGCTTAAATAAAAATGCTGAATCTACGGAAAATACACTTTGGAATAAATATTCAGGAACACCATTTTAATTTCATTTTGCATACAAACATTTTAATTAATTTATTTTTCTTTTATTTATTAATTACCTGCATCTAGAAAATTTCGAATTCCTCTTTATTCATTATTCTCACAAACATTTTTATATAGGTATTTACCTACATAATTTTCTACAACAGATACTTGAATGAGAAGAAAATAAATTTCGAAATATTTTTATAATAAAACATGAAAAATTTCTGTAGAAATTGTATGAGAGAAGAAAAAACAAACATAAAATCTTTAAATCTAAACATTATTTTTATTTTATTAATTAAATTTATTTCATTTTTTGTTTTATACGTTTAAATTATAATTAAATTTTGAATAACAATCATTTCCAACATAAATATAAAAATAAGCGCAAGAGAATAAATTAATTATATTATAATACATAGTGTACATATTTGCCATTTTTGATTTTAACTCACTTTGTTACCAACGGTTATTTTTTCTTTTTTAATAAAAAACTTAAATGCGTTGTCATGACTTTTTTTTTTGTTCTTAATAATTTACATGTAAATATTATTATTCTGTATATTTTTTAAATATTTTCAAATATATTAAATTCCTAATTTAGATGTGTTTTGTATCTTACATACAAAATAATAATTCTATATATTTTTTTTATTTTTTATTTCTGAAAATTTCATTCTAAAAATTAACTTTAATATAAACTAAGTTTTCATCTTTTCATTATATTTTATTTCTAAAATTCATTTTCTAATCATAGTCATTTATATTTTAAATTGATGTTTTTTTTTTGCATTTTTTATACTTTTATTTTTTGGTTGCCAATTTTTTGAATTTGAAACGAATGCAACAAACAAAAGGAAATAACATAAATAACAATGTGGCAACGATGCAAAATTTTTATACTTCAGACGAATACACATGACTATGTTTAAAAAAATGAAATATTTGTGTATAATTATGTGTATTTTAAATTTTGCAACGTTTGTCTTTTTTCAATACAAATTATAATAATTATATGTATATTTTACATTATATTTTATTCATTTATACGTATGCATGTACCATATTTTTATTTTTACATTTAATTGGTGTTTCTTTTCAATGCACAAAAATAGGATAAATTTAAAATTCATATCATTTATAAAATTTAACAAGTTACATAGTTAGATGTGTAACTGATAATGTATATCCTTTAATCACTATGATAGTAAATTTATAACGAACATGTAAGTACATACATACGTAGCTAAAAATGTAAAATAATTTTTATTTACAATATGTGTAAATATATTTTCTACTACATACCTATTTTTTGTTTTTCATTTATTTTTATTTCATTTTTTACCATAATGTGTGGATACGTGTGTTATAATTACGATATGTATGTGCATACGCGTGTACATACATACATATTTATTTTTACTACGTTTTATATGTGCGTATAAAATAAACAATACTATGTAATATTTTCATTTAAAATGAAATTTTGATAATCTGTTTTTCAAATTAATTTTTAAAAAATTGTAATTAATAAAATTTGATTAAAAAAAATTATTTTCTAATCTGATATTTTCAAACGATTCAAATTGACAATTTAAAACAAAACGATATATACTGTATACAGTAGAGCATATACCTACGTATTTTAATTTTCTATTTCTAATATTTTATACTTTATTGGTTTTTATTCTATTTCATATTGTACCTGTAATACTAGAATACTAAATGGATGGTATGTATATTATGTACATATGTAATGTATCTATGGACTATTATTTTACATATTAATGTATTTAATCTAAAAATTGAATGAATGTATTTTTGTTTTTGTTTGAAATTTATTTTGATTTCAATAATGATCTTATCAATTAAAAATAATAGTAAAATTTCATTTACAGTGAAACCTCCTATGAATTGACAATCATGATTCTAAGATTCTTGCCTGCTTAAAATGGGTTTTCGTTTATAAGAAATGAAATACCAATTTATATTATTTAACGGCCAACTATTTGATTCATTATTGTACGCTTATTGGAAAGTGTCCTCTTGTATAGAGTATCCGTTCAGAATGGGTTTCACTGTAGTACATATTTATTTGAACATAAAGTTATTTCGATGAATTGCAAACAAGTTTGAAAATCCATGTACACAGTTTCTATTCAAAATCATCCCACATACTCATACCTACATTTTATATTATATTTTGTTAACTATTCACAAATAATTGGAATGCGGTTTTATTAGAAGAGTTGGATGACTTTAAATAGTAACTATATATTATACACATACATACGTATGTTTACGTACGAAAATATTGCAGGAACTAAAGAAATTTTCATGTTTCCATGTATTACAAAATTTATCTTTTTCGTGATAAATTTACGTGTTATTGTAATAAATTAAATTATTTAGTATTATTAAAATTATTATTATTTCTGTTTACTAAGACTTATTTACAATGTTCCTGAGCCAGAAGATGTTGGAGATTTTGATTTTAAAACATCATCGACTTGAATTAATTTTTCAATTGGAATAACAGACAATTCACCACCAGGTGTTGGTACCTTAGCTAGAGCCTTTTTATAAATATAAATTATATTTTCCATTATTACTTTTAAATTCAGAAAAATTGATAAATAAAATAAAATAAATAGGTACATACTTTAGCATGTTCTACAGCTGCATGTGCTGCTTTCTCTGCTTCTCGTTGACGTCTTTCTTTTAATTTTAATGAAAATATTGCAACTGATCTAGCTCTTTTAACTAAACTTTGTTTAATTCTAGATTTTTTTGCTGCCAATTCTGCAGCTAATAATTATTAAAAAAAAAAAAATAACAATAATTTATTTTATTTAAAATTCTAATATAAATATGAAAATACCTTTTGCTTCATCATCAACTGTTGTTGTATTTGTTGGTGATTTTTGTGTTGTTACAGATGATGATGAACCACTTGAACTGGTTGTTGGTTCAATTTTATTAATAACAGTAACATTTGTCCATGATGGTGCTTGCTTTAAAATATCTGTTTCTGAACTGCTTGCTAAATCCTTTTTTATTTTTTTTTAATCATGTTTTATTGTGCCATATCAATTGTTCAATTTTTATATGAACATTATATACACAAGAGTGAATTGTGCATGATGTGTACATGTATTTACATGGTGCCAAAATTAATTGCATGTGTTTATTTTTTGTTTTTATTTCAGGTGGTTAATAAATATAAAAAATAAAAATAAAAACATTTTTTAAAAAATATTCTATGTACATTTCATGTATATGAGCAATTGAATTGAAATAAATGCAGTTGCAACAAAAGCGAGAAATTCGTTCATTTACAGCAGCGTGGCAAAATGATGAGATCATGGTTTAGATAATTATGAGTAGAGAAATAACAATTTTTGTTTAATTACATTTTACATTACATTATTTCGAAATATATTTGAGGTGTATAATGATTAGTATACTGCCCCACAATAACAGTCATGCCACAAAGTGATACTGTTTTAGTTCGCAATTACATTTATTTTTGTTAAATCGCCTTTTTTATTTTATAGACTACATGTCATTACACAGCATTAAATAACTAATAAAAATTGCTAACGACTACCAAACAGTTAACAGATTCTATTCGCCGTGTTATCCTAAATTATTTTTTTTTAATATCTTACTATTATACATTTCTACAAAACAAAAAATAATAATAATAACAATTTAATTTTTACCTTGGATGCGATACAATCAATAGATCTATGAATAATTGATGAATCATTGACTTTTAATCTTTTCATCCATTCTGGACCATGTATTGTAGATAGGCCAGTTTCATTCTAATTTATAAAGCAGAAAAAAAAATTTGGAAAATAAAAAGAGAATATTCTTAAAAATTATACATAAATGTATGCGGCGATTTGTAAAATTTGTATTTTATTTTTTTTTTATATATATACATTCATTGGTTGTGGTGTCCATTCTGTTGATTTTCTTGATTTAAATGGTGGTATTTCTGGTATTTTTGTGGATGATGATGCCTGTAAATTTTTCAATGCCTTCTGTGGACTACCACTACTTAAAGGCTGTTCTTCCGCTGAATGTTTTCTAAACGGTGGAATTTCTTGTATTTGAATTGGTTTTGATAATATCGTTGTATTGGACGAAGACCTAAAGGATAATATTTTGAATATTTTAATTTCATTTTTTATTATTAAATAAATCTACATTTTTAAATGTGGTTTGCTATAAATAAGCTAGTGGAAATTATTTAAATACATTTTTTTTTTTCAAATTTGATATGCAACGATTAATAATAAATATAAAAAATGTTTTATAAAAAGAACAAGCAATTTAAATAAAAAAATAAAAAACAAAATATTAAAACTCTACTTCAACGTTTTATTAAAATTATTTTAATTTTATATTTAAATATTCAGGACTAAAATTTAAGGCCCTTCGTTCACTTATATGTACATACGATCACGAGACAATATTTTATATCAATGGACACATATCGTATACGATATCGTAAATGTTCAGTCATCTCGTGATTTTTATCATATACTTTATGGTAATTGGTAAATTTTAATTAATTTCGTAAGCTAATCACACAAATGTATAAACAACATACAATATGATGTTACATATGATAATAATACAAGATTGATATCAAATCGTTGATCAAATCATGATCATATCATATATGTAAGTGGATGAAAGGCCTAAAATTCTAATAATTTTTTTTTTTAAACAAACATTTACAGTTAAAAATGTATATTCAATACATATACACACATATATACATACAAAATCTAAAGAATTTAAAATTTACCCTGAAAAAGCGTGCATATTTGTATTTGAGCTAAGATTTTTAACTGAATGCCCTCTGAATGGGGGTATATCTGGAATTTTCATTTTCATCTTGCAACTTTTGCATGCGCTAAAATATTTCATGATATAAAAATATCATTTTTTTTTTCTTTCTTTTTTCGTTTTTTAAATATGTTCAATTTATAATTAAAATTTAAATTATGTAATTAATTTAATTATTGCCAATAATCATAATATGTAAATGTGCTGTATAATACATTGATTATATTGTTATATTATATAAAGAGCATTAGAAAAGATTGTGAAAAATAAAATGAAAAGAAAAGTTAATACAAGATTGATACAAAAATTTAAATTTAGAATTTTCTTAAAAAATAAATTTAAAAAATTCGTCGTATTATATGACAACTTTACAGATTGTGGTAACACTACTCTTGAGATGATCTTATTAGAAATTACAAGAAAAGAAAAAGGACACATATACTTTCATAAGTCTTTAACTGCATCGAATTAGTGTAAGGAGTATAATAATGTAATATAAAAGTGTTTTGAATTTAAATCTTGAATCAATTTTTAATAGTTTTAAAATTGAATTTTACTTGTAACTTAAACCAAATCAGATTGTTCATATTATATCTTCGGCATTTCAACGATATAATTTGTACATATATGTATGTATGTATGTAATTTCAAATTATTATTTAGTTGATGCAAAAAATTTTCAACAATTATATGAAGAAAACCGAAGTCAATAAAAATACTTAAACTTCATGAATACTATGAAATTTTTTTTTAAATCGGTAGATTTTTGTTCTGTTGGTAAATTATAGATACATTGAAATGATTATGATAGCAGATAGATCACTAAAATTGAGCTTTAATAGAATTTTCCACTCTTTGAATATTTGTTAGATTACAACATAAACACACAACACACATAAAAAAATTGTGTGTTTTTAAAGCATAGGCACGGGTTAAATCATACAACATTTTAAAAAATAACATTAGTTATGCTCATGACTTATGTTATTCTCGTGTGGTTGTTGTTGTTTTTGTTTATAAAACGCAGTAAACTAGTAATCTGGTAAAACTAGCGTAAAGAGAGAAAAATACGAATTTATTCAAATTGAACGCAAAAGAATATGAAAAAGCACCACCAACAACTCGTGCCTAGATTAAAAAAAACGAAGTATAGAATTATACATTAAGAAGACAAAATTGTAGAATTTGAAAATTTTGCGTTATCACATTATTACTTATGTTATTCCCTTTTATTCGCTGATGTATTCGTATTTAAATACAGAAAACTGGCAACCAAAAAATGAAAGTAAAAGACTAATATTGGATGGAAACGAATTCGGCATCTGTTTATTATACAGGCGACTATTCTCAAACGGTACGTGTATAGACATCACTTTTCTTTTCTGTGTTATACTCTTAAGGTAATATTATACACTTAAGATAAATCTGATTTTTTTGTTCGTTTTTTTTTAATCAATTTTAAATCAATATTTAAAATAAAAAATAATAAATAAATGTACTATGCCTTATAGAATTTATTTAATTTTGCAAAAATAAAAATGAAAATAAAATTGATTATTAATGCCAATACAATTTTGCACAACTTTTCAAAATATACATAAATAGAAAAAAGTAAGAATAAAAAATAGAGAAAAAAAATTACAAAAGATTAAAAACATTCGGTGAGTTTCAAAACGTTGAAAAGTGGTCTTCATGTCAATTTAGCACGTTTATTAAGCAATTATAATGAATGTTTTCGAAGCAGTTCATCAGTGGCATCGAAATTATGGCTATCTTCAAAAACGCATCGTTGGTTTGTAGCGATGCAACCAACTACAGTATCATGACGTTTTATAAATACTGATGCAATGCTACTACGAACTACGATTACGGTTCAATTAATGACAATTTTTGACGTTTTTAAATGATTTTTGTCGATTGTGTGATTTTAAATGTTAATGAAAAAATATTAATTAAATTAAAATATAATAATTTAATTAAAATATAAATTATTTACATAAATAAAATTATCACGTATGTACGTACAAAAGCAAAACCCGAAAATGAAATAAAATTTTAAACTGACATGTAATATTTGTTGTTATACACGCACCGCATCATGAAAATTCGTGATGAAAATTCATGATGCTATGTTTGCTTAACTTTGATGCATCATATGACATAATGATGCTTTATTGAATTTTTGAATCAATCCGTGATGCAACTTATGTATGATGCATTTTTGAACAGTTGACGACAGCGATGCTGCATCAACAAAGCAACAATGCGTTCTTGAAGATAGCCTATATTGTATCGAATCACAAAAAAATTTTTTGAACTTTTTGAAACTCACCCACTTTTTTATTAAAATTGAAAAAGACAAAAAAATTGTGTATAAGAAATGCGTATACGTGTATAGTATTTTAACGTTGGAGTTTGAAATATGTACGTGTTTTATTATTTTTCTGTATTGTATTCATTGAATAAACTGATGTAAATTTTAAAATTTTTATATTAATTAAAAACGATAATATTAAATTCATACCCAGAATATGGTGGAATTTCTAATGGTAGATTTTGCATTGATATACCACTACTATTAGGTGGTGTTGATTCATGTAGAGGTCGTATTAATATTGTACTTGTCTATATATAAAAAAAAAACAAAGTTGATACAAGTGAAATTTTAAATAAATACTTACAATAAAAATACTTGGTTATAATAAGATAAAATGATAAAGAAAACCATGAAAAATATGTGGGGGGAAATATATACCTACACAACTTGTATCTATGCGTACACATAGTAATATTTCACTATACCTGCGATGGAGGTGAATCTGGTGTTTGATCTCTACCACCACCGTCAATTAAATTAGCATCACCTTCTAAACTATTTTGTAATGGTGAGTGAATATTATCAAAATGATGTAAAAGTAGTGGGCTACTTGGTGTACTTGATGGTTCATATATAATATCTTCAGCTAATTGACTTTCAATTGATTGATCATTTGTAGTTGCAATATCTGGTGTCATTTGTTCTTGATCTGGTTGGGATGGTGATGTCGTTGATGGTGGTGATGGTGGTGTTGGTCTTGGTGATGGGCCTTTACATTGCATTTCACGACGGCAATGCTCAGCTCGAGCAATTTCCGCTGCTAACCATGATGGTAATTCTGGGAGGAGCCATGTAAGAGCTGATCGTAAACCAAGCATAACATGCTAATTAAATAAAGCATGCAACAGTTTAAAAATGTTGTAGATACAATCACGTTTTTTGTTTAAAAATGAATAATTTACTTCTAAAGCAACAATTAAAATAATTGTTTGAGTTGTTGTTAATCCTGGCCAAAGTCTTGAAACTTGCCCTGATAACCCAATAAGTGCACAATTTACAATAACTGCCACTAAACTGAGTAAGCTAAGTGCATTCTGCCATGTTCCTATATTAGCTACACGTTGTCCAAATGGTCTTTGATGGACATGAGCTAATTTAAATGCATCTGAACGAATTTCTAAAAGATTATTAAGTAATGCACAGACACCAGCTAGTGGAAATGCTGCAGAAAATAATACAACGTATCCCATTTGAACGAGCATTTCAAGATGATCAGAAAATGTTCCATCATACTATAAAAAAAAATATCAAACAAATACAAATTAATTAAAATTTTTAATGTACACATTTTTCATTCGTTTAATTACTTTATATAATGAACTTTCAATTTCTGCCTGTCCTATTGTCCTTTTAGATGATGCCGTTTCATTAGTTTTATCAATTGATTCTGTTGAATTTTTTGTTGTTTGTGTATCTAATACAGTTTTTGTTGTTTCTTGTGTTGGACTTAATGCACCCCACATGTTAAAACTTAATTTTGCTAATTTCCATTGTTCAATAGCATATGGTAAGGCAGATTCTCTTAAATTACCAATAATTTGTCTAGAAATCAATAATCCAGCCAATTGCTATATACATATACATAATCAAAATATCAAATAAATATATTTTTAATTTATGGAAAAACAAAAGTATCATCATATGCATGTTATATAAATTTTAACGAACCTCCTTCAATTTTTCTTGATCCCTTAAATAGAATGCAATATAAAATAATGATAGAAAAGAATTCACAAATTGAAATAATGCAACTTTTGCTATCAAATGATTTTCATATTTAGACTGAAGGCGATAGTTTTCTGAAATTACATAAAGTTTTAGAATTTGTTGAATTTATAGAGTGTTCAACAATTCTGAAGAATATTTTAACGCAGATTTCTATTTATGTTAATCAAGATTTCGTGTAAACATGTACAAACTTTGATCTTGATGATAGAAAAATATGTACCCCCGCGCCCATTTTAAGTAAACATCTTCATGATAACATTTGTAAACAATTCTAATCTTACAATCTCAAAGATGAAATATGCATACGTGTAAATGCTTTTTTTTTCTGCGCATACGAACTTACTATGTTATGAAATGTTCTTCAGAGTTGAAGATCACTGTACTATAAAAATTTAAGAACCTTTATCATTTAACCATACTGCTAATTTATAATACGCTTCATCCATTAATGTGATAGCACCAGCCAATAAAACTTTTGGTATCACACTCAAGCAACTGAATACACTTCCTTCAGGTAATTTTTCATCCCACCAATCCTATTGAATAATATATACATACATACATACATAAACCTTATTATTATTATTATTATTATTACGATTGCTTTTTGCCAGACTATGTTGTTTACATGCTATTTAATTTCGTACAACTGCCGACTAGTCATAAATTTTGATGAGACAAACCAAAAATTACGAATTAACGTAAGGATTAAGTGGTATTTGCTACGCTTTTTTTCGAATAAAAGGACCTACATAACTCGCGACTAACCAGGCCTATCACCAGCTGGCAGTTGTGCAAACAGAATAATCCTATACACTATATAAGAATTATAGAACAGTTTTTGTGCATGCATACAACATTACATTTAAGCAAAGTGATCTCTATTTATATTTTAATTAAAATACACATAAATTTAAAATTAAAATTATATAATTTTATAATTGCACTGCAAAAGTGTTTCAGGCGTTTTGTCCTCTTATACGATATGATCACGAATCGGTCAGGATTTGATATCGATTATGTTCGTATCGTACATAACTTATACACATTTATGCGACTAAATCACACACGACACGATAAATTTAATTAAAAAATTTATCAATTACTTAACATTCACTACATTAAACGATATGAATCAATTGATAAAATGTTGTATTGTGATCGTGTCGCATAAGTGTAAGATTTTTCATGACGGTATGGACGATTTCAAATCGACAATATATCGTGATCGTATGGTATAAATAGACGAAGGACCTTAGAATTGTTGATGGTGGTATATGTAAATATATTATTGAGCAACATAGACTAAAATTAAATGCTCTAATTATATATATATATGTATATGTGCATGTAAGACGAAATATATAAATATTTAAAATATATTTCAATTTTCAAAGAAAATAAATTTTAAAAAATTAACAAAAACCTTATTATAACCGCTCATGCAATTCAAAATTCCTTTATCAGGTATGTTGTGATGGTCGAGCCAATCCTGAAAAAAAAATATGTTGTTTTTTTGTGGTGCTCATGAAAAATAAATAACAAAAGAAAAAAAAATGAAACAAAAAAAAATAATGGTATGAAATTAAATAAAATTTAAAATTAAATTATACCCATATATGTATATTGACAATATCGTGCTATTTTGAATAAAAAATAAACTGAAACTAAAACATGGAAAACTTATACATATGATCCTTTTTTCCGTTTTGAAATCTATAAAAATTGTAGAATTTTGGTGGATGATGATGATTTTATATTTAAATACTATTATAAAATAAACCAGAAATTTATAATAATATTCATATGTGCATGTATGTACTTATATATATTTTCAATTTTATTAAAAAAATCCGAAAAAATGGCGTCCAAAAATCGATTGATAACGGTCACCGACAAACACTTAATTACACTATATTCAATAGAAATAAGTAAATTCGGAAATGCATCACTGTCTATTGTGTAAATATCACATCAAATAGGCAATGGTACATTTTCAAAATTTACTGAAGTACAGTATACGTAAAGCATTGAACTGCCAAGATTTTTTACAAATTTATGTGATAAGACATTATGCAACAAAATATATTTGATTGTTCGAACTAAACAGAAAAATAAAACGTGTTGTAACATATCATTTGCAATTAATATACAACATACATACATATTTATGTAATTTTTGCATTTCATTGCATTTTCGTTTTTCCTTTCAATATAACAAATAAAATGTTCTTTCACAAGCTTAAGCCGGAAAAAAAATAATAAACATGGTCCAGCCCAAAATTCAAAGAACAATCACTTAACGTAATTTATAATAACTTTTGAATTAAATCTAATTTTGTAAGCATCGCATATAGTGCATGTGTATCACATTTACATCAATAATTAATTCTCACCTGAAATCGTAACATGAGAAACATAACTAGAAATACCAATGCTAGACATAATCCAATAACTGGAAAACTAACACAATATCGAAATGCTCTACGTTTCCACGCTGGAGCTTCTTTCGGTTCTAATCTTCCTGTAACTGAACTTTCAACAAGTGGACCCTATATTTCCATATATATAAAAAATTTTTTAAAAAAAACACATTGAAAATTTATTACAATTTATTGTTATGCGTATGTACTTTGTATAGTGGTCTTGGTGGTTCAAGTAATTCTGGTGGAGTTGATAATGTGCCCCAACGAAATGCTAATTCAACTGAATATCGTCTCCATGCCTCTAAATATAGAGATCCCCAGGCGACATTAAATAAGGAGAATAACACATGACCCATATCCTGTGCAGCTTGACCTCGGCCCCATAATGCTGCCCACATTATAACACCAAAGACAGCTGGCACCACAAGTGCACAAGTATAATGTCCTAACCATGCAAAATATAATGCTACTTTGACACCAAAATATTCGGCGATATCGTCTGTTTAAAAAATAAGAAATACAAAAACAAATAGTGAATAAAAATGAGAAGAGTTATACTCTGTCCACTAGTATTATGCACTTAAGGTCTTATGGGAGCTACATATGTCTTTTCTTCTCTCATAATTTCTAATTAGACTGTTTCACGAGCAGTATTACCACAACTCACAAAGCTTTTATTATACACCAGATAAATATTTTTAAATATCATCTAATGTAAAATGGTACCATTTGAAGTAATCTCCATAAGACCTTAAGTGCATAATATTAGTGGACAGAGTATAAACGAAAATAAAAGGTTTAATAGATCAAAATAGTGATGTAATACCATCAAGATGACACGGCGTTATAGCCAACAGGTAAAGTTAAGGATTATTCGGCGATTTACCATTCGCATTCTTACCTAATGGTTGAGGTGCAAAAATCTTTCTCACCCAACTCATTTGTAAACGTGTTAAAGCACTGGTTTCATGTAAAGGAAACACCTGAGTTATGAGCCCTGATTCCTGCCAAGCAGCAACTAATATACAGTTTTAAAAACACTTTATTATAATGTGTGTATAGTATATGTGTGCGATATTTATGTATTTTTTCTTACCAATACTTTGACCTTCTTCAACCTTAGCTTTGCCCTTGAGTGCTTCCAAATCAATTGGACCAGCTCGCAATCCTTGTAACACTTGCAATACTAGCCATTGTCTTTCTTGTGATGTAAACAATGTTGTACTTCCATCATCGTTTTTTATTTGTTGAAAGCAATGACTTTCTCTTGTCGTAAATTCTCTTAAGGCACCACCTAAATCGTTTCGTAATCGCTTTGGAAGACGTGCTTCTTCAGCAGCTTTATAAAGACTACAAAAATAATGTTTTTATTTAGTATTTGAAATACGTGTTTCAAACCAAAATACTTACATATTTAATGGAGCACTTATATAAAAAGCTGTTCGTTTTGTACTTTCATGATTTTTAACAACTGCAATTAGCCCAAGTCCAGTTGGTTGTTGAGAGCGTATTCGAGCTAAAAGCCATCGAAGGGCTTCATCTGGAGCATTTTCTATATTTAAAATGAAACTCAAATTATATTTCGTCTTCTCGTTTTTTTATATTACTCTATAAATTAGACTCATATACAAACCTGGAAATTCTATAACAACATCACATTGTGTCGGAACTTTATTGAGCCACAATCTTCGTGGTGTCATTAAGTGCCCTGCATATGGTACTCGCCTTCGTAATTGTCTGGAAGCTTTATAAATAAACAAAATATTGATTTAGTTAATTTTTTATCAAAAATAACGATCATTGGATAATAGCAATTAGGAAGTTAAAGGATACGGAATTTCGTAACAGAAATGGAAACATCACAAAAGCCTTATGTTTGTTGAAATGTACGAATTTTATCCAATGCAGAAACTACAATAAATCGGGTCTAATTGGATCTCATTCATATACAATTCATAAGAAAATTACAAAGTATGTACATTTTCAGTCCACGTCTGTACGGCAATATTCCAATTTCAATTCAATCTAGAAGTAAAGCTAAATCAGATTAATTAGATCTAATCTGAATTCGATCTTCATCTAAATGAATTTCTATGAGATTGAGAGTTGAGACTTGCGTATAGAAAATGCATACACATATAATACATTAATACCAATTAACAGCATATAAAAAAATCATTTATCCAATTTATATGTACATATACATACATACATATATATATGCACGCAAAAAGGCTTTTAATGTTTTGAATCTTTGATCGTTTAAAACAAAGTTTATCAATAGTAAGTTAGTTCACTCTTCTTCTTTCTAACGTAAACAAACTGATAACAACCACTAACAAAAAGTTCAATTAGTAAAACCTGTGAAGAACTAATGCTTTGCTTCAAACCTACTGTCTTATAGTAAAGTACTATATGTAAAAATGAATACATACGTCACAAAATAAGTAAAAAAAATACGTGACTGTACATCAGATTTTTTCATAACGTAGTTTTAAAGGCGATCCAAAAGTTTTTGGATATGTAAGATCGATATGACATACAAACTATACGGAAATTCTGAAATTGAAATAACTCATACACCAACATGAATCAAGTAAACGTGTTTTGTGTACATTTGTTTATAATTTAATTTTAAAAGCGATCCGAAACAAATTTCATGTGTTTGTATCGTGAACAAATACATTTTCTATATCTTTCGTATAAACAGGCTTCTAATTACCATCCAATTTTTGCAAAAACCGGTAAGGCCATTCGAATAACGGTACCAAGGTGAAAAAATGATAAGAAAACACGTGGAGAGTGATCTAGCTTATTGTAATAGATTAACATTGGTTTAAAATGCATACATATAAATATCAACACGTACTTCTTATATTTTCTTTTATCTAGCTCAGTCATATGTCATATTATGTACACTTTAAATTTATTTAATGTTTAATGTTTAGTATTATGAATTATGATATATAGTAAACATAGTTCAAATTAATCTTTACAATTTTTATGCAATTCAATATAATTGTTTGCATTAAATATTTAAAAGAAATTGTTTAAAAAATTTCTGTGTACGAGTATGTATACATATTTGCATTGCTATTGAAAAAAGCATAAAATACACTTTGATTAATTAATTACATTGATAATTATTTATGCAATATAAAATGTTTTTACATATATATAAAGTAGTATAAAAACATGAAACAAAATAATTTAGTTATTTAATGTTAAGTGTTGAGTTTTAATAGATTCTTTCACGAGGGATTTTAAATTTGAAAAAAAAAATTAACTAAAAGAAAAATCAATTAAACTAAAAAATTAATTAATTAACGGTAAAAAAAAAGTATAAATATAGGTATATAAAATTTGTTAAAGTAAATAAACAGGATATTCCAGAATAAGTGCCATACATATATCTATGTACATATTGACTATTTTCAGCAAAAGATCTCAAAAATTTTCTGGAATTTAAGATACTCAGAGAAAAACACTTCATACGAAAATTCTACAGGGTGAAGAATAAAATAACTTTATTTTCGTAGAAAAATAACAATATTTGAAATCTGAACTTTAACAATTTCTATAGTTTTCGTATGATTCCATTAAACTTTAAAGTACCATTTGTTAGATAGATTTAAATTTCAGTTTTAATTTGTACAGTACACAAATATGGTACAATATGACACAGGTGTTTTTTTTTAAATGGATTTTAAGAGGGGTAGAGGGATATAGAATGGTTTTTTATAGCCGTCTAATCTTCCAGAAAAATAGATTGAGTGAAATTTATTCTGAGACATCTTGCATATTGGACTACATATTTTTTGAATCACCTTCTTTATACAGTGAAATGAGAAAACTATTTATAATGTAATAATGCATTTTTTTTTTCAGAATTCATTTAATTAAAATAAAAATAAAAATCTAAAATGAGCATTAATGATATATCAAAGTATTTTACTGAAAAAACTTTAGAGGAAATAATTCAAAAAGTTGGAGGTAAAAAATTGGCATCATATAATTTAATTTCAGGATTTAATACTAAAGGTGATGCATACTTAAGTGAAGTATATCGTCTTAAATTATTTGGAAAAGCAGATAATACATCGAAGTAAGTAAAAGAAAATTCAAAAAAAATTTTTTTTTAATTTAGAAAAAAAAAACTATTTCTAGTTATTCAAATATATGTTGTTTCAAAAACAGGGATTTAATTGAAATTGATGTAATTGTTAAAGCAATGATCAAAAATCCTCATAGAAGAAAATTATTTCGATCACCTGATTTCTTTCGAAATGAAATTCATTTTTACACAAAAGTTTTACCAGTATTTGAAAAATTTCAAAAAGATAAAAAAATCAAAGATCCATTTATTGAATATCCAAAATATTTGACATCCTATTGTGACGGTGAAAATGATTTTATTGCATTACAGGATGTTAGTAATCTTGGTTATAAAGCTCCGGATAGGTAATTTTAAAAAAAAAAATATTCATTTTGTTTATTAAATTCAATTTAAAAAATATTTTTTTCATTTGTTACAGAAAAGCTTGTGTTGATTTAGAACATTGTCAATTAATTATGAGAACTTTAGGTCGATTTCACGGATTGTCGTTAGCTTTAAAAGATCAAAACCCTGAATTGTTCAATGAATGTGTAAATTCAATAGAGGTGATTTTCTACTAAAAATTAAATAAATTAAACAATTAATTAAATAAAATAATAACTTAAATTGGAATTTAACAAAAAAGTCAATCATGTTTGTTTTTTTTCCTTTTATTTCTTATTAGGAAGTTTACTATGCAGAAAAATTTCGTAAATGGTATGAACCATTTTTGAAAGATGCAAAACTTGTAGCTATTGATGCTGTATCAAACGAGTATCCAGGAACAATTTATGAAGAAAAAACAAAAAAATTCCTAAGTGATCAATTGTATGATACACTAATCCATCTTGTTAGCACAAAAAGTATGTTTAATACTTGTTCACACAAACATACATACATGTGTACGGTGTGTGTCTAATGTAAATATTTTTAATTTTTCATTCGTTTATATGTAATATAAATCATTACATTAATTTTAAAATTTCAAGAAATATATTCAATACAATGATACCCCGATTTACGAATTTGGAGTTATGCGGTTTTTATTTATTTTTTTTTCATTTCCTGCTTTTAAAGTGGTGTTTCTGTTAGTCCTTGTAAAATTTATATACGAGATCGCGTAATTTCGTGATATAAGCGTATTTTATATTAACAAAACGTATTTAAATTTTAAATACAATATTTATTTACAGATAAATGTTCTGCAATTGGTCATGGTGATTGTTGGCGTCCAAATTTTTTAATGAAATATGAACAAATTAAATCAAAATCATCATCGAAATTTGATGAAATTCCAAAAAAAACTCTAATGATTGATTTTCAATTGGTTAGGTAAGAAAATTAGCTTTTTTGTTTACATTTCTTATTTATAATTTTAATTCATTTATGTACAGATGCGCATCACCAGCTCTTGATATAACATTTTTTTTATATTCGTGTACGGATAGCAAATTGAGAGATGAACATTATGAAACTATTCTAAAGGTAGGAATACAAGAAAAATGATTTAGTAATAACGATATGAAATTAATAAATCATAATTGTAAATAACGCATACGTACAATTTTAATAATAATTGTGCTGTATGTATTTCATACAATTATAGGCTTATTATGACGGTGCATCAAATCTAATAAAAAATCTTGGATCAAATCCAAATGATATTTTCACATTTGAAATGCTAAAATCTGAATTAGAACAATTTGGAAAATTTGGCTGTGGTATGGGTATTGAATCATTACCACTTGCATTACTTGATGATGATGAAATTGAAGATTTTGATGTTCTTGACAAAGAAGATGCAATATTAACTGATGTCTGGAAAATTAAACCAATTGAAAATGTCGATAATCGTAGAAGAGTTGCAGATTGCTTTAAACATGCAATTGATTGTGGGTATATCATATAAAAATTTACATTCCATAAAAAAAAAAATATCTGTAATGAAAATAGTATTTACGTTCCTGTAATTAATTTTTACACTTTGTAATAAAGAAAATTCCGATGAAATAAATTGTTGTTCTTGTAAATAATGGGTTGAACATGAAATCCCAAAATCCATTACTCGAATAAGACAAAATTCAGTAAAATAAAATCCAGACGAAGCAAAATTCAGACGGGACAAAACATAATCCTCAGACATAAATCCAAATTAAATTTAATTTTTCGCAAACATATTTCGTCTGGATTTCCATTCAGATAAAATTCCTTTTTAAATAATACAACGTAACATAAATATGAATCAAATTTTTTTTTGTTATTCGGATTTTGTTTTACTTAAATTTTTAAAAAAATTTGGATTTTGTGCCCAAATTGAATTTTGGAATTCTGAATTTTTTTATATCAATTTCGAAAAAAAACAATAATAAACTGAAATACATTAACAGCTATTCTAACTTATCGAGAATTTATATTATTACATAATCATTTTTATATAGTACTTTAAAAAACTGAAGAGATGAAAAAAAAAAAAATTCAAAACACATAACATATGTATGTACATACATAGGTATATAGTATGTATACTTACCATTTTCAATTGTTTCTTTGGCACACGATATTATTTTTCCTCTACGTTTTCTTAAATTTGTCTCAAAATTATTATCATCTACATTATAATCCTCATTGCCGGCATCAAAATCATGTTGTATATCATCTGTAATTGATATTTGTTGTTCGGAACCAGTAGTAGTATTAGTACCAACACTTCCTATTCCACCGTTATTATCACCATTGCCAAACATATTTAAATCTATGTTCTTATCCATATTTTTCTGTTTTACTTTCTTTTACACTTTTTTATATTTTTATTATTTTTTATAACTTTCCAATATGAGAATTAAAAAAGCATTTTTTTTTATACTGACAAGTTTAAATTTTCTGCTTCGAAAATATAAAAAATGTATTAAAATTTTTCAAAAATGTTATTTTGAAATTTTCATAATATTTTCATGAAATTTTTTCTGCACATAATTTACATGCCATGTTTATTTATTATAAATAAATAGGAAAAATAATAATAATTGTATATTACTTGTGTTTATTTATAGGAAAAAGTATATTCACAAGTATTCACTAACAAGTACACTATATATATATACATATACCCATATACACATGTATGTACATACATATGAACTTTAATGTTTACCATTGATGGAAAAGAATGACGTAAGCAACGTAGATATCAATTCTGTATGTAATTTGCATTTCGCACATTAACGATATCACAGATCCTTACATCAAGGATAAGGATATTCAAAATGGTAAATGGTAATTATACAAGTCGTGTTATGATAACTTTGTAAATAAACCTTTTAGGTATGTATTCAAACATTGTGATTATCGATTGTTAATTATTACCGATCATTTTTCGAGAACCATTATTTCAGTATTGTTTAAAAACACAATCGATTGTTAAAAATGAGCAATTTCAAAAATACTCGAACGTTTTATGATTTTAAGCTGAATATCGTATGAAATGAATAGTGATACATTTTTGAACTTACTCATTATCATAAAATGAAACAAAAATTAAGAAATTATATTTGAAATTGTTTATTTTCAATTTTATCGAATAATTTCGAAAGTAAGACATTTTTAAAAAGTAATTGTCGACAATCGACAGTCGATAACAGCAATGGACACCAATAGTAATAAATGAAATTCCTGAGCAATTCCTGAATCCTGGTTTCTACTTTAGTCATTGCTTAATCGTTCAACGGCATTTGTGAATGATACGTATAACAAAAAAAAAATTCATTTATGTACATACACGTAATGCAAATATATAAGTGCGTACACACATATGTACATATGTATATATGTACAAATGCTATATCTGCTGATTAACATACATATGTACATATATCTGAGTATATATTATGTATATTACTGCGTGTCAGTATATATCATATTTGTATTTCACAAATACAAAAAATGTATTACATATTAAATTTCATTAACGTTAGTTAATTAATGAAATGAATATAAAAAGAGGAAAACACTATGAAAAAACACGAAATTTGTATAAAGCTTCAAAAATTATTTATGAAATAACGAGCGTTTTCTTTTGTATTGTTTTTTATTTTTTTACAAGAACTGTAAAATTAATCCACTTCATTTTTTTTCGTTTTTTTTTTTTTTTTTGCTTTTTTAAAAGACACTTTTAACTTCTATTTTACTTTTTATTATAGTAATTAAATCATTTTTTTTTATAATTTCACTTTATCATGTTACGGAAGATATATGCTTTCACATTATCGAACATTTTTTATGAACTGACAGTTTTTATTTTGATTTCTAATATGTTAAGAAATTTATTGATTTTCCGTTGATTCTCCTTCAATGGGGTGGGTAAATTCAAAAATTTATTAGTGTACAATTTGATGCGATATCCAGCATATTAAGATTTTAAGCTGAATATCGCATTAAACCGACAATGATGCATTTTTGAATTTACATTTTACGTAAAATTCAAAATGTTTCTAAACAAATATAGTAAATCAACAACATCCTTTTTTTTCCGTTCATGAGGAAATTCTAGTAGATGAAATAATTTTCACAATTTCCTTTTCAAAATAAAGTTGTTTAAGACAACAAAAGAAAAGAGAACATTTTTGATTGGAATGAATGATCAATTTAAAATATTTATTTAATTATTTTAAAAATAAATTTATTAAATTTTTTTCTGACAGAACAAATTACATGCGTATTGTGGAGTTTTTGACTGATTTTAGAATTACAAAATATGTAAATTTGTGCACATACATACATAGTAATTGCTTACATTATATGTGTGTATGTATATTGGGATTTTGTAATGCAATTTATAGAATTTTGACTAAAATTTGCTAAAATCTAGTTCTTAGTTCTAAAATCTAGTAGTTAATAATATTAATAGTGTTTGCGAAGTTAATTTAGGAGAATGAGTTCAAACAACATAATTTATTCAAATAAAAATCACTAAATTAAAATTGATTTGATTCCCTTTTTTTATATGAGTTTTCTATTATAAGATTTAAATTTTAAACTATGGCTTTCTCCGTAATAGGTAATAGTATAAAACTGAATTTCTTCTAAGTTTACTTTACTATTTAATAATAAATGATTATCCAGAGTTAAATCGTTGTAATTCATTTGATATTGAACGAATTTTTTTACATTCATATTCAATTCAATACAAAAATTCACTCACTAATTGAGTACTGTATCCTGTATCAATTAATGAATGAGAATGACTGAAATAAGTGAATTATTCAATTTGAATCATTCATTCATAAATAAGACGTCGCTATAACTACTAGTACGTTAGTACTAAATTAAAATTATAATTCTACAAGAAAAAAAAAAAAGTCGGAGATAAATTCTTTCTCCTTAAATAAATTTTTTGTACTAAGACAGTGGAAACTCATTTTCGCTTATGATAGTAAAACTAATCGATTAAACGACGTTTATTTTTTATAATTTTTTTTATCAATATAAAAAAAAGTTATAAAAAAACATAAATCCTTTTATAAATTAGAAAACAAAAACAGATTTTGTAACTTAAATTCTATCTCTTATAGAGATTCATTTATTTTTCTTTTTATTATCATTTATAAATTCAGTTTGATTCAAAAGTAAAAAACAAAAGAGCTTATTTTTAAAATAGAAAACTTAATAAAAAATTGATTCAATATCCGGCTTAAAAAAAGGAACAATTATACAACTAACTTACATAATTTTTCAAAATTCATTTTTCTTGTTTTTATAATACAAAATTCGAAAATAAAAACAAATTTTTTTCAAAAAAAAGGTAAATTCGAAAAAGCATCACTGTCTTTTTAATGAATATCCAGCGTACTATGTTCTCAAGCTGAATTTCACATCAAATAGACAGTGATGCATTTTCGAATATAACCAATAATAAAAACAAAATTGAAAACGTGATGACCTTATTTCTTTGTTTTATTTACCATTCTTCTTCTGGTTCTAACGGTACTGGTTCAGATCCAATAGTTTCAAAACCTTGATCATCCTTTCGAACATCACGACCACCAAATTTACTACCACCACTACGGCCTCCACCATATCTTCCACCACTCCTCTGACAAGTGAGTAGAAAATCAGGAACTTCTTGATCAGCCTCTTGTAAAATTTTCACAAGTTCTGGTGCTATATCGGCATTTTCATCGGGATCAAAGAAACTCGTTGCTCTACCGTAATTTCCAACTCTACCAGTACGACCAATTCTATGGACGTATTCATCAACTGATTTCGGTAAATCGTAATTAATGACATGTTCAACATTTTTTATATCTGTAAACAATTTGCAATTTTTTTATTTCCACTTTTTTTTAAAAAAATATTGAATAAATATATTCATACCTAATCCTCTAGCAGCGACTGAAGTTGCAATTAAAACAGCCATACGGCCCGATTTGAAATCATTCAATGCCATTTCTCTTTCACGTTGAAAACGATCACCATGAATAGATGTTGTTGGAAATTTTGTATCTGATAATAATGATGCTAAAAAGTCTGCATTACGTTTAGTTTCAACGAAAACTATTGTACCATCACATCCTTGTTCAAGAAGTTCCTAATAATCAAATAATAAGTTATTGTATTATTTTTTCGTATAAAATTGAATTACTCATTCAAAAAATAAGCTAAAATTTTTACCATTAATTTTGCTCTTTTTTCAAATTTTGAAACTTGATAAAATTTTTGCTCAACATCAGCACAAGCTCCGCCAACTTTACCAATTGCTAAGAAAATATAATTGTTTAAAAATTTTCCAGCTAATCTTTGAATATCGTCAGGAAATGTAGCTGAAAACATTAACGTTTGTCGTTCGTCCTAAGTGTTTGGAAAAAAAGTAAATAAATAAATGAAATACATATATAGAATAACAAAAATAAAATATACCATAGACGGCATTGAAGGATGCTCCATAATTTTTTCAACATCTGGAACAAAACCCATATCTAACATACGATCTGCTTCATCTAAAACTACAAAACGTATATCTTCAAATGATATGTAACTTGAATTTAAGAAATGTAGTAGACGACCAACAGTAGCAACCAATATATGGCAACCTTTCTGTGAATTATTGAAAAACCGTAATTTAAGAAAACGAAAATTATTATTTTTATAAATTATTCATGTTGTAATTTAATGTACACTGCTCGTATGTACATACCAATCGGCATTAAAGCTAATTTCATTGTAAAATTATTCAGCATTATATGGATACACCATTGACATTGGTGAATAATTTTTACGCTTGATACCGATTGGTGCATACAGGCATTATATGTTTTAAAATTGTTTATATATAATACCGATATATTATCTGACTGATGTTTAACAGCTGGACCACCATACAGAAGACTTATTTTTAAAAATGAACCCAACGAGAACTTCCTTGCTTCATTAAAAATCTTTAATTTATTAAAAATGAAATAAAATAAAATCAGAGTTTAAAGTGAAATAAAAATTCATTTGCATTAAATAAGAAAATATATGCAGGAAATGTTCCAGAATAATTTTTAATTGTAATTTTAAGTAAATCACAACTTCGATTTTTTTTTTTTTTTTTTTTGTTTTTTAAATATTAAGAGGAATACAATTTATGATATTTATACAAGATGTTCTGTACATAAATATTAGTCGCATAAATAATGCATACCTGTATTGCTAACTCTCTCGTTGGTGCAATTATCATAGCATGAGGTTTGCCAATTGACATAGTTTTGTTTTTCTTCAATAAACTGTCAATAATTGGTAGTAAAAAAGCAGCCTAAAAAAATTCCTTTTTCAATAATAATGTTTACGAGATATGTTTGGTTTATAAAATGAAAATAAATTTACAGTTTTGCCAGAACCGGTTTGAGCACATCCCATCAAATCTCTTCCTCCCATAATAATTGGAATCGCATTCTTTTGTATTGGCGTGGGCCTAACATAACCAGATTTTTCAATATTAGTGAGTAAAAATTCTTTTAAACCAGAATCTTCAAATGACATTATTGCTGATGGGACATTTTGTCCAGATACCTATATAATCATAAAATTGAATTTAAAAAAAAAAAAGAAACACACATATGTATTGGTGGATGTTTCAGAATTCACCTTTCATGTTTTTGAAGTAAAGTATATAACATGATTATGCTACGATTTCACACCGAAATCACAAAAATTGAATTTTGAAACACCCACAATTCTGTACATAGGTAAATATGTACGCACTTACACTTATTGGAATTTTATCGTATTTATCAAAATTTATTCCACTTGTGATTCCTGAACTAAAAATTTCATTTTCGTCATTTGTTGGTTCAGGAGGAATATAAAATTCTCTTTTGGGTTTAATCTCTAAAACCGTGGATTTTAAATTTCATTAAAAAATAAATAAATGGAATAAAGGGAAAATTTTACCTCCATTATTATTGTCATCTTCTGAATTTCTTGTACGCTCTCCACGATTACCTCGATTTCCATAGTCTCCGCGATCACCACGACCTCCACGTTCGTCACGATCACCGCGACCTCCACGTTCGTCACGATCACCGCGACTTCCACGGTTGTCACGATCACCGCGACCTCCACGATTGCTACCGCCACGACCGCCACTTCGTCCACTATTACGATAATCATTTGTACCTTTAACCAATTTAGAAATAATTTCATTTCCTGTCCTACATTTAAAAGTTTTTAAATTATACCTCCATTATCATCATTATCATCGTTTCTTCCCCAATCATTTTGTGCATCATTTTGGTTTCTACCACGACGTCCTTAATAAAAAAAATTATACATTTATTTGAAATATTCATTCATTTATTAATTATGTGCACCATTTACCTTGATTATTGTCATATCTTCGATCACCTCTTCTTCCACCTCCTCTATCTCCCCCTACAATAGAAGAAAAATACTTTTATTATGAAAATGTACAAAAGAAAAGTAAAAATTTACAACCTTCATATTTTCTTTGACCATTATTATCTGCATCATATCTTTTGTGTCCGTAATTATTTGAGGCAAATGATGTTGTTACTGTTGTATCATCATCATTCCATCCATCGTCGCAATTATTTTGTGTTGCGATGTTATCATTCCATTCATTATTTAAATTTGTATTTTCGTTTTTAAATCCATCGTCTTCTGTGGGGTCAGTGTCACCGTTTACATTCAATACACTAAATGATTTGCCAACATAATTCTAATAAGGAAAATGTAAACAAAATATAATTATTGATTATTGTATTGTATATTATGAAATCGCATAACCTCAGATTATTATGTATGTACATACTAGAAAACATTAGATTTTATCATTTTATGTAAATTATAAAAGTATTGACCATCTCCAATAATTTTTGCAAAATTTATTTGTAGACATATAATCATATAAATACATACACACATGTTAAATATATGTAAAACAAAATATTGATTTTTAATACTTACATCAACTTCCCATTCGTCTTCCATAACTAAAGATGAAAAATACATTTCGTTAATTTATTGAATATAATTTTAATTTACACAAAACAAAAAATCAAAAAATTTAAAATTATTTTAATTTATAATGTGATAGTATGTATATCTTCGAGACTTCAAGAATAAACAAACGCCGGTTGATAGGATAGTAATAGTATGGTATTGGTGATGTGAATTGTGACAATTCTGACATCATGTCGTATCAAATAAAACCAATACAAATGATTGACTTGATAAAAAAAAAACATTACGAATCCGTCAAATTATAATCAAAAATTTATACCAAACAGTATTAGCGCGCCATTTACTATTGGTTCAATTTTAGAAGATGTGGTATAACTAAATATTTAAAAACAAACGAATAAATTTAAAATTCAATTCACATTTTAATTCGTATGTTTTTAATTAAATTTAAAATTATTTAATAATATTTTTATTAGAAATTTACATACATATGTACATGTGTAAGTAAATAAATACTTTTTTGAAATTTAAAAAAAAAAAAAAAAGATCACCTGTAGATCCAGGATTCTCATGAATCAGACATTTTTAATAGAATAATCCAGAATGATTTTATTATGACCAAATGACCAAACCCAAAATAGGTATTTGACAATCAAATTTTTACAATTTTGATATGAAATTGTACCAGGACTAAATTACAATTTCATTTTGAAAAAACAAAAAGTACCTAAATTCTGGAACACTTTTCACTATGCCTTAAAATCGATGTAGATATGTGCATTATTCTTATTGAATAATGAATTGAATGTTATAGCAAAGTTCAACTATGTTTTAGGTCTTAAATATATATAATTTAAAAAAATAAAAAATTAAGCGAACATATTAATAATTTTAAAATTTTTAATACAAACACACGTGTAAATTACATACCTTCCAATTTTTACTTATTTTATTGTATCAATTAAAATTATCAACTTCTTATATTAATTATTCTTGCCTTTTTTATAAAATATTACAAAAATTAAACGCAATCACTAAACTTTATTGTCCATTAAATTAATTATTAATTTGAATAAAATGTGATTCAAATGCAAAACAGAATAATGGCTACCAAAATAAAAATGATCATGTTAAACAAAATTTTTTTAAACGCATGTTTAATGTAGAAAAACACTGTATTATCGATAGCAACGAACAATTCAACAATAACGGTACATTCTACAATTTCAAACAAATTACCTTTTATTTTTTGTTTTTGTTTACGAAGATATGGGAAATTCGGAAATGGAATTGATTAATTTATGCATATGCATATAATATAACTGATACCATACACATGTATGGATGTATATTGCACGGCATACGCCACACGCAATATGCATACAGAGTGTGTGCGAAATCTTCTAAAAAATTGGCTAATTCCCAAGGAACTAAATTACTTCCAATAAAATTTCAATTTAACATTTAGCAACACTTTGCTGTGCGAGATGGCTAAATTTCACTTTTTTTCAGTTTTCACTTTTTCACTTTTACTTTTATGTTTCAGATTTCCATATGATTTTGAAAATTCAAATTTGTAATTTTTTTAATAATTGTTAAAAATTTGAGAAAATTTTTTTAAAAATCACAAAAAATATGTAAAAATTAAATTACAGACAAAAACCATACATTACACTTCATATTTCATCATTTCATACAAAAGCAATGAACTTACCAATTTAGCCGCATTTAGCATACTCATCGAGTATGCTAAAACCTACTTTACTTATTTTTTCCAACAATTTAGCCACTTAGCATTTAGCCAGATTTAACCAAATTTAGTCACATTCCGCACACGCTCATTATACAACAATAAAACAACAAAAATGTATATAGTTAGGTTAGGATTTAGGAGGATGTATACACATATTAACATAGCGACGGACCAGCCCTCGTTTAACAAACGTACAATTGTTCATTTAATTGAACTACTCGTTGCTCAAAAATACTGTACTGATGGGGTATCACTACTTTTCTGATATAATTGTGATATAATTTATTGATACATTGCATCCAATCCTTATACTTTTTTCTTTAACTTTTATAAACGATATTTCACTAAAAACATAGCAACATAGGAAAAAACATATAATAGAGAAACAACATTTCCTAAATATATGCAAATACAAAATATAACATAGCACGGGGATCATTAAGCTTTTTATATAAATATAATAGAAGGACGAAATTTATTCTTGAATTTCCTTAATACATATATGCAAGCATAAAATAAAATATTGAACGATCACCCAAATTTTTTTTATATAATAGAGATATATAGGCCGTATGCATACATCCGATATCCAATGAAACCCAATTTTGAATTATTGAAAATCAGAGCCTAATTCTCCAGTCCACCCAAGAAAAAAATCAATTTGCGATTCTTCTGCTTATATCATGCCTCATTTTTCTTCAACCAATATTTTAAATTTCCTGATCATGTGAATTACCTCCTTCAAATACGTATGAAGTAAAGATGTAATCATGCTCTATCGGTTTTCCATCATAAATGGGAACACCGGTCAAAAGTACTTTCTCTTTTCAATTTCTTTATAAAAATTTTTTTTTTATATATCATTGTGAAATATTTCTGGCTGTGAAATTATTTATTCAAATTAACAATTTTAGATAAAATTTAATTAAAAAAAGGTAATTTAAAATTTGCATTGAATCAGAATTGAACAATTTAAAACATAAAACATTTGAAAATTCATAATATAAAGTATGGAATTCAATTGAAAAATGTTTCATTTCTTGAACATTTATAAACTTAACCTAAATATTACATCGTGATTCGTGTAATGACAACTTATATTATTTTAAAAATCCAATTTTTATTTTTAAGTGTTTTTAAATAATTTTTTTTTTTTTTTGTATAAAATGAGTGTATTGTCTTGTGACTTGTTTTATTTTTCTTTTTTCTAATTTAAGGATAATAAAAAGCATTCGTACCTGAGCCCAACATAATCAGTTAAAGGCCTATATGGCCTTCCCTCTGGGCAAAATTTTTTCTATATTCTACACATACTACACAATAAAATTATCAAGTCTACAAAAAAAATATAAAATTTTATTTCACAAAATATAAAATTAATGAATTGAATTAAGTTATAAGTAGAATAAAAAACGAAAATTGAAGCTGAAGAAAGGAATATTTGTATAAGAGTTAAATAAAAGCAATAGTTATTAGATAACGTCTCTTCTGACATCAAGAAGCTAAAAATTACAGACTGGAAGGCAGGCGTTTTAAGTCGAGATACCTAGATGCTTCTTGTAAAAGAGGCCGGAACTCATACAGGGTTGTAAAGCCAAAATAAAAAGAATAATAAAATCAATTAGTGATAACAAACAACAACAATGTCTAGTTACACACATTCAAAAGATGAAAGCAATGACGGCAATAAATGTACTGATAACACCACGGGAGGTGATAATGCACAAAATAACAGTGATAACTATGTGAATTTTAATCAGTTTATTCTTCAACATAATTTCATAACACCAGCATATGGTAGCAATTTCAATTTTCAGCATCAACAGCAACACCATCAACCATTAGAGCCAACAACATTAGGCAATTTTTGTGGATATTATCCAGAACAGGTGCCTTATATATCGAATAATTATTTTTATGGATATCCATCATATGAGAATTCTCTAACATCAGCAGCAGCAGCAACAATATTACAACAACAACCATTGCAACAAAAATTAAACGATAACAACACTTTGTTGACATCAAATCTATTACCAACTGCTGCAGAGTTTATTCCGAAATTTAATAATATGAAAATATCAACAACAGAATCATCTTCACAAAAACTATCAAAACATCCTGATGATGAATACAACATAAAATTAAAATTGGAAACAGAAAGTCATGACGAAGAAAAAGAAATTAAAAATAATATCACAAGAAAAAGTACTAATACAGGAACAGTAAACAAAATTGTTCCATCCACAAGTCATAATATATGTAGTGGACGTCAAAGGAGTTTTGATGAAAATAGACCAAATGGGAAATATTACCAAAATAATAATGAATTTCATAGTAATAATAATAAAAATAATCGGGTTGATGATAACAAGCATTACTCAAAGCGACGTGGGAATACAAGATATCATCATCATCATGAGCCAGATTTTTATCGACATGATAAACGTGATGCAAGTGATTCAGATGATTCTCAATATCATAAATATAAAGAAAATGAGAATAATTTAATGCTGAAAGCACAGCTTAAAGAAGATGAAGAAAATGAATCTAGAATTAATGAAAAATTATCACAACGTGAAAAACTTATACGTGAAATTGATGCTAGAAAATTAGAATGCTTAGTTTGTGTTGAACAGATCAAAATTCATCAAAGCGTATGGTCATGTATTAATTGCTATCATATTTTACATTTAAATTGTGTTACTAAATGGGCATCAAGTTCTAAATCTGATGATGGATGGCGATGTCCAGCTTGTCAAAACATAACAAAAACTATACCTAGAGAATATTATTGTTTCTGCGGTAAAGTTAAAAATCCACAATATAATCGTAATGATTTAGCACATAGTTGTGGTGAACAATGTGGTAGAAAAGAAATTTGCCCTCATCCATGTACATTACAATGCCATCCTGGTCCATGTCCGCCATGTCAAGCTAGTGTAATACGTAAATGCGGTTGTGGTAGAACACAGAAGACTATGCAATGTTACATGAAAGAAAATATAGAATGCGATAATGTATGTGGCAAATTATTGAATTGTGAATTACATACATGTGATAACAAATGTCATCAAGGAAAATGTACAAATTGTGAAAATAAAATTGATCAAAAATGTCATTGTGGTAAATTAGAACGTAAAGTGGCATGTACACGTGAATCAAATGAGAAAAAAACATTTTCATGTGGTAAAATTTGTAATAAATTACTCAGCTGCGGAAATCATAAATGCAAAGAATTTTGCCATTTGGGTAACTGCAAACTATGTAAATTAATTCCAGAAGTAATAACATCATGCCCATGTGGCAAAACGCCTATTTTAAAAGAACAAAGAAAATCATGTCTTGATGCAATACCAGTGTGTAATGGGATATGTGGAAAGACTTTAAAATGTGGCCCTCCAGGTACATTTTATTTAGACTTTTGTTTTAGAAAAATGTATACACATAAATAAGTTTTTTAATTTTTAGCATTTCCACATCATTGTACCGCTAAATGTCATATTGGGAACTGCCCACCTTGCAATAAACAGACTGCCATTAAATGCCGATGTGGTCACATGGATCAAATGATAAAATGTCGACAATTATCTACCCGTGCCGATGATGCACGATGCAAAAAACGTTGCACTAAAAAGAGAAGTTGTGGCAAACATAAATGTAATCAAGAATGTTGCATTGATATCGATCATATATGCCCATTACAATGTAATTACACTTTATCATGCGGTAAACACAAATGTGATCAATCATGTCATCGTGGTAATTGTCCACCTTGTTATCGAAGTTCATTTGATGAATTATATTGTGAATGTGGGGCAAATGTAATATATCCACCTGTGCCATGTGGTACAAAACGTCCTGCTTGTGATAAACCATGCTCAAGACAACATGCGTGTGAACATCCAGTTAAGCATAATTGTCATTCAGCACCAACATGTCCACCATGTATGATATTTACTACGAAATGGTGTTATGGGCATCATGAACAAAGAAAAACAATACCATGTAGTCAGGAAAGTTTTAGTTGCGGATTACATTGCAATAAGGATTTACTTTGTGGACGTCACAAATGCATTAAGCCATGTCATGAAGGCCCATGTCAAACTCAAGGAGATATTTGCTCACAGAATTGTGCAACATTAAGAATATTTTGCGGTCACAAATGTAATGCTCCTTGTCATGATGGTGATTGTCCAGAAACGGCTTGTAAAGAGATGGTATACAATATTTATAAAATATGTCGCATATATAAATATATAAAGTCATATTGATTTCTTAGGTTGAAGTCACCTGTGAATGTGGAAATAGAAAACAGATGCGTTCATGTCAAGAAATTTCTAGCGAATACCGTCGTATTGAAACTGCAAAATTGGCATCATCAATGCAAGAAATGCAACGTGGCAATTTGATTGAGCTAAGTGATATTATGAGGCCTATGAAGATGACAAATAATAAAACGTAATGTAAAAGAGAAAACATGTGTTTGTGCGTAAAAAGTAACATTTATTTACTTTCAGGTTGGAATGTAACGAAGAATGTCGACAACTTGAAAGAAATCGTCGTCTTGCTATTGGCTTGCAAATACGTAATCCAGATTTAACACCATCAAAAATTTTAACAAGATATTCAGATTTTATACGTGGCTGGGCTAAAAAAGATCCACAATTTATTAAAATGATACATGATACATTAACAAATTTGGTTAAACTAGCTAAGGAAAGTAAGCAAAAATCACGTAGTCATTCATTTCCTATAATGAATCGTGAAAAACGTCAATTGGTACATGAGATGTGTGAGATGTTTGGTGTCGATTCTGTTGCATACGATGCTGAACCAAATCGAAATGTTGTTGCCACTGCACATAGGGATAGAGTAAGTAGTAAATGTGAATAAATTCGAAAATGTGCCACTGTTTATTTGATGCGGTATCCAATGATTATGATCTTAAGATGAATACTACTTCGAATAGGCAGTGATACAGTTCCAAATTTACTCTATACTATATCTTTGATAATTTTCTGTTTTAATTAACATTAAAAATTTTAGTCTTGGCTACCTGCTATGAGCATTATGGAAGTACTACTAAGGGAAAACGGTCAACGCAGAGTTCCTGTACCTAATAATAATGCCTGGGGCGTTAAAAAATAATGAATACATAAATTTAATTTCAAAAGAAAAATTATTTAAAAAAATGAAACTACATTTTTATGCTTCAATTTTTTGTTTAGATTTATAATTAAAAGTATTTACTTTTTTTCTGTTTTTGGATGAATATGCAAGAGTATTTTTTCTCTTTTTTCTTTAAATGAAATTAAATTGTAAACTTCTAGATTAATGGAAAAGTTTTTTTCTTTTTGCGGAATAAAAATGTAAATTAAAAAGTGAGGCTTTTCTCAATGTACGTACTGAAACTTTATATGACCAAAATGTAGTAGAATCTACTACAATAGTAGTAAAGTGTCAGCCCTGCACAAAGTGCTAGGAATGTGGTGCGTATGCGCACTTGTAGTGGTACGCAAACTACCATTTCGGCTAGTTCAGTTTCAGTTTACAGTGTGTCTCCAGAGTCAATATTGCCCTAGAAAGCAATATTTATTTGACAGTTCATATTGCCTTATTGTGGGCAAAAAATTGCGCAATATTTCTAAAATTTATAAGAAACAGAAAGAAGAAGAAATCTCAAAAATATTGGTCCCTGGAGAAATGGCAATATTGCCATTGCCGGCAATGGAAATATTTCCAATGGAGACCCAGGGTTAGCTAGTTCAGTTTCGTGCAATGCAAGTGCTCTATCTATAATGTTAATGTTATTATGTTTATGTACCCTACAATAACTACATTCCAAATTAATGCCATAGTACTGAAGATTTCTGGATATAATTTAAGATATTTAGAGAAATAAGACTCAGGTAAGTTAAAATTATCATAATTATAGATTTAAAATTTTAATTTTTCTACAAAAAAAATACTTTTTAGTTAGAATTTTTGAAAAACAATGGAACAAAAAGAAAAATTTAAAAACCAACTAGAACAGATTGTATCACAAAAAAACAAAAATAATATTTATTTAAATCAACATCAGTATAAAAAAATATTATTGGAAGTAAAGGCAGCAAAATTTAAAGAAAAGAATAGAAGTGATGTAGAGTACCGCCGGCTGAAAAGATACGATATAATAGTGGTAGGGAAGAAAGAAAAATTAATAAGTCCATTAAAAGAAGGGGGTAGAATAAAATATTTTGCAACAATTGAAGAAACTTATGGAATTATACACGATGCTCATTTGGCAACTGGCCATGGTGGCCGAAACAGATTAGTGAAAGAAATTAATAACAAATACAACAACATTACTACTGAAGCAGTTATGTTGTATTTATCTTTATGTGAAGCATGTCAAAAAAAGGCAAAGGGCAAGAAAAAAGGAATTGTGATAAAACCAATTTTGACGAGTGAAATGAATTCTAGGTGTCAAGTGGATCTTATAGATTTACAGACACGACCAGATAATGAATTTAAATATATTTTAAATTATCAAGATCATATAACCAAATTTGTTGTACTGCGCCCACTAAAAACAAAAACTGCGTTAGAAGTAGCAAAACAACTTATGGACATTTTCACTCTTTTGGGAGCCCCATCCATTCTCGAGTGTGATAATGGTAGGGAGTTTGCAAATGAAATTATCCAAGAATTAACAAATATGTGGGATGGTGTGAAAATAATACACGGGAAGCCTCGCCATTCCCAAAGCCAGGACTCGATAGAGCGAGCGAATCAAGATGTTCAAAATATGCTTACAACCTGGCTTATCACTAACCAAACAACCAAGTGGTCAGAAGGTTTAAAATATGTTCAACTGATGAAAAATAGAGCTTTTCATGAGGGTATAAACCAAACTCCCTATGAAGCTTTATTCGGAACAAGAATAAAATTGGGTTTGAAAACATCAAATTTACCTATGGAATCTGTTGAACAGCTGGAAACAGAAGAAGATTTAGAGCAATTACTAGAAGGAGTACACACAGATAATTCACCATATAGCAATTACACACGTAATGTATAAATAACGTGCTACATCATTAGCTACGTAATGTTTATCAGCAAACACTGTTTAAGTTTAATCCTCTACATACTCATACGTCATTTATTGATTTATTGTTTATGGCTTGTGAGTTGTGTAACAAATAAAATAAATTTTTAATAATCGTTTTACATAATTTGCAAACTTTATTTCTTATATGTGTACGCACACACAATGTATGTGTTAGAATGACAATGAAAATATATCTAATCACATTATATATATTTTTAATAATTTATTCATAAATCCAATTTACTGCTGCTGGTTCCCATGAAACAAGTTCATTTTCATTAAACCATAATGCAATTTCTTTATTTGCAGACTCAACTGCATCTGAGCCGTGTATTATATTACGTCCAACTTGAATACAATAATCCCCACGGATAGTGCCTGGTGCAGAATCAGCTGGATTTGTTGCACCTAACATAACACGTCCAGTTTTAACAACATTTAAACCTTCCCAAACCATTGGTACAACTGGTCCAGAGCTCATGTATTTAACTAAACCGGGGAAAAATGGACGACCAGCTAAATCAGCATAATGCTTTTCCAATAATTCTTGTGAAGCCCACATAAATTTCATTGCTACCAATTTGAAACCCTTTTGTTCAAAACGTTCAATTATTTTACCAACTAATCCACGATGAACACCATCGGGTTTAACCATGATAAATGTACGTTCTTTATTTGCAGCCATTATATTTCCTTTAGAATTATTTGATAATGATGGTAAAGATGGCGAAATTAAAAAAAGTAAAAGAAAAATAGAGATTATTAGAAATTGCAAGATTGTACTGCATTTACAAGTATAGCACATGTTTTTTAAATTTTATATAAAAATGAATTATACAAAAACTACGTATCGCTTACAAAAATATTTAAAATTAAATGTAATTTTAGAAAAAAATGTATTGTATTGAATTTGAAATTATTACTTGTTTCTCACCTTTTTATGTTTAATTAAAGATTAATTGAAAATTTATTCAAAATTTAAGTTCTGCCAGCAGTCTGTCTGTCTGGCTTTACTGTACCAATTTATGAAATTTGAATGATCAATCAATCTATAATCTATATGTATGTAACGTTATGTGTATACCATATGTCAAATTGTCTATAATTCTCTTTGTTCCTAAAAATGAAACAGGGAACAAACGTGGAAAAAAACACCGCGCCACAAAATTCAAATTTCGGCAAACTTTGTGACGCCACAAAAATGCGTGACGTGACTATCATAGGCCAGATACAATGAAAACGACACGTTTTTCACGCGCTTCAGAATAGCAAGCCATACACACACGTGATTGCCTTAACGCAATCACGTTCTTTATTGAATCGTGCGCGCAATCATACTAGTGTATGGGCACTAGAAGTTGGACACGATTGAACACGCTCAATCCTGCGAGAAAGATTTTTTAGCAAGCCATACACACACATGTTTTCAACAAAGTTTTGCGTGCGCGATTGCACCCTGGATAATTTTCCCTTATTTCACGAATAAAATTAATATGACTCTATTTATTCCTTTTTTTAAGCCATTTTTACTGCCAGATTTTAAGATTCTTTATTTTCTTATTTTTACAAGTATTTAAAAATATCATAGCGCATATTATTGCACGTTTTCTTCCTTGTGTCGACATTTTATTTGATTTGTTTCTAACTAGTAACAGTAGAAACTTAGAAATGTGATCTTTCCTCTTGGAGTGTCTGAATTTTGCAAACGCTGGCGAGCCACGCCACATGATAAAAAATTCATACAATTTTTATGGAGACGCACAAAATAGCTTTTGAAGTTAAAAGCTGCACGCAAAAGTGCGCGAAAGAGTTTGTAGTGTGTGGGCAAAGAGCTTATTGGCACGCCACGATCAATCCCTTGTGATTGCATGCGCGTAATCATTTGATGATTGCGTTAAGGCAATCACGTGTGTGTATGGCTTGCTAATGAGTTTGAATACATGCTTTTTGTATCTAAGTAAGTAGATACAATGGTTAGGTTATACAACTTGCTTACTTACAGTTTGGTTGGTTAGTGTGTTTGGTGGATAACGGATAACGCAAGAACGTAAAGAGAACAACAAAACACCAATGTACTGGAAAAGAAATGTAGAATAGAAAGTAAAAATAAAAAAAAATAAAAAAAATTGAAAAAGGCAGGAAAAGGGTATAAAAAAGAAAAAATAAGTTGAAGTTACGACAAAGTAGAAAAAGAAAATGGCAGACTGCATTCACTGGAGAAAATAATTAAATTAAAATAACAAGAATACAAGAAATATCAATCTAACTATTAACAATAAATTATTGAGAATATGTTATTCCATATAAATCAATAATTTTTGTTGACAATATTTTGTAAATACATGGATTATTTGTAACGTGTAATAAATTATAGGAAATATAAAGTGAAATTGCATAAAAAACTGAATTTCATATGTTACAATTAGGTATGTATGTACATATGTACTTTGTGTGTAATGTTAAATATATTTGGATACATACAAAAGTGTAAAGGAATTGTTTGTATGGTGTATGTTTATAGACTATAGAAAAACTAAAAAGTACATATAAGTACATACATATGTATATATATATTTGAATTTATATCTACATGGACATTTTGTGTTTTTCTTTAGAATTTCTTTAATAAAATTCTGAACGTTTTTTTAACTAAATACTAGTTAATATAATTTAATGTAAAATACAATAAAAGATTATTTTTTATTCAATGAAATTAATTTATAATTAAAGTGAAATGATAAAAAAGATACATTTGTGTTTACATTTCAATTTTTTTTTTTTTTTTTTAAATCGAACAAAGGATTTGTTTCTAATTTGAATAGATGCATACATGATTACATGCACACATACATATGTATGTACGTGTTTTAGTTGTAAAATAAAATATCGCACATAGTGTATTTGCTATTTAACTTACATATTAAGTACTGTTCAACAGAAAATTTATAACTTGATTTTCTGACATACATACATATTAAAAAATAAGTAAATTTTGAATTTTGAAATCTTTAAATATTATTTTATGAGATACATGTATATCATTAATTTTTGTTGTGATAATTGAACAAGTTGAATAGCTAGAATTTTAAATTTTAATTCACATTCAATTTGTTTTGTTCAATTTTATTCTTTATTTTTAATTATTATATGTGTAAGTGTAGATTTTTTTTTTTTAATTCGAATTTCCTATTAGATATATACAAATTATGCATTTATAAAAACATACGTACACATATATGTATGTACATACTTTATTTTTTCACCTTTTTTTTCATGTAAAAGTGGTCATGATGCTAAGAGTTCTATAAGGTGAGTCATTCAGATGTAAACAATGAAAAACCTGAACCCACCAATCAGTGACCAGTTTTTTAACAAAAGCAAGGCATTTAAGAATTAAAAGTAATAAATAGGGCTATTATAGTTACTCGTTAATTTAAATATGTAGTTTACTTGTGATGTGCAAAATTTAAATCATTAGATTAGAAATAGTAATTTGTTAATTTTTTTTTTTGAAATCTTTATTTTTATAATCCTTAACTGAACCAGGCATTCTGCGATGACTCACCTTATAAAACTCTTTGCATCGTGGAAGTGATAAAATATACAAAATGAAATAGGCACCTACCTAAATTGATAAATAAAAAAGTTCTATGTATATCTACTTACGTGCGACCTACCTTTGTATTTATCTATCAAAATGATTATTTGATATTAATTTTTTTCTTTTTCAATACCTCTATGGGCTCTATGTAACACGATTATAAGGAAAACAAAGTAACCATTTAAATGAAAACAAAAGATGATGGTTGACTTGACAATTTACATGAAAATCATAAAGTGATATTATTATGGTACTAGTTAAGGTACTACATAATACATATTGCTGAAAGAAAAAATGTCATGGAAAATGTGAAATTGAAAAAATAATAATAATAAATTTGAATAAGATTGAAAATAACAAAGACATTAATTTAATTTAAAACAAATCAGAAAGTGATTAAATGTACATAATATATAACATATGTATGTATATGTACATATGTGTAACTTTAAAAGTATAAAATTTGTCTATTTTATGTACTGTTGTCTATAGTTGTTCTTCTTATTTATTTTTTTATTATTTATAATTACCAAGTGCTGTATGTGTATTTTTTTCAATCTAAAAATTATGTTTATTTTCCTAAATAAGAGTTAAATTATGACATCAAAGAATACAAGATAAAAGAGAATTAAATGTTAGTACATGTCTTTCGTGTTTTAACTTACAGTTAAAATTGTGTTCGAGTATTGTGACAAAATATAATATGTAATAGTGAAATTAAACATTATTTGTGTTGTTAAATGCAAACAGTATTAGAAAAAAAAAAAGGTATCTGATTATTTGAATTTTCAATTTTTCTGCTCAAGATTTAAAAAGTGAAAAGTAAAAATAAAACAGTTTTATTTAATTTAAATTAAACATATTTTAAAAATATGGACACAATTTTACACTGCTGTAATCATTGAAAAACAATCAAAGTATTTGTTCTACACATATAGTTATTTAAATTATTATACCTAGTTATTATTATTATTATTATTATTATTATTTTTTTTTTGAAAATATTTAAAGATTGCGAATACCAATGATATTCTGTTGAATATACAATGTCATCAAAATGTGGATTATTTACCATTTCTCTGGTTTCAATAATTCTATTCATCGTAAATGGTAAGATTACTTTTACTTATTTTATTTTTTTATTTATTATTAAAAGTAAATTAACACTATGCAATTTATTCGTGCTCATTTATTTGTAACGTAAACATAAAATGGTCTTTATTAACAATAAATAAGGCCTTAATGCTTCGTTGAAATCTTGTCAAATTTTCTAACACATATTTTAAAAATGAAATAAAATAAAACCAAGTTTCAAAGTCTAGCCACGAGCCCGATGTTGAGCATGAGGAAACGATTGTTCCATGTTGAATATTTGCTTCTTTACGCTTCATGCAAAAATTTTTTATTTGTGCTAAAATAAGAAATGAATTGTCAAAATAGACGGCAGTTTCCTTATTATGTTTTTAATTTTTTAGGATGCTTTTGAAACTTACTTTAACGAATCTTCATTCAACCTTTCACAAAGAGGAAAAAATTATAATTTCCTTTAGCTTAAACTGACAATGTTATAGCTGATATCAAATTAGTTAAGACAGGACAACGGCTGATATTCAATATTCCATTATTTAAAAAAAAAAAAATTCAGTTATTTCAATTTTGGCACCTCACTAACACAATCTGTATACCTACATACTTTTAAATTCATATTCGGGTATGCCATAATTTAAAAAGATCTAAAAATATTTGTAAAAATTTTTCAGACGTGACGGATACAACTTCATGTATCTTTAAAAATGAGTATCTATTATAGTGGATTACGGAAAATAAATTCATGTTTTTTCCTTTCTTTTTTCATCTTTTTAGATATTATTATTTATTTATCTTTTTTTTTTTAAATCATTTTTGTAGCTTACGATTTTAAACAATTTCAATTTCATTTAGCTAAGAAAAGGTACTTTTGATATATTTGAAGAAATAACGTGATTTAGCTTACGTATAATCAGAGACCGTAGAGCGTTAGTCAACCGTGGTTATACACATGGTGTCCCATAATCAAAATTAAAAAATTATTTTTTTTTAAAGTTCAGACTGTTTCTAGCCAAAAATCGTTCTAAATCCCAGAAGTAGATTTAAATATCAAGTTTCCTTCTTATCCGAATGTACGTATCGTCTTTGAGAAATAAACATGACTAAATTTAGGACTAATTCATTGAAATACAATGTGCATAGTTAAAAACTTCAATCAGTATGCATATTTATACGAACATAAGATTGTTGCCTGTTGATTATTATTTGTTATAATGTTTTTTATAACTGACACAATGTCAATCATTTCCGTACATATAAATAAATGTTTGCAGCATTATTTTTGAAATGTTCGTACTTTACCGGAGACAATTTATTTGTTAATTGATGTGAAACTGTAATCTATATACATTAAAAATGTTCTAAAAGCTGGCCAACCGACTCTTTCTTTTAATATTATTGAATCTAATAATAAAATTTAAAATAATTATTATGTAATTTTACTTATTTTTAAAACTTATTCTTATTATTATTATTTGTATTTTTATTTCAGGTTACGCAAAAGATATTTCGGGAGTTGAAAAAGGTAAAGTAAACCTATGTGAAAAAAAAATTAAATAAAATGTTGAAATTGATTATTACTAACTATTAAGCTGAGTAATTTTTACTGTATGACCTTCTTTTTGTACCTCATCATATTTTGTGTACAAATATTATTACAATTTTATTTTAAAACAAAAATATTGTACATATATATATTTGATACTCTTTTCCGAAATGATTTTATTAAGCAGCAACAATGATCATATTGTTTACTAAAGAAAGAAACAAACGATTATAGATAAAAAAAAAAAAAAAAATAGAGTTAAGCATTTGTTGATGTACAAAATTTAAAAAAAGACACGATGTTGAAGTAAAAATAAATTTTATCTGAACCGTTTAATATGAATCAACTGAGCATATGATTTGATTAAAGTACAATGTCCCTTTATGCTCGTATTTATATACTTCTAGGTTATGTATGTATGTGCATATTCATGGATATACAAAATGACCCAAAATAAAAACACTATATGCATTTTTTTAAAGTCATTAATATTTGTAAAAAAAACCATTTTAGACGAAAACAATTCTAATTTTTTGATATGACCCTGTCAATTGCCTAGTGAATTGTAAAGGAAACAAAGGACATGAAATTTTTGTTCCCCCTTCAACGACCAGAATTAGAATGTTTTATTTTATTTTTTTTAAATGAGTTATTCTTGTAAAGCCTTATTCTTGTTTAGTTTTTATGTTGTATAATGTATACAGTAGATAGAAAATAAGTAAACAAAATATAGTCGTTTATTTCAATCATTTTTGTTATAATATTTAACTCTATTATCAGTCGCTTTGGCGCTCAGAGCAATTGCTCCATTTGCAGCTATGATAAAGTCGGCCTATGTAAAATTTGCTTTTGCTTTTCTATCAAAAAAGTATACGAAGTATGTTCATACTTGCAATGTATACTGGTATAAAATATACAAATTTAACTATTATGTCCTTTCCTTTGTGCATAGTATTTATCTATAATATGTAATTATATTTCTGTTTTTGCTCATAAACTGTTTTCTTAATTACAACGTATTGTTATTTATTTATTTTTTTATTTTTTCAGAAAGCAGAAGACTTAATGAATACATATCTCACTATGAAACACTCCGCTATGATACAAAGCACTTAGATGCTAGTCATAGTAGAGCTAAACGATCAGTAACCAAAGATCATTTTGTAGATTTAGAATTTAATGCGCATGGAAGGAATTTTCATCTTAGACTAAAAAGAGATTTAAGTACATTTAGTGATAAGTTAGAGGTAAATAAAACAAATATCTTCTAGTTAGAATGGAAATAGGCATGAGCAAAATGTAAAAAATTTATTTTATTTATTTTAGGTACATAGCACGGAAGGTCCGATCTCGGTGGACACATCACATATTTATCATGGTAATGTAGTCGGCGAAAAGAACAGTTATGTATTTGGTTCAGTATTGAATGGTGTCTTCGAAGGTAAAGTAATTACTGAACGAGACGCATATTATGTTGAAAATGCAAAACATTATTTCCCAAATCACACGTACAAAACTGAAGGATTTCACTCTGTAATATATAATGAAAAACATTTAGAAGATCCTTACAAGGACGTTCGAAAAGGTAACTAATAAAGTGTTAAGCTAGGGAAGAGTTTTTTAAATATAAAAATTTTTCTCAGGTCATGTTGGTGGATGTGGTATCACCGAAGAAGTTTCTCAGTGGATGGAAAATATTCAAAACTCAGCTGTGGAAGAAATTGAACCTGAAGAACTTCCAAAACCAATGAGTAATAATGAATTTTTATCCGCAATGTCATCCAATAAACGAGAAAAAAATCAGCAAAATGATTCACAACACCAGAATTATGAAATTCAAATTGATGGTTCAACAACCACCAATAATCCATTAAATAGAAAAAATTCTTTTTCAAATACTTTAATACCACCATCTTTACCTTTAAGATCAAATAAAGAAAATGACTTTTCATCATACTCTCATAAAATGTACTCAAAAGAGGCCAATTATCGTGACGATATTACGATATCAACAATTAATAGTAACGATGACCATTACATAACTGACGGAAAGCCAAACGATAATTGGCATAGTGAATTACAACATAAACGTGTAAAACGGGGTTCAACTGCCCGTCCTAGAGAGGATAACAAAAATACATGTTCTCTTTATATACAAACTGATCCATTAATTTGGAGACACATAAGAGAAGGAATTGTCGATGTAAGTTATATACATGTACATATGTATGTACAAATTTCATTTTTGTATAAATTTACTTATGTTTGTAACATTTTATAGCACGATCGAAATGGAAGAAAAGCTGATATCGACGAAAAGACACGTGAAGAAATTTTATCATTAATAGCACATCATGTCACTGCCGTTAATTATATATATCGTAATACAAAATTTGATGGTAGAATAGAACACAGAAATATAAGATTTGAGGTAAACATTTTTTAAAATATGAAATATTTGCTGTTTTAAGTTATGTTTTTGTATTATTATTACTTTTTTTTACTTATTTTTGTGCTTACACAATTTAAATTTATTCTATAATTAAAAGGTTCAACGTATAAAAATTGATGATGATTCTGCATGTAAATCAACATACAATGGACCGCACAATTCATTTTGTAATGAACACATGGATGTTTCAAATTTTTTAAATTTACATTCTTTAGAAGATCATGGAGATTTTTGTTTGGCTTATGTTTTCACTTACAGGTGAGGAATTACATACATACATATATAGTATATATATCACATATTTTTATGTGTTCAAAAACTTCCAATTCATGATATCTCAGATGAAAGGGTTCAGAAATTTTTTTTTTTTAGACAGAAATAGTCTATATCATCTAATCTAATAATATTTTAAAATAACTAATTAAACTTATGCAATCATTTTATTGAGTTAACAATAACGTTTATTAAAAATAATGTATCATGATAAACATGAGGACAATGCATAAAATTCAAGTTGTTTACATATATATGTATATATATATATATTTTTTTTTTTTTCTTGTAATACAAGGGATTTTACTGGAGGTACACTCGGATTAGCATGGGTTGCTTCTGCATCTGGTGCCTCTGGAGGAATTTGTGAAAAATATAAAACATATACAGAAACAGTTGGAGGACAGTACCAAAGTACAAAACGATCGTTAAATACCGGTATTATAACATTTGTTAATTATAATAGTAGAGTACCTCCGAAAGTATCGCAATTAACTCTCGCACATGAAATTGGTCATAATTTCGGATCACCTGTAAGTTGAGAAAAAAATTGAAATAATTTTGATTTTTTTTTTAATTCTTAAATTTTTGTCTTTTTTAATATCATTGCTCATTACAGCACGATTATCCACAAGAGTGCCGTCCTGGTGGTATTAATGGTAACTATATAATGTTTGCAAGTGCTACAAGTGGTGACCGTCCGAATAATAGTAAATTTTCACAATGCTCGATACGTAACATCTCAAATGTATTAGATGTTTTGGTTGGTAATCAAAAACGTGACTGCTTTAAAGCATCAGAAGGTGCATTTTGTGGTAATAAAATTGTTGAAAGCGGTGAAGAATGCGATTGTGGTTTTAATGAAGATGAATGTAAAGATCGTTGTTGCTATCCACGTTTAATCAGTGAATATGATATGAGCTTAAATGCGTCAGCAAAAGGCTGTACAAGGCGTGCAAAAACACAATGTAGTCCAAGTCAGGGACCATGTTGTCTTAGTGAATCATGTACATTTGTTCCAGCACACTATCATCGTCGTTGTAGAGAAGAGAGTGAATGTTCGTGGAGTAGCATTTGTAATGGTACAACACCAGAATGTCCTGATCCGAAACCGAGGGATGATAAAACAAGGTGCAATAATGGTACTCAATTATGTATTAAAGGTGAATGTTCCGGTTCCATTTGCCTGTTATGGAATATGACAGAATGTTTTATGACTTCACAAATTGTTCCTCATATTGATAAGCGAAAATTATGCGAATTAGCGTGCCAAAATGGAAATGATACAAGTACTTGTCGCAGTACAAGTGAATTTGCTCATCAGTTTAATTTGCCTGAAGGTGGTATTAGTTTACGACCAGGCTCACCATGTGATAATTTTCAAGGGTACTGTGATGTCTTCCTTAAATGTCGTGCTGTTGATGCCGAAGGACCTTTAGTAAGATTGAAAAATTTGTTATTAAATAAAGAAACACTTCAAACTGTTGCACAATGGGTTGCTGAAAATTGGTATTCAGTTGTTCTAATGGGAATTGGATTCATAATTGTGATGGGAATTTTTATAAAATGTTGTGCTGTACATACACCAAGTTCAAATCCTAAAAAGAGACCAGCACGACGAATTAGTGATACATTGAGAAGACCAATGAATACATTAAGAAGAATGGTATGTAATATTATTCTCATATAATAAAAATGCGTGTGATTTATACATTATTTCATTACAGAGAAATCATCCACAAAGAGGTGCTGGTCCTCGAAGTATACCACCGCCTGCGCATGAGAGATCACGTAATCCAGCTGATTGGGATCGAAGACATCCAGATCGTGGAGGAGGAGGTGGAAATGGTAGTAATGGTGGAGGAGGTGGTGGTAGACGTAATCATCACTCAGGACGACCATCAAGCAGTTCAAGAGGAGGACCACAACATGGGTATGGTGATGGGAGAGGGCAACAATATTATCCACCAAAAGGTGTGTTCTATAAGCCAATTAGAAAAAAATAAACTGGTAAAGATTTTTTTTTTTCGCTCAGATTTGACTACTTAATTTTCAGTTGATTGTAATTTTTTTGAACTTATTTTAATTATTTTTGCACTTTCAAATTCTTTGTTTGTTTCTTATTATTATTCTTAATTAAGAGTTTTAAATTTTCACAAGAATTTTGTGCAAATTATTAGCAATGAAAAAGATTTAAATAATAATCTATATCATTTTTATTTCAATTCAAAAATACATACACAATTTAATGTATGTTTTAGTCATGAGTAAAAAATAAAAAATAAACACATAAATTTAGTAAATACATTATACTATTATTAACAGAGTATTATTATTTTACGTAAATATCGTTCGTCACATAAATATGTACATACAGTTATCACCAATTCTAAAGAACATCTCATCAAGAACTTATACATATTTTTGTCTTCAAAATTGTAAAATTCAAGTTGCTTAACATCAGTAAAGTTTCTTATTTGAAATGGACAAAGCCATTTTTCTATCTTCAGAGTTGGTGATATCTGTACATACTCATATAGTACGATAATTTGAGGTCACCAGTTTATAATTGGTGATTTTGTAGTATTCGTTTTTTTTGCATTGTTAATCATGTCAGTTAATCTTCTGTACATTTCAACAAAAAATTATATGTGTACGTTCTACTATATCTTTTTAAAAATTACATAACTTTTTTGTTTTTATGTTAAATTGAAATGTGATTAAAAGAAAAAATTCCCGCGATTAGAGTTTAGTCGTGATTTTTTTTTTTTATATGTAGATAGAATTAATATTATGAGTGTATACGTGAATGTTTTTCTCATGAATATTATTTTTATTTTTATTACACATCACTTTTTATGGCTTTTAGAACCACATTTTTGGTTTATTAGTTTTAAGTTTTATTATTTTTAGTGTTATTTTGCAAATATTTTTATTTTAATTTAATTTTTAATAAATTACGTTTTATAATTATATTAATACAATTCATTATAAGGAGAAACATTTCGTTTTCTTTTTAATCTTATTTTTATTTTTAATTTTTTTTTTTTTTTTTTTAAATAATTAACTAACACATGTTGTCTTATTCGGAAGCTTTTATACAGAAATTTAAAAACGTTGATTATTTTTTTGTTCATATTTTAAATGAAAAAATTGTAATTATAGATTATTTACATATGTATATACATACGTATAGAATATGTAAAAGTAAATAGGATGTTGAAGGAAATTAAAAATATTGATTTTGTTTGATCATTACATTATATCTTTAAAAAAATCATTGGAACACAATAAATATTTTAATTTACAGTAAAAGAAAATATGTAATTCAATGCAATAATTTATTTATCATTATTGTACAAGATATTTTTTATTTAAAATGTTATCTACTCTAATTCATTTCTTATCCTTTAAGCTGCATTAAATCTGCATAAAGTATCTTGATCAGACAAACAATATTTAAAATATCTCACATTAAACCACACCCAAATATGATTTTTTTTTCGTACATCAACAAAATTTTTCACAAGTCATCAGCATATTGAACAAAAAAATTCTAACGAGATGAACATTTCATAAATTATATTACATTCGTATACACAGAAAAACACATTTATACATATGAACATTTTGTTTTTAAGATTATAAGATTCAAATTGTTTGCACATGCAGAATTTCGAAAATTTTTAATTTGAAACTATGTATGTATTTAAATTTCTTTTAAAATTTCATTTTATTTGTGTCGTCTTTCATTAATAAAATAAATGGAATGATGATTTTTGCAAAATCAAATAGAAAACTTCCTTCAACATCCTTTAAAGAATAATACTAATCAATTTTATTGTTTTTCAAAATTAAAATTCATAAATTTTTAATTAGATTTAATTTTTGATATTTTCTTTTCCTTCTTTTTATTATATGAAAAATAAAAACAAAAATCAACAAAAAATGGAATAACTAAAATGAAAACAATTAAATAAAAAATAAATAAAATGAAATGAATAAAATAAACAACATAACAAAGGCGTCGTACCACCAGCAAGTTATAACAGACGAACATCAATGAATAATCCAGAATTATATGCTGAAGCATATACTGGACGTAATGCAGCATATGATGTACCACCACCATCATCACAATCTCATGCTGCTCCAAATAGTAAAGTTTGACGACCACAATGCTTTTTAAATGCAATAATTTTAAATTTTCATAAAATTTTCATATTTTAATCAATTTTTTTGTTTTAAATTATAAATAATGAATTACAACAAAAAAAGAACAAAAGAAACATAAAATTTTGAAACAAAAAAGAAAGAAAGACAAATATGTAATAAGGCAAAAGACAAGAAGACATTAAATCATACTCATAGGTCATATGCATATACAAAAAACAAATTAAACAGAACAAAAGAAAAAAAAAATGAAAATTTATAATAAAATTAATTTTAATAAAATACCGTAAAATCTCTTCTACAACACGGAAAAGTGTATAATATACAGAATACAATTTTTGTGTTAATAATATTGTAATATTTTTTTCCCTTAAAACAATATATTTTTTAAAGTACATATGATTTTTTTTTTTAGTTTAATAAATTGAAATCAATGTAAAGAGGTGCGTATTAGATCCGAGATTTTACGGTAAATCATTGACAAACGTACACACATATATTTAATGGAAAGTGTAATAAAGTAAAACAAAATCGAAAATTTAAAGCTTATATTTTATTTTTCCAAAAAAAAAAAACAAAAACGATAATGATCAAATCATTTAAAAATTATCTACCGAGATCCGTAATCAAGACCAGACAGAATGAAATCCAGACTAAAAGAAAATTCAGTTCCTAAAAAAAATAAGTGGCTTATTTCATTTGGATTTTCAGTTTGAATTTTTATTCAAAAAATATGCTTTTTTTAATAATAAAACATGTCATTCCCCGTTAATTTTGTTTTATAAAGTATAAAATAAACCTTTTAGTTTTTGAAAACTTTAATTTCTTTTGAAAATTTCATATTGTGTCTTATCTGGATTTTTGAAAAAGTCTGGTTTTCATCCAACTTGAGTTTTGGAAATTTGGATTTTGTATCAATTTCATTTAAAGCATTTGTGAAAATTCTAAATTAATTTATAACTAAAATAAAATTGTATTATCTCTTGCATATATTTATACATACATATATAAAATTACTATTCGTTTTGACGCCAGAATAACAGGATATATATTTGGACATACGTAAAGATTTAAGATTATCACTTCTTATGGGCTTTTAGATTGTGTATGATTGAAATGAAAGGAAGTGCATTAAAAAAAAACTGAATAAATATTATAATCAATGATCATCTAATAACCGTTATCTATCAATAATCTCAAGTGATTGATTTTAATTTAATACGAATATTTTTTCCGCAAACCATTTCTTCTCCTTTTGGATTTTTTCCATTAAATATAAAAAGGGTTTTTAAAGCTATATGGACACATTAAGGTCATTCCTGAGAAATTTTAATGTTGACGAATCAATATCTTCGAAACGCCACTGGTCGTATTCAATTCTTTATTTATTAATGCCAGTATAGTATTCGCCAATTGGTATTAAACTTAATGCCAATGGCATTATTGATTACTAAACGACTTTTGTGATGAGATTATATTTGATACTGATTGGTCTAAATATTAATTTCTTGAAAATCCTACTTGTGTATAATTTTATAGCATGTTTTTTTTAATGGTTGTAAATTTTTAATTCCAATCTGTAACAGTTTTTAAGCATTTGTACATTTATATTTTAAGGAATTATTTTAATTTAGAGAAAATACACGCAATTTAAATAAATAACCCACCCAATTATCAAATTAACTGTGCAATGTAATTTACAAAACGTGTTAAATCGAAAAAGTGATTGAAATGTTTTTTCAAAAAGAGGATGTGCCGAAATGGACCTCAAACTGATAATACTTACAATCAATCGGAAGGCAGTCCAACAAAAAAATTAACAAAAGAAAGCCAGAAAATGACTTGTAAATTTAATAAATATTGTGTTCAATATCGAAGATAATAGAAAAAATTGTCCAGTTTATGTGAAAAAATAGTATCACTCTAGGATTAATAGTCTTATTGTAATATTGTATAAGTAATGATTTTAAAGGTAATTTTTTTTTAAACATAGTCATATGTGTTCTTATGGAACAGAAATATTGCGTTGTTGCCATATTATCATTTAACATTGTTCTCTTTTGATTGTTGCTATTTTCGTTTCCAAATATACAAAACTGGCAACCAAAGAATGAAAATAAAAAGTTAATTATTTATTAAAATCGAATGCAAAAGAATGCGAAGAAGCATCCATTTAAAATACAGGTGACTATGCTTTAAAAAAACAGTATAATTGCATAAATGTTTTTTTTTTAATATTTGAAGTAACAATTATAAAAATTAATTGTTTTAGAACTTAATCCTCTTACTATTTTTCATTTTTTTAACAATAAATAGTTTTCTCTCTTGTTTTTAATAAGTAATTATTTTTATTACTAATTCAATAACTAATTTACTAAGTGAGAGGGTTAATAAATTTCTTTTTCTCTTGTAAAATATAGAAGTTAAAGTATAGTATATAATGATTATAACTATCTAATACATAAATGTAATAATTTACATACAGATTATGTTTACTTTGAATGTAAATATTCAGGTTCCTTATTTCAGTAGGTCAAAAAACAAAATTTATACCCATGGATAAGGATAAAATAAACATTACAAATTGTATAAATATATTTTACGGATTGTAGATTAAAAAATATTGTATTCAATAAAAAAATAAAATAAAAAATAAAAATAAAAGTAAACAAACATAATTTATTATCATTTGAACACCTTCAAAGAAATTTTTGTATGTAATTGAAAAATTTTCAATCCACTATCTCAGCCTCAGTTGGTTTTAAAAAAATTGAAAATTATCTCGCTTAACTAGGGTGTGCCCTAAGTTGTATTTTTAAAAGTAAGTATTCATGAAATATAAACTCTTTATAATATTTTTGACAAATATATTTCGTTAAACAATTTTTCAACTCGTACATTTCATATTAGTATAAATTACATAATAAGGCACATTTATTTTATTTCTGTTACATATAAAAAAATATTTAAATTAATATAAACATTAAAAACAAAAAAAAAAAAGATATATATTTTGATGTTAAAAAATTTTGGAGTACCTACAATTTCACGAGAAAACGACAAAAAAACGATTAAAAAATCTTTTTACAAGATAACTGCACATTGCTTTTTAAAAAATTTTAGATACTCCAAAACTTTTTCACCGGTGTATGTATACATACATACATGCGTTAAATAAATATTATTTGTGTTAATACAATACGTATGTCCATTTCTGTCCATTTTGACATCGTCCACTTGAATTCTACTTGTTAGATCAGATTATTTTCTACTACTTAAAAGTTAGAAATCTAATTTTAAACTCTCTCAATATTTAACCTGTTGTGCATTGCAATGCAATTTGCGATGTAAAATATGACATTAAATTTACAAAGAATTTTTAGATTTTATGATCACTGTTCAGTGAAGTTTTTTTACAAAACTTAGACATTTTTAATGTCTTTGCCACTCATTTACCAATTTACCAAACATTTAAAGTCAACGGTGAAGCTAAATAGAATGTAATTGTAATAGTTTCGTTTGACTAACGATAAAATGGTTAATAATAAAGCATTGAAATGAACTTTTGGCATATGTAATGCTCAACACATTAAATATTGAAATGAATCCACCATAAATCAAATTATTTTTTCCACACTTATGATCGAGCTCTTGAAGCTTTTTTGCTTTTGTCGATTTTTGGTGGTACACCACCTCCCCGTCCTGCTTGCATATGACGATTGTACAACACTCGATAAGTTTCTGTTTTCAAATATTCAATAACATGACTGATACCCAATAAATACTGTTCAGCAATTGGTGTCACCCATGGATTTTCTTCCATTTTCATAATCGATTTACTACCCAATAAATCTAAATCGGCAATTTCTGGTGGTAAAACTGTTAAACGATTATTTTGTATATGCAATTCTCGTACTCTTGTTAATTCACCAATTTCTCTTGGTATATCTAATAACTCATTATCGCGTAAACTTAATATTTGTAAATTTTTTAAATTTCCAATTTCTGGTGGTAAATATTCAAAATCATTATCACCCAAATATAAAGCACGTAAAGTTTCCATCATGAAAAAATTTCCAGGCATTACATGTTCATTTAAATTATTATATGATAAATCTAGTACTTCTAGAACTGGAAATGCGCCAAAACCTCGTGGTAAACTATCAAGACGATTAATAGATACATTTAAAATTCGTAATTTTGGTAAAGATGATATCGAGACTGGTAGTTCTTTAATGTGATTATTAGCCAAATTTAAAATTTCCAAATTTACTAAATTCGCAATACCAGGTGGAACATGTGAAATTTTATTATGGCTCAATGTTAAACGTGTCATATTGGTCATTGATACTGAAATATAAAAAATAATTTTTTTTTTTGTAAATTCTGTTTGCAATATAAACTGCTTATGATAAACTTTAAGTTTTAATTATATTATGATTATTATTAAAAGGTAAACACGCAAGTAATTTTGTCAGAGCTTTCCAGGATGTTGTAATTAACAAAATATGGAAAAGTAAGCCAGATGGAAAAAGATCACTGTCTACAAGAGCATGAAAAAGATGCATATTATTAATTGGAGAGTAGTCGATGGAGGAAACTGAAGAGAAATGTTAAGAAAGGTTAAGACTTAATGAGGACTGTAGCACCACGACACAATAATTATTCAAATTAAAAATTGGCATCAGTGGTACCTATAAATAAAATGTTATCAAATTTTTCTGTGGTAATACTGGTCATCCAAATTATTTACTTGTATTTTGTCCTACATACATATGTATGTACATATGTTCGTTAATATACTGACAATTCACACAAAAACAAATTTCATTTCATATGATGACGACAAAAATAATGAACAATGTTCAATGACTTCATACTTATTTCTTGCCTTTATTGAGGTATGCCTCACCATTTTATTGAGGTATGACAAAACTTAAAAATTGATTAATTATAAGCTGTTGAAATAAATCTTGAATTACTAAAAGTAATACAAGTTATATTTGGAAGCGTCTTTGAGGCTGGAGGTAACACAAAATATCTGTATAGTTGAAGTATTGTTTTGGTATCAATAAAATTTGTTTGGATGAAACGGATGAATGTGTACAGCGATGAAATAGTTTGAAAGTATCTTAATTTTATAAAAGTCGGTGATTTTACACTTTAAATAGTGATAATTATTAATTAAGATACGAATATCTTTTTCAATGATTGGAAATTAAAAAATTATCTTTAGCATTGTCAATAATAAAATTTTGTAGACTCCGCCCTTAATCTTGTTGTGTTATGATTGTATGTAGTATGTATGTACATATTCAATATGTAGGTTTTATTTATTTTCCAAACAAGGTAATAACTAGTTTTTCTTCCCAAACTGTCACAATTTCTTTTTTTTTTTGGTTTTTCGTTTACTTACATAAACCAGGAAGTTCTTCAAAGGATGAAATCCCTTTATCGACCAAATCCAATTCACGATTTTGTGTTTCACGAGCTTCATCAATTACTTTTTTTGCTTTCGACATTTTTGCACTAACTGGTAAACAAGATTGGCTCATTTTTTTGACGTTTTATTTCCAACTTAAAATTTCAAATTTCGTTTCAACACACAAAAAAAGTACTTGAAAATCTTGAAATAAATGAAATCATTGTAAATTTTACGTCACACAGACATAATTGACTTGACAATACCCTTCAAACTTGTTTCAAACATGAACGAACATTAATTAACTAACGAACTAACCATAATTTATTGTTCTTTCGAACTTCGAACTCGAACACCAATTACTTCGATTGTGGGGTTTTAGACGAAGAGACACTGTGTTATTCTTATGAGATACTTTCCAGTACTTCAAGTGTAACGGATCTAGGAAGTGAGGCGTATATCAGGTTGCCCGGTGGTATCGTGCAACCTCAAACACGCCTCACTTCCTTCATCCGGTGTCTCATAACATAATTTTTCATATGTGTTCCATAAGTGTTGCTTTGTCTAAAAGTAAGAGGATCAAGTGCAACACATTGACACATGCTAATGTATGTGCTAAATAGAATATTTATGTTTGATATGTCATACATAGATGTCATCTAACAAATTATTTAAAATGTAACGTCGAAATTTGAAATAAAACAAATTTCTTTTTTAAATAATTTTTTAAATCAGTCAAAAATATTACATTTAATTCTCTAAATCATCAAGACGAAATTCTTTTTCTTTAATCGAATTTACGTAAATCGGTGTGTTACTGTCCTACGATTTTGCTTTGTGTTCCTCGCCACTAATACCAAAAAATTTGAATTGATGTGTATCAATTTGAAAACAACACTTTTTGTTTGAAAAATCTGGGATTCCCCTTTAAATTTACTTCAATCCACCCGTTATAACTCATAAGCGATTTGAATTTTGGATAAAGATAAATTTTTTTGTTTACGTAAATTCAAAACAAAATGTTAACAAATATTTTAAACCAAAATCGATGTTTCATTCAACCATCTTCGATAATGCCGTTTTTCGTTCAAAAAATGTAGTTTTTACGTTACCTTATACAATTTTTGTATAAAAAGAAATTTATACCAATTAAAAATAAAGTACCTAGGGTAAAAAACACAATTACCGGCCACTTAAGGCGTTTTAAAATTTTAAACCCTAATTTATTTATGTTCCTATTGTTTTATCTGATTTTTTTTTTTTTTTTTTTTACAAAATGTAGTCTGGACTGTTAATTTTAAAATTATGTAACATTTTAAACAATTTTTCAAAGCAAAATTTTTTAATTTAAGAATTTAATTAAAATATAATAAGAATTTTATTTAATTTTTAAATTTAACGGTTTTCTAATGCAAAAATACAAATTGGGTACAAGTGATCCAATTCCCGGCCATCCATGCCGGCCACTGGAGCTTTGCTATGAATGGTTAAACCAAATAGCGGCCACTTAAATTCTTTTTATTCACATCATAGCTTTCGAAATAAAAAATCATTATTAGAAAAATCTTTTGATCACATCACTGGATCACATTGAACAAAAAGTGCTCTAATTTTTGTATTATGTACACTATCGCTAAAAGATTTATACAAAATGTAGAAAAGATATGAATGTTTAAAATAAGTCAAAATAAAAAACAAAATTTTATCATATTTTGCGGAATTTTAACATTATTTTCATGACTGGCCAGTAACTGGGTCATCTATCCTATATCATATACCTATGGTTTGTGAAAAAGTTGTAAAATGCAATGATTTGTAGCCTTGTATGAATGCATTAGCAATAACAAGACAAGAGGCAATGTTTTCCAAAAGCCAACAATCATTTTATCATCATCATATTCAATTAATATTCATTATACAAAACTATAATAGACCAGAACACTTTGAAATCTATCATTGATATTGTAGATACTTACAAAATAATTCAAATTTAATTTTCTATGAAGCCTACCAGATAATCTAAAACCAAAACCCATGTATGTATGTATGTGTAATGAACTAATGAATCAAATTTTAGCTTTACACAATAAAAAATGTAAAGTGTACAGTTTAGGACAGACTAAATAAATAAATTGTAAAATAATATATTCATGTATATAGGTACATTATAATTATACGTACTTATGTATTTATGTATGTAGATAACGCGTTATCGTACAATGCGCATGCATATGCTTAAGTTATGTTACACATAAAATTTAGAATAAAATAAATTTTTAATTCAAAATTACAATGTAAAGAAAGAATTTATAAGATCCATGTGAGTATATAAGAGGGCCTATATGTATACAAATGTACATACTTACATATACATACATATATGTAAGACGGCAAGATCACAACTTTAAGTACATGAAGCACGTGTTTCCAAAGTTCATTGGAACAATGAACTTTCCCTTTTATCTTGAATACACATACATATGTACATATGTGGAGCTACATGAATATGTACACATACATATAGTACGCATACATACATATATAATGTATGTAAGTAAATTGTAAATAAATATATGTACATATTTCTGTATACATATAAAAAAAGAAATATAGGTAGGTAGGTATCTATAGCCTATGCCCTATAGTATAGTTAATCCAAATTAAATCTACCTAGCTATTTAAGTATGTTTCATCAATTTATAACTATTAGTATTTTATAAATACATAACTTTGTACAATTTTATATAATATCAATAGCTTTGTAAATACATACCTATTTAATATGCATGTACGAGTACATAATGTAAATTACATAAATGCGTTTACACAAATATTTGTCATTTACAATTCGTAACCGTATAATATTAAAATTAATTAAGTAATGTAATGTATGTAACACCAGTTAATATTTACATTGGTAAAGTACATACATATGTATGTACATATTTATGAAGGGATCTAGGACTATATTTTTACTAGGAATAATCTGAACTTTAAGAAAAATATAGGTAAGAGTTCCTTTTAGGACCCACTGCCGATTTTTTTGAAACTTTTCACACTCGTTCTACTCAATGAGTACACCATTCAACTAGACTCATCGAGTATAGTGTATGTACCAATTTTCATAAAAACCGGTGGTGGGTCCTAAAAGGAACTTCAGCTAAAATATATTTCGTTATACCGTTAAACTTATTCTAGGATACCCTCTACGTATTTTTAAGTAAAAAAAAATTATAAAAGGAGCATGTATTCAGTACTGTAATATATCTGTATGCATAGATATTTACATGTGTACATATTAAAATGTATATAGTATGGTTAATAGCCACATACAATATCAGGCAATATAACTTTATATAAATTAAAATATTTTTATGTTTTCTTCAATTATAATTTTTACGTGTTTTTCCCTTTTTTCTATTCTTTAATAACGATTTTATTGTTACTGTTTTTATTGTGATTATATTATGTATGTACATTTATATTATCATTTTTAGATTGTACATATAAATGTGTATATATAGCCTGATATAGTGTATTTCTCGAGTGTGTAGGTATTTGTTAGTCGATTTTGATCCAAAAACATCAAAATTATATGTACATACTTATGTATAAAATATACATATGTACATATGTATGTAAGAAATTTATAGACTTTGTCTATAGAAATTCTGTTAAAGCTACATATAAATGTATATTTTTATCGAAAGTGTGTGAGTGTTAGATACGCACAAATAACTTATCCAAACATACACACGAAATACGCATACATATATATTGTATTGTTGTATACATGTATGTACATAATGTACAAAACCACAACAAAACATACATATATATAGTACATATGCATGTATACAATATATACATATGTGGGTAGGCTGGTAGGCACATAAAAAAAAATAAACAAAATCGTTTTAAGGGCATTGAACTCCTCAAAATTCTTGCGTATGGAATATAAAAAAAAAGAAATTGAAAATTTACTTAAGAAAAAAATCAGTGAAATGATGAAAAGTTACCGTAAAGCACATGTCTTAGGTTTGTATAAAATTTGTCCTATGTTCAGAAAGGGAATATATTAAATAAATTGTAACTTTCATAACAAAACAAGATTTTGTGAGGCAATGCATGTACAGAAAATATGAAAAATTATGTAGATATTTCATCTTTTTTAAGTCTTCTCATAACTTTTACCTTTTTTCTGTTATTTTTGTCAAAGATATGTAAAGTGATAGGTAAAGACACTTAAACTATATTTAAAGTTCTTAACTACAGGCATCTTGATTGTATTTAAGGTGATTGTAACAAGTCAATAGTTTTGGACTAGAAGGAACAACGAACTTGACAGTACTTTAATCATAAACATGTACATATCCATGTATCAACTACATACAAGTAGATATCACTAGAGATTTGTGAAACAATTAAGATTTTTGTTAAGACATTCAGTAATGAATGATATCTAAGGAAATTTTTTCATTTTCCAAACATAGCCTGCAACAAAGATTTCTTGCTTATTCTTTTCAAGTATTTAGCTTAATTACAGTGTCTAATTAGGTAATTATAATTCAATATGATAATTCAAATTTTCTGTAATAATGCGATATTTCAAAACTACATATGTGCATACATACATATGTATGTTCCTATATGCTTTCAAACTTGAAATTAATAATTGTCAGTTATTTCTATTGTTGTTAACACTGGTGAGCAATAGGGTTTAATATCAATTTATAAATCAATAGAAGATGAAGTGAAGCTTAAATAAAGTCAAAAAAAAAACAGACTTTCACTACCTAGGTAATAGGTATACCAAAACATTTTGTATAAAAATTTCCATTTCAAAAAAAACTTCCTTTCAATTATATTCTATATATGAATTTTTTATACTTGTACGTACATATAAATTTGTTTTTATTTTTTTTTTCTCCAACATATTTGTGTATTTATATTTTATAAAAATGTAGGCATGTTTTAGTCTCTTAACATTATTTTTATTCTATTGATAGGTATTTAATGGTGTATAAGTATAATATATACTATACCTACTTTATTTAGCTCATACCGCATTTTCATTTCATATGTTTTTTATGTATATATATACATGCATATATGTATGTATGTACGTATAAACGCATACGCATAGTATTGTAAAACATCTTATATTTTTTGTGTTATTCATAGGAGGTCAATAACCTTTTGTTTTGAAGTTGACAAAAAGTGATTTTTTGTTTTCCACAAATACTGTATAATTTTATGTTATAATGTATATAATACAAACTTTAACCCAACCCAATATTTGGTACAATCCAGAATATGTACACATTCTAGGATATATATAAAGCGACGGCGCCAAAATTATATAAAATAAAAGTAAGTAGGTACATGGTACATACGATACTATAAGCTTCAAATACAGGCTTTGTATCCATTTTTAACGAAAATTTGAAAAAAAATCAAAACAAAAACGAATATTTTAATTATGAATAACTCTGAACTTTCTCATTCGTCCCTATAATGAGTTACCTATATCTTGTTAAGTCTCATCTTTTATTTTTAATAAATATGAATTTAATACAAAAGATGGTTCAAAAGATATACATATATTGCCCAATATACCTAAATACATATGTAGGTACGATGTTATGTATTATGTGTCCAAATGTTTTCAATCGCCTATATCTCGAAGAAAATTTATATTTTAGGAAGAGGCCTAGAACAATTTTTTGCTAGGAATAGTTTGAATTGAACTACAAGAAAAACCTATAGGAACTACTTATAGGTCATTTTGTGATCTTTGTTCTGATATCAAATTTAATCTACAAACGAGAATTTTAAATTATTAAAATATGTAGGTACCTACATACATACAAATGATTGTATGTATGTATTTAAAATTTAATTTTAAATTTTAAAAGTCAAATACCTATCTATATGTATTGATGATAGAATGATACATACATATGTGTGACCACGTAAGTACCTATCTTTTAAATCAGGTGCACAATATGAATGCAATAATTTTGTTTTTCTCGAATTTTTCTTGTTACATAAAAAAAACCAAATTCCTTATAATCAGATAGGTACCTAAGTATGTATATACTGAAAAAATATATAAATTTTTCAATTCTTACATAAAATAAAAAAAATTTGATATAAAATCAATAATCATTTTTTTTTTTTATTGTAAATCATTTTTCAACGCATTCCTTCGTGTATGACTGTGTTGTTTCTAGTATTTTTTTTCCACAATTTATTCAAGCATATTCGACACGTGTAGCATTCGTACATACATTTTTACATATGTACGTTTATATGAAAATACACACCAAACATAAGAAACATTAGATAGAAGATAGAATACATTATGTGTATAAAACGTATCGTCATATATTAGATTATACCCCAAAATGTTGTAAAGTACATATTTCCCGATCCCGATTAATATCGTTCTATAAAAGGTCTTTGAACTTTACGATAAACATTTTAACGAAAATAGGTCAAATTTTGGAGAGTTGATGTACTCTGTTTATATAAATAAAGTAAGTATGACTACACCAATTGTAACACTAATTCCTAGAGTACATGTATTGTAGTTATATAAATATGTATGTATATAATCAGCTTAAAATGAAGCAAAGGCATAAATGTACATACTGCATACATATAGAGAGTAAATGTGTACATATCCAATATATTTTGGGAACACTGTGTATTTGGCTACTAAATATGCTCCATGTCTACCCACATTTTCATTGCGTATGTATAAAAATTTTTAAGATGGTATGGTTGTAATTTGTAAGAAACATATAAGTATGTATGTATGTATGTATGTATGTTGTATACATATTCTAAAACCATATATGCAACCCCACCTAATTATTTTGTGTGATAGGTACATATGTATATTGTATATATTGTGTATACAAATATGTGTGTAGACTGTAGTGCATATCAGCATGTATGTATGTATATAGTTATATATACAATTAAATAATAGCTACATATAAAGATAAGAATGTAAATAAAACACATCTTGCATACACTTGCATGTACATTACTTAAACTTATAAGTTATAATACAAAATTCATTTAGATATCGATCATTACAAATTTTAATTTTGTATATGTAGGTACGTTTAAATGAATACATGCTCCATTATTAAACCCTTATAGTAGCCCCCATCCATGTGGATTTTTTGTTGAGTTATTTAAAAATGTTTCCCTTTATTCTTTTATTTACTTATTCACATATATTATATAAAAAATACATTGTGATTTTATGTGTAATAAAATAAATTATTATGTGTACGTACATTTATGAATACATATGTATATGTACAGCATATATCTAATATACATATGTATGTATATGTAATTTGAAATCTGTTTACCAAAGTAAAAACATGCCTTAAATTTTTTACTCAAATCTATTCATGTATGAAAATCAAAAAAATGTATAATAAGAAATTTTAGGAATGTATTCAACAAATAAACAAATTTTCAAAAAATTAAGACCTATACATCATTTAAATTTGAACATATTTCATTAATTAAAAGAAAAGGAAAGAAAAAAAAAACATGCATTTGATTAAGAAAAAGTAACAATTATTACGCATGTACATATTTTATCTGAATATATACATACATATTTACAAGATACAAAATGTATCAAATCAACATACATACATATGAATATTACATTCATTTATCTTGTCAATGTATTCGAACATGTATTCAAAGCTACATAACGTGCAAATCATACGTACAATCCATCGTATATTGAATGTTATCTGTAGCTACATATGTTAAAAATAAATAAATAAATAAATAAAAGTAGTATAAAAATTAAAAAACATTTCACTTACTTTACAACATTTACATACATACATAGATCTTTAATGGAGAAAAGGATTTTAAACTCTGCAAAGTGAAGGCAGGATATCCAAAACAAATTCTCATACACATTCCCTAAATATTTCCATGTACACATATGTATGTATGTCTTATTATCCTTATTTTATTATGATTTCATAACAAAGTTATGGGATAAATACTGCGTGCATGTTTTTTTTATATAAGAGTTGGAAAAAATTGATGAAAAAAAATTACAAAAATCCACGAACAACATCAAAGCCACAGGTTATAAAACCACACATTACAATATATATGTAACAATGTATTTAAATTTTAAAACATAAACTTATATGATGACGAAAAAAAAAAATAGAAAGGATACGCAGATTTGAAGAAAAATTAACGAATGAAAAATTTTTATGAAAATTTGTATAAACATCTTTGTAGTTTGTTAGAATTTTTAGATTTTTCACGAACATGTAAATAAATGGGGTGCTTATTAAAAACATATATTCACGTGACCACAATAAGCTATTGATTAAAAAAAATTGGTGGTTGCTTTGGTGGTGCTTGCTTAAAAGAATCCTACGATATTAAGGATCAAAGTTGAAATTTGAAGAATTTCATTATAAAATGTGCAACATATCCGGTTATGATGTTCTTGAGTTATGGAAACTATATTTTTCGTGATCCGAAGGGTTAAAATAGACTGATGAAAATTTTTTTCATAGAAAGGATGACAATAGAATATGATTTTGAAATGATGAAATATATTTCTGTTTATTGAAAATTTAATTCAACCATAGAACATTCCTTTTGAATACTTTTTGTTTAAATAATAAAAAACGATGAAATGTTGTTTTGTTTGTGATTCATTGTTTAAAGCCAACATTGTACTTGAATATATATAGGTAAAATATCTGTGTAAATCATCTTCAATATGTGTACTTTTGTTAGATTTAATATTTTGTAAGTAAACTACAAAAACATAAAGAAATGTACACTTATATTGTTATTTACCTCTACGATGCCTATAGAAATATAAAATTAGGTTACAACCGTTTGCTTTTATTCCTACTTTTTATTAATTTTTTTTTTAAAAAATGAATGTTCTTCCGGGAATCACTTTCAATTGTTATTTCTATAAATACCAACATGTTGACCTATTTCCTACATCTATACCTTTTTTTTTTCTAATTTTATATGTTCAATTCGGTTACAAGTTACGCTACGAGTAAACATACATACATATACTGGATACGGATATTTGCGTATACGCTCTTTATTCATAATTTGTTCATTGTAATTCAAGACAGGCATAATCAATTGATTTTTAAAATGGTACATGAAAAACATTTCGTACAAGGAAAATGAACAATAATTAAATTTCCGCATTGAAATTATTATCATTCATGATCATCACATATTGAACAATATTCCTATTAATATCTCTGTGTGTATTCGATTTAAATTTGTCAGAAATTCAATCTTAGTCCTGGTCCTTTCTAACAAGGTACCTATAATTCATCAAAGTTAGTTGAAATAATCTGAAGTTAATAACGATCAAAATTCAAAAATGACGTGTTTTTGCAAAAGATATAGCGATTTTAAAATCATTCTGTTTAAAATCTTTTGTATAAAAAATTTTATATCAATTATAGAAAACAAAAAAAAATGTTCTCTATATCAGTATCTTCGAATGTTGAAAATATTATGAAAATCAGAAAATATGTTGTTAACATACCTATTTGAAATTAATTACATTTAGGTAGTAATTATTTATTTCGAATAGGTATAAAAGACATACGTATGCACACATGTTATTTGCATAAATAAATTAAATTCGAAAGGATTATATTTGAAGAATTCGTGATAGTATCTAAAAAAAAAAAAAAAAAACAAAAAACAAAACAATAAAATTTGTAAAATTTTCATATTTCTTATAACAAAACAATTTTTTTTAAAAATAATAAGAAATGCAAAACAGTCATACCTATATTTCTCAAAATTTGAAAAGGAAAGTCAATTTTATTTACTTCTTTTTTTTTAGAAACGCGCATGCTTAATAAATCAAAAGGGCAATGAACTCTAATTTTCCAGATATACACATAAGGAAAAAAAAATAATAAAGATAAAATGAAACAAAAACAAAGTTATTTTGTGTATTTTAACTTTACCCTATAAGATATAGCACGTGCATATTATAATATCCTTGGAAGAAATTGTGGGTGTAAAATCCCTCCCTTCCTCTATCTCTTTATATAACATATAATTACGTTATGTATGTATTTTCCAATAATAATGGTGTATACTGTATATGAGTTATTATAACGTGTTGTTACCAAAACCATGTATACTGCGAAAAACATAAGAAAAATACAGTCTGAATTTATTTTGAAATATTCAATTTCGTATTGAAATAAATATGTATGAAAATGAAAAAAAAAAAAGATGAAAATAAATTTGTCAAAAATATAATACTTTTAATACATAATTTACAAAAAAGGAATAAATCATAGACAAATGAAATAAATTATGCCTTAAATTAAATAAACATCTACATATTTATATATTAATAAATATTTACAGGGTGTCCCATAGTAAACATCACAAAATGCATTTTTCGTATAGTTTAAATAGCGTTTCTATATCCCCCTATTCCAATAAAAAAACAAGAAATTTTCCCTCATCAGTATCTCCAAAATCAAAAAAATTAAGAAAAATTCAAAGGATATTCAATCTTAGGTCTTAGGATATTGAATGTTTTGTGTGAATTACAATATTTTTTAATCTACATTGTTTTTAAAATGAAAAGAGTAAAATCTTTTATTAAATTCATCCATTTTGTTGTTGTTTTTAATCAATATTTTTCAATTATAATTTTTTAATCAATAAAATTCAGTTATTTATTCCAGATTCTATTTATTATGAACGTGTAACGAATATTCTATTTTTACCACTCCCAGTATAATATAATTTCCAAATATATACATATATTATGGTTTACATACATACATATGTATATGAGTAAGTATCTATGATACGTATATATATTTACTATAATAATAATACGCATTTCCAAAAAGTGCGTTACATATACAGTATCTCTTATATATCCTTTACAATACATACGTATAATTCACATATCCTTTTGTGATTGTGTATGCACATGAATACACGTGTGTACATTTCATTCCAGTTAACTCATACTAAATTACATAACACAATGATTTTGTTTCTAAAGGGGCGAAAAATAAAAATTAAGGACATATTGCAGCTTCAACGAACATTTACTTCAATATTTAAATGGCATACATACATATGTATGTAAGTATGTACATACACTCTTCCCTCTAAAATATATAGAATTCCAAAATCATGCAACACAATAAAACAAAGTAGGTATGTGTATATGTATTTAAATGGAAAAGTGAGAAAAATGCGTATACGCACAATCATTACTTTCACAGTATATAAGATGTTTCCTGAGTGAAAACTAATTCTGCATGAAGAAATATACCCATCCGTTTAATACCCCAGTGCACGTATCCTTTGAATGTCCAAAGTTTTGATCTTATTCCGTATTACATTTCAAGACTTTGTGTATACATACAAAAGTACATATGTATGTACCAATTATTTGTATATAGATATTTATATACACGCATAATTTTATATGTACATAATTATATAAATACGAGTATTATGTATATACTTGCAATATTGTACATTTTTGACATATGAAATTTTTCGTTAGGGATGGTCATGCGATGATGATGATGAAAATTGACTATTTATATTCTGCTAAACGAACTTATGTAACTGTAAGTTTTTTTTTTTTTTTTTTTTGTTTTTTTGTAAACGTATAGAAAGAAAACTTATTTCCTATTACACACTGTTATCAAATTTAAACACAAAACTGTTATTTAATGTGCTTTAATTATAAATGAAAATTCGCAATTTCGAAAAAGCTTAATGCATTTTATGTATCTAAAATTCTAGTAAGTTTCATTGCATTCGGTTGAGATAAAATTCAAATTTCAAATTTGCACATACGTAGGAATGTATGTAGGCATTTAACATTATAACAGAAATCCAAAACTATTATAATCACAAATTTTGTTGGAAGAGTAAACAAATGCAATTGTAACTGATAAATCCGAAATAAACGACAGAAACATAGTAAATGAATTTAAAATTTTTTTCAAGCATGTGGCTGATGGTCCTTGAAAATGCATTTAAAAGCAAATATGTATATACATATGTATGTATATAACTGAAATGCGATTTCGAAATGCAAGCCACATATAAAATGTGCTTTTAAACGTTTACCATCTTTTACTTTATTAACGCATTCGTATTTGTATGAATTTCTTTTAAATATACAGAGATTCAAACCATTTCAAAGTGCATGAAAATTCATTATTTGAAAATTTTTCATTTAAATTACCTTTGAAGAAAAGCCCATGCACATATACGTATGTAGATGAATTAAATGATTTAACCAAATTTCCATATAAAATTAATAAAAAGATTGGTATAATTTTATTTTATTTTATTTTATTTTTTTTTGTATCACTAAAAAAAAACTTTTTTTTCTGCATCACTACAATCCATTGAGGGCCCTGGTTGGACTCTTGCAAATCGCTGTTCCAATCATCTCTATTAAATGTTTTTTGCTTCCATCTCGTATACCTACCTTTTTTAGATCACATTCAACGTTTGCTCACCTATTATCAGTGTTTTTCTGTTTTTTTACAGGTCATTTAAGAAAACTCTATTGGCACCACCACAGTCTACCAATCTTTATACATATAAACTATTTTACCTGAACAATGTATAAACGTTGAGATTTATCAGAAAGGAAATTTACCAAATCGAAAAGGTAATGTAATGGCATGGCAATAATAAGCAGAAAAAAACAAGGCCGTCAACTGAATGTTTAAATATTATACGAATTGGGGTAGATCTAGAAAACATGTTTTTTTGAAATTTTGTTTTTTTAATAAATCAAGTAACACACGTAAATCTGTACAACATGTGCACATGCATATGTACCTATCACACATATGAGATCCAAACATATTCGTATGCATGTACATATGAATATGGATTATGAACATATGATAAAAATTTTAGGATATAGAACCTTATTCGTCTTGAAATCATTTCAGCGAAAGAAAAATGATCTCGCGATATTAAGAAATTCTCATTTGTATTTTTTACTTTGTGTCAATGTATTCACTTGTATTTGGACCATACATACTACATACCTAGGTACTTGCATTTATACTTAATATTTTTTCTTCATATTTCAAATTTTCTTTTTTAATTAACTGATTTAAAACTTCAAGAATAAATAACAAAAATGATATATGTAGGTACCTAATTAGGGAAAAAACAAAAAATGAAAAATAAAATTATATTCTGTTACATAATTTATGTCATAAAATGTGTTTTTTTCTTTTTGTACAGTTCAGTTTTCGTTCCTAGCAAAAAATCCTTCTAGATCTCCACCTGAAATTCGTCTCTTCAAGGTGACTTGAAAATTACCGTATTTTCTGCATAAAAAACTATCTACCTACACTTTTGAAATTCGAACACTAATAAGTACGAACTTTCTTACTTTTGTTAGAAAGGTCTAGTAAGTCTCTCATCTTTTATTATTAACGAATAACGAACATAAATTATGAATTAAATACAACAGAATCATAAAATTTACAATTTTTAAATACCTACCTAGATAATGAAAAACCAAATGCTTATCTGACTTTTTTTTCTTTAATTTTCATTTTTAGTCAATAGGCGATTACGTACATATAGGTACATACCTACATACATATGTATGGATGTATTATTTTCATTTTTAAGCAAAAGTGAAGATAAATTTGAGAAGAAAAAGACACACACATATGTGTACATACATATGTATGTATGTATGTAGGTATATGTACCTTGGACCTATCGACATATATACGCGAGTGCTCAAGAATTCTTTCTTCTTGTTGAATTCAGTCAAAAAACAGAAATTCAAAAAAAATTAAATTGGTACATATTGTCAATAATAGTTACAATAATTTGTTTTGATGCACATACATATGTATGTATGTTCATGAGTATTAAGGTACGTATTTTAGTGCATGTACAATATATGTATGTACATGCATACATATGTATATTACAGAGGTGTTTGACTTTAAGTTTTCTTTTCTTGTTTTTTGCTAATGACCAAACCGATAAAGCTTTAGAAATTATTCATTAAGTAGATAAGTTTATACCTATGTATGTATATATGTATGTCCCTTTTGTTTTTGTGAAATTTCTCTGTCCTCCTGCAGTTAGTTACAAATTATTTCTATTCGTTAGTTTTGATAACTTTTCTTTTTATTAGTTTCTTAATGCTATATGCACATAAATACATACATATGTATATATGCATATATTTAATTATGTACATCATGGATGCATATACTTATATAAATACTTCGTGCACTTCTTTATGGATACACACACAGATTACAGTCTAGTTTTTGCATTCATATACGGTGTATAGTGTACACTACAGTCTACACTGTACACATATCATTCATCACCGCATATACCTACATACATGTGTAAATGAATATATTATTTCTATATAAGGCTGCACAAATTCTTTCTGATAATCTGCGCTACTACTAATGAATATATAACCAGCGCTTTCACATAGCATGTACATCTGCATGCATACGTACATTGTGAATCGCAGGAGGCACGAATTTATTTTCGACGTTTTTACTGGCACGTGTAACGAGAAATCAACAAATTTCGGTCATTGACATCCGTATAACTATCGGTTGTAAAAGTGTGAGTCCAAATTACAAAAAAGAATGAATTTTATTGCATATGTGTATGTATTGTATGTACATATGTATATATATATGCGGCTTGTGATGAATGCGATGCGCCTTGCATAAGTTGCATGTCTTGTTCTGTATTCAATTCAAATTTTTCAGACTCAGAGTCAGGGAATTGGTTGGTATCACAAACACTACCACACCACAACCATAGCACGAAATTGTTATGATGTGAGGGCTGAGGAGTGCATTGCATGCATATTCATGACGAGCCAACATTATACATACATACATACATAAACATAGCAAACAAAACAAAACAAACTAACATTTGATTGCATATTAAATTATATTAAGTTGAGTTGGATTTATAGAATTTCGTATACCTATAGTTCGTATTCGTACACAATAAGGTTGCAAAGATGTGAGGTCGTATTGTAGCAGATGAATTAAATGTACATATGTATGTATGTAGCAACTGCTTCGTTTAAAATGATTAAAGAGCTTTAAAAATTAAAATATAAGACTGTCGAACGGATGTAGGAATAGAAGGGATGCCAAAAGAATATTTGTAAACCTCCTAAACCTATAGAAGGTGAAATACATACCAACCATTTAAATAAAATGAACGTTAATCTTAATAGTAGATAGTAGTAAGAGCTTAGCTGAAATTTTTCTTTTGGAGGTACCTCATGTGCAAAAAAAAGAAGTAGGTAACTTATAATAACTATTTATTGGTTGTGGAAGGGTGTAAAAGAATTGCACGTACAGTAATGTATTTAGTATATGTCATTATATCTAGGTATATATTTGGCTTGCATTCAAAGCTTGTAGGTGTTTTTGCAGTATCCGTTTTTTTTTTTTATTATTCAATATTAACCCCACAGGTTACAAAGTATTTATATTATGCATCTATATACCTAAATATATTGATTATGTATTTCAAAAAAGGATCATGTACGCTTTCCACCCATAAAACCGAAACATAACACATATTAGTCCTGGCCTTGCCCGGCGTAGGTACATAAAGGTTTCAATCATTTTTACTTGGTTTATCTTCAGTTATAGCAATCCAAAATTCAAATGTGTATCTATAAAGAAAAAAATATTCATATAACTGAGGTTTTAAATTTAAACAATATACCTATTATGCATGCTGCATGCATACATTTACGTGAAAAATATAACCTTTAAATCAATCCAACCAAATACGAACTTCACTTATATTAACCTCCTGTTTAATGCACAAGCAAGCAGTCTACGAAAAGGCTTTTTTAAAATTATCGAAAATAAATGCTTTGCCTCAAACACTCAGTCAGTTTAAAATTTTTTGTCGAAAATGTATTATTCGCCTCCACGTGTAACAGTTTTTCAAATCTGACCATCTTATACACACACACAAACATTTGCATATATAAGAAAAAGCTTTTGCAAAGCAATAACAATAAACAGAATATATGAATCTATGTATACAGTTACAATAAGAAATATGAAAAAAAACTTTGTGTGTACGTATAATGTACGTACAAAACGAAAAACACGGTCGTGAAAAATGGTTAAAGCGATATGTTGTAGGTATGTAATGTGTATTTATGTACATACATTTGTATAGAAGGTAAATAAAGTGAAGATATATAGAGAATATACAAAAGTTTGGTGAAGCAAAAAATTTTTTGCACCCCATGATCGCAATTATTTTTATATTCGGCATAATGTAATGTGTATGTGTGTGTGTGTTATTTATTTTTTTAAATAGAAAACCAAAATCAACCAAAATATAGTGGGCGAATAAAATAGGTACTCGCATAATTTTGTCCTGTACATTTCAGTATGATTGTTGGAAATTCTTTTTTTAATAGATTTTCAACTAAAAATTGTATTTTTAAATTGTAATTATAAACATTACTACTTACATATTTTATGTGCTGTACACACACAAATACATATGTATATATATGTACATGTATAGTGTTTGTACAAAAATTAAGGATAAAAATTAAAAGTCTTTTATTGTGTTTGCTTTAGGTTTTTTTTATACAACGAATTACAGTACCAGTTTTTGTGTGTATGCATGCACAAGATATAATATATATATATGTACATATATGAATATATATATTTGCAAGTAAATATACATGTGTACATGTGCAAAACGGGAAAGGTTTGGGTTAAAAAGAAAAACCAAATACATAAAATTGTTCGGATAGACTGTGAATAAAAAAAACAACAACAACAAATGCGTTTATAAGTGTTGGTACATTTTATATATGGATGTATACCAGTGAATATATATTGTATATATGTACGGTATAACGACTTAAATATATCCATATGTATGTACATTGGATAATTTTTATAAATGAAAAATCGACATCGACAACGCGATTTTCATTTTACCACATCAGAATTATACATACATATATCAGAAATTATATCAAACACACAAACAAATCAAACATATTTATAAGTTCGCAATCAAAAGAAGCTTGAGCTTTGCATTATTTTAAGTGCTGATATTACAACAGCTAACAGTATGTAGAAAATCTTTCAGATGCTTAATTAAAAATTTTTTTAAGCTTAAATATTAAAAAACAAAAAATAAAAATTAAAATTTTTATAATACCGGGATCGGGACAATTTATGGTGAACCATTCCTACTGTGTAAAAAAAAAAAATTTAGTTAAAAATTAGAAAATTCGAGTATATTTTATAATTTAACTTTAACAGTTCTTGGTGAAGTTAAAAAAAAAAAATAAATAAAAAAATAATAAGTGTGTGTAAAAATAACTTTCTACATATATTGTAAATAACATGACATATTGATATATTGTTCATGTACATACATATGTATGTGTCTAACGTATATAATTTGATTTTTTTCCTTCAAATAATTATCTAACTATGATTTTTTTTTTTCAATAATTTTTGCACCAAGTTTATACCTTGAACCATAAAAATAGTTATCATGTGAAAGGTAATTTAATTTGAATAAAATTCAAGGATTTTTTTTCGGTTATTTTGTGTGTTAAATAATAATTTAATTGATACATATTTGATAAATATGTATGTACCTTCCTATAATTAGGGATAAGATCGAATTTTGTAATGTTAAAAAAAAAAAAGAAGTGAAAATCACTGTTAAAAATTACTTTCATTTTTTTAGGAGAAATTGCCTACATACATACGTATGTATGTGTGCCGGTATCGGTACATACATATGCATATTACAATTTTAAAAAGTAATGTATTCACGGCATATGTACATACATATATACACTCTGTATTTATTTTATACCGTATAAAAGTTACGCGTATGTATGTACATACATTGTAAATTTGTAATATTTTATTTATTTATTTATTTTTTGTTAATTTGAAAAAAAAATTTTCTACAGAGTGATCCATAACAAGTCTCATAAACTTTATTTTTTCTTAAGGTTCAGATCGTTTCTAGTTAAAAAAAGACATCATCTTTTCCCTTTAAAATTTATCCTTTCTATATGATAAAACGAATTAAAAATTTTCAGATACGTGAAGTACGTGACGTCATATATAGGTATTAAGCAATATCTTTTGCATTAATGTGTGAAATTAATTCGTGTTTACCACAAAATGAAACAGACTTTATTAATAAGCAATAATTCATTATAGTCAAATGAGATACATAGTTCGAACAAGGTTGTTGGCGTTTAGAAGGATATTTTGCTATTAAAAACAGTTTGAACTTTGAGAAAAATACTAGTTTGTGACACTTATTCTGGGATGTCCTGCACATAAAAAATTTTTTAATTAATAAACACATTTTCATTTTCTTTTTTTTAAATTTAAAATAACGAATATTTATAGTTTTTGTCGAAGAGTGTTACTTTCGTAAAAAGAAAAAAAAAAAAAAAAACAGAACAAGACAAAATGAAGTGACTTAGGTTTTGTAAAAAGTGATACAATCGCAATAAGCAACCTACATCAACATCGTCTATATAAAAAGCTGATGTTTATAAATTATAATCGTTTTTCTAATGACGATTTAAAAAATAAATTAATACCTAAACATTTATAATGAATAGTGAATTAATTTTGATGAAAATAAAAATAAACTTTTACTCTTAAAAGGATATGCTGTGTATGTATGTACGAGTATAAGGAAAATACATTGCAAAATAAATGATTGTAGGCAGATATAGTGTGAACAAGTCCTTTTGATTTTTGTTTTTTTCTAAATCAATCACATGTATTTTACAGATCATAACTGACACCACAGCATTTCATTTTATGTTCAAGGTATGTATGTATAATTCATTGTGTGAAAATCATAAATTCAATTCAGTTTAAAGAAATGTCTAGAAAATGTTTATCAAAAAGATACTAAACTAAAATTCAAAATAAATGTCATTCATTTACACAAATTCAGTCATCAAGCCAGTTCGTAGCTCATAGTCCTTAAATATCAGATTTTATTTTTTGAAACATAACAATTTAATGTAGCAAATCATTTGAAATAGTATAATTTTATCTTTTTATTGGCTTGACATATTGCTACCAACCATTTTGATCAAGCGTGAATTATCTCTAATTTATAATAAGTAGATATAGCGTTCTGATGTGACCATCTACAAATGTGTAATGAGTTGTCCAACTATCTCATTTTGGGTCTATCCTGATCCTAATTTCTAACTTTTTGCGGTTTCGATTCGATCTAAGAATTTTTATGGGCTTTTTGTGTCATTTATCCGGTATATCTGCATTCATGCCCAATCTATCTTAATCTCACTTTTGTTCTTGTTTTACCCATTTATTCGACTTCTTTATATTTGAAAATTTGCAAAAAACCAATAAGAATTTCATTTTGTTAAACATTCGTATGCGTTTGAATATAATGAATCTTTATTCTTGATAATTTTTGATAAAATATTGTTATGATAGGTCAATTTAGTAATTTTTTCTTAATATGTATGTATCTGGGCACTATACATAAAACATTATTATTATACATCACATATTATGCATGATTAGTCTAAGTATGTGTTAACTGTATTATAATCGTACAGAATATATAAAAAATATGTTTTTACGTTTTAACTTAAAAACAACAAAATTACAAAAAAACATTTGATCTACCTTGACCGTTGATTTTCTCTAAAAATTCATCAAAAAAAAAAATAAATAAATAAAAACTTTTTGCTCGTGTTAATCATTTAAAATTATTATAAGAATATCTATTCAAAAAATAAAAAGTTTATTCACATATGTACATACAACCACATGAAAGTCTATATATTATATATATTATACATATGTACCTATGTAGGTATGAATATGTAGATTGTACACATAGGCCCATATTCATCAACCAAGATTATTCATTCCAAGTAATTAATAGGATAATTTTTACAATTGCTCTGTGGTCGTCTAAAACATATCTTTTTTAGGTTAATGAACACGATTTATCTTGATTTAAAGATAATTTTGGTTTATAAATATGGGCCTTATAGTTGCTTCTAACAGAAACAGATTAGAAATATAGCCTATGTGTTGTGTACATTGGTGCCTTTGTATTGTACAGTGGTACAATTGTAAATACATATGTACGTGTATGATACTCATTTACATATATGTATATGCAAATACATACATACATATGTATATGTACATATATCATATCTACAGTTTTATTTACTAAATTTTTTGAAATTATGTTAAATTAAAATTTTATAATGAATTAGGAATTTTTTTTATTTGAAAAAAGAAAGTTTTTTGATACATATCTTACATACATACATACATATGTATATTTTCTTCACAACAAAATCATTAAAAATTGATGTACATAGGTACCTACATCATCATATGAAAAATTTAAATAATCATAAATTATAATATTAGCTATTTAAGTTCATATTTTGTTTGTTTTCATGTATTTAGCGATACATACATAGATAGGTATATTATCGAAAATATTGTATATGTATGTACAGATGTGTACGTAACACGCGCCGTATAAATTATTAACATTTTTAGTTTTTTGATTTTTTTTACATATCAGGTATTTGGTTTTTTCTTTTTTTCATTTTTTTAATTTAATAAGCTTACGGTCTAACAATGTCCGATTATATTTATTTATACTTGAAATAAGTGAGAAATATTTTTAGCATTAGTCTTTTTTTTTCGCTCGACTGGCATTTGTTAAACTTTTTTTTCTTTGTGTAGTTAACTGACCTTTCTTAAATTAAGCTGTACTGTCCATATTGTTATTCATTTTGTTTTTTGTTTGTTTGCTAATTATTATGTACATATTTATGTTTCTATTGATTTTTAAAATTAATTTTGTTTAAAATATTAAAAGATACATTAATTTTCAAAATCGTTTATATGCATACATATATGTATGTATGTGAGTATTTATGTGGTTTCGTATTTAAATTTTTATAAAGAAGAAATTGGCATAAAACATCAAATGATAGTCTTTGACTTTCATGAAATTTTCAGGGTTTGAGGATGTACAAAATTTTCCATACAAAAGTTATACATGATGGATCACTGTACCACTATATTTTTTGTATGGAAAACGATATTTTTGAATTTTGACCGTTAATAATTCTGGGTTGTTTCACATAACTTTAATGAATTAGGTAGGTACCCATACTATACATTATTAGAAAGGCCTAAATCTCATCTCGTATTTCAAATAAATATTAATTGAATTAAAATGAGTTATGGTTATGGCCGTTATGGGGTAATTCAGATAAACATACATAGGTATGTATGTATTCCCATAAAGTCATTACTTCATATTCCTACGTAATTGGTGTACTACAGAGTATACATTGTGATTCTATATTCGTATTATGTATACCGTGTGATTCTATGTTCATATTACTATTTTTCTATAGTATAACTGCTAAATTTATTTTAAATTTTAAATGTCATATGAGCATTGGGCTGAATAAATAAATGTAATGTAATATTGCACGCGTAAAGAAAGATGCATACAATACGCAACCTACTATCTAAAGTCAACTTGACGAGGTCGGTACTTTCTCATACTTTTAATGCCTGCCTTTTTTTTAAAAGCAAAAGTAGTAAAAAATGAGGACGAATATAACAAAATATCATGTAGGTATCTACATTTCCATAGGTATACTTACATTAATTTATTATATGTATATGCATGTACATACATATATGTACATATTTTTACACTTGCTTTATAAAGAGATAAGCACATAGTATTAAATATACCTTCCATGTATGTATACGTTATGCCATTGTACCTTACACGTAAGCTATTGCATCCTTTGTCTTTCATCATCATCATACAGTGCTTGTCAGTGGTCTACAAAATAACAATCTTTTTTAAAAACAATGAATTTTTTTTCTATCATATCTATCTAAAATTCAGAAACTAACTCGCGTTGTGCATGTATGTATATATAATGTTCATCATGTACGTGTATCTCGAAGGTATAGATACATATGTATATGTATATGACTATGCACAAAATACAAATGTGTGGAAATCCATCTCTTTTTCGTTTTCCCGTTCGACAATTTTTTGCAGTAGGTACCTATGTATTATATATCCAATTGAAAAAAGAAAAAATTTGGCAGTCCTACCCCACAACACAACCCACAATTGCTTATTTTGAAAAGTCAGTAAATATATTCTATACGTAAATATGCATGTGCATGTGTTTATGATTGCATGCATTTATATACATATATAAGTTCAGTTTTAAAAAAAAACAAAAACAACGCATAATAGCATTATTATCCATCGAACCATCACCTCACTAATTTTATGTATGAGTATGGATATACATTTGTACATACATATATTCATGTTTAATCGACGGCTATGTATTCTGTGGACAAGTAAAAAGCGATATAATTCAAAATGTGTATAGTAAACCCAGCTCTTGAACTTCTTCAAAACACGTGGAGGCGACACATCAATTTTTGATCAGTAAGATTTGTTTGTTGCTATAAAAATAGCTTTTGTAGTCACCAACCAACCAATTTGAAATTTGAATCTCTTTTCAACTCGTTTTGTTCAAAAGGAAAATATACCTATGTATGTATTATAAAATAAATGCATGCATATCATATACATAAGTAAAATTTTTATGCGTACGCGCATACGTATATATTTTATATATGCATACAATCAAAGAAACTTAATCTAAAAAGAAGAATCAATTTTCAATTTCACGCTAAAATTTTAAAAAACCAGTGCGAAAGATCAGAATGAAGTTGAAGCTGGGTAAAGTTCAGCATTTACCAGCTTCAAAGTTCTATTCATATGATCTTTCTATTAAGAGACAAGACTTTATATTACAGCCATATGATAAGTCACGATTGTACATACGTTTGATTGTGTGTATATTTAAATATATGACTTCAATTAGTTACGCATGAATGATCACTGGGTCTTTCGTTTTGTGCAATACATTTCGTTTGTGTATTCCTAGAATTATGATCGGATCTACATTTTTTTTTAAATTAAAATTTGCAACCATATATTTTGTTTGTGTAATTTCATTACACACAATTTTTCTAATTCTGAACTATTTAATTGTTCATGATCATGAATATATTTTGTTTGTGTATTCTTTAAAGTTTGAATACAAAATTTTAAAAGCCAAAAATTGAATATTGAGTTTATAAAATTTTGTACTGCATAATTATAATTCGCATGGCGTATATTTTGTTTGTGTAATTTCATGACGAAAAAATTTTCTGATTCTAGTTTTTGATCATGAAAATGAATAATTTTTGATTTTTGTTTTGTAAAAGGAATGTACGTACATATGTATATACATTTGTATGTACATACGTTTATACATTAAGTATTATAATCAATATATGGATATATAATATAACATTTTATATATCCAATCATCATTGTATCAATTATAGTACTATAGTATAATAATAAAATATTATTTTATTTTTTTGATACATAATAAAATGTTATTTTATATATCCATATATTTGTATGCATTAATATTATGCATGTACATATCTATGTATATATGTATATATGGACATATGTATATGTATTATAGTACATGAGCATATGTACGTCATCAAAAAAAAAAAATCAAAAATTATTCATTTTCATGATTAAAAACTAGAATCAAAAAATTTTTTGGTCATGAAATTACACAAACAAAATATACGCCATGCGAATTATAATTATGCAGTACAAAATTTTATAAACTCAATATTCAATTTTTGGCTTTTAAAATTTTGTATTCAAACTTTAAAGAATACACAAACAAAATATATTCATGATCATGAACAATTAAATAGTTCAGAATTAGAAAAATTGTGTGTAATGAAATTACACAAACAAAATATATGCTTGCAAATTTTAATAAAAAAAAAATGTAGATCCGATCATAATTCTAGGAATACACAAACAAAATGTATTGCACAAAACGAAAGACCCAGTGATCATTCATGCGTAACTAATTGAAGTCATATATTTAAATATACACACAATCAAACGTATGTACAATCGTGACTTATCATATGGCTGTAATATAAAGTCTTGTCTCTTAATAGAAAGATCATATGGATAGAACTTTGAAGCTGGTATATGCTGAACTTTACCCAGCTTCAACTTCATTCTGATCTTTCGCACTGGTTTTTTAAAATTTTAGCGTGAAATTGAAAATTGATTCTTCTTTTTAGATTAAGTTTCTTTGATACAATGTACATAAAAATTGAAATATGTATGTATGCATTTTAATTTAACTGCAATGAAAGAAAATTGAGTTCGCATATGAAACTATAGAGTTCTGAGGCGAAACAAAAGTTTTCGACGCACACGAATTTTTAAAACGAATGATTGCTTCGCCTCCTCGTGTGTATGTAACTAAAAGCTTCTTATATATTTTATTGTTTATTTCATATGCAACTTAATGTAAGATACATAGGAGAAAACACTACATATATGTAGTGCGTATGTAAGTAAATGTAAAAAAGTGTTATACATATGTACATTTTAACATGAGGCATGCATCAGTTTTTGACGAAAAGACTTACTGTATGTATGTATATAGAAATGTGTGACGTCTCTTTATAAACGCAGGAAATAAAGTTTTGTACGAACGTGTGTGTATACATCATGTGCGTGGCATGCATGTATGTACATCAAAGACGACTATATGATATACATATGTATGTATACATACATATTTGATCGTTTTCATATATAAAAAATAGATATATGTATGTTATATACATATGTATGTCTATACATACAATATATGAAAGAGAAAAATCCTCATCCCATTATATGCGTTTATCACGTATACAAAAGTTTCTAAATTCCAATATAATAATTTTCTTTCTTACTCTTTTATATTAAAAGTTTATATCGTTTATATATGTAAGTATTAGTTTGAACGTGTAAAAAGATTCAGATTTCAGATAGTTTTCGGTTTTTTGTACGTATGGATGTACGTATGTATATATAATTTTTTTATGGTTAGTTTTTATAAGTAGTTTACATAATAATTAATCATTAGTCAAGTCATAGACAAACATAACATCATCATTACAAAAGAGGGAAAAAATAATTTTCCTATCATTGACCTACCACAAGAATGACTAAGCACAAGTTGGTTGAGTGATGTATGATCAAATGCTTTTTGATTTTTGATTTTTATAAAACTGTTCATTTGATAATCGCAGCGTAATTTATATACTTACATGCATATGAATGTTTGTAATATTACAGCGGCTTGTATGAATGCATTATTATTCTTGGATAAATATTTTACACATAGTACGTATATGTATATGTATCTCTTTAGCTTTTGATAAAAGCACATACCTACCCGAGCTAACACTGTAAGTTTTTGATTAAAAAAACTGAGATCTTTGCTATTGTAGATCCTGACTCCTGAGATGTTCAAGATCAAAGTTCTAATATCATTGTTCTAATTTAGAGTATTTTCATATAAAATCTACTGCATACCTATCAGAGAGGTATGTGTCCTTGAGATTTTGAAGGTTTCTTCGTTTTTTGTCTTTTTGCTAGCATTCTAATTGTAGAGTGGTACACTAAAAACAAAATGATTGAAGGATTCAATTGGTAAAATTTCAAGTCTTTAGCATTAATTTTTCATATAGGTAGGAAAGAATATTTAAAATCAAAATACATACCCGGTTATGTATCTTTACATATACGTGCATGTATGTCTCCAAAGGCTATCCGGCTTTCATACTTTGAAATATGTCAATTGATGTCAGCTTTCAAATAAACATTAAACATACATATACCTACATACATAAGTAGGTATCTGGTACAATAATGTACCTTACATTACATATTAAATATATCAGGAAATGATCTTATGTTTATTCAAACAAAAGTTACGATAATGAAGTAAAAGTGTGTACCAGACCAATGTAATAATCTCAAGTCCTTCACAATATTGCAAAAGAAAACTTATTTTCGTCAATTCTAAAAAGCAGGCAATTTACAATTTATTAGATATGAATATGTTATGCAATGTGAAATTTTTAAATTGTATAATTTTAAATTGTATTGGATCTCAGTGGTCAATGATTTTTGATTGCGTTTACGTACATACATGCACGTATGTATTTTTGTACAATTATGTATGTATGCATATGTGTTTTGTTTGAATGTTCAGTTTACGTACGCGGCTAGTATTCAAATAGAATTGTAGAATATCTATAAAAAAAAATGTACTACTGGCTAGTTAAAGAAGCTTCAAGATTTACCATGGAAAAGCCAAAATATTTTAGTATGTTGAATGCGTTCAAAGATTGATCGATGCGTTCATATTGATTCCTAAATCTTAGCTTTGAAGCAGATGCTTAAGGACTGATGATGAACCTTAGAAATTGGAGGCAACGTGTGGTTGAAAATGGATGAAAAGCTTAGACATGAAGAATTTTGTCTAAGAAGAGGTCAACATTCAACCCAACGAATTGTACTGTCATCGAAAAAGAACATGAAAGTTTATAATTTTTTAATAGGCGTAAAGATCATTTTGTTGTAACGAAAATTAGGTAGTATCGTAGTATTCAGATTGCGTATAGTTCAGATTGCTTACAGAAAATAAGCTTGTAGCAGATTTTTTATGTTACAAAGTACCTGAGAATAATTGTGATTGTAAATAACAGGTTCCTATACCATGAATGTGAATATTTTATTTTATTTTTGATATGTGGGTAAAGTATATACCTGTGTAAATGTAATACAAAAACAATAAATATGTTTTCTTATATAGTCATGCACCTTTTATATTTAGTCAAACCTATCCACGTTTTATTACATAATTGCGTATTCACCTATAACAATGTTTTTTTTTACGTACATATATTTAAAATGAAAAAATCTTTTAATATAGGTACTTCATACAGAGATTTTTCTTTACTCTCGTTTTTATATGGTGAGGCTGAAAGTAAAATATTTATTTATGATGTTGACGTATATATACATGGCAAAACCTATATATACCTATATGTATATTATGTATGTGTATATGTTGCGTACAATAATTTTTAGACATATTTTACAGGATAAAAATAATTAAATATGATAAGAATTTTGTACCTGTTACAAATGCAAAAAGATACAATACGACATATCATGAAATTCGAAAAAAACATCAATATACATTATAAGTTATAAGTAAAAATTTTTTTAAATATTTTTAATCTAGGTATTTGGCATTTAATATACGAGTATATAATATTACATTCTTATGATTTTATAACGGAAGTATAAAATTTACTGAACAAACATTTGTACAAAATATACACATACATATACAAATTATTACGTAAATGTATTGTATGTGTTTACGAATAGAATTTCCTAAATTTTTTTTGGGATCATTGTACTCTTGTTTTTATATGTACATATGTATATGTATATATTCAATAGTAAATTTTTATATAAAAAAACATAAATACGGAAATATATCTATGTATTATATTACACAAAGATACGATAAGTATTATATATTGTAAGCAGTTTAAAGTATGTATATAACACACAATGATAATTTTTGGAAATTTATTGTAATAATATGTTATGTATAAGAATGGGTATATATAAATATTCCCCTTCTTTTTTTGACGATTTAATTATATTATTACATTTATTTTTTTGGGTATATTGATATCAACAAGAAAATTTAGGGAATATTCTATGTAGTATATTTTTAACGCACGCAATGCGTATGTGTATTGAAGTTATAGTATGTATATATTGTATGTAACTTATTTATATATTTTGGAGATATTCTTAAATATATTCTCCCGAATTTTCCAGGTTTTTTGACCTGTTTTTATTATAATCGTGTAATGCGTATACATTCTTATTGTTTATTTGAATTCATGCTACACATACATACTTATATGTTTACGTATATTACACTTGTAAACCGTACATTACAATACGTATGTTGTAAGTTGTAACGGATGATATTGTATGGGAGTAAAAAAGTGCGTACACAATAATTCAAATATGTGCGTATGATATAAGCATTAAATTCAGTGATTCCTGAATTTGCTTTGGTATTGTAATTTTTATTTATATTTTATTTTTTTAAATCTTTTATTTGTATATATTTTTTGTAAATATGTAGATGTATCTATTTGAATTTTGAGTTAACTTCTTTTGAGAATTTTCCTCCTCCTCCTCCTTCTTACAAAAAAAAAACTCCAATTTAGTATTAATATTAATATTCTTAACAGAACTAGATTCGAACAACGACCGTAGTTAATCAGTTTGTTTTGATCCATCGACCGAATAACTTAAAGTAAAAATCAGGAAAGGGAGTATAGATATAAAAAAAAAAAAACGGAAAAGAAATAACTGTGTAAAATAGTGAATAAAAAAAAAAAAAAACAAATCAAAAATGTTAACTAGTACAAAAAAATTTTTATAAATATTGAAACGTATAAATATGTACGGAAATTACATAAACATGGGATAATAAAAGTACAAAAATTGAAAATATAACAAAAATATTAATAAGTAATGTACCTAAAAAAAAAAAAATTTAGTTCCTAATAAAAAAATGAGAAAAAAAAATTTTAAAATATAGAAATATTTTTAAATGTCCTCAATTGCAAATAAAACCAAAAAAAAAAAAAAACGCGCGTATCGTATTTACTTTCAAATTGTTTACAAACAATTGACATAAATATTTAAAAAATTGCATTTGTTTACATTGTAAAGAAAATACTGAAAATAAATTTGTTTTGAATATTGAACACTCAGGATACACCAAGACGCTTAGTAATTTAAAATTAATTAATAATTTGTGCAATTTTTTTTTTGTTTTTTTTTTTTTATTTTTATTTTTGTAAAATATATTATGAGTTCCAGTGGTAATTGGAATAAACAAGAATGGATTAAAAAAGTTTTATCAAAATCTGGAACAGATATTATGGAAATAAAAAATGAGAAAACTCAAGGTTTGAAAAATAATTTTTTATTCAAAAAAAAAAACAAAAATTATACAATGTATACAGGGTGTCCCAAAATGAGCGTCAATAACCATATTTTCTCTAAACTTTAGAATGAAATTGACATAAAATTTCAAATCAAAGTTTCAAGATCTTATCATAACTTTTCTTGAAATTTTCTTATTTTGAGAATATTGAGAGGAAACAGATTCTTTTTTTTTTTTTGCGAAAACCACTTTAGTATTTATTGCACGAAAAACGATATTTGTAAAATTCAAATTCTAATAACTGGATTTTATCATTTAATTCTAATGTCATTATGTCTCGTTAGAAATGTGTATGTTTCAGCTTTATTATTCAATTAAAATGCATTAAATATACAGGGTGGTTTGAAAGATTTTGCCTAATATACTAGATTATGTACTCCATGTAGCCAAATTTTCAATGCCTTGTATCTCAGAAGGGGTGAATTTTAGATAGAAGGGTCTAAATAGTGTTTTTCTCGCTATGAACAATCTAAACTTCAAGAAAAATACATTTTATGTCACTTATTGTTGGACATCTTGTGTAATAATTGGTCTATGAAAAAATTTAAACAAATTGTATCCTTTTTGCAATTTATTTGAAATTAAGAATTGAAAATTAAAAATTTTCCTAATATCAAAGTTAATTATGTGAAAAACCCTATAATAAAATTGTAAAAGATATACATCCATACATAGAAATGTATGTATGTATGTTTTTGATGTATTTTATTTTGTTGACACAAAAAGTATTCTTGTTTATACATTATAGTATGGTATTTATAGATACATACATATATACAAATATTTAAAAAGTGTACATATGTACATACATATATTCTCTGTTATATGTTCGTATGCTTTCACTTTTTATTTTCCAACATCCATTTAAAGTTAGCATTTTGGAAAACTCTTGCGCAGTTTTTATTTTTTTCTTTTAAGGTGAAAGTTAACTTTTCCTTTCTATTAGAATTTAATGCATATACATACATATTATGTATAGTAATAGATAAATACAGTATATTATGGGTGACGTATTACAGTTACAAATAATATAATCATTTAGTGTAATGTACATACATATTTTGGTGGTATACGCATTATAGTACACAGAAATTTTAACTCATATGAATATGGGTCAGTCATTCATTTATTATAATTTTACTACATCGCTTTTTTATCTTTTTTTTTTTTTTAATTAAATACTTGCATGTATACTTATTTACTACTTTATATTGAATACAGTTATTTTTTTTATTTCGATTTTTTTTCTTGATTTGTAAAAATTTCAATTGTATTTTTTTAAATTTTTTACGTCAAGATAAAGACAACAAGTTCAAATGCATAATATGCAGAGTATCCCTGAATAAATATCACCCAGCCTATTTTCTTGAAAATTCAGATTATTTCTAGCTTTTTTTAACTCCATTCAAAGGACAAAGAAACTTTCAAAATTGCGTAAGATATAAATAAGTATATATATATATAAAATGTATGAAAAATGAAAAAAAATTAATTTGTAACTATAGTAGTATTGTCGTCATCAATTACGTCATATTTTTATTTATTTATTTATTTATTAGATTTTTTTTTAAGAACTATGTAATAAAATGCAAGCAGATAGGATGAAGTCACTAAAAAGAAAAAATGAATGAATAAATAAACACCCTTATTAAATTATAATCCTGTATAACATTAACATACATATGTACATATGTATGTATACCGTATTCGTCTTAGATTCAAATTTTCAGAAATTAACTGATACTTGATGACTCGATTTCTTGATCATTTATGTATTTAGAGAAAATTTATTAAGATGAGCAAAAAGTTATTATTACATATTATAATTATTTTTTTGTTATTTCCAGAAATTTGCAAAATGGTTTATTATCCATCACTTCCACTTATTATGAAGTCAGAACCAAATAATGAATTATGTACACAATTAACTAATGACACAAGGATGTATCAGAATGCTACCGTTTTTCATCATCAGCAACAACAACAACATCAACAATCACACCAACAATCACAACAACAACAATTTCAACAGCATCAAGGAACAAATCTTGGACCATCTAGTGCCAATACGATTTCATCATCTAATCAAAATTTTTTACATAATATTAAAATTGAACACCAACAACACCAACAACACCAACAACAACATTTACAACATTCGAATCAATCATCATCTCAATCAAATTTAGTTTTAAATCATTCAGTAACGAACAATAATAATAGTGTTGTGAATAGTGATGCCAATAACGCCGATAACAACAATAGTGCAGGCAGCATATCTGTTACACATCATAATGCGCTTGGTAAAGTGCAATATAAATGTGAACAATGTAATATGATGTTTGGTAGTAAAGGTGCACTTACAAGTCACATGAAATCACATATTAAACAAGACAATAGTATTTATCATTTAAATTCTCATCAAGTAGTATCATTAATAACACCGTCGTCAAATAATGCTACTTCAACGATGATATCAACACACAATAATAATGAACAAAATTTTGCAACGGCAACCGCAGCAGCAGTGACAACAACAACGACGGCAACATCTAGTTCAGATCCTTATCAGTGTAATGTTTGTCAAAAAACTTTTGCTGTGCCTGCAAGATTGGTGAGTACACATCGTATTTTATTGAAGTCATACATATATAAATCTACCTATAAACTGCAAAGCTTAGATTTTGAAAAAGCTTTAAAATTTCGTTAATTTCAGTCTGAATTTTTTTTTAACATGAATTTGAATTGAAAAAAAAAAAAAACAAATGAAGATAAAAAATTTCTCATCTTTACAGATACGTCATTATCGGACACATACTGGTGAAAGGCCTTTTGAATGTGAATATTGCCATAAAACATTTAGTGTTAAGGAAAATTTACAAGTTCATCGACGTATTCATACTAAGGAACGTCCATATAAATGTGATGTTTGCGGCAGGGCATTCGAACATAGTGGTAAACTACATCGACATATGCGTATTCATACTGGTGAACGGCCTCATAAATGTTCAGTTTGTAATAAAACTTTTATACAATCTGGTCAATTAGTTATTCATATGAGAACACATACTGGTGAAAAACCATATAAATGTCCTGTTGAAGGTTGTGGTAAAGGTTTCACATGTTCAAAGCAATTAAAAGTTCATTCAAGAACACATACTGGTGAAAAGCCATATCATTGCGATATTTGTTTCCGGGATTTTGGCTATAATCATGTTCTTAAATTACATCGTGTACAACATTATGGCTCGAAATGTTACAAATGTACAATATGTGATGAAACATTTAAAAGTAAAAAAGAAATGGAAGCACATATTAAGGGACATGCAAATGAAATGCCTGATGATGACGATGAACAAACTGCGATCGCAACAACGGCGACAACATCTGCAGCAGTTGCTTTAGCGTCATCAACACCGATACATTTACCTAGATCACAGCCACAGCATAAACAACAATTAATTGAAGCAACAGCAACAACAACGACACTATCATCATCCCCATTAGCGTCATCATTACTATCATCATCTTCATCATCATCATCATCATCATCATCTAGATTTAATCATCATCGTCTAGATTTAATGCAACAACATGAGACTGAAAAAAGCCGTGATAGTATAGGATCAACAACAACAACTGCATCATCAATAACAACAATTGGTAATAATATTCTAACTATTGATACACCAATGGAAACCAGTTCTGAAGCAAATTCTGAAAATGGTGATGATTTGAATATGTATGATAATATGTATCAACGTTTTGAAGTAAATGGAGTAAGTTTTACTTTACAACCACCATCATCGACTGGATCAACTACTAATGGAAATCATAATAATTGTGGTGGTACTATTAATCCTGCATTATTGGCAGCAGCATCAATTGCTAGTCGCAGAATAGAAGAGAAAAATGAAGGAACAAGGTTAATTGAAATATCATTACCAGCAATATCTGTGCCACCAGCTATGGTGACAACAACAACAGCACTGGAATTATTATCAGAGCAAACAAATGATGCTACAGAAATGAATGACGAATTTTATAGACAACAATCAATTACGCTACAAAAATCAAATTCACCACCACCACCAGCATTCGCTTATGAATCATTAGAAGAAATTAGACAGAGAACATATTTAGCGCCAGCCCCGGTTGCTGAATTTAGGTAATTAATTTATAATTAAATAAATTTCTTTTTTTGTAACTTTAATTTGGCTTATTTAACTGTCATTAAAAAAATTTTTTTTTAAGATCATCACTTCGTGCTGCAAATGATATTGTACGTCAAGTTGAAGCTGCTATAGCTGGTGCTGAACCATCATTATTAACACCGCCACGTTCATCATCCACCGAATCACCAGAACGATCATCATCACCTGAAAGTGATTCAATGATGATGGTGGCTGATCGTGATGTAATGACATTACCATTACGTAAACGTAAATTATATTTAAAGGATAATAATAATGGACAATCGAATGATGTATCATCACCAGTAATGAGAATAAATTCTGTTATACAATTTGCTAAAGCATCATAATAATATTTTATATGCGTATGTGTGTGTGTTTATGAATTAATAATATGGTGATAATGATATTAATGATGTTTTCATCAATATCTTAGTAATTGTAATTGTACTACTTGCGATAAGACTTGTAATTTTTTTTTCTTCTCATATTTAAGTCCAATCATTAACATAATTAAATATTATATATAAAAATATTAATAAAAAGCACATAATTTTTTAGAAGTGAAAATTTTATGTACATAACATATTAAATGCATAAATTATATTATGTATAACAAAAACCAAAACAAAACAAAATTAAATGCCATAAAAATTTATAAATATTAAGAATTAAAAAATAGTAAAATAAAATAAGGAATGAATACAAAACATACCATTGGCGGAACAAAAAATTTAGCATCCCCAAATTTCGGGTACCGCCGTTGATACATACTTATATAAATATATATAATTAAATATTATATATGTATATGTATGAAAATAAGATAAAAATTTTAAAGTACATGCGTATACACTTTATTTTTGTATTTACTGCAGTATGAAAAAAGAAAAATAACACAAAATTACTCTAATATGCAGTATACAAAATTGTTCTATATACATACTGATTTTTCCAAACTTTTACGAGAATAATAATTTGAATTTCTGTTACTTTTCACATAACAAAAAAAAAAAAAAAAACCGTTTTATCTCATTGCAATGATAATTTGAAGATGAGATATACATACAATTATAAAATGAAGGAAAATAATGCATAATTAAAAATTATTACATTATCATAATATATACTTTTCTATTATAAACGTTGCTTTCAAACAATATATCTTCAATAGTCATAATAATATTTAGAATATTTTTAACATATAAAAAAAAACATTAAGTTTATTAAAAAAGCAGTCATGAAATAATTAAAATACATATATGTAACTCTTTTAATAGTTCTAGTTTTATTTCTACATATTTTTTATGTATTGAAAATAAAATAAGAAGAAAAACAGTAACAATAGAAATTTAAAAATGAAAATTATATACATATGTGTAGGCACATAAGTAAAAGAAAAATGAATTTGAATTAAAACTGTGAATACACGTTCCATGAAGTTTGCGATAGTCATGGCCATAACCATTGTCACACTGGTATATTTATAAATAGACAATGTAGTCATTGAAAACTCTTCTATTTTTGATAGATTCCATCATGGCTAATAATATCATGGATTTCCATAAATTTTGTCCACGAATTCGAAGTCTGCGAAAATAAATCTGAGGTCATGTGGTTTTTATATACAATTTTTAATGGAACAAGGAAAAAATGTACTCAACTGAATGAAATTGCCTTTAATGAAATGCTTATCCAGATATTCTTTTTATGGATAAGTACATGGAAATTGTTATCGCCATAGCAAACTTTGTGGATTGTGTATCTGTAACATAAATCTTTTTTGTTTCGTTCTTTTATATAATAATAATAATAGTAGCTATAATCCAAAAGTTATTCCTATATCTTAAAAAAAAAAAGGAAAAACAAAAAAATTCAAATGAAAGTAATATTTTTTCTTTTTCTTTTTTACATGCATACATATTATTTTTAATATTAATACATATTTTTTTTAAATAATGAAAATAAAGATTAATATCTTATTTTCTATAAGATACAATAATAAGGGTGTAAAAATAAACTGAAAAAAAAAAAAAATAAACAAAGACTGTCTCACACAAATGATCCACTTATTTTTATTTCTCAATTCAAATAATAGAAATAAATTAAAATTAAATAAAAAAAGATTTATTTGAAATTAAAATAAAAAATGAAATTAAATGAAAAACAAATAAAATTATTTTACTGAATATCTTTTTTTTTGTTTGTTATAAATTGTAAAATGAAAATTTTTTTAAAAAGGATCACATAATAAGGGTCAGTCGAATGAAAATTTAATTTATGTAATTATTAATAGTTTAATTAAGAATTGATACTATTTAGTTGTATACAATATGATTATGATTAATTAATATAAAATTATTCATAGAATTTTTATATACATAATTTGCTTTAATTATTTAAATTGTTATCACTGTATTATATTATTTTATTTTTTATTTTTTTTTATTATTTTTTATTATTATTATTATTATTATTGAAATCATAAATAATTTTCTGTTTAAAAAAAAAATAAAATGAATAAAAAAATCTTTTAAAGTTCATTTTTTTAACATAGTCATGTGTATTCTTATGGAGCATAGAAATTTTATGTCGTTGCCACATTATTATTTATGTTATTTTCTTTTATATGCTATTGTTTTCGTATTCAAATACAGAAAACTGGCAATCAAAGAATGAAAGTATAAAAGACGAATTTATTCAAATTAAGTGCAAAAAAAAAAAAAATCAAAAAAGCGTCCATTTAAAATATAGGTGACTATGCTTAAAAATACTGTATAATTTTTTAACAATAATTGTCTCCCTATTTTCCTTTTTTTTTTGTATTGATTTTTTATAAAAAAATAATTTTGTAAATTATGATTATTATTATTATTTTTGGCTTTTTGTTATTCATGTATGATATTTGTTATATGTATTAAATTTGAAAATGAAAACTTTTGAAAAATAATAAATAAGCAATTGATTCAATAATTTTCTTTAAAAAAAAAAAAAATTAAAATTTATTTTAATTATTATTCTTAATTAGAGTACATATTATCAATTTAAAAAATTTTTTTCTTACACACATTTACATATACTATGTATATATACTGAGATAAAAATAAATAATAATAATAATATGAAGAAGTATATTGTGGTTATATTAAAATTAGAAATTATGTGTTAACCATATACATCACATACATAGCCGGTGGTAATCATAAATAAAATTATTTAATCGAAAATATAAAAAAAAATATATAAAAAACTTAATAAGTAATAGCAATAAAATATTAATAAATAAATGAAAATTTGCTTGTATTTATAAAAAAAAAAGTTAGATATACATATAATAATATATATTATGTAAATTACGAAAACAAAAAAAAAAACAATTCGAAATATGCAGGGTGTTTCACAAGTAGATACTATCTGTTTGTCCGTTGAGAAGTCATGTCAACAAAAAAAAAACTATATTAAAGGGAGGGTCTATTTTGATTCCTCTTCTACCCATGAAATCACCCTGTGTAATATTTATATGCGTTTGTACATATGTATACATGAACTTTGTGTATGTGAAGGTATATTATATATTTCATTAAAAATCCGTTGCATTCAAATGAATTTGTTTGTAACATATTTGAAATTTTTCAAATATAATTTACATACATATGTACGTCATATTAACAGAAAATAATTTTTAATTAATACACTTTTTATTTAGCCGTTTTATTTGAAAAGTGATAGTCTTTTTTTACATGAATTATTTTGCAAGCATCTAAACTTTGATATCCCAAAGAATGAAAAAACAAAAATTATGGATTCTATGGAAATATGTAGTCTTCTATTGAATTTAATGGAGAATATGAATGTAAAATTCAAAATAAGGGATGTTCCAGAAATCAATTTTTTGCATTTTTAAGTGAAATTGTAATAAAATTATGTCATAATTTTTATATCGAAATAAAAAGCAGGGAATTCTGGAGCACCTCTTCACTATTGTCTAAAAATGAATCACTTTCAAATAAAATGACTCATATACACATGCGTAGTAAAAAGATAATAATAAAATGAAAGTAAATATATTTAAAAAAAAAATAGAATAATAAAAATTAAAATTAAATTATCATACAATAAGATTTTTAATAAGATGGACTTTTTTTTAAAGAATGTAGTATTATTAATATTTTAGCACTTTTTTCAGTTTTATCTCAAATAATTTATACGCATACATTACATTTATTTGGGCTTTAATATTTAAATATGTATTATTAACTTTATACATTATCCGTTATAATAGGAAACGTACATATGTACAACGTATGAATAACATATGTGTATGCGTGCATGTGTTTAAAGTAAATATATTAAGTCGTTTTATACATATTTGCAAGTATTTAATTAAATTTAAAAATTTAAAAATTTAAAAAATAATAATATTAATAATAATTTCCCTTTTTATAAAAGAAAAGAAATGAATAGAAATAAAATGAAATGAAAAAACAAAAACACTAAACTAATTTTCACTGCCATTTGGATATAATTTATGAGTGTATACTTTTTTTATATATTTTTTTTTTTAAATACAGAACAAGGGAAAAATTCAGTCTAAATGGTTTTCTTTATGAATTCCAGAATTATAAATGAGGTAAAATAAATAATAAAATAAAGTAAGGAAATTTTTTCTATTTTTTGTATATGTGTAAAATGATAGAAATTATTTTATAACAATTTTTAATCCTTTGTATTCGAGGATTTCGAAACGGAACCATTTAAAATTTGCAGATAAATTGGTGAGTTCCACTACCAAGATACGTAAATTTTTAATGGTTGTGTTTTAAAGCTCTCAAAATGTAAAGGATTGAATTAAATTTTAAACAAATGATTACTTTAACCAGTTTTTTTTTTCAATTATATATCTACAAATAAAAGTAAAAGAAGAAGTATAACGTAATTGTATTCATTAATAGAACTCCAATTTACTATAAATTATGAACTATGTATGTATCTATTTTATTTATTAATCGATACACCTCACTTAATTGCACACTCTTTTGAATATAGTTGGTGGAATTTATAAATATCAAATGATCATCAATGATAAATATTCAGCTACATATCTTAGTACACTGAATATTAACTGAATGAGGTTTTTTAATAATTTATAAATTCTACGATTATTCTCTGGAGGATTTAATAGAAGATTTTCCAATTTGAAATAATAATAACGAATAATAATAGTAATTGTAATAGAGGCGCAATTAAGTGAAGGCTATTGTATATTGTTTACTGTTTTTATTTCCATAATATTTTAACTGTCATGAGTATTTAGATATTAAGAATAAAGCAATTAATTAAAATGTAAAATTTTTATAAGTAATAAAATGAATTAATTATTAATGGTTTAACATAACACTATGTTATAATTTTTATTTGAACATAAAGGAAAAATAATAAGAAGAAAAAAATTATTAGTATATGATAATAAATGTAATCTTAGCTAGTCAGAAAGGCGGCCTTGTATTAAAAATATAACATAACATATAATTTCAAAATTAAATTATTAAAAAAAAAAAAAAAAAATTAAATCCTTTTTGTAAAAAATGAACACTGAGTTGGCCAAAAATCGAATTGAGCTTTACAATAAGTCTCAAAATTTAATTGATTGAAAAAGAAAAAAGTGTAATAAATCAAATAAAAAATAAACATGAATTCTATCTATGTATTTGATATTCTAAAAAAATAAAAAAAAATAAATAAAAGCTATAATTTACACGACAGAGTTATTAAATTGAACAAGAAAAAAAAAAATTCTTTTAAGATCACGATTTTTTCTCTACTGCAAACTTCATCATTCAAGAAAATTCTTTTTCTGGGACTTCTAGAGATGAGTAGAATTCATAAACGTTAAATGGTCATCATTTGTAATTATTCAGCATATCAAGATATGTAGCTGGATATTTGCAATTGCCGATCATTTGATGTTTATGATCTATCTGTATTTCTGTGTAATAAAAATAATGCCCAAAAATTTTAATAATAATAAAAATAATAATGATGTAGCAAATTAATGAACACACATTTCGAATTATAAAATATAGTGAAAATATCTGATCCCTTTTTTCTCAAAAATATTAACTGACATTTTTTCAAAATGTTTTTGTTTTCTTTGTTTTATCAATAATAGGTACGTTTAATAATGATGCCGATATCAAATGTATTATGTTATGGTATTAGCTGAATATTGTATCAAGTAATGAACTCACCCGATATCATATATCATTTTGTAATGAAGTTAAAAAGTTAAATTAAAATTAGTAAAAATTTTATAATTTAATTTTTGTGTAAATTTTTTGTTCATTAGAAAAATAAATATTCCTAAAAAAATATTTAAATAGTTCTAAATAAATATTTTAAATTATTTTACAGAATATTCAAATTTTAGATTTTCTATTTTAGAAAAAACCAAAACAAAATATATATAGTTGTATAAATAGATATGTATATCTGTGTACGAATGAAAATAAGGCTGAATATTATCAAATTAATAAAAAAAAAATCAAATAATATTTTTTACATAACATTTAAAAATAAACATTAACACAGATAACAATTGCGTTCGAATAACATAATTTATCTGATAATTCTCATTTGCACAGTTCTATTTGTTCTACTTAGTTAAGTTTTTTGTTTCTAATTAACAAACGTCCTTGGGTACGATATTCCTTAAAGGCAAATTCCTCTCACTTGCTGCGTGGAACTAATCAAAAAAGAACCGTGGAAGTGAGAATTACCAGTTAAATTATGACGTTCGAATGCAGTTAATTAAACAATGGAAATTTTTAATAATATTTTAATCATTTGAATCATTACAGTTTGCCCTTTATTTTTTATTTTTATTTATGTAATAAGCAATTAAGTTTGTTAAAATACGTATTAAAAGAAATTAGGAAAAAAAATTAAATTCGGTTAAGTTTTGTTTAAAAAAAAAGAGAAGATAAACAAAAAAATCAAAAAGAAATTTTCAAATTGAAAGTATCAGTAAATAGAAATTCATATGTATTTTACTTTTCTTTTAATTTTTATCTAGATTAAATTTTAATTATTTTTTTTTTGTTATGTTTAATTGGTACAAAATTTTTAAGACGAAATTAAGTCAAAAATTTGTATGATGAAAACACAAAATATTATAAATGAGAAAAAGGAGAAATGTAATAAAAATTTACAAGTGTTTGTATTTAAATTTGTTTTATTTTTAATCCCACACACACTTACTTAAAGAGTAAAATCATAAAACAGGACCATTATTAACTTCATTGGCGCAACAGTTCTATGTGAGCCAGGATCTAATTGCTATATATGACTTTTTTAAGACAATTTGGTAGAATTTATTAACATCAATTGAACGTTAATTGCAAATATTCAACTAAGCATCTTAATGTTTATGAATGTGAATAAACATTATTGGTGAATAAACTTATGTTTATTCATCATACATATGAATGTGCATCTACAGCTTAACGTGGATTACGGCTTATTGAATTTGTTAGAAAAACAGAATTTATTAACGTTTTACAATTTTTTTACGGGCTTTAGAATAATCTAAGCATTTCCGATTATCGTTGGGTTATGTATGTATATTATTAAATATGAACTTAAAATTTTATTTTCTGCTGTATGTATATACAGTAGCATAAAAGAGTACTTGCCAACTTGATATATATCAAGTATATGTATGTAGTTATGTATTCTCTTAAATAATGTAAAAATGACATACTTCCAAGAGAATGTGAAAGTAGATGAACAAATAGCCCTATTGAGATATTTTAAATATTTTAATTAAATTGGCAGAACTACTAGGACAAGACAATTAAAAATAATGCTTAATTTAATTGAAATTTATTTTAAAAACTTTTCATGTATACTTATGAAAATATTTAAAATCAGTTAATTTTTTTACCTTAAGACAAAATTATTTATTTATTTATTTTTATTAGTATTTTAATAACCACCAGGACGAGGTGGTGCCCCTCGCATCATACCAGGTGGTGGACCACGCATTGGTGGTGGCGCACCACGTCCTATACTTCCTGGCATTGGTGGCATTCCAGGTATCATACCTGGCGGTGGAGCACCCATCATTGGTCTCATTGCAGGAGGTGCTGCTACTTGTCCACCACGACCAACCGGTGCCATATGTTGCTGTGATGGACCGCCAACACCACGAACTGGTCCTTGGAGACCAGCAGGTACACTAGATACATTCGCCGGCATTCCTCGACCGACAGCACGTCCAATGCCAGGACCTGGTGCTGCTCCTGGTATTGGTACACGTGGTAAACCCTCTTCTGGTGGTGGTGGTCCTTCAACCGTTAATGAAACAATATTTTCACCTCTTAATAACACAAATCCAAGTACACGTTTCTCTTCGCGTTCTGGTAATTTATTGTTTTTTGGACGAATTTTTCGAAATTCTTCACAATCGCCTAATATTAAATTCATGTGTTTATCAAATGCTTTAAATGTACCAATAAACGTTCTTGAATCCTGTAAAACAATCCTAACCCTATAGTTAAGGTGTTGGATCATTTTATTATTTTTTCCAATAGTCTTAAATAAATAAAAATAAAGGAAAAACTTCATTAGATGCATAATTTAAAGGATAAACTGATGTTAATGGAATAATAATATTCAATAATATTTCCATTATTCAATCCTAATATTACAAATTTTTGATGCCGACATAACCTTATAATAGATACAGAAATAAATTATTTAAATAAGAAAAATTTAAACTTACCATTTTAAAAGATTTTTAAATTCCTTTAATTTAAAATAAATTAATTTTACTTTTAAAAAAAGAAAATTTAATTATAAAAAAATTCAGTTTACAAAAATTTATGTTCACTTTTCTAAATAAAAATAAACGAACGGCATACGTACGTACGCATACATGTATGCGATGTTCGAGTTCGATGTATATTGTATAATGTATATGTCGCTTATGTTTTATGTTGTATGTTGTGTTGTATTTGACAGTTCTGAATTATTTTTTATTCATTACAGTACCACAGTACGTACATTAGATCTTGCGTACATTAATGACAAAAATTATTACGACTGGAACAAAACGACACAACTGACAATTAGTTGACTGTGACTTCAGAGCAATTTAAGAGCTTCATTGATTCTGATTGAAATTTAAAATTCTAAATATTGCATGGTACTTGAGGTAATTGAGCAACCATAGTTAATTATAGTGTTGATACTGATACACCGCAACATTTAACTAAAGTGTTTAGTTTGTAATTAAAATCAAACCAAAATCATGGCACAGCGCCTATCGGTTAAATTAGTTAATTTTGACATTTTTCTGATGATTTTGTGTTTGTTTACATTTTAAACTTCACAATTGAAATTAATTCCATCATATATTTAATGTTTGACAAGAAGTTGTTGTATTTTGAAAGAAACATTCAAAAGATTTACCAATTTTATAATGACTATATTATGTTCCAAAAACATTATGGTTATGTTCCAAAAACATATGGTATGGTTACAATTGAAAAGATAAAAACAAATCATAAAGTACACAAGGAAATGTCAAATCTAAATCAGCTGAAATTGGTGTGTCACTATGTATTTTGGTCAAATATTGGAATGATGAGAATAAAAATTTTAGTGTGTCGATAGCATTGTGATGAAGATACCTTGCTTGTGTTAACACAACTTTAATTATGATATTGATCATACTCGCTCTAAATTTTGTCTGTACACAATACACAGTACACACTTGTTTAAGTTTGAATCGAACAAAACCAGAAATATCATTTTTTCTTTTTTAATTGTCAACATTTTTACTATTGTCAATGTCATTAAAAATTAAAATTGTCATAATAAGAAGAAGAGTGTGCGAAAGACAGAAGAAAAGAAGTAGAAAAGAGTAATCTTCATTCAAGAAAATTGTAAATTATAATTTTATTTACTGCTTTTAAAGTGTTTGTTTTTTGGTAAAAAAAAATAACATTAGTAATTTTGTTAGAAAAAAGGGTAAAAAAATAAAAATGTCGGCAGAAATAAAACCTGCCCCATGGAATGCAAATGATCGTTTTAGTACAACGAAAAAGCCAGAATTATTAAGTAAATTAGAAGGTAGCAGTGATGATGACGTTAATGCGGCTATTCTAATACCAGGCGAAAATGGAGTCATCAGTGTATCGGATGATAAGTGAGTAATATAATATGTACATATTATGGTTGTTTTTTTTTCTTTAAATCGAGCCATTAGGCATAAAATTAATAAGAACTGATAACGTTACTACATGTTCTTATGTACATGCGTGTATGTTTTAATTAACATTCAATTGATAAGCAATTATTGTATGTCTGCTAACAAGTCAATATGTTTTAGAAAAAATAAAATAATTTTTTTAAATATTTTGTTTTATCACTTAATGCTAAACAGGACAGTACGTGTATGGCTAAAACGAGATTCTGGCCAATACTGGCCAAGCATTTGTCAGCATATGCCATCAGGTTGTACATCACTAAATTATGTTGAGGAGACACGTCAAATATTTATCGGACAAGAAAATGGAACAGTATCACAATATACATTATCAGAAGATTGTAATAGAATTTCATTAATTAGAGATTATTTAGCACATCAGGCAAGAGTTACAGAAGTTGTTTATGCAAAAGCACAAGCATGGATATTATCTGTTGGTAAAGATAAAGTATTTTCATATCATTGTACTGAAACTGGTCGACGTTTGGGTGGTTACGTATTTGAAGCAGCATGTACGTCATTACAGTAAGTTTGAAATTAATACATATTGTAAAGTATTTTAACGAAGAATTTTAAGTTTACAATATACTCTGTTTATATTCTTTCTAAAGGTTTGATGCGCTCGCCAAATATGCTTTTATTGGTGATTATAGCGGACAAATAACAATGTTACGTATTGATGTTCAAGGTGTTCAATTAGTAACAACATTTAAAGGACATACTGGATCAATTAGATGTCTTAAATGGGTTGAAGGTCCACAATTATTATTTAGTGGATCATTTGATCAATCTGTAATCGTTTGGGATGTTGGTGGACGTCGTGGAACTGTATACGAGTTACAAGGTCACAAGTAAGTAAAATGCAATTTGTATTTTTCAATTTATTTATAATTGTATTTCTTTTCTTTTTCAAGTAACAAGGTTTCTGCATTAGCATATGCAAATCATACACAACAATTAATATCAGCTGGCGAAGATTCAGTTATTGTTTTCTGGGAAATGAATGCAATGCGTAAAGAAGTACCTGAATGGATTGAATCTGATACATGTCAATTGTGTTCAAGACCATTCTTTTGGAATTTACGTGCTATGATGGATCAAAGACAAATCGGTAAATTTTACTATTATTATAATTTTTCTCCTACGTAATTTTACATTTCTCTTTTATACATATAAAATTAATAAAGGAATACGTCAACATCATTGTCGTCATTGTGGTAAAGCAATTTGTGATAATTGTTCAACAAATCGCATTAATATACCAATAATGGGATTTGAATTTGATGTTAGAGTTTGTAATCCATGTTTCAAGCAATTACAAACAGTAGAGTAAGTTTTGTTTTGAAATAGATGGATATGATAAAGTTAAAATACTTTTTTTTTACAAATATTTTTAGACGACCATCATTAGCATCGTTCCATGATGCAAAACATTCGATAGTATCTATGGATTTAGATGAAGATCGGAAACGTTTATTAACTGTTGGGCAGGATCGTATTATTAAAATATGGGACTTATCATCAATTTGGGCCTAATATTCGGTTAAATCAAGTTCAATATTATTCTCATCATCATCATCAACAACTTTATCAACATCAATAAAACAAACAAAAATAAAAACAATAAATTCAGCTAAAGATATTTATAATATAAATACAAATAATTCCGAAATAATATTGAATTCAGAAATAATAACTAATAATACTACATCATGTTTATCAGATAGAGATCGTGTTGTATATTTTTTACAAGATAAGTAGAAAATTAATAGCAAAATTAAATGAACATAATAGTATTCATAAACATCAAATAATCATCACTTGCAAATATTATTGCACTGAATTAATCCAATTGACGATTATTTGATGTTTATAAATTCTGTCTTCGTTAGGTTTAAAATATTTTCAATCATATGTATATATATGATGATGTACGTACATATGGTTATTTTTCTATGAATAGGAATTGAATGAAATATGGTAGTTAGTCATATCGTGTATTGTTAAAACTTCTTTACAAATATTTTTTCTATATCGACTTTTTGTGTGTAGGTAAATTGATTATAATTTTTTGTTAAATTTATTAAAATGTATAATTATTTTTCATTTTTTTTTTTAAATTTAAAAACAATTTGAAAGAAATTTTTCGGAGATAAAAATTGTATATTTCTTACTATAAGAAAAATATTGTAGAACTGCGAAGATGTGATAAATTATGCAATTCGAAAATGCAAATAAAAAAATTTATATACAAAAAAATTACATACAAAGCGTTCTACATTTTTATACAAAATAATACGGTTGAATTTGCAACTTATTCTTATAAATTTATCAGTCGAGAACCTGTACATCGCAGATAATTTTTATTCTTTTTCTTTTTATCTTTTTAATTTAGTAATTACGTTAAAAAATATCTTAATTAAATTTTATTTTGATTTCAAATTATGTTGCCTTAAAATTTTCACAATGAAATACGTATAAAATTTTTCTATATATGTCTTTTAACTTTAATTAGAAAAGAATTGATTACGAAATAAAAAAATGAAATTATTCATAAATACATATTTTCTACTTTTGTAGTATTATTATTTTTGTTATTTGGATTCTTTTAAAATTGAAAATAAATTCACTTCTGAAAACATATGATGTAACTCAATTGTTTCGATAACTTTTGAGAATTTATTTCGATATAAAGATTTAAAAAAATTTAATTCAAATTTATATGCGGTATTGACTACAATCAAATCGATAAAAAAATATATATAAACGTAAAAATAATACCTAATGATACTAATAATGTAATATCATAATATATCTCATGCATAATTAAATGAATAAAAAAATAAAAATTCACATACATTATATTATTTTTAATATTTACTTTACTTTAGATACATATTTCATTCGTTATTATTATTATTATTATTATAAAATGTTATATATTTATAATATATTTGAATAAAATTAATTAAAATATTAGTACATTACAAATTGAATTGTTTATTATGCATATTTTAATTATTATATCATATTACATTTGTTTTATACATATATTATTTTTGATTTTGTGTCACTTATTCATATATTTTATAATTAATAGAATTAATAAAATTTAATAAACAATTAAATATATACATATATATACATATATGAACTTATATGGAAATAATTAAAAATTACAAAAAAAAAATATATATATATATACATATATGTATGTATATAATAGTAATAAGTAAACACATAGAGGTAAAAAAAAATATTTGTTACATGTATTAATAGTCGAATATCGCATTCTTCTTTTTTCCAAAATATTAAAACAAAAATATATAAAATACTAAACAGAAGAAAGGATTTACACATATATATGTATATGTATTATATGTGGAATATATGTAAATAAAAGAAATAAATAAAACAAACGATAGTTTCATTATTTTGTATTCGAATTCGAAGACAAATTTTAATAATGGAATGAGGTAGAGTATATCAGTTAGTGAACAGAGAAAAACTCATGAAGTTCATTAATTAAGATAGGTTGGCCACTTGCGTACAATGCCACTACACAAACTGCCTAGTGTAGTACGAGATAGAAATTGCACAAATCAAAGTATTATAAGTATTTGTAAAAGCTTGTGTACAAAGTAAAATGAAATTTTTTATTTCTTAAAAAAAATTCTAATAAATTATCAATGAATTCATATTTAATTTAAAGAACTTATGTGAACTATTAATTTAAACTTAAACTACTCATATAAATAGTTGAATAGTGTTAAAAAAAAATTGAATTACTTTTGTAATTTACTACGCTCATATAATATATTCCTATATACTATATCCACTTAGTGGACAACTTAAATTTTTCATTAGAAAATTTTCATTATTATCATTACAATAAATAGGACATGTAAATTTATCCTTAGATATACAAATTTGACCGTTAAATAATTGATCTGAATTACATGATAATATCGATTTTTTACCATCAATACAAAAGAAATAATTTCTACATTCAGATTCAATATCTATGAAAAATCCATTATTAGTATGATTGCATTCTGTTGTAGTACAATATTTTGGTATACAATTTAATTGTAAATGATTATCTTGATTTGGACATGTATATAAATTAGGACTTATACATTTTTGTCCATTAAAAATTTTACTACCACGACATGTTAATTGAGCTATTTTCTGTCCTTTATCACAGTAAACATAATTTCGACAATTTGATTTTAAATCCACATAATGTCCATCTGATTTTCCAATACAAATTGGATCAAAATGATTATTATTACATTTATTACCTCGTTTACATTTTGTTCCATCAAATATATGACCATCCTCACAAACATACATAATTTTATGTCCATTTGAACAATAATAATAGGATCTGCTGCAATTATCCTGATCATCTTTATAATATCCATCATTTTTAAATACACATGAATTTTCATTTATAGGACAATTATAACTAGTTTTTAAAACACAATTTTCACCATCAAATATTTTTTCATCTGAACATTTGTATTCCGTTTTAAATCCATTAAAGCAATAATAATATGTTTTACATTCGGATCCTTGATAGAATCCTTGAGATTTATTATCACAATCATTAGATTTAATCGGTATTTTACATTTTTGTCTTTCTATAAATTTTTCATAAATGCAATTATTTTCTTCTGGATCAAAATATTGTCCATTAGGGCATTCTTTAATTTCAACAGTTCTTCCTGACATACATCGAATATATGAATTACATCCTTGGATAGGATTTATATAGAAACCGTTAATTTTATTTTTACAAATATCATTTATACTATTCCAAACTGTTAAGGGACAACTAAAAAGTGGAGCTGGTACACACATTTTACCATTAAATATTGTATCACTACTACATTTTTGTCTTAACATGAATTTACCATTTTTACATATAATATATGAAGAACAATCTTTAGATATTGGATCTGAATAATATCCATCATTTTGATATTTACAATTATCATCTTCTATAGAATTTTCATCTATGGTACAATATGGCACTTGATTAGCTAAAATACATCCGTTAGATTCCGTTTTATAACGATATCCTTCGGGGCATGTTATTATATCAATAACTTGTTGTTCTTGACATATTAAATATTTAGTACAATCATCAATACCATAATTTCCATTTGATCGACCATAACAACGTTGATCACCTACAAATGGATAAGCAATTGCTGTTGTATGTGGTAATTCACACATTACCAAATCCTGATTAACACAAAGCTGTCCATTATGTAATTGAGATTGCGGACAATTATCTACGCTAATTACTCGACCAGAATGACAAGTAAATGATCGTCGGCATGCATGTGTTGTATCAGCATAAACACCATTTGTACGTCCAGTACAAATCGGTTCATAACAAATTTCTATGATTAAAAACCAAAAAACAAAAAAAAAAAAAATTGTAAGTAAGAACATACAAATTCATTTATGTACATACATGTACAGGCAGAAAAAAAAATAAAACTAACTACATTATGCTGTATTTCTTATGTTTCTAAGCTATTAATATTATGTGATGTTGATTACAGATATTATGTTAATATTCGTAATATTGTAATGAAAGTAATTTCGTGATATGATTACTCAATGATATTATATATGTATACTTGATACAAGTAACATAGAGAGGTACAGTGCAAAAAAAACTAAATAAAAAAAATGATAATAATAAAATAATAGTATCCACCTGGTTTTCTCGTACATGTTTGTGAATAAAAATGAAACATTGATCCTGGTCCACATTCTTTGAATTCACTATAATTTTGATTAACACATCTATAATAAGAGGTACAATAACTGCCTGGTTTTGCAAAGTAATACTCATCAATATTTGTACATTTGATTTTTATTTCATAACCGACGATGACGTATACTGCAATAAACGTGTATGGGCATTATAATTTTAAAAAAATGAAAAAAAAAATTACAATTAAATAATTTTAGTTTTTTTTTATTTTACATATACACAGTTGGATATCTACGTATGGATGTATATATACATATGCGTATATACATACACATATACATATATATAAAGATATCTATAAGATACAGCATATAGTGTATACTCTGTCCACTAATTACATATATGCACTTAAAGTCAGAGTGTTTCATGAGCAGCATTACCATAATTTTTAAAGTTCTCATACAATATATGAGACGAAATTTTTATAAGGTCTTAATTACATCATAAAATTAGTGGACGGAATATACATAGATATGCTTTGATGTTATATTGTATCTTTACTAGATTATATTAAAATTACCTGCAATTAAATAGATGAAAATTAAAGTAGAAAACATTTTTTGTATTTTGAAAAAATTATAATTAATAAATTTAAAAATGTAACGTATTTTTTTTTTCAAATTTTAATTGTCGTTTATTTTATATTAATTTTATTTAATTAAATTACTAATTAACACTATATTATCAAAATGTTATAATTTAACATAAATTTCGTAAAAATTACACAAAAAACAAGAGAACATTAAGATACGACATATATGGGATTATGTAATTTATTTAAACCATTTTCTTGTTTGTTTTTTTTAAATTCACTATTTTATATTGTTTATTTTGAATTTTGTTTTTTGTTTTTAGTATTTGCAATGTTTTGTACATCATCATACACGTTAGAATGTTCATTCATTTAGATTTATTTTGTACAAAATGTATAGATTTATAAACACTTTGTTTATTTGCATATATTCATGTTGTAATGTTGTTGTAGTAACATATTCTCGTCTTGTGTAATATATGTATTATATATATATAACTAACATATGTATGTATGTGTCTATTTATAGATACATATTTATGTTCAAATAAATGAAAATCATAATTATTTAGAAAGAGAACGGTGACCTTTCACTTTATTGACCTTAAAAAATATTCTGTCTATCACTACAATACATATACACTTTTATTATAGAGACACACATTTAATTTAATTATTATTAGAAATCTAATAATCAATTCAATCAATTTTATACTATAAATTTCGATATTAGCTATAATTAATTTTTTTTCAGTATAGTCAAATCAAAGGTAAAAAAAAAGCGAATTTATTGCAAATTTAATGCAAAAGAATGCGAAGAAGCATCTATTTAATAAACAGGTGACTATTTAAAATATCGGTAAAAAATGAACTTAAATATCAATATTGGTTATATTTCTAATTTTTAAAATTAAATGTGTGCCATTGATATTAACACTTTATTTATAAACAATGTAAACAAAATTGTAAGTATGTTTCAATATTCTATATCCGCTTTAAAATGTTTTTATGATAAATATGCTTTTTTTTCACAACTAATTTTGTTTTTGTTTTATTTATTTATTTATCATTATTTATTATTATTTATTTTTTTTTTTAATTATCTTATTAAAACATATTTATTTTTTTTTTATAACTTAAATACATAATTTATATTTAATATACACTTTTATTTTTTATTTATTTATTAATATTTTGACTTGTATAATCGTTTCTGTTAATGAACTATACTCGTATTATGAGAACATCATGATATTGTGTCGTAGCGTAGTACTAGTATACAATATACTATATTATAGATAAACGTACATACGAGTATAATAATTATTTTATATGTACATATATTTGATATTATATGATCACAAATTATATACGGGTTTCATCGTTTGTTTTGAAAAATATTTGAACTTAAAATGAATATGTATGTACATACATACGTATCTTTTACTCTATTGATAATATTTAATTTTATTGATTATTAAAAATTATTATTATTTTTTTTATAAATTAAAAATTTATATTTTATTTAAAATTTCAAAGTTTAACCGATTTTTATTAATTTAATTTTATTTTAGCGCCATTTATATATGTATGTACGTATATATAACTAAAATTTTAATTTATTCAAAAAATAAAAATAATAATATACAGAATAAATAAACATATAAACAGTTTAAAATCACGATAATGAATGAATATTTATTGAGAAAATCTCATGTTTTTATAGTAGAAGCAAACTAAACAAAAAAAAAATAAAAAAAATAAAAAATAAATAAATATCTTGTATAATACATACATATATGTATGTGTGTATGTATGTATAGAGGCTAATGTTGTATGTAAAAAATTTTAACTGATCAGTTATAATCAAAATGTACATATACATGTGTAAACATGTGCATGTAAATATGCTGTATATAAATTCTTAATGAAATTTTTACAAAAATAATACTAGTTTTATTAATGCTTATTGATTATAATAATATGAAAACAAATCAATATGATTATTTTATACAACCAGAATAATTTCGCTTATCGAGTGGTGTTTTCATATTGTACATTGAAAATGTACCTATTAATTGTATTTCTAGCTCTGTTAATGTTATTTAGTATTAAGAAAATATTCAATTTTACTAAAGCTATACTGATCTTCCGGAGGAATTTCAATTCAAGATCCGGTCATGAATTTATTCAAATATTTGATATTCTATGATACATGCAAAGGCAATGATCGATATACATTACTTGTGATCTCGATATACACGTGAATGTACACATTGCATAAAAGAATTTATACTTTTCAATTTTTGAAGCATTATCACCTGCATTTTAAATGGATGCTTCTTTAAATGCATTTGCATTCAATTTGATTAAAATTTTCTTTTACTTTCATTCTATGATCGTTAATTTTCTGTATTTTTATGTTTCATAAGAATACATTTTTGAAAGATCTAGATTCAGGATATAAGAAAGCTAAAAACAAAAGATTAGAGAGTTCATGCTATACAGATAGAACCATCTGCGTAGGAATGTCCTTGAACGGGTTAAGACTTATATCAAGTTGTAGCACAGTTGTTGAATTTGAAAAAGGATAAAAATATATTTCACATATTTAGATTATGTTAAAAAAATGGACATTAAAATACGGTCAGAAAGTATAAAGTTTAATTTAATTCAGAAAATTTAGAAAATTCAGAAGATTTAGAAAGTCTTGGAAATTCAGAAAATTTTGTACAAAAATTAACTTTCAAAAATTAATTTCTTTTTAATTACTTTTATACAAAAATTAAGTTTAGTCTCTACTTTGACAAACTCAGTGGTTTTATATATTACGTATTGTACGAGTAATACACATACTTGTAAAAGAGGAAGGATCATGTAAAGATCTTTTGCCAGAATTATTTAAAAGAACATTCATGACTTTATATTCACTTCTGTAGGTATTTATTAAAACATAAATATATTTTAGTGTTACATTCTTAAATCGATCTAAAATTCTAACGTTTTTTGTTGTTGTTGTTGTTGATATTTAGAAAATATTAATGTAGATATACATATGTATGTATGTATGTATATATTTACTTAAATATTGAATAAGTTATTGTATGAACATAAGTATATATACGTATGTATGAACATGTATGTGTACATACTTTGATATATGTTAAACCATTTCGATTAGTCAACAATTTGTTGTAATTATTATTCTTGTCATATAATTGTATAATATACATATAATAAGTGGCTATTTGAAATTAAATTGAATTCAATTAATTAAAGCAATATAAATCTGAAATGACAATAAAAAACAAAGAGAAAAAAAAAACATTTATTTTCTCATGTTCATCATTAAATCTTATTCACACTTTAATGCCTATGTATTGTATTTAAAATTTTTTAAATTCCGTTTTATAGTACACATGCAAGATGCATATAAACGTAATAATATAAATATTCTTTTTCTTGTTTTTTTTTTTTTTTGTTAAAAATGCAATACATATAAAAAATTAATTAATTTAAATTTATACTTAAACTTATTCATACACAATTAAGTAAAAGATGCCACGGAAATGTATGTATGTATGTAATGACATTGTAACTATCTACTGTCTCTATGATAGTGTTTACATATAAAATAAATTTTATATTATTTTAGTTCCGGCTTCCTTACATTTTATTTATTTTTTATACAGTTACAAATTTACAGATGTTAAAGCATGTAAGAAAACATGTATTATGTACTATTTATTTTTTATATTAATGTGATACTAAAATGATATAACTACGAATCGCGTATATGTACGTGCATATACATACATACATAGGTATAAGTACGTGTAATAGAAACAAATAAAAAATGTTTATAATTTTTATTATCAGAATTATACAATTCTGTAATATTTGACATTTGTATATAAACATAACAATTGAATTAAACGAATAAAATAAAAAATGAATAAAAGTAAAAAAATTTCTTACAACCTTTTAACATTTAGTTATTTTTGCAATTTACATAAAGAAAATCCTATGATCCTTCGATTTGAACTGTTAGGCTTTATATTTGGACTTTGTAGTTAAATTTTCAAAATGAATTATTTCATGAATTTTCATGTGTTCATTTTCAAAATTCAATTTAAACAAAAACGTTATGTTTATTTTTTGAACATAGTCATGTACGTGTATTCTAATGAAATATAAAAATTGTTGTTGTTTTCGTTTTTAAAATAATTTAAAAAAAAAAGAAAAAAAAAAGGAAATTGGCAATCCAAGAATGGAAGGAAATATAAAAGACGAATAAATGTAAAAGAAAGCGAAAAATCATCCATTTAAAATACAGGTGAATATTATTTAAAAATGTCGTATAAAAATTTAATGTGTCTTAAGTTCAATGTCAAACAATGTTTTTTTTTTTTCATAATTTCAATATAATTATTATTATTTATTTAATTATTTAGAAAAATTCTTATACATAGTATTTATTAGTTCCGGCTTCAAAAACCGTAATAAAATATAAACTCTTTTTATAATACATACTTTGTTTTATTAATTAACTATTGTATACTAATGACAAAACAAAAAGTATTAAAATAAAAATTCTTTTCTATTTCGCATTTGTATAAATTTATTTAAAAAATCAAGAAAGATAAAATAAACAAAAATCTAATTTTGGGTTATTTTTATTTTTATAATATTCCTATATAAAATATTTCTATGATAATTTTAAGAATTCTTATCACATAAATACAAATTGAGCATATTTAAAGAGATCCGTTTATGTTTCATAATATGTAGTACAGGGAGATAGCATACTATGTGTATTTTATATGTACATACATACATACATACTCATATATGTATGAACATGTGTACATGTCATGTTATCATTTTTATCATCAGCTATTAAAAAAAATAAAAATCACAATCGTATCGATTATTATTTATCATTATAAACCAATATAGACGGTTACATATTCGTATTGTACATACATACATATATTAACATATGTATTTAAATTCATAGCCAAACTACTGATCAAATACACTATCTTGGTCTTTATAACATAGAATCCGTATGTATCTTTTTTCTTTTTAAACATATATGATAACAAAAAAAAAACTAATAATAAACAAAAATTATATACGTGGTGTTCCAGAATAAATGTCACAAGCTATATTTTTCTTGAAATTCAAACTTTTCCTTGGAAAAAAAATCCGTTTAGACTTTTTCTTTAAATTCATCTCTTCTCAGATATAAGGGATTGAAAATTTTCAGACAAATGATTTATTTGACATCATATATTGGAGTATATCTTTTGAACCACCTTGTATTCCTGAATTACCATTCATATTCTTAGCATGATTTTTATCACATCTTGATTTATTAATCGATCAAGAATATAAGATATACGTACATATGTGTTGTGTTGTGATTATGGTGATGTTTTGCATTTTAAAAGGATGAAAGAAAAGGATCCAAATAACAAAAAAAAATTTTTATTTTTCAATTTTACAAGTTATAGCTGACAGGTATGATATTTTTTATAATGATTTTAAAGACCACCTCCTATTTAAATGGATCACAGAGATAAGTAGTATTTAAATAAATTATACAATAATTATGTGGGAATGTTGTAGATATGAGTAATTATATATTTTCAATATCATCGTTTGATTTTTCCGAATTTCAAGTGTGCATACAGGGTGATAGGCTACAGTATGTAAACGATCAAATATTACAAATATTTACGATAAGGTAAAAGTTGATTTAAATAAAATAATTGAAAAACTTTCGAATCAATAAGTCTGATTTATAGCCCTTAATAACCATCTAATATCGATAATCTAATATCATATGGGATCAAATGGCAACTGGAGAGTTAGAACACTGCAACCAATAAAGATCTATTTATTCAGTTACTAATTAATTATGTAGATCTGTAGTTCCGTTGCTTCAGAGTGCCAACAGCCTGTAGAAGTTTATGAGCTCGTCAAGAAATCCCATTCTAAGCACATAGTACAGGAACATAAGCACCAAATAGGGCTCTTTTATTTCAGACAAGTGCATAGCAGTCGGTATGATAATATGCAAGGGAGTTTTTTCATCTCTCAAGTATATCCTGCAAAAGGGATTCTCAACTCCATCCATTCTGTTCATGTGTTACAATATTTGTTTAACATTTTAGTCATTACTGTCGATATAATATTTCGATGGTATATTGTTTTAAGTGTTGGCGTCGCAATGTCTGCTTGTATTTTGAATAATTTTATATTTTTAATATAAAAAAAAAAATTAAGAAGAGAAATCATGATTTCTTTTTTTTTTGGTTCCCATTGTTTGTTTTTTCGTTTATATTATACTACCTTTTTTTTTTAATGACTAAAACAAGATATTTATTCACAATAAGAACATCTGCTTAAAAAAGATTTCTGTGAAATTTTTAATATTTATTTTTATTATATTTCTAGAAAACAATGATTTGAAAATTTATTGATATGTTGCGCAAAATAAAATTTTCTTTTTATAATTTTATTATTTATTTATTTATTTTTTTTTTTTAAATTTGTTGAAATTTAAGAATACCATTAGTTAACTATATATAATTTATGCATATGTCAATATGATCTTTGGTTCATTTGATGTGTGTGTGATTTTAAAATCTATTATAATGTGAGAAAACGAGTTGAACAAATACGAAAAAAAGGAGAAAAATTTTATATGCCAACCTATGTAGGTGTAAATAAAATAAAATTTATAGTTAATATAATTTTTCATTTTATGTTATAAATTATGTTTGTATAGACGTATTTGTATGCATTGTGATATTTATAAATATCATTTAATAGAATAAAAGAGATGATTCGTATTTTATTTAAATTATTTGTATTTGCATAAATTTGTTCCGGTCCAGGCATCTTTTTTCTATAGAATATACATACATACATATATATGTGTATCAGTGCATACAGTATAGATATGAAGTTTCACAAAAATATGGAAGCAAACTATACTAAATTAAGAAAAAAAAAATCTTTACATTGCGATATTCAAAATTTATTTATTTTAAATAATAAAAATTATTCGATTTTTGTTTAGTGGCGGAGAATAGAGTTAGACAATGACGGTGTTCTGGAGACTCCACGCTCTTTGATGCAACAAAGGATTTCAATAATAATAATCCTCTTATCACTGCCACCCAGATATAGGGCGTATTATTGGAATATTAGAATAGGCGAATCATTTATGAAACATAAACATGTTTATTGCTCAGTTAGCATTCAAGGATTTAATTATATCCTGTCAATAGCACATAGAAAAGTATTCTACAGAAGATCATGTCTCGAAAAAGTTGTAAAGTTGATGATGATGATATACAAGTCGTGATGTTTGGTTTGATTGTAAGAATTTCATTGAACAATAATATTGAAGACAGCATTTTCCATATTTTCTTCTGGTTTTTTATTTTATTAGAATGGTTTATCTCTCTATCAAGACTGTCATGATCCATTTAAATTGGTTGTTATCAAATGGATATAATTAATTATTTACATACAGATTTTTACAAATTTGTAACCACTATTATATGATTCACGTGTTTAAAAAAAATGTATACTTGAACAAAATCTTCACATAAACAGAGTAAATAAAACATTATTTGATCTATGTATATATATCTATTATGGTAATAATTTTAATTTAATTTATAACCGTTTTAAAATTAACGACATTTTTTTTAAACTTCATGGGTTTCGAACCAATTTGCAGTGACTTCAGAAAAATTATAACAGAGGGAATTATATGTGATATTTTATTTATTTCAAATTGTATTATAAACAAATAACTGATATTTTATTTAAAGTGATCATTTTATGGATATTTCTCCTTTCAGATGAATTCTTTAGAAAAAGGACTTTTTTTTGTTTTATTTATAATAAACTTGTTTGCATTAATTACCGAAAATTATATGAAAAGAATTGCTTCAAACTTTAAGCTTAAATGATATATACGTAAATTGATGCCAATTTCATAATTATGATCAAAATGACAGGTAAAAACCAAAACCAAAACAAAAAAAAAATGTTCTATTGCTTAATAATATAGTGTTGTACAATACATAAGCACAAAACAAAAATGTAAACAAATCACCTACACATTTCCAATGATCTCTCAATTTTGATTAAATAAGTCTCTCTGAACAATAGGTGTGTACATACGTAAACGCCAATTCTCATTTCATGTTAAAGATTCAAATGGTTCCGGTTAATGATCATATCAGCGTTGCCAATTTCAAATTTGATTATTTCTCACTTGGAACTTCAAATTCCTCATTTTTCCACACTATTCCTCAAAATAGAAAAATGTAAAGTAGAAAATCGTAATTTGAAGAACAAAAAAAAAAGTGAACTTAAAGTTATTCCAATATGTTTTACTCATTTCCACAATTTTTTCAAAAATGCTTCAACAGTGCTGGTTTTCAATTCATTTTTAAAACTTGTTAGAACTTTGTAGTAAATAATTTGAATTTTATAAATTTCTCAAGACATTCCTCAAAAATATTAAAAATCTTCAAATTTTGAGGAATTCCTCAACGATTGGCAACGCTGGATCATATGAATATGTTATATGATTACGAATGAGATTTTTTTTCAGTTCTCATTTAGCTCAAATTACTCAAATCTTCTGTTAATAAGTGTTAGTTTACCAGTTACCTGAATGATACCTGACCTGCGAGTTAATATGTATTTAAATTAGGTAAGATATATTGTACAACATTCAAACATTTTTATTCGAATATTGAATTGGTATAGTAAAATGTCTGTGGCTGTATGCTTCTTTTTGTACGATTTTGAATACTATCGTATGATAGTTAATACCAAAGCCTTACATCTAATTTTGATACTACAAACCTTGGAAATCTAATGTTTCATCTCGTATAGCTTAAATACCAAGAAAATTTCAAATTTCAAAAGTTATAAAATAAGAAATATTTCACTAGTATGGATACAATATCAACATAATATTTATGATTTTAATAAATTTTATTACCATCTATTTTATAAATACTAGCACGAATAACAAATACAAAACCAATAAAGTCATATGGGTCAAATCAATTCTATACATCTATACTATGGACTCCGATACTATATGTAGCTACTAGTTAGTACAATATTTATACATACATAGCTAGAAAAACCGGGTAGATAAGATTGTGAAAAATTAATTGTGTAAAACAGGACGTAGATGACAAAAATGGACTAAAACTGATGACACAGGATACTCGGACCCGTCCTGGGTTGGTTGGTATCAATATTAGAAGAGATATTCATGATTTCTATGTAATTTAGATGTGTGCCATTGGTATAATCATTTTTCACAATTATAATATACTCTGTAAACAGGTGATTTCAATTTAATGTGTTTGTGTACATATATAAGTACATAATAAAATTGAGGTGTATTTTACCATTTTTTCATAACAATATAATTTTCTCAATGTATTTGATTATGACACGCAAGCTGTTTTGTTGTACCTACTAAGTTACCTGTCTGCATATTCTCATTTACAGTATATTTAAAACTTGTCCAAATCAACTGTATTCTGACTCTTCTCAAGTTGGACTCGGACGGAAATTATTTATTTTATTGTTGTTTTTTTTTTTCATTATTTTATTTAAAAAAAGAGTTTTTGAAGACGAATAATAATATCGTTACATACCAGTTTTCTTTTGACTTTAACTGAGTTCAAACGTTATTTTAATAATTTAATACTTATATATTTTACAAATATACATATGTACATATGTAGTCGGGAGTTATTCAATTTATATATGTATCTTAGCGTATAATATAAATAGCATAAAATGAATATTTGCTTTAATAGATGGACATATGTATATTTACACATTCAACTCTTCTTCATCACGGATTAGTATTACCTACATTTAAAAGATTCTTGCAATTATCAACCATTTTGGAATACGTGGAAGGGTGAAAGAAGTGATTTTATTTATTTATTTATTTTTTTTTTTTTTCAATTAAATTAAATTAAAAATTTTATTTTTTCTTTATATAAATAAATTAAAAAATTAATTTCATGTGAAAACAAAAAGAAAAATTTTCAATTTATGTTTTGTTTCTCATTCAATGCAATAAAATGCATTTGTCCAAAGGTTTAAAAAAAAAATTTTTTTTTCAAATGAATATCTTTTGAAGTGAAAAATATTTTGTGCGTGGAAAAAAGTGCTGGTTCTGAATCTATGTCTAGATGAATAATAATTATATATGTTTGTTTGTGTATATGTGTGTGTTTGTGAAAAAAGTCCATTCACCCTTGTGCACTTTTTAATTCATTTTGGTATATATTGCATTTGAAGTTGAAGATATATAGGTTCATATATGTACGTATGTGGAGTACAAAAGCAAATAATCCAGTTTATACTAGACCAATTAAAAAATGGATAATTTAAATGGATTACATATTCTTGATGAGCGGCTCAATTAACACAACAAGGATAACGAAAAATATTTGAAAATTCTAACATATAACATATGTACATGTACATACATATATTTTTTTTTAAATTTGGAATAAATCAAAATAATTAACATTTTAATTATTAATTAAATTGGTGAAATATTTAGTGCTCTTAAGAATTTCTTATTCGTTTTTTGTGTTAAACAAGTCAACACAGGTATTTTTTCTTTAAATTTTTTTCTATTTACTTGCATGACTAATTTTACTTTTAGATCTTGTTTAGATTAACTGTAATTTTCATAAAGCTTTTTACCTTGTTTTAACAGAAAATTAAAAAGTACATATGTACCTACATGACTAAAGAGACGATATTTTATTTTTGTTTTTAATTTATTTTATTTTTTTTTAAATTTATGTTGATTGTGTGCGTATGGTTTGTCTTCCAAAATCTTAAAAAAAAAGATGCATAACAATGAACAAAAGTATATATGATTACATTGAAAAGAATGTGAAATTTTTATTATCTTTTTTATTCGTATGGTATTAAATTTATAAATATAGGTGCACGATATAGAATATACATATGTTGTGCTTTTCCTTCAGTGGCGTATCTATATGAAATTTAAAAAAAAAAAAAAATAATAATAAAATAGAAAAGATACACACATTTTTCATTTAAATATGCATGGTATGTAAATCAGTCACGGAACTACCATATAATAAAACCCCACAATGTAGATGGGTTTAATCTAAATATAGGGTCCTTGTTACGGGAAGTAAGATTAAACCTTTTCCTTAACCTGAGTATAAGATGAGTCTACAGACAGGTTGTTAATTGTGTGTTACAAACAAAGAAACGTTGTCAAGGCGATAAACTTAAAAATATTTTAACTTCTATTTCATGAAAATTGATAAATTCATAAGGCATTATGTAAGAACATTAGACTGAAATAAAAAAACTTGACGGAAATGCATTGTAAGGTTTGATCCTCTTTAACGAGGCATCTATACAATGTAGTTACCTATATTAAGGAGGTCTAAAATTACCTATATTTTGCGAGCGACTAAAAATTTGTTATTCCGTCACTGATGTCAATTATTTTGTATATTCAAAAATCAAAATTTATATTTATTCAGTGTGCGTGCGTAATCCTGTTTTTATCCTGTTCAAAAACAAAAATCACAGAATACTCATCTAAGTTTACTAAAATTGTTCTTTTCATTAATTTTTCCTCTTTCATTTAACCTCTTTCATAAAGGTTTTTGGTTAATTTTGAATTTAATTAGAAATTTAAAATTTAAATTTTACAAATATTTAGCTATGATTTGCAAATATAAGAATGAGTGGTAAAATATGCACACATATGTCAATGTGTACATTCTTTGCTTTATTCAACGTCGTCACTGAACTTTATCTTGTAGGTTTTTCAAAACATGTTAACAAGTAACATGTATGGCTTTCTTAATATATAGTATATAAGGTATATGTGTATATTGCACGTAAATACTAAATTTATGTATGTAGGTAAAATATTTTCTTATTCATATTTTTATAAAAGTTTCTTGTTCATATATGTACGTACGAATGTATAAATGAGCATTTTATACATATATATGGGATGGTACACATACACATATGTTTGTGTTTACTATAGTTTGTATATGAATTCTACTTTTTATTAGTTTTCCACAACATGTTTTCACGTTTGTTTTAAATCAAAGAAATGAAATGAAGAAAATTTCAAATGTATGTATGTACGTTTAAACTTTTAAACAGAAAAATGTACGTACCTATATAACACACATAAAAGCATATACCTACATAAGTATGTGGGTATATTTATGTAATTATAGTATATATGTATGTATACATATGTACACATATATCTATATTTATATGCACCCAAAAGGAAAAGCCATAATTTTTAACTTATAAGAACAATTTAATGTCTATTTATACGATAGGCCGGTATTCGAATACAAACTAAATAGTATACACATATGTATGTATGTATGAATATAAAACAGCTAGACATTTATTTCTATATATACATACAAAATATAATAATTATAAATGCACACATGCATACATATATGATACGTTTGAAAAATATGTGCATACATGGGTTATACGGCTAGCACATATGTATATACATAAATATCATTATATACCTGTCAAGGGTGTTATTTGTATGTGTATCTTGCGTGTTTTGCTTGGTTTGTTGACGACAGACATTTTACGTTTTTTAAATTTTTTGTTAATGTATTGGCTGCTGTAATTGTCGTTATCGTTATAATTCTAATTCTTGAATTAATTTAAGAAACCAAATATTAAATAAATGTTATTTTGTTTTATTTTATATAAATTAATAAGGATAATGATAAGAGATTGCATCCTTAATTTTAATAAAAATTTGTAATTTTCTTGTGAACATATGTATGTATGTTTTGTATCTGTGTTTGCAAAATATATAATAAATGAATTTTTTGTGTAAGTACGACTGTACTAATTAATACTCATCTTGTTGAAAGTTAAACTGATTACCACTTTAATTTGTCCAATATCCTATACATATGTATGGATATGTGTGCCAAGCCAATACATATAAGTTTATGATTTATAAATAAATGTAGGTAAAACTTTATGAATTATTAATTTATACACATATGTGAATATAAATATATATTTATGTATATAAAAAAATGCATATTTTTCAAATTGATTTTTACACCTGAAGGTTAAACACGTGATGAGAGATATTAAATTAAAAAGAAGGACCGTTCGGAAGCATTCTTAGGTATTTCGGTCTAAACATTGTTTATTTGAACTTGAATGTTCAAATATAAGGTACGCACCTATCTAATATAATAACTATACAAATGTATTTAAGAAAAAAAAACGTTTTAAAATTATTTTGTCGTTCCAATATGAATTCGTACATGATACTTTGTTGATACACTGTTGTTATAAAATCCTCACAGAATTCATGTAATGCATAAAGAGGTCATGGATTTGATGATTTTGCATAAAACGCGTCTTAAAGTGTTCTATACTCTGGAAAAAAAAAGAACAAAAAGGTCATTATACTTTGTCCACTAATATTGTGCACTTAAGGTCCAATGGGATACATAATACATAATGTCTTTTTTCTTCTCTCATAATTTCTAATTAAACTGTTTCACGAGCAGTTTTACCACAATTCACAAAGCTTTTATTCTATATCAGATGAATTTTTTGAATATCAATACATAGTAATGTAAAATGGTATCACTTTAAGTAATCGCCATAAGACCTTAAGTGCATAATATTAGTAGACAGAGTATAGAAGTTTTAAAAAAAATTTAAACTCTTTTTTAATTTTGTACTTCTCTACCTGGGATGGTTTAAGATATTGTTTAATTAATAAGACTTTCGTACATGAATAGTTCGAAAGATTAAAGATTAAGCCAGAATTTACTTGACGCAGAGTAAGGATTGACCGGACGTAAAAAGAAAGGCCTTTCCAATAGTTTTCATATCTTATCAATTATTTTAACATTATACATATGTATATTTAAGTAATGTTCATAAGTACTTACTTTATTTTGTATGGCAATTGTTATTTCGTGATTACATCTTTCTTATTCGTAATTATGTTGTCTAATTACATTACTTGTTAAATTCAATGTAAATTTCAAGTTTCGCAATCTGTTTTGCAAGTGGTATAAGGATTTCCACGTGCTTGATTAGAAAAAACAAAATGAAGCCAAGGTAAATGAAGCTTTTTGTTTTCAATTTTAATGTGATTATAATTGTTCACAAAGCAAGTACTTATGTACATACATGCTGTAATAATATTAATGGTATGCATTAATAAGAAATAGTCTTGAGAAGTATAAAACTCATAAAGAGTAAATATTGAAATTATGAACTAAATTCGAGACAAAAAAAAATTAAAAAAATATAAATTGAAAATATGTACAATAATATATTTACTTTCAGTAAGAACCATGAATATTGACCACCTACTTTTACGGTGTACAGAATTTTTACCAACTTTCACAAATGTCTAACTTATAAAGAGGGTGGTATTTTCGAAATTGAATTTCTAAGACTTATAGGTTATTTGAAAATATTTTGTACTGAATTTTTTTTCGTGTCTTTATGCATTGTGTAAATTTCACAGGTGGTCAATATATAAGAAGGCCAACTTAATAGGTTTCACTGTTTGAACAATATAATTAAAATGCAATACAAGTAAATCCATATTGACTTATTGAAGATAAAAAAAGGCTTATTTTAAAGTTTTCTAACAAATATTTTTAAAAATATAGCTAAAAATTTAAATCAATAATTAAATATTTCTTGTTATCCTTTTTGATAAGAGGACAAAAATCTTAATGCATAAGAAAGAAAAACAAAATTATAGATACAATATAATAATTTTGTATCATAAATAAATACAGATGATTTTTAATCGTTGATGATAAAAAATAGTTGGTCATACATTTATAGATTTTTGTAGTTGTTATTAATTCATGGATGGACTCGTGCCGCCACACAGTTTTTCACTTGATCAACAGTGTGGAACTATATGTAGTTATACTTATAGATTGGTGGATTTTAAATTAGTTTTATTTTCTTTAAATTATTCACAAGTATCAGGAATTTTGTGTGTTTTATATCTATACGATTTGTACTAGTGATATAAGGAAACAATAGAGTTATAAACAAAACGTTATGTATACATGTATACAGGCGTACAAAAAACATAAATTTATGTAGTAGAACAGTAGAACATTATGTAGATATGTAACTTTACCAGGTAACTATAACCTATAACTATACAAAATATTATAATATGTGTGTATATACCAAATACAGATGATCACTACAGTGAAGGTGGTAGAGTGCGTTTACTTTGTTTTATCATTTATCAACATATTCCATTCCACACATTTCCTTTGCCTTGTCTTGTCTTTTCACCTGTGTATATTTAATATTCTCACGGCATTGTCGGTAACTTCCATATGCCTCTTTCTGGGCCTTCCTCATTTTCCTTCTCCATTAGGGACATTGTACGAAACAGCTTCACGATGTAGTATCACCCTGTTAAATTTTTATTGGTTGATCACACAAACAAAGTATATGTATTCATGTACGTATTTGTTAGAAATGTTTAACATATTGTACGTATTTATGTTAGAATGTGTGTTACAGTAAATTATATAGTGTTTCATATTTCCGGTAAAGATATTATTTATTTAATTCGAGTAGAAATTAAAATAAAATATCTCACCTATAACTTTCATTGTTTTTTACATTTATTTGGCAATGCAATTTGGTATGGAGTTGTATTTTATGGTCAAATTATTTACATATATCATCGTCATCATTGAAGCAATAGTTCGGCGTGAGCCAGGGCCTAATCACTGTAATGTGGTTTTTCATTATAATTCTGTCAAATATAATGCCCTATAGTTTCTTTCCATATAGGATTTAAAATAAATGTGGCTCTAATGAGCCACTGAGTTCTCAAATTATGTACATATGTATGTACAGTACAAAATGGAAATACTACTATGTCTTTCGGTTTTTACAAATTCTTTTTTTTTTTAAATTTTCTTTTATGGATATATTTTTGAGCACACGTGTGTTTGGCTTAAACGTTTTTTATTTTATGTATACTAAAAGCCATTCAATGTTTATAGTTATAAATGATTCATAAAAAAAAAAAATGAAAATTTAAATAATATTTAAAACCTGTTATAACAAAATATTCTTGCTGATTCTATCTTTATAGATTTCTATCTTTGAAACCGATAAAATGATGTTGAATAAAAATTTTAAATTAAAAAAGAATTCAGTTAAATACCTGTAAAGTAGAAAATTTTCAAAATTTTTTCCAGCAAATTATTTAACGTGGCTTCTCTCTTAAGAATCATCCTGTTTTCAGTTGACTTTACAAATTTCAGTTAATATCATATTGATTTAATTAAGTCCCAATAATTGTCCAAAGTAAAGAAAGTAAAGAATGCGTAAAATTAAAAAAAAAAAAATTATTGAGACATTATATTTTATCTATGAATACGTTCCGTACTTTTTAATTTTTCATTTTTATACATTATGTTAGGTGTAACGAAAGTTTTGTTTTTTTGACTTCTCCAGTATTTAGATTGGTAGAAGATAAGAATCCTCTAATGCTGTTTAGGAAACATTCTGTTTTCTTTTTCATTTTAATTCAGTTTATAACCTCAATGTGTCGATCTGTTCTAATGGTAACATGGTACATGACTGGTATCATAAAATATGTACATTTGCGACATTGCGTGATCCTTTATTGATTTGGATCGGATCGGTTATTCAAGCCAAGATCTACGCTTATTTTATAAGTTATAAATAAACGTAAGATTAATGTACATATGAATACATAAATTTGTTAACATACATACATATGTGAAGAGGAGAAGGCTGTTTTATAATCACTTTATACATTAAATAAATGGTTTGGGGAATAAAGATATTTTACCTACATACATACATTCAAAAAAAAATACACATATGTACATATACATACATATGTATGTGTGTAGTTAAATAAAATGTATATAATATATATAGGAGCTTTAGATAAATAAATCTTACATGCATCCGGTTTGATATTGAAACTGTATACGTTTATATGTAAATTATTAAAGAAATAATGTTTAAAAAAAACCTGAAATTTTCAATCTTTATTTTTCAAATGTATGCGATGCAATCAGATAAGTATATACATATAAATATATATAAGTTCACGGTTCTATTTACATATTTTATGTATGTAAATTATACATATTTTCATATGTATGCACTTATTTTGTTTGTTTGATTGAAGTGAATAATTTTATTTTTTATTTTTATTTTACATAAACATGAATTCAAATTTCATTCAAAAATTTTCTCTATGCTTTTGAAAACGTTTTGATAAAATTATAACATTTGTAAATATTTTTATTCCATTATTTTATTTAAATTGTGTTGAGTATGTTCGAGTAGATCGAACGTATTAGTAAATGCAAACTGTACACAATTTATATGTATATGTATTTTACATTAAAAAAAAAAAATAATAATAATAATAATTTAAAGAGGGTGTTTGCTTCTCTATAACGCTTAGAACTGCTTTCTTGTGCTACGAACACTTTTTAGACAGAAATCCTAGAGAAAGATGACTAATTCAAATAAAGGTGTAAAAGGTGTAAAGGTGTACATATAAGAGAAATAATAACTTTTTATTGCACTATAAATACATAGTAATAGAACTCCCGCATTGTGGAGTTTTGTCGTACAAGTGAGTTCCGCCACTGATTTGTGATTTATTAAAAATCTTTTTAATCGAGGAATTGTACACATCATTTATTATTGATTTATTTTTCCTGATTTTTACAGAAATAAATATGACATAAAATTCATCCATTATAAAATTAAAACATACATAATTATTGATTATTCATTCAGATAGGAAATAAATAAATAAATAATTTTAATACTCTATTAAACAATTATAATAAATTGTCATTTTAAATTTAAGAAGATAAAATGAAATAAAAATAAATGCTGAAAATAAATAAATTGTTATTAAACATTATAATAATTGAAAAATATATCTATATGCTATAGATAAAATAAACAGTATAGTTAATACAAGATAAGAAGTAGAAATTAAATTTTGAACCCTTCGGGTCACAAAGAAAAGAGCCTCATTATTTCAAAAACATCAACACTTGAATATGGTATTCATAGGATTTTGAATTATTTTACGTTTCGTCCTTTTGCAAGAATTCCGATTGCCTTAGAGAGATGGAATAACAAACAATATTCAACTGAGAAAATTTCTAGCACAAAATATAGAAAAGAACATTTAAAAATGAAATACATACCCATCAAGCATGTTTTCGTGTCCAAAAAGGTTAACTAAAAGTCTGTATACGAAAATCAAAGTAAAAAAATGTAAATACTCGTAATTCGAAGAAATAACCAAAGATGTTATGCACTTTTTGGTTTTGATTTTCATTTGGAAGTATCAAAAAAGAAAAAGTGAAAATTTCAATACATTGTTCCGATTTTATTTTTTTAATTTATGTAATTGAATACATGTACCTAAAATTTTGTCCACGTACAGTAAAATCGTGAAGCCAATAAAAATGTATGAATTTTGTATGTAAATTTTAAGGCTTATAATGCCTACAGAAACACCTGTTCATATTTACCTAAAATCTTACATATTAATGTTAAAAAGTTAAAAAAGAAAAGTTTACACTTGACCCTGAATTTCTTCGTATACTTTTAAAAAACTAAACATTCACACATACATACATATTACATATGTACATACATACTATATATCAGTTATTTACTATTAATATCAGACTTTATTATGGAAATTTATCTTTGAATGTGCATTTAAATTCATTACATAGAATTATGTATGTTAACTACATATTTAGCATAAAATTGATTTGTACAAGTACATTCATTTATATACATTGCACATATGTACATAACGTACACAATTTATAACCCACTAAATAAATTTGCATATTATATGTATGTATGTAATGTTAATCATGCAATTCTGTACGTTATAACAAAATATATTTAAAATAGGTATAATGTAGATATATGTACGTGAATGAATCGGTGTATGAATGAATTTTAAATTTTTACTATTTACATTGAAATTGTAGTAAGATAAGTTTTAATTTTTAAAAAAATATAAAAATAAAAGTTCATTAATTTTAGATAGATAACATTGTGTGTAATGTATCTAAAAAAATATTTACCTTTTATGATAAATTTATATTAGAAAGTTTTTCTTTTGTATTTTGTTACTGTACGATGTATTCTTATTTTGTACAATTTATTTTAACGACAGGCACGTTTATAAACCTGTGCGTTGTAATTTTTAACTTTTATGTGAAAATTCAGAAAAATTTGTATTAATTGCAAATTATTAAGAATTTACAATTTCAAATAATTTAAAAAAAAAAAATCAATTTTAAATATCACTGGCATTGATTTATTATTATTACATTTATTTATTTATATACTTATTAACTTTTCTTTTTCTTTTATCGTTTTTTTTTCAGTTGCTGTTAATTTTATTTTATGAAAAAGTCAATGAAGAGACAAAATGGTTATTGTTACACGGGTAAGAAAAATTTTTAATGTTTTTTTATAAATTGAAAATATATATTTTTTTTTAATTTTTACTTAAATTTAAATACAGTGAAGGTTAAAAATAAGTGTACATCGTTAAATTTTGTCTTTTTATTGGTGTAAAGTTGAAAAAAAAGACAAAAATGGTGATTTTTTGCCTTCACTGCACATTTTCTAAAAAACAAAAAAAAAACGTACGTACGTAAGATATAGATATTATTGGAAATTTTGTAGTATCTTTTGGACGTTTACATATAGCTATGTCTACATAAAGTTTCTTATGATGCATACATTACATACCACATGATAAAATGCATAATATCACGTTTTTGTAATAAAAATGCCAATCAATGTCAATAATATACATACACGTGAATTCAATGCTTCATAAAAAGCATACATACATGATTATGATAAGATATAACAGCATAATAATAACAGACAGGTAGAATTGGTAGATATATGTATGTTTTATTTATTTTTATAAATAAATAGGTGCTCTATAAGCGTCACAGTCATTAAATACTTTTCATTAACTGTGATCTGTGATGTCTGACTTGGGTGCGTACAAATAAAGTATACATTTTTTTTTCTTTTATAATAATGCAATGCTACTGAAATTATAATAAAGTATGCGATACCAAATATATTTAATGCTATGTACATATGTATGTAGTTAAACATTTTTAATAATACCATATAAAGCAATCAAAATTGAAATAATAGAAAAATAAATTTGTTGACCCAAAGCTTTTATGTCAGGTAAACTGCAGTCTACACATATGTATGTATACAAACATTCATTAACATTTTTATTTTATTTTTATATTAAGTTGATGATTTCCTCATCATTATTATCATTAATCTATAGAATACCATACAAAAAAAAAATATTTCGTTACCTGGTAGCTGTGTTAACCAGATTTAGCTTTTCATAAAGTATGTATGCTCAGCCATGTACGTATTATAATATAATACACCTACAAAATTTTTAACCTACAGTGTATACATATGTGTTGCATACAATGTTATTATATTGTTTATTTTCTGTTTTATATTTTTATTTTATTTCATATACATACATACATAGGTACGTGTTTACATGTATCTCGTATCATTTAATTACATATGAAGTCGAATAATTCTTTCAAAACAAAGTTTTCAGTTATAATATCAAAATTGTTTATTTGTTTGCATACTGTTGTGTAATAATATTATGCAGAATGAGGTGGTTGAATAGATTGACATTAATTTATTTCTTCCCTATATGTAATGATATTTATGCTGTTGCCTACTATTTACAGTGGACGTAGCTATGTACTACATTGTAATAATTATCTATAGTAAATTTATTTGATATACAAACATTTCTGTATGAAAATGTATGTTGAAAAATTTAAGAGGTACAATAACCTGAATCAAATTGTACGTATATATGTACATATGTATATGTAACGTAAGATAATTTTTGTTATTAATCACCTGCGTGGAACGAAAGCATCCGTTTATTATGTTATTATGTTTATGTATATCTACTGTATATGCGTAAAGCTGAAGGTGAAATTTTAAAAATATATACATACATACATATACATAGGTATGCGTTCAAAATTGTATACTCCTAATTTTATGAATTAATTTTATGAATTATTTCGCATAACAGAGCAGAATATTCAAAATAAGTATGTATACCATATAATCACCAGTATTTTAAATGAATTTTTAAATTCGTTTTTTACTTTCATTATTTTTTTGCCAGTTTTCTGAATTTGGAAACGAAAACAACAACAATCAAATGAAAACAACATAGATACCTAAAAATATAACACTACAATGATGCAAAATTTTTATATTCTCCAAGAACATATATACAGGACCATTTTGCACATGACTATGATTAAAAAATTGATTTATTTATTTTATTTATTGTCTTATGCAGCAGTTACACTATTATTACCGTTGAAATTTTTTAAATAACACTTATAAATTATTTGACGAAAATTTTAAATTTATTAAAATTGTCTGTGATCTAAAACATAAATCGATTTCTTAATGGGATAAGTTGTTGTGAAGCATTTCATTCGTATTATATACATATATACATACATATGTATGTATTTACATAAATCACAGTAACTTATCTTAATATGACAAAATATTGTGTATATACATTTCATGTCAAAATTGAATTTCAAAATAGCCAAAATTCCGATTTTCAGATCTAATGTTACAAATAAAAAATTTTTTGTAAAAGCAATCATTTAATTTTTAATTCGTTATTTTATGGAACCTTACACGGAGGAGGATGATTTAGTTGAAGAGGTTTTAACATACATTCTAAAGATATTACATATGTATCTGCATCACATATCCCAAAAATATAACATAAATACATACATACATACATACTTACTTAGATACAAATAAATGTTTTAGCATATAAACAGTTTTAAAGTAAAATTTCGTTTTAATACATTTAATTGTAGGGTGACTACATCTGGATTGAACCCGTTTCGGGAAGAGAATTCGATGTAGCCATTGGAGCTCGTGTTATTTCAGCCGAGGGTAGACGTATACAAGTTAGAGATGATGATGGTGTTGAACAATGGCTAACACCAGAACGAAGGATAAAAGCAATGCACGCATCCTCCGTGCAAGGTGTAGAGGATATGATATCATTAGGTGATTTACATGAAGCTGGAATTCTCAGAAATCTTTTAATACGTTATAATGACAATTTAATTTATGTAAGCATACAGATATACATACGTAGTTTTTTCCTTTTTATTTTGCATTAGTTTTAAAACTATATTCTATATATCATTTTGTATTTTAGACATACACGGGCTCTATACTTGTTGCTGTAAATCCATATCAAATTTTACCAATTTATACTGCTGATCAAATTAAATTATATAAAGAACGTAAAATAGGTGAATTACCACCACATATATTTGCAATTGGTGATAATGCTTATGCTCATATGAAACGTTATCGTCAAGATCAATGTATTGTTATTTCGGGTGAATCCGGTGCAGGTAAAACAGAAAGTACTAAGCTAATATTACAATATTTGGCTGCAATTAGTGGAAAACATTCATGGATAGAACAGCAAATTTTAGAAGCTAATCCAATTCTAGAGGCATTTGGAAATGCAAAAACTGTAAGAAATGATAATTCATCAAGGTAAACAAAATGACATTTAATTTTTTAAAATAAGAACTTTACAATTAATTTTTTTTTTATATTTTTGTAGATTTGGAAAATACATTGATATACATTTTAGTGGAAATGGTGTTATTGAAGGTGCTAAAATAGAACAATATCTATTAGAAAAATCCCGAATAGTTTCACAAAATCCAAATGAAAGAAATTATCATGTATTTTATTGTTTATTGGCTGGGTTATCAAATGATGAAAAACGTCGATTAGAATTAGGAATTGCATCTGATTACAAGTATGTACATGTAGTGATCATCAATTTTGAAGAATATTTAAAAAAAAAAGATTTGCATAATTTCAAAATTTTATATTAGCGTATATGTAAAAGTCTTAATTTTGACGAACAAGCATATGTTATGTGTATGTAAATATGTCCCCCGTTCATTTTAAGTAAAAATCTTCACTGATGCATCAGCAAACAAATTACAATCTACAAAGTACAATCTTGAAAACAAAATTTTCGTATGTGCAAGTTCATATATTTTCTTTTGAGCATACAAATGTTGTATGTTATGAAATGTTCTTCAGAGTTGATAATCATTAAAATAGATAAAATCAATTTTATCAAAATTTTTTTAAATTTTATTATTATTTATTTTTTAATGTAATTTTATTCATATTCAGGTATCTAACTGGTGGTGATTGTATTACATGTGAAGGTCGTGATGATACAGCAGAATTTTCAGATATTCGTTCAGCAATGAAAGTTCTATTATTTTCTGATCAAGAAATTTGGGAAATTCTTAAACTTTTAGCTGCTATATTACATTGTGGTAATATTAAATATAAAGCGACAGTTGTTGATAATTTGGATGCAACAGAAATTCCAGATCGCACAAATGTTGAACGTGTTGCTAGCTTACTTGGTCTTTCTGTTCAACCATTAATTGATGCATTAACAAGAAAAACACTATTTGCACATGGTGAAACAGTCATTTCAACATTATCAAGAGAGCAATCTGTTGATGTACGTGATGCATTTGTTAAAGGGATTTACGGTCGTTTATTTATACATATTGTTAAAAAAATTAATAGTGCAATATATAGACCAAGAACATCATCACGTAATGCTATAGGTGTTTTAGATATATTCGGTTTTGAAAATTTTGATCAAAATAGTTTTGAACAATTTTGTATTAATTTTGCTAATGAAAATCTTCAACAATTTTTTGTACAACATATATTTAAATTAGAACAAGAAGAATATAATCATGAAAGTATTAATTGGCAACATATTGAATTTGTTGATAATCAAGATGCTCTAGATTTAATTGCAATTAAACAATTAAATATTATGGCATTAATTGATGAAGAAGCAAAATTTCCAAAAGGTACTGATCAAACAATGCTTGCTAAATTACATAAAACCCACGGTACACATAGGAATTATTTAAAACCAAAATCAGATATAAATACAAGTTTTGGCTTAAATCATTTTGCTGGTGTTGTTTTCTACGATACTCGAGGATTTTTAGATAAAAATCGTGATTCATTTAATCCAGATTTATTACAATTAATTAGTAATTCATCAAATAAATTTTTGCAACAAGTTTTTGCTTGTGATATTGAAATGGGTGCAGATACTCGAAAAAGAACACCAACATTGTCTACGCAATTTAAAAAAAGTCTTGATGCATTAATGAAAACATTGAGTACATGTCAACCATTTTTTATACGTTGTATAAAACCAAATGAATTCAAAAAACCGATGATGTTTGATAGAGGACTTTGTTGTAGACAATTACGTTATTCAGGAATGATGGAAACAATACGAATACGTCGAGCCGGTTACCCAATAAGGCATGGATTTAGAGAATTTGTAGAACGTTATAGATTTTTAATAAATGGAATACCACCGGCACATAAAACAGATTGTAGACATGCTACTGCTCGAATATGTTCAGCAGTTTTAGGAAGATCCGATTATCAATTAGGTCTTACAAAAGTTTTCCTTAAAGATGCTCATGATTTATTTTTGGAACAAGAAAGAGATCGTGTATTAACTAGAAAAATTTTAATACTTCAAAGATCTATAAGAGGTTGGGTTTATAGACGTCGTTTCTTGCGAATGAAAGCTGCAGCAGTCGTTATTCAAAAGTATTGGAAAGGATATGCACAACGTAAACGCTATAAGCAAATGAAAGTTGGATATATGCGGTTGCAAGCATTAATTCGATCAAGGGTATTAAGTCATCGTTTCCGTCATTTACGAGGTCATATTGTAGGCCTACAGGCACATGCTCGTGGTTATTTGGTAAGAAGAGAATATGGACATAAAATGTGGGCTGTTATAAAAATTCAATCGCATGTTAGACGAATGATTGCAATGCGAAAATATAAAAAACTTCGAGAAGATTATCGTCAATATAATGAAGTATTAAGACTGAGAAAATTAGAAGAGCAAGAATTAAAACATCAAGGTAATAAGCATGCTAAAGAAATTGCCGAACAACATTATAGAGATCGATTACACGAAATGGAACGTAAGGAATTAGAGAAGGAAATGGAAGAAAGAAGAAGAGTAGAAGTTAAGAAGAATATTATAAATAACGCCGCTAGAAAACAAGATGAGCCAGTAGATGATGGGAAATTAGTTGAGGCAATGTTCGATTTTCTTCCAGATTCAAGTAGTGAAGCACCAACACCTCATGGTGGACGAGAAACATCAGTATTCAATGATTTGCCTCATGGTAATTCAGTTAATCAAGAAGTACGTATAAAAAGAAAAAGAAAAAGAATAAATCATGAATAAAGAACTAAGAATACAATAGACATGTATTAAAGAATTAAGAATAATTAATTTCATTTTACGGTCTTCTCTATATTTCAGGATATTATAGGTCAAATTCATGTCTCAGAAGATGAAGAAGATTTATCAGAATTTAAATTTCAAAAATTTGCGGCTACTTATTTCCAAGGAAATGTTACTCATCAATACTCAAGAAAACCACTTAAACATCCATTATTACCATTACATACTCAAGGTGATCAGTTGGCAGCTCAAGCTCTTTGGATAACAATATTAAGATTTACCGGTGATTTACCGGAACCGAGATATCACACAATGGACAGAGATAATACTTCTGTGATGTCAAAAGTGACTGCTACTTTAGGAAGAAATTTTATTAGAAGCAAGGTACAGTTGATGAGTTTCTTTCATTTTTTTTGTACTGGCTGCTTGATATCTTATAAATTCATTTTTATTAAATATGTAGGAATTCCAAGAAGCTCAATTAATGGGACTTGACCCAGATGCATTTTTAAAGCAAAAACCTCGTTCAATTCGTCACAAATTAGTTTCATTAACATTAAAAAGAAAAAATAAATTAGGTGAAGATGTTCGGAGACGTCTGCAAGATGAAGAATATACTGCCGATAGTTATCAATCTTGGCTAGAATCACGACCAACATCAAATTTAGAAAAATTACATTTTATTATTGGTCATGGAATTTTAAGAGCCGAACTGAGGGATGAAATCTATTGTCAAATTTGTAAACAATTAACAAATAATCCATCTAAGTCATCTCATGCAAGAGGATGGATACTTTTATCATTATGTGTTGGATGTTTTGCACCATCAGAGAAATTTGTTAATTATTTAAGGGCATTTATTCGTGAAGGACCACCAGGTTATGCTCCATATTGTGAGGAACGTTTGAAACGAACATTTAATAATGGCACTCGAAATCAACCACCATCTTGGTTGGAATTACAAGCAACAAAATCTAAGAAACCAATTATGCTTCCAATCACATTTATGGATGGAAATACAAAAACTTTATTAGCTGATTCAGCAACTACTGCTCGAGAATTATGCAATCAATTATCTGATAAAATATCATTAAAAGATCAGTTTGGCTTTTCATTGTATATTGCACTTTTCGATAAAGTCTCATCTTTAGGAAGTGGTGGAGATCATGTTATGGATGCAATATCACAATGTGAACAATATGCTAAGGAACAAGGAGCACAAGAACGAAATGCTCCATGGAGATTATTTTTTCGAAAAGAAATTTTTGCCCCATGGCATGATCCAACACAAGATCAAGTTGCAACAAATCTCATTTATCAGCAAGTTGTTAGAGGTGTTAAATTTGGTGAATATCGGTGCGATAAAGAAGAAGATTTAGCAATGATTGCAGCTCAACAATATTTTATAGAATATGGCACTGATATGTCAATGGAAAGACTGTTTTCACTTTTACCAAATTTTATTCCAGATTATTGTTTAACGGGAGCTGAAAAAGCCTTAGATCGATGGGCTGCACTTGTTTTACAAGCATATAAAAAGAGTTATTACGTTAAAGAAAATATTGGTTCATTAAAAATTAAAGAGGATATTGTCAGTTATGCAAAATATAAATGGCCATTATTATTCTCGAGATTCTATGAAGCTTATAGGTATATAAAATGAATTTTATTAAAGTTTTTTCTAATTCTTGTCTTAAAAATTAAAAAAAAATATTTTCACAGAAATTCTGGTCCAAATCTTCCCAAAAATGATGTTATTATAGCAGTTAATTGGACGGGTGTATATGTGGTCGATGATCAAGAACAAGTTTTGTTGGAGTTATCATTTCCAGAAATTACATCGGTGTCAAGTCAAAAAACAAATAAAGTATTTACGCAAACATTTAGTTTATCAACGGTACGAGGCGAAGAATTCACATTTCAAAGTCCAAACGCTGAAGATATAAGAGATTTAGTTGTATACTTTTTAGAAGGGCTAAAAAAAAGGTATCAAATTAATTAGTTGTAATTAAATTTTTTCTAGATGAAAAGTTATTTTATTATCTTAGATCAAAGTATGTGATAGCCCTACAAGATTATAGAGCACCTGGAGAAGGGACAAGCTTTTTATCATTTTTAAAAGGAGATCTAATAATTTTGGAAGAAGATTCAACTGGAGAGACAGTACTTAATAATGGATGGTGTATAGGACGTTGTGAACGTACACAGGAAAGGGGAGATTTTCCAGCTGAAACGGTTTATGTCTTGCCAACATTTACAAAACCACCACAAGATATTTTAGCATTATTTAATGTTGATGAGGCACATCACGGACGTCGATTGAGTATGTCTAATGGTGGGACAGATTGCAGAGATAGACCACATACATTGGCTGAATATGCATTAGATCATTTTAGATTACCACCGAAAAGAACAATGTCGAAAACATTAACATTAAGTTCAAAACGCGGAAATGAAGAAATTTGGAGGTAAGATATAAGAATTTTAAAATTTTGTAATAAATTATTGATAAATATTCAATTTTTTAGATATTCACGTGAACCAATAAAACAGCCATTATTAAAAAAGCTTCAAAGTAAAGAAGAGTTGGCAGAGGAAGCATGTTTTGCATTTGCAGCAATTTTAAAATATATGGGAGATTTACCATCAAAGCGACCTAGAATGGGAAATGAAATAACCGATCATATTTTTGATGGCCCATTAAAACATGAAATATTAAGAGATGAAATTTATTGTCAAATTATGAAACAGTTAACTGATAACAGGTTATTAAAAAATAATTCACTTACTTTTAAGTTATTAAAAATATTCGAAACGTGAAAATTTATTGTGTATTTTTCTTCTTTTAGAAATCGTATATCAGAAGAACGTGGTTGGGAATTAATGTGGTTAGCAACTGGATTATTTGCTTGTAGTCAAAGTTTACTTAAGGAATTAACATTATTTTTAAGAACTCGTCGTCATCCAATTTCTCAAGATTCATTACATCGATTACAAAAAACTATACGTAATGGTCAACGTAAATATCCACCACATCAAGTTGAAGTTGAAGCTATACAACACAAAACAACACAAATATTCCACAAAGTTTATTTTCCGGATGATACTGATGAAGCATTCGAAGTTGATTCATCGACAAGAGCTAAAGATTTTTGTTATAATATATCACAACGTTTAAATTTACGTTCAAATGAAGGTTTCAGTTTATTTGTTAAAATTGCTGATAAAGTAATATCAGTACCAGAGGGTGATTTCTTCTTTGATTTTGTACGGCATTTAACTGATTGGATTAAAAAAGCTAGACCAATACGTGATGGTACAAATCCACAATTCACCTATCAAGTATTTTTTATGAAAAAATTATGGACAAATACGGTGCCTGGTAAAGATCGTAATGCTGATTTAATATTTCATTATCATCAAGAGTTACCAAAATTATTACGTGGTTATCATAAATGTTCTAAAGAAGAAGCAGCTAAATTGGCTGCATTAGTTTATCGTGTACGTTTTGGTGAAAATAAACAAGAATTACAATCGATACCGTAAGTACTTGTATATATTTTAATATGTTGTTTTTTGTTAATTTTCATTTAATTTTCTTAAAATTTTGATATTTTCATGTAGACAAATGCTTCGAGAATTAGTACCATCGGATTTAATAAAAATTCAAAGTAGTAACGATTGGAAACGATCTATTGTAGCTTCATATAATCAAGATGCTGGAATGACTTCTGATGATGCAAAAATTACATTCTTAAAAATAATTTATAGGTAAGAAAAATTATTGTTAAACGATATTATTAAATCAATATCATGATTGTATCTTGTACGTGGATGAAGGGCCTTTACTATCTTATTAATATCCTTATCTTTGTTATTAATTTATTAAAATTTATATACATACGTTTTTATTTAAAAGCTGCCAAAAATATTTATGTAAAGAAACCCTTAATTAAAAGGTAATTTATGTTTACTCCTTATGAGTACAAATTTAACAGAAAATTCATCATTAAACTGAATTCATGATTTCATAATTTTTTTTTTTTTTCATTTTTAAACTTGGCTTGTTTTTTTAATTTTATTATATTGTATGTATGTATGTATTTAAAAAAGAAATTAGCTATATTTTAAAAAAAATTATTAGTTATATTTAATTTTGTTATTGTTTTTATTTTATAGATGGCCCACATTTGGATCGGCGTTTTTCGAAGTGAAACAAACAACAGAACCAAATTATCCAGAAATGCTATTAATTGCAATTAATAAGCATGGTGTTAGCTTAATTCATCCTCACACAAAGGTAAAGCAAAAACTAAAAAATATTATATAAAGATCTGATAATAATAAATTTTTATATTGTATTTTTTTAAAACATAGGCAGTCATTTGTATTTTAAATGGGTGCTTCTTCGCATTCTTTTTAAATTAATCTGAATAAATTCGTATTTTATATTTTTTCAGGATATTTTAATAACTCATCCATTTACGCGCATATCAAATTGGTCATCTGGTAATACATATTTTCATATGACTATTGGTAATTTAGTACGTGGTTCAAAATTATTATGTGAAACATCATTAGGTTATAAAATGGATGATTTACTAACATCATATATATCATTAATGTTAACAAATATGAATAAAAATCGGACAATAAGAGTCAATTAGTTAATTATAAATTTAAATTAAGAAATAAAAAACAATCATAATAACGGATAGAAAGTAAATAGAAATAAAAAAAAAATTGTATTTTTTAGTCTTTTTATATAAAAAAAATTAGAAACAAAGTTTATTTTGTTTTTTCTTATTTAAATTTATCGTTCCACATATACATATACCTATATTATGATATTTAATATACTTAACATACAATTATATATATAAATAAAAATTTAGATAGCAAATAAATTTACATATGTATGTATGTGTATGTCACGTACTTAAATGAAAATGCATATACATATACGTACATAATATACAGATAGCTATAAATAATTTTTTTTAACGAAAATATGTACTGAACAAAAAGAAAAATTAATAACAATTAAATTAATACGAAATAATAAAATAATATTGGTCTTATTCATAATTTTCATGCTTTTATTATAAATATAAAATTATTTGGATGTAAATTAAAAATAATAATAATTGGTAATAAAAAAAAAAACAGATTATATTATAAATGATATTGTATAGTCTAAACCAAATCAGAAGAACATTTCATATCGTAGTACGTTCAAAAGAAATATACATGCACGTATATACATTTTGTCGTCTTCAAAATTGTATTTGAATTGTTTGGATATGTATTAGTGAAAATTTTTACGTGAAATGGGAAGGACACATTGCTCTAAAATGTTCTTCCGGTTTGGTTTGAACTATAAAGATTTTCTCATGCAACATCACTTGTCTTTTTCTTTTTTTACATACAATACAAGATGAGCCCCTACTATCCCCTACTTATAGGTATTGAATAAAACGCCACGAAATGGGCGGTATTTTGTTTGTACCAACACCAACCACCCCACTCGCTTATGTATGTTTGACTTTGAACCACATGTTCTGTGAATCTGTGATTATTGAAACAAAGGCCTTTTTATATTTGTAACAATGAAAATTTGATTAGAATCAACACCAATTAGAATTATACCCATATTAGAAAAATATTGTTTTTTGGATTTAAAAAAAAAGTTATGACTTTATGATTTTCATTAAAACAGTGACTTAATTTTGGTAAGTAGAAATTGGGATATACGCACTCATATCGTATTTTTAAAAAATCAAGAGGTGGTCACTTGTACTTTAAATGGATGATTCTTAGCATTCTGTTGCATTCAATTTGATTAAATTTAATTATTTTACTCTTTGTCTTTGATTGCCAATTTTCTGTTTCTAGAAACGAAAACAACGATCAAAAGAAAACAACATAAATGATGATACGGTGACGACAAAATTTTTATATCCTCTAAAAATGTCGTGTCCTAAAAACAATTATGACTATGTTGAAAAATACGGTATAGAATCTTATACTTTAAAAAGAATTTATGCTTTTCTTAGTGCGCTAATGTAAGACCCTTTTGAAAGGTTTATCTAAAATTAATTTTTAATCTCCATTTTACTGTAGAAAAAGTATTTTGGAACAGAATTATTTATAAAATCTGTGTTCTGGAAAATTTTGATCCTTTTGAAATAATTTAATGTGAAAAAATTAAAATATTATTTTAAATAAATTATTTTTAATTGTTTTTTTTTTTTGTTTTTTTAACAGGATCTAAAATATTGGAATTTGTAACTTTTTACTTTTGAAGTAATTTCTGCGGTACTGATAACTGAGGGCATTCGATTGATTTCAAACTGAGTTTTGTTAGAGTATAGGTAGATACTAAATCCAAATTTTGTTTTGTATGATAGGATTTAGACTGACTTACCTATTTATTGTTTTTACAAAAAATTAATTAATATAAGAAAAACTAATAATTTAGATAAAATTATAATTTTTTTTTTTGCTTTAATTATATAAAAGATGTGAGGTGAATTCTTGGCTCCAGATAGATCTAATCTATCGATTGGTTCCAAATTATTCTAAAATTTATTTAGACACAGAGTTTCATATAAATCTGATTTTTTTTTCAGGAGATTATCACTTATAAACGGTGTATTGTATACAGCTCACAGGTATATATACGTTACATGTATTCATTTGGCGGTTTAAAAAACATATAAAATGCCTTTTTACAATGTACATTGTGCCTGCAATTATTCACAAATTTTGTGTAGAAAAATACCTAGTTGCATTTTTTTTTCTCAAAGTTTCACCATTATTTCAGATATTTGTGGTTGCATTACACAGCGTTTTGTACAATTTCAATTGTGAATAAAATAATTTTTTTATTTATTTATTTTTTTATTTGAATTAAATTAAATAAATTTAAGATTTAAAGCAATGTAAAATGAATAAGTATAGACATACCACAAAGATACTGTATGCATGTAAAGTTGGAATGAAATGAAAGAGGAATTTTACCTCAAATTAAAAACAATATAATTGAGTGCAGTGTAATTATGTTATACATGTAGATATGTATGTGTAATAATACGGCAAAATGTATTAGGTTAGATATATACACGTAGATAATGAAAGAAAAAAAAAAAAAACATACTGTATTTCCTTGGCTCCCACGGTCACTTTGAATTATGATAAGATTTCCAGGTTGATTTTTCTTTTTTCTTTTTTTTTTTAAATTTTGTTATTATTTCCGAGGTTGAGTACCTGCACATACAAACGTATACGTACATACATACATTTATAAATAAAATTAATATTAAAAAATACAAAATTAAAACTGTAAAAAATAAATAAAATAAAAAATACACGCGTATATTCATCTTTGTCATTATCATTTATTCGTACATTCAGTAAAAATTATCATTTTTCTAGATTTTCCCACACAGATTTCAGGAGTAAGCGAATCTTTAATTACTTCCATTGTAGATTGTTTTGTTATCATTTACATTTTTTTTTTCTTTTTAATTTTTTTTTTTATTCTGCTTAAGGTGTTTGCTCTATAAGCAACGTCTTAATATATTTTAATTTCTATTATTTCCCTCTTTACAGTTTACATGTATAGTTGTATTCAAGGGGAGAATTTTTTTTTACTATTTTTCACCTTAACAAGGTTTTTCGTTTTTTTTTTTTTAACTTTATCTAGATAGAATTGAATAATAATTGAGATACGTGTATCAATCCATGTAATTTTTATATGAATGTATAAAGACTTAATGTTTTGTATCACATTCAATAATACATGCACTGTTTGTTTGTGTGACTATAAAAATTTATTAAATCTGGTACAAAATGTAAAAATTTCAATCCTAAATACATATGTATGTATGTGTACACGGGCTTTCTCTTAAACGTGGGTCAAATCAAAATGCATTGAAAATACAGAAATTCTTTGATTTATAATCGTTTTGGAAACGAATATCTATGAACATTTTTTTATACATACGTACATACATACTCGTACATATGTTTAATGGGATAAAATAAAATAGGAGCGTGTACGGATAGAAACAGTACGGGCACTATTACGACAGCTAGGCCAAATAACAGAATTTTCATATTTGAAATCAAATAACTTTTTTTAAAATTTTGAAATTTTTTAAAAACTTTTTTATAAACAATTTTTAGAAATTATTTTATTAATATCGTAAAAATAAAGTTAAATTTCAAATTGAAAAATTTTAAAATAGAATAATTAAAATGATAATTTTTAATTGATTTGCACAAATTGTACCTACATAGATATGTATGTATATGTACGTGCTTAGGGTAGATGTTCCAGTTTACTATTAATCAAATTTTTTTTTAAAGGTTGCTACCTACAAAATACTTGGCCTCTTAGCCCATCGTGAATTGTGATATTACACAATCAAAAAGGACTAAATCATTTTAAGCTTTTAACGAAGCTGGCGGGTAACTTTCCAAGAGTCTAGTTTTAGTTTCCGAGAAGGCTACTCAATGACAAAGTGGGTGATCTATGCCCTTTTCCTCTCATAAAGTTAAGATAATTTTTAAAGAATTTCTTTAATACGTGATTTGAAACGTTAATTTCAAAATTAATTTCAATTATTTTATACATATGTACATACATATCTACCTACACCTATTTTATTTCTTAAGATTAGCAATAGCAATCCTAAAATTCGAATATAAAACTACCTCTTATCTTGGTCATTTATAAACCAATTTCCACAAAATTTTGATATTTATTAAATATTTATATTAAAACTTAACAGTTATCTCGCATAGCTAATTTCTATTAGAAATTAGAATAATCAATTTATAAAATATTTTACAAAATAACAGAAAAAAAAGTAGAAATAAAATAAATAGAACTGAAAACTTCGATCATACAGGTTACAATAAAAAATAATATTACAATTATTTTACTGTTATAAAATAGCAATAATGAACAAAAGGTAAAGGAAAATTTAAATGTAGTAAAAAATATGTTAAATTTTTGTAGAAGTCGAATTTATCTTTATGTAAGAATATTTTGGCGGTAATTTGTATTAATCGGACTAAGAGACAATTACCCTAGGTAGCATGTATTAATTTTTTTTTTTTCTAAAAAAATATTTATTTGACCTATGTATTTGATTATAATACATATGAATGTATACATATATTTGTCTTAATATATTTAAATTTTCTCACGCAATCTTTTTATTTTTCATTTTATTTTATTTTTATTTGAATCAGAAAACAATAAGAAATGAAGTTTCACTGTTGTATATAATAATGTCAGGTAGTAAGAATTATTATTTCAGAAATATAAAAAAAAAAATAAAATAAAAACGAGAAAAGAAAATTATGAAAAAATAATGAAAAATTTATATGCACAAAAATGACTATAATAAAAAATAATTAGCTCTAATGGTATGTATACTATATATACATACATGTAGATATATTTGTGTTTGTACTTGAAGAAAAAAATATAGGTATGACTTGTGCAGATTATAGTAGTTATATCTTCTCAAATCAAACTTTTTAAATATAGGTATGTATGTGTGTATACACCATACGTACTGTAGTAGTAGGAGTATATGTGTATTTTTATTCAGTAGTCGGATTTTAGATTTACGTAAAATGCACGTACTTACATACATATATATGAACGTATATAACTATGCATAATAAATTATTGTATACATTATAATTAGTTTTCGTGGGAAATTTAAAATTTGTTTATAATGTCCTCTTTATATAGTTTTATATATACCTATTATCATTTATTATTCTTCATAAGATTTGTATGCATGTATACAATATACACACGTCACACATATAGATATGTACATAAACATTCGATGAATCTTTATAACTACCATTTCATTTAATAAAAAATTCATAAATATTTACTTTATAACATACTTATAGTTTTATTACGTTTTCTAATAAATATACATACATATGTAGTTAGTAATTTAATTATTTATGTGTACACTTTTTCTTTTATACGACTATATACAGTCAATCCTTCCATAATTCGGTGTTCCTATAATGAGGTTGCTATATAACGTAGAGTAAAAATTACGACAGTTCGTCTACAAAGTATTATTTTTATTTTAACAGGATTTTAATCATGTTAAAAGTTAAGACACTTTAAAGTTCATATTTCAAACAATATTCATGTTTATTCTTATGGTGCATTAAAATTTTGCGTTGTTGCCATCGTATTCTCATTCGTAGATACCTACATATATTGTTGTCCTTCGATTGTTGTTTTCGTTTCTAAAATACGGAAAACTGGCGATCAAAGAAAAATATAAAATATAAATTTAATCAAATTGAATACAAAAAAAAAAAAAATAATAATAATAATAAAAATGCAAAAAAGCATTCATTTATCATACAGGTGACAATACTTTAAAAATATGGCAGTTTAAAGTAGCTGGACGATTTTTTTGTATAATAAATTTTTACGATTAAAATTGTAAGAAAATTTCCTTTTGAAGAGAAAGCATACACAATCATCTTTTAATAGCAATTGAATATATCAAATTTAGAATTCCTTATTGCGTAGCCTTGATACGTTTAACCCGGTATGAATTAATTTCAGTCATTATAAAAGGATTAACTGTATACATATTTTTTAAATAAAGGTTTTCATGATTTACTGTAATATAGAATTTTCATACGTACGTATTGTTCTCATTTTGTGAAAATTTTATTATGTACGTATATATATATACTGTACGTACAAGTAAATTTGTACTTTTTTAAAATTTTATTTTATCATATTTAATTTTTTATTAGACTGCTTACATTGAAATGAAAAAAAAAATGGAAAAATAATTTCCGGTTATTGTAATATAAATGTATATTTAGATACTTACATATGTACGTCTTAAAATATTTATGTGCTACGTACATTACAATGTTCCCTAGTACATGTGACTGTTGCGATAGAAATGGAGCAAACCAATTATATATGAAAACTTCAAGTATTTAATTACACTATTATAAATTTTTAAACTGAGAAATAATGAAGATGAATAATTTTAATTTTTTTTTGTCTTATAAAAATTATATTCGTATTAGACACGTACGTAGAATTTGAAAATGGTTGAAGGTAACAATTAATTATATCAAATATTTAAAATTCATTATAAAGTTTCGTTGATCAAAATCAATTTGATCCAATTAATTCAGTCCATATAAAATAAATTTATTAATTATTTAAAGATTTACAGTCATATTTCAAAATTACGTAATATGTAAGATCGATTTAAGCCCGTGCAAGTTTACTGACGCGCAAATACTCTTGCGCAAATCGCAATCCAGACTGAAAATTCAATAAAATAAGATGGTGGCAAATCCGCCTGAAATTTTGAAATCCTTGAATTTGTTTTAATTTCGATCCAAGAAAATATGCGTTCTCACAAAAGGATACTAATTTTTTATTTTTTGGCTTTGTAGTCCTATTTTTCAAATTACAGTAAAACCTCTTATAAGCTGACAGGTTTTAGGCTAGGTTTCAAGATTTTTGTCCGCTTATGGAGCTAGTCTTTGTGATTTTTCTAAATAATTCGTTATTTTTATTTCTAGAAAAACAACTTATAGAATGAGAAATTCGTTACCGTATAGATGGTTTATAAAAGGTTCCACTGTGTTAGCAAGTTAAAGAATTTCTTTTTTTTTATAAAATAATTTATTTTCTCAGTATTACATTATATACTTTTTTAATAATATTTTCTTTTTTTTAATATATAAAACTATATATACAAAATGTATGTTTTTTTTTTTTTAATACTTACTAACTATTAAAGAATGGAAAGTATAAAGCAAAATTATGTTTTGTGGTTTTTCGTACATTACTCTTTCGTATTTTTTTAATTTTAAATTATTTTCAAAAAAAAAAAAAAATGTAAATCATAAAATTATAAAAATAGATGACAAGAATTTATTTTTTATACATAGGTATTTAAAAAATAAACATTTAAAATAAAATTTCCTACTTTAAAAAACTAATTATGATCATGATAAAAAAAGGGACAATGTCATACATAAAAAACAATCTAATTAATATAATTTAAATTAAATAGGATTTCAAAATTAAGTCAAAATTCATTTTGAGATTTTTAATAAATACACACATTGATTTATATTACTTACATATGCAAACCAATATTTTTTTTTCGAAATTCTTAAGCCTGAAAGCGTTTCACAGTCCGTCTATTAATGATTTTAAGTGCATTACACTTAGTCGATTCAGTCAACTTTTACTTCTTCAATAGGTTATTCTCACATTCACAAATGATGGTTGGTTAATGGTTATTCAATTCAGTTACCTTTTCTTTTACGTTTTGCGAAAAACGGATGCTATGCATTTAGCGTATGTCTTTTGAATTTTATGTACTTTCACAGGCAGTGCCTGTGCCTGTCACATACACTAAAAATCAATAATAGACAGAGTACAGACTTTCTTTTTAAATACAATAATTAATGTAAAAAAAAATAAAAATAAAAATAAATTGTAATAGCAATACAATTAACAATTCAAACTGATACGTAAAATATTTAAAACCCTGAAAATATTACCATTCATAGTAACATTCTCTCCATTTCAGTTTATAACTTCTTCCTTTCTTGGCATTTTTATAGCTTAACATTTAGCACGTTATTTTATCTATTAATGAATGTTGTGTATTCTTTGGATGCATTACATTATTATTTAAAAATTTTCATTTTTATATATATTTATTATTTTGTTTTAAATTGTAAAATTCGAGTCATGTTTTATTTTTATTTTTTTAAATTTATGTTCAATTTTTTATTTATTATTATCACTACTATCAAAATCTTGTATAATCTCAAGACAATCCACTATGATGAGAATTCCAAGTGACTTCTGATATTGATGGTAATGTATTCTGTTGCTGTTGATTTGTTGTTCCCGCCGTTGTTTGTGTCTGTTGTGCTGTTGAGTTATTATTATTGTTATTGTTTGTATTATTATTATTATTATTATGGCGTGTTCTCATAACGTCTTCAGCTGGTGCACAGTGTGGACGTGGACCAGGTTCTGGTGTATATGTAAATGTTAAACCAGTAGCATAAATGATACCATCATTTCGAACTAATGAAATAGGCACTTGTGTTGGCTGGCGAACCTAATTAAGTATACAAAAAAAAAAAAAAAAACGTTGAAATTAAAATAAAATTTTTTTTGTGAACCAATCAAAATTTTGCATTTAATTGTAAAAAACAACAGAGAAAAAAAAATTATAAATCTTACCCACAACCATTCGCCTCTAAATTGTGAAATTTCTGGGACTACACACAATAATGTTTCTGTACATCTATACATTGTTTCAGCTTCAACATCACCAAACCAAACTTGTAGGTGGGGTGTAAAATTATCCCCACTTAATTCTAACATAGCAACATCTCCGCCTCCATTTAAATTTAATGAATTAACAATAGGAACTGGTGTTACTGGAGATCTAAATTTATAAAAAATAAAATATTTTGGTTTTGTTTTTTTCTTCTTCTTTATTAAATTATTAAATTTTTAATATTAATTAAGTTAATGTTAGGTAATATATGTGTAATTAAAATTGTGTTAACTTACGCTACTGGTCCCATTCCTTCATAAAATTGATATTCAGCTTTATCAGTTGATATTATTGTCCAACATGCTCCATCATTGATCATTTCTTTATTTGGCTCTTTTGGACATGGGGTAGCTTGAAATTGTATTATTTTTTCTTGCGACAAACATAAATACATTCGTTCTGTATCTTTCATATAAAATGCACATTTATGTAATTGTGATACTGGATCATCAGCTTCTAATAATGCCATTTGTTTATCCACTTTACGTATAATTAAACGAGGTAATGCCATCCCAGTTACAGAACAAACTAATTTCACAGTTGAGCCGTAATGTACGTAACCATCTCTTACCTATAATATTTTATAAGAAAATCCAGACAAAAAAAAGGAACACATTTTAAAAAACAGGAATAGGACGTAAAGTGAAAATTTTTTAACCTGAAACTCTTCAGATTCACTTTCGTTGTCATCCAATAAATGTATAGTAAATGCACCCCATTGTGTTGAACTTGCGTGAAAATGGCCATTCTCTACATGTAAATATCTTGTAGATACTGTTTGTGATCTTAAACGATTAAATAATGCAACATTTGTACCACTTGCAATACATAAATCAGCATTTTTTAATGATTGTTTCTTTTTAGATGGTTTCGATATAACTTTAATACGTTTTGAATTAAATACACCAATATCATGACCATTACCATAAAACATTTTTACAGATAACATAAAATGTTTACGTTTATCTGAATCAGATATATATAGTGTTTTTGCAGCACAATATTGTTTACCATTATTTAAATCTAATTGTTGCATATCCTGATCAGAATTACCAATACCAATAAATGCACATAATTGTGCACCTTGTTCACTTTCGCCTTTACGTAACATTTCTTCTTGTCGATGACGCCAACCATTACCAAATAAATATATACATGGTGGTGGACAAAAAAAACGTTTTTCATTACCATATGACTTTTGTGCAACCTAAAAAAATAAATAATATATAAAAGAGAGAAAAAAGAAAAAAAAAAATCAAAGTTACAATTAACAATGAAACAAAATATCTTGATAAAATTTTAAAACCGTTTGAATGATGGTAAAAAATAATTTTAAATAATTTTACTTTTAGAAGATGCATAAAAAATAGTTGAACTATTTTCCGAAATCATTTTTCAAATATCCTACATGAAAATTTTACAAATTTCGTTATGCTTTAAACGGACAAGCATGGTGAAATATTCAGATTTACCACAATCACGTAAATTTAAGTATTTAAATCAAACCATTTTCATTTAACTCTTTTGAAAACATTATAAAATTTAAAGCCAATTTAAGGACTGAAAAATATTTTATCATTTTTCACTTTTCAATTATAAAAGAAAAGTTCACGTTTTCTATTTTCAATAATTTTGAAAGGATAGGTATATTTAATTTGAAATTTATAATCCATAAGGACAAAGTCCAAGTGAAATAAGTTTGCCATAAACTTATTTCATCTAAATTTTCAAGCTAGATTTTTTTCAAATAATATTATACTTTTTAAATAATAATAAAAACCTGGAGCAATTGTTCAACGATAGAGCTATTCAGAAAATCTGTTATTAAAGAAGATTTAGAATTGATGATTTCCAACCTCTGGAACGGAGTTGAATAAGAAAAAGAAGAAGAAATAATATAAGAAAACACAACCCGTTAATTTTTAAACAAATTTTGTTTTTTGGTTTTGAAAACCTTAATTTTTCTGGAAAACTCTGAATTTTCTTTTCAAAAAATAATAAAACAAATTTCTTAATTTAATTTTATTTCATCTCTGCTAATTAAGAAAATTATGAAAAACTGCATTATTGACCAAATGAACTAAAACCAAACTAACTGAACACTTAGTATAAGAATGTATACCCAAAAGGGTACTCAAACCTTCCTTAGAATCTAGAAAAATTAGAATATTATAAGTAAAATCTGGTAAGTTAGCTAAAATTTTGTATACCACAGGTGGCCAAATATTCACAGGTTTCATTGTAGTAGATATTAGAAATGTTTGCATATACAGTAATTAAATTTAAATAATTTAAATTGTGCATTAAATACGAAACGTAGGTATCTATCATGTGTAGTGAAATAATGTTTTGTTTTTTAAAATAATTTTTGGTCTGTACATGCTTTAATGAAATTCTGACAAGTCGGTAAATTAAGGTGCATATATGCAATTTCATTTTATTTAACATCCGGAAATAAAAAATTATTTATTTTAAATTACTAACCAATAATTGCTTATTATTATTAGATATATGATAGAATTGACGTATAAAATAATAAATTTTCCTTCATGTATACGAGAAAAATAATCACCGTAATTACATACCTAAATTCAACATTCAATTGTGATTAAATTATCTGACAGAAAAATATTTAAAATCAATGTTAAAAAGTGTATTATATTAATTACCTTAGCATGTAAGATAACAATCACCATATCATTACGTTCTCTCATATAACGTTCCATAGCGTCTCTTGTCAGTCTTTTATCCTCAATATGTGGACGATATATTGAATTTGATGGTACTGATGATATTGATGTGTTTCCAATATTTCCACCACCAGCAGCACCTCCACCTGAAGAAGGCATTAGACCACCAGTTAATCTTGGTAGTAGGGCTCCGCCATGATGACCAGTTGGTGGACTTGGTGGTGTTTGAGCATATGCCCCTAATCCAAAATGTGGCATAATGTCTACAAATTTTTCTGGTGTTAAATTCTTCATTTATTTAGATTGGATGTAAGATTATAATTTTCTAAATGCTAATAATTATCGTGGAATGATGGAATTTATGTTGTATTCTTCATTGCAATCTTTTGTATTTTTTTGTTTTTATTTAATTGGCAATCAAATATTTCATTCTCTCATAATGTGAGGTTTCCCTGCTTTCATGGTAGAAAATAAACCGCAAACATGAAATTTATTTATTTATTTTATTTTTATCACAGCACTTTTATATACATTACATAGGATGTGTACTTGAATCAAAAAATTAATTATTTTTTTGTTTTCCAATTTATTTTCGATACCAAAATGTTATTTTATTGCCTTTTGATTTTTGGCACAAATTTTATCATAATTTTTTTGTTAAAGAATTAATCATTTTTATTAAATTTGATTTTTGTAATAATTGTAATTTAATGTTGCACAAAACGTTGAATGCGGATAAAAATGAATTTTTTGTAAATGCAAAAAAAAAAACAAAATAAAAATTAAATGAAAACCAGTAAACGAATTGTTCTTATAAGAAAATAAACGTATTGTATATATTTTTCATATGACAGCTGCTGTCACATTTATAATCAAATTTTTTTTTGCGTCATCCATCATTTTAGCCTATAAATTCTATGTTAAATTGTATTTATCTTCACTTCTTTTCCTTTTTCTGTTTTTTTTTAGTTTTTTTTTTCTTTTAAATATTTAATTACAAGTTCACAAAAATCGTATATTACACACACAGTACGCAATTAAATTTAATGTGCAATGAAAATAAATTGACATTTTTTTTTTATTAAATAACCTAAGAAAATTTTTCAAGAAATTTCAAATATACTATATGTAGTTTGTGAATGATTTATTACTAAAAAATAAAAATTTACAAAAGAAATTGTAAATAATACTCTTTTCAACTTTCAAGTGATTACAATTAAAAAAAGAAAAAATTTAATATTTCCGAACCAAATAACAATGAATGAATGATGAAAATGTAAATACTGTTGACTGACTGAACTGTTGTTGACTGAACAATTTTCCCAACAAACAAACTCCTTTTGAATACGGCGGATAAAAATTATGTATGAAAATATGAAGCGTCTATACAAATGTGTATAAAAGAGATCGAATGAAATCTGTTTAAATGATGAGAAATGTTATCAAGAAAGTAATAGATGATGATAGCAAATAAAATAATAAACATAAAAAATTCAAATTGGAATGAGAAAAATGTTTTTAAAATTTAATATACATGTGTATATACTATACATATATATATACACATCCCACATGCATCTATATAAAATTGTATATAATATATTACATACATATATATATTTACACACAGTTCTATATTCACAAGAGTATGTATACATAAGTTTATACTGTGGGAAAATCGTACATAAACACGCACAGATTGTACACAGTACACATCATGTATCTAATATATAGTATATATGAAATTTACATATATAAATATACACAATATTTATAAATATATAAATAAGGCTATTGCACGATGAGTTGAATATTGAATATACACACACTCACGAAATAAACACCTGTTTACGATGAAAAATTTTCTCACGGTTAATGCCAACATAAAAATATTAAAAACCGAATTAAAGACAATTATTTCAAAAAATTTCAAGTGATATTATTACAAATATGTACAAAAAATTGATATCATATTAAAATTATTTAATTTTTAGTTTTACTGTTCTTTTATTCTTAATTAATTTCTGCAGTTATTTGTACTTTATTTCACATAATAGATAAATAAATAAAAATTAAAAAACGAATACAACAGCACTCGTAGTAAACATAAACAAAAATTTTTGGTTTTGATTGTCATCAGTGCAGCACATTTTATCGATAGTGTAGTACTAAAACTAAACGAAAATACAAATGTGGAGAAAATTTATGATCAGAATTGCCATATCTAAATTAGATAAAAAAATTTGAAAATTTAAATATTACCGATAATTGTAATCCGTTTAATTGTATCGTGTTTTTTTAAATTTTTTTTGTTTTTTTTTTAATAACTTTCTAACATGTCAGCTTAAGCTGTCGGAAGATTATGATATTTCACTTAGAAATCAAGAAAATTAAAAAATATATCAGAAAGTTAAACTAAAACAGGACATACAATTTCGGAAAAGGCAAAAAAGTGGTAGATTTAGCTTAGTGCAAACCACCTTTGTTTTTAAATATGGAATAGTAGCAGATTTTGATTTACTACATAACGCATTAAGTTAACTGTGTTCTGCGCTGTCCGGTTTTTCCGTTACTTTAATTTTAATTTCCTTTTAATTTATACTTGTATTTTTTTAAAAATAAAATTAATTTTGTTTATTTTTATGTGAAACCCTATGTAAAATATTTCAAGATGATATTCTCCGATTTTCGTGAAAATTTTCAGGAATTAAAGACGATGATGGGAAATATATGTATATTTTTTATTTTTTATAATCAGTACAATGATACAATGGTTTCCATACAATTGGTTTGTACGGTGACCCAAAAATCATCATATTTTTCGCATGGAAATAGCAATTTTTGTACTTTGAACACCAATAACTTCAAACATCTTCAAACTTATTCTGTCAATGAAACTAATTTTATTGCAAAAGTAAAAGTTCATCTTAAAAAAAGTTTACCTTAAAAATTATGGTAATAAAAGTGCGCGTAAGATTTTTTTTTTGGGTATCTTGTTCTGGGAGTTTTTAATGTCAATCGTACCACCAAAAACTTTTAAGTATGTGTATCTCAACTCAACAAAAATAATTTTCATCGATTTTGTAAATATAAGTATTTAATTATGTGCTTGTTCTTTTTAATACCTGTGAATGCAAGGACATTACATCATCAACAGCGTTTACTTATTCTTCGTGATCCAGGTAAGTCAATTATTAAACAATTCATAATTCATACAAATACATATATACCATAAAACATTTTTTTTTGTCGTTATGTTTAATAAATTTCTTGTGCATAAAATTAGCATATTTTTGATATACCTACGTATGTATAAATGATAGAATACACAGTTTGATTAAGGTTTAAAATTTATAGATTTTTGCTAATGAAGGTAGAGATGGTCGCTCACCAAATCCCAAGCAAGCACACTTAGGCGAGAAAGGCCCATTGCGATACCACACCAGGAATTTTTAGAAATAGAACCACCTCGAGTGCTTTAGAAAGCCCAGAAACCTCTTAACCAAAATCTCTCCTAAACAGTTTTTATTAATGAAACAAAGCACTACTTGTTATTTTGAATTTTACTGAATTTTTTTATTTTTCTTAAATCTATCATATATATCACAAGCAAAATAATTATGAGAATTTTATTCATTTTTTGAATTGTACGTAATTTTACTCTTTCTTCCAAAAACAAGTTCATGTACTACACTATCGATTTAATCCTTAACCACGACAATTTATTCAATTTTATGTAGTGCATCGGAATACATGTAAAAATTGATATTACAAATAAGATGTTATCAATTAATGATGTGTGTATAATGATGGTATAATAACTTAGAAAAAAAAGAAAACCGAAAATATCTAGAAAAAAACTATTTCCTGTTTTCCGCACCTTGATTAATTCACAAAAAGTGTCTTTCAAAGTTGTTATGTTTTTATTTCAATTCAACTGATGGAATAGACCTCGAAAATTGTATTTTATTATAGTGCTGTTTATTGACCTTATATATGCATTAATTATATCCGATCAAGTATATTGATCCTTTCTTACAACTTCAACAATCTTTCGGATCTTTTCTTAATGCTGACATATGTCTCCATGTCAGTATAAAATGTATATACTCGTATATGTACATACATACATATATAAACTCAACTCATACGTACACTTCCCATTTCCCTTAAGTACTTATATATGTATATTGTACATTCATTAACATACATACATATATACATACATAAATACATCCATACATACTTATATATGTGTTTAAGCCAAATTGTTATCTTTTGTGTTGATACCTTTAATAGTAGACCTGGACACGCGACACCATTATGTTCAGTAGTCATTGGGCGAAAATGTTACAAGTTTTCTGTGCATGTTCTTTTCAAGTAGTATTAAAATACAAGAAAAGAAATTTCAAAGTAAATAGCAACATTTGGACATGATCTCATCTCTAGGTGCATTTAATCTTAGAAGATAACATGTATATGGTGGGTGATGGTAAACAGGATGATGAAATAAAGATAAATGTCTTGTTGTTTTTTTTTTCTTGTAGATATACATACATATGTATATGTTATAAATGTACGTAGATACATTTATAATTTCTAGGAATGCAGCGTAGATACATATTTATTTTTATGTTAAATTTAAATGTTTCTTCTATGTCCATCTTTGTATTCGTAAATCGTTGATGTAAACGTTATATTACATTTGAATTTGATTTACTGCATTCATCTATTAAAATCGAAGAAACGTTGCTACATATGCGGTATACATAATGCAGAATAAAAGTTTATTCGGTGTTGAAGTTGAAATGCATCTTTAAAATTGTGCAATTTTGAATCCAATATAGCACTTAGACGTTATGTTGTACATTTTATCATTGTAGTGTAGTCGTTACAAAATGTAGATGTTTTACTTTTTTTTTTTTGTCTTCATTGTTGTTTTTACACCGTAATAATCATTTGAAGAAAATGAAGAAAGATACAAAACCTAAGCATAATTTTTTGTTTCATGCTTAAACAAGGTGATCATAAACGATTCATTAAGTTAAAGATTTTTGAAGAAACCTTTAGCAAAAATTGAAAGTTCCGTAAATGTCTTAACAATCCACAAAATGGTTTACGCATTTTATCGAGTTTTATTTATTTGTATTATAGCCTTTATTATTGTTGTTATATTAATTAGATGAATTGTTTGTATTTTGCATTAAATTGATTTATGAATTCTTGGATGTTATGCTTATGGATTTAGAGATGATTTTGATTTAAATGAAATGTATTATTCATTTCAATGTTTGCAAATTAAAACAAAAAGTACATTATTTATTACAATAATTTTAATTTATATAAGTATGTATGTCAAAAATTTTCAGTACAGTTTTAATTCGATTAAATAATTACACAATAACAGAGTATGTAGTATGTTTGGAAATATGTAAATACTTAACATGTAATGGCAAGAAAGCAGAAGAACAGGTGAGAGCAGGTGAATGAATGTAATTTTCATCATCGTTTTCATCTGTATCATGTTGCATGTTCTACATTTTGTGTATGTACTTACATATATAAAAATAAAATATTTTGCTAATAAAATGCAGCTGTTCTGCTATGTTTGATGCAGTTAATTATTACATATTTTCTTTATTATTATCAATATTCATCCTTATTGTAAAATTCCTTTTTTGATCATACAAAAACGATCGCATACGTTCATAATAATATTTTAGTACATTTCGTTTTTGTTTAATTAATTTTTATGATCTAAAAGGTGACCCACCAAAGGGTATCTATGTATATATGTAGGTATGTACGCATCCTAATCATCGCAATGTGGATTTCTATAACAATTCGGTCATCACGAAGATGCACCTATAAAGTGGATTATGAATGAACCACTAAATTGTTAGCATGGAGCAGACTACGGAAGGATTTAATTGGCCGTTATATTGTACTGTATGTATTTGTAATGAATTTTGGAACAATGTTTTTTAATCATTTTATTTGTTTAACAACGAAAATTATCATATATAGTACATACATAATACATATATTTATACTCTGTCCACCAATTACATGAAGTTAACATTTTATGGTAGTATGTGTTTTTCATTACCCTAATCTTTAAAATTTTTATACAGAATTAGATAAATTTTTTAAATATCCAAATCAAATCATGAACATACATTTCTTTTTCTTTACATATTTTTTTTAATTCTTTGAAGTGTGTTATCTAATGTAATTTTATTATTCTGTGGTTAATTGAATATTTCAGTATCAACATACGTACATATGTATGTACACACATCCGTATACATTTAGTATGCTGTTTTAATTTGTCAATTGTGTAATTTACAACATTTTTGTTTTACAATTATATTTCCTTCCAATAAATTGTAAATCTTTCACATTTCAATATCTATTTTTTGATTTCTTATATTTTCCTCTACAATAAAAGAAAAATAGTCGAGACAAAAAAAAAATAAATAAATAAATAAAAATCTCTAGAGAAAATTCCAACTTTGAAATATTTTTCACACCTTTACTAATGTTTATTTTCACGCCCTGCCTTTTGTGACATTCGTTGTTAGATTCATTGTGTATATACAATATTATTTCAAAGGATGACGAGATGATGATATTGATGACAATTATAATGGCTTGTATTTCATTCTGATGCATGTTGCATGCATATCTAATATTAAATATGTACATATATGTAAGTACGTATGTTTGTATATACTACACGCATAATGTATGTACCACATAAAATTTTATATTTATGGAAATAAAATAAGAAAAAAAATTTTTTTTTCCACAAAAATGCATTTAATAATAACATGAAAGATCAAATTTGTATGCAAGTACATACTATGTATATATGTATATGTGTGTCTTTTATGATTTCTTTTTTTTTAGAAAGAATTTAACATATTTTTTTTATATGCATATCGTATTCACGTTGATGTATTTAAAATATTAGATTTCTTTCAATCTCCGATTGTATACATAAATACATACATATATTCATTCATACATTATTCTTTACTTTAATGACACACAAGAAGGTTAGTAACTAAGTCATAAATTGATTAACAGCGTCGAAATCAATTCAAATTTCTTAGCTTTCTCGTATACGTAGATAACTATAAAAATCAAACCAAATTTTCTTTTAAAATTGTTATTAAAGGAACCGTATCTAAATAAGGAAATGTTAAATCCTAACTACATAAATTTAATTTAATACATTTTGATCACCATATTGGTTGATTATTGGAATTTCCAGAATGAAATGGCCAGTGGTGTGTGTGTGTGTGTCACTAATGCTAATCTTATCACTTTATCAATTTTGGATTTCTATGCATTGATGGTTTTTCTAAAAAGTGTTTAAAAAAATACGTACAAACATACGATGTATAGGTACATCAATAAACGTACATATATGTATGTACGGGGAAGTGCCAATGTAATTTACAATCACGTATTTACGTGCCAGACACTTTACCTAAAGTGCAATTTCCGATATAAAAATTTATTAAAATGTAAACATATTCTAGTCATATCCGTATAAATCTAGACACACATTTATACATTCTATTGCGGTAGTACTGTGTATGAGTTCGTGATACATGGTAAAAAAAAAAATAAATTTGAAATTATATTATTATACGTATTACAAATCTATAAGCCTTTGTTAATAATAATACCAGTGACCACATAACGTCTTTTATTTAAGTATTCATATTTCAACGTTTATTGTAATTTCTTAACAGATTAGAACACAAAACAAATGAACTGGAATTACATGTATATAAACAAAAATTAAAAAAAAATCAGCAATAATTGTGAACATTTTGTAAACTACATATGTATAATAATTAGCATTTGATGGAATGATGGGAAAGAAATCCTACGCATTTAAAACAAATTTGCGAGCTTTATTTTGAATTTGTGTCTGTTTACTCGGGATTATCTATACAAAAAAAAAAAAAAAAAAAATTTAACGTGAGTTACTTTGCTATTTTGAAATGGATCAAATTTTTACCCTTTTGCTTGAAATATGTTCATTAATATGCATTTACATACAATGTATTAAAAATAGATTTCAGGTATCATATCAAGAAATTGTTTTGTTTTTTTTTTTTTCTAGAGCTATATTTAAAGATATTTTAAAATGTTAATTAACTTTTTAAAAACAGAAAGAGTCATGTTGTCTGATGATATTATGATACTATAAACATACTGACGATGATTAGTACCTGATATACTTGGTACAATTTATATAAAATAGAAAAGTGTATGTATGTATGCACGTATGTATGTGCTCAAAAAGTAAAAATAGATCTCAATACTTTCTTCCTTCCTTATGATTTGTACTACCTTCACTAATTCCATGGAAACTGTGTAAAGTAGACTATTTTACATCAATTTACACTGATATTTAAAAGATTCATTTCATACTGTTTTATCTGTACACCATTTCTGGCATGCTCATGTCTCATATGATTTTTCAATACATATTTATGTATTACCAAAAATTAAAATTCAAAATACCTTAAGTACATATACATATGTATGTATTTATGCATAAAATGATAAAATGGATTCATTTACCTATATTTACACTTATATTTCTATTACACACTTCATTATATGAATATTTACAATGCACAAACTTGCATAAAGGGCTTTTTGTTGATTTTTATAGGTATGAATAACGATCGTAAGAGACCTTGACTTCTGTGCACAATAATAATAAACAAACAAATAAACTTTTGTATAAAAATATATATATAAGCGTTGCATTTATGTACATATATGTACATATGTCCATGCATACATGCCATTGTGTATGTGAGTTACATAACACAGTGTTAAGATATTAAGTATAGATTGAAAATTGATTTTATGCATGAAGGTAACATTTTTAATGACTTACAATCGACTTCTATTACATACAATGCATGTGTAAATATATACAGTGCCCTAGAATAAGTTTCTTAAAGTTCAGACTCTGTAGTAAAAATTTCTATATACATACATATGTACATATGTATGTATGTATAATCTCCAGTTGAAGTTTATCCTTTTTGAGATATAGGGGATTGAGATAATTGGACACGTAAGATACATGATAATGTTAAAGTAAATGTATAGTTTTTGGCACTTATTCTTGGACACCTTGTATGAATGTTTATACCTACATGATCTAAAGAAGAAAGTTCAATTATTACTTTAAATTTTTTTTTGTTCTTCAAACAGACATGTATTTGTTAATCTTCAAGAAAGTAAAACAGAATCGTGATTTTGTGTTTTGTGGAGGACAAAATAAATTCGTAGAATTAATGCATATAAAATGTTTTTTTTTTTTTTAAATGTCTTTGATGGAAACGTGCATGGACATTTATTTGAATAAAGACACAACTCAAATGAAAGTTCATACAATAAGTATCAGCAATTATTCAAGTTTAATGTTAAAATTTTGCTGAATCTGTAAATGTAATGAATTGAATCTTTTATTTATGTTTATATAAAGATAATTTTTTATAGGTAATTGTTATCATACTTTAACAACTTTAGAATACTAGTAGTTTAGTATGCACATACTTTTCCGAACATTGATAAATCCTTTCCAAAAAATAGAGTTTACATCAAGGTAGTCAATGAGAACATTACGTTAAAGTTAAAATGGTAATTTTTCTTAATCGCATAAAATATCTGATAACATTCATCGCTAAGAATTTTGAAGTATCTCGTGTTTATGTTCGGTTGGTCGGTACTTGTGCCACATAGTATGTAAATAGTTTTTTTTTTCTCAGCCTAAAGTATTAAAAAGAAAACAGAAATAGCATAGTATGTAATTATGCAGTGCTAGACGTTAATTTTGAATAAATGAAATTTATACATTTTGTCATAATTATGGTTGTATTACAATTAATTTAACATAATAACTACCTATATATTTTCAAATCCAAGTAAATTATTCATTTCCTCAAATAGCCTATATCATCATATATTCATGTATGTGTATCTTATTTTATACATTATATGTACACAAATGTAATGCTAAGAAAAATAAATAAAACTGGTCATATACTTACTATCTTGATCTCTATAGGGAATTCTTTAGACCGCAATGTAATCCAATCACCTTTCTTTTTTCATTTATTTCTCAAATGAATTTTCATATGTATGTACCTATATCTATACATACACACTCGAAGTTAATAAAAATTACATTATCAATAAATTGAAAGAAATAAGCCGCTACATTATTTTATTTACGTGTATAAAGGTAACGTACATACCAGTAAAATACATACATTAACAATGATATCAATATCGAACATTGTATCTCATATAGTATTTTGTTATTTGTCTTGATTATTTGTAAAATGATAAAGTGTTTTACTTTACACCTTTGTAAAGCAATTTTCCAATTTATTTATAAGATTAATCAGAATAAGTCCTATTTTCTATAAACTATGTGTATGTGGGTATCTAAGAATGTACATACATATACTTTTGAAATCTTTGTATAAAATTTTCAATGCAAATATTGGAAAGCAAATATTATGTAGATATACTATATGCATATGTATATATTCTGTAAGAGGTTCTAGTGTATACACACGTACAATATACATAATTAAAGACCAATACATATTTTCAAATTTATTTTTAAAAATAACATATGCACATATGTGTATCTGAAAAAGCTTGTACAATGTATGAACGATGTGTGTTCAATACTGAAAAATAGAATGTTGGTATTTGGTAGCCTATTTTTATGTGTTTTGCGACACTTGTTCTGGGACATCCTATATGACGTATAAAAAAGATCTTAAAATTGATATGAATTAAATAAACATGATCATCAAAATTTTGACAAATTGTAAATAAGAAGTCCAGTCCAGTTGTAAATAGAAAGTCCAATAGACAATGACGACGTACCAACATTTTTAATTTTTACTACGTAGTTCATTACACCATGTAAGTCTAGGATCCACTGAAGATTTCGTTCTCTTTTTTTTTTTTCGTTCCCTTTTAAATTAACGTAAAATATTTAATGTTATTTTGACATGTTGATGTTAGTGAGTGTATTAGTTTAGTGTACCTCACCTCCGACATGATATCCTTTTTCTTTAGTAAATGTAGTGCATGAAAGCTTAAAAAGAGTTGATTAAAAATCCTATATTTTTCACTTGTTGCTTTTTCACAAAGTCTTTGTACCATGGTTGTTAATTTATTTTGTTAAAAATCACGTCTCTGATTGGTGGGTTTAGGTTTTTCATTGTTTACTCCTGAATGGGTTATCTTATAAAAGTCAGCATCATGAGTATATTTCTACTTTTATGACGTACATATGTATATATGTACATGCACATACCTATGTATGTACATACGTACGTGAAAATCTTATTTTCTTTATTAAAGTTATTGTTGGTGTTTTTTTTTTTTTTAATTATTTTTATTATTAGTTTTATTTCATTTTGTTTACTTATTTTTTATTATTACAACTTTTTTTTTGTAATAAAAGGGCTTAGTCAGTATTGCTATCTAAATTTTGAATACTAATAAATAGAAAAGGCGGTAAAACTTTTAGATATTTAATAACTGTATATGTAGGTATAAATTATTTTTATTTAGAAAAGAGAATAAACAAAATGAAATTGTTTACTAATATGTACACTATGTATGAACTCTTGATAAACATGTAATAATAATGCATAACACGAGCTTATTTTTAATGTAACTAAATTTTAAAAATAACTGAAAAAAAAAAAATTTGATAAATTAATCATTGACAAGACAAGAGTGTTAAATAGATATGGGAGATAAATTTTATCTTTTCACAGTGTATACAATAACAGTAAATAGAAAGTTGAAAAAGAAAGACAAAAAAAAAATGTTCACTGTAAAAGATTCACTTTAAAAGACCTATTCTGCACGTACATACAGAAACTGATGGAATGATGATGATGAGAATATGGATGGCAATGGCAAACCTTTTTAAAATCATCATGAACTAGGAGGATTAAGCAACTATGGTATACATATATGTATGTATTACGAATTAGTATATACAACGCATTGCAAACATGTTTGCTTATCATATACCATATATAATATATATGTATGTACAAATGTGTGGGAATGTTACGTATCCCCACATGTTATCCACATATGTATGTATGTTATACATTCAATATTATCACATGTATAGTTACGTGCATGTTTCAAGTAATGTAGGTATAAAATTTTCCTCATAACTATTTATGGAAAATCATATATTATTTTCTTGTCCATATTTAGATTCTTATATTATGTACTCGTATTCAATTTATCAATCAAATTTCTTAGAATTTGAATTATTGTGTGTGTATGTATTATTATAAAGTTCTACCAACTTCTACATATTAAAATTTTCATGTAAGTAGTTTCACTATTAATAATCAATTTAGTGTTTATATTTAGAAAGTTTTTATACCAATATAGGATAATATTTGATCTTGCTATCTAAAATCAAAATTCTTTTTGTTTCATGGATGCACAAATCAGATAAGATATTTTTAAAAAAAATGTATTATCAATTTATCGTTTAAGTAAATCAAATGTTTAATAGTGAACATCAGAGCTTTTCTGTGAAATTCCAAAAATGTACATACGTACTTACATTGTTTAACATTTTTGTTATTAAAAGGTCAAATTTCTTTTCAATTTCCTATCTTTTTTTTTTTAATTTTAATAAATTACAATATTAGTTTTATTTGAAAAAACAAAAGTATATTTTGTTGAATTCTTCTTCTTTTGTGGTTTTACAATTCATAAAGAATCCTGGCCTTTGGTTAATGTAATCCCATTTTTTTTTCCAGAAAATCAATCGTTGAATCGATATTACCAAAACTCTTGTGTTAACCTAAACTATATACCTATAATAAACATGTTTAAATAAAGATAATAGACAAAGTTATTTAGATTTTCAATAGTAAAGTTTTATTTTAAAGTTTCGTTTTTTATTACTTTTTTTTTTGTTGTTATCAATTTTATACATAGTAATAATAATAATATTAATTTCTATTTGTTATATAGTAAATCGCATCATAATAATTAATATCAATTTTTAATGATTTTCATTTATTTTATATATTTTCTTGTTACAATAATTAATTTTTTTAAATCATATATTTATATGTATATATATAGAATTAAGTGTATAAGAGTAATAAAAAATTATACACTTTTTTTTTTTTAAATATTTATTATCATTGTTATAATTTAATATTTTATTTGATTTTATTTATTTATTTTTTATCATATATAATAAATGTATGTATATAATAATAATTATACAGTAAAAATTGGCAAAAATACAATTATTGTGTATGTTAATAATAATTAAATATTATCATTATGTATTTATTACAATATGTATTAAATATACATATAGTATACATATATATTTTTTTTCACTTGTTTATTAGTACATTTTCATCCTTCTTCCCTAAAATTCATTTTTGTTTTGTGTCATTTTGAATAAAAACCATTTTGTTATTTTATTTATATTTTCTTTTTTTTTGAATTTTTTTTTTTTAGTTAATTATTTTATAATATTCTTGGTTTTGCTTTAAATTTTATTTTTTATTTTTCTTGTCGATTATAAAAAATGTAGTATAGTTATTTTCAAATCTGTTGAAAAATTTAACGTGATATTCATTTGTGTTAAAGAATATCTCGTTTACATTTAGATCTTGATCTTGAAAATATAAAAAAATGTCCCACCTCCCATTTCAAGTAATAATTATTTTGATGCATATACAAAAACAAATTGAGTCTCACAATCTTGATTCTTGAAGATAAAATGTGCAATCGTGTAATTTTAATTTTTTGTGCCCATACGAAATAAATGTTCAACAGATTTGAAAATACATATCTATAATTTAAGTGTGAGCTTGAATGAGTTTTTGTTATTTACATACATAAGTACATAATATATCGATTTATCGACTTTATCAGTTTTTTTAAATTAATTCTTCAAGTTTTGAAATACATATATGCTTATGTTCATGTGTGTGGAATAATAACAGTTTTATTGATGTAAAAGGAAATAATAAAAAAAAGTGATGAAATTTTGGGAAAAATTATGATTTTAAAATTTAAACGCTTGTTATTTACTTAATTTATTTGTAAATATGATTTTTTAATTATTATTTTCTTTTTAATGTACAAAATATGTCGTAAGTTTAATTTTTAATTTATTTATTTTTTTGGTTTAATTTCATACTTATAAATTTATTTCATTCTATACATGATTTTCAAATTTTTGTCATACATACTATATTTTATGTTTTTATTTATCTATTTTTATTTTACTCAATATGAAATATAAATTTTATTCATACATATTCATAGAGTTTTAATTTTTCTTTATATTTGAATAGTCATATGCGTGTATCAGTATAAAAGTGAAAATTTATTAATTTTTTATTTCATCTTTTTATTTGCTTTTATCTTATATTATTAGGCTCATACTCACCAACGAAATTTAAATTAGATTTTAATTTGAATGAGAGTTGAAAATATGTATTTATTTTTTAAAATTTCTTATTGATCATTGCGATTAATTAGTTAATACTTTTTCTTATGGCAGTACAAGTTTTGCGAAATTCTAAAACTAGATGTTTCACACAGTTCTTCTTTTTGTTACTTTTCTATTTTTAACTTACTTTACTAGATTTATTTTAAATGATCATAAGATTTATTTTTAAGTATTTACAACCGTTTATATTCTAATTTGAAAATAATATTATATCATTGGTCAGTTGTGTACGTACATTGTATACAATTATTACTGACAAAATATTTTCATAATTTTAAAACAGTTTTTGTAACGGCAAACAGCTGATTCTAAATTCAGAAATCAACACTAAACTCAGTTAATGAATAAAGCTACAACGATTTTAAGTAAAATCATATTGGTGAATATGGACCTTGATAAGACGTTTTTGAGTCGAATCTTACGTACATATGTATGAGTATATATACATAAATTGATTTTTATAAATAAAATATGTATATTTATTATTTAAAAATTTTGTAAAATTTATTGTATCTGTGTATGTACGTATATTTATATAAAATTAATTTTTGTATATGATTTTATAAATTCAAGCAATTATTTTTTACACTTTACGTCCTGATAGAAGGGTAAATGATATACATATGTGTATATGGGTTAATTAAATATAAATTTGTAATTTAATATTAATTGATAAATAAGCTTTATTTTTTTAAATTTTATTTCGTATGATTTTGAATAAAAAATTTATTTAAGTTTTTTTTGTTTTAAATTTAAAATCTCTTATTAAATTCAGATTTTTTTACATAATAAAAAATATTTTTTGATTAAATAAAATAAAATGAATGTGTGGATAACCCGTTTTTAACAGAATACGATATAAGTGATCAATAAATTTTTAAATGTTTCTCATAATGTTTCTTTGTACTTCTTTCAATTTGTCATTCGTTTTAGAAAGTAGTAAAAGAAATAAAGAGAAATACATGTATTATAAAAAGAAATAGAATAAGAACATAATTTTATACGAAATTATGAATATAATTAACTAGGTATATTGTATAAATGATTTTGTCTTGGACAAACGAAATAAAGTAAAAAATTAAATGAAAGAAAAATTAGACTACTTATAATGTATTCGATGTTCTAAACAGTTTAGTAAGAACACCGTGACTAGAATGGTATTTTATTGCCATTGAAATTTATTTGAAAAAAAAAATTATATTAGTTTTTTTTTCGCAGGTAAAATATAAAATAACATAAAATTAGAAAAATATGTGTAATATATTATTGGCACACATCTAATTTTAAAACTAGGAATATTGCTGTAGCTATAGTGTCGAAATTCGTGGTTGTTATGCTTTCATTTTTAGAAGAAAAATTTCTACAACATAGATGAGAATAAAGTTCATAAAAACCAAGAACATCATATCAAAATAAGCAAAATATTCTTGATTTTGAATAACATAATATGATTTTAAAATCTGGACTTTTGTCTTATTATATTTTGGTATTTGGGCAATCATAATAAGTGACACATTAGTAACACATAAAAGCATAAAGAATTCTATTAAAATTAGATGTGTGCCTTTAATATTAGACTTTAGGCTTTTATTACATAATTCTCTATTCCGATTTGAGATACTGATTTTTTCCCTTTTACATTGTATGTATATGAAAGCCTTATTTATGATTAAATTTTTGAATAAAATGGAAACAGATCAGATATGTTTTAGCTTAGATATTATGACAGCAAAAAATTTTCTTGAGAATCAAAAAAATAGAAAACTTTTTTGATAATAACATTTAAGTAAGTAGATCACGTAATATGATCTACAGCTGTATAGTTAGCTTGTATATAATAACTTTCAGAAGCGGAAGCAATCTTTTGTTTCTTTGCACCTCCATATGTATACGTACATACATATGAAATATGCTTTCGAAAAATAAACAAAATTCGATTTGTTTTTATTTTTCGACACAAATCAATAATATAAAAGTTTTATAGTTTTATTGAACTGCAAGTGTTGTAAAATTTTGGTCTTCTTATTCAATCCCCCTTTTTTCCCTTTTTTCTAATAAATTTTGAAAATTCTATACATATGTATCTTTACGTAGTATTCTTGTTCGAATTCAAAATTTGTTTGTATTTATTTTCATAATGTCCAATTAAAAACTTTATCACAATAAATCTTATCTTATTTTTAACTTTTAAAAGTTATTTTAATTTTTATGTAGATATAGATCGTTTTCCTTTGTTTTGTTATTTTTAAAACAAAGTCTGAGTTTCTAAATTTTCGTTTTATTTTAGAATTTATTAAAACAATGATAAATTAAAAAAAAAGTTTTTCTTTTCTTTGTTGAATTTTGAAATACAGGGAATTTCTATTGGTAACAGTTTAATTAAAAATTGTTGGAAAGTGTAAAAAATATTTGCCTTAATTTTTACAGTTTTATCCGAATATTGGTAGTGTAAAAAATGAAATATACACATTTTCGCAATTTTTTAAGCAAAAATTAGAAAATTCTTTTGAATCTTTTTTTAAGTTATAAAAATGTTTACGTTACTCTGCACCGGCTGAACTATCTGGCGTTATATTTGAATCTAAACTAGCACAATCAGACTCTTGTTCTTGATTACCTGAATAATTAGCAGCTTCTTGAAGACGCATTAACATATTTAACTGTGGGAATAATTTATAAATAAATGACAAGAAAACACCATCAAACACCAAAATCAAATACAATATTAAAACGAAAAATATAATTATTTATGTATATATAAGAATAAAGCAAATGTAATACGTACCAATGGATCTTGACTGTCACTGTTTCCTGGTGCACCAGCTTCCAGGCCAACATCTTCAGCATTTATTTGCCTTAAAGGTGGCACTGAATCAGGACCATAAGGCCACGGATAAGTATCACGCACAAATGTTGATGGGTCATTCCATGCACCACCTCGTCTGCCATACAATTGAACACCTTCTCGAACGGCCTCAACTAAATATGGAGCTAAGTGATAATTCCACACGTCTGTAAACCATACTTGAGAATCCTTAAGATCTAAAGGGCATGCAAGAAATAGCCTTGGACCAATTGTGACATCACTTGAACTGTGATTTTCTAGAAACCGATTAATATGTTGCCACACTGTAGGCAACCACGCTAAAACTGATGAAAGTTCTGGCTGAGAATTGCTTGTAGAGAGCTCTAAACTAAAAAGACGGCGACGTAAGAAACGACCTAAAAATCCTTTCACTGGTTCCATGTGATTTGCTGTCAACACCTGTATATAAATATTTTTATAAACCTCTTCGAAATATTCATTACATAATTGATTTTTTTTTTTAAATTACCCATCGGAAATTATGATGTAGTTGTAAATTTGTTGTGTTACAGGTCGCCTGTGACATTGTGCCAATGATACAAGGTAATTTGGCAGCTGGACCGGCACTTAATAAACATGAAAATACATCGCCGAGAGCTGAAGCATGATGTAAATTATCTAAAATGATCACAGATGGAAGTTCAGAAGCTCCATTTGACATTGAAGCTTGTTCGGCAATGTGGCCAAGATATTGTCTTAACTCTTTTGAAGATTTATGGTCTACGCTGTAATAATAAATACGCGAGTTATGTAATGAATATTGTACAAAAAAATAATTACTGATTTTGTATGTTGTGAACTTACTTAAAGGTTGCTATAGCTTCCGAAGGATTACCGCGTCCGGACCGTGCAACTAGAAATTCGGCTAATTTTCTTGCTAAGTATGATTTTCCAGTACCACTAGGTCCACATAATATTAATCTACGATGTTCTGTCAGAAGGCTAATGTATCTGTGTACTATACTTCTAGGAATCAGACTGTCAAAAGCTAGGCTTCCTACACCTTGTAAACAAATATAAAGCGTTTTAACGTTACCAACGATATAACCACAAGGGAGAAGCTCAGGAAAACCCATTTCAGGACCACGTTTTGCTTCGCCTAAATGATAAGATGTAATTGAATCGGTGTTTAGGCCCAAGTTTGTTCCCGGGTCTATTCTGGCTACATAATCTTTAAATGTTTTTCTAACTATGTAATCTAAATTTTGCCAAGAAGTCTTTCCAGATATATAAGTGTAAGCAATTACAAATTCATTAAGCGTTGGATTAGGAAATGGTTTGATGTTATTACGATCCTCAAAGCCATTTTCATGATTCTCATCACTTGCAGATGATTTTACGTATGAATAATAGTCTTCAGATTCTAAAATTTCGGTAAAGTATTTAGGAAAAGACTCTGGTTGGCCTAAATATACTGCGATAGAAATTTTTTTTCCATCTGTGTGATCAGGAACATCTTCCACTGCATTTGGATGAGTTGGACTTGGAGCTTCAATTGCAGGCGGGGGAGGAGTTAAATCTATATGAGTTGTTGGACTTAAAGGTGGAGGTGGTGGTTCTGGTGCTGGCGCAGGAGGAATATTTTCCTCTTCAACTTCTTCTTCAAGACTTTTGGGTAATTCCATTGGCGGTCTTGTATTCCCATCTGCCAAGCTATATCGTCTTGATTCTCCAATTGATCCATTTGGACTGACTGCATTACCTAAAGAAGCTTCACTACCGGCTAAAGACCTGCTTGTTACCAGCTTTTGAAGGCGTTCATTATTTTGTTTAAGACTAATCATTTCAGCCCGCATCTTCATTACAGTATCTTTTAGACTTTCTAATTGTGAAGCTGAACTTAGAGCTTCTAGCCGTATGTCTGTTAAAACTAAGTCTTTTTCTCTTAACTGTTTTTTAAGGTCTTCTACTACCGGATTGCCTTCTAATTCTATAGCATCTACAGGCTTTGCATTTTCAATTATTGCAACAGTTTTTTGAGGGCTTTTTGTAGGTGATGGTGGCGGTAAATTTGATGATATATCACTCGACGTTTGTATTGAATTTTGGTCTAAATTACTGGATGTACTACTGACATGACGACTTGTTTTTGATATTTTTGCATTTCTAGAGAATGCTTTTGTAAAGGAACTTCGTAACCATCCCTTCTTTTTCTTTTTATCTTGGGCAGAACATCCTGAACTAATCGAATTCAATGAGCACATTGAATCAGAACTGTGATGTCTTTGCATTCCGCTTTGGCTAGAACCTGAGACATTTGCACCACCATTTGTAGCCGATTGCTGTTTTCCTTGTAACTGTTGATGAGTATTGGTTCGATCAACAGCTGATGTTTGGCAGTTTACTTGAACGCCCATACTTTGCATATGAGCTGTAGTTAAACCGGCTTGTATCGATTGTTTTCTAAGAAGTTCAATTGTTTGACGCATATCCGTTAATTCACTGTCTTTTCGTTCAGCTGTTGCTGTTAATTGTTGAAGACGTTGTGTCATATTAGACAAACTTTGTTCAAAAGCCGCAACAACATGCGCCTATATGAAAAATAAAATTTAAAAAAAAAATGTTTATATATTGTCATGCTTTACGTTATAATTTATAACTATATATAAAAGAAATGTGAGTTTAAAAAATTTATGTCAGTATTATATTATTTACGAAAAATTTCTGTAAGGTCGATTGTTAGAACGACATTGAACAAATCTTGATAAAAACAAAAAAAAAGACTATAAAAATTGAATGCGTCACGCATTTAAAGAAAAAATCACTTGTTGACCTTCAAGGAATTACCTATTTAGTACGCTATTAATAATCTTAAAATGTTTAATCGTATAATAAAAATTTCATATATTTAGGTAGGCACATACATAAATATTTCATTATAAAATTAAAGTCACGACAAGAGAAATGTAAACAAGAATAAACAAAGAAATTGTTAAATTTTACATACACACATACATATGCACGTACAATCAAATTACTACTCAGCAAACAAATCTATCTGCTTTTTATCTTTCAATTTAAATGAAAACTTCGATCAATTCTTTATTTATATTTAATTTTTTCATGTATTTGATTTTTATTTCAATTTTTGTATTGTTCTGCTGACTTTTATAAGACAAGAAATTTATTTAAAAAAAAAAGATGCAAGTGGTTTCATATTTAAAAAATTGTAAAAAAAGGAAAAATCTGTTAGTTGAATTCTATAACATGTCTTTAAAAAGTGAACAACAAATAAAGCAAAACTATCAATTATTTTCATCTTTTGTATTCAATTTTTTTTTTTTTTGCATGGAGAATGTTGACTATTGATATATACGGACAGAGATAAGCGTATGTGTGTTTGTTATAAACAATAACACGGTGGTATGATGTAGAAGTCCATACAAAATGTATGGGGAATAGAATAAAAGAATGCCATTTTAATGTTTTTTAGAATACTTGATAGATTCTGTTTTCTTTTTATGAAAATTCACAAATGCATACACATAACATAAATAGAATTATGGTTTTGTTGATGCATCTTTTTATGACCATTCAATATTCAACTGTACACAGTATATGCATGGTACAAAAAGTCTCTCTAAAATAGTCTTTCAACCATGCAGTGTACGTATGTGAACACACATACAGATACAAATTGAATAATATAATAATGAATGCATTTTCTTATCATTATAAGCATAAAGATTTCTATCATTATGTCTTCATCACAGTGAATACATTTATACTCGCAAATACAGGGTGCCTCAGAATAAAAGACACAAAATGCATTTTTCTCATTATCTACAAAAAACTTTCCCTCCTCCCAATTAAAAAATTTATTTCTTATGAGATATTATGCATGAATTGAAAATTTTCGGATATGTTTGGATAGATTTTGGACATATTTTGTCTTTTGGAATGTAGAACAATTTTTGCTAGAAATATTCTGAACTATATAAGAAAGGTCATTTTGTGACCTCTACTTTAGATCATCCTGTGTGTACACATATTTATATGCAAGCATATTTTGCTTTGTGTTCATTGTTGTTTATCGTAACCGTGGTTATTAAATCAATTCCAATTTTTTTTTTCATTTTTGAATGTTGAAATTATTAAATTACAGACAATTAGGAGTAATAAAGTTATAACAGAAGATAATAAACTGTTAGAGGAAATGTTTTTGATTTTTTTGTTTGTTTCCAAGTATGTATGTTTATTTTTATAAGACTGACTTGTTTGTGTAGGAGTCATTAGCCCCTTCGCTATCGCTGCATTACAATGGACCTTGTGCAATACGATGTTTTTTTTTCAGTGCACTTAGTTCTGTTTTTTTTTGTTTTTTTGAATGTAAATAATGAAGATTTATATATATAAATTGAATATTGCAAACTAAATAATATGAAAAGAGCACATTGATAAAAATTTAAAATAAAGCATCTTATGGTAATGTCGATTATATGACGATGATGATGATGATGATGATGATGATGATGATTAAGTGGACTTATTATTTATTTGAAGTAATCAAAACATGTCAAATAATGAATTAACATTTTATGTGTTTAAAATTTTCTACGATATAAAGAAATACAATTTCGAAAGTATTAATAGGGTATAAAAGAATGATACAAACACACAACTGATTTTTGTCAGAGCTTCAAATTTTTGTTTTGTTTTTGAATTGTTGATCCTGCGTTTATACAGGATTTAATGGTACAAATAAAGTTATTTAAACAAAAAAAAAAAAAATTTTTTTATCAAATTTTTCTTTAAATTTTCTTTTTTATATTATAATGAATTTAATAAGAAATAATATACAATTAAATACGTGTATTCAAAATCCGAATCAAATTACTAATTTATCTTACTTTCTTAACCACGTAACATATACATACAGGCGATGGAAAACTTTAATGGACTGTGTATCTGCAGTGTTAAACATAAACATACACAACTTACATAAGTAATACATTAATGCATTATAATACTGCATACTTTCTTTCTTAAGATTTATGATCCATTAGGAAGTGATAACAGATTTCTTTATGTTAACCTGTATTGAATTATTAGACAAGTACTCTGTATTCTGATAAATTTTTTTTTTCTAATCTTGTCACTGTGAAAAAAAGATAAGATAAAATATTATAATTTTTCATTCAAATGTGGTTATAATGCTCAACATATTCAATGTCAACGCACATTAATTTATGCATGTACAGAAACGTACATATTTGGTTAATAAATTTCCTGTATGAGAATAAATTATATTATTATTAACAACCACAATTTTCGTAAATTAGGTACTTAATATTTTTATTTATTTATTCATATTTTTTCCTTCAAGTGAAAATCTTGAAATGTTTAAATGAAGTGAAAATGATAAATGTTTTATAACCTTTTTAATGCCCTTTTTTTAAAAAAAAAAATTTTAACAGTAGGTGTAATAAAATAAAACGTATACTAATATATATTTGAAATGAATAAAATTTCATCTAAATATCGCGATGTAAATATGTAATAAATTAAATACAAACTGGTGTTTTATCATTTTTTACCTTATAATCATCATTTTTATTGGTTTCGTTATAGTAAACAGTAACATGTATCTGAATTTTAAACAAGAATTACGGGTTCATCTTTAATTTATTACATAAATTTATTAGGATGCCATTTAAACTTTTGATTGATCGTTCACCATCCAATATTATTATTATGATAAAAATTTAAAACAAAAAAAAAAATATTTGTTTGAGCTTTATTTATATTAAAAATTAACATGAACATGTGGCATAAAATTATTACAAATCAAGAATTTATGCACATAAATTAAAAAGATACAATGTACTGTATTTCTTTAGAGATACAGAGTCTGAGTAGGTAAATACATAATATCCGATAATTTAAAACTTTCATGAAACCATTAAGGCAACAGAAAAGTTTTTGTAAATTAATTGTTTAACAATACCATCTGGCATACCGTAATGTTTTATTGACGTTTACATTATGTGCCACAAGGTAAATTACTGGAGGAGTTTAAAGTGAAAACAATTAATTTGTCTACCTATACAGGTTAATTGAATCAATTGTTTTTCACATAGGAGTGTGTTTATCTCATTTTTGAAGATAACAATTTTAGAAGATATAAAGAAAACTTGCTGTATAAGTATTACGGCAAGAACTGTTTTTTTTTGACCTTATTGGGAAATTAGAAAAATAATTTTGGCTTCATCTCTCTCTCTGTAACGCTTTCTTAGGTATATACAAACAAATACTTAAAACATCTACATTTTTCAATGCGTTTTGAAATTTTTTAACTTAATATCAGGATCTTTTCTGAACCTTTCGAAACTCACCCAATAATTTAAAATATTGATTCATTTTAGATATATATAGGTATATGTAATTTGCTCCAACTAAATCTCTTTTTAAATCTCAAACACAGTTCGTAAAAGCTTTTATAACCCAACATTTATGAAAGATTGTTTAAAATTTGGATTTTTATTCCTTGTCAAAAAATCTTATTTTGATTGAAAGACATTCCATTTTTATAAAATTAAATTTGAACACTAAGCTTTTTCCTCGACTTGTCTGTCTTCATACATACATAAATAGGTACATTTGTACATGCCTTTTCGTATCAAACTTTTTTTTCCGTAAAGAAACTCTTGTCAAAATTGCATTGCATATAGTAAATAACACATACATGTACATATATCATTCATTTATAAGCGGTACACGTGAAAACATACGTACAATTATTTGTATGAAATTTATGTATTTATGATCAATATAGTACGTATGTACGTATGTATGTACATAAGTGTCATTTCTTGTTTTAAAAGTTAAAACAAAATAAAATTTTAACATCGAAGAAAAGAACGTGTCAAACATTTTATAAAAAATATAAACTTATCCAAAAATGAAAATACATTCCTTTTACTCATATATGTATCCTTTTACATTTGTATTACACACACATGTATGTACACTGTCGTACTTCCTCGTCATCACTTGTATTCCACTACATATTTTTCCCTACAAGTTCTGTACAAGATTCACGAATGTAACATACATATACATACATATGTATGTATGTATGTATGTATGTATGTATATATGTATGGATGACACGTAAGTAGACCAGAAACCCTTGGAGTTCAAGAGTTTATAAGCAAAAGAAAGGTCATAAAAAGTATAGAATGCGTATCATTTGGATGGAATCAAAAACGTATGGTGCTATTTATATTATTTATATTTTTTTGTTTTTAGCTTTTCTTTTCTCCTACTGTGGTATCAAACTGTTTTTATATCAAAAAGAAATACACATTATGAAAGTGTTCTTTTAGAGATTGGGTGCCAACAAAAATATATTTTATGTAGCAGCATAAAATTTGCTAAAATACACTATCAAATTGCATGTGCACGAAACATATACTACATATTTAATACGTGTGTATATGCACATGGTGCATATGTGTTAATGTACATACATATGTGCATGCATGATAATGAGCAAGACGATTTTTCCACGAGACAAAAAAGTTCAAAATGAATAAACTACCATGAAGGAGCCAAGATAAACCATAAGTAGCATCAACTTTGTTTATTTGTATGTACATACATATTTTCCTTATGTGATATTATATTTTGCAAGTCTGTATAGTCTGAAGGAAAATTTAACAACCAAAAAAGATGACTCTTAGAAAAGTCTACTGGAGTATACACAAACAATATGTTTTGTAAGAAATGGAGTGAGACAATGATCTCCAATTTATTTTATTTTCATGTTTATAACACTACAATAGGGTGTCTTGTGACAAAGTTTGATGCACTGAGGAGGAGTTAGGATACAACTTAGTCGTTAATGTCTGTTAGTCGTTAATGTCTGTTAGTCGTTAATGTCTTTATATTTTTTAAAATAATAAAAAAATATTTATTTATTTTTTAAAATAAGTAAAACATTCAAGGATATTATTTTCCATAAGGAACTACTAATTATTATTAGTCTCTTTTAAGATCTATTATCTCTACGATTTGAATCACCCTGCATAATTACGTATATAGTGAAATGTAAAATATGTATTTATGTATCTATGGCCTCCAGATAGTTCTATGCAATATGCATTACAGACAGTACTTATACTATATACCATACTGCTTTTCTTTTTATTATGTTTTCATTGTTGCAACAAACTTCATAATATACTTCAGGATTTCTATCTGTTTAATTTTCAATTTTAGAGGTCAAAGATCTTTTCTCTTGGCGCTTGAATTTGAATCAATTTCATGGTAAAAAAAAAAATTCAAATGCATACTTTACATTTCTATAATTGTAAATATGTATGTTATATTGATGTGTTGCATGCACATTTTATATTCTAATCATGTTTATTTTTATTACTATTATTATTATTATTATTATTATATACAGCTGTTATAGTTGTAAGTGTCTTTTCTTGCACTTGAAACAGGGCCTTCAAGATAGTCTTATTTAACGTCAATATTCTTTGAAATTTTAAACAAACCATTCAATGTAGCATATCTGACATCATACAATAGATATCAGCTAACTAATAATACGAGTTAAAGTACAATCACAGTATGCATTCATGTAAACATACGTTAACATACATTATTATACACATATGTATGTATGTATGTATATAATTTTTACAGTAATAGGAGCTATAAAGAATATTAAATTATATTGCATAAATAAAACAAAACATCTGCACATACATATGCACATATAGCATTTATTGAAAAAAAAAATACTCGTATAGGGATGTTTATTTTAAGTTATGTTTTCATACTAAAATAAAATCGTGCTAAATTACAATTTTGCAACAAAAATGAGTTTTCTCACGATTTAATTTTTGAAATTTGATGTTTTATCTGGGATGGATAATAGACGATAAATGTTTATTGTTTATGCCATTAAATACACTTCGCTTTAAAAAAAAAAAAATGTTAACATGCAAATAATTGAGTGTATGTGTATTTATACGTATTTTCATATATAAACATTATAAACAAAATTAAAAACCATATGAAAAGTCAAGGTATTACCTAGTACTATACATATTGCACAGAATATACTTTACATATCTAGATGTACTCAATACATACCATACGTACATACTTATTATGGATCGGTCAAATTAAGAGTGTGATTGCATCGCATCCTTTTTTGGATTCTAGTTTTTATCATGACAAAGCATTTGATTTAATTGAATATAATACAATACTCTCGAATTATACTACAAATATAGGTATAAGGAGTATTGAACATGTAAAAAAAACAAAATGTAACATTTTTTCAAGTTAATTCGTGAATATCATGCATAATATTTTCGCTATTTATGTGCATATGTCCATATCCCTATATGAACAATCATTATTAAATTTGATTACATGTACTTTTTTAATTTCGTGATCATCTTAATTTCAAAAATATTTTTCTTTTATCTCTAATATATCCTCAAGATAGGATTTGTTTGGCTTCGGAAAATTTAAGATTATCGTAATAAACATTATTATAATCGTATTATTTATAAGTTTTAATGCAACATTAATAAAATATATAAAAATAAAACCAAAGTATAAAATTATATCAACTTTGAAAAAAAGCCGTAAAAGAGATTTTATTTCTACATGCAATATGTATGTGTGCATAAGCACATATAAATTATATGTAATGTAGTTGCCATCATAACGTAAAGAAACATAAAGTTGATAACAACGCTTGTAAAAAGTTACTCAACTTGTTACAGAAATGACAAAAAAATTTTTTTTTTTAAATTTAATTTATTGTTATTTTTTTTTTGTTTTTTCTTGCTCTGTTTATTCAATAAATCTAATTCATTTTTTGGAAGTAAAGTATTTCCAAAATAGTATGCTTATTTTATAAATCAATTATGTACATATGTATGTATGTCATGGTTGTTAAAATTAATTAATTTGAATGAGGAAATAACACTACCATACATGAACATCATACATTATTCTTGATAATATCATATATAAATCAAGTTCATGACAATGTATAAATAAAAGTAAGGCTCGTATTTATAAACGTTACTCCTAATTTTTGGACAGAGTTTGAAATTAGAACCAGCTATTTGTTATCGTAATTTAAATCAAATTTTTAGTACGAAAAATGTTTTAAGGTTACGAAAATGATATTAGTTAGTTATGTTATAATGTAATGTTCATAATTATAAAATATTTTAAATCCGGGTTAAATTTGAATAACCTAGTTTAAACTCTGTTGGATGAATATGGTCTTGAAAATCATATTTTCTAAAAATATATATGTACAGTATGTGAATTTATATAAATCAAGTTTTAAAAGTAAAATTCATGAAATTTTCATAATCATGCTAAAAAAAAACATTACTCCAGGGTTAAATCGGTAAATCAACAAGTCTTTTTTGTTTAATTGGTAAATGACTTAGAAAAAAAAAAGCTTATGCAACATGCTAGAGTTGATTGTGTAGTAGTAAGTATTAGATTTATATAGTAGGATGATAAAAAAAAATTTATAGTAATCAAATAAAATCATTCACAAATGTTAAAAATAAATGATATCTCGTATACTTTTATATGTACACTCATGTCATATAACTTTAAAAATAACGATTTGATTGAAAAACAACAGTTTTTTTTTTCAAAGTTTAATGTACTTATACACGTACATTCATATGTATGCATAATTTTACACACATATGAAGTCATCACGATGAGTTAAAATAATAATAAAAATTAAAAAATATTTGATGCATGTCGATTCGAACATTTTAAAGTTTGTAGCAAGTTTTTGAAACAAGTTTTATATTCATATACAGCCACATACACACACATGTAGTTATATATTTATTTGTATATACGTATGTACTATATATAAAACAAACAATTCAAATTTAATATTAAATAATTTTTAAAATAAACAAAAACGACTATTTTTTTTTTGTTTTGTTAATGCCTTAATACACATAAGTAGAAAAAAATAAACAAAAAACAAAACGTATACACATAAAAATATTTACCAAGGCTAGTAACAATTACGTAAGAATTGATTTAAAAAATAGAAAAAATTTACAATAAATTGTTAACATATATTTAATTATTTGAGTCTTTGGTGTATGTGCGTAATACATAAGTATATGCTCTTGAGTAAAAAATTTAATTTCAACTTTACAAATTATTTCAAATCTATACAATAAATCAACATTAAATGAAAATTTGATTGTTTAATTTCAAATTTCAAAAATTATTTCATAGAAATCTACATTATAAAATATGTATCCTTCTAATAATAAAAAAAAGTACCAAAAGATTATTTTGTTATTATCTAATGTAATTGCCTTTAAAACATGGTTATAACTTATAATCATCATTTTTCTCAATTTAAAATATATTTAACAAAGTATCTATAAAATTACATACATATACAGGTACATACATATATCAAATAATCTGTTACATTTGAGTTTAGGTAGCGTACACATTATCAGTATAGTTTAACTTATGAATATCGGCCATTGAAATAACGACTGATAGAATTTATATACGCTTTATCAGTTTTCAACTGACAACTGAAAAAATTGATGGTCTAAATTTAAAATTTATGAACTTTCTTCTGTTAAACTGACAGTTGATCATTTTTAACTACTTATTGTACATTAAGTTCGTCAACTGTATGACATCACAATTACTTACGTCATATCTAAACTAACGAAATTTTTTCCAACAACTAATTCTCTATTAAAATCATTTTCAATTACCATCAATATGACGTCATAAACAGAAAACAACTTTTAACCAAAAGTAATAGAAACGATACAATTATCAGCTTTTAGCTCAGAAAACTGATTAATGTGTACATTACTTTAAAATCGTTGCATTATATATGTACATACGAGTATGTACATATGTATATTGACAAAAAACAAAACGGAATTATAGCTACATATATGATGTACATATAGTAAATGTACTTTATGTATTGTATGTCGGTTACAATTGTCAATTATGTTGAATCTGCTTTATTAAATTATAAATACGATTAGTGTGCTCTAATGTTAGGCGTTTCATTGTACACAATAATTGAATTATGTTTTTGAAATGTGTTCAAATGAGATAAACTCATATTCAATAACCGATTATTATTATTATCTTGTTATAAAACCAATACCTTTTACTACGAAATTTAACTAAAATTTCTGTATATACATACATACATATGTACTATGTGTGTGGATAAAATATTTTGTAATTTTTTATTTCTAAAGATGAAATTTGATGGATATGTCATTTCATAAAATCAAACTCATTTATTCCAGTCTAAAATCATTTGTGAATTTTTATATTTAAAAGATAGGTTTGTCATAATAATTCAATTCGGATGTATGAAAATAAGATAAATAATAATTTCAATTAAGGTAAAAATAAAATTTCTGATTTAAAATTCACCGACAAAGAACCTTAATGCGTTTATGTAAATTGATTAAAGTTCATTTTTTTAGCATAATCATGTGTATACTTATGGAACATAAAAATTTTGTACCGTTGCCATATAATTTATGTTGTTATCTTTTGGTTGTTGTTGTTTTCGTTTTCAAAAAACAGAAAATTGGCAAGCCAAGAGTGAAAGCAAGAAATTGAATTCATTCATACTGAATGCAAAGGAATATGAATAAGCATGCTATTAAAATACAAGTGAGTATGCTTTAAAAATACGGTATAACTTTTTTTTATTCATATGATGGTAATTTGAAAAGCTTTTAAGATATTTAAAATAATACGTACCTATAACCTTTTAATTATAAAAAATTATTTCATTTTATAGACGGCCAGCCATTTCTAATCCATCTGCATGCAATAATTCCAATAATTGTCTACAAATGCCTATAATTATATACTTATTCCTAATAGAAAATCTTATATCGGACTACATAAAATGATGAATCCTTAATTTTAACATTGTTTGCCTAAAGTACATGTACATTAGTACATGCATAAATTAAATCCAAAACTTTTAAAGAAATTTGTACAATTGTATATAAATGTATTCATTTGTATTGAATGTGTGTGTAGAAATGTAACTTAGATTGCTCACAATAACAATATGTTAATATAGGTACATACACATATTACATATTTTTATTATTGCTTTCAATTTCATATTAATTTCAATTGAATAAAAACTAAAAATAGAATTTCAATAATTGCTAATAGGTTTGATTGAAGACGTACTATAGCACAGCACGCTTTATATAGGCTAATAAATGTTTGATTTATGCCAAATTGCATCATCATCAGGCCAAGATGGTAATTATTTATATAAAACAGACATCAGAAATAATTGATTATTCATTTTCATTGTATGTATGTATGTACACTTACGCATATAAAATGTACATACATATATATATTATACTGTATTATATAATGTGCACACACATGTTTAGTGTGGAGTGTGGAGTACGTTCACAAACATTTGAACAATTTTTCAACTTTTTCCTGTATACGTACCATTGTACACACAGAGTACATATTGATATTCTTCAAAAAGCATGTTATACAAGAAGCATAATGACTACCTATATGATCAATGCTGATATAAATTGATTTCATAAATTGACTGGATTTCAGTATTGGCACCAGTTGGTTTCTTGCTACTTTTAACTCTGGTTATCACAACATAATCGTATCGTATATGTTTTAAATAAAAACTGCATACTGTATAGTCATCTTAAAGTGCAGTCAAACTAAAATCAACCTCATTTTAACACTTTTTCACATTTTTGATGCATATGTTTATAATTTCGATTCAATTTGAATCCCAGATGACTGTATATCAGCATCAGAAAGTAGCCAAATAGTCTTTAATCATATTCAATTACGTTGACTAGATTTGAGTAATGAATACTTTATATGTGCTGACATCATATTAAATGCAGTCCTACCATCTTTTTCATGCATCTATGTATGTATGTACATACATAATAAGAAATATCTTATTAGGATTCAATTCAACTTTGAAAAATTATTTCTTTTCATATGTTATACACGTTACAATATCTGTGACACAAGCATATAATTGAACTCTTTTCTTTGGCTTTACAAAAAAAAATCGTTTTTAGTTTAAAAAAAAAATTATCTTCTTATTTTACTTTTATCTTTACATAAAATTCGAGAAATTCATGAGAAATTATTGGACCATAATGATATATTGGGCGTACAGTGTACAGTAATATCTTGTTTAATGTAAATTCAATTTGACCCACATTCCTTGGTTGGTGCTATCACATGACATTTCATGTTTCATTATTTTAATGTCTTACATATACGCATACTTACGTGCATATATGTACATATATGTATGTCACATACGTATACACTATGCGTATCAATCTTTAAGACAAACATATAACAGATGGTCACAAATCACAATTAATATTTTATACATCGTATAGTTACAAAAATTATAAATTATTTTTATCATCATTATCATCGTTATTCAGTTCGTAATGATATCCGATATATTGCTACATGTATCATTGCGGTTGACAATGCTCCATTTATGATTGCAGAAATATTAAGAAGCATTAGACCATGTGAATTACAATACTTGGTAGCATCCATTTACAGGGTGTTATCTTTACCAATTATACTATCAGTATTATATACGTACATGAAAAAATATGTAATTTTAAAAATTTGTAAATTTACTTAGGTGTCACTTTCACACTTATTTGAAAATTCCTTGTCAGGAAATGGATATTTTACACATGAAATTCTTAATCTTTTTTTGTAACATATCACCCTATGATGCAATGCAGACGATAATTCAAGAAGTCCAATCCAATTTATTAGATTATAAAAAAGAAGTAAAAAAATAAAATAAAAGCAAGGTTTTTAAGGTCTACCAGGCTAAATATTCAAATTATTCTTTTATACAAATATCTATACGTATTGTATACGTATTCATAAATATGTATCTGAACATTATTATTAGAAAATTTTTCCATTTTTGAATTTAAAAATGTATGTTACATGTATGTCACATAATTCCTCATATTTGTAACTGTATACGGCGTATACCTACTATATATTGGATTATTCACAGTAGTCACAGTTCTATATTATTTGATTACATATACATACATATGTATATTACACTCATACATTAATAAACACAAACATATACGTATACTACGTATACTATCTTTAAAATATTTTCAATTACCATAAAAAGAATAGACATTAAAAATATGGGCAATGTAAAGTTTTTCAATATTTATTCTAATTGATAAAAAAAAAAGATAAAATTCAAAAGAGAGAAATTAATAAAGATACGTGTACATGTATTAACAGCACAAATATGTACGCGACGAGCGTTGATGGGAATTGTTCTAATCAAAAATACACAATATGAGTACATTACGTAAAATGTGTATAAATTGAATAAAATATTTTGTAATTTCATAAGATATAACGTATACATAACTATTCATGACTGTTTATTTTCGCACAAATACCACAATTTATTATTAAGAAACCATTTATAAGTAGGTTTTTTGATTTTATTATCATGATATTTGTCAAGTGCGATATTTTATAAAATACCTTATATTATTGTTTTATGTATTCTTTGCCATCTGATGATGATGGATTGATTAGAAATGTGCATAACATACATATACAAGCACAAAACTACAGGAAAATAAAATGAGACCTTAAAAATGGACATCGTTTTGGATTCTTATCTTAAAATTTGCGTACACAAGGTGTTCTATAAAAAGTTATTGAGTAATTTTGAGTTTAAATTTCTTATTAACTTTTTGTAAAATGCCATTTTCTTAAATCAAAATTGATTCAAAGCCATAAAAATCAATTTTCATGGAAGTTTTATTTTTTGAAAAATACGGGTGGAAATTATAGCTTTTTTTTTTTGAAATGAATGATTTATTTTGAAAGTGGTGCAAGTTCATTTTCTTCTTCTTGTGATATATTTAAAGAAACACTAAATTATAAGTAAATTATGTGATTTTTTGATATTTTTCAAGTTTTTTAAAAAATTTACTTACACCACTTTCAAAATAAACGGTCCAAATATTGAATAAATTTGTTTTAGTAAAATTGTACAAATACGTTATTTTTAAAACAATTACTGAGTTATTTAAAATTCCTCGTTATGACTCTTTTTCAGAACCAATGTGTACGATTTTATACGAACTATGTTACAACTTGCTGTGCTAAGTACAATCAAATCAATATATCATATTTATGTACAGAATAGTAAATTTTTTTCTGTTTTAATTAAAATTACACAAATATGTACGTAATATTATAAATTTAAAATTATGATATCATCTTAAAACTATCTTCTGTTGAAATTATTGCGTTCACATTAGATCACTCTAATCTTAGGTATTTAAGATGTTATTGTAATGCAATATTGCAATAACATACGTAAGTTATTAATTTTTTATTAATTATAATTAGGTGTAAATAACAAGAATTCTGCTTTAATTAAAATTATTCAATGTTTTTTAAATAGAAGTGATAATAATTTATTCAAGGTTTTCAATTACTATTTAAGTAGTTATACTACTTTTTTCATTATCAAATGATCATATACAAATATAAATAATTATGTGAAATTCTATAATATTTACAATTCACAAATATAAAAGTATTATTAGAGATGAATTTTCAAAATAAATATTTTTTTAATTTTAAAATAGAATTTTTATATAATTTTCATAATGAAAATAACAAATGAATAAGTTTCAAAACGTTCAAAAATTTGTTGTGATGCGGTAATAGTACGGTTTTGAAATCAGAAAAAATTTATGATATAGGTACGCTATTTGTTTAAGTAGAGCGTTTCAGATATGCTCATAATACATTTTGAAACTTGAAACGATGTTACATTTTAGAATGTTTTGAATGTTTTAAGTTTTGAAAGTTAAACTTTGTATTAAGGCGACATTAAAACTTTTTGAAACTCACCGATTTTGTTTTTTTAATGTCATTCTATTTATTACATTTAAAACAGATTTGTTAATTACAATCATTCGTTTAAATCTACAATAAAAGTAAAAGTTATTTACATATATATACACAACGTGTGTATGTATAGTATAACAGAAAAAGTCAGTTTCATATTTCATTTGAAAATGTATATAATTTGAATTGTAAAATAAGAAAATAAAACTATACTATTTCTGTATAAATTTCTTGCATACATATATACATATGTACACCTTACGTTGTAAAGGTATGTATGTACATAATTCATTTTGTTTAAACTTTAAACCAAACAATTCTTTCACACAATACTTTTCTTACATTGAACTGTACATATTATTACAAACACATACATATGTACATAACGCTTTTAACGTTTGCTTATCTATGTGAAAAATGTGTGAAATTAATTGAAATACTACATATCATATTTCACACATATCAGACAAAACCATTTTGACTTCTGAAAGTTTTAAGGAAAAATTAAACCTCAAGGATTTCAAAGAAGAAAATTTTATAATAATTCTCATCCTTCTACTACATAACACTATCTTATTTCCATGCAACGTATACATATGTTTGTATGTACATACATGTATGTATAAGAGTATGTATATGTATTTAGTAGACAGGTGTCGTTTAACTTTTATATGGATAAAAGTTTCTTAAGAGATTTATACATACAGAAATAAATACAAAATAGGTACATATTTACATTCATAACACGTCTAGAAACTTTATACTATATGTACATGTTGTATAATTGCATTTTACCCTTTAAAACCATTTTACACATTTAGTATATATACATTGTATGTATATTGTATACTATATATTTTGAATTCATATCATTATTAATATGTATTACTATTGGATCATTTTAAAACCTAACGTATTATGTAAATACCGTGTAACATGAGTTCGTATTTCAGATACATATGTATGTATGTATATCCACATATGTACATGACATATTGAATCATTTAATAAAAACATATATGTACAACACCATATGTTGTGCTGTATGTATGTATGTGTATTGTGATTCAGGTGGAAAGTATACAATTATAAAATTTATTTCCTACGTATAAAGCATTATTCTTATCTAATCTCTTATCTACCTAAAAATTTCTCAAGATTATACATAAGCTAATTGGACATATAAAATGAAATTAACTAAATAACAGGAAAGTATTATATAAACAAATGAATCTAAAATTCAATTAAAATCAATTATTAAAGAAATGAAAATTTTTATTTGAAAAAATTTAAAGAATAATATAATGAATGAATAGAGTGGCTACATACATATTTATATTTTTAAGAAAATTGTATAATCTGTTCTCTAATTATATATAAGTAGGTATAAGGAGTTAAGGCCCGAGGCATCGCGCGTACAGAACGCGGAGCTATGGAACTATACATTTAAAAACTTTTAAAATGAAATGAAACAAAAATAAAAAATTATTAACTAGGTATTATTAAATTTTCATTATCATATTATCAGTACCTATATGTAGAAAATAAATATTTTTCATTTTCAGATTAAAAAGAAAAATTAAAACCATTAAATCAATTTTCACGCATAATACATATGTATGTATGTTAAAAAGCTACAAAATAAAATTTGATTTATCTATTTATAATAAAAAATCTTGATAATGTTTACATTTAAAAAGTTACTGAAGTGTTATCATTGTAATATAATCAAATTTAATATTATCTATAGATGCAATTAATTAATTTTAATTAATATGCTATAATTTAAATTTAATATGTTCGGCACGTGCATTATATAACAGTGCATATGTAGATATGTAAATAAATATTATAAAATATGCAGCAGTGCAGTAGTCATCGTAGTATATGTATAATATGCATTTACATATGTATGTACATATATTATATACTCATATACCCAGTAGTTTTATACATTAAAACGATAAATATATAGAGGCGAATGGCGATGCACATATGTGAGAGAATAATAATTAATCAGATTATAAGCCGTATTGTGTTTGTTTGTGTACAGAAATTATTTGTTCATATGTATATGCTTATGAATTTTAATATTATTTGCTCATATGGTTTATGTACGTATGTACATTGTATATTTATACATATGAACATGGTATGAATATTAGTAAAAAATAATATTTAAAAAACAAAAGTATAACTTTAAAATACGAGTTCTAATCGTCAAATGTAAATATGGAGAAAAAAACCGGAAATTGATAGTACAAAATATGTATGTATTACTCTAAATGAAAATTAAATAATTTTTATGTGAATAATTATTTTACAGATATAAAAATGTATCTTTTATTTACATAAATTTACATATATTGAAATTTTTAAAATGTTAATTTTTTTTGTGAATATTATAATGATTGAATTGTGATAATCAGTTTATTATGTAAAATCACTTTAATGTCATTATAATTAACGACCATTTAATTTAAATAAAAATTTAATCTAGATTTTAAATACGGGTAGGTATCTAACTGAAGTTTACAGTAATGAAAAATTCTCGGCTATGAGATTAAACCTAAATTGAACTTACTTTAAGAAAAATAAAGGCATGAAAAAACTGTAATATTTTGTGTCCTTTAGTTTCTTAATGGTGTTGAAGACATTTTTATCTGGAATATCTTATGAAAGTACCTATATATGTATGTACATATACCACATATATCAATGATAAAGAAAGTAAAATAAATTTATATAATAATTAATATAAAATAATTTTTACAAATCCATAATTTTATAAAAATGGACAGCTGAATTCTAAAGCTTACAAATGTGTACATATGGCACACCTTTTTATTTAAATTAATTCAAAACATTTTTATACACATGATTCAATTAGAAATTTTCATTTCATCATTTCCATGAATGTACGTATACATATGTATGTATGTATATATTTCACTGTTCGATATAAAGTTTCACATATGTTTGTATTCATAAATATTACACATGATCTACATAACATTTATTCTAATAGCATGCGTTATATTATAAATGCATCATAAATTTTATTAATTTGCATTTGTTACGTTTCTGGCGGCGTCGATAAATACATACATACATATGTAAATGCTTGTGAAGATTGTGTAAATGTACACCTGTATTTATTTATTTAATAAACTATTATTTTATTCACTATTAGGAATTTTTTACCTATGCATGTAGAAGCAAAATATTTGGATAACATATGTACTACCATTTGACTCGAATTTCATGTGTAAATTGTTCAAATTGCAGGTACATACATATGTACATATGTTGAATTGCTCTCATATTGAAAATGAAATTTTGATGTTGCATTTCAAGAAAATTAAAGAAAAAAGTCACTTGATGGATAGTGTGATAACTCATGCATACGAATACGTACATTATATTTGTGTGTAATCCAATCACATAGATTGTTGTGGTCAAGAAATGCATCTTATGTGTACATATATGCATGTATGAATATATTATCATATCATATATGATGTAGATGTTCACTTTGGAAATGTATTTGTATGTTCAGTCTGCAAGATTCCCAATGGGGTAGTTTTTATACATAAAATTATAGTGTGTACGTAATCAAAATATTCAAAACTCGAATTGATTTATCTGGGTCTGTAACAGTAACAATGTTACTCTGCAAAAAATGCAAATTATAAACATTTAATCGATAATTTGTTATTGTAAACGTGTTTAATTGATATAGATATGTATATGTATAAATAAATATACATATATGTATGTATGCATGTCATGTTTGAAAGCCTTTTTTAATTTTTTCATACCTAGATATAGTATTGTGTGTTGTGTGCAATTAAATATACCTAGTTTACATGAAAATGGCAAAATTGCAACTTTATGATACGCTTGAAAAGCTAAATTTGCAATTGCACGAATCTAAAAAAATTTATACAGACAAATAGGGAGGGATAAGTACTATGGGATAAATTTTTAAGAATAATTTTTCAAATTTATGAAGTAAAAATATCTAGGAAATGTTGGCGCCATATTTATAATTAAGACAATAATTTGTTACCTTAGTTATATACCTATTAATACTCAGTTTACACACAATATGTATATGTGTGTGTACGTTTGTATGCACATGTACCTGATGGCAAAACCATTATCACAGCTAGCTAGTTGGCATTCATGTCATCTATACTTTGACAATTTTTATTTAGATTTTTGACTGAGTTGTCAAGCATAAAACTAAATTATTATTAGAATGTAAATGCTTAAAATATTGAGTTTTACTTTATACGTTTATATAGGTACCTACATAATGTACATACATATGTACATACCTATGTATATAATATTAGGTATGAAACACGGGTATGAAATACGTCATGTATTTTACTTACAGTATGTACATACATATGTACATATAATTCTTCCCCATCATTTTATATTTTTAATGTTCTGATTTTTGTGTTTGCTTACAATAAGTTCAAACTAATTTATTTTCAATATGTATTTAAACATATTTCCTAATAAAATTGTTGTTTCTTTATTTTTAATTTAAAACAAAAAAAAACCCAAATGTCCGTTTGAAATTTGCTAATGCTAAATAATGAATGGCCTAAAGCATTTTAAATCGCTACATGAAAAATGTTAAAATGCAAATGTTATAATATTACAAATTTAATTGAATCGTGTAATTCAATTGAATTTTTGGTGGGTGGTAATTTAACATAAATTTTGAAACATAGCTACACAACAATTATTTACACAAGAATGCGCACATCCATATCTATGTGTGTATGATGTATGTATGTAAAAACAGAAAATATAATATTAAATCGAATTTCAGGCTAAAATTTTCATATTTGTTCAGACACATATGTATCTACATATGTAGGTATGTATTCTTGCTGTTTACTGCCTGTAAATTTTGACACGAGACGAGAAAATCATTTATTTAAAAGTCTATGTGTATGTATGTATGTATGTAGGTATATGTATTTATATTTATTTTGTTTTTAAAGTTTGTGCAGCATAAAAGCTCATGGAAAATCAAAACTTTAACCTAATGTAAAAAATATTTAAAAAGTGCTCCATTCATATCATGATCATATCATCGTATGTAATCATATTTGCCCCCAAATGCAGACGAGTGAAATGCTGTTGAAGAAAAACTAAAGGCCTATTTGCTCTTATAAGCCCTGGGGTGTAAAAATTTTATAATGAAATCTTACATATGTGTATCTACTATCTACATACATAAACATAAATAAATTTATAAAGGAATGAAATTAAAACTAAAGCTTACAATTTTAATATATACCTATATGTATATATACATAATATGTACGTATGTATATACATATGTATACATACATATGTATATGTAATTTTAATTTAGCTGTACATGCGCTTGAAATTCAGGTACAAATTTAATGTATTTACATATTATCTGGTACATATAACTAAAAAATTTTAAATATGCGTACCAAGTACCTACATACAAAAATATGTATATATGTGATAGGACAACATTTTATTTGAATGAGAGCAAGAATTTTTTTGGAATGTATAAGAATTGTTATGTATTAAAATTTCAATGTATGTACCTACATACATAATAAAACAAGTAAACATCACAGAAATTAAAGGTATCACAATTTATAAGAGTGCGTTATATGTTGTGGTTAAACACCTGCGTTTATAATTCAACAAAAAATTAAAATTTTTAAATGTTCCTGAAGGCTTTATTTTACTAAAATTCATTTATAATTTCCTTTATTAATTAGGTAACGCGAAAACATTGACAAAAACTAATATAAATCTTCAAATTTATACGATTTAATTCAATTGAATTTTTATTGTCAGTTTGAAGCTTAAAAGTTGCAATAATAATAATAAAAGTAGGTAGGTACCAAATTTTTTTAAATTGAATGAAAGTAATTAAATTCGTTCATTAGATTTATTTGTATGTGTACGAGCATGTGGTGCTATAAACTAAATGTTAGTTGTTTAAATAAATAAAATTTTTTATTAACCTGCGGTGGCGGGCAACTTTTTCTTTTGAAATCCTTTCTTATTGCTAATTCATACCATGGTATGATCGGTTTACTTCTTAATGTTGTTTGGCAGCCAATCTTAAAATCAAGTGGATCGAAATAATCTGTCAAAGCACTATAATCTGAAGCATCCCATGGTCGAAATACTGCTGGTGGAAGATTTGCACTTGTTTGTGTTGTTCGACCGCCGCGTGTGTGTCCAAGAGTGTGATATCGTCTTTCACCGCCATTAATAAAACCATTATAACCACCGACCACAGAAGATGATGCAGATGATGCAGAAGACGATAATAAAGGTGTACGATCTAAGATTTCAGCACTTGAGCTACGGTTTACAGTTGAAATTTCACATGGACGATAATAATTAGTTGTTGGACTATAAAATTCATAACTTTTCTTTGGTTCATTTGTTTTTGTTGTCATCCATTTGTTGCTACTAGTATTATTAGTGTATCCACTGTCAATGAAGGTCGTGCGTTTATGTTGTAATGTTGCTGATCTAACAGGTGGTTTTCTCAATTTATTATTAGTTTGTTGTAGTTGATGTTTCTGTTGTTTGTTGTACGACGCTGATATTGATGATGATAATGATAATGATGATGATAAATCTTTTAATTCGAAAGTACATTTATCATTCTTTGGAAGATTACCATATGCTACGTCTATTTCATCGAACATTGAATGTATATTATTATTACTAATAATATCACTGTTTCTGAAACTGGTACTTTCATTATTTGCACATTTCCCATATTGTTGATTTTGTTTATGAATTTCTGAAGTAGAAAATTGAAAAATATCTTCAACGGTATAATCTGGAGTTTTTGGTGTTGTATTACTTTGTAATGATTCTAAAGAGAATTGTGAATTCTTTTTAACATTTTGATATTCTACAGCACTATTAATTAAAGTATCAACTGGAGGTCGAAATGTTGAACATGATAAAGAATCTGGATTAGAATATAAACGTCCATCATCATCAATATCATTTTTATGATTATTTAAATATTTTATGTCATTATTGTTTGTATAATGAAAATCACTTTTAAGTGACATTGCTCGTACTCGATCCACTTCCTCTGCTCGACTTCGAGTACGACAGAGACCTCTTGATCGAATCGTTGCAAAACCATCGTGTATTTGAGTTTGTGGTCTCATTGTATACTTCGTGTGAATTATTATATTGATTTTAATTTTTCTTCAACATTAAAACATTATTTTTTTATCACATTTTTTAAAAATCTAATTTATGTTTACAGTAAAGTAATAAAAACTGACATAAAATAACTTTTAACTTTATTGATTATATTGGTTATAAACACATATAAATAAATGTGTGAAATAAATAAAAAGAAAATATATTTTCTTCGAGATTATTTCATCATCCTTGTTTACATATTGAGATAATGATGCATAAAGAATATCAACAGACAACAATATAAGTATATATAAGTATTTGAACGTATTTTGAGTTTATCTTATCAATACTCAAATGATCGCGTCTGATCAATTTTAAAGTATTTAAATTTTCAAATGAAAAATTCAACGAAAATTATCATCGTTTTCATGACATTTTATTAATTCATTTTGTTAAATTAGATGATTTTTTCTTTTAAATGCGTTATGTGTATTATACAGTATAAAATATGTATATTGGTATCGTTATCAATAATCTTATATTAATTGTCCCGCATAAGTTTTCAACATGGAATATATTGTAACATAAATTGTTATAACAGATGCTTAATTCTTTATTTATGTATATTATCTAACAGATATCAAAAATTGAAATCATTTCCTTTCGTATATATATGTATGTTTGTTTCTTGTAGGCAATCAAAGAATTTACAAACAAAGAAAAAATAACAGAAGAACATGTTCCCCATGATGGTAAGAAAAATAATGTTGTAAAATATTTGATTTTCGATATACAAAGAATTTATTTGTTTTATCTTAGATAAATAAGAAAACAAAAAAAAAAATAACCAATACGTGTTTAAGTCTATTTGAGCCTATTTTATGAGAATATGCCTTTTAGTAAATTAATTCATCTCACAAATCTGAATCTATCTATTTATGGTGGATTGAAGTCGTTTTAATTTAGAAACAAATAGTTACAGCTTTCAAATATTTATAAATAGTTAAAAGAAATGTGCATATAATGGTAGAAATCCTATGAGGTGTTCGGGCTTGTTGCTTAAAAGTTTTATCAAATTTTTCAACGTATGTTTTTATTTAAATTAAAGTAACATTTTTAAAGATTTTGAATTTATTTTATAGTTCACTTAACTCTTTCAAAAAAAAATTATTTCATTTTAGTGATAATTTTTATTTTAGTTTATAATTTTAAAATAATAAAAAAATGAAAAAAAAAATGAAATTTTATTTGTAACAAAAAAAAAAAAAAAAATCAAAAATAAAATTTTTATATACGTACGTAACAAAATGTAATAATAAATATGAGAGTCGTAATAATCAATCAATTTCTAATGTACAACATTTTAATAATAGGAAAAAAAGATTAAATTTCTTTTACTTTTGACTTTTGTGTCTGTAACGAAAAATAACATTTTCTTTTTTTAAAAATACATCAAGTCTTATTAAGAAATCTCTAATTGACTTATAAAAGTAAGTAAGCAACTGTATTCAATGAAAATAAAATTGTGGGCAAGTGAAACAACATTTGACAATAAAAACTTCTTCTCAGTTCAAATGAAAAAAAAAAAAAAATTAAACTTTCTCTTAATTTACTAACGTATTGCTCAGCTTTTGTTTTCAGTTAAATGCACAGTGAATTATTAGATTTGTTTTGGTGTAAACAAAAAAACATTTGAAATTATGTTATATAAATTTTTTAATCATTTTAAAAATGAAATCAAGTAAAACAGAAAAACAAAACAATATTCACTGTAATTTTATATAAAATGTGAAAATACACAAATTCTCCAATTTACGAAGCATACAAAAATGATATTGAAACTATATGAACATGAATAATAAATATAAAATCATTCAATATAGGTATATACCATACAGGCTGTTTAATGAGTAAATGGTAAACTGAAAACTTGGAAATTTGGGGCATTAACATAAAACAACACTGTTCTTTTATTTACTGGGATTGAAGTCTGATTGAAATACCCTGTGTGTGTATGAAAAATAACATCAATATAATATACTCTTTTAAATCTTAGCCCTACTTGCTTTTATATACATACAACAGATCCGTGCTTAAAATTAGCTTTTCTCGTTTTTGTATGCACATTTGTATTTTTGAGTTTAAGAGTTTTCATCTTTTAGTTTTTAAATATGAAATACGAAAAAAAAAACAAATGTCTTTCACGGAAATTTGATAGGGGTCTTATGAAATTTTCTTATTTAAAAAGGAAATTATTGCCTTGGCAAATGATATTGACTTTAAACAGATAAAATGCAACATACGAAATTAAAGACTCACAAGACATGAAGTACATATTTGTTTCAATTGATGATGTTTTAGTTATTTAATTTTGCTTTATTTAATTAAATGCATTTCATGTATGTATGTATGTATATTCAAATTAAGATTCGCTATCATACACGCACATACGTATGCATGTACTGTACATATTTCAAACACAATTTGTTTTTTGAAATTATTTTGCTCTGCATGTGGTACACATCTTTCAACATGAATTTATCTGAAATTTGACCTAATAAAAAAAATATCTGACGTATGTATATGTTCGTTGATGGATAACATTTGCATGTACATACATACGTTTATTATTTAGGTAATGTTTTTTTCTTTTCAAAGATGACCATATTATGCTCTTGTAATATATTACAGAGTTCTTATTACAATTTTTTAGAACCTTAAAATTATTTAGACAATTCAAATTTAAAATTTTAAAATTTTAAAACAGTTGCCATTACCGTAGTAATTATTTTCTACGTGTAATATCGGTAGTATGCGTAAATGAGAATGAAAACAAAGACATATGTATGTATAAGCGTTAATCGAACAATTTGTACGAATGTTTGTACGAACTATAAAAAAAACAAATTCGTAAAAACTGGGATGGATAGATAAAAAAAACGTATTATTTATGTTTGCGTAACAAATTCTTTAAAGAAAATACAATGATTATATAGGCAGGGACATGAACATGTTTTCTAAACAAATTGCTGTATTTGATACGGAACGTGTGTTTCAAAAGATACACAACATTTTTTACACAAACACAACTACAAATTGGTCTGTTTTCTTTTCCATCATTTTTTGATTTTATTTTTGGAAAGTCTTGTTTATGTGGGTGTTGCTGTAAATTTACAAACATGCTACAAGTATCCAATTGTGTATAGTATCATTTTTAAAAATTATTCACAATTTTGTACGTGAAGTAATGGTATGTAGGTATTTTTTCTATACTATACTTTTAAAGCATAATCACTTGCATTCTAAATGGGTGCTTCTTCGCATTTTTTTGTATTTAATTTTTTCATTTTACTCTTTGATTGACTTTTTTCTGTATTTAGAAAAGAATAACAATTAAAAGAGAACAACATAAACGATAATATGGCAACGGCGTAAAATTTTTATGCTTTAGAATACACATGACTATGTTTGAAAAACTGAACTATAAAATATCTACATTTTTTTTAAATTAGCAAAAATGTTTTGGTGTAGGTTAGTGAAAATCGAATAATATGAAATTTTATCATTTCAAAAACATTCAAAAGTACAAAAGTAAGATTAAGAAAAGAAAATCATAAAATCCGACAAAATGACTAATTCTTCATTTATTAATTCCTGAGAAGTCATTGGCTTGACATTTGAAAAAATGTCACGTTTGTATATCATGTATAAAAGAGAAATATGTAAAACATTTATCGTAAAACATATTCGTATATTGTTTCATTTGGACAAAAAATCATCAGACATCAATTGTTTATCTTTTAGTCTTCCGGGAGATTAATTTTCAAAAACATTACATATTACATAAATTACTGTTGCGTTAATTCCTTGACCTCGAAATTATAAAAATATATTTACGATGTCGATATCTTATATGTAATATACAACGCTATAAAAATGAATTCCAAATATGTAAATATATGTACATATGTATGAATATACACATAAAATGTATCTGTTTACATATTTACATAAATACACCATATGTGTGTACGATTGTTTATCAACATATTACATAGTATACATAATAAACATTTTCATGGATCTAAAGTAGGTTATAATGAAAGATTTAAAAATGTTATGGAAATAGGCTTCCGGGAAAAAAGTTATCCATATATACTTATCATTTTAACTATTTTCATAGTTTATATTTTTATATTGCATATTTACAAATCAGAATAAAATTATGTAATTTTGTATAAAGATTTTTAAATAATATAAACTTCATAATTTCTATTTGCAAAAACTACACCATACTCTTAAAAATGGGACCTTAAAATTGACTTTAAATTGTGCCCAGTTGAACAGAAAATCATGTTAACTTTTGAAATATCAGATATAATTATATTGATGACTTTAACTAACAAAGAGATAATTTTTTTTGCGGATTTATTTTATATTTTCAACATTAATTAATGTTAAATAAACAATAATTATATAATCAAAAGTCTAAGTATCACTTTTTATAAACATTCAACTAACATATAATCATAATTTATTTTAAAATTAAGAATGAAAAAGTTGAATTTGAATACAGTCATTAGACGCTTGACTTGAAGACTGATATCTACGAAAACGTATAGACATACATACATACATATGCGGGTTTGTATGTCACACTCATACACAAGTGTGATCAACAAATAGTGATCATGACACAGTGTGTTGATTAAGATTGATAGCTTTTGACATTTGACTTTTTTTTTATATTCGTTTAAATGCCTAAAATTTTTTGAAAATTAATGGTTTTTTCAAATCAAATTTCATGAAATGAATTATTCATTACGTAATGCATGAAATTTACACATGTGAGAAAACTTTTTTTAAAATCGTGCGTGTAGAACAAAAATCGAAATAATACGTTTATTGATTATACATTTTTATTATGGACCCTTTTTAAAAACATTTCTAATATGAAATGACAAGTTAAGAGCCACATTCTTTATTTCTTTTTATTTGCAAATTAAATAAGTGAGCCATATGCAATTCATATTTGTAGAGATATTTTTAAAAGTCATGATTAAAGAGATTATTTGTAATTCTATCATACCTTTCCGATATTATATTTTTGATAAATTTGCGCGTAAGACTTGAAAATCTTTGAAATGCATAAATAAAGTACAAATAAAGTAAAATAATGCATAAATGTAAGTAATGCATAAATAAAGTAAAATCGGGCCAGGAAAAGCTTTTAAGTAGCGTCAATTTGCCTCGTTATTTAAAATCGTTTTAAAAAGGATAAAAATAAGAGAAAAAAAAGTAAAAAATGTTTAAGTAATTCTGCAGGTGGAAAAATTGAAAAATGCCAGAAAATGAACGGAAACTTATAACAATTTCCAATGTTTTTTTTTCTTTAATAATTTTGTCTATTATTAATATGTACTTCTACGAGTTTCTTTGTTAACAATCATCACAACTGAGTACATATTGTACAGCAGATGTATCGTTCTGTAATTTTCTGTGATTGTGAAGGACTAAATTGAAGGTGACCAAGCCGGAATGAAATTCTACATTGAAACTTGTTAGAAAAAGAAAAATTGATGTTGAAAATATCTGCAAAAGAAGAATGTTGTTCCATCTTTTGCACTGATCTTGCGAATAGAGAATTCTTATTGTCCTTTAGTACTCTTTGGGTGTACATGCGAATTACGAACATGTACCAGAGTAAAAGATAAAAAATTCTTATTCATATTCTTTCTTAGTCCATCTGGTCTCGATTCAACAATAACTTTTTATCTTCTGATGTACATAGATAGGTACATAATGTAATATCTGTTGGCAAAAAGTGTCACATAATTATTCCTTTAAATAAACACGTCATATATACATGCATATATGCTGTTGTGTGTTCAGATTCCGTTTTCTTTTATTTAATTTAATTTTTGTTTTCTTCATCTTGTACGTTTTCTGTTTTGATTTCAATATATAATACATAAAATACAATCATACACATATTATGTTGTACATACGTTATGTTATACACATTCCTAAATAAATGTGCGGTGGCTTAAGCTGACATTAAGATATTTTAATGCCATTTTGGCCTTTTCACGAAAACGCCAACGCTATAAAATAGTTTATAAGACCATTTGCGAATACAGATTAAAAATACAATACGTGAAAATTTTACAAAAAAATTTGTTCGCGGGAGTGTCTATAGTTGAATTACTACATTGATATGTGATGCTAAAATAATATTTATATTTCTTTTTAAAATTTGAACATTCATAAACAACAAACATGTATGTATATATATGAAAGTATCGTACAAATGCTGCTTACTTTAATTGAATAGCTCTCTGACTCTACTATAATTAACTAATTGTAATGGTCGGATGACAATCATACAATCATTGTCATATAATGCAATTTATTCGGTTGGATATTGTTAAATACCATTAGTATTTGCAATAAGTTCAGGAATGCAAGATGATAATAAACATTTAAAAAAAAAAAACAAAACAACAAAATAGATAATAATCAATGAAAAAACATCTGTTTTCATTTTTTTAAGGAAAAACATTTACCCAATTTGATGTCTTATTTAGTATAATTGAAGTATTTAAAAATATATTTAATGAATAGCTTCCTTTTTGAAAAGTAACGTGCTTGTAGTTCAGTGACATTTCATTCTTTTTAAACATAATTTACGTAGAACTCATATTCATGTGTAGAATTATTGTGCATGTAAAATTGTTTATCAAAAAAAACATTTAAATTTTGATCTTAAGATATGTAGGTAATTGTAAAAAGCAATTTAAATTAACATTTAAATTAGAAAATTGATTTTATAATGGAAAAAAAAAACAAGAAATAAAAAATAAAAATTAGAAAAGAACATTGTACATTTAGATGCATATGTATATATGTATGTATGTCATGTATACAATATATCAGTTTATAGAAATAAATACCTAGGTATGTAGTAAAAAAAACAATTGATTGTTGGCTTCATGAAAAACGATCAATTTTTTATCATTATGTAAGAAATCTTATAAAATGAGTCTATGCGAAATGTTTGGTTCAATTAAGGGTTACTAAAATGTTGATTCCAAAGAAGTTTTGGAATACAAGAAATAGTTTCAGTTTATGTTGCACATGTTTTTTTTTACTTGATACTATAATTATTTCCAATGATTTAAATTTGAATAAGACAAAAATTGAATTTTAGATATTTCATTGGCATTCAAATGAATGAAAAACGATGACAACCCTATTTTCCAGTTGTAACTGTTAATTCCCTTTGTTAAAAAGTTGATCTCTAACTGATGAGTTCAGCTCTTTCATTGTTTAAATCTGATTGACTCATTTTGTAAAACCCATAGCATTATGATGCAGATATTTAGTTATTCATTGTTTCACTTGTCTATTGTATTTTTAGGTTAAATCAATTTCTTGTAAATGACCCTGTGTACGTATTTACTACATTTTTTTTTGTAATAAAGAAATTACTTTATATTTCATTGTCGGTTAAACAATTGCAATAAGTTAAAAATTAATACATATTTTAAAAGGTTTATTGAGTTTTTAACGAAGAGTTATTAAGAGTTATCAAGAAAATAAAAATGTTATTAAATACCTAAAGATTAATTTTGTTAATTAGGAATGGTATTATTGTAAAAAGTATATTCTTATACGTACATACATATATAGTATTTAATAAAAAATTTCTTAGTGTTGTTTTAAAATACAAATAAATCGAGGACAGAAGAATGTTCACATTTGAACTTATTAATAATGTGATTTATTATTATATGATTTATTTAAAAAAGTAATAAACAGAGCAAAATTCAATGTCAAAAATGCATTAACGTTATTATCATTATTATTATACATATACGTACATATGTGATTATAAACAAAAACGAAAGCAAGGAAATAAAAAGTAAAAAAAAAATTTATCGCAATAATTTTTCAGTTTAATGTATTTTACAATTTTCTGTATTATTTCCATCATATTTTTGTCTTCATTTTTATATAAAAAGAGCGTGTAAAGGAAAAGGGGTAGATAAATATGGAAATTTTTAAAAAATTACATTCAGTTCCTTATGTAGTTAAGGCTCTAATGATTTCTAATTAAAATGTTCACAAATAGTATTACTACAGCCCTAGTGTTTTCATACAATATGGTACTTTCGCAGTATTCATAAAGCCTTACTTGCATATAGATACTGGACAGTATAATGAATGTAAGTTCAGATCATAGAATTTAAAAGAAAAGGGTTACTTATTTAATGAAAATTTATAAAAATTATTACAACATCAAAAAATGAACTCAATTGTATTAAAAATTTATTATCAAAAGGTGTATGAGTAGATATCTAATTTATCATTATTTTAAATTTTTAATATTGTCTTTTGAGGTTAAATATAATACATAATTGATAACACATAATCTAAAAGTTGTACTGTCTATATCGTCAAATCTATTTTATGATAACGTGAATTACATGATCTTTTATATTTTTAATGCATGATAGTATGAGGCCTCGCGCACACAGAAAGCGAAGTTAAGCTTATGAACGCTATAGCAAACAAATATATGGCAATTAATAAAAATATTCACACTGCAAGTGAAGCGGAGCTGATCAGCACTTATTTGTTGCAGTGTGCACGTTTTTAGCTCCGCTTTTTGTCTGCACAAGGCCTAAATGTGCATTCATACATGCAGGTTTTGTGTATGTGTGTATGTACATAAAAACAAAAAATAAACACTGCGGCTGCATATAGATAATGTTTTATAGTTTTTCATTTTTGTCTTTTTAAGAACATTTACCAAAAAGTGATATAAAATTTAAAATGAAATGATAAAAATTGTCGTGTTAATTTTTCTTGAATACTATTTTCATTTTAATTTCTTTTTCGTTTTTTTTTTTTTAAATTTTATTTTGTTTTTCTTGAAATTATTTACCACTTTTAATGCATTTTATATTACAATTCTGATTGAATTGCATGTCAGAATTAACCCTTCAAAAGTTGAAATGAATAATACAATATACATATACGTAAATATTCATATACACGTTGGACATATTGATGTATATGTGTTTAGGTATATATGGTACATAAATGCATGTTCATTCTAATTAATATTTATGACATGAACGAATATAACATTCGTATGTAATCATGATTCAGTATACGTACATTGTATACAAAGTTATGACTTTACTACTATAATTCTAGAACTAACAATTTTATTTTTTTGCTGTTTTTTCAATATAACTTGTATATATATACTTTAAATGGTAATGATGTTGACTATTTATTGTGTTGTAAATATGCATATACATGGACATGTGTATGTATGTATGTATATATACAGCGAGTTTTAATTCTTTCATACGGATATTGTAATGTATACATAGCGTATTTATAATGTGGATATCTTTGAAATTTTTCGACTTTTTAACGCTTTTTATTTTATTGCTGCACTATTCTTATACATATACAATTTTTAATGAAAATCGTACGTTTTATTACATATCAAGTTATTACAAAAAAGAAAAGAAAGAAAACCATTGTACCTACATACATTATATATATAGGTAGGTATACATATACATATTACTTTTCCTGACTACAAACCGTATTGACAAATGATCTTTAATATTTTCATTGTTTTTGTATTAATTTTCATGATGAAGAAAATCCATAGTCAATCATAATATAATGTGTATATAAATACATATATTACATACATATGTATGTATGTATGTTCATTAAAAATATGTTGATTATTATACCAACATATAGGTAAATTGATATTGAATAAAAAGTATCTTTATTTGTACCTTTGTGTTTATCATTTTGTTACGTGTACGTGAAATCCATTTAAAAATCTACGAAATTATTAATAACATTTACGGGTGTACATATGTATGTATGTGTTTATGTATATATGTATGTATATGTATATATACATAAGTACACGATTACACCTATATACATATATTGTTTAATAAACACAATCGATAATATTTATGAACAATGAACATCTGTTATTATAAGTTCCTGCATTGAAAATTTCTTTTTTGTTACTTTTTATTTTATTGATTGGGATTCGTATTTATAGATACAGTTTATAAAAAATTATTTTTATATTTATTTTTGATGTATTGAATTTTATTCATTCATATCTGATAATGTATATATAGTAATTAGTAATTATACTTTTACATACATACAAGCAATTTATGCATGTGTACGAATACATTTATTAACAAATTAATTAATTTTTGCTTTGTTTTTCGTTACTTCTTGAAATTTTTGTTTATAATCTTTTATAAGTTTATACTACTATTAGAAATCTTAGTTTAAAAGCTTTGTATCTATGAATGAAATATTTTTGAATTAATTTGTATTCTCCAAAATTTTGAAAACTTCAAAGATTTAAGAGGATTTCAGTTTGATCAAAATTTATATACGTTTGTGTACTTATGTAAATATACAAACATACAAATATGTATTCAAATATGTATTCAAATTTTCAAAAATATTACGTCAACTATGGAACCATTGTTATTTTATTTAAAAATTGTGTTTCCAAATACTTTACGTATATGTGTGTAACAGCGTAAAACAGTCTTTTATTTAGATAAGTAGTTTTACAAGGTTTTGTATACAAAAACACACATTTTTAAACCCGATAAGCTGTTTTTCTTTTCATTACGATTAAAATCAAATTTCAATAGCAAAACGAAAGAATTTTTTAAAAAAAGTAAATTTTTTATTGCAATAAATCGTGTGATTATAACAACAGTTTTGCAAATACCTATACTCTGTTTATTGATGATTTCCAGTACATGCGTCATAGGACTAAAAGCATATGTGTATATGCATATGTCTTTTTTCTTCTATAAAAATTTCTACCAAGTGTTTAAGGAGTAGATCCAAGAGAATGTCCAAATATTCCATACCAGATTAAATAACAAGACAAAACACAAAAACAACAAAATGAATTGAGTTTCGATAGATTGAAATAATATAATCGTGTGTCATACATATTTTTGTATTTTCCATGTTGTATTTAATCAAAAAAATTTTTTGTTTTTTTTTTTTGTCATCATCATTGGACGTCGTTTTAATCGATTAGCAAAAAAGTTCAATTGATTGACCATAAAATTGTAATACTTCTATGAAGTACCTATACACAGTTATTAACATGTTCTATATATTCGTATTGTTGAATCAACGTTAACATTTAAATGTATCAATGTTACAATTAATCATTTAACAATACATAAATGTAGTATCAAAAAAAAAAATTACAAAGAAAATAGCAAATGTCTAATAAAAATTTTTCAAAAATTTGCATATCTGATAATACATATTACGATTGCATCCATTTTACAATATGCATACAGTGTTCGATGTATTGTTGTTATACATATATGATAAAATATTTGTTTATGCAGCAATTCATAGGAGTAGGAAGTAGCAAACAGAAATAAAGATAATAAAAGTTGATGTACAGTAGAAAATGAAAGAGTTTATATGTAGTACAATAGTTAGAAAAATTTAAATGCAAATCAAACATTTTCGTCAAATTAATCCATGACTTTGGTATATTGCGGAAATTTTGTTCTATTATTTATTATTTTAATTTTCTAGTTTGCATTATCGTTTTAACAATATGGAATATAGGATAGACAGGTAATGTACCTATATCACGTTTATCGGATCAATTCTGTTTTAATTCTTTATGCATCATTAGGTCACGTTTATTTTATTATTATTTTAAAGAGATGTATTTTTACCTAAATGATAAGCACCTAAGTCATATAAATTGATAATTAACACAAGCTGACTACTAACTCGTAATTACATAGGTATTTCCGTTTTCGGGTAAACGCTGTGTAAAAATATTATTTTTTACGAATATGTAAAAAATTTTATTATAAATTATTGAAAGTAAACTCAAAACTAAGAATTTTACACTTTTATCACTTAGATTTTTTTTTTCAAATTTTAGCTCTTTTTTAATTGCCACTTTAATTTTAACACTATACACATATACATAATGTGCTACGCATTTATTTTATATTTTTTATTTATTTTCTACACTTTTCTAACAAAATTTCCAAAAATGAAATATGTAATTAATAATATGATCACATCCATTTGTGTAAATACAGCTGTTAATCAATCTCATATTTATCCATTAAAGAATATACATTATATGCGTACATATATGGTTATAACTGTATTTAAAAATTTAAAGTTTTCCCAGCTACTTTTCTTTTAAGACGTTATGAACTTATACATGTGTTAAATATAATTTATAGAGCGATCGTAGATCTGCTGCAATTCTAAAAATGTATATGACTTTAACTGATCATCATCAGCCATAATAAAATTTTAGTTTTTATATTCCATGTTGTTTTATTTTTTCGAACAAAAATACAAACAACAAATAAATTATATGGTTGAGCGTAGACGTATAAAAAGCTTCCACTTTAACATAATTGTGATAAAAAAGAATAATAAATAATTATATCACACCAGAAATTATATTATTTGTGCCAAATGTCGAAAACGGTCATTCACTATCTCTGAATATAAATAACAACAATTCAATTTAAGAAAATTTTTAATTGTATAAAAATTTGATATAAAACATACACATACATATATAAACATACATATAATGTATTTATGTGTGTAATAATATTTATTGCTATAATTTATATTTTTTAATTTTAATTCATGTACATACATACATATGTATTATGAATAGAAATTAATTATGTATGTATATAACATATAATACGCGTGTTATTTTATGTTAATTTTCGTTTATGCGCGATTGTAAATAAACAAAACATTTTGTGTGCATATTTTGTAAATATTTTGATATTTAAATTTGCATAATAATAACGACAAATAATTGCAATAATATAATAAATATAACTTTTGCCACGCAACGTATACGAGTTACGACACATAAACAGTAACTTTATTTATAAACAACTTTACTTGATGAACAATCGTTGAAAACTGAAACAACTTTATCGATTTGTTTTTTGTTTTTTTTTTTTATTGTTGTTCACTCCAATAATCACAACAGTTGTTACTATTCGTTTAGTCCATTATAGTCCGACTCGACGTCAACAAAAGTTCGACTTGAAAAAATGAACTGTACAATATAATTTTATATTCACTTTTAAGAGTTTCAGAGAAAGACTTGAAGAAGACCTACAAATCCGACAACCTATAATGTGTGCCTACTTATTTCAATTTCTTTTCAAATGTCTTAACAATTGCTTAAAAGACTCTTTGAAATTTTTGTATTAGTTACGTTATAACCATAATTGTGGTTCTTCATTCCAATGGATTACAAATTAACATAAGATGGAGTCTTCATCTTAAGTGAGCTAAAGTGAAATCTATTAGATACATAATATATGTATGTATGCGTACAGACGTGTATGTATTTCTTTTGATGAAATTCAAATATTCTTTTTTTCATTACAATTATTCTATTGAGTTCTCATACATACATACATATGTACGTATTGCATAATCCGAATTATAGTTTTTCCTTACTTTTATTAACACTTAAACAAATTTTCCTTCTTTTTCTAAAAAATAAAAGAAAAATTCTAATTGTATAGCATTTCTTATCCCTGTTTTAGTCCTGTTTGTCTTTTGTTTTTTGTTAAATCATTGTTTTTAACGACATTTGACTTTTCATTTTTTATATACATAGTTGCAGTCATTTTTTAACGTCCAACACACCCTTGAAATGGCGTCACTAAAATACATTGTGTCGTACATGTTTGCAGTCATTTAGACGTCGTCCAAATATGTATGTATGTATAACTTTTCAGAAGAAAAATTTCAATTTTATGTATTTTTATTACAATTTCAAAAATATATGTATGTACGTTAGTAGATGTATGTAACATATTCATGTATCTGTGTCTGATTACTTTGTGTAACATATATATTTTTGAATTATATACATACGTTTTGTATTTCTATAAAATTTTATGAGTATTTATGTTTGAGCATATTCCAGATTTTATACTGTTCAGATTTTTGTATGTTCATAATAATGGGCTTAAAATTCAAATTTGGCTAACTGCCCTGCCTTGATTTCAAACAGAAAATAAGATATATGTATGTACATACATGCACAAATGTAAAAAATTGTATTTTTAAAGAATTGTCTATACCGGAGACATTTCGTATGGCTTAAAAACTGAATTTTCCTTTTGTTTACTTTTCCTATTTTTCTTCTTTTTTTCACCATATAATAGAATATGTCGTTATATTTCATTTGTACTTTTTTTTACTATAGTCTTGTGTGTATGGATGAGTACGAATATATTGCAACGACAAAAAAAAAAAAACAAAACAGGGAAAATTATTAAGTATTTACGTCAAGAGAATATTATACGTCTACTTATGTACATATGTACATCTAATATGAAAAAAAATGATATACTTAATTTATATAGAAAAAGTAACATAAATTTTCATGTATCAACTTACTTAAATCAATAAAATTACGTGACTGTAAGAAGTTGTAGTAATAATACCATAATGAATATTTCATATTTCCATATACACGAATGAATACTATATGTTTACCCAGTAGTAGAAAATCCAGGAACAGGAAATGGAAATCAGATCATTTTTGATAGGGTTTCACAACATTTTTTTTTTATCATGTTTGTTTATTCGTTTGGATTCACAATCGAACTCGAATGAACTTTTATTTAAAAAGTAGAACACGAGGTTTACTCTCAGGAATAGTAATACGTATTGTAATTTGTAATGTAATAATGAAATAATTAATATTTTAAGAAGTTGCATCTATTTGTATGTTTTGTTTATCATATCAGTGCCAGTCATTGTAGTGTATAAAATATAAACTATATAGTAAAGTAATTGTACATGGCTTCATTAAAGAAAATGAGGAACCTCAATATTCATGCGCGTGATACTTCAGTGTAAGAACCTTAATTTTTTTGTATTTCATGTGGTAGTGGTGTGGTACCCATTGGCCATTGTCCAGAATTTGTCTTCAAGAAATCACTATAAAGTTTCTCTTTTTTATTTTAAAAGAGAACTCGAGTTTTAAAAAACCTCGAATCATCAATTACCTACACATACACCGTATTTTCTTGTATATATGTTTATAAATACATATACATGTATTTAACTTAGCGTCAATAAAATTATGCTAACATTTTAAGAAAATCAAGAGGCACAAAGTTTCACTGCCGAACACTTTATTTTTAAAATGCAACTTTTTTCAACAGACAGATCGTAGCATTCATGATCATAAAAACTGAAATTTAATTTTCATAATTACGAATGCCAAGAGATGGAGTATTTCAAAATTTTAATATCGTTTCCGGTTAATTTTGAATTTTTATTCATAATAAAAACGTACATAATATATTTGAACCGTTTATTTTGAACGTAGGTCTGGTTAATACCTGAAATTATTTGAGATGTTTAAGCTGTTTGAACATTATCAATCCTTTTGAAAATATAATAGGAAGAATTGTTTACTTATTAAGGCTAAAAATTATTATTTTTGGACAAAAATTTGTTTTGTTTTCTGTAGAATTCATTTAAAAATTTTGAATATGTACATATGTATTTACATTATAAACATTAAGCAATATATTTGTTTTTGTCTTTTTTTCTTAATTATACGATCTACATTCTTTTCTTTCTTTTGCTGTTTTTTTGTTTATTTTTACCTAAAATAGTGTAAATTACATATGTGTGTGTATATATCTAAATGTGTTTTCAGATGAGGCAAATGAATAAATGGGTTCATTGGCAGCAATCCAAAAGAAAAAAAAATATTCCTCATGAGGTTGGGTGTGAATTACAGTATCCGCATACAGCACTATTATAATGAATAACAAAATACAGGTTAATTAAAAAATAGTTATATAATATCTTCGATGATTGAAAGTCCTGTGTAGAAATGTTGATAAATATTCAAATAATTTATATGTTTCATATGAATTGTATTTTTATGATGGGATATTTTTTAAAAATTAAATTTTCACAAGAGAGGAGAATTCGAAAAGAACGATGCACATATTTTGATTTATATTTTTAAGTGTAATATTAATCAAATTCTTTGAACAACACAATTTGTTAGGCGATGAATTAGCTAAGTGGGGTGAAACTCTAGAAATTTTTTCTGGTAAACAATAAAAGGTGAAAGTGTATGTAGCTTATTATTTGTAAGGAATCCATCGGGATTTAGAACAATAAATGGTTGTCGAGCATAGTCCCATCGTGAAGGTGCCGTGTTTCAGGATCGACGGTAAATTTTCTGGCAGTGTGATATGCATAAAAAGAAGAATCATTGTCACTTTATTGGAACTGCCTAACGGGATATTGTTTTGTCAATTTTTAGTATTGAATAAATCTCATAATTAAAAATACAGAAAAAATGAATTTTATTCTGCATTTCAATTTTATGAATCCTTTTTTTATGGTATCCTCTATTCTCGTTGCCATATACATCCTACGCATCTGCATAAAATCATGTAATTCAAATTTCTAAATACACTAGAAATAAATTAAATCTTTTTCACTTGGCTAACTATTAGATCATAAAATCAAATATCTGTGTACATGTATTTTGTACATAGTATGTGTTTTTATTTTTCATCTATTTTTTTTTTTTTGTTTTTCATTTTTATTTAAAACCAAAACAGCATCCATGAAGAATTAGAACGTGCATTGGCAATCATCCAAACACCATTAAAATATGTAAGTATGTATGTATATATACGTTATGTATGTACATATTTTCTATTTTGGATTTATCAAGTTTTTAACATTTTATTTTTTACATAATATTTTTTTTTGTTCATTTTTATTCATACACACACACATAACCTTCATTTCTTTGAATTCCAAAAAACAAATATGTTTGAAAAAAAATTTCTTTTTTTTGGTCAATAGTTGTTCTACCTTCAACTCCTTCATTAATACAAAGTGTATAAGGACATCTTTTAATATTTTATAAAATTTTCAATGAATGAGGAAAAAAAAAATTGAAAGTGGATGAAAGGATAGAAGAAAAAAAAAAAAGAAAAGAAAAAAATAAAAATGGTTAAAAATGTACAGCTTGGGAATACCAATGAAGTGTACATACGTATACTATATGTGCAGTTCTATCTGTGCATTTTGTACAAAACAAGAAAAGTTTATTTAATTTTTTTTTTGAAATATACTTTTTCTCTGTAATACAAAAATAAACTCAAATATTTTTATTCATAAAGACCTTTAAACAAATTTTCAGAATTGTATGCGTGTAAATATACATGTGTAAAACGTAAATATAAATATATAAATAAAAATAGGAAAAAACATGATAAATGTGAAAATACTAAATAAAGGATAAAAATATGAAAGAAAAATAAAATATCTACATATTATGTACACGTTTACATGAAAATGAAAAAAAATTGCACAAAAATATACAAACATGTGTATGTATGTTTCTTTTGCATATACATATGTACATATGTAGTTATGCAAACTTACATCAATGCAAAATGCAAATGAAGAAAAGCTGTAGTATCAGGTTATTAAAATGAATGATATATGGGTTTCTTTATGTAAATAGAGATAAATACATGCATAAATGTACATATGTAGAATACATGTGGAAGAAAATGAAGAATAATTGTGGCGTCTTTAAGTCTTTTCTTTATTTGAAAAATAAATTCAGATTTTACTATTATTTATATTCCACTGTAATACAGTTATTTTTCCATCGTTTTTACTTTCTTTTTTTCCTGTTTCGTTAAAAAAATTTATAAACAAATATGTATGTATTGGCAAGCTGCAAAATAGATTTATCTAGTTAAGAAACAAAAATTTTTTTTTAAAGAATTTTGAAATCATAAAAGTAAAAATTATGACTTTAAGATTTTAGAACAATTTTTAAATATTTAAGGAAAAGAAATGCCAAATGTCATTTGTTCACGATTTATATTACATAAATTTTGATGAATTCCAGAAAACATTAAATTTTTTAGTTTTATAAATAAAACATTTGATTTTCGACAGGAAAACAAGTATTATTATCCGAGTCATTTTCGAACAAAATTTAGTATTTAATGTTAGCTGTGATGTGTTCTTGGATATACGTATGACCTTAAGTAACTGAAACGATTGTAATTGCTGATCATGTAATGTCTTCTTTTTTGTTCAATATTTTCTGAATTAATTTATTCTGGCTATTTTTTATTGAAAAATACATACAGACATCATATGTATATTTTCGCAATCGGTTGCATCATTGAAATTATAAAAGCATTTTTTCAACAGAAAATGAAACACAGATAACTGGAGCCTCGATCAATAATATGTGAAGTGTTAGGAAAATAAAAGCATGAATAAATTTGGAAAATTTTTAAAAAAGTTTTCACAATACTTAACTAAAAAAAAATTTTTCGAAATAAAAATAAAATTTGATTTACATTTAAATATTGCATGAATAAAAGTTTTTAATAAAAGTTCAATGCAATTTGAAATGCACACAAAAATAATGCAAGAAGGAAAAAAAAACCGATTTAACTTTTAAATTGAATTTGCAGAATTGCATTGAAATAATTTCATTTTTTTTTCCTACTTTCCTCTGGTGTTGGATTTTCATTCTCATTTCAGTTTTTTATTTTCATATCAACTTTCTGTTTTTACACTTTTTCTCTTCATTTTCAAACTTCATTCATGCTTTAGCAATTTTTTATATTTTATCAATAAAATGTCAGCTGAGAAAATCGCTTAGTTATAGTTTTTCTGAATAGGAAATGTAAAATGTCTGCTGTATATTCAAATTAATAATTTTCTTTTATATAAGTATCAACTTAAAATAGTTTTTAAAAAAGTTATTTAATAAATGCAAGTAAATGTACTGACATGTGCTGACATTTTATAAGTTGAAAATTTTTGAATTAACTCAAAGGAGTTAAATTATTTTTACAAAGAATTAAAAAAATTTTTATGCAAATGACTGTAAATGCATAAATGAGCCTAAATAAAGCATATTTTTCAAAAAGTGTTTAACTAAGTTTCGTGCATTTTAAGCCCCAAATTCCCAAATATTATGTATGTATGTAAATGCAATTTCAATGCTGCAATTTATATTTTTATTATTATTTTTTGTTTAATTATAAAATAAAATTCACTGTAGATTGCATGAAATGATTTATAAAATTAGTGTTTTTTTTTTGAGTCGTACAATAATTATTCTCTCTTTTGACTGAATTTTCCTTTTTTTTTTTCAACCTAAACTAATAAAAAAGTAAAATTGTTTTTCACATGAAATTGCTCCTGTGAGTATGCACCATGTTGTTAAATTCATATAAGTTCAAAATTCATAAATCATTGTTTCAGAAACATCATTCATATCGTTAACATAAACAAATAGAAAAGAAATTTTATTATGTTTGACTGTGAATTTAGCGTTTTATATAGCATGTATTCATATGTAAATGTTTGTACGTATATTCATACGCGTATTTATGCTTTTGTATGCAGTCAAATGTACATATATGCATTCATGTAATCATGTATCGTGTTCGTATAACTTGTTTTATATCCTCAAAAAAAAAAAAAAAACTGTTTGTAAAATTTTTATAGTTTATTTCATGTCATTTAAAAGATGTTGAATTTTTTAAATATGAAATTTCGTACATTCAATTTATTTGAATTAACTTCCTTTTAAGGTCTAAAGCTTGTATGAATTTGAATATATGAACATACATACATGCATACGTACATATTGTACGTATAGCAACAACATAATTATTGTATATAAACGTTTTTATGTGTATACACAATATGTATGAATGTTTGTATGTGCATAAAACTAAATTACATAAACAGTGATGTACATATGTAGTTCATTACATCTTGTAATTTAGTTGGTTTGAATTATTTGGATACAAGAAAAAAAAATACAAAAAAAAAATTATTGTCTACTCGTATACAAATGTTTTCAGATTTTCGTTGGTTAAATTGGCATTTGAAATTATGCAATTTTTATCGTACTACGTGCATATATTATATGCACTTTGTGGATCATGTAAAAACTAAGGCATATTTTTATATGATATTATTTTGCATATGAAAAATTATTCACAATTTGTAAAAAGTATATAAAACAAAACATGAAATACTGATAAAAACTGTAGATACAAGTTTACTATTAAAGTTGTAAAATTCTTTATAGACTATTTAATCCTTTTTGAATTTTGTTTTCATATGCCACTATGCCCATTTACAGAAGATTGACAGTTCGTTATATTGTTGAAATGTAAATTTTTTAGATATATTTTGAATTACATATATTGAAGAAAATAATCAAGTTTTAAAAGTTAATCATTCGGAAATAAGTATGCTATCATCATATATAATCGATTATTAAAATGTATAAAACTATTATGTAAAATTTGTCTTTTTTTGCTCTCAAATATGTACATACATATGTATTGCAAAGATTCAAGATTTGTTCAAAGGTTATATAAAATCAATACCTCACATCAATATTTAAAAAAAAGGTTAGGAAAAAAAAATTAGAAAATTTATGGAAATTCTACTCACGTTTGTTGATAACTGACTTGACAGGCTCATAACTTGTTCTCTAGCATCGGCTAATTCTCGCTTCAATCGGCGAACTTCATTTGCTTGTCGTTCTTCAGCTGAACCATATAAGGAACTACCACCAGATAATAAGGATGCGGCACTGCCATGAACTGAAATTATCAAAAAAAAAAAAAAAAAAAACATAGATATAAAAATTATGTACTGACATGTCGAGTCATTTTTTGTTTATCATGTATAAAGATTCAAAAAGAGATAGAGATAAGTAATCTAAATTTCATCTTACCTTCATCATTTTTCTTTGGATACGTTAATCGATGACAACTACTTGTATTAGAACTTGTAGGTCCAGTGTGAGTTGGTGATAAGGGTCCACTAAAATGTCCACCACCACCACGATTTGGGGGAGTTGGTGATGTTGGTTGACTCCATGGAACTGCAACATTACCACCATTTGTTCCTGTTGGTTGTATTGTACCAACAGGAAGACAATAATATGGTTCTATTTCAACATCTGGTCCACGACTTAACATTGATGGATACATTTTCTCTGATTTAGTAGATCTGTTAAGATTGAATAATAAAATTTTATATAATTTTGAAAAATTTGAAGTTTGAACTTTTGTAAGCTTTTCACTAGTTTTTATTTTTACAATGTTAAATACATCTGTATAAGGTAATAAAGCTAACTAAAAAAGCTTGCATTTATATATTTACTAGATTTAGTTCGTATTTGAAAATTATAAAAATAAATCAATAAAAGGATAATTTTATTAATCGTTTAATTATTTTCAAGATAACGTACATAATTAATTTGAACGTTGATTAAACGCGAAATTATTAATTTAAAAGCTTCAGGATCTTTTGTTTTTTTAAATGTTAAACTATATTAGCAACAGACCACACAATTTCAAAATGTAGATTAATAATTTTGTTGCTGTCAACTTGTTTACTTTTTTTTAAATTACGTACTGAAACGATGTTAAAAACATGTTGATGGAAATGGAAATTTCAAATTCTTTGAAATTAACATTACTTTATTGTCTTATACATTTTTCTTCCTAAAGAAATACTTTTGTATATTGCAAAACTCAAAAGTTTTACACACCATCCTGATATGATTTTTTTTTTGCTTTTATTTTGCCCGGAGAAAAATGTTTGTAAACAGAATTTTTTATTCTTTTAAATTTTCCATTATAATAATCAAAAAGAGTGACATTCATTATCTATTTGTTACGCATAACAGATGAATAGAAGAAGTAATAAAAAATTATAAAATATGATATAACATTAAGTAAAAAGGAATTATGTATCGGTTATGTATTTAATTTTTTTTTTTTTTTTTTTGCATAAATACATAAGCGTAATGTGGTAATTATTTGAAGATAAATGGTTAGGTATTGAAGATATAACCTTTACTAAGCCAGTATTTAAATATTAAAGAATCATGTATTAACGAATACAGTTTAATAAGCTTTCGTAAATTGTTTGTTATTCTTCAGTGTGTAAATTAACTAAAGTATATACAAAGAAAATGAAAAGTAAATCAATAATTCAGGCTATTCTTAGTTGTTAATTACACGAACAAAAGCAAGTTAAAAAAAAAGGATCTGTTAGTAAGCAATGAATTTTCATTAAAATCATAATAAAATCACTCTCAACTTACATTAATTATGGTTTGAATATGTTATGCTTTCATCGATGACATAAAAACTATAGTGAGTGTAAAAACTATTGGCAAATGGGACATGTGTAATTACTATAGAGTAAGATGCAAGCAAAATTAGCTATTTAGGGATTTTCTTTTTAATTTGTTCAATGTGGCATGAAGAACATAAAATTCCAAACCTCAAAATTTTAATTGCTGAATCTTACAAGAAAAGAAATCGGGAAAAGGAAAGACATTAATTGATTTTTTTTCTACATACGAATATTAAGTTCAATGATCTGATAACTGAGATTATTTTGTTCTTTAATGATGATGAAGAAAATTCCATTAAAGATTTTGTAAATGTGTAAGAATTCTAGCGATAAAATAAAAAATTCTATTAATATATGATCACTTATATATAGAATATAAGGGAGTCTGGATTTTATTTAATGTTTTCTATTAAGTTGAAATAAAATTCCATCTCCTATTCAAATTTTAAGAAACTTTGAATGTGAGTAAACGCTTTTCTGTAGTTATGTTTTCTACAATTAAAATTTGAAAAGCTGCTACGCATAAAAAATATTTATTTTTGAAATATTTTCTTTTTCAATGTTTATCATAAAATGAGTGTGTACTTGAAGAATAATTTAAAATTTTAAAAGTGAATTTTTCAAAATCAATATTGTAGATGAAATATGGATAATAATGTAGAATCATGTAAAATTTAACAGATATCCTAGATGCACAACACTTCATATACTAAAGTTTAGTCTAAGTGGACTTTGAAGGACGCGGTTGTAGAAATCAAGATGAATTAAATATATTCTGTTACAGTATAACGACTTTGTAGTGAATTTTTTTGTTGGAAAATTCTCTACTCCTTTCCAATATACAGGGTGTAATAAAAAATTTATACCAACAGTAATTTCAAATTTAACAGTGTATGTGAGTATTGAATGTAATCGAAAGCTACATACATATACGTAATATGTACATGTGTATATCTTCCTTAAAAAAAATATAAAACGTGGAAAAAAGCACATTGATAAAATTGAATATGATATTAAATTAAAAATAATACACATTACTGTAACATGATAAGGAAAATACATATATAGAATAAAAATGGTAAATATTTAAAGTTAGATAATTATATAAAAAAGTAGTGTAGATACGGCACTATAATTAAAAAATATTTCGCTTTATGTAAACTATAATGTAACGATAAGAAACGCAAAAATGAATAGAATAGAATTTACATACAATATTTTAAAGTATGATATTCTGCATTTTCATTTTATAAAATCTAAATAATAATAAGCAAATGATTAGCATGAAGTTTCATATAAAGTTTTTATTAAAATATTTATTTTTATTTTGCTTTGCTTGCTTACTGTTTTAATTGCACGCTATACAATTTTTAATAGCATTAAAGAACAAACACACACACACACACATAAAGAATAAAATTTTAATGCAAAGAAAAATACAAAGAACACTAAGCAAGAACTGTGAAAATCTTAATACCTTGGATAAGTCCTTTCTTTAAGGTAACTATGATTTTGTTTTTGAGATGAATGCCAGCATGAAAAACCGACATAAAAAATTGATTTTCTTTTTGTGAAAATGTAATAAAAAATAGGTGTAAGGAAATACGTGAGAAAAGAAAATAATAATAATGAGAAACAAAATTTTTTTTGAATTTGAAGAAAAAAAGAAGGTAAATAAAATAAAATGGGTGGTTACAATTAAAATATAAAGTGTGTATGTATAAGGGTATGTTTATCGCGAGTACATGCATAAGCATGTAATTATGTATGTGTATGTTGTACACATTACATATCATATAATTGCATGTGTAAATTGTATGAAATAATTATAATATAAAAGAATCAAATATAAAAAAGTTATATAGAAATTTTCGTATACTTAATCAAAATTTACCTGATACTATTACTTCGATTTAATCTAGGACTTTGGATATAAGCTGATGTGGGAGCTGCAGAATCACTGCCACTAGTACTACCACGATGTAATAATTTATGACCACCATGTCGGTTCATTCCCGGTGAACCAATTTGTAAATTTTCTAAAGAATCACCCTCTGACAGTCGACTACCAGCTGTATTACTATGTTTTAACCATAAAGCATAAGAACTATATTCAGGTTTAACTTCGGCATAAGTTTGTGTATCTGAGAGACTGCCATCAAGGATTTTACTACCACCTGAACCACGATTTGATATTCTGGAATGTAAAGAGAAGACAAAATATTGAACAGAAAAAAAAATAAATGTTTTTGTTTTTCCAAACCAAGTTTATAGAAATCATCTGCAATTAATTGTTTTTTTAAAAGAACTTTCATTGAAATGAAATGAAAACGATGTTCAGTGTATACAAACAAATCTATGTAAATATGTACACAAAAAAATGGATGAGAAAAATAAAAATGATAGTGGAATGAATATTGTGATGAATGTGAATACAACAACCACAATGACAATACTTGTACATACATATATAAAAAATGAAATCGTTATAAAATAATAAAATAATGTACATACATACATACATATATTATGAAATTTTACAGTATTACTCATAAAAGTTTTTCTCCCCTGTATAAATTTAAAATTATTGAAATTAAATTTCCTTATCCTTTTTTGTTTTTAAGTACTTTATTAAAACTCTTGAAAAATTATAGAAAAAAACGGATAAAAGAAATTACGGTTGTTGAATGGAAAAACTTTTAATGTGATTTATTTTTTAAATTTTTATATGTTTAATAGAAAAATATGCAGACGTACATATGAATATACGCATACGTATAATTGTACATGTAAACGTCAAAAACATAAATTAGATAGCGTAAGAAAAATTTCATATTATTTACGTCATATATATGTACGTATGATGCCATTATAAAAATAAAAAAAGGATAATAAAAAAAACTAACTACGTACATATATCATTTATCCATGATTCTGACTTTGATTTAAAAATGTTCATTACATTTTTGTTAAATTTTGTATTTACGTATATATATTATTCCTGCTTTGTAGATGATTATGTTCGTGTTTTTTTATTTACTATATGTTTAACATGCGTACGTGCATTTTACTGACAATCTGTTTTTTACAACATACGGGAAAAAATCCTTGTGGGTTTACTATCAATTGTTTGTATTTATTTGTACCTACTTATCGTTGAATTTATTCAATAATTTGGTTTAATAGAAAATATTAATGTTTAAATAGTCATATTAAATAATTCAAACAGACTGATTATAAGTGAGTACCTTTTCTTTTATAAAAAAAAAGAAGAAGCAAATTGCAATTTCAAATGAAGTTAACTGCCATATAACCAAATAACGCTTAACTACTCGTAATAACTATCAGTATATTGGTTGACAATGTGAAATAATTGTAGTCGACTGTCAATTATTTATAAACAATTATGTACAATTCAAAAACTTATTATTAAAATTTAAGAATGTCGCTGTTAATTTTAAATTAATGAAATTTTAAAGTAGACAACAAAGAAAATTAAAATATAATGACAGCTACATATATAGAAACAAGCGTAACAAAAATATAAAATGTTTCCATTATACTCTATTCATTAATTATATGCAATTTAGGATCAGGTCTTATGGAAATGATAATTTTCACTTATAAGCCACGTACTGAGAATACAAAGATATTCCACAATTCTATCCATTTTTCATACAAATCGCCTTACAAGAATGTAAACTCTAGTATTTTAAAAGATTATTAATTAGGGATTTGATAGAAGTCAAAGTTTTACTTTTCTGTATTGAATTTAATAAAGAATATAAATTTAAAACTTAAAATATTTTAAAACTTATTTATTAAAAAATTGACTTATAACGACTTTTCAATGAATTTCACTCAAAATTTGGCATAATTTGTAAGCTTATGGATTTTAATTAAAGCATTTGTAAATTAATATAAATCGTTAGTTTTTATCTTTATACAAACAACAGTTACTGTATTAATTGATTTCACTTTTAGTAAAAAAAAATTATCATTAGGAAACTTATTAGTTAGTCTCAAAATTGATGGTTTTAATAAAAATGTTGAATACAGGTTTTATGGTACATTTAACATGATTTAACATAAATTTTATTTGGAAAACATTTAACTTACCTATGCTGGAAGACATGTAAATCTGTTCCTGGCTTAGGTAAACTATGTGAACCAGTTGATAAACGTTCTCGTATTGATTGACTTAATTGTGTTGCACCAGGCCCAGTTAAGGAGAAACTTCTATGTTGTGTATTTGGAGGAATTTCTGCAAATTATAAAATTAAATCAATTGAATAGTCAAGAATTAAAATAAGATTTAAAATGTACGATGATTTACTTACTTGTTTGTAAATCTGAAGTACACGTTTGTGTACCGCCAGAAACTTTAATTTTTCCAGATCTGGGAACAGCTGATACATGCGCTGTTCTACCGATTGCTTGTTGATGGTTTAAAAGTAAAATATTTTGTTGTTGATCGGTTGTTGTTATAGTACCGGTTGCGGAACCATTTGATCTTTTAACATATCCGAAACTTTGTGGAACACCTTTTGTTCTACCTGATGATGATTGTTTTGATGTCGATGATGATGATGGATTACGACGTGAATGGCTTGGCGATGATTTATCTTTTCGTCCTGATGTTGGACTTGACGGATGTTGTTGTTGATGCTGTTGATGATGGTGATGATGTCCGCCGTGTCCATTCATTGGTTCTGGCATTTTTGACCAATTATCACGTCCTATACCATTACGTGACGTTGAACGACTGGGTGTTCCATTCATTTCCATTTTGTTAGAACCTGTATTAATTGATGGTGGTGCTGTACCTATGCTATCTAAACTTCCGCGACTGCTTCGTATTCTAAGATATTATATGAATAAAAAAAATAATATTTTTGAAAAATTTAGAATGTCTTCGTTAGTGGAATTGCAAGAAGTATTATTTACGTGTTAAAATTGAGACGAATTATAATTATAAAAGTTTTGTGTTAAAACGCTGTAGAATACACACAATTCAATATATGTACAATGTATAATTATAAAAAGTGAACAACTAATGATTTTATTATAAAAAACTAAACCATTATTTTCCTTTTACTTTCATCTATTAAGGACCTTTTTTAACATGAGTTTTCAATATACAGATTAAATTCTATTATGCATTGTACATGAAAAGAAACTAATTGCTTTCCTGTTAGAAACTTATGGTGTCAGATTAAAATTTTCACTTGCTTGTGAACGTATTTGTAAAAGAAATTTCTAATATGAGTATTTACGAAATATTTAAAATGTATTCAACAATTTTGATTGACATTTCAAAAAAGAAGATTTTCATTTGTGCCTAATATAACTGGGCAAAATTTTGTAATTATCAAACTATTACACTTCATGTAATAAGTACACTGTACTTAAATACAAATTGAAATGAAGATTTTTCGATATTTAACAAAACTACCATAATCAATTAATTAGAAATCCTTTTACGATAATCACATTATTATTTTACATTCATATCAAATTATTTTTTATCCGCTTATCAATATAAAATAATATTTTTACTTAGTTCTCTTTTTTTTCTAATTTTTATAATTTATACAAAATCAATAAAATCTTAATGGATAATTCTGTAGATTTTCATTTTTCTATTCTCAATATTTCTATGATTTTTTTTAACTGTAATAATAAGAATAAATTTCTATTGTATACATGGGCATTATGTATCCGCTTTTATCATAAATTTCTTTGAAATGTTCACTTTATATCAAGACATCTTACTATTATTTAAGCATAGAATTTTTTTTTTCTTGAATTTATTGATTTATCTATAAATGTTTAAGTGAGCTATTCATTTTATATTATTCTAGTGCTAGGGTTTATATAGAATAACGTATTCAACTTAAGGAATAAGACAGAATATCTTGAGTAATGAAAAAATTTTAGGTACACTTGATGTTTTAATGTAGCAACGTACTCATACACACATACATGGCGTACATATATATGGCATGTACATACATATGTATGTATTACATAATTTAAATGTATGAATATATGTACATTTTATTCGAGGTATGCGAATATTTTCAACTATTTTATGAAATAAAATGGAATGTTATTACCGGAAATTTCTTTAAGATAAAATTCTTCAAATTACCCTTCTCCTTGTAAAATGTTTAATTTTTTTTCGTAATTATAAAGCTTTCACTTTAGAAATACATACATATATGAGTACATACAGTTTTATCCTTATTAACTGTGTAATTTTAACACAAATACTGCTATATGTATTTAAGTATGTACTATCATAGTATAACTACTGTATAGTGTAGAAAGAAAATTCAAATTTTTCCAAAATGTATACATTCATATGAGCTTAAAGTAACATAAGTAATACAAGTAATAAAATACCTCGTGATATATAGACATAAAACGTATAAAAAGATAAGATTTTACTAGCAATAAAATTTGTGTTTGCCTACTCAACATACTCTATTTAAAATTTTAATTCACGCCCTATGTGAGCCCTAATTGTAAAAAAATTGTACAGCATGTTCCAAAGAAAAGGTCACAAAATATTTCAACAATAAGTATGGTTCGGAGTGTTTTTAGAAAAAATTGTTCTAGAATCCGTTATTTCCTCTTTAAATTCACTTTTGTGAATTTGTATCCGTACAGTACATGATTTAACATAATTGGTCATGTCTTTTGAATCATCCTGTATACTTAATAAATATTTCACTCTAACAAGAATTTTCAATCCACACTATTTCAAAACGAGTAGTAGATATTGTTTGACACAAACTACATATTCACATAGATATGAATATCATATGTCTAAGAAGTTAATAGATTTTACACATTTAACTAATCTCTATATAAATAGAATGTTATATTGTTATCGATTGAAGCCCTTTGAAAATGTGCACAAAATAAATTTTAATACGTAAAACGTCTAAAAATGTAATATAATATAAAAATATAAACAAATTCAGGTAAATGTGTCATTTATATATAACAGCAACTGTTTAATAAAATTATTGAAATTATTGAAATTACAATATATTGATTAATAAATTTATAACATAATATTGACATACAAAAATTGTTTATTCATTTTTTTTGATTCAATGGCGGAACCACAAAACCCCTCAATGCAGAGTCGTCCAGGCTGAACAGAAGTTCTGTTACTGTTTGGTTGTATTGCTATAAAAAATATGTTTTCTTTTATTATGGTCCAAAATTATATTTTTCAGGAGAACCGGACATTTTTTGTTCTGTCACCGTCTTGATTTAACTCCCTTTGAAAACCAATTAATTTTACAATTAATATCACTCAACATTCGTATGCTCGAATAAATGAATTAATGGTAATATGTACTAAATCAACAGTTTTATTTTTAGATTTACTCTTTGTATTATTTAATAAATTAAATCATATTAAACAAATCATTTGTTTCTTTTAAGATTATTAAACTTAAATTTAATTTATAATTTTTACATTTAATATAAATATGTATGCGTGTATGATGTATGTATGTAAACGAAATATAATTTACTTAAAGAGTAGTTATTTACATACGAGTACTACTACCACATAATTTTATTTATGAAAATTATAATTTCAAGTAATTTTTATAATAAAATTAGATTTGTTTTTATGAAAATTGAAATCAATTAATTGTTACTTACATAATAAAACATTACAAAATGTATATATTGTGTACAATTTAAATTAAGTGGTAGATACACATAACTCCCTTAAGTCAAGCTAGGCAATTTTATTGGATTAATTGTATACTTGAATTGTACATACATTGTGCATGTAGTTATATTTTATATAGGATTTTATTGTAAATTTTCTTATCCGCAGGGAATATTTGAATTAAATTTAATTTTCTAGAAGTATGTATTCACTTTGATATGTGAAAATACGTTTTTGTTTTTGTTTAATTTTAATTTATTTTGAAAAATAAAAATTTTTGGTGATTTTGGTAAAAATCGCTAGAAATCATTAAAGAGCTCTTTAAACAAAAAAGAATACATCACAAAAATTGTTATAACAAAACCGATTATAAAAGTATTACAGTCACAATATAATCAACAATTATATAATTTTTGTTGGTATAGTTTATAAAACTCAATTTCTGTTTCATATGTACATACATACATACATATGTATGTATTTATTTCTAATACGGGTTTAAAAAGTTTTTCTTTTAATTTTTTATTTTTATTTTGTTTATTTGAACAATTAAGTGGTTTTAACAAATGTCAATTGATAAATAAATTTGTTGCGTGCTAAATCAATTCTTGTTGTCTTTGTTTCCCTTGTATTTTATTTTATTTTATTTTTTTCTTGTTATATGTTATAAAGTGAAATAATGAACTATGGATGGAGGTAATTCATATAATAAACAAAGAAAAACATTTAAGAAAATGTTGTATATATGCTGTCATTTATGTACATAAATACATATTTTTAATTGAAATAAAATGTCTTTTATTTTAATATAAATTTATTAAACAATGAATCAATTGAGTACAAGAATAAAGTACAAAGCATATACAGAAAACAGAACAGACTTAACTAGTCCAACAAATTAAATTCTTTAATGAATTTGTATGTTTTACAAAGAACTCATGTTTTATCAAATAAAGTGTAATTTTTAAATACAATTAGATTATTCATTTCATTCGAAAATGTTACTATTTTATCTGAAAAAAAAAAAAAAAAAAAAAAAATCAAAATGATTTCAGATTCAAGTTGCATGATTTCAATTTATATTCAAAAAAGGACATAGATTAACACGGATTGTGTATTAAATTGTAAGGTTAAAATGTAAGTCGTAATGACTGTGTTCAAATGTGAGATAATTCTCACTTTTACAGTTTAACAATTATTCCAGTCAGTTGAGTTTTTTGCTCCTACTTATAAATATATTTGCCTATTGATTTACATACATATATTAATTAAAATGAATAAAGTGATTTAAAGATTGTTTGTTCACTTACTGTGCGAATATCATTATTATACATATGAAGCTAGACATACAATTTATGAAAGTATAAATGAGACTAAAATCGACTTTTTTGGATCAAATGACCAACTTTTAACATGGTAAATACAGAATAAGAAAATAAAAATTCAATAATGTGTTAATGTACTAAAGAAATGCTTGAATTAAAAGCGATTAGTAATAAAAAAAACAATTTTCGAATATCTATAAACTTAAATTTGAAGTTAAAATTGTTGATTAACAAAAGTACATAAAAATTTATTTTAAAAGTATAAAACATTTTTATCAAGTTCGTAATAATAAAAGGACGTTTATTAAAAAATAACTGTGTATTTTTCAATAAGTTAATCAATAAAAAATTGTTCGAAAAGGAATGTAATATTTTTTATATACAAAAAATTTTTAAATTTTTTTAAAATATTTAATAAAATAAATACATCAGAACCTTCTGTTATAACAATAATTGTAACTTTCGTGAAAATTGAAGTAAAAAGAAAAAAGTAAATACGAATATTAAACGAAAACAAATGGAAAAAATTTATAAGCTAATAACGATCCCTTTTTATATATTTTTTTTTCTGAAGTATATATGTATGTATGTAATTTATAGAAATAATAATTTTTCGGATATTATTACTTTTATGAAAGATGTAAAATTGAAACACAAATGGCAAAAGAAAATTTATTTATACATATATTTAGGGTGTCCTGAGTGAAATCTCATAAGCTATATTTTTCTTAAAGTTTGGGATATTGGTAGTAAAAAATCATTTTACATCCCCCGTCAGTGTCCTCTAACCCGTAAAATTTCGTAAAAATCTAAGAATTTCATTTTTAAATATTTGAATTTTCATGTAGCTATGTACATGAATTAAGTAAACAAGTTTGTGTCCCAACATGCCACGTCGTGTATCTCATGTGTGACGAAGATTTTCAATTAACTCTATGTTTCGAAAAAAGCAACATAAGGGATGATTGAATCTACCAATGATTTCTTGTAAAACATAGGTAGTTTTTGTCACTTATTCTGGAATACTCTGCATACGTATCAGAGAAATAAAAGTATTTATACGATAAAAAGAACGACGAAAAAGAATAATAATTTTTATTTTATTTTCAATAAAAAAAAAAAAAAAATTACGATAAAAAATAAGATATAATTTTCTAAGTGACGTTTTGTTTTGCACTTTTCATTTTTTGTGATATTGATTATTTAAGGGCAAAAATTTTAAGAGTTTTGAAAATATTGTAGTCTTATAACGTATCACATAAAATTAAAATGAAACATGCGCATTTTTTTTGTTTCACAGATACTTTTACGCTTATCAGACAAAAATCGTTTTTCCAAAAAAAACCATACATTGCAATACAAAAACAAGAAGGAAAATGAACAAAACAAAAGGAAAATTTATTCACGAAATAATAATTATTGTACATTATAGTGTACACAAACGTTTGTATATAGAGCTATATTCATTTATACACATATTATATACATCATGTCTAGTCGAAAATTTATAGCTTTGATAATAAATAAAAGTAGTAGTAGTTCACTTAGATACAGTATATATAGTATTGTTCAAATTTTGCGTTAATATTAGCATATTATGATACAATGTAACGGTTTGTTTTTCTGGAAATTAAACATTTTATTATGTGGTTTTGTTTTGTAAATTTAATATGGTTGCATTAGTATGTACATACATATATTTGTGTAGCAAATTCATTTAATAGCCTGTTTTATAGTATGATTTCATTGTAATAATGGGTTAGAGTTTCCGGATTTTGGTAATATACGCAGCATTGAAAATACGAGTATATAAACCTATGTACAAATACTTGAATAATATTTAAAATCAATGCATTTGTTTATTTATATGCTAATTGTAAAGATATGATTCCAGACAATATTTTCTTAAGCGAAAATTAGAGAGCATTTTAGTTAATAAATAAAAATAATTAATGGGTACAGGTAATTATTGTGTTTAGAAGTATATTCGACCTATTAATTATTATTGATAGAACTCCATGTTTATATAATTAAACTAAGTTAAAAAATTTACCGTTATATTGTAGTGAAGTTTCGAAATTTCCTAATTTTGAATTAAATTGTAACACGTAAGTACTTTAATTTTAAAACTGAAATATATATTGTACTTCAATACAACAACATACAACAATATACAACATACGTCTATACTACACACAAACATATTAACATTCGTATAAAGAATAAAATTCAAACAGCGTTTACTTTGCTAACATTTGTAAATTATATTTTATTATTCTTGTTTGTGTGTAGACGTGCTGCCCCCTCATGCTACAATGAAAGTTGAATTTTCCATTAAATCAACGACCCAATGACCCAGGTATTTGAACAATACGTTTTCCTATTATCCCTAAAAAAATTGTCATTTTTATTATATTGTCATTTCATGTTTCCTGCTTACATATGTACATATGTGTATGTGCATTTGTCTACTTGGTAACCAAAATTAAATTAGAATCAATAGATAAACTCATTCTACAATACAAAAATTTCAGCTTAATTTACGTACTGAGTCCCCCTATCTATATAATGTATGTACATACATATATCTGTAGATATGAATGTATAATGGACATGTACATACATACAAGTATAAACATACCTATATTGTAGCACAATTTTTCCAATCATTTCATATTGATTTTCGATTATAATTGAATAGGATGTCAACGAACATTCTATACACATTGTATTTTATTTGTTATTGTACGAGTATTAATGTACGTTATACACTATAAAAGAAATGTTACAAAAGGAGGTTTACATTTTCTGTAACATTTAGTAATTTTCATCTTTTTATTACATTACTTTTGCTATAGACACCATCGTTTTTCTTTTCTTTTGTATTTAATTTTTTTAGGATATTTGTACGTAGGTAGATATTTAATTTTTCTCGAATATTATTAACTTTTTAATAAAACCAATAGAAATATTTAAAAATGAAAATTGTATTGTAAAATTGTATGCATTTATTGTTATACAAGAGAATGAAAATTTTTATTAAATTTCCCTATATCAAAACTAAAAAAAAAAAAAATAAATAAAAATCGATATAAAAATCTCTTTCTGTGCAGACAAAAGAAATTTCAAAAAATTTTCTGGTACATAGATACATATATGTACGTATATTTAAAGTAAAAAAAAAACCTAAAACAAAATATGAGCGATGAGGATGATTACGATAAATTGTATATATACAGACGTCTGGTACAATTTATTTAATGACAGAGTATATTACACACATATAAATTTCATGTAAAAAAAAATTATAGTCTGGAATCACATGTATGTGATATGAAACCACTGACTCATGATTATAATTTATAATACATTGCATTATGAAAATAATAAAAAAACTGTATAGTTCAACAATATTACACATTTTATCATGCATTTTTATATATTTATGTACATATTTTGTAATATTAGAAGATGAGATTATACATTAATATGTATATCCTTGTGGCGCCATGATAATAGATTTAAAAAAAAAAAAAGAATATATTGAAGAACATACGGTAACAACGAAAATGATTCATTCATTTCTATGATATTATCATTAACAGTCTTGTAATGGATAATTTCTAACAGTGTTAACTTGAATAATTGAAAGCAAATGATAGAATAAGTTCTTATTTTCAACAAATTGACATTAATTAATTTGTTAAAAAATACTTAAACTAGCAATAAAAAAAAAATCAGTATTTGGTGTGATCAGAAAAATGCATACCTCTGATAGTTTGAAAGTTGTTTTCCTCATGTAAAAATCGGTAAATGACTTAAAAAATCTTGGTAATTCGAAAGAAAAGCTTGAGACATTGTATCGATACATCATGACGAGGCAAAAGAAATTTGATAACAAGATTTTATGGTTATAAAGTGTAAAGAAATTAGGTGACAAATTAACATGTATAAAAATCAAGTAACCTCGAAATTAAATTATTTAGATTTTGTATTTAAAAATAATTCAAATTTAATTAATATAAACATTAAATTCAAATAAACAAAAATTTGGCAAATGTATGAAGAAAATAAAGAAACTATGCCATTAGGTCAAGCCTTCTGTACATTTGAATGAAAACCTTATTATTTAAGATGTGAAAATTCTCTAGCAGAAAGAAATCTAAATATGTCATTATACTGTGTGAAGACAAATTTACCTAAGTAATATAAAATTTCTTTTAATATTAAACATGGGGTTGTGTACAACATATGAATACAATTTATATTATGTAGAAAGTACATATGTATGTATACATATTAAATGCGTTACATTATATGCATTCTATGAAAATAAGCTCTGGGCTATATAAGTATATACATATATGTATACAATATTTTTCATTGACACGTTACATCCTTTTTTGTATTATAAAATTCATGTTTACATATGTAACCTATTTTCATTTTTATTTCCTTCCATATTTTCTTACTTGTTTTTTTTTCCTGCATATGTACATATATTTTATACGTATGTTAGTAGGTATGTCATTAATTCCAACTGTTATTCTAAAATATGAATTTCCTTTTATTTTTATTTTTGTATGTTGCCTGAAAACTTCACATAAATTTGATAACAGTTAAAAAACATCTAACACAATTTCTATATATGTATACACTAAATATATATGTATGTGTTCTCATTTCCATCAGATACAAAATATATGAATAGAAGCATGAAAGAAATATTACGATATAATGTAATTATTTTATAGGACATAGATGTGTCATTTTTTATTTTTGTATACATGTGTGTATGCATTTCCAAAAGTGGTTAAATTTCCACTTCGTAGCATAAAAATGTCTACTGAGAAAAAATTATAATGAAATTTTGTTTAATATTTATTTATTCCTATTAAATTGAGCTTGAAATGAAATTAAAAATATAAGAATTTTTAAAGAGAAATATATATGTAAGTGAGCATATGATAAAAGTTCAAAGAGGGAAAAGGGAAGTGAGTCTATACTGTGTTTTATCATTTATTTAATGAGGTTTTTCTTACACACCTTAATCAACTTTCATTTCTTTATTCCTTTTTATTTCTAATATATGTATATTTATTTTCAAATATATATGTATATACAAATGTACATACGTATATAAGTACGTATGTGTTGTACGTAACGTTTGTATATATACAGGTTAAATGTTCTTCAACTGCATACAAAAATTTAAAAAAATGGGTATAAATTTAACCCTAGAATTAACAGAATGTGTACATTTCGATTTTGAATGTCCTTCTATGTATGAAAAAATGGATATAGATAATTGAAATTTTGCCAGTTAAATCTTGAACAATTTTCTATATTATCCTGTTTTGTCTCATTACTCTAAGGTAATTAAAATGATAAAAAAATAAATAATAAATAAAAGCGGATATCTATCAAGGATAACTCTCTAAGCTTCTAAACGAAGCTGTTTGTCGTGAACTTCTTGCTATTAAGGATCCTAAGATATTAAGGATCAAAGCTGGAATTTAGTGCCTTGTATAAATTTGTATGCTCTATACGTGGAAAATATAGAATTCTTATCTTCATGAATCCTAGGGTTAAACACAAACACAGAATGTGTGTTATTTCAAATTATGCACGTGAATATTGTTTGTATTGTTTATTTAAAATAATGGCTGACTTTCCTTTTTTTTCAAATGCATATAACTTCAAGCAGCTGATTGTAGTCTATCTTTATACAACCAAAAAATATTTGCACAATGTTCATATTGTTTTTAACATTTTTTAATCTTTGCATTTCTTGAAATCTTTTGAAACATAAATTTTAATATCAGAAAGGATAATGAACGCATTGTACCTTATTTATAAAACAGGACATCTTATGTCAGTTGGGCTTTTCCAAAAAAAATAAAAAATAATAATAATAATAATAATAATAATAAACATAAAAAACAATATATTTAATAAACTCATACATAGTATTCTTTTGTTTCTTTCTGGTGTTGATTTAACATTCGTGTTTATATATAGTATATAAGAATATGCATGTATGGATTTTAATTTTTTATGTGTGTTATATGAATAGAAAATGTTATGCTGCTTGAACGTATTAAGTGCTTTTGAATATAAATTTCATTTAAACTGATTAAAAAATTTTAATTTGAAGCGAGGGTTGTTTCAATGTTTTTTTTCCAGACTGTTATGGTTAGTGACTCATAATTAAACATACCTAGTTACACGCAAACCTGATAAGGACGCTAATTTTTAAAATGAAATAAATAACACACATTTATTTGAAGCATACTTAAATGAAAGAAAAAATGTCTTTAACCAACTTTAATTTACTCGAGAAAATATTTATAAGTAAATGTAATTTGAAAATTCAATACATCTTTATCTGATTATTCATTTTTCTATTTTATAAAATTAAACTTAAGGTTGATTTTGTTTTTTTGTTTTTTTTATTAAGGTTTAATGTAACTTCCATTATATCTGGATAGATAAGTATTATGGGCAGAAAGTTGTAGTTTTAATTTCTAAAAGATAATATCTATTTCCATTTTGACATAATCTCAGCAATTTATTTATTTTTCTTCTCTAAGCTATGTACATTAGGAAATCTATTTACATGTTCATACAACTCATCAGAATTATTTTCTTATGTACTTATAAATTGTTGATTTATTGCTGAATTATGGGTTTTATATTTTTCGTTTTTTTATATTTTTTTTTTTATATTCAGTTTTATGCTTTTGATTTTCATTTGATATTTTAAAATACACCCTAAAAATGCTTCAATGGTTATGGTTCCTTTTTAAGGCTATGTACAGTATATTCATATTTTACAGTTTTATGTGCGAGAGTATAAACATAAAAAACAACATAAATGTACATAAAAATAAGTATAAAACTAAAAAACAAATTTGATAGAGGGTGGACACGGCGTATTTGTATATGTGAACATTATTGTATGTGTGTATGCATATCATATATGAAACGTATGTGAATATATGTAGGTATAATAATAACTCATAAGTATTTAATGTGTGATACTGGCACACACATGTGCACATCGGCATAAAATGCAAATTCATATGTGTATGTATGTAGTGTAATGGAAATCTTAATGAAGTTACCCATGTGGTCAGTGGTTAATATACAATTTTTTTTTTTAAAGTATACGTATCCTCAAATAAAATTCAAAAGGGTTTTAGTTTCAAGATTTTTAAACAAACTCAAACCTTTTATTAATTTCTTGCTAATTGTCAGTATTGTCTATACAATTTTACCTTTTATTCAAATTTGTAGATTTTTATTTCAATTTTTTTGAACTGAATCAATACTAATTGTATTAAAATGGCACGATTTATCTGATAGTTTTCATTTTCACACTTTTATTTGTTCTTCCGACTAGAATTTTCTTCTTCTAACTAAATGTCTTCATCTATGAATTGATAATAAAGTGAATAAAGTGATAGAAATTTTATTTTTTTGCTCAATTGCTGTGTAGAATTGTTCACAAAGCAAATAATGATAACTACTATGTAGAACAGTGAAGTTGAGAATTGTCAGATGAATTATACCATTTGAACGCGATACTTATGAAGAATCGAATTATAAATCAATAAACATTTTTTAAATTTAAAAATTAATAAATAAAAATATGATGGTGTGTTTTGCATCTGGAATTCAAATTACAAACCTACGCATTGAAAATTTTTTACTTGTTCTTGTTTAAAGAGTTTAAATGCTTGATTTAATTTGAAAATATTAAATTGTTGTTTTTTTTTTTGCTTTTCATTATTAGTCATTAAATACAATTTATAAATTGCAAACATGACAGATGTATCCATTTGTTGATGGAGGAAATGAATTTCATTTTTTTCGCAGTATACTCATAACAAATACGTTATGTGCATATGTGCATAATAATAAAATGCATTTTAATGACATTACGTTTTGCCTTTTAGATTTATACAAAAGATAAAAGAACAAACAGAATTAATATGATGATGATGCATCATCGCATAAGTCAATTGTATTATGTGTTTACAATGCAATATCAAATCTCTATGTACATATATTGGTATATGTACGTTTGTTTCAAGTAAAAAGGAATATAAGGAAAATTTATAGAGCAATAAACACATAACGGTATTTGCTGATTATATGTGATGTGAAAAAAAAATGATTTTATAAACAAAAGATAACGTAAATACATATGTATATGCATTTATAATTATTGCAATATTTGTAAGGTAGATGTTTATTTTTTTAATTTGTCGAACATAAAAGCATATCAATATTAGTGAAGTACAATGAAACTTGATATATAAATAATACACTTACTTCTTTTAAAGTGTTTATACATCTAATAATTAATCACAGCCGAAATGAATATATTTGCAAAAAAAATATTTTACAGTCATTTTTAAAAGATTATTTGAAGAGCAAACATCGTTAATTCAAAATTAATTTTCAGTTTTTTTTTTATATATTCTAGATGTACTACACTATATAATCAAAAATATATAACGTATTTAAAATATTTAACAAAGCACTTTTCATTCCACATATTTCATTTGTTTTTCTTGTTTTTTTTTTGTTTTTTTAAATTTCTCTTAAAACTAATAATCAAAATAAGAAAATCTTAAGCGCACTTGAAAGCATATAAAACAACATAGAAAGCAATTTTACTACAAAAAGGAAAACACGTACACATATTACATAAAATCACAACAATTTTATTATTTTCTTTTTCTTCTTATTGAAAGAAAAAACCAACCGATTTATTATTATCATTTAAAGTAGAATTAAAACTTTAATTTATGAAACAGGCAATTTTCATTTTAGAATATGAAAGTTTGAATACATCCAGGTATCTACCACAGATGATTACAGTATTTTAACTTGTTATATTACACTTCACAAATGTAAAAAAAATTCTCATTTTTTTTTTTAATTTTTTAAAAATTTTCTTTTTATTTTTATTAATATTTTTTCTCTTTTTTTCAATTATTTGTAAATTATACAGAAATATTTTTACAGTGTACATTTAATTTATTTATATATAATGATGCGTTCGTAATATTGTACACCAGAAATTATATACATGTAAAAATGTTGAATATATAACATAAAATGCACACACCACTATTGAGGGGATAGTATGTAATAGTAGTAATAGTATATACTATTATAATGAAATTATATTTTATCAGACAAATATGCAAGATTAGATACTGCCTGCCCTTTTTTAAAAAAACACACAAATATTGTAATAATATATAAAATTCATTTAGAATTCAAAAAATAAATTTTATTGTTACTATTTTTTCTGTGATAAAATTTTGAATTTTTTCCTTCTTTTATTCTTTGTTGAAACAAAGGTAAAAAAAAAAAACAAAACAAAAATACTATACCATTTTTTTCTAATCACTTTAAGTTATTACATTGTCAAAACAATTTACAACTTTGGTTTTGTGTATAATTACTACATTTTTGAATATTTTTTTTTTTTTTTTTGTTTTTTTAAATATTTCTCATTATCTGCGAGTTTTTATTTATTTATTTATTTAGTTTTTGTACCATGTAATTTATTTTTTGTTAATAATTTTTTTTTTTAATAATTTTATTTTAGTTTTAAATTTATTTCGTAAATTTTTTAAATAATAAAACCGTACTAACCGACAGACCGACTTCATTTTGCATTTTGGGGTGGTTTCTTGTTTGAAATTTTATTTGTACCACAAAATAATTTTTAAATATAAGTATTTTCATATTCAACACATAACAACAAGCTCAGAAAAAATTACATTTAATATGTATTATATATACGTCGATGTAAAACAAAATGAGTGAATTTTCTCTTTCTCATTTTTGTTTTTGTGTGTGTAAGTTTTATCCTCAGCTGCATTGTTTTAATTCAGCTTTTTATAATAAATACAAACACATATTAATTGTCATAATAATAAATAATATGGGTTGATTTGATAACTACGTATTTGTTTGATATAAATTATTTAGAAAATGTACATAAATTTCTTGTATTAATATCTTGTATTTAGTCTTTTATGGTGTAGATTTACCTAACACCAAGAGTTTAATTTAAATCAGTCCAGTACGTCAATGAGTGCAATGGAACTCACTTTGAAAAGTATGCTTTATATGCATATAAAGCTTTGAAATTATGAGAGGAAAATCGATGCGAAATACTAATCTGAAATGAAAATTGAAAATTCAACAAAACTGAGAATGTTATAATTTTCCGATGAGTCATTCAATGTAAAAAGATTTCTCAATCTCAATTGTAGCTTTTGTAATCAAGCATTCGATCGAGTACATAAATACAAGAATATGTACTTTAGTTCTACATAACGTATTTATGCATTTTTATAAATTTCTTTTTTCTTTTAAATTTACTATACCGTAATCGTAAAGCTCCAAGATCCCTTCTAAGGAAAAGAAAAACTTCACCAAACTTCATCATTACTCGAAGCAACAAATGGCAGAAAAAAGTAAAAAAAAATTACGAATATATGTACATATGTACATATTTAGATGAATTATATGCGCATGTCAATAAAATTCTAAATTGAGAATTAAATACTCTATTTTGTCTTCAAAAGGAATTTTAAAAATGTAACTTTAAGAATAAGTTCAAATATGGTAACGGAAAAATAGGTTGTTGTCTAAACTCTTTTGGGGTTATTCCAATATTTTAAATTTAAGTTGTCACTTCTATGAACTTTTAACTGAACAATTTTGATTATACTGGACTATTCGATTATTTGAAAAAAATATCGAGTAAAAATTTATTAAATATGTATTCAAACATACGGCAAAAATATTTCAAAACACATCCATATATAGTATATGTATATAGTATATATATATTTTTTTAACAAAATATAAATTAAATTTTAAATAAATTTTTAGTCATTTTATCTTTTACATACATATTATACATACATACATATTATTTTACATACATATCACAAGACGGCCTTCTTAAACCTACTCAGATTTTTGTTAATTGTAATAAGTTTTTTAAACACTTTTTTCTTGTCAATTGTAATGTATGTACATGAGGTGTCTAAGAATAAGTGTCACAAACTATATTTTACTTGAAGCTCAGACTGTTCACTTTGTATATTCGAGCCGTACTTGTCGAATATTAAAGCTAAAAGATGGCTATTTATAAAGAAAATGAGGAGGTGTTGTGGGAAGTGGGATTTTCATTTTTTTGTTGTTGAAAAGTCTGAAAGTCCCTAAGAAAAATATATAGTTTGTGACATTTGTCCTAGAACATCCTGTATGTATACACCTGAACGTTAATATTACAAGAAATGATGTGTGGTCAGGTCACGTAAATTATACACACAAAACAAAACAAGATGTAATGATATTAAGACACTTGATAAAAATGTCCTAAAAAAGTGACTAACCTCGAAACTATGTACACACATATTTAAAAATTTTCAAAATAATTGAATATCAAATGTGATATAAAAACAACATGCATACGTATGTGTTTGTATATGTATGTATTTATTTATGTTATTTTGAAACGTAGGCTTTTACTTTAAAACCATTGCAATGAAATGTAATGTAAATCTTTATAATTCTTTTTATTTGTACGTACAAATGGGATCGTACTTCAGTTTTCAGTCACTTCCAAATTACACGGTATATGAAAGTCATATAGAATCCAACTATACAGTGGGCGATGATATCGAAGTGGTACGATAACATTTACAAGATACCACAAAGTATTAATTTATGTAGTCTTTCAACCGTCACTTCAAATAGAAAATAAAAAATAAAAACAAACTATACATTGAGTTATAAATTTAAATAATAACATCATTGGATATATTCACATGAAAAGTACGTCTTTACAGTCTGTCTGTTAACGATTTCAGTGTGTGCCTTATTGACACAATGATTGGCACTGCATTGTTTGGAAGGACAATTCTATCTGTCTTTTGTATGTTTTGCTTGTGAAAACAGAATTCAAGAGACGAGCATCTGTCTTTCACTACGTCCAAAAGGCAATTAAATTGAATCATCATAACAACAACCATAATTTATTGATTATGATGATGTACGTGAAAAGATGAAAAAATAAGAAATATAGGAATGAAGAATGAAAATATGTACAGGATTACCGCTTTACATCACATCTGTAAAATCATAAGGCATGCACTGAAAATTAATCATTATTAGACAGACTATACATATTTTTCTAGTTACCCCACAGATAACTTTGACTTTAAAAATAAAAACAAAAACCGGTTATAAGTTTAAATTTTTTAAATTAAGAACAAATACATATGTACATACATACTTATATATAATTTAGAAAAGCTTTGAATCAAACTCAATTTTTGCTATAAATAATTTTGTATAATAATTATTCATTCTCAATAAAACTGTTCTCTTTACTATGGTGAATTTATAAGAAAATAATTTCCTTCTCTTTCAAAAAGTTTTTCCGAAAATTATGCGAAAAAAATAACCATTAACCGGCATTTTCATGTCATATAAATATGTATACAGACCATATGTATATATGTATGTATTTATGTATATCTATATACATAAAGTACACAATCGTGCGTATGAGTATACATATATTTGATACGTATACTAGATACAATTAAGAATTTTTTAAAAAAATTTTTTGAATTTTACTTGTAATGTTTTTGTATTTGTGTTCTTGAAAGCAGTGAATTGTAAACAATTTTCCGATAAAGAAATCTATTCAAGTGTAAAAATTAGGGACTCAGAGGATTCAGTTAATACATATCGTTTTAATACCTTTTTTCTTAGTTTTAACCTACTGAAACAATAAGGATAAGAAAACAAAAATACTTCCGTTACGTTGAGAGTACTAATGCCCTTTTTTTTTTAAATTAAAAAAAGTATCATTTTCCACAGCTTTCCGTATGATGGCTCTACAAGCGCAGATGCATATAAGTGTAAAAAATGAAATTTAGGTACAATTTTCTAAACAAACCTACAGTTATGTATGTATGCATTTATCCTTTTTGAATAAAAACTGACGCACAATATATGTATAAATTGATTATAGTTAACTTGTATGTGTATGTACATGTATGTACTTGCATGTACGTATGTACATACATACATTATATAACATCCTACATATATATTACTACCTTGCTATAGTATGTACATTCAACAGGAAGATAATTTTTATAAATGTCCTTAAAGGAACAGTACGCTATGATTAGAAATACGTTTAGGGTAAATTTACTCGAATATGTATACATCCGTTTTATAACGTACATAAGGTATGTAAAAGTGTACATTGTTTTTTGCTGTTTTTGTTGTTGTTATAATTTATAATATCAACCATGTTCAGTTTATCAGTCGGCCGACGAAAATTGGCAAGATTCATACAAAACAGATTTATTTTCAAAGTAATTCAACTTTTGGGGTAATTTTTTTTTTCATTTTTGTTTTTGTGTATGGCTTGTGTTTATTTGTTTTTCCCTTCCTTGCTTATTTTTGGTTTTTTTTTCTTCCTTTTTTATACATCATAAAAAGTAAATGAACTGAAATAGAACACAAGGATATTAGGGGGGTGGTAAACGGATATGCCTTTTAGATTTCACATTTAATCAAATTAAGTATCAATATCGTCTCAAGTTATTTCTTTACGAACTTATAAAACACAATATTATTAGATTTTATTCTGTTTAAAATTTTTATCTAATTTTTTTTATATACATACATATGTATGTACATATTTATATTTACTCACGAAAATTAAAATAAAATAAAGAAACGTAAATAAATCTGTTTTACACACTTTGTACATTTATTCAGTGTGTGTGTGGTAACATAGAGCAGTAAAACTGTACGTATACGAATAGGATCCTAGATTAAAATGATTGATAGTAAATATATCTTCATAATACACAAATTACAAATGATAATAGTAGGTGGGTGCCCTCTCGTTCTAAGCGAACACAATTTAGACCAGAAAAGATTGTGATAAAAAAAGAAAAAAGCCATTCAAAGACCAAAAAAAACTGAAGTAAAATTGAAATATTTCGTGAAAAAAAAACACTAAAAATAAGAAAATTGAATTATTTATGTATTATAATTTTGTTAATTTTCAATGCTTTATGAAAATTATTAAGTTAATTTTTACTTTTTATCTGTACTTTACGAAGAAATAAAAACGTTTTTTATTCAATTTATTTTTTGCGTTTTTTCAAATATGAATCCTGCAGATTGTTTTATGCGTGGAAGATATTTTAATTAATTTTTATGTGTACGAAAATCTGATTTAATGAAAACATAAAGAAAATAATGAACGGATAATAAAAGGATAATAAATGAATATTAAAAAATGGGACTCAAAGGAATGTTTTTAAAAAAGTGAAAAAAGAAAAAAAAATTAAAAATATTCATAAAGCAATTTATGTGAATATAAGATGATTTTTAAGAAGTTTGATTGGGATAAAATTTAATAGGATTAATTTGAGGGTATGTCAATAACGGTAATATTGAATTATGATTTTTCTTCGGAAGTTAAAAACTACATATATTACTCGATATAAAGCAAAATTAATTTTTTTTTTAAATTTAGTCAGGTGTGCTTTTATACAGCACAAACATTTTGCGTTATTACCATATTATTACTTATTGTATATTTATTTTTTTTTAATTTTCGTTAGTACATATACCTAACTATATAAGACTGACTACTAAAGAATGAAAGTAAAAGACTGCATTTATTCAAATTTAATGGAAAAGAAATCGGATGGATACAAACAGCCATCCAGTTTGAATACACGTGACTATACTCTGTCCACTAATATTATGCACTTAAGGTCTTATGGCGATTACTTAAAGTGGTACCATTTTACATCACTATGTATTGATACTCAATAAAATTATCTGATATATAATAAAAGCTTTGTGGATTGTGGTAATACTGCTCGTGGGACAATTTAATTAGAAATTATAAGAGAAGAAAAAAGACATACATATTTACATATGTACTCCCATAACATAAGACCTGAAGTGCATAATATTAGTGGACAGAGTATAAGCTTTAAAAATATGGATGTGTAATTATTTTAACTGATTTTAAATTTGCAGATAAATGAAATTTCGTTAATATACTTATGTATGTATGTATGTGCATATCCACACATACTTATGTATGTATGTATATGTATGTTAAGTGATAGCACAATCTGTACAAGCAAGTACTGTACTTATCATAATATTGACAATTATGATTTACGATGAATATGACAATGCAATTTAAATTTATGTTTAATGTATTTTCACTGAGTTTCCACTTTATAATCATTTCGATGATTAATGAACTCTCTAATGTCCAAACAATATCGTTAAATATGTCATTGGCTTCAATTAGCCTGAAAATTAATGACAAAATAAAATGAATGAATTTCAACCATAAAATCAATCACATCGTATATAAAACTGAATGGGTATTATCATATTTTACTTATACATATATATTTTATATTACTACTTATACAAAGTAGATAACTTCAAATACATATGTACATATGTATACAAATATGTCTGCGAACATGTATTTTTCAGTTCTAAAAAAATCAACCACATAAATTTGTTTTAAATGCTTTCTTTCACATATATACATATGTACAAACTGTATCAAAACTTAAACAAATCAGTTCATATATCTGTTTAAATTGAATTCATGTTTTTTTTTGTCCTTACTATCTTTTTATCTTGTATACATTGTGCATATCTTAAAAGAACACAACTTAATGTTCCTCCCTATGCATTTTATTAGTACAGAATATTTACTTATGAATGATAGAATGTACGATAAAAAAAACAAAATTGACAACGACATCAAAAATCCTTTATCACCTCTCAAATATCATATAAAATTGACAAGACAAAGTCAATAACAAACTCAAATTTCAATTTCATTTCAAAATAATTTGATGGTTTGTGTGTATTTTAAATCATGTTCCTACACATTTATGTATAACAAATATGTACAAAGCATACAAATAGAAAAGATTATATTAACATATTATTAAACATTTGATAAGGCAAATGCAGGATATATTTTACATGCATACATTTATGTATACGTACATAAGTATATACTCATATTAACGGTAATATATATCAACATGTAAAGCATGTGTACTTTCGATTGGATTAAATTTCTTATCCCTTTCAATTTTTTTTTTATACATTTTTTTTTTTTCATAATACACATGCTGATCATTTTTATTCTTTTTTTTTACTCCTGCATTTTTGCATGATTTTCAAAACATTTCAACTTGATTCCAAACAGTATAACACACATTGAGATGAAAAATGAAATATACTTCTTATTTTTTTTTAAATTTTCAATACGAATAAATGAGTTAATATTAGGTATTAAAAGGGATTTAAAAAAAATATATATTATGTATTTTTTATTTGACTGGAAAAAAAAATAACGGGATGCGTTCCTGAATTAATTTTTAAGATCAACGTGATGATTGTACAATATATAATGTGGTGTACATACACACATACATATTTACTTCCCTTTCCTTTTTAAGTTGTGAACCTTATTAAAAAAAAGTCGGGCAAAGGAGGTAATTTGATGACTATATGTAATACTCTATCGTCTTTGCATATTTTTGTTAAACAGATGATTTTGAAGGGTGTAGGCTGGTCAAAGCCATTTGTATGAATATGAAATGTAAATGTGTAAACCAAAAATATCTTTTTTTTCTGTAAAATGTACACGAAATTAAAGAATAAGGAAGAGTTCTGAACACATTTTAATAAAACAATTTCAATTATATTTTGTTTAATGCATCATCATATGAAGATTAGTGTATTTTGTATTGTATGTACGATACAAAGAAATAATTTCTATTCTTTATGTCAGAATTAATAAATGGGGAGCATAGAATGATATTCCCTTTTTATGATATGTTGATTGCATTCACCATTATGTTATGATTGACGGTGTTTCTTTTGTGGTACATTTTATATAAAAGAAATAATAAATGAAAAAAGAATGGTTTTTTCGTAAAACGTTCAAAATGTTTGGCAAAAAAATGAGATGAATAAGTTGATGTATTGTATAGATATAATCATATGGCATATAAAACACAAAAAAGAGATTGGTTTTCAATAAAATGAAAATTTTCCTTTTTCCGTATATTATGTAAAATATAAAAGATGCAGAAGATATTATCATATTACTGGTGGTCATTGGGAAGAGTAATTTATCTTTTGTTATTATTCGTGCACATGAACATGAAACTCCTTGCAAGCACTTCTTCAGTCTAGAAACAGTAGATTTTGCTTTTCACTTATTTAAAAAAAATAAAAAATAAAAACAAAGTATGTATGTATAATGTATATAATGCCTATGACGCATAATATGAGAATTTCAAAATTTGAATAATGAATATTGAGTAGAAGAGGAATAATTTTTATATTCACACAAGGTACATACTATTTTTAATTCAAGGATTTTTTATATGTACATATAAAGAATTAATAAACAATTTTTTTTGTTATATTTACATTCTTGTATGTGCTACATATACATACGTACATGTTGCGTACATACGCATATACATATGTACGTATACACATATGCGATAAAAATTTCATCATATGCTTACTTTCAATGAAATTATTTTCATTTTAACTTCAAATCACGTTTAGAATTTTAAATTTTATAAACAAAATAAAAATGAATAAAAAGGGTATACAATTCATTTAATACACATAAACAATATAATGTGTATACATATACATATCTATCTGTACTTACATGAAAAGTTATTAAGAAAACTTCCTTAGAATATTGAATATGTAAGGCAATAAGTGTGTATTATATTTTGGTATTACTTTTGAGATTATTTTTAGGTAAAATAAATTGATAAAATGCGTATGTGTGTGTAATAACTAAATTAAAATATAAAATACAAAATTTTTACCACAGATATAATTTTAATTACTTTATTTACACACGTGAAATACATAAGTAATGTAGTACATATACATTACAAATGCATGTAAGTACAAATATTCATACGTACATATACTTATGTATGCATGTACATATGTACGTGAGATTATTTATTAATTTTATTTGAAGGTTTTCAAAACATTATATTGTGTTTTCAATTGATTTTCTATTACTTTTTACAGATTCATGCTGAGTTAAAATTACTAAATGGATTTAAAAATTTTTTTTTTTTTCTTTCATGAAAAACTCATTAAATCATAAATGTCCTTTGTTATAAGAAATTTTAGTAAATTTTCAATGACAAATAAAACTGTTATCAAATTTATATTGTACGAGCATATAATGTACGTATTAAAATTTTTCAATGGGGCGTTCTTAATGGCTTCTCAAAATTATTTATGTGCATATCTGATGTATTTCGCTAATGTTTTTCTACGTTAGATTATTATAATATGTGTATACCCTTTAAATTTTTTTCCATTTTTACAAAAATTATTCAAAAAATAAAAGTGTATAAATTTAAAACATGTAGTATATATTCTGTATCATGTATGTATGTACATACACACATCTCATTTTGTTTTTCTCTTTTCTAACTTTATAAGACATTGAACTCGAAGTTAAGATTTTCTTTTGAACAAAGAACATTATTCAATTATTGTTATTGATTTCTAGAAATTTTAGAGATATTTCATTTTTTTTTTTATCTAATAAAATATTCTTTAACAAGTTATTCATGATGAATATTGAATATAAACATTATGAATACGGAAGAGCGAATTTTTACGTATCTATACTTATGTACATACATATGTATGTATATAGATATACCTACATATATGTATGTTACATCTACTCATCTACATGTAAGGATTTATGATAAGTCATTTTTACAATTTTTTTTACTACATACATACATATAAATGTACACATGTGCACTACTATTCGTCTACTTCCATAAAAAAATAAAAAATAAAGTTCTATGTATGTCCTATTGAAAGGATTCGAAAACATATGTACATAGTGATATACACATAAATAAAAATTTGAATTATATGTATGTACATATGTATTTAATGTTAAAGCATAAGTAAAGTTTAGTCGTGATAATATTCGTCTGGAAAATATTTCTTAATAATAAAATCTCATAATATCTATAACACAGTTATAACTTTTCTCTTCAGGGGGTAAAATAAGATTTAGTTTCTTGTGTAAAACCCTTTTAATATGATGTACATAATTTACGTGTCCGAAGTTTTGATGATTTTTTCTTTTATTAAATTATAATCAAATATCTAAATTGTTTGATTATAATGTATGTCGACAAAATGTAAAAAAAATATAATGATCGTTTAATTACATACATAAGTATTTTATGATTTTTTTTTGTTTGGCTAGCTTAAAATTTTGATAAAATTCTAGACCAAAAACTCATTATTGATTACGCTTTTCAAAGTATTCGATTTTAAAGTAAAAGTAAATTAATTGAAAAATATATTTTGCACTTACCTTTCTTCGATGGTTGTTGGAAGGTAGGATCTAGCTCGCATTACACTTAAGAAATGTTTTCCATGAATACCACCACTACCTTCTGACATATAACCGTTGTCAATATCACTGAAACGTGAAGGAGGGACTCTTCGAAGGGCATCGCCATCACTGCAATATCCTTGACCAATATCTGATTCACAAAAATCTGAAACATAATGCTGGCCTCGAGTTCCACGTGTCGGTAGTGTCACATGACTATTATAGCCTCGAAGAAGCGGACGCATTGGTATTATACTCACTGGTTTTTCTTCTTCGTATATTGTCCCGACAGGTTTTGAAGGTACTGTATGAAATTTATTATTTGAAGATTCTGTTTCTGTTCTGTTCTCTATCATATGATCACGAAAATCTAATTTTCTATTTGGAATTGGATTTTTTTGAGGAGGTGGTATTCTTGAATTTGTATAATGAACATCTGAACCTGATTCCGAACTTGGTCGATAAATAACACTTGATTCGCTTGAATTAGAATGAAGACCGCTTTGAGTTGAACTGGAATGTAAACTGTCACTCATTGATATGCTGCTTGCTTGTTGTAAGAGTTTACTAACATGACCAAGTGAATTATTTGCATGTAGATTATTACCGTTGTCTATGACAGATATTGGGCTCACGATATGCATTCGTTGATCTTGATTTGCTTCTGATATGCCATTATGATTACTTGATATGTCGTTCTTTTCAGATTTTAAATCATTAAAATCTTGTTTTTTCTCTGTTGTAGGAGCAGGTTTACTAGTTCCTTTAATTGCAGCCATCGGCTTGGGAATTCCCGTTGAAGTTGTTGTCAATAGTGTAGTTTTTGGAGGTGCTACTAAGTTTGATCTGGATTCTGAGCGTACTTCAAGTTTATTTGAAACAAGTTTGGAAGATGGTTTGGCCTTTGAATCAGTCTTTGTAGTTGATGTCGCTGTTGTTGTTGTCGTTGACGCTGTTTTTTGAGATTTATTCGTTATTAGTCCCACTTTAGAATCATTTGTTTGAGAATCATTCTCTTTATGAGCAGGACTTTTTTCTTTTTTATCCTGTTTTCCACTTCCTTTTGAAGTAACTGTTTCTTTAGAGGACACTTTTTGTGTACCTGACAAAAGCTTTGATTGCTTGGCAGTTTTTGCATTTTGTTCTTTAGATTGTCGATTAACGGTGGAAGAAGATACTGTTGATGGTGGTTTTATTTGTGATGCATGACCATCGTTTAAACTTAGACTAGAGTCACTTCTTTCACTTCGAGCTGAAGAAAATCCACTGCTTGAACTTGTACGTTTTGACACTTGTGATTTTGATGAGGAAGTATTTGAAGATTTGTCTTTGTTATTAAAAAGTTTAAATTTTTCTAACATTGAATGTTTAGTAGTAGTTGTTGTTGGTGTTGTCGACGAGATGACATTAGATGGAGTTGTTGTATTATTTGCAATTGAACCTGTATTAGGACCATTTTGTTGTTGTATAGTATTAGCATAGGGTTGTGCAGCATATGGAGTTGAAGGAATTTTACATTGTGCTGATGGTTGTCGTAATCTAAAAAATAAATTACTGTTTTACAAAATATGACCTAATCGCGATTTAAATTTTCAGATGAACATATTCACATCAAAAGCTTTTAATTTACCCGTTATTGTTATTGTTTTGAGATCCTTTTTGAATTTGGACATTATGATGAGGGCTACTATTACTTGATGGAGGACTTCCTGGACGGCTATTTGAACTCACATCATTTGTTTTTGTTAATCCTGGTATGGCTGTAATTGAAATTGAAAACAAAATGCTTTAATTACTTTATTTATTTTAAATGCTTTAAAAATGAAAGAGCAAAAATAAATAAAAGATCAAATAAAACAGCAACAACAAATACGAAAATATCTTTAGCTTATGCTCTTTAAATATCGTTTATGCATACAAGATTATAATCAACAGATTTCTGTTTGAAAAATACATAAATAAATTTGAAAAATGAAAAGGAAAAACATTTTTAATTTTATTTAATTAAATTCAATTGCCTTAGTCTACAGTCTACAGGATTTTTCAATTTCCTTTTTTTTTTGTAATTCATTTACAAACAAATTATGAAAGTTTATTCCGTTTTAAATTTAAACAATCAAAATTAATCCTTAAAATCATTATTATTATTATTCAGAAATATTCATCTTTTTATCCTTCATTTGTTTAAAATTTATGTTATTCTTTTTCTTCCATTTTATTGTATTTTATAAGCGTTTTGTCCCAATGCTTTATATTATGAATAGCAACGAGTTATTGTTTGATAATAACTTTATGTACGAGTATGTAAATTCCTCACACAGGAAAAATTCCCAACAAATTTCGTGTTATTCACTAATCTCATTTGAAAAATAAAAAATAAAAATACAATTCATTAGAATATGTATTGAGGGGTTGAATTGTAAAAATATGTATTCGTGCCCATGTTAAAAGAAGAAGTTCGAGGTTCATAAGAATTAATTATTAAAACTTCAATTTAAAGTTAGTTAACGTTCTTTCACAAATTCAATGTGTATACAATATAAGTTCTTTAATTTCGAAATTTTGCTTTTTCATTTTATTTTCAAATGTGTATAAGAGTATCCCTTTGAAACCTTTATACGTGCATCATTTTATAACGTATACAAATAATTGTTGTGTTCCATTGGATTAATTTTAGAGTACTTGCAAATACTCTGGAGCACTTGTGTATGAAAAATAACAAAATATAATTTATTATATTACAAATATTAGTTTTGTTTTTTATAATGAATAACATTATAAACTTAATTCGTTGATTTGTTTATTTGTGGGTAAAACGACGTTTAAAAATAAATTTGTTTACTAAATTCTAACTTTCAACAAGCGTAGAACTAAAGCCCTCCTTACAGAAATTTTCAGTGTAACTATACCCAGATTTTACGAGTAAAATAATTTTAGACGCATGAGTATGAGGGTAGATGATATTACTCTCAAATACTTGCAAATAGTTGACATAGCCCAATGGAACACAGTATATGATTTATATGGATGTATGCGCTATTGCTGCTTTTCCTCGAATAAAAATAGCAACAACTAAATAAACAATATTGTTTCATTCATGGAATCCTTTTTGTAATGTCTTCATATAGATATAGGAAGAATTTTGTTTTATATACTAATTGTGTGTATATGTTAAAAGAAATTTTTGAAAAGCCTGTACGATAGATATTGTAATAATATAAAAATTATACATACATACGAATATGAACATGAATATGTGGTATACTACATTTATCATATTCATATTGTTATTCAAAATATTATGTAATATCATAAAACATCATTTCATATTGTTATGCTAATGTAAATTTTCAAGTTGATTTTGAGAGTTTTCATTCACTTTTCTGTTAAAGTTAATTTAAAGTTTTTGAAATTCATATAATCAAAGTAAAATAAGATATAATGTGCATATAATGTAATCATAGAAAATGTGTAGATAAAATATAAATTCATATTGTAACATCAACGTAATTGTATTTCTATAATGAATTTATATGCAAGTAGGCATATATTATGTTGATTTTTGATATGAAATCTGTAAACACTTACATGGTGTATGATTTGGTGTGGGTGGTAATGGTCGTACTTTATCTGGTGGACATCTTCGTTGAACAAGTACTGTTGCTGGCAAGGGTATTGCAGTTCCGCCATTTGTTTTTGAATATGGTGTTGGTATTTGTCTAAAAATGAGAAAAATAACAAAAATTAATATAAAATGACGAGAAAAAAAAAACAACTATTACATTACACGTAAACGTTTACGATTGTGCAGAGAGAAACTTTAAAACTGTTATGAAAATTTTAAATTAAACTACAACGTGTAGCAGCGCAGCAGCAATAAATTGAAATGACTTTTAAAAAAAATATTTATACACAAAAAAAAAAAAAAAAACAAAAATGCATTCAACTTTATTGCAATCATGATAACCGACAAAATAAAATAACAACTTGATAATATATGAGTTACAGCTACGACAGGTAAATCGAGAATACAGGTGAGAAATCAGTAGGCGAAAAACGAATCATTTTATTCGTTTAGTGTCTTGAGGTTTTGTATTTTTTGTTTTAATTTTTTTTATCTTTGTAAAATTTTAATGTGATTTTTATATCATATTTTTTAATTGTATCTTGTTTAGGGAATACTATTTATGGTACACAATTTATTTATTTAGTAGACGCCAACAAGTCCTTGTATTATTATTTCTTTTCCAATTTTTCTTTGTGCACGTACATGTATACCCATACTGTAGATATTTATAACATGGTTAAAGTGCAAATACAGACGATATTCGACACTTAAGAAAGTTACCTTGTTTTACTTTTATTATATTCATTTGTACTTATAGTTTATTCTTTTTGTTTTCTTTTGTACTTTTGCTTTTGTTTAACAAATTATATTGGTAGACAAGTTGCAAGGTGAATTTGAATATTTTGCATTCTAGTCGAGGACAAAAATTTATTATATGTATGTATGTCTTCTTTTCAAAATATTCTTCATTTATGAGTTTATTATTCAATTTTTTTTTTTTTTTTTCATTTTATATACTGTATGTTATAATTAATTTTATAATTTAATTTTTATTTTATTTGTCCTACAGATGAACAGATTGTTGACAGTATCACTTAACGACATTTTATTTTTGCTTTTAACACATTTATTCAGTTAGAGACGTATTATGATGATTTTGGTTCATCCGGATGATATTTTTTTTTTTATATTTTCGTAACATGACTTATATACATTAAATTAACAACAATAAATTAACGATAAAACAAATTCAAAAGGAACTATTTTTATTTAAGTAAATATGTTTCAGTGCATAAAATTTTAAAATCATACATACAAAAGTGTTTTATAATCACTTACTTCGTTGTGTCTCATTTTTGTAAATACTAAATAACTATGTACTTAAAAATTTAGTATGTAAAGAACACGATGAGGCTCATATAATTCTTACCTTAATGGTTTCTACAAAATGAAACGACGTAACATTCTTATAGATCATATTTACCTTGCCTGGGGTATTCGATATCAACACATGTTTGAGTGGGGCCATTTTGTCATTTTTTTAATTTAAAAAATCCCAAGAATTTGAATCTTATTGATATCCACAGAACAAGAGTCTTCATATTTAATTCAATATTACTGAATAATTGTCTATAGAGAATAGAAAGCCTTCAGAGCAAAGATTACATATGTATGTACAGTAAGCTTTATTATGCATGACTTATTAAAATAATCCTCGCATAAAAGGTTAATCAGGAAAAGCAATTTGAATATTATATTTCAAGGAACAAAAAATGTCATATATCAAAGTACTTTCATATAGGACACCCTGTTTGTATAATATGTATGTGTGTACAGACGCACACATTTTGTACACATTTTATAATGTACATTTTATTCAAAAACAGCTTGATAAACAGCTTTTAAAGGTTTTTTGTTTTCATTATAATGAGGAACTATATGTACTAACTAGATGGAAGTAAGAAGAAAAAAAAATGAATGAGAAAAATGCAACTTATTCTACAACCCACACATCAGTCTTAATTTTGTACCTTCGCATTTATTTTCGTACTTCTTTTTGCAGGTACACTTTTCTTAATAATTGGTCTTGTTTCCTGCGAAAAGTCTTAAGTACATAGATACATACATGTAAGATGAAAGCATGAAAGGATGAAAATTCTGTCAAATGAAAAGTGATTGAATGCTAGGTGTATTTTTTTAATACTTTTACGTATATGTATTTTATGTACTGTTTTTCAAGAAAGATGAAAAATTTTGCTTTTTACTTGTAATTACTTCTTTGAAGGCTTTATTAAATCGATGAAAGCTTTCCATCTTCTTTAATTTTAGATTTTGTTATTTTGCTATTGGATTTTACGGGTAACATAATCTATACATGCATACATTTTGAATGTTACTGACATTTTTGTTTTTGAAAACTTTATGATTGTGCAAATTTAAATATACGTTTCTTGACAAATCATTTATTTATCCTTTCTAAAAGTTTATTAAAACTATATCAAAAAAAATATATATAGATATGCATGTATCATGGATAACCTACACGTACAAAATTATAAAAACAGAAATTTCTTGTTATGAAATTAAAAGTTATTCTGATTAAATTTAGTACTAACACGTGTTCAATTATAATAATGAAATATTTCTTCCATCTAGGTACCTATCTATTTATTTTATAAATATCACTTATAATCATATAAACCTGTATTAATCTTTTACATCGTATTATAAAAATTGAATTATGAAAAATATGAATAACCTAATTCATAAGAGAAATTATCTGATTTAAAATTTAAAAATATTCCAGTTAATGATATTAAAGGTATTAAAAAATTGTAAACTAGTCGAAAACGTCTGTACTTAAACAAGATATCATTCTCTTTCATTTTGGTATACATCTAATTATGTATGCGTTTACATCTATTCATGTGTACATAAGAAGTTACATTTTATATTTACATAAATACTAAATGAAAGATACTTTATAAGTCACGAGTAATCTCTTTACACGACATTAAAATACCACATATCACCATTCACCATTACACAAAAGTAATTTGAAATGTTCCATACATGTCTGCATCCATATACATGTACATATGTACATTATAAGTACGTATATTTGTGTGTAATAAAATCTACTTATACAGTGATTTACACACCCGTTTAAACATGCATACCGTGTGCATTTGTCTTATCATTTTTATGTGATTTGTTTTATTTTCATTTTCATTCATTTTCTTACCAATATCTACCTATTTATAAGAATATTATATCAATAAATTTTTTTAAATTAATAACAATCTGAATATGTAATGTCTCAATTAAATTACAAGAATTCTATTAAATGCTACTGTCATTTATGAAACATATTATTCTTATCATGTTTTGCTTTCATTTCTTTTTTCTTTTAAATAACATTTTTATTTTTTTTATGATTATTTTTAAAAGTAAATAATATGTATTGTAATAAATATGATGATATGTATTGTATAATATGATGATTATGTAATAAATAATCATCATAATTTGAGATTTATAAATATATTGTAATTTTTTTTTTTATTTATGTATTGATTTTGTATATCGAAGTAATAAGTGATATCTATAAGAATTGTATCTTTTAAAAATTTTAAATCTTTATTTTTTTTTTCTTTTCTGAATTTTACATTGTCAAGCACATATGTAAAGGTATTTTGTTCGATGGCTAATGATGATGCTGGCAAACATGTGTATCTTACTTACAGGTTGTTAACATTAAAATGATGCTTAGAAGACATGGGTACTTAAAAATGTACTATTTCATTTGACATTTGAACATAACAATTTTATTCTGAAGTTTTTAAAAAGAATGCTATTCATCCGCTATTTTATTGTACTTCGTACTGATACATATGTATACATATGTGTATGTACACTCAAATACTTTTAAGGTCGTCAAACTGTTAAAGTCTTATAAATTTAAGATTTTTATAAAATTTACATCATATAATAATGCATTTATTACTTTGCATCTGACATTAATATAATAATAAAACGAAAATATGAATTATATTATGAAAAAGTGTAATATGTGTAATTTATTTTTAGTTTATTCATTGTTAACGGATTAGCAATACGCTAATCTGCCAATTATGTCAATCAACAAATTGTTGTTACTGAATTACAGTTGATTGCCTGTTACTTACAAGACGCTCTTAAAAGGCCAAGGAAAATGAAAACAGGCTATTGACCACTGAACGTGATGATTTTGCATTAACTTGTGAAAAAAAAATAATAATAAAATAAAAAACAATCTAAAAATAATACTTTGGACTGTACCTATATACATTTAAGAATAAACTAAATGCAGCCTTTGACCATTGTGTTTTTTTCACTGTTTTTTTTATTACTGTTGCATTCTTATTTTGCATATTAACTTCCTTCCATATAACCAAATATTTGACTTGAATGAGCATAAACTGAAATCGAATACATACATATGTAAAGGGTGTATTCAATGATAGCTACATGCATGCACAATGCACATAATAACTTTCAATTTAGTTTCATTCAATTTTCGTTTTCTTCCAGAATCTAAATGCGATTATTTCAGTTAAATTCAAATAAGAATCACCTGGTTAACATGAATGGTAAACCTTTTATGTTGCTAAAAGAGTGTAAAATATACGGATTTTGTTCGTCGTGAAATCTGAGTCGCTTTAATTTTTTTTTTTTTTTACTTTCAACTTGTCTGACACGTTCGTGTGCCATACTCTGTTATGTGTTTGTAATACTTGACATAGAGTGTCATGCCAGAGGATCCTTTTCTATCTTTATTTTACCAATTTAAATGTAATTGAACCAAGACCTTTGCTCCAAAGCCATTAATGAAGAATAATAAATGTTGACTGTAAAATATTACATATGTACATACATATGTACATACTGTATATTTGTGAACGTATAGATTTTGTAAAATTTTAAGCACACAGTATGTGCTTATAATATTATGCGATCTAAAGAAGGTGGGCGAGAAGATAGTTGCTTTATTGATGCAATATAAAAAGAAAATGAGCCGATTGCGTACAAACAGTATAATATATGTTATTCGATATTCGAATACACGTTATCTTATATGTACACATACATATACATACATACATATGTACGTACAGTATCGACCGAAGTATACGTATATATGTAATATATAGCCAAATATATATTTTAGTTTTTTTTTTGTGTGTACCTTTGATAGAGAAAGTAACTCAGATCAACAAGTTTTTTCAGGCTAGTATTCAACTGACTTTCTTTTTTGATTTATGTTTTTTCTGTAATTTTATTCATTTTATTTTAACGTTATTTTAAATTGACCAAAACTAGAATATATATAAAAGAATTTATAGTGAATTTCAAAAAATTCACTGTGATAAAAAAATCACTCCAATGTGCTGCTGAGTGCTGCATCAGAAAAATTCACGATGCTTTAGTTACTCAATGCATTTCACATATTATGTTCACAATACGTTTTAAAGTTGGAAATGATAATACCATGTTAAATGTTAGCGTTTTGAAATTTTTTATGTTTATGATATGATTAAAGTACACCTACATTTCATTTATTCTGACCACATGTTTAACTGTAGGGATTGTATGGTATGCCTAATTGTAAAGAGATTCACACTTTTCATTTGTTAATGAATAAAAAAAAAAGTTTATTTTTTATTTATTAAAAAAGAATTTTTCATATACATCAGAGACGTCATATACTGTAGAGACGTATAATATATGTATGTATGTTCATTTTTTTGCGAATGTTTACGATTACAAAAATGAAAAAGGGTCTTCAGTATCGTAAGGGATAATAAATTGTAAAACATACAAAAAAGGATAGTGTAAATAAAGAAATTCATCTTCAAAAAAAATAAATAAATAATCGGATAAAGCAAATATTTAATTATACACCTACATGTTTTTAACTATATAAATAAATATTTATTTATGTAAAATTGAAAAGTTATAAATTAGGATTAAAAATAAAAGGGAAAATCTTCATCCACATTTACTATATACTTATATCATTCACAAAGTTTTTCATCATAGATCTTATGAAAGTAATTCCCGTCTTTTTTCCAGTAAAACTACATAAGTGGATGCTTTTGTGAGCTCTGTTCTTGTATTTGAATATTTATGCAATAATTTACAAATAGAAAAGTAAACTGAATATTTTAAGTTTTGTTCCTGTACAAATCTTCTGAAAAAATTTCAACTTTCTTGTTCTGCAAAAGCTGGTTAATGCTTTTGTCAGGTATGTTCTGAATGTCAGGCAATGAATACAGCATGTGTATAAAAAAATGTAATGAAAATACTGTTTGGATTTCTTTTTTGAAAAAGAAATTCGGGTGAATTCTACATTATAAAACTTTAAAGGACAAAAAACATTAAATTTAAAATAATTTGTATTGCTGCTAACGCATAAAATGTATTATACAATTTTTTATTTTCCAAAGATGAAAAAATGTGTATCACATTAAATTTAAAAACACCTACATATACCTATATAGTTGAGTGTACGTACTCAAAATATGTATACAAATTCAATATATAACCTCTAATGTGCTACGACGTACAGCCTTAAATTATAAACTCGATCGATAATCTCTAAAATAATGATCCTTTTTATTTATGGAATTTAAAACATATACGCGTAAAAACCAATTGGTTTAGATGACATATACGTATGCGTATACGTGATATGTTATCTACATCTATAAATATTTATAGAATAAAAGTACAGAAATAATAAAAAAAAAATTAAATTTTTTTATACATGTATGTACATCTCTTTGATTAATGAGCTTCATTTTTTTTTTAAATTTTTTCAATTTTAGAGATAAAATTTTATTACACTTTTTATAATGTCTTAATACATAATCATATACACATACATATGTACGTCTAATTCATTTTTCTCTAAAAAAAATTAACCTAAGTTAAATATAACATTTTGAAAAGGATTTAAAAATTTTGTTAAAATTTTAACAGAATAAATCAAAAATTCTTAAAACATTCAATATGCATATGTATGTACTATATAATACGATAAAATTGCCTTCAGTAAAATATGGAATACGTGTAGTAAGCTCGTGAATTGTGATACGTGTTCTATACACATGTATGTACATATGTACATATATCAAAATTGTATTTATAGTACAGTAAATATATTTTAATATTTTCAAGATGTGATGACATGATATGGATTACATTTCCACATCCATCACTTTTAGTTGTAGGAGCATAAAAAAACAAAAAACAAATGTATTATAACTATAATACATGAAATATTTTTATGTAGTATATGTACTGCTACAAATGTGCCCCTGTTCTGTTTTATTGTGATTTTTGTTACAATTTTGATACTTTTTTTGGACTTTATATAATCGTTTTTTTCTTCACTTTTTAACACATTAAACATAAAAAAAGATATTTTTGCTATAAATTTTACTGTATTTAATACATACATATGTACATACATACATCCATTGGTATCCATATATGAGAACGCACTAAGTGTGTTCTGATAAAGCTCAAAAAAATCTTGTTATTGTATAAATGAAACTGGCATTCATCCCACATAAGAGAAATTTATGACACGTAAAGGATCGTAAATATTATAATGTGCATAAGATGCTTTCTGGATTTTTTTTTCTTATTTATTTATTTCAACTGAATGCTATGCGGTTATTTCATGTGGAAGATTCCCTTTTGTTGCTAAGCTTTCTACATACGTACGAAAATATAAATATTTTGGACATAAAAAGAATAAAATAAACGAGATTTTATTTTTCTTTTTCGCTTTTTTTCTTTTTTAATAAAAATATTTTAATGATCGAATTAATAATACGATAAGGATATATACTGTTTTCCTTATTCAAGGATCTTTCTTTTCATTGTTCTATTAAGTTCTATATACAGAAAATATCATTCATTCACCTTAAAAAAATAAGTTTACTACTTTTTGTTCTTCTTTTTTTGGTTTATATACAGTGTGCGTTTGTTATATACATTTTCTTTTTGTGTGTTATTTGTATTGTTTGTTACATTTCTTAAGAATCCTGCAAAAGTATCTTTTTATTTGTATGTATTTTTTAAAAAACGATAATTTATGAGAACATTATGTGGTTTTCTTTATGTTCCAATGTACACTAAGTGTAATGAATGCAATATTATTTCTTGTCGTTGAAATGTGCATTATGATAATAAAACACATAAATAATAATACGAGTATGTACTAAAACTTAAATGCAATATTATTGTATATGTAGGTATATAATGTAAATAAATTTTTATGTAACATCATATAGAAAAATATTGCCATGTAAACGTAATCATTATCACCATATCATAATCGTTATTCTTATGCACATATATATACATATATGTATGTATGCATGTACGTATGTACACATTTCCATATATACCTCATTCAAATGTCCAAAAAACAGAACTATACTTTGTGTTAAAAAAATTTGTATGTACACTATCTATCTATTTTTTTATTTCATTATTACATAATAATAATATTAATATTTTGTAAGTACAATACAACACAATACAAATTTCGATGTACTTTGTTCAGTACAGACAATATACGTATACATATACAGTTAAGGTATTACGGAATCTACGTAAAGTAGTACCATTTTACATACATAAATACAAGACGATGAACCGTTTTTTTGCATTTTGTGCTGATATCTTGAACAGAGTATATTTTCGAAATCATTTTCTTAAATGTTAAGAATATACATACATATGTTTAATAATTTTTAGTCTATTATAATTTTAAAATAATTCTTATCTTTTTTTTTTTAAATAATTTTTGATTCTTTTAAGATCACATTCATGACAATAACTTTTGGATTACACAAGTATTGCCTCCTTTTTAACCTTTTTAATTTTAATTTTGTAGAATTTAAAAATTACTCCTTAATGTTAAGTGTTTTTTTCTTTACTTTTGGATGTAGAATAGAGTATTCAAAAAAAAAAATTTGAATATTAATGTAAAGGAGAAATTTATTTATACATCCGCAATGCAGTTTGCTCAAATATACGTATCAAAATTATGGTTTTAATCTTCATAAGAAACTGTTATATGTAATTTTATGTATCTTTTAGAATTGCAAATATGTACATACACAATTTTCATTTTTTTCGTTGTAATTTCAAAAGTTATTTAGTTCTATTTCCAAATTAACATAGTCAATTAATAAAATACGAAAAAAAAAAAACGAAAAAGATAATAAAAGTAAAAATTACTATTTTATCTGGATTAAATGAAGCTAAGTGCTTGATATCTTCAAATAAAATAATTTCCCGCCTTTAATGGGGACTAGTAAGAAAAAAAATTTCTTTTTGTGAATCATTAAAACAAAACCAAAAATACAATTAACACTCTGGTGATTCGTTTTCCAAATGGTTTTCATACATAACAAATTATGTATGGACGTACGTAAAACAACAAAATAACTAGTATAATTGTCATCTAAAAATAGCATTTGTTATACCTTCAATGTATATCTTTAAGTTTTTACATTAACTTTATATAGTTTAAATTACATGTACATATGTAAGTGTTATTGTATTTTTAATTTGCCTTGCACTTCAGAAAATTTTCTTGTTTACAAAATCCTAAACTGAAAATAAAATTACGGGCATTATGCCAATATTAGAAAAATACAAATAATATTATTTTCATAATTATGCATTCATTTTGTTAGTTATGTATAGTTCCATACTTATCTCATGTATTTATATATGAACATATTTCTATATGGATTTCCAGTATTCAGCATCATCATTTTGATTATTTTAATATCCAAACCATATTAACATATACATATACATATGCATATGTTCACATATTTACAACTACGTATACGCAGCAACAGAAACACATGGAATAATGGTTTTCATAAATCTTCTGTTTGGTGCTCTTTGACTGTTTTTTTTTTCTTTTTTCAATTATGCATTAATACATATTGAATGACTGTAAGCAATGTTAGAGAATACTTTCACCAAATAGAATAAAATCACAAAACCAGGCCAAAAGATATACAGAGAAACCACTTTGATATTACAGAAAGAAGAAAAAGTATCAATTTAATCTATTACGTTATTGTATGTACTTTGTATAATAAATAACAACATACAGATTATATCTCTTAATTGATACTTTTAATATTAAAAGAAAATTAAAAGAAAAGAAGAAGAAAGAAAAAAAAATAGTAAAAGTTAAAACAAAAAAAAAAGAAAAAAAGCAAGAACAAAAAAAATCGAAAAATTTCTTGCTCAATTTTCTCAATTTCATTTGGATATATTTTTATTGCATTTTTTCCAGCATAAAGTCAAGAAGCCTCTAAAGTCAAGCCGTATTTTTTATTATTATTATTATTTTTTTATTCATTCTAGTTTTTCATTTGTTGATAATATGTATTTTGTTGCATTGGTGGTAAAATTCTGGCTTGTATCCATTCTGGAGTGATGATAAATTGCTCTTAAAATAGACTCTTCAAAATTTTTATTTTTAATTTCATTTGATTTTTAAAATTTTTTTTGTGATATATTCTTTCTTTCGAAGTTGTTTTATTTTTGTTTTCCTTTTTTAATTATATACATACATACATATTTCTAAGTTTACATGTTGCCATTTATAAATAGAATTCATATAATTCACAATAATATATGAATACGAATAGTTACATTATGTTATTTATATAATTTAAGTCAAAATTAATTTTGCCCGTCACATAGATTTCTGTTTGTATGCATGTAAACGTATTTAAAAATGTACAAATGTACATTATTATGCTGTTATACATAAATCTAATTTTTGTTTAGATACATTCAATATGATTTGATGACTAAAAGAACTATGTGTGTGTGTGTGTATGACTGTAATGATAAATAATATGCCTTGTCATATAGGAATTTTATTGCTTCACACTCACAAATCATAGATTATTTTGATAATACTGTGATGTATTACATTGATGATGTTTCGATTAGAATGAAAATTTCATGGATAATATTCAGATAAGTTTTTTTATCTTCATGTTTAAATAATTTTGAGTCTTTTTTTTCTAAGAGTCCCATTATATTAACCGTCATCATATCATTTGATTCGCTTTTTAACAAAATGATTTAGGATTAGGGCATAACTGAATGTTAGAAAGAAAAATTCAAAATATTTTTTATTTCTCTAAAAGTGCAATTGGATTTGGTCCAAGAAAATTTGAAAGTGATTTTAATATGATACTTCCGTAAATTGAATAAAAATAAAAAAAATTCTGAATTTCGTAACGATTCATCGCTTTATGGAAATTACTTGCTATTAATCTTTTTACCAAAGTATTTCTTCATGTTAAATAAAAAAAACAATGTAGTCTTTAAGGCCCTATTCAACAAACAACTGATTATCTCCAGATCAAGAGAAATCGTATTCATCAATCCGTATAAGATGTTTTTTTAGACAATCACAGAACAGTCCTAAAAATGTCTTTTGTTTATAAAAATCATTAATTTATATATGCTCAAAACTCGATTAACTTAACAATTTTACTTTTAAATGAAAATCCAAAAATTATTTACTATTATTTTTGATGATAATAAAATTCTAGCAATTGTAAAAAACATCCGATAAATAATCTTAGTTGATGAATACGGCCATAAGTGTTAAACAACAGACATGAAAAATGTTTTGCAAGACAAATGAGTATATAATTGAACTAATCATATGAACATTTTGTTTTTTATTTTCTTTTTTGTTTCTATGAGAAAAACAAACTAGAATTAATTAATGAAAAGTGACAAAATCTTAACAATTATAGAATAAAATAAAATATTATATAAATTTAAAAGCTATTAATAAAATTATTGTTATTATTACCTTCTAACATCCGGTGAATTAGGTAAACTACGGCATTTTCTACTTGATTTATTATGAGATGATGAAGAATTTCCCATTTTATTATTTGAATTAAATTATTCCTTATCATTTAGTTATAAAAAAATCACAATTTTTTTTTTTTTTTTGTTTTTTCCTCTACATCATATACAGTAACACATATGAGTAATGTATTCGAGCACCAACTTTGTAAATTTTTATATACCACACATACAAACTAGTAATCGAACAAAATTTGTACAAGTAATATTCATCATACTAATATTTCAATTATAAATTTTTTGTTCATTATTTTTAATGTATAATATTTGTTACGTGAAAATTATTATAAATTTTATTTGTCACTTTTTTTGTGGTATGAAAAAAACAAAATAGAAGGATAATAATCATAAATAGTGGTGGTAACGAGGTCGTAAAAAAAAAATTTGCCAATTTAATTATAAACAATTTATTTTATTTTATAGCTTAATAAATCACTACAAATGCATTGTACATACATGCTATAATGCTAAAGTATAGAGATATACATATGCACATAATATTTATGTAGTTCAACACATAAATAAAAACATAATAAAAAAAAAAACAAATAAACTTATGAAAAAATTTATATTTCATTTCCTTTGATCCTTCTTCCGTTTTTTTGTTCAATGCACAGGACATTTATTTACTTTTAAAAAAAAAGAAAGAAATTTTAGTTTTTGTCTTTTTTTTATATTTGAAATAATTTACCAATTGATATTGAAAAAAAAAAACAAATCGAAATACGAAAAGCAAAAAAAATGATAATGATAAACTGTCTCCTGCTGAGATCCTTTTAGATTACGTCATGTGCATAAAAAACAAATTTAGAAATTGAGAACAAGATATGAAGGGTGGAAGAAAAAAAAAAATAAGGACTAGTTCATTTCAAATATAATACTAGCAGTTCTTATAAAAAAGCCAAAAAACAAATACAGTATAACACACTGTTGGTAAAATAGAAAACAGGATGTGAATGATGTATACGAATTTGTTTATATAGAAAATGTTGATGAATGTTATCAAATATTTTATAATATAAATAACATGAAAAATATAATCAGAAATTGATGTGCATCCAGAATGAAATTTAAGTGTATTAAAGATCTATTCTAGTATTTTTATCAGAGCAAGTAGTGTTTTATTTTTGATAAAGAAAATTTGAAAAATTGAAATTCATCATCAAATAATGTATTTTTCAAAAGCCAAGACACGTGACGTATTCTCAAATGTAACATCAATCAGAAGCTAATAAAAATTGAATAATACATGAAAAATTACAAGAAGAAGAATTACATCATCGTTCTATTAAATTATAAAAATTTATTGTTTTGTTTAAAACATTGTATTTTTCCCTTATTTCACTAATTTTATTGGGTGTCAATCAGACACGCGTATCTAAGATTTCATGTACTATATATAGTATAGAAATTGGTATAGAAGCCACTTTGCAATTACCTTTTTAGTATGAGCTAATATTTCAATAAAAGCCCTCCTTTGTAAAAGAATAAATTCTCACTCTACTTTATACTCTGTCTTTTAATGTTTTTTTAATTCATACCTTATGTATGTATAAGCATGTGTGTCTTTTTGATAGACTGAAAATCTTTTAAATATAATAAATAATGAAAATGTACACACATGCATATGTATGTTATCTTCATATTATGAATTTGCAAAATTGTACAGACCAATAAATAAGCTTTCTAATGGTAAATGAATTGCATACATTACTTTTATGTATTTACTTCTGTTTACTACTAATAATAATTATTCATCTTTTGGAACTCAACCCCTTGTAATTTCATTTCTATTTTTATTCCTTTTTTGTCGAAAATCGAATAATTCTTTTTTCTCTTTTTTTTGATTGACTATTGAAGAAAATGCATGAAATGTAATTAAATATTTGTTCGAACATACTGTAAATAATCATTTTTGTACAAGCAATCTTCATTTAATATACAATACACATTACACATGTATGAATATACATATACAAACATTTATCACATTATAACGTGTACAAAACAACATCAAATGGTTATCCAGAAAATTCATTAATAGGGATATGTCTGGTCCAGATGGAGACGATTTTCTCTATCACCTTTTATTTTTTATTTTCATTTAATACTAATCCAGACATTACCGGAAATGTACAATACAATGTACAAAATACATTCAACTATACTAAAAGTACATGTATACAATATTTAACTGAAACTAGAGCATTCCTTGGGGATTGTTAAATACATGTATATGAATATAAGGACATGCACATTTGTACACTTATAAAAGATGATGATAAACAGTACAACATATATATAACCATATTGTACATTTTTCTATATATACATACATGAAAGCAATGGTATTTACACGGACTGTTTTGTATGTAATGTAATTAACTGACAAATGTAACCTTTTTAAAACAAAAAGGGTGTGTTAATACAAATGAATGAATTTATCTATTTTATAGAATTAGCTAGTGAAGAATAACGATTTTAATTGCTTTCACGTATGATACATTTGTATACTTACATGATGTATACAAGTTGTTAAAGGATAAAGAAATTTTCTTTATATTATCTGAAGTGTAATTATGTGATTCAAAGAGAAATTGATTTTTGACTATACAACTTGGTTATGTACTTTATAGACAAATGGTAATTATTGTGAAATTGAAAGTAAAATAAAGAAAAAAAAATTTTTTGTGTATAAGAATTTCTAAAAACACATTGCATCTACGTACGTTTAGTAAAATTTAATTTAACACAAAAGATATAAATATCCTTAAATTTATGTGTTAAAATATAAAATCATAAATCTTTAATAAATACGAGTATATATACATACATATACATACATATGTATAGCTCGAATGTATGTATTTTTTATCAAAATTTCTAGTTAACCCTTTTCATGACATTTTTAATTTTCACGATATTGCAGTATCAATTTACATTCTTGTATCGCAATAATCCTCATAAATTTTCTGACAAAAAAATGAAATGGTCAAAAATATATATATAAAAAAAACAAAACTACTGAGTAAACGTATTATCGATAAAACAAAATTTATTAAAAAAAAAATTATACATGTATAGGAAAGAAATAAGGATTCATTCATCCATACAACCAATAACTCTTTCTGGATTGTGTTATCAAAAATAATTTTCGATTGTATATTTTCCTTGTGTTATTATTTTTTCATTTTCTAATTCTTTACACACACACACGTACATACACATTACATATGCTTCGATTATATTGATGTGTATAAGTATGATGCATACCATATTCGTAATATTGTTATACCTAATCATTTCATGATAAAAAAATAAAAGGAAAAACCGAACAAGAGATTTTCTCAACCGACAGGAAAAATAAAAAGTAAAATGTTAAATTTGAAAGCAGCCATAGAAAACAAAAAAGAAATTCTTGTTATGTACATACACATGTATGTATGTATAATTCAACGATAACATATCGAATTAGTTTGGCATTTTTAATAGAATAAAGTGAAAATTTTTCAATAGAAAACTGAATCATTGATGCGTGTATGCCCACAAACATACAAATACGTACATTGGTATATTTGTTTGAAAAATATTATGATGTATGCATTACACGTTTTTGCATTTAATTCTTATACAATTAGTTACATCAGTTTAGATTCAAAACTTTGAAAAGAATCGAAAAATTCAGTTATATAAATCTGTTTTCCGTTTTATTGTTTAATTTTCACAATTTTTCTTTCTTCTTTTTTTTTTTTTTTAAGTAGAAAATGGAAATTTTATAAACTGAGGAAACAAAATATTATGGAAATTCATATAACCCTTAGAGTAACTAATATATCATTGTTTGTGTAGAATATAATCGATAATAAAATAATCAAAATGGAACAGATGATATATATTGTTTTTCTTTTGTTAAAATTTTTTCCTTTCAATATATTGCATCAAAGTTAATTTTAGAAACTATCAATAATATTGTTTGTTTTATATGAGCAAATATGAAAAGAATTTTATAAGGTGAGTTAAACTCGAAATGTCTGATTCAGATAAAAATTGTCAAATGTTGTTTCAAATCAGTTTTATTTAAAATGTTTTAAATTTTAATTAAATGAAAATTACTACTCTTATTTACGTATGTACCTTACAAGTATTCAAATTGATGAATGACTATACTCCATACACTAATTCGATGACGTTAAGACCTTATGAGAGTATATGTCTTTTTTCTCTCATAATTTCTAATAATACTATCTCACAAGTAGTGTTATCACAATATTCACAATCTGTAAAGTTATCATATAATACGAGATGAATTTTTTAAATATCGATATACAGCGAAGTAAAGTGGTACTACTTTATATCGTTTCCATAAAGCCCTAACTGCATTGAATTAGTGTACGGAGTATAATTGTCAATTTCCTTTTTATTAAAAAAATTGGTTTTTGATTGGTGAGTTCAAGTTTTTCATTGTTTACATCTGAATAGCTGCTCACCGTATAAAACTCATAACATAATGCATGAATGTACTTAAAGTTTATTTAATTTTTTTTTTAATATATTGGTTTCGGATTTTAATTTTATTTCGATTAACTTTTCAAAATTTTTTGTATTTTTTCCTCTTTTGATTTTTTGAATAATAATAACAGTAAATTTAAATTAACGTAATAAATTACTGTGATTAAATTCAATAATTACTTATCTGAATACATTATTTTATTTTTTTTTTTTTTTGTAGAATGTGTACGTCAACAATACTGCCTGAAGTACAAAAAGAGATGAATTAAATAACAACAAAAAATTTAAATTAAAAAATTGGTTTTCTATGTACATACATATGTATGTATGTATTTATATGTTTCTATGTTTTTGATCTTGTCACAGCCACATATGTAGTATCTATACATTGTTATTTTTATACACATTATTTAGGTATATAGATCATATTTTTTGCTAGAATTCAAATGACCATAACAAAAAGACTGTTCCATTTGAGTGATTTTGTTTTCAAATGATTTTGGAAGGGCGTCATACAAATAACATTGACACATATGAGTTGGTAAATGAAAACATATAGATGAATTTATATTTAAATGAAGATAAATATGTATATTGTGCACCAGGTAAATGTAACAATAGATTCATGTACACATATGTTTGTAATGTTTTATTATGTATCCTTCAAATTTATATTCAAAGCTCTTTAGTTTATTTTATGACAAATAGAAAAGACTGTAATAAATATTTGTATGTATTAAATTATTTGATTTGTACTAATTTATTGTAACATATAGATACATACATACATACATGTACATAAATTTGTATATTTTTTTTAAAATTTAGGATTAACTTTGAAGTGTAACAATAAAAATGTCACAACATACATAAACATATTTGAATATGTTTGAAACTGATGTAATGGATGTTTGAAGTGTAAAAGAAAATTATATGAACAAATTAGTTTTAAGTGCAATTGACAATATGTTGACTCAAATTAACCATAAGTAGTAAACATTTTTTTATTTATTTTTTGTTAAAAATAAAACAACATTATAAACATAATGTATCAGTTATGCTCGTAGTCATCATTCTGTATTTTAGTTGGTAAAGCATTGTAATACGGTGACAGTGAATATAGTTTTGATGCTGTTTTAAATTTATAATCCAAATAGTGAATACGAGCCTTGATATACTTACATATGTGTGATTTAAAAATTTTCTATACACATTTCAAGATATGGATATAATTAAAATTTTATGAATTATGGTAATTTTTTTGTTTCTTAATATACATATCTTCCATTAAATGTGTACTGTTAGGAAATTTTGTATTTTAATAATTTATTTTTATACCATGAAAATCATGAAAATTCTTTATTATAAATTTTAATATAGTTTGTAAATAAATACCAGATTTAATACGACCTTTTTTTTAATTCATAGAATACAGAAAAAGTAAAGGCTGATTAAATACAAATTGGAAGTTATATACTCATGATTGGTGTTGTAACAAATTTAACTCATTTCATATAGCTCCTTTCTTTCGAGTACATCAATTTCTGACTATATTTATATATAATTTTGAAAATTAAAAGATATAAAATCATACTGATAATGAAACTCAAATTTTGTGTCTTAAAAGTGCGAATAGCAATCAAAAAAATGTTTCCCTTCTACATTCTTTTTAAATAAATATAAAATTCATTATTATTTCTTATTTTAAGGTGTTGTGGTAATGGTATTTTCTTTTTTGTGGTATTCTTAATATCTGAGTTGATTGTCTCATGTTTAATCTAATCTTTTTTAATTTAAAAATCAAATTTAATACTTTTATGTAGCAGTTCTGAAGTGTAAATAAACTTAAGTGGATATTTCATCTTCTTAGGTCAATATAATAAAAAAAAAAATTATAATAATAATTTTCAAACCCAAGTTCCTCCTTTCTATTCACAGTTAAACAATTCCTTACGGCTTTTTACATTCTTCTTGCATATGAAAGAGTATCCACTTATGTACCGATGTGAATGACATTTTTAAAATAGAAGAACAAATTTTGTTTTTGTATCTTTGTATTGTGGTGTGTTTTTAACCAAAAACTATGCCTAAGGATAAAAAAATAAAAATTGACAATAAAAGTTTGATCCTGTTACAACACCTTTCATTATTTTTTTCATCATCGCAAAAAACTTGGGAAATATTTATACAATGTGATATATAATAAAATACAAACAGAGAACGTACATAGGTATGTCGAAGCGCATTTATAATACAAATACATGTACATATTATACACTGACAAATGTTTTAAATTAAACAGAGCCTATCCTATTATAAACATAATTTGAAGGATAAGAATGTCAACGGATAAGATTTTTAAATACATATAATAGACTTCAGTACAGTTTTCTTCTTCGTATTTCCTTGTTTTCAATTTTCTTTCCTAATATTATATTTTTACCGCAAACGAAAGTTATTACAGTAAAGTGAGTATTCGTTTTACACTTTTCCAACCACGAAAACCAGATTATAATTATTATTATTTTTTCTATATTTTCCACTTTTAATTTTTTTTCAAAAAAAAATAAAAAAACAAAAAAAATATTACATCTAGAATTTATTTTTTCTTTCATAATCGTTCATGATTATCTACATTAAAGAAAATGAAAAAAAAAAAAATCGTAAGAACTTCATTCAAGATTTCATTATTTTTCTAGAGTTTTTATTTCTATTTTTAAATATGTACATATATGTATATATACCACACTAATTTTGCATACATGCGAATGATATGTGAAAAACTAGGGTCATTAGCTTTATTTATTTTATTAAGACGTGTATACAATTCAACAGACCACACAACAAACAAATATGTAAGAAAAAACTTTTGTTAAAATGTGAAAAACGAAAATTCATAGTCCATTTAAATTCACCATTAATTTGTTAATCCAAAATATTCTTACTGTTGTTTTATAAACAGGACATAACTATTTTGTTGTAGTATCACTTAATAGCACAAATATATCTTTGAAATGAAAATTAATTTAAATTAAACATTACAAAATAATTTCAATTAATTTCCTGGTTTTTAACTGGCAATTTTACAGTTTTTATTGCTAATTTTTTTAAAATTTATTTATTATTTTGAAAATTCTGATTTTTTTGTAATAAATATAAACTCTCAAGTTTTTAGATTTTATTTTGAAAGAGAATTTTAAAAATTGAAATTATTACACAAATCATTATCGAACGAATATTTTTTCACGTTCCGCATGTTGATTTAAAATAATCGATTAACAAAATACAAACCGTACCGTGCACATTGTCGACTCTAAAACAACTGACTGATAAACCAAATTTACTAACTGGAAAAGTAACTTAACCAGTTGCCTTTGCTTGCTTGCTGATGTTGAATGAACTAGATGCTATCAATGCTATCATATCAGCAGAACCAGAAAACTCCTGCTTGGGTGGATGAACATGAAATGTATGGGTAATGCATATACATACAAAATATAAATACATACATTACACGACAGACTGGTTTGGTCTAGTTCCGTTTATAAAGCTGTTGGATTGCCCTTTATCATCATCAATATAACATAGACCAACATCATCCTTTCCTTTTCCGGAACAACAACACAAATACAATCAAACCATCTGTGCTTCCACAAATACATCTCGTATATGTACATTTTATTCATATGTACAACCACCACATAAACAAACTTTTCTCGTAATGAAAGTGAATTATAAATACACAAAATTTCATTTCATTTCATTTTTTTTTCTAGCCGGTCTATTTCTTTTTCGAGCCGAATTGTTATGATTTAACGGCTGTTGCTTCTTTTACTTTCTGCACTAAAATGGTATATTTAATTCAAAATTGTACTAAAATTGTTAAGTTTTTCTTAGCCCTGTTGGGGCTTTATTGTTTATACACGAGAGAAGACTAAATATACATTACAATCACAATTCACAATAAGTGAAAATTTTCTTATGATAATATATGAGTTGTATATACGAATAAAAAAAAATATGATAACAAATCCTGAGGGAGAATTGCCATCAATCAGAGCATAGTGAAAATGCAAAAGTATAAAAAAATGTGAGTACATACATTTATATCTGCGTATAATTTTGATGATTACATGGATGATGACGAGAAAGTTACAAATGAAGATTTCTTTTTCTTATCTTTTTGTGCGCGAAAAATATTTAATGATCCAAATTATGGAATTTACAAATTTTCTGGATGTGATGTTTGAAAATTTCAAATAAATGAAACAGTTAGTATGGAAAATAATAATGACAATATCATTAAAAAGTACTTTAAGCGAAAAATTTCCTCGCATTCGTTGTTATGAATATTACATGAAAAAAAAAACGTTTTAAAATAAAAAATTATTTTTAAAAATTTCATAAGATAGAAAATTTATGATGTAGTGATTATAATTAAATCTCTAGAGAATTTTGAAATGATGTAAATGAAATTGTTGTGATATATGAGCAAAATAAGAACATTGATTAATTAGTAAATGTTTATTACCAAAAACATAAGAATGAAACATATTCCTTTTTCTTATGATCATGATATAGTCACGATATGTATGTATGATATGGTACATAATTTTGATTCTCTTTTATTGTTGTAAAGCACACAAATGCATAACTAACAGTGATAATTAAATTTAATTTGATCTTATGAAACCATAAAAATTATATATTTTACTTAGTGATTTTATTCTTCTACATGTACATATTTCCCTAAGATGAAATTATAGAATGTATAGAGAGTTTCTTTTATATGTATGCATGAGGATACGGTTGTTATAGTTTTACTTTTGCAATTTAGATTCTATATTTGAAACATTCAAGTAAAAGATCTATTGTCATAGCAACCTCTGATAAATCTCCCTGTGCGACAATTTTCCCTTTCATTTATTGTATATTTTTGTACTGTGTACATGAATATACTCGTATACGAGCATTAAATACAAACATGCATGTATACATTTTGTATACATTCATATGTGTACATAAAAGGACAATTTTGTACACAATTGTTATGACTGGGATAATTTTTTTCCTACTTTCTTTTAACGTTTAGCGGGTACATGTGTAGATATATATGTATGTATATACGTACTACTTTTACTATATTTATTCGATTCTATGGCACATGAGTCTCCAATTCTGGGCGCATGTTCCCATTTCATTGTACTGGTTGCCACCACTTTTAAACTTGAAATTTTAGAAGTTCAATGAAGTAAATAATAAAAATACTACTACCATATGTATGTACGAATGTATGTATGTACATGGAAAATGCATGAAAATAATTTTCTCCTATAAAATTTCGCAAATAACAGTTTGCATTCATCCATTTAACTTTTAACATCATATTATGTATATTAAGAGAATGATGAGAAACAGTCGGCCGTATGATACCACCATCATCATTATTACAGTAACTATAAATTTTTTCTATTTTTTTCTTTTGTACTGTACTTCAATGTATAAAATGTTGGGAAAAAACTTAAAGTCTGTATTGAATTACTTGTCAAATGCAGTTTCGAGTGAGCACTTCAATATCATGTATGTAAATAATTTTTAGTTTCTGTGTATACTTTACTGTATATTTATTGCATTGAGAAATATTATATACATATAGTACATATTTTAAACCATTACCATTTAATCAACCATTACCATATACTGTACAATTTATGATGAATCAACCCTCATTACATCATTATGTGAAAACAAAATTATGAACTATAAGTCTTTTGGGGTGCATTCATTGGTTTGCTAAATAAAAATAAAATCATTTTTCTATGTATGTATTCATAAACATCAAATGTAACTTAACATTTTTTTTAGGGTTTATTGAAAATTTGTAGTCATACCATTGCCGTTATTATTATCATTTCATCGTTTCGGTAATTAAATCCCAGAGGGTGTTAAATACTATATTTGTTTGTCCTGTATCCTTTTTTTTTTCTTAAATACGTTTTGTAGAAATAGAGTAGTTGTTATGATACAAATCTTAAATCTCAAGAGAATGGTAAAAGATTTTAATGGTACATGTAGGATGAATATATGAAATAGAACTCATATGCTTGCACGTACAATAGGTAAATATAATGTATAAATACAATATTTATACTGTTGTGGCTAAAAATACACTACCGTTTTTTAACTCTTCGTATGAATTTTTGAAATTTTACGATTTCTACATTTTAAACCACATACTTTCAATGTTATATGCAAATGAATATTTGTTTATTAAGCTTAAACAAATAATCACATCACAAACAAAAAGGAAAATTATAGGAATAGAGGGTGCACAGAAAAAAACAACTAAAATTAAACTGTACTGATATTCAAATTGTTATTAAATTTAAACATCTTGAACTTTTAAAACTCGAATTCATACAATATATGCATTTCTTTTTAAAAAAATAAAAAACAATTTGAATTTTTCTCACAACTAGCAATTTTCCATGTAATCACATGATAGAAAGTAGGGAACAGCTGGGTTGAAAATTTTTGTGGTACCGTCTGTTGAGTATTTTATAGTTTCAATTCATAAAATTAGTATCAAAAATGTTTTAAACGAAGGGTTCTCGAATACTCATCCTAATTGTGTACATTTATACGCAAACATATAATTAAATCTAAAGGTTATTAGATCCACTGATAGCCAACCATCGACAACTAAACGATACATACATACATAAGTATTATATAACTTTTACTTTAATATACATACGTATGTATATCCGTACTTATGCACACTAATACGTATGTATATGTACGTAGGTACTTATATTTTCGATTTTATGTTTAATGCACACATGTCACATGATTTACGACTATTGATGTGGGATGAGTTCAAAGTATCCGAATTGCAAAAGGACCAACGAAAGGATATGGATTTCAACTTTAATATAAAAAAAAAAACCAAGGAATTGCATTTACACGAGTATAAGTATATACAGTATGTATAGCAAACAGAATTTCCTTTTGTATGAAATAAAAAACCAACGAAAATATTTTTTTCTACATTTGTTTTTAAGAAGCATTTTCAAAATTATTTTGTTTCGTTTTATGAAAATTAAAAATAGAAAACAAATAATAATAGTATATGTATTCCTTCATTGTAATATTTGCAGCGAAAATCATACTTATACATAAATATGTACATATAAAAAAGTCATTTTTCAAATTTGATGCAGGAATAGTACAGCAAAAAAATTTTTTAAAGGACATAAAAGCAAAAAAAGAACTTATTGCATTGCAATTGTTTCACAAGTAGCAAAACAATGAGAGTACACGTACGTACGTATGTAAGGAAATACATGGTTAAAAAAAAATAAAATACCTATGTATATCATGAATTTGAATGTGTATGTACAAAAAACGAGCTTTTTCCATGATTTATGAAACATGTTTCATTCATATAGTAACTCAGCCATCTGTGTATCCATATTTATATACACAGTATGTATTTTTCATTGTTTTATATTTTCTGTTATTTTAGTGTACAATTAAAAACTGCCCAAATTTATTCATATCTTTTGTTTTCTTTAAGCTTATCCTTTTTTTTCAAATCTATAATTGAAGGATTTGTAGGACAAGGTGTTTGAGATGTCCTACTTTTATTTTTATCCTGAGTAAACCATTTATAATTATCGATATTTTTTCATACTCTGTAATCAAATTTATTTTTAATAAACTTGTTGTTACCAAATAAGCCTTGTGTGTATCACTTTGTGCGTATCAGTGTATACGGAATATAAGCAATAATTTTTTTTTAATTTTTCAGATTTCAACATGATATTCAAAATATTTTGTAAATCTCATTAGAACAAAGTTATGATTTTAAAATATGCTTAAAAAAATATATATTCATATTTTATATTTTACTTACCGGTTCGTCATAGCATCATTTCCTGTTTGAACCGATTGACAAATACTTCCAGCTGTTGTAATAGGTTGTTGTGCGTACTGTTGTTGAATTTGTGCCTGATATTTTGGTTGATGTTGCTGCTGCTGTTGTTGTGTTTGTTGATGATAGGTTTCTGTCTTGACTGTATTTCCTGTACTGGAAATTTTCTGTTGTTTTGATTGTTGTTTATAACGGCTAAGAGCAAAAAATAATGCTAATACAGCTTTTAATCGACCAGTACAAATATCATTTGTAGTTATTGTCTCAAGCCCTCCAACTTGATGTCTACGCAATAAATTAAGGCAGGAATTAACGTTATCGTACTATAAAATAGAAACCAAAATAAAATTTATTGTTAAATGGATATAATGTGCAGACATAGTTTAACATACGTACAAATGTACATAATGTATAGATAGTACATAGAACTATGTAACACATGATACATAATACATATTGTATAAAAGGATAACAAATATTATGGTTTTATTTTTTTAAGTACATACATATATTTTTGTGGATTTAAATTTGTTATGTATTGTCAATGGTATGAAACAGACGTATGTATTCGATTTCACGTGCATAATGATATTGGAATAACTAATTGATGTTTCAATTAAATCAAATTCGATGTGTCTGATAAATAAATTCATTTATTTTAAATTTTTTTAATAAGCTTAAATTCAAGCTTTAGCCTATATTGAAAGATACAGTACACGTACGTACAGGTAAGTGGTAAACTTTCATATGCATAACCTATAAAAAAGTAATAAATACTTATTGTGATTAATCAATTTAAGAGTTTTGATATGTATCTTAAACTAATTAAAGTTATAAAAATAGTCGGACTAGTTCGGAATAGTTCTTTCAAACTCGAACTTATCATATATTTTCAAAGACATGAAATTTTATGTAATTAATTGTTTTCAATTATTTCAATTTAATGGTTAATAGTTTATTCAACTCACTTTGAAAAAGACAAATTGCATAACGTAGGTATAAAATTTTTGCTATCGTTCAGTCACAACAAACGGGAACGTTTGTTGGTCACGTAAGTTCATTAACGGCTTCCACTTTGATACTTCCGTGACTTTACTTGTTTAATATACATTCTAGCGTAATATATACTGTGATATGTGATCCAACTAATTGACTCTGAACCTGAACCAAACAATGTACATAAAATTTCATAATATCTACACATGCATAAAATTAATGTGAGTTGAAAATACTGTGGTATGTTGCTTGTTTAAAAAAAAAAAAAAGGTTATTCTTTCGCTTCACTTACAAATCAATTATTATTGAATATACACATAAATAACACAAAAAATGTATACACATACATATTTGTAAAAATTTGAGGTATGAACGTAGGGACGTATAGGATTTATATTATATGAAATCACTTCTCGCATCTCATTGTTTTTATTTAGCACCTACATAATACACCTTTGACACTTTGCTTGATTTTATCACGTTCTATATGTGATAAGCGATAATTAAATCACTATATGCAAACTACAAAATTTAATTACTCGCCCTAAATGAACATCAGGTTTACAACAAATTAAGTAACTATTAAACACACCTACGTACATATGTATATATACTATGCATACGTTGTATACGTTATGTATTATTGTAAGTATCGTAAACGTGCCTAAAGATGAAAATTGAATATTGATGCATCAGTCTGTATTGCAAATTGCAGTCAATATCATAATTTAAATTCAAAACCAAACCAAACTAAAACTTGTTAAAAAGATAATGATTTGCCATTCTAACCGAAAATGTTTAAGCAAAAATACAAAAGTTTGTCTCAATCAAATCTAAAGTTTTGCATTCCAAACGTAGAAATGTTCTACAGCAATAACTATTATATCGATTATGTATGACCTGTTCAGAGTATACATGCAAATAATATGTACATAAATGAATATCATTAAATGTTAAATGCATTAAAACAATAAGATGGAATACTTATCAATAATAAGGACATCCTTAATATACATATGTATGTATGTACATAAATGCTTACTTTTTTTTGTATTTTATGCAAGCAAAAATGCATGCATACCAACAAGTATTTTGAAGCATTTGTAAAAAAATTCTAAACGATTAAGTTGCCTGATTAGTATCATATACATACATACAATAATTTGAAAAGGAATGGATATAAAATTTGCATAAGAACATGGAAAACAAAATGGTCATTAGGTTAGCAGCAGCAAACTTCAAGTAGGCAAGAAAAGACTGTATAATGATAATGTTTTTGAAATTAGCTTTTTGTCTTTATGATGTACGTAAGTGTGTTGTCAAATTGACGTCGTTATGAATTTTATTTAAATAAACTCATCATAATTTTTTTTTTAAATATCTGTACATTTGTAAATACATATGTACATGGTCATAGTAAAGGTGTATTGTAAACTGGTATTTTTGTAAATGCAGCCAGTAAGTAATTTTGAATAAATGTCAGTTATAAATAAACGTGAATAATGTTCAGAAGATATAACAGACTTAGATTATGAAAATTTTAAAATAGCTACAGTATGTATGTGTCAGAAATCTGTATTTATTTAATGGAGTACTTGTATGAAAATATGCACATAGTAAAATTTCCTGCAATGAAATACATCAAAATTAATTTACAAATTAATCAAGTCGGTAATTTACACTCACATATATTTCATGTCTATGTGCATATACATATGTACATATATTCATGTTGAATGTGAATTTTATGTGCAGAATTTTAACTGTCATACATATGAAACCGGAGATGAATTAAGAGGCTGAGGTCATCATCGATCTTTCCAATTTACTGTACTTTACATACAAATTTCTACTTTCTGTTTCAAACATTTACTACTTCAAATATTCCATTTAAATCCAAAATAAATACTTTAAAACAAAGTTGCTCACATGTATACATACCTACATACATATATACATACACGGAAAATGAGTATAATACAGTGTGGCATAAAAATTTGTTTTCACTTTTCAAATATGGATTTTAGATTTAATGTAATGATTATAAGTAAAACATCATACCCGTTTTTACAGAAGATCTAAGTAACGCACATCAATTTCCAAATCTAAATACTGAAGATGTAATGTTAATTTTTAAACAATATGGCACAATAGTTCATACTATTGTTAATATAATCGTCGTTGAAGAAATTCATGAATACTTTAGCAATGTGTGATTGGATTGACTGAAAAAATTCATTATAAAGAATAGAGAGCAGATTACAGTAAAGTAATCATCAATGCATGTGAACCAATTTAAGACGACGAGCTGTAAGAATTGTCCAAAAGTTTTAAAAAAAGGATATTACAACATTAAAATAAAATAATATAGGCTACACTAAATTTATGTTTAAGCGTTTACTTTAAACTTTGATAAAATGAATTTATTTTTCTAAAAAAATTAGTTATTATGTTATATACTAAATAACATCGGCTTTTGTGGCACTCTGTACATAAATCTATGAATTAATCCAACTGAAATATTATTTAGTTTCTTTTACACATACATTATTATTTACAAAACACACATATGTGATCACACATGCATACATGTGAATATATGTAAGTATAGCCTTCATAATGTAGGCAAGTAATTAATTTAATTAGTTTATATATATATGAAGAAGAACTGCTGCAAAAATAGAGGTTATTAAAAAAATATATTCAGAAGACAATTTAATAGCTTTATCTGACATTATTTTATGTTCATCTTGTATCTCATTTAACTGAATAGCCATGTACATATGTATGTATGTATTTATGTATGAATATAAAATATCTTATATTATGTACATACATTCATACATGTTTTTTGAATGAATTGAGGACGTCGTCTCAATTAAGAATGATTCTTTAGATTGCTTTGTGAATGACCTTTTATCATAAATAATTCAAAAAAAAAAAAAAAAAAGAAAAAGAAAAAAAGTAGAATAACAAAGGAAGGGAAAATATATCATGTATTTTCGATGATAGATTAACAATATTTTGGTATGCATACATAGGGTGACCAGAACTGCTACTGAGAAAAAGAGTACATTTTAAAATAGAAAAAGAGGACAAAAAGAGGACTATGCAATGTTCAAGAAAAAAACATTAATGAATATATTTGATGTAAAATCAATACACGATTTTATTCAAAATTTAGACGACATAACAAAATAAAATAAAAAAATCAAAAAAATTCGTTTATTATTAACAAATAATATCCAACTTGAAAAATTTTTCGGTAAAATAATTTTCGATATTCATTGTTGATTCTGCAAACCGTATTGTGTTTTTGTGTTTCGCTGATTCTAAGTGCTGTTTTAAATAAAAACGGGCTTTATTTCCCTCTGACACAACAGCCATGCAAACAGTGCAAATTGCTTCATATTTCGAGCTTTGACTTTTGAAAAAAATTTGTATTGAGCAAGAAATTCATCTGAAACAACGAACTTCCTTTTTGGAATTTTCGTCCTTAATTTATAATTATCTATAATTTAGGTTGTATTGTAGAAGACAGAAATTTTAGAGATCGAATACTTGTTCAACTTTACCAGTTTAAACACTATACGACGATATTTTTAATCGCTCTCAATTAAAACCATTGATAATTGATCTATTAATTGACTTTTGACAGTATTTCAAAATCTAAATAAGCCAAATTTAAAATTTAACTAAATAAGCTAAATCTACATTTAAATTTTCACAAAATTACGAATTATTTTGAATTTTGACAATAAGCTTCATGCTTACTGTAAAAGATTACTCTGTAAGTTTCTGAATATTAGATTTGATTAAATACATTTTTCATGACATTTTGGTAAAGGCAAAGAAAAAATACTTTAATGACGTTCAGCAAATGAGAAACATGGTATGAGAATTCAGCTGATAAATGTTGTACAAGATATTAAAAAACCGTTGAAGAAAACTATAATAAATAATAATGTTACTAAAAAATAGAGGACAAAAGAGGACATTTAAGGAAGAAAAGAGTAAAAAAGATCCCGACTAAAAAAGAGGACATGTACTCTTTAAAAGAGACATTCTGGTCACCCTATGCATACATATCATGTTAAAAGACATTGAGAACACATAACAAAATTGTAAATTTATGATAAAATCATATAAAGTGCTACAAAAAAATTTAATCAGAATATTCTCAGTGTATTGTCGATTGAAATGTCAAATCATAATTACAATTAGATTAGCCGTAGCCCATATGCAACTTTTTCCTAAATGAATTGCTTAGGTAGATAACTCATAGTCCCATGGATATTTGGATGTATACAATTTGCATATATAAAAGAATATGATTGTACCTGTACATATGTATGTATGTTTATGCATTCTAGAGTAAAATTTGGTTTATACATATTTGACTTATGTCGAAAAAAAAGTTTTATTTTTCAATTTTTCTTTTCATTATACTTTGTAAATGTTATTTGGATAATATTTGATTGTGACACTTGAAAACGAAACTTAAGATTTTCCAATCAAGGCCAAATACATATTCGTACATACTATGTTAAATCGTTGCAGTCAACCAAATATAAGATATTTTATAATAAGTACCTATGTAGATGTTTACTTGCAGAAATATTTAAAAAAAAATCCTAATTGTTATATCTTAAAGATTAGATGTAAAAGTGAATTATTTTACATATGGAAAAATCAGTAAATACTCGTATGAATAATGTGAATAAATACAAGAAAAACGTACAATTTATTTATTAGAAGCGAACCACATCTCAAATTTCTATTATTCACTATTAAATGGTATAATTTTTAATACTATGATTTTCATATAAAATTTATGTTATTTTTTTAACGTTTACACACACTCATTAATTTCAATTAATCATATAATATTTTGTAATATATACAAAAATTGCCTAACATAATTATTCAAGCAAACAGAAAAATAACAAAATTGCTTGTTAATCTTATATAATTGTGTACATAGATATAATAGCTCATTAAAAGTACCTTGAAATTATAAAAAAAAATTATTAATTACAATCACAACGTAACACTATATAATTGAAATAAATGAAAAATAGAAGAATAATTATATGTACATACACAGCTCCAACAACAAAAAAAAAGACGTTATTTTATTATTTTCTGCTTTATCTTGAAATAGCTTTTCAAATGCTTTTCAAGCTTTTATGCAAAAAAAATGGTTTATAAAATGACACAAAAGGTCAAAACAACTTTTAAAAGACCTTAAAAATTTTAACAAAATTTTGTTAATATTTTTATGCTGTAAACGTACATAATATATGTATGTGTGTACATGAGGCGAAAGATAAAAGTATACACTCGTAATTGTATATATGTAGAATATCAAGAAATTTGATATAAAAAATAATTTTGTACGAAAGATTAACAATACCATTTTTGATTTATTTTTTTAGGTGGTTTATTCATTTTAGTAGACCATTGACTGTAAATTCAGCACAAAAAAGTTTAATTATATTCTACAATCTGCATGATAGTTTGATTTATAAAAATATTGCACGTATTTTGAAGATTAGATCATGAATGATGCATGCATGAGTCTCACATATCATATTTAATTGTACCCTACGATGTAATCAATACAATATTGGACATAGGCGATTAAGGACCAATACTAAATTTTCGAACACGATCAACTTAATTTTCATCAAGTACCGAGAAAGACATAGAAGGAAGAGAGGAGTACCTTTTTTTAGTTTTCATCAGAATTCAGAATACGTACATATGTGCAATGTAATGTGCATATGAACATATACACATGTGAGAAAGCTATCCTCTTATTTGTAAGTATTAAGTATAACAATGATGATTTTAATCCATAATGGGAAAAGTGATCTTCTGGGATTCGATTTTAAAATATCGATAATAAGCATTTTAAATATAAGTATATACGTACACACATGCGAGTTGTTCATACAGTCCATCAAGAAAAAAAAAAGAATATCGTGTGTAAATATCGTGAAGCATACATACAGACAGGTTTTTATTTAATTTTGATATGGTTGATTTTTGATGATTCATTTGTTCATGTGCAACTAATATGAAATTTTATAGAAGATTTTCCTGAAGCAAAATACTTTCATATTTTAATATTAAATGGAAGACAGGTTACTATGATACTGAAGAAAAAAAAATTAAAAAAATAAATAAATCAAAGATATTTTATTTTTGTTTAATATAAATGGTATATGATGACTCTGTGACAAAATGATGTTATTGCATCACATAACATAGAAATACATAACGTTTGTAATAAAATATATGTATGTTTATAAAAAAAGATTTATATTTGTACATTACTAAATGACTTTACATTTGTTGATGACGATAATGGTGTTGACGATCATTTGTGGTCTCTTCAAGTTTGATACAGAGCCAAGAAAAGTTATAATTAGAGAATATTTTATACATATGCACGGATATGTACAATATGATTATGTATGCTATATTATATTTTTTTTTTTTTTGTCAAGAAATAATGTAAAGTAAAATAGCAAGGAAAATAAAAGTAAAAATAAAAATAAAAACGTTTATGATTTTCAATTTTTGTTAAAGATAGAAAAAAAAAATGTTATGGCGCCTGAATTTTAAATAAGTTTGTTGTCATAAATGGAATGATAGACGGGAAAATATGGAAAATGTTCAAAGTTGACAATACCATATATGTATGTGTAACTTGAAGACGTTTCACTTGTACATACATACATAAAAAAGTAAATTTTCTTTATGGGTTATTTTAAATACGAGGAAATAAAACGTAGTTGTAAATAACTTAAAGTAAGTTTTCAAAAGAATTTTGTTTTTAAACTTACTATCAACTACTTACAAGAATTCAACAGAAAACAAAATATGTACTTACATATGTATGTAAAAAACAAATTATAACTTGAATGTTTAAACAATAACATTATATAGACACAAAGTAAATGTATTTGCTATATAAAGTGAGAATTTGAAATATGGAAAACAGATGGTTATGTTCTCTTCTTTGGAATAGAGAAAATTGATAAATGATAAATTTTTAAAAACATTACTCGTACAAAAATAAAAACAAAATTTTTAGCCTATATCTTTCTATGTTATTTTGTAAAATTATAGGATTTTTTAGGCGCGTATTTATTAACCAAGATTATTTTTAAAACGAGATAAATTGTGTTCAGCAGCATGGATATGATACATTTTAAATAGTCGTGAAAATATCATACAAATTTAACCCTATTATATGAAAATCATATTTTGCCTATTTAAAAGTCGATTACCATAACAATTTGACCTCAATATTTCTTCATTAATAAAAAATAAACTGATGTGTTTGACGGTTTAAAAGGAAAATTCGAAAATAATTTTTAATGCCTTTAATGAATACGATTAAATTCCTTAAAATATCGAATGAATCGAATGAATATCGAACCTTGTCAGATGAATACGGCCATTGCAGGGTATATAAATATAATCAAATTATTGAAATAATCACAGATTATATGTACATATATGTAATCTGAGTATATTTCTGTGTATACAATTCTCAAGACAAAGGATACACGCTTCATTTAAATCAAAACATATACATGTAATAAAAACGATGAAATTGATAAATATTCCGCTCACCTGCTGCACCATAAATATACATACATATCATTCAACTTAACTGATATTCCATTCAAAAATTCAGAAACGTAAACATCTTTTTTTCCATTTACAATGTTAACAAACGATAAGTATCAATAAAAATTAAAAATCAATCAATTTAACTATTTGTTTCATTACATATAAATATTTTACATTCAATTTAAATATGTAATTTAAATGTACATGCAATGAATGTATCCAAGTTGGTATAAAGCAGAGAAAAATGTATGACTGAACATGTTAGTCATAATATTATAACAAGTAATTTTATTGATTTTTTGCATATTTTGTGCATTGTATATTCTATTCAATTGTAACGTCTTTATCAATCTGTCATCTGTAACAAAGTAAATAGGCGACATTTTGTGTAACAAAGTATATAGACGACTGTTATTACAATAATATACATATATGTCGTAGAAAAATTTGTTATACGAATAACATATTTTGTGATTTAATAAAAATTCACTATGTATCATGATTATCACAATTATCATAATTGTGCATATTTAAAAACGAAAGCAATAACAATCAAAGGAGAACGATATAAACGATGTTATGGTATCTAACTATTAAACTTTTTTTGTGTTCAATAGAAATACACATGACTATGTTAAAAATGAATTTGAAATAAATAAAAAATATGAAAAATGTAATTAATAACAGAATTTGTTAAAATATTTACACAATTGAAAAACATATTTCCAGTGAATTACATTATTTTTTTTGTAAAATTTATTTTTGTTTGTATCCATCAATTTTAATTCTTATCCTATATTTTAATTAGTATACATATGACTCACTTGGAAAATTAGGAAAATCTATTTACCGTTATTGACTTAACCTAAATTTTGAAAATCATTAACTATACATAATAACATTTTATAACAATACACATACACATCATGTGTATAGTTTTTATACAACATATTTATCTAACACACCTTAGTCATTTTAGATTTTGTTTTATTTTTTGTGACTTATATAATATATACTTATACATACGTAGGTACACATGGTAAATCTAAATAATTTGAGTCATCAAATTTTTAGCACAGCTATCGTAAAACAAAAAGATTGTTTAGAAAAATAAATTAAAATGATATTTGATTCCCATCCTATTATTTTTGAATGTGTACTAACTAATCTGGTAGGATATACACACATACCTACGATGTTTACATAGATGTATGTAGGTATGTACGAATGTTTACTGATTAATCGCACCCACAAAAATTTTATTTTACCACCCATAATCAGTTAAGAAGACATCGTCAGAGAAAATTATTATTATTTTTTTTCAATGCGTACAAGCAATCAGAAACCACAAAATAAATTGTAATCACTAATCATTAACATTTTCAATTCTCAGATTTTATACTCAATCAAATGCGTACATACATACATATACGCTTGTGTATGCATGTAGATATTTCATTTCACTCATTGAGCTTACGTTCTTAAGATATTTTTCTTATCTAAAATAATTTTATTGATTTAAGGTATAAATGAACTCTAAAGTCGTTTTAATGAAGAATAATATTAAAATGTGTTTTCAAATACTTAAATACTTATCTGCCTTTTTTTTTGTTTTATTTTAATAGATACATACGTTAAATTACTTGAACGTTGAACGAATGATGATTTGTTTTAAAGACAAAAATTTCTGAATGTATACTTAATTTATTTAAAGATGAAATAGTAAAATCATTTGAATTGCATAATTTTTAAGGCTACATACATACGTTCCAATATAAATTTTGGATCAAAACACAAAACATTGGTTGATTGAATTAAATGTTGCCGTTACACTTAAAATTACCCTTTTGTCCTTTTTCAAACAATTTTTCCTAATTCTTTCCTCATAGTTTTTCTGCTAACGACACGGCAGATTGTATGTCGTTTAAATGATAATTATTTTGTATTTTGTCAAAAAATGAAAACAAACACGATTTCTTCATAAGTATAGATACCCATAAATGTTGAGATGTAAACAACATTTGAAATCAAACGAACAAAATATACATACTCCAGAGCAGTTCTGTTCTTTCAATGCAAGATCTTGTATAGAATCATGCCTAAGACATTGATAACGAAATCAATAATAATTTCAAAATTATATCTTGAAATAAATGCATAATATTTCGTTTTACATTTGAAATATGCATTTTCTCTTGATTTGTATAAAGTATTATAATTTTTCTCTTTCTATCTAAACATTTATACATTTTGTGCTTATATTTCTCATTTAAACTGATAAAAATTAAATTTAAAAGAAATGATTGGCGTCATTTAACAAATGTTTTCCTTGTTAAATATTCTAATCTTTTGACCGTTTACGGTACTTTACTCTGTGTAATGTGTGTTTACTGTGTATGTTCGTTTATTTTGTCGTTTTTATAAACGAACGAATTAAGAATGAATACAATAAATGGAATACGATTATAATTTTGAGTTAAATGAATGGAATGGAAAACATACATATATTTATTGAATTTTGATTGTGTGTATGCATATTTATCATTATCTTAAGTCAGCATATGTTCCATTCTATATTTAAAAAATATATAAACAAACATGAGGGAATTATAACGATAATCGTTAATAGCAAGTAATCTGTTTTATTCTTATGTATTTCTCATTTGTTTTTAATATAAAAATCGTTAAAATGTTTGATTGATTTTTAATGATATTAAACATTTTATTTTTATGTTCTTTTAACATTTAAAAATTGTTGCATGGCAAATTAGATATGGGGTTATATGAATGTACTTTAAAAACAAAACGTGATTTATGATTTTAAATTTAAAACCATATGTACATACATATATGAATCCATTTTATAATATTCAATTTAGGTTAAAATCTCCCAAAAATTTTTTGTATTTTAAATATTTATTTTATTTTTTAATAAAATAAAAAAATCCGAAAAATATCTATCGTTTTTTAATACCTAAAGAACGGATACTGAGGTTATATAAAATATTATTAAAGGATGAAAAAATATTTAAGGAAATGAATATTTGAGGAAAGCAGGATTCATAAGGATGAGAAACCTTGGACTAGAGTTATTAAAAACAAACTCCACGAACTAGAAATTAATTCAACTTAAATTAAATTGGTCATACCCGAAAAATGATATAAAATACTAAAACTTATGCCCATCTAGAAGATTTAAATAATACGAATTTTATTTTTGTAATTATGTCAGTATATCTGACACACACACTATGTTTATTGTCCAGCAAATAAACTTTGTTTTTTAATAATATACATGAACCTATTTCAAATATATTCATTTTTTTAAATCAAGTGAACCAAATAATAATTATTAATTATACTTTTCGAAATTGATTACTTTTTGTGTGGTCTTTTAGAAAGGTTCATTATGTAATATATAAATCTACAACATGTAATTACAATGATTATGAAAATTTAGAATGTCATAAATGCCAATAGATTAATTTTCAAATTTAATTTTATTGATATTCATTTATTAGTTACTTTGTATGTAAAATAAAGGTTTGGAACAGATAACTACTGATAACAAATGAAATAAAATGATACAATAAGTTTTTTAAATTAATTATTTATGAAGATACAATAAAGACTATTTCATGTTAATATAAGTAAACAGATTCACATTGAGGTATAAGTAATACACGTGATGTGTTTGTGGTTATAAAGAAATCCACGTGTATTATTTCTTAACAGATCATTGTTAATGATTGTATCTATCCAACGTATCATAAATATAATATTTAATAATTTAGTATTCAATACAGCTTCAAGACGTTGTTTTTTTTATCCCTTTTTTCTTGTCTTTCTGTAATCATGTCATACCGGAATAAATGATTAATTTACTTTTGTGTTTTGAGTATACACTGTTCAAATGAATATTGGAGTAAAGAAATTAAAGCAAATTATTATGTACTTTAACTTTTTATTAAATATTCGTCAGACTTTAAGTTTTTTTTTTCTGAGATATTGTTATTATTCTTACATGAAGATTAAATATTTCGTTACTTTTTAGCTCATTGTAACAGATACGACAAAAATTATTATTTAACCTTTAATGATCATCTAAGTTTGGTATACAAATTCAAAATGTACATATTGGTAATAATCAGACCCACCTTTTATATCTTACATATCATTAAATAATAATGAGGCGAAGGCAAATAAATTTTTACCATATCCAAATGTTTAAATATTTCCGGATTTAAATTCATTAGTATATGTATTATATTAAGTTTGTATTGGATAAATGTGCTCTTTGATTTTTCAAAGAAAATTTTAAGTCATTGTCATAGAATAAAGACACTACGAAAGAATTGCGGAATACACAATTTTTGTATTATACTCGTATCATTGTACAAAATCTACTTGAAATCATCTAGATCAGCGTACACATACATATTACAAAAGAATATTAAGCAAGTAAAGTTTACTTAATAAACGAGTGAATAATAATGGAATAGATCACAAAGTACTTATGAGTATTTCATGTGTTTCTAAATATTTCAATGAGTAATGATTTTTCTGAAAATATTCTGTCATTTGTTCGTCAATTACTTCTTATTTTAGATATTATAGAAATACTTGAAATAAATACGATTTATGCTAAACAATCTCAAGGTCGTTGTGTGTTTGTAAAACTGAATAAAAAGATTAAAAATTAGCTATAAAAAAAATTTTTAAAACATTATAAAAAATAAAGACTTTAGTAGGTTTACCTACAATCGAGGATATAAATGTAAATATGTATGTACATCTATGTACAGGTATAAGAAGATAAAAAACGTTGAAAAAAAATACATAGGTACTTCATATTGCAAAATAAAACTCATTTTTATCTGGTGTGCAAATCATTTAAAAAGAAACGAAAATTTTTTGCAATACCCTGTGTAAGTGCAAGTATGTTACATTTAATCTATGAAAAAGAATTGATGAAATTTTAAAAATAAATTAAAATATATATTATACATACACCATAATGATGACATATTATAATAGACGAATTGCTGAAAATTCGCCTTGTATCCGGAAATTCCATTGTAATGATTTGCGTAATATAAAATAGAATGAGGGAATATGATGAGATGAATACGTCAAGTTTAATTTACTTCAATGAAAATGTCTTCTCGTATATGTACGTCTGTATTTATGTACATTTTTTAGAGGTCGATTAACTGCTTGAAAAATACATATAGGTATATGTATTTTTATCTTTCGTTTGTATTTAAAAGCATCCTGAAGAAGTATCATTTGATATCATACAACAGAGCTGATCATCACAGGTTATCATCCAAATTAATGTGATCATAATAAAATCACTCATAATATGTTTTATCACTCATTATGATGCAGTATGATTTCCAATATTTCTATTTTCAATTTGTACTCTTTATTTACAATACATTTCTAAATTTTTATATTAGAAATTATGAAAACTAGACTTCCACTTGTACGTCGTTATAGTAATGCAGCTATTGATTTATAACGCTACAGAAAACAAATTGTTTGCCTATATTACGTACAAACATTTCCATGATAATCACTTAAAATCTCTTTTTACATAATTGTATAATAAAAATTTGGAAATTATTTCGAATTTCATCATACATACATACAAACATACATATTTATATTACTTTTAAATTTTTGGCTATTATTATTAATTATTATTTAATTTTCTTTTGTATTTTTTATTTTTAAATTAGCGTGAACATTTTGATTACATATTCGATTTTTATGAGTATATTCCGATTTTTATAAAATAAAAATTATTACCTGTATATAAATTGTATGTGTAAGTATGTATATACGTATGCATGTTCATACTTATGTACATTTATGATTAATAGTATTTATTTGAATGAATGAATTATAATGAAGAGTATTGTTATAGGTGTTGTAATAGCATTATACCTACTATTATTACTATTGAATATAGATATTAACACTTTTTATTTATACAGATTATTACATTGCCACGTAAAATTAGTACAGAGCCTATCAAATTTATAAAATACAATAGAATTAGCATCTATTATTGTTCACAATTAAATCAATTGAACGCATAATTAGCAATGCATTTCATTAATTTATTTTAATATTTGTTGAATACATACCTACATACATATTTGTATTTGACATATTTAACGTATGCATTTTATTCCTTAAAAAGCTTCAAAAAGACAGTTATCCATACTATACATGATTTAAAAAAAAAATACAAAATTTATTGAGAAAAAAAAATTGAAATTGCCCCGTATTTATTTTTCATTTGATCATTAAAATGCGTATAGTCTAGGAAACTCGTTTTTTTTACACTTGAACTGTCAAAAACTTAAATAACCCCTTTATAAAGTATCATTAAAGGATAATTTAAATACGTAGTATATACATATGTACTCATGTACATACATGTGTCTAATCGATCTAATACATCTTTTTTTCATCTATTTTGAAATCTGATACTTTTTTTTTCGTTTTGTTGGATATGAAATCAAGTATTTCATTTTTGTATCTTATGCGGTGTGCCGTATGCCTGATTCTTTTTTATTCATGAATTTTTTTTTTGTATACTACATGTATGTACATATCTACAAAATATACTTTTTAAATGTTTTATGAATACAAATTTAGTTTTCATTTGTGTTTTCCAAGTTTAGTTAGACGCGTTCTTATTTTTCATTCATTCAATTTTAAAGACAACACACACATTTATGCAGCATATAATTTTAAGTGAGTTCAAAAAATATATGCACATATATACAGGGTGTGTAAATTGATGCTAAACTTTAATTTTCTCTTGTTAATATTCTCCGATTTTTGTTAAATTTTTCGGGTTTGAAGATACTGATAGAGGGCAACTTTGATTATAATTGAAACTAATTTTTCCATACAAGAATTACACAAGATGACCTAAGAATCGTCATATTTATTTAAATGACGAACGGTATTCTTTAAATTTGAATGTTCATAATTTAAGATTCGTTCATCTGATTTCAATAAACAATAACTTATTAAAAAAGTCTATCTCAATTTTACTTTGGATAAGTTAGACCTTGTTAGAAAGGTCCAGAACCCATCTCTTATTTCTAGTGAACATAAACACGATTCAACAACATATAAATCATATCATCAACATATTTATCAACAGTAGTATAACATCCTGTGCCCTTCGTATCAAAAATTTTTTTATAGTCGTATAGCTCAGAAGGAGTGTGATTATTAGGGATAGGATAGATACCTTCTTTTTGTAAAATACCCTGTATAATATATACAACGCATTGATTATAAAAGACTAAGAAATATTTTACGTATAGAGCAAAGCATATGTCAAAAATATTTTCTGTGTATGTACAATCCAAAAATAAATTTTCAAACCAAAAATTGATTTTTTTTTCTTTTTTATTTTCAAAAGTGATGACCGAAATTTTAATTACTTTCAACCCTCTTATAATTTAAAAACGTTAAAGAAAATGTAGACATAAATCATCTTTTCTGTGTTTTTTCTTTTAAATTGTTTTTGTTTTTCTTCTCTTTCCATTGAAAGAAATATCGAAGAAATGAAGTTTCTAATTTGATTTTCAGAACAATAACAATAAATTCAATTAATTTACAATCAGTATTTAATTTGTGGTTAATTGATATTTTAATTTACAGTTTGACAACTGTTATTACAAAATAAAACCAATAAAAAATAGTTACATATATGTACATACATACATCCATATGTAGGTATATTTAGCGTCATATAAGTCTATTATATACAATCGGTCGTATAAAACACACATGTATGTACATATGTATTTGTAAGCAAAAAGCTATATTGTATTAATTGTTACTTCCTCTTTTTATCCGAAATGAAAAAGAAAATAAAAAAAAAAATTTAAGTAGTCTCAATTCTGTCTGATTGTCAACTTTTATTCATTTGTTAGTAACATTTCTTTATCATACACCTGTTGTATCTTCTTTAAACAAATTTTAATCAATGTGTCACCTGATCAAAACAATAAATACCTAAAGGTTACAACATCGTTATCTTGTTTGATTGATTTAATCGATATTTGTCTTCTACTGTCTTTCATTTCGATGGTAATATCGATTTATGTAAGTATGCACATACATATATATTGTACAACACAGCATAGCTTATGTATACGTGCATGTGTATGCAAGAAATTGTTTTGTTATTCTGTCCTCATCCACCCACTTATCATTTTGTTATTTTCGTTATCATGAAACCTATTGTAATTTTATTATTTATGAAGTAAATCAAGCACAAACAGAATTCTAAATTGATGTACGTACAATATGTATTGATAAGTACGTAATCGAAACCACAAAACATTTTATTTATTTATAAAAATTTTGCTATTTTAAAGCATTAGTATACTTACATATCTATGAATTTGTTTTTGTTTTATGTTAAATGTAAGATTAATAATTTAATATAAAAAATATTTTGCTTTTCATTTTGTGCACTAGAATATCAATCTAGGGTATAAAGAAGGAACACAATAAGGTAAAACTATACACACCGAAGTTATATTACGTGTACATTCAATTTTCTATAAAACGGCATTTTTTTCTTCGATGGCGTACAACTAATTTTTAAGGCATAAAAAGAAAAACCTGAAACATTATATACATTATCTGCACATAACATGTGAACTGGGAAATTTTTCTATTCTGTTCAATATTATTTATTTTACAATTTTTCCACTTGAATGTTTCATATATGCATATAAGTTTCCAAGTACATATATATGTATGTATGTGTGTACAGAAATAAATACTTTACGTCAAATTATATTACAATTTATGGACATATTTCTAGCATTATCGTGTACTGTAGACAAATTGGTATCAAGTTGAAATAATTCAGTTTTCAAATGAATTAAAAGCAGGAACTACAAACATGTAAAAGAAAAACTTGTATTTTCTAATAATCGTCCTTTTCATTTCCCTTCTTTCTGTTAAATACATCATGTATGTACATGTGACAATAAAACACAAAAATATAAGTGCATGTGATGTGTTTATTTCAATCGATTGTTATTTTTATTCTACACATTCATGATTAACTATGCACTAACGTTGCAATAATGTTACAAGCTTACAACTAGTATTTCTATAAAATAAATTGAAAGTCAATATAATGACAAAGAAAAATTGTGAAAGAAAAATACTAAGAAGCATAAAAATTGCTAGTTTTCATTAATAACCAATAACTTACAGTAATACGTGTTACATGTTCAGTTATATATTGAGTATTTTCAACAAAGATTTGAAACGTTAGTTGGAAATTACGTTTAATCCTATACATAATAGATGTATGCATAAGATCTAAGGTAAAAGAAAAAATTTGACTATTTAGTTAAGACCCAAAATAGGGTTAATTTTCAAGATTGAACTTAATAACCTAACGATTTTCCATTGTTTACATATCAGTTTCATATTACATATGTATGTACATATACGAGTATATGTGTCTAAAATATCTCTCAAAAATTTACATAAATTCATAGAAAATTAGAATTTGATTGAATCTGGCTTTGATTTTTATCTCGGGAAAATCTCAATAAATGTACACCTAATATTTCATAATTTTTGTATTCATATTTTTAAGGGTATTCAAAACTGTTCTGCATGCATGAACTTTTGTTTTTCTTCTACTTCTTATTTTTGTTTTACTTCGTAATTCATCTTTAAATTGGGAGTCTCTCATCTAGGAGTACATTATTATTATCGTAAGAATGTAAATATCCTAAAGGTATAAATAAATACCTACATTACAACATTACATAATAATAAAAATATTTATATGTACGGTCTCCTTTCTCAACAGGTGTTCATTCATATAAGTATGTCTATGCATAATTTTCTTTTCTCAGCATGGATTAAATTTCTACATTTATTTGTACAAATATAAAAATGCATTATGAGTTGCTTCCTTTTTATCTATAGTTTATCAATTTTTTTCTATATATATTATATACTTATACTTATATGTATGTATGTATTTATATGTGGTAACAAACACAATGGTACATAGATATGTATGCTACACATCATTTTTTGTTTGTTTTTAATGTAATATCATCTTCTTGGGAATCGATGTAATATCAGTTTCTTTATCTGTTATTTGAAATCATTGAATTGTCATCATTATTGTTATTGTCATAAGAAAGAAAATAAAAAAAATTGAATAAAACATATAAAAAAATTGTGAATTGAGAATCAGTTTTTTTAAGGAATATTTTTCATTGACCTACCACAATATTTTACAAGTTTATCCTTAGACTTTTCAGCTACAAATACATATACATACTATGTACATATAACTTTTTTTTTCATATCTAAAAAAAACTAGAATGTTTAAACAGGGCAAAAGTTTTTAAATATATTTTCAAATTGTATATAATTTCAAAACCTAAAGTTGTTCACGTCATGCATTTATTCATTATATTATACGGATACATGTACATATATCTCGATATTTTTTAAAGATGTCGTGTGTGATCATTTCTTTTACATACAAAAAGTTTGTACACGATTGTATTCATTTCACATAATATACAGAACTGTTTAAATTGTTTAAACAATATTATTGTATATTCTTCACCACCTTCAACATTCAACTATTCTTTCTCATATGGACAATTTTTTTTTCTTCCTTAAAACATCTTTTGTTTAACTTCTTATCGTCTATTTATGAATAATACAAAACCTTATTGAACTTTTATTTTTAATATTATATCGAATTCTATGATGACATTTTTTTTCTTTTCTTTATTGATTCTTTAACAAAACATTTCGTTTATTATTGTACTCAAATACTTTTATAATTTTTTTTTACAGTACTGTTATATGTAGTTTTCACCCTTAGGCCAACATACAATGTAGGATACACAGTCACAGTATATCAAAAGCATTAAAATTATCAACTAAGAAATTGCAAGAAATTTTTGTTATAAATGATATCTTTATTTCAGTATAGATCAGACTAAACGAGTTTTTTTTGGTTTTTGAGTTGCAAAATTACAAGTATATGTATATATATATTTTTTGAATAAATAAATAAAATTGCAATAGTAAATTTTCTTTCAAAATTCAAATTTTATCTTTGTTTACTAGATAACAGAAATAATGTCTCAGACATAAAAACTTTTTGTTTATACAGCCTGCAAGTCTTTTTTTTTATTACAAAACCATTCTGAATTTTATTATTTTTATTGGAACACATATGAGGTGTTAATTAATTATAATAAAACAATTTCATTTTATACACAAATTTCTACTACATATGTCATATACATATTACAGTCCAACTCTGTACTCGCATATCTACATACATTCATAAGTATGTACACAAAGTTGAAAACAACAGATCGGTTTTATGATATCATAATAAAAGAATGAAATGTTTATTTTATATTGATGAAAACAAAATTTTATTTTGCAAATTATATACACAAACACGTTCACATTTGTGTGTATATACACTGTATATACCTATAATGATATGTGGCAAAAATATAATTGACATTACAGTGGATACTAGGTTTAATGTTTATTTATATTTCACATAATGTATTTCCTAGTTTAAATGGTGCAATTTTATGTACCTACTAATATATATGACCTTTTTCTTTTTTAAACAATGTTTGTATAAATAAATCACCAATAATAATGATCTCGTTCTCATTTTATGGGAAATTTTGTTATTACACACATCATACATATATAAATAAACAAACAAAAATTCTCATAAAAGTTAAACCGCTATTCTTTTAAATTTTATTGATATAATAATAAAAATAAAAAAAGTAAAAAATTTTTTTTGGGTTAACGATAATATAAAAGAACGATATTCCAACAATATATTTTGGTTCATTACGGTTACAAAATGTTAAAAAAAGGAGATTTCTGGTCTATTATCTATATATGATAAGGAACATATAAATAAAGTAAAAATCAATGTAAATGACTACGATGTAAAGATGTAGACACGAGATAAGGTACCTATGTACCCGATTACGACAGGTAAGTAGGTAAATATTAATCGAAATGTGAAAAAGTGATGAGGTTCATAACTCATTTCATAACACAGAGTTTTTTGGACACATGAAAAATAAATAAATAGATCACAATCGATTGGATATCAAATTTACGTGAGAAGATTGAAAGGAATATGAAATACATTTTTCTGGTTTTTATAAATTGATTGTTATAATTTACTGATGACTGTGCAAGTGTATCTTTTCTATAGATAAAAAACAAAAAAAAAACTTAATTGGAGGTCGACAATCAAAAACACCTACATACAATTCGTACATTCAAACCAAAATTTATTTTGCATTATACATAATAAGGATAATTACGTAATTATATCACATCCTCCAGAATATTTAATGAACGTTGAACACGGTGATTTTTCATCAATTCACTAAAATTTTTAGGTATTCACCTGTTTATTCGAGATATTTTTTCTATTCTTTGTACCAATTTAATAGAGTCAATGTGCTCATTATCCATACATTAGAGCAATAATAATTTGAATTTGATTATTCATAAAAATTGAGTTTGAAAGCCAATTCTCATTACCTTTTTTTCCTGGTCTCTTTTATATGTTGCCTTTTTTTCATTTAACTTTTGTGCAGTTCGATGTAATTCTCCAAAAGAAAAAAAAAATCAATAAGATTTATTATTCCATTACATGTAATTACACATTATCACGATTGCAATTAATTTTCTAAAATGACATCACTTTACACATAAAAAAATAAATTGATACCTAAATACAATTTTAAATGAACATTTTAAAGAACATTTCAAGACATAGAAGAACGAAAAACAATGTTCAATCGTTCAACGACAAAACATTATACAATATAACACGTGTTCGATTAATAACTATAAAATTGTTGTCGTATGATTAAAGAAGTATGTGTAATGCTTTTTTTTTTTTATTAGAAAATAAAATTTTTTTTGTTATTTAACAATTTACTAATCACTTAAATTTAACATTTAATAACTTCATTAAGAATTTCCTTTACTTGAAGAATGTGTATAAGATCGTTAGAACATTTTTAATAAAACCACACTAATTACAGTATCAAAATTAAAAAATTAAATAAAAATAAAAATAAAAAATTATTTCGTTATAAACAATATTTAACGCTTGATAAAATTTCGTTTTGTGATTGAGAGAAAGATATTTATATTTTCGTTTTATTAAAAAAAAAAAATGTATTGAAAAAGAATTTTAAAAAATTAACAAAAATATCTATAACTATACGCAATTCAACAGTTGGTTGAAAAGATACTGATCATCGAATTTCATGATCGAATCCGAAAAGCATGAATAAATAAAAGGAACGGATGACTTTAAGAAGTAAGCACTACACTAAGCACCAATAAAAATATCTTGACTTCAACTTAACTTGATAAGTTGAAGTTCAGCTTAAAAAATTTTACTACTTTATTTGATTCAAGATTTATTTGTTTATATGTATATGGTCGAAACTTAGAATTTACAATTCAGCTAAGAGATTTCAAAAAGACTAGGAAAATTTAGATGTAAAACAGTAAAATATGTTCGAAACTTTTTTAAATCTGATAAATTCAAGCTGGTTTAAGTAATGAACGATAATATTGCTTTTATTAATTCTACATGTATAGGTACGTTTGTAAATTTGGTCATCTAGTAAGATTAATTTTACCAATCGATCATTGACATTCTGTTAAGGACGTTCAACTAGTTGACAAATTAAAAAGATTTTTTTTTGCGGGATAATCTTGTTTATTTCAGTTTTACTTAGATAGAAAGACAATAAAAAGAAAAAATTGTATTTATGCACTTTATATACTTATGTATGTATGGATGTATGTAATATTAACTAGGTGAAAATTTAATATATACATATGTACATACATACATACATACGTATACGTATATATAAAGGTACCCCAGATAACAGTTAAAGCCTGTCATGGTGTTTCATTTAAACATTATACTTATACTTATTATTAGTTCAGTGGGTAACTTAAGTAAAATTTTGGTCAACATGAAATTTCAACTTCTTCACAAATATTGTATGTACGTTTATAATGATTTAGCATTTTATGTAAAAGATTCAAAAAACAAATCAAGGTAACCAATTAAATTTGACACAGAAGTTGTATAAAAATAATGTACATGTGTATGCAATGAGTGTGATGTAACATATTTTTGCTTATTCAGGTTGATTAATTTAAAAGATGCATATGAAAGTTACAAAACTGCTGGGTATATATACTTAAATATATACATACATATGTATCTCTATATCTTTGTAGACATATACAATATTTTCTTTTCATAAAAGAAACCAAAACTTTTAGTTAACAAGACATTAACCTAAAAAAAAAGTGTTCTAATTTTGAACAAGGAATTTGCCCTTTAAATAAAAATTTTATTCATGCTTCATGGTTTTTTCTGGTTTATTGATTAAATTCTCTCTTAAATCTTTTATACAAGCATTAAACTCATGTACATACATATAAGTATATGTATCTACACACTTACAGTTTGCTTTTACTGTGTTACTTCCTTTAAATAAAATTTATTTATTTTTCAGATTTATCACATTACATATTTTCCTGGTGATCATACTGATCTTTATTGTTTTTAGCCATAGTACATGATATTATGCGTTATTTTTGTCGTTTCGTAAATATATATTTATATTTATGCTTGTATATATTTTAGACACGCTTTTGTCTTTATGCATATTTATGCCACGATATGTACTTTAATCAACAAATGATCACTTTTGAAAGATTAAAATAAAGAATTATTTATTTTACAAAAATGTGAATTGTTCCAAAATTCCGAAACAACGACATATGTATGTATGTATGTACAAGAAAAAAACACAAACATAAAAAAAGTTGGTTTTCATCTTTGAAATCATTATAATTTTATTTTTCTTACTGATAACTTGATTTTTTTTCTTCATTAAAACGTAATCTTTTAAAATATGACTTTTTGAAAAAAACACATACATACATATATGTATGTACATATATGTACATACACTCTACGACAACTGGGTAATCTCATCTACAATTTTTTTGGTTTTTCACGAATGTTGTTTGTTTACTTGAAAATTTTTAATATCTGTCTGAAATTTCTGATATTGTAGAAAGAAAAATCCTATTGATGACCACGAAATTAAAATAATCTTGTGTCAGTAAATGTTGAGAATTCTGTAGATTATAATGGAAAAATGTAAAAAGTAGATAAATTATTTTCTTTAAAGAAACATAAAAGTAAAAGTTAAGTTAAAAATACGGAAAATTGAAGCGTTTAAAGAAATTAGCCCGGTAAATAAAGATATTGCCTAAAGTCTTAGCAGAAGCCCTCGAATGCTTTCATCAAGGATCATGAAAATTATGCAAAAAGACACAAGGAAGGTGTCAAAACAGCAACAACGAATCACGAAAGGAAGTAAATTTGAGTGAAGCATGAAATTTTTCATTGACGGCTAGGCAAATAAAACGAACATGAGCACTTCAGCATTCTTAAGAACCGTTTATAGAATAATAAAAGGAACTCTACATCTACAACTTCAAAAACTTAATATTGGAAATAGCTGATCAAACAAACATAGCAGCTTCGAATGTTCAAATTACTTGCCATTCTTGGAAAAACAAGAAAGTTATAAATGAAATTATTCAGTTGTCGTGGAGTGTATACATTATGTATGTATGTATGTACCCACCTGAAAGTATAGTAGTAGAAATACGCACGTATTTGCATCCACTATGGTAATATACTAAAACGGATTATACCTTAATGTAATAAAATGTGATGATTAGTGAATAATGATGTCAAAGATTACAGATAAAACAAATGGTAGTCGAATTCAATATGTACATTTAAACAACCCAAAAGTTCGTAGTTCATTTAAAATTGAAGGTAATAAAATCATCGTGAAAATATTACATTATTGATGGTTGAGCTACATATAACAATGAACATATGATAGTGGTATGTAATAATGTACATACACATGGTCATGTAATAATGTACATACATATGGTCATGCAATCTCGTACATATATTTATGCTTTTATTGTGAGACACCCTATTAATAAACAATATTGTGTGAAAAAAACAATAATCACGACAAAAAGTTATGTAAACCAATTTGAAGGAATTGCATGAACACATATGTACTTATGTATATATAGGCACGTTTGTACACAATTTCTTTGTGCAAGATTTGATATCTTAAAACATTTTTTTAAAAATAGAAATTCTAATAAACTGAATTCCCAAACAAAATACAATTCGTATCTACATAACAAATTATATTCGATGGGAAAAATCGTACTTTTCTTCATATAACAAATACATATGTACATATTGTACACAATTCATTACGTGTGTACACATACATACACGCACAGAACATACAAACATGGATTATTCTAAAAAAAAAAATTGTGATGGAAACTGGTGTTGGATAAATATATGTATAAATAAAAATTTCATTATTTATGTTTCTATAAAAAAAGAGATAAATTATAGGAAAAACCGTTCTACTTTCCTGATTTAAAATGCTCTTTTATTTTTAAACAAACAAATAAACATTATGGAGATATCACATTTTTAACAGATGAATTTAATCAGTTGTTATACGAATATTTGAATAAAATTGTTTAAGGAAAAACAGCTGTTGTATATTAAAATATAAATCAAATGCACTTTATGAACAATTTATGTATGTGTAATTGATTTTAAAAATCAGTACCAGTATAATTAATTTAAATTATGTTCATATTGCAGCATAATATATATATATGTACGTATACGTATATGTACACACTTTAAAGCATAAATTAAAAAGATTTTTTATTTAATTCTTGTGTGGATGACCTGATTTTCTACTATTCCTGCATGAAATAGTAAATAATAAATTTTAATGCTATCCCAATATTAGTACAATGTACTATAAATTTAAATATGCATTATACAAGTTTATTATTCGATTTAATATGCCAATTTAAACTACATTACAGATATAGAGTTCATCCATTTAAACAAATAATTCACTCAACTACAGTAAAAATAGGATAACTTAAATCAACTTCAGATAAAATAATGATCAGTCAGAAAAAGTTAGTTGATTCCATTTCAATCGTATATGTAATCGATTCTAAATCATGGAAAATTTATGCAGATGTGTACATACATACTTATATATGAATAGGTATTAATTTATTGTGTATCTACTGTGATATTAGAATGAAAAAATTATTAGAATTTTATTTTTCTTTCTTAGAATCGAAAGAATATATTCTGAAAGAATTGAGAATTCTTCATTTTCCAAATGGGTCTTGTGATATTTATTAATAGATATTTGATTTTCTTTTAAAGCACACAATGTACAAGCATACTAATTATGATTGATTTCAATTGTAAGACCATATTCTGGTTATATACTGTTTATAATCGATGTAATATGCACGTACATATGTAAAGCAAAAATATATTGTAATTTTATGAAAATAAAATATGTGTGTTTGTGTGTGTGCATTATGACATATAGTATTCTAATTTAATGTGACCCAATATAATGTTTACATAAATATTTACAAAAAATTATTTTTGGCTTTAAGCATTTATATACTTACATGTATAAAAGACGTAAATGTATGTACAATATGTTATTAGTATAGTCCAGCAATTTCGACAGTCGACCAAATATCTTAGACAAATCTTAGAAATCAGGGCAAAATTATAATTACTTTGTACAAGAATATGGTGTGTGTACACTTTGTTTAGAAAATTATATGTTTGAATATGTACATACATACATACATACATACATACATATGTAAGTAGCATGTAAACGTAAGATTTAATAATAAAATTAAACACTTTAATACAAATTACATTGTAACTTGAAAACAGTATTGTAAATTACTTAAATTGTTAATTTAATTTTAAATGAAAATAAACATTGTTACACTTTTCCTACTGTGAGCATGTGCGGAATGCCGCTAAATTCGGCTAAATTGGTAAATTCATTGTTTTTGTATGAAATATAAGTGTAATGTATGGTTTTTTGTCTGTAATTTTATTTTTACATATTTTTTGTAATTTTTTGAAAATAATTTCTCGGATTTTTAACAACTATTAAAAAAATTAGAATTTTTGAAAATGTATAAAAAAAGTGAAAATGAAACTGTTAACAATTTAGCCATCCCGCACAGCAAAGTGTTGCTAAATACTAAATTGAAGTTTTATTGGAAGTAATTTAGCCACTTGAAATTTAGCCGATTTTTCTAATGATTTCGCACACGTTCTGTATATGCATATGTAACTTAATATGTATATGTACATATGTATGTACATACATATGCGCTTACAAATTACATAAGACAAAGATATAGAGGAAAATGCTTACAATTTTCGTAATTTCAGTTAGATGATATTTCATTGACATTTTTCTTTCATCTTCTGCTTTATAATTAAGGAAACATTTAAAAAATAAAATATAAAAAAATTCTATTTAAAATTTACAAAAATTTGGACTTTGAATGGAAAAAATTGAGGGAAATTTGAAAATTTTAATGTTTGTAGACAATGATAAAATAAATACTACAACATAAGATTGAATAAATTTAGAAAAATTTTATAATAATGAAAAAACAATAATTTTATTTTGAAATTATGACTCATTCGTTTATTTATGATGCATTATATTTTGTTCTATATATAATGGGTTATTTCCTTTAATTTTATTTAATTTCAAATAAATTAGTAACGCGTTTTAAGTGTAAATTTTAATTGCAATATATTCTGTACACAAATATTGTGATGAGCTGATGACGAGGTCAATCATATAATGATAATGATACATAAACACATGACACCTACATTACAAATGTGATCGCCTCCACTTTTTTGTGTTCTTAAAATAAAGTTATGTACATAGGTATAAGTATTTCCGATTTTTTTATAAGATATATACCTATTTATTTATGTACCAACTCGTACATATTTTCGCATGTTAACAATCATTTAATTTATAATTTTTTGCATATGCGTGTGTGTGTATAATTCTTCTTTAAGCTAGTTCTTTTTTCTTGATGTTTTCTGTAATACACATATTTATACTCCATATACTAATTCGATGCAGTTAAGGTCTTATCGGAGTATATCTGTCCTTTTTCTTTTCTCGTATTTTCTAGTTTCTACTAAGATCATCTCACGAGTAGTGTTACCACAATCTGTAAAGTTATGGTATAATACGATATTTTAATGATATGATATTTTTAATATCAATATACAGCGACGTAAAGTGGTACTACTGTATGTCATTTCCTTTATTGTCTGTATGTCATTTCCCTAAGACCTTAAATGCATCGAATAAGTTTATGAAGTATAGATGTATGCAATTTGTACAATATATTTTTACATTGATGATGATAATAATAATAATTAAAATTAAAATTTTTAATGAATCCGTTAATTGTCATTACTCATGGATTCAGGATTCTTTATAAATTATGACTTTTCAGTAAGTAGACAAGTCAAAGTAAAATATTTTTATATTTTTAAATGATTTCATTTTACGTTCTCATTTTTGCCATTCTTGTATAACATTGCATGTGAAATAAATATTATCAGAAGCATTAAAAAAAGAAACTGCATTACAACTATTTATTAACATATTTGTATACAGCACGAATTTTTCTATATATGCAAAATTATTGTATTATAAAATGAAATGTGTAGGTGTTGGAAAAATTATTCTCTCTTATTTCTTATTTTGGTATAAAAGAAGGTTGTGCAACTGAGAGAATTATAATTTATTTGTTGTTTTTTTTTTTTTAATAAAAAGGAAAAAAATATTACTTCTTATTTGTTTATTTTTTAAACCATTTTTAAAGTTGCAGACTCATAAATTTAATGTATCATAAATGTAAAAGACCACACCGTGTACTGTTGTTTTATTTATTGTATTAAATAATAGTCGGTAGAATAAAAGGTACATATTTAGTTTTTCGTTTTTTTTGTTTATAGAAAAAGAAGAAAATTAATAAAAAAATGAAATATAAATAAATTTCTGTTATCCTAGTAGAATCATAGTAGTAGCACATAGTACCCAGGTGTAATTCTTTTCTATATACATACATATACGTATATGACGCTGACGGTCACTAAAAAGGGAAACATTTTTTGAAAATTCGCGATGTCGTGTACAGAGCATAGATTGGACACTAGCGATGTATTTTAATGAAGTTTGATTTGTGTATTGTGATTAATGATGCCAATTTCTCTAAAGTTTTTTCATTGGATTTCATTTTTTTTTATTTTAATTCCATTTTTTCCAATTTTTCAGAAATGTATAATTTTCAATTTTTCAAATATTTTAGTTAAAAAAAATTCAATTTATTACAAACTTGTTAAATAAAAATCTAATGTATGTATGTACTTATGTACATATGACAAAATTAATACATGTAGGTAAATCGTTAAAAACTATTCAAACTATTCATTCATTTGCATGTTAATCTATTAAATTTTACATTACATTATTTCATTTGTCCAATCTGAATTTCAAGTTTTCAAATTTTGATTACAAATTTTTCAAAAAGGTCTATATACCTATATATGTATGTACCTATGTAAGTATGTATCAGAAATTTTTTTTGTTTTGATTGGTTACCCTGATAGCATTTTCTTAATACTTTTTTTTTGGTTTTTCTTACTAAAAATCCTTTCGTGTATTATAAATTTATATGCTCATAAAGATATATAGTATGCACGTTGAAAAATGAAAAGGAGACGAATTTAGACTGTACGATTTAGAAATTGTAATACAAACTTATTCAAAAGTTTTTATAAAAAAGTAAAAAATATATATAAAACTGTGTTTTTTTTTTATGCGGTTGATGTAAATCTACATTATTTTAAATGTAATGTTGTCTCAGATGTTTTGCTACTATTTACTGAGCACTTTTGTTATTTAACTTTAGTTGTTTTATTTTTATTATTGATTTTACTATATTGTCTCTTCTGTTATAATGGCAATGGAAATTAATTTTGCATTCAACTTACTATGATTACTAGTAAAGTAATCGAATTGTTACGGAACATTGAAGCATGAATTGGTTTTTTATTTATCAATTGTAAATATATCTAAGTACATAGGTATGTACATATGTATAATTTTGCCTGAAGGTCGTTATCGTTATATATAGGTTTTATATGGTTTTATGCATTTTCATACAACGTGAAAATCGTTTTTTCATTTTAGCTTTTCTTTTTCTTTTTATTTATCGCTCTTTTATATTTTCTTTATATACGTATGCGAGTGTTTATTTAATTGTTTTTCTTATTTGATGTAAAGTCGAATACTTCAGTTTTTAAATGTGGTATATATAATATACTGTGGTAATTATAATTGTAAGTAATTATTTTACTACAAAATTGTTTTATTATTTTGTTACTAAATAACTCTTTGTGTATGGCGTGCTTTTACATACATATACATACATATATGATATATGTATACGAGTATTTTATATATGTAGTTCCTAATATTATAATGTTTATAGTTTAAATTAGAAAAAGAAATGAGTAAGCATCTATCACTATTTTTAAAAATGTAAGTCATTAAAAAAAATTGAAATTTAATTGAATTCATGTAATGTAAGGTTAAATTACTTCATGTATAGATATGTATCAAACATAAATTCATCAGCATATCACACACGTGACTGTGTACATTTTATTTTGGTCTATTGTATATTTAAAAGTTAATACTGACATACATGCATGAATAAGTATAACACGCTCCAGTTAATCATAATTACATTTAAATAAGGCATTTCATAAAATCTAATTTTTAAATCTTATTAAAGTATAAGAAATTTTATTATGATGACAAAAAGAAAATGCAAATGACTCTCGCTTTTCTCAATTTTTTTTAGATTTTGCTTTATCTATACGAACATACATATATATGTATGTATGTATACATATGTTTGCAAATTTTTAATGACAACATAAAAATGCATCGTTTAATTAATAACTCGGTTATCATTTGGCCTGGAAGAACTTATACACTGTACTCGACCTAGTTTGCAAATGTGTACATACAAATATCCCTTTGTCAATTTTTTTTTTACTTTCACTCGTGATAATATTTATAAGCATATAAGTGTTTATTGCTTAAATGCATATTGAAGAATATAACTTAAGAATATATTTTTATAGAGGATAATGTCTTTTTAATTTCTTAACATCAAAAGATCTCATCAGATTATCTCATCTGAGTTAAAAATTTTATCAATGAAAGGAGGTACTATTTTTAATCTTTATGAATAAAACTCAAGATAAATGAAATATATGGAATTATGTATGTACATAAATGCTCGTATATTGAAGATTATTCAAAGGAAAAATAAAACGTTTACGTAATTATTCAAAAAAAAAATCGCTTTGTTATAAAATCTCTTAAAAAATATTATTCTTGAAACGATATTGCAATATTCATTAAATTCTTTAACGCAAAGCGATGCTAAATGAATATAAACAATTGAAAAAAATGTTGAAAAAATATCGAATACAGAAAAAACTTTACTTTTAAATTATTGAAAGTGTGTATTTAATTCATTTAATGCATGTTTTATTCATTTAACCAAATAACACCGATTAATTCATATGTAGATAATAGATATACTATACAGAACCTACCATAAACATTTTTACATATTGATATGTTTTATTTTTCTTTTCTAATTAATTTTATTCTATTTGATGTTTACACTACTAACATTAGTTGACAAGAAAGTTTATTGACGTACAAATGTATATACATACATACAAAGAAATTGAAAACAATTTGAATTTGCATGGTTAAAATTTGTAGCTAATTGATTTGATGCATTTGATGATGTTGTCATCTATAAGCTTTTATTTGAAATTTAAAACTCTTTATTTTTTAAAAACGAAGATAACATGTTATAATAACGTCGGAGAACAAAAATCTTATTAAAAACTTATCAAAATTAAATTGATCAATTTCTTGTAATACAAAACTAGATTAGTAAATCAATTCAAGTAAATTTTTAAGTAAACTTTTTGTTCACAGTAGTTTTTGTTCATTTTTGTGCATTTTTTTTATTTTATAATGCATTTTATTAAAAAAATGAATATAGAAATAAAAACACATTTAGGGTTTCCTTAAGGACATTTTGAATTAAAGACATTTCTAAACATGACAAGATTAATATTTAACATGAATCAATCGATTTTGTGTTACTTTATTTAAAAACATGTATTAAAAAATTTGATGAGACATCAGAAAAGCGTCGAAACCTAATTGTGTTTCTTCCACCTTTATTTTCACAATAAAAGCGAGCAATCAATAAAATTCATTATGCTTATTTTAAAAAAATGATAAGATGGTCGTAATGATAAGATAGGCGTTATGATAAGACAGACTATTTTCTGTTGCAACTGCAAATGAGACTTAGATTTTAATTTAAAGTTTAGAATAAGCAATTTCATGATTTTTTTATTTGCTTAAATTTACTGTATACACAATACACATACATATATTCATCATCTTTGCTTATTAAACCGATTTATCTATGTACATATTATGTGTCTGTATAATTGTCACAATGAAAATTATTATTATTGTTATTCAGTTACAATGTATTTAGGTATACATATTCGATATGTGAAAATAGTAAAGTGTGTATGTTTGTATGTTACGTATTGTATCGTATAGTGTTGTACATACTTATATATTTATATAGGTACGTATACGTACATGTATATGTAATTTGAATAAATTTACGTGGGTACAACCGTTAGAACTATTACATAATGTACATTAAATAATGAGTAAAATTAAAATATTCAAATGTATTTGAATGATAGAAAGTCTAAAATATCATAGTGAATATAAAATATAATTAATATTATTAGGTGTGGATTAGATATGAATAAGATATAAAAAATTTTTATTACGATTATAATACGTATAATCGTTGAATGTAAAATTATATTGAGTATAATTTCTAATGGAATATAAATAATACATAGGTACTCTATGCTCTATACAACTAAGTTCAGAATTTGCATAAAATATTCCTTTTTTAATTACAAAATTGCTTTAATATTGGCTTTGGCTTATAACGTAATTACATGATGTATAAAAAAAATCAAAATATTATAAATTTATATACAAAACAAGTTTTAGATAAATGCACTTACTTATGTTCACTCCCTAATATTATCCATATTTATGAGATAAAATCATTAAAATGTATGATATTAAACAGTTTTTTGAACAACAAGTAAAGTTAATATTATTTAATTTTACTAAAAGGATAAAGAAACTTAAAGAATTATCATGTATTAATTTCAGATTCAAATAAATTCATTATTTTTCCCTTTTAAAGAGGACATAGAAGAAAATCTTGATAAAATAGTATGCGATAGTATTACTGATTACATGTGAATACAAATATCTTGAATAGATATTATAAATGCCAGGATATATTGGATTTGATAATAATTTATGCACAACAAAAACGTAATCATGTGAAAATTAATTTCTGTATACATACAGTGTTTTTAATTCCAATATTCGTTGAAATGATAGAAACTGCTAAAATATAACGAAGAATATTTTAAATTGTAAATAAACTAAATTCAAAACTTACGTAAAGAATCGCATTTTTTACGTACACTGAAGGAAATCTCATTAGTTCCAGATGCATACGTATTTTTGTATACATAAATGGTACAAATACCAAATTTTTCAAGTATCACTTAATAGATATAATTAATAAAATTCATTTTTTAAGTGTTATTATAAAATGAAAAATTTTTTTAACTTTATAGAAATTGATTCGTTTTTTGTATTCTCCAAGTCCAGACATATGTATGTACTTACATATGTATACCTGTGTCTTTTGTCTTTTAGAATTTGGAAATTGTAAGCGAAACAATAAATATTTCGCTCATATTCAGGTTCGTAAAATATTATTGTAGGTATATTGAAATCAATGGCACGTACATATATATATGAATGTATGTACGTACATATATCAGAAGACACAAGGATAATATGCTGTAAACATTACTTGACGATGGTTGTATTTCTTTTTAAGTTAATAATTAACAAGTAAATTAATTTTTTTTCTCAATTTAAATTTTTAAAAAAAATTAATACAAAAATTATTTTTTACTTAACACAATAATAATACAATTTTAATAATACACTTTAATAATACACTTTAATAATACAATTAATATGTCACGTCTCTCTTGTGATTTTTACTTTTAATACATGCATGTATAAAGAAGGTGTAAATCAAGATTTTTACATAAATAAAGCAAAAATTTTCTTTGTTTTTAAATATCGAATTCTATTTTTAAATAAATGCATGTACAAGAGGTTTAAAGTTAAAATAAGTGTGTACTCAACTTATGTACATGCACACGGGTATTTGTAATAGGAACATAATATGTATGTACATATAATGTATATAAGCAAAACAAAGAAAAACATTTCCTCTTCTACATACATTTACAATAGTTTTTCATACTATGAATTTTTGTATATTCGTTATTTGCTTTGTTAGATATAATTATACTGTGTATTGAATTTTCCTTCGTATATTGTGGCATAAAAACTAGACTTTAAGACGTTGTAAATAACTCAACAAAAACTTAAAATATTTTTACTCACTTGCAAAATACATTAAAAAACGATGTATTTTTCTTGATATACTCATGTACATATTTGTGAAAATATATAAATAAACAAAAACAGAGTATTCGAAGTGAAACACAAACCAGAAAAAAGGAAACAAAATATAAAATGTTAAAAAAAAAGAATAAAATGTTTTTGATTCTTATTCACACTTCTTGTAGAAAAATTAATGCATTCACAATGTATGCATGTATGTACATATTACTAAATCAAGCGAAAAGTCCGATTGTGTATAAAATTTTATTCATTCATGAAAATCTATGAAAACATATTAAATGAAAAAATGCAAATAAAATAAATACACGAGTATAATAATTTCTAAGTAGATATTCTCTGAATATACATACACATATAAAGGAAAACAAATTAAAATTACAAGAGAAGAAAAGAAATTCGCGTGAATAAACTCATGCTCGACTTGAAAATTTTTTTTGTGTTTTTATTTTTTTGTTCTCGTTTACCATTTTGAATTTGAATTGTTTTTTGCCATTATGCCCGTTAACTTTACAATTTTGCACGTAATTTTGTTATTAGTATAAGTATTAGTAGTCGCAAAATTTTCATAAAGAAACATTTTTTTTTTTTTGTATTTTTAAAACATGGTCCTTATTCCTTACTACACAATACACATACGTTTATGTATAAATTTTAAATAACAAGTATTACCGTATCGATTTTAATTTTGATTCACTTCATTTCGTCCTGTCTTTTATCAACTTTTATTTTAAAAACAATGATTTGTAATCGAAACGAAAAAGCAAAGACATATGGGGGAGACGACATCCATAACGTTATTGATGGAAAATGTAAAATTGAAAAAGAAATCCTTATTTGATAATAAAGGTTTAGTACTCACCATTTGTTGTTGATTTTTAGGTTTCTTGATTAAATCAGGTACTTTAAATGATGTAACAGCTTCAATAATATCAGCCAATAATAAACCATCACGACAGTCAGCTGATAAATCAGTGACTTTCTTTTTTGATTTAGCTCTTTCCAAATAATAATTTGCCCAGTCGGTATAAATCTACAAAAGATAATAAAAATTAAAAAATAAATGTTTTAATATAAATTTTCGATAGTTGATATGAAAATTTAAAAACAAATTTGATATTTTCGTATTATTGATTATGATTTATGAAACCATAGAGAAAAAAAAAATCAAACAATTCCTGAAAGTGTTAACGAGAATAAAGCATCTACGTCTACGTTATCGCATCCTATTTGATTTAGAATGTACGATTGACGGCTTTTACTCTTCCTAACATAAGACACAAGCAAAAAATATTAAAAACAAAACAAACGGAAGTTCAGTTTAATTATAATTATTATTTTTTTAGATTTTCTTTCTTTAAAATTATAATTTTCAGTTCATCGAACTAAGCTGATAATCATGAACTTAAGTTTAAAATAAATATATAATATCAGTTCGAAGTTCTCCAGTTGCAAAAATAATTTTCTTGTCTGAGATTTATGTGTTTATATTTAAAACTCAGATAAGAAATTTATAGTAATTGCAATTATTGTTGATATTTATAAAAAAAAACAAAATTAAGATTTTATTCTTACATACACATTAGTTTATATTCATGTGTTATATTTTTAAACGAATGCAGTTGAACAGACAGTGGAAGTACAACTTTATGAATACATATTCTTAATGGCAGATGTTTTCGATTTTATTTGCAAAGTGACTTATTTAATAATATTTACTAATATTTTTTAATATTTGATGTACTTTTTAATGAAATTTTAAATTAAAAAAAATTCGAAATTAAAACAAACAAACGTTACAAACATGTTCATATGTATGTATATACGTGTATCCCGAAATATCATAAAAGCTCTTTGTTTCGTTTATGTTTTATGTAGAAAGTATGTTAATCTAATTTATTTCAATGAACGTTAATTAGTTATAAAATACCACCTGTGTAAAATGGGTAAAAGTTTTTAATTATTGTTTATTTCTTTTCTTTCTGTTTTAAAAAAATCTTTGAGTAAAATTTAAAAACAAAGTTTAGATTTTCGTTTATTTTTACGATTATTAAAATTATAATTTTCAATTTAGGACTATGAATATTGCTTGTCATTTTGAATATAATGAAAGTAAAGATGAAAACTTTTTCATTTGATTTCTTTTGTGTTTCTATATTTTACTTATTATTTTATAATTTAAAAATACATGAAGCTAACTCTTATTCACGAAACATTTTCATTCGTGAAAAGTACATTGTATATTAATTAGATAATCCTTTCTACTATACATTCTAAATTCTTTCTAAAACAGTGAAGTAAAATACACACACATATGCATATGTACGTATAAATTCATTTTTAAAACATTTGAACAAAAATTAGCTCACAACATTAATGACAAATATATGTATGTTCGCATTGTATGTATACTTGTGTCTAATTGTATATACACATATGTATATCAGTTATCCTATTTTACCAGAAGCATACCAAAAAAATTAGAATACATACACACAGGCATAGTGAACGGTTACATTAAAAAATGATCAGGTGTGTGAAACTTTCGCTATTTGTTTCAGAATATCATTAAAAGCTTAATTTAGATCCTGTGAAACTGTTCAAATATCCTTGTTACACGTATACCATAAATTGGTGATACCGTAAATTAACCATTCTTATCTTTGGCAGTACGTTGAATCTAAAAATTTCATAATTAAAATATTATTATTTTTTACAAAACCAAAGAAAACCTTCTTCTACTTACTTTCTCTTCTCTTCTACCGTTCTATTATTGATAAACGAAATACCTACCTAAGTATAAATTAAGAGTTATTTTTCTGTGAAATTGAAAGGGTGAAAATCTTATTGCATAATTTTCCTTTTGGTTTTGTAAACAGAAACAATATATGTATGTAGTTCTAAACTATACGTACATTTAAGTGCATAAAAACATCAGATTTCACAATTACCCAAAACAATGTGTATAAATAGAATAAAAGTGTTGCAGTATGCAGATGGAATAAAGGTGCCGCATTATTTCTGAGGCCTCATGTCATGAGATATTATTGGCGCCTCTTTTTTTTTTCTAGTATAAAATTATTCTATTTTTACATAATAAAGTGAATGAAACAGGAAACATATACTACACTTTTTATACTAATAATATACATTGTAATATTAAAAATCTTTTGAACAACGCAAATTATGATTATATTAAATATGGCAACAGAGTACACAGTGGGTGTTTTGAACTGCTATATATGTATGTATATTGAGTGTAGGAGGTATTATTGTCTGTCTGTATGTACAACACAATAAAACGCAATAGTGAATAGAGACTTGTTAAATAATAAGCCTTCTTATGTTGTTACGTGCACGGTATGGAAACAAAACCACAGAATCACATGATATAAAAGAATGGCAGATGTAATGTAATGCAGTTCTATTTGCTTTATATGTATGCCACTGACAAACGTACATACCTATATTTTATAAATAGTTCATTTATTGACAGTATTTAGGTATACGTGTGTATATATGGTTAGAAACGATTTTATATGAAAGCCAATGATGATGATGATGGTAATCTGTTTTATCTAGGTCAATTAGAATATGATTGCATGAACAGAACACTGGATTACCAACATAATACAAATTACTAACATAATACAAAATGTTTATTTTTTACTGCAGCTAAATAAAATCCAATGTTATGTATGCATACAAAAAAGGCATCTGCAGCAACAGTCAAACCAAGGCAAATCATTTGTGCAGTACATGGAATGAATAAACTTTGGTTAAACCATTGTATAGTTATTTATCAACAAAAACAAAAAAAAAAAGAAGTAGAAGCCATTTGAAGTCATTTAAAATTGTATCCAGGATAAAATGCACTTATGGTGAGATTGCATTTAGATTCATTAAAAATTAAATAAAACTTGTCTGCTTCAGTGTTTGAAATTATTCTGTTACCTGATAAAATTTAAATACATATAAAATGCTCACAAACCTTGAAAAGTTAGAACAATACAATTAAGGAAAATAACATGTCACTATCATAGCCATAAGTATAATAACATATCTACTTGGATTAATTTAGAAATTTTATTTTATTTATTCATTGTTTTAGGCGTTATCAATTTTTTCTAAAATGTAATATTTTATTTAGAAATATAAAAAGAAATTTATTTTTTTAATATCACTAGAAACTAATAACATATGAATAAATTGTATTAATGAATTAATTTATGAATTTTTTTAAAATTACAAACCTTTGCATATTCATTTCCAAAGTTATTTGCTGATACATTATCATTTGATCCTTGAACACTTACACATTTTCCAAGCATGATTTTATATTTTTCGTGAACTTTTATTTTTTTTTTTTACAACGAAGCTATTATGACTATAACCATTAAAATAAAAATTAATTTATTAAATTCACCACATAACAACTTCATTTTGTACTTTGGAAAATTCACTGTTCAAATATACATACAAATAATTCACTATATTATTTTGCGTACAGTATAGTTTACAATTTTCCAAAATTAACTTCTTTCTTTTATGTAATAAAAGTGAAAAATTTAAGTAAACAATGATGATCTTTATTTCATAAATGTATGCAAATCTATTGCAGCCAAATCATTTCCAGTTCAAAAAATTTTAGGCATGAAATATTTTCACACACATATCACTTTCAATCTTTTCAATATTTAGTCATGCAGAAATATAATTGTACGTATACATGACAAACGATTTTTATCTTTTGTATTTGACATAACAAAATTATTTCATGATTTTGAAACTATTCTTAAAAGAATTTTTATATAAAAAAAGATACAAGAATAAAATGTTATGAAAATGTAGAACATATCAGATACATTCCATATGTACGTGTACAAATTTAACTCAGTTTAACCTGCTCACCGATTTTATGCATTGAGCACAATTTTTTTTATTTTTTATAAAAGGATATATTATTTACATATACATACGTACTATGATTGTCAAACATGAATCATTTGTGTATGTATGTGTACATATGTATATGTGTATGTATACATATATGTATGTATTATGTAGTTAATTTGATTTCAGTTTTTTTTTTGTGTACTTAAGTCCTTTCTATGCCTTTCTATAGAGATTTTCAAATTTTTCGTAGCAATTCCCTTCAATTTTCCACTTTATAAAGTAATAAAAACTATTTTTTTTTAAATAACCTGTCATTTTTTATGGCATTCAATAAGTAAACGTACATATATAAGAAAATATAAAATGTGAAAGTTTACTTGAAAATAGCATGTATAATTCATACTAAAAATTGTCTTTTCTCATTTATATGAAAATTTCAATTTTATCTTCTCCAATAGATTTGATATAAAATGTAACACTTTATTTTCACATATAAATTATGTAGTGGAAAATGTGATGGTATCAAACAACCCATAATTTAAATACCATTCTTCTTTCAAAATAAGACGATGTATATCTTTTTTAAAAATTCAAAATAACATTAATGGTAGAAAATTGAAAAAAGCTGCAATATATAAAAAAGGGTGTAATAAAATGTAATTACCTTTTATAAATTTTAAGCTTAAATAACTATAAAATATGCTGCCGTATACAATTTAACCAATTTATTCAATTTAAATAAATACATACATATAGGGTAAGTGAAAATGAAAAATGAAATTTTCTGATCTAAAATCTAAAGTAAATATAAGTGGATAAATTAAAATTGAGGGAAAAACTTTGTTATGAAAATGATGTTGTTTGAAAAATTGAAACTTTTTTTTTTTAATATTTTGATATTGATGATATGTTTTTTGTATGAGTCGCGATGGAAGAACATCATCTTAAAATCAAGCCAATTATTTATAACAAAAATGAAAAAATATTATTGAGTACATTGTTATTAATATCAGAATTATTGACAAAAATGAAAATGAAATATTTTTTTGTGCTACGTATTGTTATAAAATTTAATTCAAAGTAAAAAATTCGAAATTTTCTTGTTATTTTAAATTTTTTCAAGATACTTTTAAATGTTTGTACGGGAATATGTTGTATCATAAAAGATTTAAAAAAAAGAAAATTGCAACAAAAGACTTTCATTTCATTTACATACTAAAGAAAAGAGAACAAAGATAGAAATATAAGAAGGTTTTAAAACATTTTTGAAATATTGTCAAGTTTTCCAACACACGTTTTCAAATAAAGTAATATAATATCAGGCACAAGAAAACAAGAGTCGTATTTTGAATATTGATTTCCTCGTGCCTGGAAATTCCTTTAATTTTTTTTTAAAATGACGAATAACAATATTTAAAATGAACAGACAAAAGTTTTCTCATTATATTTTTAATTTCTGTTAGCTGAAATTGAAACTTATGTATTTTTTATCTTAATCAATATGTTTTATGTCATAGAAATCATTAATGAATAAAACAACGACTTTCTTTTGACATGTTTGTTTTTCATCAAACAAACTCTCCTTTTTTATAAAATATTTTTTTCAGGAGTGTTTTCCCTTGAAACTGTAACTTATGAATACTGACAAATTTCGTGCTCTACAGTACGAAAAACGAAAATAAATTTTCAGTTTCATTTAACATATGTACATCTGAGTGATATTTATTTTCCAAATTACAAACTTTTGTATTCCGTTTAAATAATTTGAAATGTTTTACTTAAATATGTGTACATGAGTGTACTGTGTACTCGTATGTGCTTGAATATTGATATAAATATTTGGAAAAAAAGAACATTAAATTAAGTCGATAAATCAATCAATTACGCGAAATTTTTTCTCTCTTTATTTTTTTAAATCACTCAACAGTACAAATTATTATAAACTGTGTAATGTTATACACGAGAAAATTTTTCCTGATACCAAAAATATGTTTTCATTTTCATAATAATAATTATGTTCAGTCAGACATAAATGTGACTAATACGTGTATTGCACATACTGCTGCATTAAATGTGTTTTCATCATTACCATCATATCTAATTCATTTTATAATATGATATAAAACATCTTCAGCATTTTATGATACAAAATATTCTATGGATCCATTTTATTCTTTTCGATTCTATAAATTCACATCCGTCATTTATTATTGTTGTTACATACTATGTATGATTTTACAATTTTAGATGCACTAAATAACACCAAAAAAATTGAATTTAATTTATCGTTTTTCTTGCTAATCGAACAGATGTGTAACACACACAGCATCAGCATCCAGCATCAACATCTCTTATTATTACTACATATACTATTCTATTCTGGGTATAAAAAAAAAGAAAAATGCACATACAGTATACAGTACGGTATTATTTGTATATATTTATTACGAGACGCGTGCTACAAATTAACTGAATAAAAATATCAGAAGGAAAATGCAATGAAATATAGCAATAAAGCAACATCTACAAAATAAGGCAATTAAGTAAAAAAAAAAAAAAAATAGGGAAGATATAATTTGATGCAAGCCATTAAGTGCTGACGATATTAATGCCTCGCTTTATCAAAATGTATCTCTCACTTGAATAAAAGAACTAAATTAAACTGTATAGATTATGTATATTAGTATCAGTGTCATAAATAAAATGAAAAAATTAAACACAAATTGATTAAGTCAGCTATCAATAATACAAAATTTGCAAATATTTATTAATGACAAGTACTTTGATAATGTTGAAATTTTCATTATCTTTTAGACAATCCATGATGCAATGAATTTTACAAGGCGTGTTACTCCAAGTCCAATGTAAAGAATAAAAATCTTGAACCTACCAACAGGAGATCACCTTTTTAACCAAGAAAATTGACAGTTACAATACAATTACAAGTACAAAATTGGGTTGTCATAATCATTCATTTTGAACATGTACTTGTGACGCTTATATATAAAAAAATTTAGAAATTTTCTTTTAATGAAAATTTAAATCATCAAAAATAATAATTCATTAAATTATAATATCGATATCATGTTTTAAGACCATTTGCGACATCATATTCCTTATTCGTTAAATATTTTATTTAAAATTTATTCGAAGCAAATTTCACTCTTAGTTGAACCTGACATTTCGCATTTGGATCACTTTATAAAATTCATCACATCACGGATAAATCATATTTCCATAACTATTTAAACATTAAGCTTTGGTCCTATTAAGAAAGGCTTATTCAAAGATATTTTAATATATGTATATAAAACAAAAAATTTTTAACACATTATTTAACACTATTTTATCTTATCCTTTTTTTTTAATTACACTAAGAATAAATTTTATTTTCTTTTAAAATCATTTTTGTTTACCGAATTTTATTTAAAATAAACTATATAGAAGCACTTCATTTTTTCATACAATTCGCGTTAATTTAAACAAACTCAAAAACAATATTAAAAAGTTTAATTAAAAATCTAAAGAGAACATTCATCGAACTTTGCCTTCAGCAGACGAAGATCGTACTGAATTTAAAATTGAAGAAAAGGAAAAATAGAAAAATTTTCATTTTATAAATTACGAGAACAAAGATAAAAATTATCATCGCCCTTAATTTTCCGAATCAATCATCAATGTATGTATGTACATAATATATACATTTTTATTTTATTGGATTTGTGGTGCTATCATTTATGTATACTAAGCACTAACATTTTTCTTACACACAGTGTGCCATACTTACGCATATGCTAAGTCATTGAACGTATTCGTAAATTTATGCTTATAGTTATGCCATGTTATGTTTTGTTTTTCTTCTTGTGTTTTTTATTTTTCTTATTGTTTGATTCATTTTCTAATTTTCCTCCAAAACCTGTGTGTGTATTTTCATGTGCGTTTGAGATATTTATAGTAATTTTTATGCTTATGAAATTTTAAATAATATATTTGATCATACATTCATGAACTACGCCTGAGTGCAGTAGATTTTAAAGTGAAATATGTAGAAGAAAGAGAAGTACAAATCAGATAAAGATCTAAACTGAATCAGTTGAATCTCTTTTTCTTATTATGTTATATTTCTATTTGAAAATTTGTTTGTTTATACAACCCATTGGGTCATACCAATAAAATCTTACTAACACGTTTTTAGTAAAGGCATAATTAGTTTCAGAATATTAAAATCACCTTACCAATAACGACTTTAACCATAGAATCTTAAAATTAAGTAGTTGCTAATTTAAATTTGAGTTTCATGAAAAAGTATTTTTTCGTCTCAAGTTTAAACTTTAAATGCATTGTAACAACTTCATGCCAATCACCATAACGATTGATTTTCACGTCATCGCTATCGATTCGAAGTAAACGAAATTAATTTGATATCGATGACGTAGCACACAATTGTGAAATAAGCTTTCACATTGTCTTTTTGTGTGTATGCAATGAGTATATGAGATAGAAAATATGTATGTAGAAATTAAGAAAAATTATTTATTATACTAAAAATGTTAATAGTATTAGAATTTAATCTCGATTTTAATTTAAGATAATCTTTACTAAGTACTAACTAAAATAATATCAAAATTTGTGTTTACTGTTAGTTAAAGGCCCAATCAAAATTAATTCAAATAAATTATTTATTGAATAAACGCCTATAAACATGCAAATTCGAAATTTTATAAGCAATTAAAATTAAACATTTGAATTTTAAATTTTATCATCCAAGTTTTAATCATTAAACCCACACACACAGCACTAAACCATACTAAATCATTAAAATTTAACTGAAATATCAGTTTTAAAACAGTAGCATGAAAGTACCTCACATTTACGTTACTGTCTACTTATGTATTGCCTTGGAAAATTAATTATTATGTTTTAAAAAGTTTGTTTATGTTTATAAAACAGTACAGAAGCAATCAAAGAAAAATTAAGATTCATGTATACATACCTATAAAATCGATAGAGCAAATATAACTGATTCGGGATAACATTAGCATTCCTGTTATAATATATGTATGTATACGTAGACAAGAAAACTTTTAGATTTTTATTGTTGATATTTAAGGCATGTAGAAAGAATAAGCGATAGAATGCTGAAAAAGGAAATTAGAAAGTCCCAGGAAGACATATATAGATGGAAATTATTGATAATGATGTGAGAATACTGAAAAGAAAAGGTAAGGAATGAAATGGCTGGAGCAGGCCAGATGAGTTATAGTAGAGCCAATGCTAATGATAATGATGATTGTTGACATTTAAGAAAAACTCATAAAAAAATGACAAACAATATCATTTTTCAAATGTGTTATAAGACTAAGAAAAATTGAATAAATACTTATGTATGTCGGCTTAATCGCAATACTGCTGTATATCAAATAATATTAATTGAATAATATGTAGGCAAAGAACGTCCCTTAATCACAATTAATTTTAAAAAGTTTTATCAGAAAACTTTTTTTTGTTGTTTTTGCATGTACTTTTTTTTACATTTTACTTTTAACTCCAAGTGTTGATAGTTAATTCTTAATTCTTTTCATCGTCTTTTATTTTTAGAAGAAGAGGGATGTTATTTTCACAATGTTTTATGTCTTTTATATTTATTTTATTCTTTTTTTTTGTAGAAAATAAAAACGACATTTCTTGAATTTGAAATGAAAATGACTGCAAAAAAGGTTGATAAAAAAAATTCTTCTAACGACAATAAAAATAAACACGAAAAAAATTTATTTGAATAATTTCAGTTTAAACAAACTTTTTTTTTTCATTTGCTTTCAATTTTTTTCTATTACGAAACAAAATTTTCAACTATAAAAAAAAGTTCAAAGTTTATTGTATGAGCTGTGAAGTATAATAATTTTTACATGCGTTTTCTAACGTAATCAAAAAAACTATATTAAAAATTGTTTCCAATACTTAGTATTTGTTTCAGTATTCTTCAATTATATTCCAGTTCCAAGTTTTCTTCCGGTCATTTTAGGTGGAAAATGAAAACTAAAATGATTTAACGCAAAAAAAAAAGTTTTCTTTACTAGTGAATTCTAAGGTTAAGTATTGTGTTACCCTTCTTTTTTTTAAAATTAATTACAATCTGTTATTTACTATACATACATACATATATAATTTAGAATTTTTGTAAAACAATTGGCTCATAATTTTTATTTTTATTTTATTTTCACTTTTTATTACAATTACTGTTTTAAAAGTCGAATTTGCATACAGTTATCGATTCTGCATGAAATATAATCTTTCATTTTTATCTGTTTTATATTCATTCATTTATCTTCTCAAAGTCTTTTGTGAGTATATAATATATAACATTCATCCATCAATTGTTTTTACTCGTGTATCCTTTTAGTAAAAAAGTTAATATCCATAATAAAATACAAAAATTTTCCCATAAATGTTTGAAACAGTGAATAAAATAAAAATTTACTCTTATTTTACATCATATTCATTGAAAGTCTTTTATGTACACATACAAATTTATGTATGTATATGAATTGTGCGTAAATATATGTAAGTACATATATGTGCTTATCACACTCATATATATTTTTGTATATATAACGTATGTTCACATTATATGCATATACTTATATGTAAGTTATGTGAAAATATATTTATTATTATGTGAATATAAAAATGTATACTATAATATTTGTTACATTTAATTTTATAGCTTTAATTTTTTTTAAATTTATTTTAACTAAAAAAAATTATGGATCCTCAGATGAACAAATTTTATTTCAAAGCACACATAAGTTATTTACATTTGTGCACACACATACATACATATGTATAAACATACGTATGCATATATAAATTAAACAGTAAAATTTAATGTATATGGATCCGCAGAAAATTCATATAACATAAAATGTTTCTTTACAAAGTTTATGGGTTTAAATAGAATTTTTGATATACTCTACAATCCACAATTATCATTGCCACAACATTCATTTCACTATTCTCTATAGTGTCCTTATTCTGGATTATATTTTTTGTACACTTCGTCAAGTAAATAATGGAAATAAAACCTATACACTATACACATACATAATATGTATTTGTATGTGTGTGCATATGTAAAAACTGACGCATTGTAAATGTTCAATTATCTCTGTAAATTATCTTTGCACAGAAAAAGAAGAAAGTATTATAGATATAATTTTTGCCTATGGTGTATATTCATTTCAACATCGTTTCATACATATAATAATTTAATTTTTCATAATACATATATATTATTATATACATATATATACATACATACATATATATTTTTCACTTTATCAACCTTTACTATTTTATCTTCTAATGTACGTAAATATTATCCATGACTATATATTTTTTTTAAATTTACATATTATTCATCACATATCTTAGAGTGTTGAAATCGTAATCAGCTATTTTTTTTTTTTGTAAAAGTATACAAAAATAATAGAATTTACCAAAAAATATACCATTGAAAAAATTTTGATCCCATGTATAAGAGTTCTAACATCGACAAGAACTCTAAATGCAGTTCACATCAGTGTTAACTTTATTAAAGAAAAAATTAAATTTGAAAATTTTTTAACATTATGCTTGCGTATTATAAATTGTAGTTGAGTGCGAAAATTAATATTTTTGTCAATATATGTATAAAGCCAATTTTTTTGAAAAATTTATTCAAATGAAACATCTTGTATCATATTTTGTTTCATGAATTTTATTTTAAAATATTATACATAATATTCTAGCAATCTAGAAAAAAAGATATTTTCAATTTTTTTTTTATACGTACATACACAGATATTTGCTTGATAATGTGGCTGGGTGATGACGAAAATGATGATTATTATTACGATGACGATGTGATATTTTACTACATTTTGTACATTGTAAATATAAATGTGTTTAGATATAAAATAATAACATATACGAACATAGTGTGTATGTGCGCACGTACATATAAAATGAATGTAGAAAAAATTTAATATAATAATTTTCCACAAACGAATACAAAATAAACCTTTATCACTTGGCACATCCACGTACATCAGGTTCAAAATTCAATTGATGTATGTACATACAGTGAGCTATTTACTCAGCTTATTTATTCATTCATGAACATTCATATATGTATATACATGTATAATACAAAATATACAAATATGTATACCTAATGCCATATTTATTTACTTCTTACATCATATCCTAAAGCTTATCAAAAAATTTTCCACTTTTGGCCAATTTTCCTATCCGCTAAACAAAAATATGATATGTTTTTATCATTTATTTTTGTTTCCTTCCTTACATACGTATGTATGTACGTTCATACATACCTGCATGAGTGTAATATTTTTGCTTGTTGAAATATTTTCATTTTTATAAGCATTTTAACATTGTATTTTTGTGCTACCGAAGAGCAATTTAAATAATTGACTTCTGTAGAAAAGGCAGAAAATGTACTCCTATTCGTACATACATATATTAAAAGTCATTTTTTTTTTAAATTTATTTTGACACGTAGTATTTATTTACAGCTTTATACGCTTGATTTAAATTAGGTAACTTACTTGATTATTTCTACTTTTAATGGAGTTACATAAATGATGAAATTCTTGAATATGTAGCAAAAAAATAAAAGACATAGAAACTATATCACTACCGCTCACTACAAAAGAATACAAAATCGAATTCAATACAAATACTCGTAGATAAAAAGAAATGTTGGTTATTGGAATAAATTTTGTATGTGATATTGAACAGAATACCATTAGATTTTATTTATTTAAAATGTTTCAATTTTTTAAGTTCAGCATAACAATGTGTACATTTAACAAGTTTTCTAATTAATTAAGCTTATATAAAAATATTAATTTTGATTTGAAATTACTACAGTTTTATCTAATATTTTGGTTTTGTAACCCTTGAGTCATGAAAAATATGGTCTCATAATGTCATGATAAGCATGCACAAATATACGACACATTTTATATAAGAATTCCATTTTTTATCCTTAATATTTAAGACTCTTTAAAACAAGGACCTTTAGTATTTTTTAACTTCATTTAAAATTGAAATCCAGGGTATCCAAAAAATCAAAGTAAAGTTACAAAAAAATTAGAAAAGCAAAAAGCGCTTTTTAATATTATTTTTTATCTTTAAAGTTGCTTTTTTCTACAACAATAAATTCTTATATGTGTGAAATATATTTCCAACAAAAATGTGTATAATGCTGCATGTGTTATATTTAACATTGACATTTTTAAATCTACATATATATACACGCACACTAATAATATACACCATTTACATATGTACTTATATGTACATATGCATTTATGTACACGAAAAAAAGAAAAGCGAAATGGAAAATTTTTAGGGTGAATCTAATCTTTGTCTAAAATAAATACACATGTATGTGTAGTGTATACGTAGATATGCACAATTTAAGAAAAACAAATGTTAAAATAAAAGATTCAACCATGGCAAAGATGATGATGACTATAATAATGAAATTGGAAGGAAAACATACTTGATCTTTTGATATCTAAAATTTCTTCTTTTTTTTAACTTGTATAGACTTATAACATTAACATCAAATAAAAAGCCTTTGTAAATTTTATTCTTATATACACTATACAATATACATATGCATACATAAACTGTATTGCATTTTCAAACAGATTCCTTTTTTTACAATATACCGGCAGAAGACTTACATACAGATTCATATCTGATGAAAATTTAGACTGTTCACATTTTACTTACATATTTTTACACAAAAATAAATTCATGCATATGTTTGAAATAGCAATAAGGACGAATGAACGAACTTAAAGTTGAATCTTTAAATATCAGTCCTTATTTTTATTTTCAGTTTTTTTTTTTTTTTTTTTTTTCATTTTATCAATGTTACTTATTTTTCTGTGAATGTGATCAAATTTTTGTCCAGAAAAGCTAAACGAAGACAAGAAATATTTACTATTTTTTTTATTTTATTTCATTTTGTTTTGTTTTATTTTAATACAATATGTCCTTTTATTTGATTTTATTTTTCACTGTTGCTAGCTTTCTTTACTTATTGGTTGACTGATTTCCGAACGTATTGCAGTAAGAATTTTTATTTGTATTTTATTCCATTTATTTAATTTTATTATCTTTATTTACTTTTATTCTACATGTAATTTAATGAAATTATATGTTTATAACAGAGCATACATATATATATACGTACATACGTTATGTATATGTACATATTTTACAAATAATATAATTTGTCTAATAGAAGTAAATTTAGATTTTTCCGTATGTATATAAGCAGTTTGTCTACACGGATCGACATGGATTTTTCTTATAAATATGTAGACAAAAAAAAAAAAATAAAATAAAAAAAAAAAAAAAAACAGTGAAGAAAATTAAAGCAAAATCGACACAAAAAATGTGAATTTTGTCTTTGAATTTTGTAAAGTACACTACAATAAACATGTTTGAGTATTCAATATTTTTACAAAAATATACTTTTCTCTGTTATCACAAATAATTTGTCATATATCATACTTTACTTATTGGTATCTTTAAAAGTGTAATAAAAGTATTATTTTCTAAACAGAAATAGTCTGAAAAGTTTCAATAGTTCCTTGAAGTTCAATATATTTGAAATTGTTTTTTGCCTCTATTCAATGTATGAAGTATAAAATTTCGAAAACTTTAATATTGTAGTATTATTTGGTATTAATATAAAATAAAGTATCTTTAAAAAAGTTTTGACATATCAGTAAACACCTAAACATATGTATGAATAAGAATAAATAAAATATGTGTACAATATATGTATAGCAATTCAATTTCAAAATAAAATATATAATAGATAATAATTTTAAAGATAATTTGATTATTTTGGATTTTGATTTCTCTCATATTATTCTGTACTATAATTAATATTTGAAATTATGATTTAAAAAAAATATATTTATAATTTATTTATTAAAACATATTGTCATTTAACATTAAGAATTACTTTAATTATAATTATATTTATGCAAATTTGTGATTAAATATTATGCCCAAAATTTTCGTGTTTTTATTTGTTCATTTAATTTCGCTTTTTTTAAATATTCATGTACGTGTTTATATACATAAGTACAATATATGATTTTATGTTTGGCATAAATTGTCAATTCTGATTTATTGAATATTCGATTATTTGTTTATGTTTTATATTATTATGTTCAAAATTTTTCACTGTTTCTAAAATTATTTATTACCGAATTTACCCTGTACAAATAATTAAGACACATTTTAATTTTTACATGTGTCCTTGAATGTACATATGTATATACGTATGTACATATTACTATTTTGCATAATGTTTGATTTAAAATATGCATTTTAATGTAAAAAATATATTCGATATAAACATTTACAAAAATATTAAAAGAATAGAAAATGTATACAACTTTATACGTTTTTGGATGTAGAATATGTCATTAACACTGAACAAAAATGTACATATTACATGAATTCCATCACAAATTCATTTTCATTAATTTTTGCAAATCATGTCTAAAGAACTACACATAGCATTAAAATTCAATGTACTATGACAAATAGGATAATTTATTTAAACCAGCCCTTAATATAACGTTTTTATTTCGTTTAATTTCGTACAGAATTAATTTAAATACATTGTATTTTTCTACAGTGATAAAAAAAGCAAAGTCTAAACAATTTATTTGCTGACTGAAAATATTTTTTTCATTTGCTATAAGAAAGAAACGTTTATAATGAAAACATTAAAAATATAGAATTTTTTGCACTTTTATCCCTTGAACCACAACGAAGTCAAAATTCATTTCACTTGATGATACCTTAATGTATGTATACTCACCTATACATATATATTTTTTTTGTTTAATTTTTTATTTGTGTTTCCTTTTATTACTTCTAAGGACTTTTGTCCTTTTGAAATTAGTCAGTATTACTTTCATAATTAGAATTAAATCTCAAGAGAATTGTAAAATTTTTAGAACTATTATAAAATCACATCTTTGTGTATAAATACTAATTTGTACATAAACAAATTTTTCACACAAAAGAAATAATTTTCTTCTTTATAATATAATTTAATATTATTATTTTTTTTTAATTAATCGAGTTGAATCATGTGACACAAACATACATATACAAATTTTAATTGTAACGTTTTAAAAACTATTAAAAACAAGAATAAAAAATGACATTACTATTACAAAAATAATGTAAGTAAAATTATTAAATAACAAAACACAATATACTCCGTTCATAAAGTTTTTGCAATGAAGATATAATTAAACAGAATATTGCTATGTCTACTATGGCCTAGAATCCCAAATATAACGTTCAAGGAATTTTAAGCCTTGCATTTTGTACAAGAGGTATTTTATTTATTGCCTTGTGTTTTATTTTCTTGTGTTCTTGTATACGTAATTACATATGTATAAATGTTTACAACTGTTCACTAATTTTTATTTTTTTGCTCGTAATTAATGCTTGAGAACTCAACAACTTGATGCTGTAGTAAAAACAAAATGTTTTCTTTTATATACAAAAATTTGAATTTATTTACAGATCACATATGTATCTAAAATTATTACTTATCAGCACGTATCCAGTGTGTATACATAATATGTCGTACGCTATTCTTTAAAAATGTTTTTGTTTCATCTTTTTTACCATTTTATCTAGCAATGAAATTAATCTATCCAGCAAGAGAGTAATAAATTTAAGAAAATATGTACATACATACAATGTAATGTAATATTATTTTCGTATGTTAGGTAAAGGATCATAGGGAATTTATTAGAAGACCGGGATTAAATGTATCATTCATTATATTGAAAATTTCTTTTTGAAAAAAGGAGTAAATATGCATTCATTTACAAATAAAAAAATATTGTACATAAACAAGGTATTTTATGCTTTATACATATGTACATACGTATATATTCATTCGGTCACATACACATATACATATATGAGAAAAATAAATTTACTTGGTGTGTTGTCAGTTTATTTCTACATGTATGTTGTATGTATTTTGTAAACACATTTTATTCAAATAAATAAATTAAATAATTTAGGATAAAAATAATACGTAAAATTGATAAAATGTTTAATACAGAGATCAAAATATTTAACTGAAAATAATCTTGCTTAAAAACAGAAACTACATAGACTTGTCAATCGAAATATTTTTTTTTTTTTTGTTTAAATGAAAATGGGACTTCCCAAAGGGAAGAGGCAAAATGAAATCGTAAAATTTCGAAACCATTTCCTAATAAGACATTTATAAGTATGTATACATATACATATATAGTTTTGCAATTTGTACAGCTGTAAACGACAACGTATGTATGTATGTGTGTATTTTTATCTAAAGTGATAAAAAAGGATTCGCCAAATGATAACTTCATAGAAAATTAAATTTAGTTGGGTTTTTAGTCGGTTTACAGTAAAGTTAACAAAATTTTATGAAATTGGTAGTTTGTAAGAAAAGTTGCATATCGTAGTAGTTTGTTAAATGGTTTCATATACATATGCATTACATATGTATGTAACTATAGATCATAAGAGTATGCCATACACTTGTACTTACATATGTATGTGACACAAATAAAATAAATAAACACATAAAATATTTTGAAATGACTACTGATAACAATATGACCACACTTCGATTTATGAAGATAAGAAAATTTTCTGTACATAAATAAAATTTCCATACATACATACATATACTGTATGTGTATTATATCTAGAACATTATTATTTCAAGTATTTTCATATGTATGGAACATTAAATATTAATTACTTGTGTGTTACATTACATGCATGTAATAGAAATTTCACTTGAAAGTTGTGAATTAACTTTCTTATAGTAAATAATCATGCTACACACATGTTTATGTTCATATGTATGTATGTGTATAATAAAAGGATATGATATGTTTGTTATTAGATTTGGGATTCAAATATTATTGAGGTTTTATAGCGGTTACACTTTGTCAATGGTTCAATAATTTGATAAATTTGTAATCCTTGACAATTCTCATGGATTCAAAAAAATTAAAAAGGAAAAATTTTACATTAAGAATTCCTCGTTAAAATTTTGAAGAAAATTAAATTAAAATTTATTTATGAATATGAAATGACATTTAATTTTCTAATGTAACATTTTGTTTAGATTTCTTTTATCTAATTTCATTATGACGAGCAATATTAATATAATAAAACCTTATTTTTGTAAATATCTCATCCTTTCATTTCTAAATTTTTCTAGTAATCTATTCTAAATGTCATTCGTATACATACATGTACAATAATAACAATATTACAATCAGACTTGAAGGTGACAAATAATTTTATTTCCTGTATTTTGATATTTGCTATGAACCTATTAAATTACATACGAGAATATCACTGCTGTACACAGACATATAATTGCATGATACATAAAAAAATATTATTCAGAATATTATTATTGACAATAAAGGAGTCCCAAAGCAGTAATTTATATTTGTATTATTGTTGCCATTTTATAAATCACGCTATATATCAACCCAGTATTTTAATGCCATGGTATTATATGTACACACATACATATGTACATATGAATAGTTATGTTCATATACGTATTATTATTTTTATTTTTATTAAAAAAACTCACGCGATAAAAATATAACAAGAATATAGTTTTTGCTTTTGTTTCAGCGGCTTTCACCTGTATAAGTTCAATATACTACCTATTTACTATACAATACATGAATAGATTTAGGAATATACACACATATTTCAAGCAACTATATTATGTAACATAAACTCCCATATTAGTTACAAAAAAATAAAGTACAAAAAATTATTGTGGTCAAATAATTGGATTTCCTTATCAATTTACACCGTTTATACATATGACGTGAAGTATGATCGTATGTACAATCAAGTAGAATTGAGCAGGTTTATTAGTATAAAAATGAGAAGAAAAGTAAAAAAAAAAATAAAAATAGAATTTATTGTTGAAATATTGAATTCCACCAGCATGTATTCTGCCTATCTGTAATATTCTGCTGTTATTCATATGCACACATATTAGATTTCTTCCTTATTTCTTACTCTTAAGAGAAATAAAGCACATCACATATACATAGTTTAATATTTCCTTTAATTTAGAAATTAATTCCTTTAATCAACTGTTCACTGAAAAATGTCATTAAAACGTAATGGAATTACATTCGCGTTTATTACAATCATAAATCAAAATATCCCAAAATCCTTATGTATGTTAATTTAGGGTGCAACAAATTCACAAATAACGGCATTTAATGTATGTTACATTCCTTTAAGCATATCCAGCCTTTTCTTAACACGTGCACTACACGCATAGAGTATTCGTTTTTCATTTGAATTAAAATTCTGAAGTCCTTCCAAATAAATAACAATGCAATTTCAAAACAAATACGACTATATACCTACATAAGATATATATATTGTATCTGTTACATAAAACAGGGTGTAATGTGGAAAAAGTGTGTAATATCACATATGGTGTGCCATATACACCCTCATTTTATTTTGACTAAAAATCTCATTCCAAAACTGAAAATATCGTTTTTTTTTTTTAAATTCACTCACTCTAAAATATTCTATATCCCTCTTGGACTTGGAGTAATGCATATAATCGTTAAAGTAAAGTTAGTATATAATCTCATTCCTTTGCAAAATCATTTAAATTACAAAGAATAATAAAAGAAGCAGACTGAAACATTAAGCGTCACTTGTAATCACCTAAAATAGCTTTAGACAAGTATGCAAGCGGCAAAAACTTACACATATACGTACATATGTATGTACGATTACATTGCAACTATGAATGGGGTGATTCTATTACAAAGAATCTGAGTTGTAAAAATACATACGTATTTATATGCATATAAACAAGAGATTTTCACCCTTAACAATAATTTTAATATAAGATGCTATTTCCGAACAATTGCAACGTTTTGTTAAAATATTCAAAATGACTAAGGTCAGGGGTTTCAATTATTTTGGGGGATTCATAGCAAGCATTACAGAAAATAAATGAGAAAACACGAATTTTTGATATTGATTGCTCGCATTTATCAAATAAAATTTAAGGTCGTTTAGTAACCATTTCTGTTTAAAGCAAGTAAAAAAAAAGGAAAACAAAGGAGATGTAAAAAACGGTTATAAAAATAATACTGCATATTTTATTTTTAAATTACATTATTCTTTGCCAGTATGAAAATATCACAACAAAAAACATTGAACAAAAATGCTTGAATAAATGAAAAAATGAAATCATAATATGTATGTACATCAATGAATATTTTGAGTATATTTTTCACTCGCATGGGTGTAAAAATTATATACATATACGTGAATGTAAATATAAAAAGTTAAAAGTAAACAATATTAAAAGAATAAGGATATTAATTTGTAATTAGATTTTAACTCGTATTAATAACTGATATATCGACCTTTTTTTAACTTTCGTCCTAATTTTTCTCACGAATTGCACACATGAGTGTCCAAATGAGTAAAGGAAAATAATAATTAAAATACACATAAATAAGGAAAAAATATTTAGCATGTCTATGTCATTTTCCACTATATCTGATTTCATGACCAAAACTGACAGGTAAATTTGTTAGTCGGTAGTTATTTAATAAATTTTTGTTAGCTTTCTGCTAGACGTAGAAGTATGGTTATGTTTACATTGTTTTTATATTTGTGCAGTTTTGTGTATATAATGTGTATACATATGTATGTGCAATTTTGTGTATATAATGCAAATATTTGTACAAAACAATATTTTAAGTGAAGGGTATACAGGAACATGCAAATAGTTTAAGGAATATTAATAACCTTGTCTGAAACGTAATTAATTAGACAGATAAATACCATGTAATTTGATTTTGAAGTTCAGTTTGTCCAAGTTTGTCAAACAAAATGAAATTAGATACTTTTAAGTGTATGTGTATAATAACTACTGCATGGATATTATGTATTATAATGTATACCTTTGCATGACCCATTTTTACTCATTATACTTTTAAAACACATATACATACATTTCATCAGAACATCGAACAAAAAACAAGTAAAAAAACAATACAATTTGCACTTACCTCAATAAAACCTTGAATACTATCACATTGTTCCAGTACCAAAATAGCTGGATTAAATTTTAATTCATCTGGTGAACATGGACTTAAAAATCCACTATCTGCATCACTATGTGTTGATAATGGTCTAGATTTACGAATTTTATATTGTACACTACGACTTGGTACCGGACCCGGATTAAAAAGCACATAATTCGATTCAATCGGAATTGTACGATTTCGATATTTTAAATTAGCTTTTTGATGTGCAATAAAATTAAATCCATGAGAAGTTGTAGTAGATCTACTTGATCGTAAATAATTTGTATTATATGGTGATAAATTTTCATTTTTTAATGCTGATACTGATAATAACGTCGATGTTGATGGCAAGGATAAATCAATATTTATTGTAGAAGTAGATGAAGGTAAAATTGAGTTTTCTGATTGGCAATGCATTTGCTTTAAAAATGAATTATTTTCTAAATTTTCTTTATCACATTTTGAGTTTATCATAACAATATCTTCATTATTATCTTTAATTTCGAAATTATCATCATTATCTTCTGGTTCTATCACAAAGTAATTATTTTCTTGCTGTTGGCTCAAAGTTTGAGTTTGATCTTCGTAAATGATTTCTTCTATCAATTCTTCTTCAATATCAAAATTAGGTGATACAGTTAATTCTTCAATTGTATTAATTTCTTGTAAATCCTGATTTACTGCTTCTATTGATGTATCTATGTTAGCAGAAGTCAGTCTCTTACATGTTTCTGTTTCTGTTTCAGTTGACGATAAATGATTTACATCTTGAGGTAAAACGCTGCAATTTTCGGTATTCTTTAAATTTTTTTCATTGATGAAATCTACATTTGGATCAAATAAACAATAATTGTCCATATGAGGTATTCTACCTCTGCGTGCCCTTACGGGAATATTTTTAAATAAACTCGAACTAAATTCGGGTTTTGAGAGAATATCATCGTCATTTTCAGTTTTTGTAGCTTTAGTTGTGGACGGATCATAAAGAATGTACTCATTTCTATTAATGAACGTGGATATTTGCGTGTTATTATCCTTTTCAATTATTTCGTTACCACCAGCCGATTTAATTATGGTGCTATTCAATGAGAATAATCCTCGGCTGTTTATTTTTGATATACAATTCCGTAATTCAGAAACACATCCTTTATGAGAACTTTTTAATGATGATGATTTACTAGGACTTTCGTGAAATGCAGTTGAAGTTTTATTAATATTATCTGTTGATGTGTTCACCATTGTCTGATTTTGTTGCTCTTGTTGTTGCTGTTGATTTGATGATGCGGGATTTTTTAAAGGAACTTTTTCATGAATATTTTTCATTATACCTTTCTTTTGTTGCCTTATAACAAATTTTTGCTGTTTTTCTTCTGAATGATTATTGTGCTTTGTTTGATTGAGAGATGGTATTTGACATAAAGGAGGTAGTGGTGGTGGTTCTGGTGGACCACGATATGGTGGTGGTAATGGTGGGGGTTTAGAATTTATCAAAATATTTCCAGCACCTAACATTGGTTCACGATTTGAAGGATAATCACAGAATACTTCTATACCTTCGGTTGCATATGAGTGTGATTGTATATGAGATGAGGATTCTTTAGAATTACTACTTGCACCTTGAGTAGTTCTTGAGTTAACCCTCACTTGACTTGGTGCATAATTTGAATTCTGAACTTTAGAAGAAGAGTGTGAATCTTCTGAAATTTTTTTTGCAATTTGCATAGGCTTCATTCCTTGTATTATTTTCGGATTTTTTGTAGTGCTGAAGGTTGCCATAACCTTATTATTGTCGTTATTACTATTATGAATATTACTACTGTTATAGTTAGAACTGTTTACTATTGATTTTGGTAATCGTAGTCTTGTAGGTTTACCCTTCAATAATTTTGTATTTATGTTTGATGCCGATGTTGTTGATGATGATTCACTCGATTTTATATACGAACCCAAATTACGTCGGTATCCATCTTTCGATTTCTCATCAGTCGCTTGGTAATTTCCTGTAACAATTTCCTGAGGCAAAATATGATTATTACCAACAATACTATCTTTTTTTCGATTCACTTTATTATTGTATTTTTGTGTATGATTAATTTGTACTGGAGACGATAGTGATGACTTATCATTAGAATCTTGGCTAGAAGATGACGAAGATGGTCGACGTTTTACTGTTCCAGTATACGAACTTGGTGAATCCCAATCGTATAAAGAAGATTTTAAAGTACCATTAATACCATTATTAAAGTTACTGGCTGTTGTTACTGTTGTTGTTGCTGTTACTATTGTTGCTGCTAATGTTGTCGTTGTTGTTATTGTCGTCATTGATAATCCATTTTGAACACGTTTCGGTATCATTTTCTGTTGACATCCTTTTCATGTTTTTACTTTAATTTCGTATCATTTATGACTTGAAAATTTATTGTCTTTATCTATTATTTCTACTATAGAAAATGAATATAAAAATAAGAATAGCACCACGTACACACAGACACTCTTGATCGATTATTGTATATAATTTTTTCACTTTTACTTTTCACATTTTACTTAAAGTATTTGTGTTTTTCTTTTCAACAATTGGTATGATATTTTCTTTTTGTATTTGCTTTTTATTATTATATTACTTGTTGTACTTTTTTTATTGTCCACTTATAATTGAAACACATATTTGGTAAGGTTTCGAAATTTCTTTTACATTCATACATATAATAAATAAATTTTCCTTGAGGGGTTATTTTATACCAAAACTAAAATATATGTATAAACAAAAAATAACAAAAACACGAAATAATATGGTTTATAGAATGTGATTTATGAATATTTATATGCAGACATATGTGTTATATATAAACACATGTATAAAAGAATATTACGTGAAAAAAAAATAAAATAAAAAATAAAAGCCAATAGTGAAATATAAAATTTCTGCAAAAATGATTTTTCACATTGACGGAAAAACTTACATAAGAAAATTTACAAATTTTCAAAAAAAAAAAAAACAAAAAAACAAAAAAATGAGATGTATTTTAAGGTTATGTAAATGTGATTTGTTAAGTAATAAATCAAATTGAAGAAATGAATAAAAATTCAAAATGAAAAATAAAGAAAATGTTTGTAAAACATAAAAAAAAAAAAAACTTTATTTAATTTTATTTCTAATTTATTCAAATATATTATAAGTCCTTTTTTTCCTTTTATGTGTAAACAAATAAATGGATATTTGAAAAATAAAAAAAGTTAACTTTGTTTGAAAGTTTACTGTTTGTTTATTAAATAAAAAAATCAAACAAAAATTCTTTTAAAGTTTTATGTACTATAAAATTTCCCATCGTGCGTATTAGAAAGTTTCATGTTTAGTAATACTATATATGTACATATGTATATATAGTCTTTTAGTTTTTGAATTTCTCTTTCTATTTGAAAAGCTGATGTTCAATATTACACAAACTTTATTTAAAATCTCTGCTTTATTTTCTGAAGTATGGGCAGTAAATAAACAACAAGAGCAAAAACTTTAAAGATAAGATAAATGACATAACGACTTCTTGAAAAGATATTTCAAAAAAAAAAAAAAAACAAAAACAAAAGTTCTATGAAGGATGATTGGATTGAAAAAGTAGATAACATGCGAGAACGATCAAACAACGTAAATAGCACTATTACTACTAAAAATTTAAAACCCAGATTGGAAAACTGAAAATTTCTTTTATACCTTCAAAGATATTCAGTACATACATATTTATACTGTTCATTCGTATGCATTTAAAAGAATATTTACTATAATAATAAAATAAAATCACTTTTTATAACTATGTATATTGTATTATTAAAAAAAAAACTTTTTTTGTGCATGAAAATAACAAACCATGTAGGTATTTTATTTATTCGTATGTACAATGCATTGCATACATTTTCATAACAAAATTTCATGTAATATAAAAAAGAAGATTTTTCATGTATGTACCTACATATATAACATAAAAATAAATTAGTGTTCGTTTAATATTCAAAACGTAAGGTATATTTATGTATGTCAGATAATACTTTTATGATTTTCATAATTCATATAGCACTGTAATAAACCTGAAAATTAATTTATATTTTCTTCATAATGACTCAGTTATTGTATCAATTTTTCATTTCAAATAATATTTTCTATCCTTCTGTTTTTATTTTTTTTTTTTGTAATATGAAAATTTTTATAGAACAGAGAATAAAAAAAAAGTAAAATGAACAATTTTGAATATTATAAAGATTTAAAGATAATTTTCAAGGAAAATACATAAATAACCTTTAGGATAAAAAAAGAAAATGTATATATTGTTCACCTTTCTTCACATTTTCTGAGTTTCGTTTTTTATTTTCTTTGTTCATTTTAAATAAATCTTTTGTTTTCATTAAAATATATAAGAGAATTTATTGTCGAGAAGATTTTATATGAAAAATTTATACTGTACATGAATATATGAAAGTATATAGATTTTATTTGGTATACCTACATATATATGTATGCATGTATGTATATGTAAATCATGTGATGGTAAATACGTGCTTTTTAAATTAAAAATTGGTTAATTGTATTTAAAAGCAAAAACATATTTATGTTTTCCTTGAGAGTTTTTTTAATTAGGCTTTAAATGTAAGCCTATAAAATTTAAAAACATAGTGAGGAAGCTACTGACTATTTTGCAGGTTGTTCATGTTAAATTTTGTTATCTTGTCAGTTTAACAAAAATTAGTGACATTTTCAAGCATGAGGAAATCAATATTTAACATGCAACAATCATTTTTTCATATCTCATATCAGGCTAGACTTTAAAACCTGATTTTGTGTTTTTTTGGTTTAAAAACGTATATTGGAAAATTCGACAAAACTTCAAGAAAGCTTTGAAAACTTTTGAAAAAAATAAATAATTATTTTAAGTAGATAAGTTTCTTGTTGTTTTCCGTATATAAAAAGTTTTTGGTTTTCGTGTTGTTGATTTTTCAATTCATCTACAGATTATGTTTTTAGGCGTTTTTCATTATATAAAAATATATAATTATATTAGATATATCATAAAACTTAAAATACACTTCAATAATGTAGAAAATAAACAATATTAATCCTTATTCATAAATAAAAGATATAATGTATGATTTCATTATATTGTAAAATGTCCGGAACGTCATGTTGTTATAATAGATCAATACACATAAATTAATTAAACTAACACTAACACAATTATTACCGCAAGCATACATATGTATAAGTATATGTATGTGTATTTTACTTGCATGTAATAAAATATTGTTTTTGCACGTATTGTACGTATTTTACATGTACATTTTTGTGAATTGTACGAAATAATATATACTTTAAAAAGAATAAAAAAAATAAAAAATAAATAAATAAATAAAACGATATAGCTGTAGGCGACACAATCAATTACGGAAGGATTACTATTGTAATATGTAATCATGCAAAAGTGTTATCATGCGTGCATTCACAAGCAAACAAATCGTATTAATATGTAACTGCATACATATAAATATGCACCGTGTGGTTTAACAATCCTTTTTCCTTCTATATATACATACCTACGTCTATGTAAAATAGCGCATAAGAAATTGTACATTTTTGATATCGTAATCATACTTATGTACATACACACATATTTAAAAATACGTCACTTTTGGTTTACTTGATTTATTTAAAACAAAAGCCGGCATTTAGAAAATACAGATATAGGTATTTCGATTTACATTATGTGTAAAATGCAAAGGATTCTAATGTAATTTGTTGCAATAAGGCTGATATTTACTTGCCTGATACAATCCGAGAGAAATATAAATTCTGCTTAAGAAACAAAAAAATAAAATAAGGATAAATTTGAAAAACCGACCTGGAATAATACATACAAATAATGGATTAAACAACACATGTACATACATATGTATGTATAAAGAATAATGAATATGCTTCACAATTCGTTTATAACGTATATACCACATAAAGGTATTTTTATATATTACATAACCATAACAAAATAAAATACCAAAAACACAACAAAACAATTCAACGGTTTAATTTTACAAAACAATGAAAGCAAAACGTCAACGGTGTAAATGTAATAAACACATTTTATTGTAGGAATGTTCATTTGAAGATGCGTTTTCTTTCCAAATATAAAAAAATACCTCAAGGAAAACATGAAATGAAAAATAAAAAGTCAAAACGAAAAAGAAATCTTTTTGAATATAATAATTTTCACAGAATTTCATTTCTTTTACACTTGCACACAAACTTTTGCAATCAAATTAAATTTTTTTTGTTTTCGTTTTTTTTTTTTGCAATACTTTTAATACTTTTTGGCTCTTCAACACTGATAATCCAAGCAAAAATAATCCTTTTTCATCCTTGTAATTTGTTTGTATTGTTCTTAACCAAAAGGACATTTGTTGTTTCGTTCGAAAGTAATTTTTTTTTTTTATTCAAGAAAATTTGTTTCTCTTTTTCTTGTATACCCTTTTTACATAATAAACGAAGTAAACACGTTCAATGCCCGTAATATACTAAATTTGTAAAATAAACGAATTCTCGTCCCATACATTTCAAGCTTCAGGCGAACAACTAGTAACTGACTAACATACAACTAACTGAAATTCATCCCACATTTACATACTTATTTAACGTTATTGTTACAGGCGTCCTTTTAAAACAAAATATAAAAAAAAAATTACAATTTACAAGCGTCTGACCTAGAACTTATCTCATGCGCCCAATCTTGTCAAAAGTTCTTCTACGTCATAGTATATTGGGGAAAAATATCCACTTTATATAAACTTCAAATACAGACAATGTATAAGAATGCGCAAAACTGTTAAAAATCCTTCAACCCTCTTTTTAGATATTTAAACATAAAATTTTCCCCCATTATGCTGGAATATGATTAAACATATTTTTCGTCTGATTCAACAAACAATCCCATAGCGTATTCATATTTTTATATTCATTCATTCATTCCCTTTATTTTCTTTTATAATAAACATTACATATCCATTTTGTACATAAATACATGACATTCGATGTATGCATATATGTACATACATATTTGTATATGTTAAACCATCATCAGATCATGACATTTGGTTATTGTCTGTTGGAATATTAATCTCCTCGTGGGAATTTTCTTTCATATTATTAATAGTTTCATACATACACAGCTATTATGAATTTTCAGTAACAAATACATGAATTAAAAAGAACATCGTGTGCTAATACCATACTCCCACATGCAGTGGCGCAACTACTTTACAGCAGAATCTCGCAACGGGGGGTGAAGAGGGTAAATAAATAGCGGCCCGTTACAGAGGATAAAATCAAATTTATGCCTGAATTTGAAATCTAGTACCAAATAAGTTTAGACTCAAACAAACAAATATTCTACTTTGGTCTATTCACCAAGCCAAAAAAAAAATTCGTTCAAAGCATTTAATCCATACCTACATTATTACAGAAATCGTATGCACAATTTTATGTTGCATTACAATTAATGTGCTTATACTTATAGAGCTAATTATCAAGTTTCAAAAACCTAATAAAAATGGATATTCTATAAAGAACGTCTAAAAGAATTTGATGTAATATTAGAGATGATGATTTGTTGTTCCGCCACTGCCTATATTACTACATCTCTTGTTTTGCTTCATGCCAGTATTTAACATTTTAACTACACGTGCATAGAACACATAGAATTTTTTTCATATGAGCGTTTCATCTATTCATCTAAAGGATAACGGATATTTATACACACATACACGACGCACGTACATGTAATCGTGAATCATAAAAGTAAGCATTTTCTGAATACTCATCAGGATGAAATGAAATGTAAAAGAGTTTTAACACCTTAGCATTTTCTAAAAGCAAGACTGTTAACTACCATGAGAATAAAAAATAAATTATTTGTACATACATAAGTATATGCATATACATGTATAAATGGTTATTAATGACTAATATAAATAGGAAAATTCATCTTCGTACATACATACATATGTATGTACATTCATATACATATTACAAATTTTACAACATACTTGTACAACTAAGAGTTGTAAGTGAATCAAATTTGGTTCATTAATGAACCCATGTTTATTATTTTACATAAGTATGTATACGTATGTACGGTCTTTTTACATGTGAAAAAGGTGTTATTTTAAAATTATGATTTATGTACCATTCGGGATTTATTTCTGGAGATTCAAAAACATGTTCCAAAACTGAAATTAAAAGCATATTTTCCATGAATAAATTCACTTTCTTTTTTGTTTTTTGATAATTATTGTCTCAGTAGAACTTGAAACAAAAAATAATAATGAGTTAAGAATATTATTGATACCTAAGCAAATTAATATTTACTTTCATTTCCTTTTTTCGTATAATAAAATTGACCGTTATAAAATCAAAATGATAAGAATTTAAATTTCAAGCTTTATTTTTCATTCACAATAATTCAAAGTTAAGTAAAAAATACATTTTTCGGTTACAATTTCTATTGGCAATTTTATATGTATTTGGATTAATATTGTAACAAGTTACATGTTATAATAGTGAAACAGTAAAAATTAACGCAATGATATAGTAATGTCAACTAAAATTTGTCTATTACACGAAAGTGATAGAAAAACTTCAAAAATAAGTTCTTATAAAACTAATTCTTATTGAAAAAACAGAATTGCACTTTTTATCACTTTGAACATTTTGTTTTTCCCAAATACTTTTTTATTATTTTTATGAGAAATAAATTAGAAATCAGGACAGATAGGGAAAAAAAAATTCAAATTACAAATTTTCATTCGAAGATAGAAGTTTCAACTCATTTATTCTAGAGACGAATTCTGAAATTGTATAGGAATAAATTTAAATAGTTTGTCTTAAAGATTATTAAAGGAAAATGATTAAAACAAATTCTTAAGAAAAAGAAAAATAAGGAAATAAAAATTCCTAAAGCAAAAGATTGTTAATTTACGGATTAAATAAATAAAAAAAAATTGTAAAACTATTTTTAAAAAATACTTGTGTTTTTAATAATAGAAATATATAAAGATCAAACAATTAATAAGTACACAGGAATATTTCCTGGAAAACAATGCTTTACAATTATATTAAAAAGCTTTAAATCCTACTATCAATAGAAATTACATCAAATCGTAATTATATAATATTGTAAAAAACATTTTTTCACCTAATTATATATTTTTATTAAAAATTTAATACAAACGATAAATTACAACTAATTATCAATATTTTTTAATTTTTTTATTTTTAATTTTTTAAATATTTTTATAACACACACGTATTATACTCCCAATGCTGCTTTTGCACCTCCAATGAAGAAGGAGCCAATTAATTTCCCAAGAGGGCCACAAAAAGGAGTAGGTGAAACAGGCTGACCAGTTGTTACAGGTTTTGCTAAACAGACATTTCCAAATAATTCAATTATTAAGAATACACAAATATACAAACAAAATTTTTTAGTCATTATTTTATTAATTATTCTTAAACAGTGTCTTGTTGTGTATGTAACTTAAATGTAATTAAAATGAAAATGAATTATAATATTTCGTTTCCTCGTTATGTTCCCATTAAAACAAATATATTATATGTAAGTTATTTATATAAAACGTATACCATATAATTAGCATTGCTAATTAAATTTTTATTTTGTATAATATTTATTAGTTATTCAATTTGTTTACTAATTACAAATACAATAATAATTGTGCATATTACATAAATTATTTGTATAATATGCAAAAATCAACGCTTCTTTCTTACTGATGTGGCAATAAATATTTGTAAAATTCATTAATTATATTTTTGAAAAAGAAATGTATGTGTCCAAAGGTACCTATTAATTTTTTTATGATGTTAAAATATGATCATTATATGATTTATAATCGATTTAATTCCTATCATACAAAAAATTGAGTTTAGTGTCTATTTTAACAAATTCAGTGGTTCGAAATCCACGTTAAACTGTAGGTGCACGTATGAAAGAAATAGAATTGAATTGTCTGAAAAAAAAAATCATCACAATGATTAGGCTAAGGTCCACACCAGACTATTGTGCTGATGGAAGAAGAAGAATATGTTAAAATTATTTTTTAGTTGTAAATGAAATAAAAAAATTAGATGAATTTTTAGTATTCTAAAACTATTAATTTACGAATATCAGAAAAAAAAACCAATTTTTTATGTAATTTTTGATATGTTCATTTAGATTGATTGTACAGGGCTGTATTTCACAAATTTAGTGAGATAACAAACTTTAATAAAAATTAATTACGAATTAAGACATTATGTTAACTGCAATCATCAACGGCCAAAAAAAGAGAATCTTAGTAAAGGAAAATAATACGGCGTAAAATCGTAAAAATAAAAATTATAATAAAATCATTCAAAATCAGATTCTAATTCAAATATTTAGCTATTACAGTTAAACAATGATAAGAAAATCACAATTCAAAATATCGATTAAAAATTGGAAATACGAAGTGTTAATGATGGTAGTAGACACAGCGGGTTCTATAAATATTGGTTGGGTAGAATTCATAGTATTGGGATTATTATTTCCATTCAAGGCTATGATGCTATCTGTGGTATTATTAGTGAATAATTTATACATTTCATTATATTTAAAAAAAAATGTATAAGTACTTTATTATCCTTTTTATAAATTGTTCATATACAAATTTTTTGAATTAAAATTAAAAACTACATGAAAAATTATTTAGTAACCATAATTTTTGTTTACAACTAATAAATATTTTAAAATTTATTTGTATTTCTATATTTGTGATATATTTTAAAATTTTAACAATAAAATAAGTAAAATTAAATAAGTACAAAAATAAAAAATAAATTTCTGAAACATACACAAATTTATATTAAAATTATTATTAACCGTCTTTGAGACCAAAAAGTGATTTTATACTTTCACGAAAAAATGAACCAATATGTTTGCCAACAACACCACAGAGTGGTTTATGTTTAGTAAGATTACCTTTTACTAATTGTTGTGAGTAAACATTCTCAAATAATACAATTATTATAATTAATACAAAAATATACAAAGAAAATTTATTAGACATTGTTATTTAATTTATCCTTGAATTGAGATATGTTATTCTGTATCTGATAAAAGTCTGATTTAAAATAAATCTGAATAAAAATTAACCAAGTTCTGGTCTTTTATTTCTTGCCTTGTTATATTCTTATTAATGTAGGAATATGTAATTCATTTATATAAATAAATCGAAGTGTTTATAATGTCTTAGCGTTAAAAATCATTTTAATTACTTTTACAAACAATGTTTGCATTACTTTATAAAAATAATTAGCTTTTATAATATTCAGTATACAATTTGTTTGTAAATTTAAAATACAATTATTATACATTAAAAATTGTAAAAAAATGTATTACGTAAAAAAAAAAACTAATTAAAATGGAAAAGATTCACATATGAGCGTAATGTATAGCGTTATACATTATGAATGTTCATAACATAGAATATGTACGTACATATGTACATCATTCTCAATTTTTTATGCATTTATCAGTTTCAAAGTTTATTTTCAAGACTCATGTAATTCCCATAAAGTTAATTAAAGATTCTATGTACAATCCTATAAAATAAAAATATGTGTTTGGTACATGTGTGTGTGTGTATAAATACATATACGTATGTATAAACATGTATTTATTCTATGGAATTTATTCTTTAATTTTAGGGTAATAATGGTATACACAAAGTAGGTACATATAATTTATAATTATAGGTGTCAACATCAAGACTAATACGCAGGCTATTCTCATAGATAAGAGTAATTTAAATTCAATTTTCCACTTCTCATCACATTTTATCGCCTTTTTTCTATCTAATAACTTAATTGTTTTTTTTTTTCTAACAGCATTTAAAAAAATATTATAACATCCTTAAACGTCTTTAACATTATATTGAACATTACTTTCTTCTGTCTTATCAAAATCAAAATATTTAATACTGTAAATATTATCCAGACAGGTATTTATCTAAAATCAAATTGTTATGTATGTACTCGTATAACGTTCAGTTTACATTTAAAATAAAAATGTGAATGAAAAAAAAAAATATGTACAGAAAAATAAATTTAAACTTTCTTTATCAATTTTAATGTGTTGTGATAATAAAAACTCATTAAATTCATTAAATATCTTTACGTATATTTTATATGTTTACATACACTATGTCTATACAGTATAATCTGTATGACTAGAAAAAAAAGGATCATATAAATACTTAAAAGTAGCTTTAAAGTCTTCGTTTTATTTGTTATGTGATGTGATTCGATTGTAAAGTTAAATTGTGTACAATAAATACAAGAGGATAAAAGGCAAATAAAAGTAACCTCCAATTACTCCAAACATTCAATGTTCAAACCATCACCATCATCATCATCGACCATGAATCATCTCCTCATCCTGTTGCTATTAAAATGCACAAGATTGTACAATACATTGTATAAATATGTATTCATGTGTATAACAAAAACAGGCTCCCTGTTTTTAAAACACAAACAAAAACGACATAAAATCCTTTCAAAACGCATACTATATATGTACGTACATATATACAAAAATAGTACATTATGTACGGATTATTGTGTATATCTCTTGCTGCCGACACCACGTGCATATTGATTTCAATGCGCTTGCGTTAAATCTTAATGTGAAATCCATAACAGAAACAGACACAAACAATGAGATACAAAAATATTGTACAATATAAAGTAGGTGAAGGGAACATACATAAACATGCACACACATATTTCACATATGTATAAGACATATTAGAGTATGTATATGTACGTATATGAATGTATGTATTGATTTTAAAAAGAATATAATTTTGTTTCTTTAATAAATTAACTAATCTTAATTAAATAAGATTACATTTTATCAAACTAATTAAACAATTGTTTTATACATTTTCATTTTGTTTAACTTACCTGAATTGTTTCCTGTGCTGAATACTTTCGATTATCACCCATGATTTACTTGTAGAAATTAATTTCAAATAAAATTTATTATTCAGCAAATTGAATTCATTATTCTATTGTTTTTTTTTTAATGAATATCTTATCACTCTATTCTTTTAATAAATGATATAGGAATATACATTTGATATTTCTCATCTGTTTTATCAAGAATTTCATTTCATTCATAAGTAATTTACTAAAATTCAAAAGCACAAAACTTGAAGTCATCGATGTTATCGAAAACATTGTATAATGTTATTCGACTTTTTTTTTATAGTAATAATGAAATATGATAAAAGATCACTGCCATACACAAATGGAGAAAAATAATATATAAGGACGTTAAATTCTGTTAGTCCTTCTTATAAAAATCTGTCACGTCTATATGCTGGTCTTTGTTATAAAAATTGTCTCACTAAAATACTAGCTCACATGAGTAGTGTAGGTGTCAAGTATGCACTTATATATGTATACATATGTACATATGTATACACACATACATACATATTTATATATCTGATATGTTAGTAAATGGCTTGGTTCTTTCATCCACACAAACAACAAAACGGTAATCAAATCTCATTCCTTAAGTTTAAAATATGGTACATCTATACCAACAAATAATACAAATCTTCTTCCTCCTTGTTCCTTCATTTTTATATAGTTGAAAATAACCTAATACTGTTCACTTTTATTATACGTATATATGTACATACATATGTATGTACATCATGCAATTATTCCCTTTCGTATCCCAAAAAACTTTCTTTTCCAATTCAGTTTACCTTATCTATAGAATATGTAGAAATTTGAAAATGTATTATCGTGTATGTTGTGTACGAAAATGAACCTTTCTCTTTCTTCAATTATTTTTTGGGTTTGTTGGATTTTTTGGCAAGTACAAGTATGTATACGTTACACAAACGTAAAATATAAAGCAAACACAAATGTAATATATGTACATATATAAATATATGAAAGATATAAAGTAAAAACTACGTGCCTAGACTAAATTTATTGCCTCCCCAATGGCATCCAAAATAGCATAAACTAAAAAAAGTAAGAAAGGAAACAAGAAGAACATAATATAAACACAAAAAAATATGTATTATAAGTATAACTAAAAATAAGAAGGAGCAACGACAGTCTCAAATTATAAGTTAAAGAATTTTTTTATTATTATTATGCTGCGTCTTTCGTTTTATTTATTTACCTTTTGTTTTATTTATATTCACGAAAGAAACATAAATATCTATACAAAAACGAAAAACAAAATAGTAGAGGGGTGAATATAAAAAAAGCACATAAAAAATAAAATATAAAGCCATGCTTCTGCCGTTATTTCATGTTTTATACGTGTACTATACAAGCGATTGCCATTTTTGTTATTTAAATGTATCCCGAAAACAGGCTAAAAGTAGCTTAAATAAAAAAAATTATTTAGAAAAAAATTTTTGTATGTACGTCTAATACAGAGCATGTGTTTATTAAAAATATTACGGAATGCATAACAAAAAGTTCACATATTTCTCATTTAACTTTTTTTTTTCTGAAGCGCTAATTAACACAAATTTATCCTTTTGAGATCAAGGGATTTTTTATTTCTGAATTAAATTCAACATTTTAAGTCTTCTAAAATACTTGTATGAATAAAAAATCATTTGGCATCATTTTAGTAATAAGTATAAAAATTTTTGGTATTAATAAAAATATAAAAAAGTAAATAATCAAGGGATAAAAGAATATTTTTTGATTATACCTACATATATAGGTACTATATTACAAAATAACTTGGCCATAGTGTAATCAAAAACACACAAAAAAAAGAAATTTGAAATCAAAACCTTCTTAAGTGTAAATAGAAATTAAAATTCACATATAATATGAAAATATTGGTGTTTTGTGGTTTAAAAAAAGGGTTTTAATTACTGTATACATGTACGTATGTTTTTATGTACAAAGTATAGAAAATATAGAACAATCATTAGACATCAATATGAGTTAAATCAACTTTATCACAAATTTATTTTTATATAATAATATAGATTAAATGTATGTATTTAAATTAGAAAGATAAACCGTAAATTTGTACATACATACATACATACATATGTGTATAACTCAATATTTATATTACACAAATACATATGTATATCATGAATGAATCTGTATATCAATATATAATATAGATATGCTCGAACAACATTAAAGTTTATTATGTATATCATTACCATATGTGTACCAAAATATTTTTGAATTATACGAGTATTAATCGACGAAAGAGTGACATTACACATTCTAATGGTGATTTGACTTTTATATCTTTGTTTGTATTAAATAAATTTTATGTCTGGTCAAATTAAATAAATGAATGAATAAAAAAAAATTCTTCATGTGGGTAATCATATCAAACCATTTTTTCATTTTATTTAAATATCTTCTAGCCCTTTTTGATTTATGTATATTATCGTGGTAATTTCTCAAGAGGATACCGTAGTTCTTTATATGTTCTGCATTATAGCATTTTTTTCTGTTTTATTTATTTTTATTTTTTCATAATTCAATTGAATTGAAATAGCAATACAAATTGTTCGAACACATATTCCTCAATATTATTAAATTTCATTTTATTTTTCCAATATTTTGATAAAAATAAATTCGGTAATACGAAGAAAATGATTTGTAGCCAATATAATTTAATGTTTTCATGAAATTTGATTGGAAATTGTAGGTTACAAACGTTTATCGCTTATTATAAATCGTGAAAGTGTTTAAGAAATTTTAAGTTTAAATTTAACATAAAAAAATACACAAATATTGCAGGTTAATTTGTCTATTAACAGGATTTTGTAGAATATTTTATTTTATTTCAATCGGTCTAAAAGGATTTATAAATCGTAATTCAAAAGATAAATTCGTATTTCGAGCAAATTCATGCAAAATTTTTACATATTAGTTAATATCATTTTATTTACATATTTATATTCAAATTAAGTAACCATGATGTAAGAACCAATTATCAAATATTTCCTCATACAACCTCATAACTACATATGGCGTGGGTGCATTAACATTATGTTAATAGTAAAATATTTTGATGTTAATATTGTGATTCATGTGAAAATGGAAAATCATAATCAATTTAACAAAAATGATACGGACTATGTACATATATAATAATGTTCTATAAAAACAGTAGTCATAAAGGAGCCTTACATACATACAATTTAAAAGCTATTAACTGACGCCTTGTGGTCATAACATCAAAATTGTTCCATTAAACGACTACTAGACATTTTATCTGAAAGTGTTCAATTTTTATTTTCTCCCGCTTACGCATTCTTTTTTTAGGGTGTTTTTTTTTTTTCCTGAATCCACATTCATATACAAGCCCACAAATGATACATATAAAAGTGTTTATCCTATTACAAGGACACCCATTCACTTATAATAGCGATAAAGCTAATATTTATTGATAATTATTGTATGATATAAGGGTCTATTGTTATATGAAATGAAATAGATAAAAAAATATCAAAAAAAAAAAGTTTATAAACGTATGCACATTAATAGGTAAGTGATAAAACAAAACATTAGTATGTATACAAAAATTTCTCCATAATATTCTATTGATTTGTTATCGTTTTTATGTATTTTTGTACAACCAACACATGATATCAGATCATTGAACCATTAATGTTTTTTTTCCATTATGTCATATTCATGTATATTGTGCACCAGATATGTACATATGTATGTGCGGTAAAAATATATGCATTAGTATCATTCCAACATGGTATAATAACATAACTATGTATATAGTAAGTAAAAGCATGTCAACACGACTAGATAATATTAGCAAATACTACATAAATAACATAGTATGAGATGCTAATAACAAAATAATCAATTGTTATTTACAAAACAAAAAAAATCATACAGTAATATAACACATGCTTTCAACGTCAACGTAAACAGGAAGAAAGTGAAAAACAAAAAAAAATCGAATGTAGAAATATATAAGAATGCGTGTGTATTAGCATCATGCATATATACAAAATGTAGTTACAATACGATGTTATTTACATGAATATATATTGTAAGACTTTGAAGGACATAAAGAAATAATAAACCGAAACATATGGTTCAAATAATATTTTTCTAAAGATTCAAATTTTAACCCAGTTTCAATGTATCCAGAATGATATCATAATGTAATAATGCAACAATAGTATGTCAAACAGAATTCTAAAAAGAATTCCAGAGAAAGGATCATTTTCTTCGTTTTTTTTATCTACTCTTGAAATTCATTTATTTGACCAACAAAACGAATAAAGCCAATAAAACGAAAGGATGAGTATTTATTTACCGCATTTTGTTTGTTATTAAGTTGTCAAAAGTCATGAGTTTTACGTAAATAAAAAAAGAACTCTTCACAGACGCTCATTACCTTATTATTCACTTAAAATTTTTTTTAAATTTAACTAATTCCATAAATTTTTATTTTTATTATTATTTCACCGTTTCTTTTCTTGTATATTGAATTTATTCTAATATTCATTTTTATCTTTAATTACATCACTTAAGAATAAAGTAGCACTTTATAAACTTTCAAATCTAGTTTTTAACACATTCTAACTAATAAAACACACTGTTATAATAGCGGTGAAAAGAATATTATTGACATATGGATTTTATCAGTCTTTAATAACTTACAATTCTACAAAAATAATAAATTAAAAGTAAATTATACAAAATAAAACGAACATAAAATTTAAAATCAAATAGATTTTATATCCATTCACGACGACAATCAAATAAAAACTACAATCCAAAGTTTAAAACAATCAAGGTAACCATCAACAGTAAACTTTTCTCTCATCTTACATACATATAAAATTATACAGCTAGCATTAATATACACACAACCATACGATCTCCACGTACATTTATAAACACATCCTGTTATCCTGTCTTCAATACAATGACTTTATTCTTTGTACGTTATATGCTTTATCCGAAACAGCTTTTTATGTATATTTCATAGGAACTTTGCATGCATACACACAAGGTAAATTGTATTGGTTTTATATGCATGTACCAAATATACTTACAAATGACTGAAATCCTTCCTGTGAGAATGAATGGAACATGCGCCCCCACCGGAAGTAAAAACTTCAGGACTCTGTTAACACTGCTCTGTATATTATTTTTCTGTGTATCATATGTTTAATTTGCCATACATATATATGTACGTATATAGTGGACTGTATAAACATTAACATGTAAACTTAGTATATCTTCTATAAAGAAAATATATACATTGCGTAAAAATATGTATGTATGTACATACATACATACTCGTATACAATAGAAAAAAAAGCGACTGGTTTGTAAAATATACAAATGCACATAATTTACATATGTACTTATTTACAAAAATTATAATATACCTATGATCAACTATGATGCATAAATACACACATACATATTATACATACAAATTTACATACATATGTATAACAATATGTATAATAAGGATTATGTATTTATGACCAAACAGCTGATTTTGAAAAAATAAAACACAAACGTACGTTTAGCATAAAATTCATTCATACATGTGTACAATAATTGAATGGTATTTGATTGAGAAATGAAGGGTGTGGTATTTGCCACATAACAAATTTTTATTCTCTGTACCATACATTTTTGCATTTCACCTGCAAAATTTTCCTTATTAAAGGTACAATAATTAAGGGATGTAACCATGTGCATTCAATTGAAAGTCACTTATTGTCGATGTTATAAAATATATTTCTATTTATTTTAAAATATCAGCAACCCCTAAAAAATGAATTTATCAAAGAAAAGTGTATATATACGCTTATATGTGTACGTATAATACAGAATATAAATGCATACCTGTTCATGTCACTTGATTTTGTGGTTTCAAAAAATTTCAAACATTTACTCACTTGAAAATACACAAGTACTATAGAAATGCTTTTGATGAAAGTAGATCCCTTAATAATAACCGCGTCATTTAAGCAACATTTTCGAGGATTTAAAAGGAACAAAGAAAATCCTAGTTTAATTGTTCAAAATGTTGGTATTTGTCTATATTTTTTTTTTCAAACTTTTCTACTAATTTAAGTCTTGCGGTTTTTATTGGTGATTGGTATTTATTTTTAGGTTTCCTTATTTGTACATATGTCATTGAATATTCGGTAGTAATTGATAAGATTGTATGAATAATAAAATTAGTTTTGTAATTGAATTTTTGGATTAAATTTTGAACTAAATATCATAATGACTACTAATTATAAAATACTTTTGATTGCTACTGTTTTATAATAAAATTTACAAAATGGGTTTATCACAATATCGTTAATTCAAAAATATTTACCTGCATATAAGATGTTATTACATCTATTAGAAAGTTTTTTTTATACGTACGTATGTATGTATCACTCTAAAGTTATTTATATTTGTTTTATTTCATATGTAGAAAAAACATTTGATCTCATTTAAAAAAGTTTTTCATTTATAAATTACAGTGTATACATTATCACGTACACAAAATGTAAAAGTACTTCATTAGTAAAGTTTTTAGAAACGTGCAAAAATAAATTTTTTTGATTTTTTTTCTTTAACAAAAACATATACATATTATATAAATGCAGAAGAAACTACCTAAATGAACAAAGTTACACATGGTGCCTCAAATATGTTTAATTACAAAATGTAAAATTGAAAATTATTAATAAATAAAAATCATAATACGAAACTTTTTTCAAACATTAGTATATTTTCAATAAAATTAAAGTATAAATACATTTTTGCTTTTTTGTTAACATTTGTAAACATATCAAATGCATCGGAAATTTAAAAAACAATTTGAGACATTTTTAACATTTTCTTGTAATTTGTTGTCATTTGAATTGAGCTTGAATTTTTAGTCATAATTAAAAAAGTTTTGATATTGTTAAAATCTCTTTGGTCCTCTACACTTTTATATGTAGTTTTGTAAATTCTAATGTTATTGAAAGGATAATAATTTTTATGTGCATTCATAACCTTTAATTTTTAATTATCTTTATCCACATATCTCTATACGTACATACACACATGCATATGTAAGTACATAATTATTCTTTCCACTTTGACTCTCTAACCATATATAGTATGTATGTACATCTGTATGTATGTATTTAATTTTTCAGATTCATTTGGAAATTCAATATTTTTTATTGATTTTCTATCCTTTTCCGTATATATTCGTATACATATACGTACATATGTATATATAACAAACAATGCATATAATATGCTAACTTATGCTACGTTATAACACGTTACACATTTCTGATGTGTATAATGGTATAATTCACCTAAAATATCTCCCATATTTTTAAATGTTTTTTGTATAATGTTAAGTATGTGGAACCATATTTGCATATTCATACATGCATTCGTATAAAAATAGTCTCAAACAGTCGTATGGATATACAAATATACATTGTCTGTACATACACGCATTGACTATATGTCCTTTGATAATGATTAACTCCACATATATACCTTTTACTGGTACTTTGAATCGTACGTATAAACGAATATGTAGTCAATTTGTCGTAAAATGCGACTACTACACACTCGTTCAATCGTTTTAAATTGTCCACTTTATCAATGAACAATAAAAACAAACCGGAAAATAAATAGTATGACAAAAATTGCAATAACCAGGATAAATGGTTAATATAACATACAATGCATATAAAACATAGTGTTGCATTGCAATACAATATTCCATTAATCAAGATCGTCTGTCTAACGATAACAACTTGCAATCATGTCGTACAAAAATTCTATGCCAAGTTCATCTATTGAAACTCCTATTCATATACCACCCAACACTTGTATATCACAGCACTTTTAGGCCTACATAACATATTCTACTTTATTGTGGGTAAACACTGCATTAAATAACAACTCTGTATACAAATTAAAGGAAACAAATGATTAACATTGTACAATAATTTTCTATACTATTTCCATAAGAAATTACATACATGTATGTACGTAGGTATGTTTATGTTCATGTTCGATTGCAATGCAGATAGCACAAGAATTTATCAAATTTTTCTTCTTAAATTTAAATTTAATTCAAAATGCTTGAACGTAAAATAATGAATCTTTTCTTTTGTAAATCTTTACTTACAAAAATTTAGTTATCAAAATATGTAAATGCCAATTACGTATTTAGAGTACATAGAAAAATGAAAATAAAGACAATATATAACAGTAACATCACATTTTAATGTAAATAGATAATTTCACTCTTCATAAGAATATGTCCTTCATATTATTTTATATTAAAAGTATGTATGTGTGTATATTTTACATACAATCAGAAAAAAAATCTTATTACTACCAATCTTTTAATCAACGTCCTCTCCCGTACGATATATACACACATACAGTATTTACAAAATTTTGTCCCCTTTTTATACGACTCTTTTGTCTTTCTCGTATATAAAACAAAATACGAGAAAAAAATTTTTTTTTGAAATTTGAATCCTTGTGGTGCTGATAAACACCCACTTATTTTATCCTTCCACGTCATCGTATTATTTCATTCAAAATGAGCGTACATTGTGTTTTGAATACTAAAATGTGAAATGTTAAATAAATATACAAAAGGTATAAATACTAGTATATGTGTTAAAGTATATATGTATATGTACATACACACATGTCATGTCATACACATTCACATTACGATTATTAAATTTATGTTTTATTTTTATTTTTTTTGAATTTCATTTAGATACACATATCTACGTTGATTTGTTTTATTTGAACAGACAAGCAGACATCAAAAACATTAACATTATATTATATTATATACATACATATGTATATGAATTATTGTACATATGTATGTATATATTAACCCAAAAGGAGATGATTATAAACCAGCAGAACAAATCTAAAACAGCTATCTAATTCGGAATATGTACATACAGCATGATATATTAAATACAAACAGCTAACGAATATTAAAAATAATACGAAACTGTACGTTTTATTTCAAATGACACATACAAATGTATGCATAAGTAACTGTGAATAACATGTATAAATGTAAAGAACACATGTGTACCATGCTCAGTTTTCATGTAAATTTGCATTAAAAAGGTAAAAAATGAAAACAAAACGAGAAACAATTCAATCAAATATCTGCAAGTACTTTTGTCTGTTAAATTGTTTATGTAACAATAAACTCTAAATTAGATTTTTTTTTTAATTTCGTGAACCGAAAACATCATTTCGAGAAAAGTTTCAAAAATGAAACACTTAAGGACCACATTATAGCATAAAAGAAGTTCTTTTGAAATTTTTGTCGCAATTATTTAACGTATAAAATTCAAGGTGCCATGTCCTTTACAAATAGTTCCTGAGTTCTTTATCATTTTACTTTTATATACAGTGGATGTTTTTTTTTAAATAACAAGTACTTGTACTTCAAGTATACTTTAAGTTCATCATATCACAGAAAATGCAACATGAACAGAATTCATAGACCTATGTTATATACCTGAACATAAACAAATAAACATATGGCAGTTTAATTAATTTATACCAAGGAAGACAATTGCGGTTCACCCATATGTGGGTAAATTACAAAAAATTGGAAAGATATCTTTAAATTAAATATGTATAAGATGTTGTACATATTTATATACGATATTGAACAAAATTTAGTTTGAACGCATAAAATAAAAATACAAATACAACTTAATTAAACGAAAAGTATAAATGTTATAAAGCAAAATGTAAAATGCCCACACAGATGCAATACTATATATCATCTATAAGACTGCAAGCAAGCGCTGATGTAAATATCATTATTTTATGTCTATTCTTTTAGATAGATATATTGGTATATAATCAAAAAATAATTTCATTATGATAAGCAAACAATAATCTTTAATTTTATTTGCCCACTTAGTCAAACAGTTAAATCGATTTTTCCGGCTTTTAATTTTAATTAGGATATAGCATGACAACAAAGTAATGGAATGAATTGAAAATTTCTGTTTATATATGTATAGGTACAGATATTATGTAAATTTACAAAAATGCATACAAAACCAATAATAATTCCTATTAACGAATAGAATCATGTATGTATGCACAGATGTGTATGTGTTCATATACATACATATGTACATATGTATGTAGACATGAGAATGGGATGAACTGATCCAAAAGATATCGCAAATTTTTGAACGTCAATTACTACCAAAAAATTTTCAATCTAAAAATCTTAAAAAGAAAGCTACCAATTTAAGTTTAATTAAATATGATCGATATTTGAAAGTAAATGCAATTTAATACAGTTTATTTTACAAATTAAACATTTCAAAAATATATACTTCACTTTCCGTTTTAAATTATTTTGTACATATATACATATACATACATACTTCTAAAATTATGAAGAACTTTTCGATCACAATAATAAATACAAGTTTGAAAATTATGAAAAACTTTTCAGTCACAATAATAAAGTTTAAAAATTTGAAATTTGTACATAAATATATCAAGAACATGAACCATCATACGATTGTATTCAATAAATTGTTTTACGTTATATTAAAAAATATTGTGTCAGAGAAAATTCCGTCTATACAAATAAAATACAAAAATTTATTTTATTATACTATTTGACTTAAATCATTTAATTTCATATTGTAACCAATCTTTCAAAAATCTCTAGATCTCGTAGTTTAAATGGAAAAAAATTTGCAGTATTATTTGAAAACGATTTTTTGAGATGTGTGAGCGAATTTAAATTAAAGATTTTTTCAGTCAAATTTTTTCCTGAGAAATAATTTTTACTTTAAAATTGAAAACGAAATAAAAACAAAAAATTAAATAGGCAATCTTTTGAAAAATCAAAAGTATACTTTTATCCAGAATAACCCAGTTATACTTATTTATTATGCTTTTAAATACTTATATTGTGTAACGTTGTATGATATAAAATAAATCGCATTGAAATCTTATTTCAATTCGTTACAATTCCTGAAAAGTATCCTTTAAAGCTTTCATAGCTTGAATTTATGAAGCGTAAAATTAAAAAAGATTCAAGAGCTTTAAGGTTTTGAATTGTTATTATGTACATTATTGTTCTCAATTTCTTTTCAATTTTGAATGTATTTTATATACATAGTTTTTATTTGTAGTTTCTACACAATTTTCGAATTTATGGATAAACAAAAATGTATTTGATGTACCTTTTACTTTTTTACATAAATGCTTTTAAACATAGCATAGTGAATTTTTTTTTTTATTGAAACGAATAAATATCGTTTCATTTAATTCAATATACATATTTTACAAATTGATTTCGTGTTTCTCCATAGTAATTCAATTATTTGTAATTTTTGTACTTGATTAAAAGTTGAACCATTTTCGGTAAAAAATAAGTATTAAATACAAAATAAAAATTCTCTATTTGAAAAAATTAAATGTATTTGATAAAAGCAAAAAACACCAAAATTTAAATCCAAAGATAGAAATGAAGAATTTTTGTTCCTATAAGAAAAATCATTACCTTTATAAAAATGTCATATATGTATGTACATATGTATGTGCATATGTACCTAATCTATATGACTACATGTACGTACATACATATATAAGTGTACTCGTACATAAGTTCAAAATAAAGCAAAATATATATATGTATGTATGTACATGAAAGCCTCAAACTTCTGGTATATCATGTGCATGTGTTGTATATTATAAAATTGCCTTAGGCTCAATGCAATGCAGGTGAAAATTAAAAAGTGCACTCTTTTCTTGGTCAAAATCAACGTAGACGATAGGATAGGATTAAAATTGTATTGTTCTAGGTGTTACGTTTTGCATGAATATTAAAGTATAGATTGGTATCAACGGAAATTGGTATTTTGTTTTATGCGCGTGTTGTAAATTCAACACATTTAGTAAGGATATCACTTTTATTCCAAAATTATTCATTGCAAACCAAAAAGAAAATAAATAAATAAATTTATATCTGCAATCCTAAAATCTTTCGTAAATCCACAAATCTTGGAATTAAAAATTATGAGTCTATAAAAGTTAATAAAAAACAGTTCATTTTTAGGCTGAATACATAAAAATTTCATTTTGCATTATCCTCCTGCTTTTATACATATATACATACATACATTTATTTAACAAATTTTTATTCGTAATGTCAACATAAATTTATTAAATTGTCCTTAGAATGTAATAATAAGTTCTAAAATAAAATTAATGTGAAGGCATTTGGAAAAACGCTTACACGTTTGATACAATTAGTTTTATTTAAGGGCTTAAGGCATACGTATGTTTTTACATATATGTATACACTTACTTATGTATCTGTGTACGTTGTCTCATTTTTTGAGTTATAATAATAATAATAATTAGAATTAACGTTACTATTAAAATGCAAAAAAAAGTAATAAAAATAAAAATTAAATAAGAAATTTAAGAATTATGTGTGTACGTATTTACTCATGGCACTCGTGCGCCTAATATTTACTGAATTTTGTGTGTACAATCTGGTAGTACTGCAAACATGTGTGTAATAAAGTTTTAAACGGCAATATGCTGCTACAACAATATGCCGTGATGATATGAAACGTTTGCTAAAAGACAGCTTAAAATATTAAGGATTTTGAAATAATGATGAAAGTTTTTTTTTTGTACCTACTTATGTATACAAAATTCATAGCATCACAAATAAGAAAAATTATTTGAGCATGTACGTTATATACAAATCCTTTAGTCATTGAATTAACAAAAAATAGAATTAAATAAATAAATATACAAAAATATTTCATTTTTTGTACAAATTGTATAATAATAAAAAATTCTTGATAAAATGTTTATTAAAAATTAAAATCATGATTAACATTCTTTAACGTACGTGTGTCGGTATCAATTACCCTGGTATTTATAGGAGAGCTTGCACTTAAATTATTTACACATATTGCAATATTACATATGTGTGTCTATTTATCTGTTTATAAAAGACATTTGAAATAAATTTCTACAAAAACAAACATCGACTTTGAGTTTGTATTTAAGATTATACATGATTATATATTAAGAAATATCTAGTGACTAAAAAATTGAAAGGACTTTTTCAAACATACATATTATGTAAATAGCAAAAAGTGACTTAAATATATAAGTCACTAAATTATATAAACTAATTTAAAGAATAAAGAATTTTTACTTTTAACAAAATAAAATTGTTCATGATGTCATATACAATGGAGAAAATTTCCCCATATTCGGTAAAGAAAAAAAGTGGAATAAAGTAAAGTATTGCGCAAAAACTACTCCAAGTTCAATACGTTATCCCTTCGTATCACTAATTCCAGTATGCCATTAATGTAAAGTACAAAAATTCAAAGTTAACAATTTACCATAGTTCAACTTTCACTTTCCCTTGAATAAAAGTATCCATTTTTGCATTCAATTATTAACCATTGACGAATTTGTTTACTTTGAGATGTCATAAAATTTTATACAAGCGAAAACATTTTAAGTGAGTACCAATCATTTTATACAATAAAAAGTTTTTATGCATTATTTTACGCTCTTTAACATTTAAATCATAGACACATTCGATTATGTTTAAAACATCAATTACTTGATTATTCTTATACGATTTGTTGGGAATGCAGGTTGGGTAAAAAATACTACCGAATTACACAATATAAGGGCATATTTCAAGTTGAAAATAGTAAAATTCTATTTATTGTTAATAATCGTTTAAAACAGGATAAATAAACAAAAATTAAGAACAACTTAACATAAAAAAAAATATTTCACAGAGAATTTAAATGAAATAGAATATTGAAGGCAAAATTATTTGAAATTTTTTTTCAGTCGTTAACAAATTGACAAAATTTTGAATTTAAGGTCCACAATAAACACCAAATAAAAAAAGGAAATTCATATGAGATTGATTTTCCAAAAGAAATTTAAATGAGGTTTCAAATATATTTGATTAAAATATTTTTGAAAAAACTGATTTATTTTTGTGAGAAGAAATATGTGCTACATTTTATGATATTCAAAAAAATATTTTGAATATTTATTTTACACTACAATGATTATTTATTTATTTACTTTTTTTTTTTTTTCAAAGAAATATTAACAAAAATAGACTTACCTTTATTGACGATGTAGTACATATTTATAGGTGACAACTACCAAATCTTTTTTTATAATATATGAACACAACACAGATAAAATATTTATTAAATCCAACAAACACAATTCACTTAACACACAATTTCACTTCACAATAATAATAAAAAAAAGTTCATGCTGCTAAAAATTTTATGTCAGCCATTTTAAATTGTTTTCTTTATAGAAAAGAATTTATTTTAAAATTCTTTTTAAGTAAACACTTTTAATTTTATTTCACTAAAGTTTAATTGATTTCACTTCAAATTTTTTTTATTTCACTTAAAAAAATTCAAAAATTTACAAAACGATTTAATTTTGTATAACAACTTGAGGAAGAAAAATAATCCACGTCCGTATCCTTTGAATTCCCGCCATTTAAATTTTTTTTTTCTTTATAGAAAATAATTTATTTTTAAATTCTTTGATATATTCTTTTTAACTAAACACTTTTAATTTTATTTCAATTTAATTTGATTAATTTAAAATTTTAATTTATTTCACAAAAATTTATAACACCAAAAACAATTTTACAAAAATTTACAACACCATTTAATTTTGTATAATAAATAAACTTAGAGGAAAACAAATATACACGTCCGAACCCTCTAAGTTACAAGTCGGAACTGAGGGAAATTTCTTAGTAAAAGCTCTAAGTGTATTCAAATTTCAAGTTTCATGTCGAGAAACCGGATATTGACTGAAGTCACACCACACTGAAACGACTGAGTGATTCTTGATTTTCAGTGCTGCCACTTTACCACAAATATGGTTGATCTACTACTTTTTTGGGTGAATTTTGTAGTAGATTTATCACATTCGTGGTAAAATGGCAGCACTGAAATTACAATATTTCAATCGTTTGAGTGTGGTGGGTGTGGTAAGTAGTTTCATTTCAAGCAAAATCCGGTTTCTCGACTTGAAATTGAATACACTTAGAGCTTTTACTAAGAAATTTCCTTCAGTTCCGTCTTGTAACTTAGAGGATTCGGACGTGTATATTTGTTTTCCTCTAAATTTATTTATTATACAAAATTAAATGGTGTTGTAAATTTTTGTAAAATTGTTTTTGGTGTTGTAAATTTTTGTGAAATAAATTAAAATTTTAAATTAATCAAATTAAACTGAAATAAAATTAAAAGTGTTTAGTTAAAAATAATATATCAAAGAATTTAAAAATAAATTATTTTCTATAAAGAAAAAAAAAAATTTAAATGGCGGGAATTCAAAGGATACGGACGTGGATTATTTTTCTTCCTCAAGTTGTTATACAAAATTAAATCGTTTTGTAAATTTTTGAATTTTTTTAAGTGAAATAAAAAAAATTTGAAGTGAAATCAATTAAACTTTAGTGAAATAAAATTAAAAGTGTTTACTTAAAAAGAATTTTAAAATAAATTCTTTTCTATAAAGAAAACAATTTAAAATGGCTGACATAAAATTTTTAGCAGCATGAACTTTTTTTTATTATTATTGTGAAGTGAAATTGTGTGTTAAGTGAATTGTGTTTGTTGGATTTAATAAATATTTTATCTGTGTTGTGTTCATATATTATAAAAAAAGATTTGGTAGTTGTCACCTATAAATATGTACTACATCGTCAATAAAGGTAAGTCTATTTTTGTTAATATTTCTTTGAAAAAAAAAAAAAAGTAAATAAATAAATAATCATTGTAGTGTAAAATAAATATTCAAAATATTTTTTTGAATATCATAAAATGTAGCACATATTTCTTCTCACAAAAATAAATCAGTTTTTTCAAAAATATTTTAATCAAATATATTTGAAACCTCATTTAAATTTCTTTTGGAAAATCAATCTCATATGAATTTCCTTTTTTTATTTGGTGTTTATTGTGGACCTTAAATTCAAAATTTTGTCAATTTGTTAACGACTGAAAAAAAATTTCAAATAATTTTGCCTTCAATATTCTATTTCATTTAAATTCTCTGTGAAATATTTTTTTTTATGTTAAGTTGTTCTTAATTTTTGTTTATTTATCCTGTTTTAAACGATTATTAACAATAAATAGAATTTTACTATTTTAAACTTGAAATATGCCCTTATATCGAGTGATTTGGTAGTATTTTTTACCAAATAAATATTCCCAACAAATCGTATCAAAATAATCATGTAATTGATGTTTTAAACATAACTGAATGTGTCTATGATTTAGATGTTAAAGAGCATAAAATTGATGATTAATAACTTTATAAACAGTTTAAGTCGTCTTAAGTGCAAACAGAAAATATAATTTCGGCTTCCTGATATTATTAATTTTCAAATCAGTCGTAATTTCAATGACGGATGGTGTGAATTTTGTTTTTTATTTTTCAATATACTCACATGCACAAATTGTATGTACATACATAATTTTGATAGACTCGAAAAATTATTTATATTCGTTTTTAATACATATAAAAAATATCCTGATACGTACCGATATTTTTTTCTCTGTATACTTTTTGTGCAATATGAATAATAAAAATAAGGACAAACCAAATAATGAAAAACAATAAAAAAAATATTTATATTGATTCAACGTGTATATATAAAGATGAAAGACAATTTAATAACATGGCATAGATAAAAAATATATCCGAAGCAAACCATATCATTAAAGCTTAAAAATTTTACAACAGAGGAGATTATGTATAATGGAGTGTATGCACTTTATATTCCAATAACGCATTCATGTATTGTACATATCACAATTGGTTTTTTTGTAAACACAATTTTTATCTAAATTATGTTAAAATAACAAAATTTATAAACTTAAAAAATTGTATATGATAAAAATTCTAAATGCAAAGCAAAACGTCGAAAATTGAATATTATAACAGTAAGAAATAATTTTCACTTGTGGTATCATATTGAATATAATTTACAAATTGAATAAATTCAATAATTAATTAATAAATAAATTAAAAAATAAATTTGTTTACATTATGAAACCATTAAAGTATTTAAATTTTATTCAACAAGATTCAAAGAAATTAATACGTTACATTGTTTTATTCGTTTGCTGTATTGTTGTTATATATCAAGTGAGTGCATATATTCTTTTCTTAAAAGAATATACATAAGAAAAAATAAACTTAAAAAAACAGAAAAAAATAAAATAAAAATAATAACAAAAAAACAGGAGTGGCAATTTCATACGATCAATAATATTATTTACCTAATTTTGTTTAATTTGAATAAGTTTATAAAATATGGTATTTATATTTTGAAATCGTAAATCAATAACACATAGCTGTTGAGCAAACACCTGTATTATGCAATTTTAAACATATTTTCTAAGAATTTCTTAATAATGCACAAATGCTTTTAAATTTTTTTCAATGAACAAAAAACAAAAGAATTTGTTTAGTTTTTTGTAAATAAAGTTAAAAGAAAAGAAAGGAAAAATATTTTTGACAAACAAACACACAATACTAAATTGTTAATGTATTTATATAAATTTATTTCATAGCTTTTAGAATGTTTTTTAAAATTACGAAGACCACCCATTTCCACCCATTCACGTTATGATTTGAATGATACTTTATTAATGCCTGCTATAACGTTTTGTAGGGAGCCTCCATATAAGCCAGATGTTTTGAAGGTTAACATCGTTATACTTGATTAGTTATATCAACAAAAATAATTGTTATTTTGTAAGTTTTTTCTTTTATGATATTAGGAATATGGTTTGAGTGATCATCCAAAATATACAATTCATTGGAGACAATTTTCTTTCAATAATACAAATCTAACAAAGGTTTTTGAAGATGCAACTTACAATTTCGAAGAAAGTTTTGTTCAATATGCACTTAACAAAGATCAAAGTTGTAAGTGTATATTAATTTGATATCAAAATTAAAATGATTATATATTTATTTCTATATTATACAAGTTGTTGAAGTTAAAAGTAGTTTACATTTCTATTATGGTAAATGTCATACACTGCGTCCAATAAAGCCATCAAAATATTATTTTAAAGAAAATGGATTTTCACTAATGTTAGAACATTCAATTTTCAACTATGATCAACCCATTTTAGATCATATCCCTGGATGGCATGTTTTCATTCATGAAGCACGAGAAAATTTCACTGGTATGGTATAACTTCATAATTGGAACACATTTTAAAAATTATACCAATTATATGTTTATTAAAGAAATTAAAATGAAAGCATCTGGTCGGATTGAATACATATTCGCTGAAGTTGAGGAAGAAATTGAAATAAAATTACAAACTCAACAATTTGAAATGTGGAAAACGAAAAATTTGTGTACAAGTAATTTGGATTACAGTGCTTCTAAGGTATAATTTATACCTTATTTTTTTCTAATTTGTTCGATTTTTATAAGTTCACATAATTGATTCAATTTCAATAATTTCATTCTTTACCTTGTTCCTTCTTTATTCTTTACTTGGCCGGCAAGTGTGCCGAAATGAACATTTGGAGATCCATAGCAGAAAAAGTTAATTGCACTGGCCCATGGATGATGGATATTGAATTGCCGTTTTGTAAAAATTATTCAACAATGAAACGATTAATTGATGATTATATGAAGTAAATTTACTGTATATATATGTCTAACCAATTGCTTTTACATTTTATTTCGTTTTTACATTTATTTTAGTATTTATGATGGAGAAATTGATCCAGATTTGAAATGTTTAGATCCATGTACAACAACAATTTATTCAATTTTTGTTCAAAATAGAAAAAGTTTCAAACAACCTGTACCAAGGACACAATTATGGATTTATTACACATCTAAATTGGTGTCTGTAAGCATTTTTTTGAAAATTTTTATTTACATTTTCTAGAACATAAATTGGATTTTTAAGATATTAAAATAAGAATTCAACTTTTTTTTACCAAATAATTAATTTGGGGTAGGTAATTGAAGAACGTCCAGGATACGATCTATCACAATTTATTGCTGATATGGGTGGTTCTTTGGGATTTCTTTTAGGTTTATCAGTATTAGGATTCATTGGAATACTAGAGAAGGCATTAACAAAATTTCATTTATTTTAAATTAAAAAAAGATATTAATTTATGGCCTTATATTTTTTTAATTACTTTTTTTTTTAGATTTTAATTTTAATAATTTTATATTATCGAAAGAAAGTGGTTGTAAAAAATAATAAAAATGCTTCGTTGGAAAAAATTGAAAAGCATGATGATCAATTCGAAGTTATAACATCAATTTCAAATAAAAATTAAAATCAAAACGAATGTAAAATTTAATTACATATATGATTTTGTGTATACCTTTAATGTATATGTGTGTATATATTTCTATATGGATTATATACATATAGTTTACTTTGAATTTATCAATTATTCAGTTTTAATATTGTACTTGTATTATTGTACAATAATTTCAACAATTAATATTAAATATTCAAATAATTCATGTAGTGTAAAAAATAAATATAAATAAAATTATTTTCTGTATTTAATCATTGCAAATGTGTATACTGATCATTATTTTTCTTTTGTTTTTGGTTTTAAATAAATTGTATATAATTTGGTCTGTCTATAAGCTGTCTATAATTCAGACAAAATCGAAAGTTTTCAAATGTACATATATACATACATATAAAAAAAGTAGAATTTTATTATAATTAAATTTTTTATTAATTTATCTTTTGTTTATGTTCATCCTGTACATTTTTCTTAGATTTAAAATAAAAAGTAATAATATTTTAAATTAATACAAAATTAAATCAATAAATATAATACAATAAGTGCATGTAAGCGATGAGGGTATAAGAATAATTAATTAATAATATTATTTGCAAATTTTCATTAACTTTTCATTTTTTTTTTTTTTTCATTTTTGTGCTTTACAAATAACATTTCCTTGTAACAAATTATGAGACAATATCTCTATAGGATTACAAACACAACGATATCTACATATACAAAAAAAGTACTTAGGTATTTGAATTTAAAGCAAATTTCAGTTATATGTACAAATACTTTACGCCTTATATTTTTATATGGCAAAACAAAAATTTAAAAAAAAAATTATTAAAAAGTCGTAATTTTAGCTAGAATTTAATGAAAATATTTTGCAAGCAAAAAGCATAAATAAAATATGTATAAAATTCCATGCTGAAGTGAATATTCTATGATCTTGTCCAGATTTTTGTGGTGGATTTGTTGTTGGTCGTAATATATCTCCTAATTTTGTTATAATATCTGGTAATGGTTTTGTTTTAGTATCACAAGCTGTATTTTTAATAGCATCTTCAACATGTGCTGTTAAAATTCTAAAATTAATATCATTGTAATCGAGTGACGAATACATAAACTGATGTAGGCGATCTGATAAAACCCATAAACGATCTTGATCATCAACTTTGACATCATTTGGAAAAACCATTTCTACTCGACTCATATAAACTCGTCCCTGTGATTTTATTGTATATGCACGATTCGATGTTTTCCAACAAGCGACAGCATTTAAATTTGGTAAAGCATAAAAAAGAACACCAGTTAATTGATCTAAAAATGATGCACCTGCTTGAGCGTTTGGTCCTCGTGAACCAAGAATTTTAAATTCTTTGTATATATCTTTTGACATTGCCATTGTTTTATTACGTAAAATCATTGTTGAAACTGAAAATTCCATAGTCGAACTTAAAGGATGAAAATATAAAGTAGCATAACCATCTGGTTGGGTTTTTGAAATTGCTAAACCAAAAAGTCCATCATCCCATTGAAAATTAATTCCACCAATACTATAATTTCCAGATAATGGATCAGGATGGAAGAAATTATGATGTACTCTCCATGAATCTTGCATTTTCCATGAATAAATCACTAAACCAGGTGCTCCTAAATCTGCTGAATACACGTATGTATCTTCACAGTCACCGTCTTCAACAGCTAAATTAGCAAAGAATGAATCCTGTTTAAGACGACTATCAGGAAAGCGATATCTACGCAATAAATTATCATCATGTAGATCATATACCAACAGTTGGGTGGGACTTAAAACTTTTGGATCGCCTAATATATTGTCTATTCCGGTGTCTAGCACCCATAACCGACCACAACGATCAGCACGGACTCGAAATGGTGAAACAATTTCCGGACTTTCACCAGGTACTATACGGTGAGCCTCCCAACTTGGATATGGTGTCAACAATGGGGATTTCGTTGAATTATCTATAAAATAACAAACAAGTAAATTATTTAAATATAAGGGAAATTATTTCATATCAAGGTTAAAATTTATGTTACAGTTAAAAAAAGAATCTGAAGGACACTGATATATGTAACGTATTTAACGTTCAATTGATTTTTTAAAAATGTAAATATGTTTTCTGTTAAATTAAAACCATAAAGTTTCCTAAAAAAAAATGGGGCGTTCCATAATCTTAATGAAAATTGAACAAAATATTTCGATTGTTTGTATTTTAAACAAAATAGACACAAATGATTAAATTTAAATTGAAAAAATGTTAATATGTATTTTCAATAACAAATTAATACATAATATCAGATAATATGGACTTGTCAAACTTCTTTAATAATTTTAAAAAAAATTTTTCTTTTACTTTTTAGTTGTAATATAAAATAACAATAGATCATAATCTTTCTTTTATTTTATATTGAGAAAAAGGTTAAATATTATGTTATAGATTTAGAGATACACCCTACCTTCTACTATGTACCTATATAAAATTATTTATTTTCAATATTAATTATATTATGTTTTTTGTGACCTTTTATGTTAAATTGAATAATATGCATGATAATATCGTTTATCTTATATTATAAATACCAGTGACGGAACAACAAATTTTCTGTCCCCCCGTAAAATATAACTTTGGGCCCAAATAAAAGAAATAATATTTTTTATTGCAATATTGTTTATATATGTACTTTGTACTTTAAATTACAGGTCTTATGGGAGTATACATATGTGTTTTACTTCTCTCATAATTTTTCATAAGAGCATTTCACGAGTAATGTTACCACAATTCTCAAAGTTCTCATACAGGTACAGTATGAGATGAAATTTTTAAACTTCAATATACAATGATGTAAAGTGGTACTATTTTTTGTAGTTTCCATAACGCCTGTAGTGAAAATATTTAAAGTACGAAGTATAGTTTAGGCTCACATTGCGGAGTTTTACTGTGTGGTAGTTCCGCCACTGACACATAAATATACGTATACATATCTATGTTTGTACATAAAACGTTTTTGTCATTTCTATATGTAAACGTACAAAAACGTAACATTTGTATCATAACCTATTGTAAATAAATACATAACTAATTAAATTAATTAATTTCATTGTGATTATTTTTAGTTTTACTTCCCAGTTTATTAAAAATTATCATAAAATAAAATGTATATACATATTTTGAATTTATACTTTACTCTGTCTACTAATTCGATGCGGTTAAGGCCTTATTGGACTATATGTGTCTTTTTTCTCCCTTAATAATTTCTAATAAGATCGTCTCATGAGCAGTGTTACTCTAATCTGTAAAGTTATCATATAATACGAGATAAATATTTTAAATATCAATATACAGTAACGTAAAGTGGTAATACTTTATGTCATTTCTATAGAGCCTTAATTGCACCGAATTAATAAATAGAGTATAGTAAAACAAATTTATAAAAAAACATATACAATATATTAAATTCATGGGAATCGACTTACTCGTAAATATTCCCAATAAAATAATAATAATAATAAATAAAACATTGGTGACATATGTATGTATTTGTTTTGTATTTAAGCATGAGCACACGCTGTATTATTGTATATAGGTATGTACATAGTATATGGTTAATTGCTATACGCATGTACATATGTATGTACATATAAAATGTTTTGTATCAAATCTTTTTAAACAAACTCTATAATATTATGTACATTATTTTTTGTTGGTCTTTTTTATTATTCTTGCTTATATATTTTTTTAATATTATGATAATGAAATATGTCTTTATAATTATATTTATATACTCTGTACATTAATTATATGAATTTTGAAGTGAACACCTTATTGGTTTGGTTTTGTATGAAAACTTGAAAGATTGTGGTAATACTGCTCATGAAACGTTCTAATTAGAAATATCAAATAATGAGAGAAGAAAAAAGGCATACAAGAAAGGCCTTAATTACATATAATTAATGTATGTACCAAAGTATACCTGCATAGAATGAGTGTATGGATGGAGTATAGATAATTTTATTCATTTCGTTTGTTTAAAAAATGTAGAAGAGGGTATGTATATAAGGGAAATTAATTCATACAAAAATAAAAACATTAACTGAGATTTACTGTATATTATTTTTGTTGTTTTTTCTAAATAATTATTATTTATTGTTTCCATATTCTTTTTTTTCACTTTTATTTCTCTCTAATAAGTATTTTGTTTTGATTTTAATTATTAAAAAATTTTTTTTTGTTGTAAATTACTTATTTATATTTTATTTTGAAATTTACCATTAAGATCAAGGTAAGCTAATGATGCTGGTACTCCCTCCTTCCATCTTGGCAAGGTTATAAATAATCTGTTACGATATACTTCTAAACCGACTGGTATTACATTCTCAATTATAAATTGATTACTTTCAATTGCTTGTCGTCTTAATTCATTATTCGGATATTTAAAATCAATTTTTTTCCACTCATATGCAACACGTAAATTATCATTACATTTAACAAAATTTATATTAAAAACTAATAATAATAAAATATAACATGATATTATTAAAATATTTTTATCCATATTTAATTTTTTTTTTTTTATTTCTTTTTATTAATTTATTATTAATTTTTAAAAATAACGTGTTTTTTTTTTTTTTTTTAATTGATGATTATACAGTAATACAAGACATACAATATATATCCAATTGAAAACACTGTAAAATTATGTTTACTTTACGCTAATGTACATATTATGTATACATAGATTTGTATTATTAAATATTTTGTGTTTCACATAAAATGCATATTAAATATACAATGCACTGAGTTTAACATACGTTAAATACCCGAAATTATGTACATATGAGCATTCGTATATTTGCATTTATTTTAAATTGTTATGAAAACAAGAGGTACTTTAGGGTCTAATTCAGGTATTTCAGACGTGTCTATAAATTTATTAATTTTGCTAATGTGTATGTACCTATTTATAATATTTTATTTATTTATTTATTTATTTTTGTTTATTTTTATTTATTTAATTTTTTGTAAAAACGTTTTCTTTCTCACAATAGTTTTCTTTTTCTTTTTATTTTTTTTTTTAATTTTGAAAAATTTTTATTTGTAATTAAAATGGTACCTTTTATAGGTGGTATTTTTATAATATAACTCAACTAAAATACAAATATAAAAGGAAGGTCAAGATGAATTAATAAAAATAATTAAATTAAAATTCAATATCAATATCACTATTTTAATATAATCAAATTGCATATAATAGGTATACAGTATTTAAAGGATGATAAAAATTAATTGATAATTATTTTGAATTAAATAGTACATTAAACGTACATTAACACCGTGTATACTGTATAGGTATATATGTACATGAGCGCATAAATTTTTCAATAATAAATTCAATGGTTAGGAAAAAAAACACAAATTAAATACATGTGCATACGTATGTTCATTTAAAATAGTATACAAAGCTTTTAAATTAAATGTGCACAATGCACATACTTTCATGCATTATAACATTTTTATTTTCTCACTTTACACAAAAATGAAATATAATTTTAAAAACAAATGTATAGACTAAATGTTACACACACAAAAAAAGAAAGAAAAATAATTTTTTTCCAATTTTTTTTTTTTTTTTTTAATTTAATTACAAATAAAAACCGAAAAGAATTAAATATGTGTAAGTGAAGGTTAACTTTTACTTTTCTGAATAATTAAAATGTAAATAATCTGAAAAAAACTAGGTAGTTTTTTTTTTCGATCTATATGATAATTTTTTAAAAAATTTTTTATTAATTGGAAAAAAATGAAAAAAATTAAAATTTTAAAAAAATTTAAGATAATGTTTAAATAATTAAAATTTTTAATTTTTCGTAAAATTAAAAACTGACAAAAAAATAAAATAAAATAAAAATAGTCAATTATTGCACTTTGTTTATACAACGATAACACAAGAATGATAATATGACTTAGTATGTCTGTATGTATAACATTCAAATAGAGAAAATTACAAAAAAAAAGTAATTTAGGTATAAAAAAAAATAAAAAAGTCTATATTATCACTACAATACCAAAAATGCAAATGAAATAAAATAAATAATATAATGAATGTTCATTGAATGCACGTAGTATTTATGAATATATCTATATTAGTACATATTATACACATGTATATATACTACTTATGGTCTATCTAAATGAACACTGAATCAAAATCAGACGTATCAAAAAAAAATTATTTTATTTTATTTATTTATTTATTTATTTATTTTTATTTTTATTTTTTTTTGTTTAATCACATTCTATTATGTTCCTCTTTCAATTTTATTATTCATAAATAAAAAAAATATTAGAATTATTTATCTATGTATAAAAAAAAAAACAAAATTAAATTATACGACAAATTATTAATAGCAAATAGATGCAAATAGTCATATTCATTATAAATACTAGTTTTTTTTGTGTGTTAAAAGAATGATTGTGATGTCATCGGAAAGTTGAAGCCGTTATAAAATGGAAAATATCTCACTATAAATTTTTTGTTTTGGTATTTTATAATATACGAGTATATATATTTTTTTCACATTCACTTATATATATTGAATGAGTATAGTTATACACTCATATTTACGTATATGGATTCACAACAACAAAAATCGAATTCGCATTTTTGAAAGCCCCTGATGATCAATGGTATTCATGTACAACACACACACACACACCACAATGTAGGTATAGATATTATACGTAGAATTGCCTTGTTATACAGGTGAGAAATAAAGGTAACAATAATTGTATGTATGTATATATGATCTTAATTTTAAATTTTTAAGATATAAGATTTAGTCATCTGTACAAAAGTTTGAATAATTTTTAATTGAAAATGTTTTATTTTAATAATGTTATGGGAAAAATTTATTTCAAATTAAATTAAAATGGATTTTACGTTTTTTTTTTTTTTTTTTGAAAAAGTCAATAAATTATTTAAAACAATTAAGAATCTTTTTATTCGAAAAAAAAAAATATATATATATTTATTTATTTATTACACGTCGTCAACCGTACAACATTCTTAAAAGCCGGATCGCGAACCATTGAATGACTAATTTCATCAGTGTTAAGCCCGCAAAACATACCTATGTATATTATATTTAACGTGAATGTCTGATTTCAAATATTTACGTGCATATATGTATGTTACATATGTACGAATTATATTATGATATTTTTTTTGTCTTAATCTTTAAATTTTCTTTTATAATACTTTGTGCTTTTTATTTTAACGAATTTGTTAATGTGGTAGAAAAGTATATATGTATGTGCATGTGAAAAAAGAAAAGTCCCCAAAGCCAATAAGCCAAAGTAGAGATTAATATACAGTATACGTGTATGTGGGGTATATGCATATTATAAGCATAAAGCAAATACAATGAGCATTATATAGATATAAGCAAATATAAGTTAATAACTGGTTTTCTAAACTTACTAACTTTATTTTTATAAAAAAATGTATCTACATACACATACGTTTACATGTGTAAATGGATGTAGATATAGATGTTAATGTAATATAACGATAAATGTACTGATTTCAGTTGGTATATATCTATTATCTACCTTAGCTGGTTTAAATATAATGATACTCACCTGTCTGTATCATGTACATTTTGTATTCAATAATATGTCTATGGATACTTTCATGCATTTGTATTTATTGTATTAAACTTTCGTGCTCGTGCTTAACCAGTCACATATACCATGGACTTGGCAGTTGGCAGAGATTGCGTTATTTATTTATTTTATTTTTTTTGTTGTTTAATTTTATGCAATTTATTTGAATATGTATTAGTACATGGCAATGTACAGGGTCTATAACATCAAAATTAAAAATATGACGAAAATTATTTTCACAGCAAAAAATAGAAATAATAATATAATCCTTTTTAAGTTTCCTATAAACAGGTGCTTAATATACGTAAATAAAAGACAAATTGTAGAAAACTGCCAGTAAACTTCATAATCATATATTTCCCTTTATTCTAGGGTAATTAGACTAATTTAACATTTCGTAAAACCAACATTTTTCAATACTTCTCTGTTATATTATTTCAAAGTACCTGAACAGCTATGATGGATATCCATACTTATTACAAATTGCTTGATCACATTTTAAAGTTTTAATACTAGTCTACGGGACACCCTGTAAATACATGTTGGAAAATTAGTATAAAAGAATACATACATATGTACGCACATATGTATATATGTATATTTCGAAGTTAGAAGTTCACCTACATATTTTCTATTTTTTAAAATTATTTTTCTGTTTTATATAAATCTAATCGAATGAAAAGTGAGAATACAAAGTTCTTTCGTATCATATGAAAATATTTAGAAAAAAATACGGTTTAAAAGATTTTCACTTTTTAAATAAATTATTTGATCATTTTTATTTTGATCAAATTAACGAATTTATTTTTTCTATTGTAACTTATACAAAACGAATGTTTTAAATTTTTATGGACAATTATAATTACTTCAAAATCGATATATGTAATTATTTTATATGGTCTTTTATAAATTGTACAAATTTTTCCTTTATGATAATATTCATATATGTATGTATGTGCATCTTTATATGACAATACTATACGTACACATATCAGAAGCAGAAATCGGCTGCAACTAATGCTATTCTTGGATCCTCTTTAAATGCATTTGCAGCTGCTGTAAATTCGGGTTTAGCTTTTTGCAATATCCACACCCTTTAAAACACATTCATATGTAAATTTTTAGTATTAATGAATCATCTATTAAATAAACAAATGAATTATAAATTTGAATTACATGAAGCATGAAACATAACTAAAGCATGCTTTTTCTTTTTGAGGGAAGTTTTAAGTCTCTTGATTCAAATGTACAACTTCTGTTTATTTTACTTCCCATGGCTTTTCAGGTGGTTGAGATGATGGTGGCTCTTTTGGATCCTTTGAAAAAATACATAATTAATAATTTTGTTTTAATTTATATTTACACTTTGAATTTACCTTTTTAAAATTGATTATTTTATTTGCTTCTCTAACGTTCACATCGGATTTATATTCACCGTTTACAAAATATGTATTTGACTGTCGGATATCCTTTAACACCATATTTTTATGCAATTGCCTTTTTTTTTGGTAGCGTCCAGGGCAGCTAATATTCTAAGAATCTAAAAAAATATTCAATTAAATAATAAAATATGTTCAATGTTCAAATTTCTTTTACATTCTCATTTTTTATAATTTCTGCTGCTTTCTCGTATTCTGGCTTCACTCGTTTACAACGTTCACAACAAAGATTTTTCATCTTTAAAAGCTGGCTAAATGTCATTCGTTGTTAAATGTACATTATCAGATTTTGTTTCTGCTGACCAATCATCATCTTCTGGTTTAGATATTGCTGATGGCGCTGTAGGATTCTCCATAAATGATATAATTGCAGATTTTTTATTTTCACCATTATATGTATAATTTAATTTACCATTTTCAAATTATAATAATGTTAGAAAACTAGTGATATTATATTGTTGCAGCTAATGAATATTCTAGTTTTAAAAAGAAAAAGAAAAAACTCAAATGAAACACAAAATTTGATAAATTTTGTTAAAAATTTACCTATTTGAAGTCTATTAGCACCATTGTACCTAAACCTTTAATTGCTTCAGCAGCATCATTCAAAATTTTTATTATTGATTGCTACTCTTTATTACTAGACACAAAATAAATAAAAATATTCGTTTGAGTATTTAATAATTTTTTTAATTCTTTCATCATTAATTATCAATAACTTACTGAGGATGTAGATGAATTTATTTTTGCAATTATTTGATTAATTGAATTAAATAAAGTCTGAAATATACAATAATATAATTTAAAAGATATACGATATTAAAAAATAATAAAAAAAAATATTTTTTAATGAAATAAAAATTAGAAAAATCCATTTAAATTTAAAATTAAAACTAAACATAAACAAAATACATACATATGTATGTGAATACTTACAATTTCAAGAATTATTGATATTTTGAATGATTTCATTTTACAAAATAAAATCATAATTTTTTTATCAAATTCCTTAATAAAGCCTGAAATTATTTTAATAACCGGTTTCTTTTTAGCATTTAATTCTTTTGCCTTTAAAGTTTAATTTTCTTTTCGAATTTTCAATTTCGCTTGTAAAGTGTAAAGTATAAAAATTATATTAATGACGTTTGCTTGTTTTTATTTATTTATTTAATTGAGGTTAGTTTTGTTGATGAAAAATAAATTAAAGTGTCTTACAAAATTATGATTGTTGAAAAGTAAAATTGTGAATTTTTTTGTTTTTGCTTTTTTTTTTAAATAACGGATTTCCGTTTGTTTTTATTTCCGTCAGTTTTACTTGTTCAAATCATAATGAGGCTAATATTATTTTTGTGCTTGTAAACGGGTTTAAAATTTTAAAAAAATATCAAGTACGAGTACTAATGGTTTGAATACCAGTGCTATCGATTTGCTGCAATTACAGTATTTTTACTACTTTTTTATTTTTGACACTGCACTTAGAAAAGCATACAAATATGTGACTTTTTTCACTTTAAAGTCTAAAGTCAATATCAAATTTCCAAGAATAATGTAATCGTTTATCCATGTCATAAAAATATAAATAATTATAATTGGAAATATTGAATAAAAATTTAAGTTTTATGAAAAGTGTTAAAGTCAATAATCGGCACAACCGCTTTTTACTGAGCTTGAAAGTAACAGTTGTTTTAATCATTTGCCTTTTGGACGATTTCAAGCGTGTGTTTTCAAATAATGAAATTTCTTATAAATTATTTACATCTATTAACTTAAAAAAAATTTAATATGATTGAAAAAAAATGTACGAAATATTACATGGAAATTCTATCTCAGGGTAAGGTGTCAGGAGTTTTTAAGCTTTGACGCAACAGGGCTAACACCATATAGGGTTTTATATAATGTACACGTATTAACACACGTATGTATATAAAATTATGCAATGCTAAAAATGTTAATGATTTATCTTCTAATATTCATACATACTTTGCATGCACTTTCGTATGGACATAAGTGTGTGTATTCGTATGTACTTATGTGTGTGAAAAAATACAAATGCACGTTAAATTTTAAATTTCAAGTAAGACATGTATTTTTTTTAAATATTAATTTCATTATTTTATATTCAGCATATATATGTATGTATAAAAAACTTATTACATATTATATTTACACTAACAATCATTATTATTACATTTAAAAGTTAAAACATGTTTAAACAAACATTATTTTTTATTTTTTATTTCTTTATTTTTTAATAACATAATTTTATGTATGCATACGCGTATGCATTCATATATGTGTATGTGTAAAATTTATTTTAAACAGCTACTTGTATTTTTCATACGTACTTATAATCATATAATTATTATAGCATAGCTATACGTATATGTACATGTTAACTCTATAAATATAAAAATAAATGTTTTGTACTTGTTACGTGTATTTTAACTACTTTTATAAACTATAGTATACACATATTCACGTGTAAGTATAATCAGATACAGTATATTCATAATTATGTTATGTTAAGTTTAAAAAAGTTTTATTAAAGTTTTTAAAATTATGCACATGTATGAATAAACGCATCGTTTCAAAGATTCACAGTGTGTTGGTATTTAAATTTTTTTAAAATGCTTTTATTTTTCTTTTTGTTGTGCATAAAGCATAAATTCTTTAACAAAAATGTAACATTTCCTCACATCATAATATTTTCTTTCTTTTTTTGTTTTTCTTTTATTAACTGCGTGTTAAAACTTAAAAGAGGTGATAAAAATCCATCTTTGTATATTTAAAAAAAAATCGTTATTTTATGAAATTATATTTTAATATTTTTATTTAACTAATTCATGAGTAAGTACGATTAAGACTATACTCTGTCCACCAATTCTATGCAGTCAAAACATTATGGGAATACATATACATATGCATATATGTCTCTCATAATCTTTAGTTAGACATTATTATTATTATTATTATTGTTACAATTTTCAGTTATACAATTTTTAAAGTTTTCATATAATATTAGATAAATTTTTCTAATATCAGTATACAATGATACACAATGGCATTATTTTACATTATTTTCATAAGGCTTTAACCATCTTTAACCGACTAGGATTGGTTTAGTATAACTCATGAGTACGTTCAAGACTATATATGTACCTACTCTGTGCACTAATTATACGCAGTTAAGACCTTTTGGAAACTACGTAAATTAGTACCACTTTATATCATTTTACATACATACATTAATAGTTGAAAATTTCATTTGATTTTGTATGAAAACTCTAAGCATATTGGTCATACTGCTCGTGAAACATGAAAAGTTATGAAAAAGAAATAAAGACCTATGGATTTTCATAAGACCTTAATTGCATACATGTAATTAATGCATGGAGTATAAAGTTTAAATCTTAACAAGTTGACACTATACATACTCACTTTGTTTGTAAAAAAAAATAAATAAATAAAAATAAAATAAATATAAAAAAAATTTTATGTTTTTTGTCAAATTCTATTATGACGAAATTTTGGTACAGAAAATCAGTATTTATAAGCTTATATTCTTATTCATAGAAAATTGTACAAAATGATATGGATTTATATTCGTACTAACTATGTACGAAATGTAAATATGTAAATGTATGTTAGTATCCATGTACGAGTATTATGGATACATCCCATGTACCAAAATGTTCAAAACTTAAGATTGTAAAAATAATTTTTGTATTTGTTATTTGTACATTTACACATATTCATAAAGTGATAGTATTACCACTCGGTAAAAATTTAAGAAATTAAAATTTTCTTCAAAAAGATCCAGATAAGATAAAAAGGAACCGAATTTTTCAATATTTCAAGATAAAATAAACAAAATAATTTATCTCAACGTTATCTTAATTTATTTCCAAAATATAAAAATAAAATTCTTTAAAATATTTATACATTATTTTTAATAACCAGGGCAACATAGGAAAACAAAAAGATCTATCGACAACTCCTTAGACTAAACAGGGGCTTATATTATGGTTCGTATTCCTTTCCGTCAGCACCAACTAAATTTATCAAATACAAAATCGATGATTCAGTATATTAATCATTTCTAAAAGCAGAAAAAAAAAATCTAAAACAGAATTCAGGAAACCAAAAATCTTAAGATCCAAAATGGTAACTCTGTTTACAGGTATATATCTTAAATTGCCCATGGTTGCATATACATATATTGTTGCTCTAATAAGTCTAAAATAATTTTAATAACACATTCACTATACCTGGTGTAAATAAATAAGATACATTGATATGCATAATGTGAGCACATCGCGTGGATTGTACATGTATATTTATTTTATATACATATACGTATGTATATATATCTTTTGATTTTCATTTATGTAGATGTACACATATTTAGAGCAAAAAAGTTTTTTGTACATGATTATTATTTTACTTTCACTTTTGTTTTGTTTTATACTGTTTTCTATTATCCTTCTGCTCTTGTACATACATATTTGATAATTATGATGATGTTGATGACAATTGGGATGTTGACGGTGTAAACTCATAAAAAGTTTTTAAATAACATACATATGTATGTATATGCACAAGTAAATAAATATATACCTACATATAAATGTATATAAAACATATTAAATGTTTTTGTATGAAAATAAAAGATTTTTACTTATATAATTTAATAAAATTTTTGTGTGTTAATAAGTACCTAATTTAATACTTACAATTAGTTTGATAATTATGATGAAATCTTTTGCATTGCTTTTATCTGTACAACATATGTGTGCATGTATGTATACGTTATATCAAAACAACTAATGAGAAGGCAATATTACATATGTACATTTAAACAGGTGCTATACATATAGAAATATGTACACTGTATGTGGATGGGTATGAATGATGTATGTATATGTGTATGTATGTATGTATACATATGTTAGTATTCAGTTGCGTTTAATAAAATATTAACTAAATGAGAAAAGGGAACTTTTAATTATAAACATCTGTGTCACATCACATACAATATGTAAAATAACTATGTAACACACATATGATAACATATGTATGTATATCTGCTGTTACATAATTATTTCAACTTTCTTTTTTGCATATTAGAAAGGTTAACGCTTGTCAAAATTATGCAACATTACATAATAGAAAAAAAAATCTTTAAAAAATAACAAATTAGCAAATTTAAACAATATACATGTGTACTGTGTACACACGTATCCTTTTAAAAAGGTATGTGAACAATATTAAACGAAATATTTCAAGTTTTATAGTGTTTGATGGTAAGATGACATAAATAAAAAGCTTATAATCAAATTTGAAAAACATAATTCCAGGTGTACAATTTACTGCAAGAAAACCAGTACATTTGAAAATATGTTACATTGATTCATTTAAATAAAATTTAAAATACGTATACATCTACATAATTTTGAAAATATCAAAAGTTTACATATGTGTGTACATATTTGAAATACAGAAGTTTAAAAAAGTATCTGAACAGGAATACTTTTCTGAGATACTGTATTCTTAGTGTTGAAACACTGTTTCGTTTTTGATCTTATTATAAAACGTAATCAATGAGAACAAACTTAAGTATCGCGTGTACCAGAACAAAAGATATCATCATAGCATGATGTTGATAAAAGGTGATAAAAGTCTGTTAATAATTTTGTACCTTTCAATGTTTTTTAATAATATTTTTATTACACATAAAAATTTATAAATTTGAATTATCTATGTCAAATCAATGGCACACAACTAATATTGAAATTAAGTATATTGCTGGTATTGATAGCAGTTGGAATTCGTAATATAGAACTTATCAGACTTTAACATACACGATTTTCATGGTCTTGTTCCTCTTAGTTGCTGAGTTTCATTTCAAATTTTCAAGTTTTGAGAAATTTTAATAAAATACATATTTACATACTTACATACATATGTATATGCATATTTGTTTGAGATGCGAATAAAATTTATCTAAAATTTGATAAAATACAGCGAATATCATCCATACTTACAATATATTGCTGGTTTTAAATACCATTTTAATTTTGAAATTTCGGCCTTTTTCCTGAGTGAACCTGATGAGAAATTAGTCATACCAAGTCATATTAACGTATATGCAAGATTCCCCTTTTTTACACTGTAAGACTTTTACACGATTTTCATACGACACAACAGAACCCATACCATACTTCACAGTTTCACACGCTCTACCCTTCTTATCTACAAAATTGCATGAAAATCGTATGGAAATCGTGTGAAAGTCTTATGATATAAAATAAACAATTTTGATGATTTTTAATATTAAAATATGATTAAAATTAGTTCTTTGAACATTAGAATGGAACATCTGAAAAGTATACTGAGTATTAATTTCAAAAAAATTTATATTATTAGAGCATTTGGACATATTAGGGCACCTGTGTTTAGGACATTTATCTTATGTACGTAAGACGACACGTTTTTTTTTTTTTTCTTGAGAAACGAAGTGTTTATTATTTTTTCTATTGTTGTACATTGTCTTCATTTATAAGAATAACTATTTAGATTTTCTTTTTTGTAGAAATGGACGTATTAAACAGAAGATTCTTTTTACAAATTTTCTGTTAGTGACACTAATTAGATATAAATGTTTCACATTTATTTATATTCGTCTTATGGAAATAATATATAATATACATATATATTTTGTACATACACGGATACCACAAGCATTGACGAAATATTTATTATGGATCGTTAATACTGTGCCCACAATTGTTGATTTTTGTTCTATATTTGATTTTCAATTTTTCTTGCGTTGTTATATTTGAGAAAGTACCTATATACATACATATGTACTTCATTTTTTCTATTAAGGAAATAACTTAATTTCTTGAAAGAGATTTTACATATTAAAATATATTAGATTTTTTCTTCTTATACATGTATCATGTGCGTATTATAAATTCGATAAAATTATTTAGGTTATTAGGATTAAGGATCAAACCTCTAACATAAAACGTTTCTTATTTAAATATTCAATTAACAATTAGGTTTATTTCATGTTTTTATCTTACATAACTTAAATTCAATACATTTGATGTATCTACACATATTATTATTATATTTTTTCCCTTTTAATTTGTAAACTTTACGTTGTAAAATATTCATACATATGTATGTACGTTATAGATGTTATTAGCGTAATATATAAAATTATTGTAAAATTTCAGTTTAATTTAAAATTTAAATTGTAATTTAAAATAAATAAAATTTCTTTATTATAATAATTAAAATAAAAATGAATTTAAGTTTGAAAAGTTTAAAGGTTTTAAAGAAGATAAATTTAATAAAATTTTCATTTATTGCACGTATACGTTTATATGTAGGTGTGTATTTTACATCAATTTCACTGTGCATATGAAATTTCAACGTTCATGGCTATCTATCTATTATGTTAATTTGTATTTCTTTTTTTTTTTTTTTTCTTTTTTTTTTGGGTTCCATTTATGAATTTAACTAAAATTATTATTTTTTTTTTTGAGAATGTTTTTAAAAGATGCATATATACGTTATACATTAAATATGCAAATGAAAGTCATAATATACAGATAAAATAATTTTAAATGAATAGTTGACGATGTACCAAATTAAAATTTCTTTTTATAAAAGAAAATTTTAAGTTTATATATGTATGTATATGTTAAACAAAAGCATATGTTTGATTATACATGTGTACATATGGATGTACTGTGCACATGTGTACGTATATACATGAACTCGTACAAAATAGTTATGTATTACCGTATTACATATGTATGTACGTGAAACTTTTGTTAATACACACTTCACGTATTTTACTGTTTATTTTCATATACATACGAATGTATATATGTATATATTTTTTTATGGTAAAGAGTTTATAAATTTTATATATACATATATTATAATACTGAACTTTGAATGTAACCAGGGAATTTATAGTATTTGTTAATTTGTAAAATATGTATATATTGCATATTAACACAGGTATCTAATAGATACATATTTTTCTATTATATTATCTAATATACTTTTGTGATAATTTTTAGTTGTAAAATGTTCTTAAAAATTTATGTATATTTTATGTTTTTAAAAGTATCATGAATTCATCAAATAGTTAAAAAAAAAAAAATAACGAATTTCAAAATTCTCTAGAGAAGTGTTGATATTTTTAATCTTATTATCGTTACATTTTAATTTAAATATCGAAAATATTTCAAAATGTATTAAAGTTTTGTTGAAGTTAGTAATTTATAAATCTTTAAATTTCTTACTATATTTTAATTCATTGAAGACATTACTTTTAAATTATGTCATATACATGTACATAGTATATATACCTGTGTTGGGAATATCAAGTGAATTCATAGAAAATCTCTTAAAAATAAAGTTGAAATTCATACACATTTTTAGGATCAATAAAAATAGAAAAATTATAAGTGTTATCGATTTATATGAATTATGGAAAAACTTTGCCAATTAAGTGAGTAAAAGAATTTTCTTTATCTTCGACAATGTTCTATTTCTATAGGGGGTAAGTTCTTCTAGTCCTCATCCTCCATACATATTTGTCTTGGACACCTTCGTTTTGTAAGCCTTACTTCTTAATATCATTTCTAGAATTTAGCAGCTACTTACGTTGTTTTAACACTTTTCAGTGTTTTCCTTCGTGTCTCAAGAATCCTTTTCATGATACCGTCACTACCGTCAGTATCTCTTTTCATGACAAAGTCAGATTATCTCTTATTTTTTCACATATTTGTGTTACTTTAAAACTATCTCGTACGCACTCATTTCTAGCCCTATCCTGAATCTGACGTTTGACTTCTTCGGCTCATCTTAGCATTTTCATCATTATTTCATTTTTTCTACTCTCAGAAAGCGGTAATGTCAGTTTTTTTTGTGAACAAATAATAAACAACAAAAATAAAATGTAATCAAATATTTTAATTTTTTGTTTTGTTACAATGATGGATAAATTTGAATGTGCAATGTAACGAACATAATTGAAATTTTTTAATTTAATTTTATTTAATAAAATAAATAAAGTTTAATACGTAAATTACATTCAAGAATTTCGAAATAAAACACGATATCCAGCCCTTTGAAATATAATTTTTATTGACTAAATATATTTCATCATTTTATTTAATTCATTTTTTTTTTTCATTTTTATATAATTCAAAATATTTATTATAATTATACATATTATTATTTTTTTTTTAATTTGCTTTATTCGTCGTTATATAATTACAATATTTTTTTTTTTTTTTATAATTATTGTATTTTGTTTTTATTTTGTAAATAAAATAAATATATATTATTTATTTGAGTTATTCATGAATATACATATATATATATAATAATAATATTTAGTAAATGATTTTATTATTAAAACACATTTATTTATTTATTCATTTAAAATATATATATTATATATTTGATAAGATTAAAACCTTTTCTTAATTATTTTAATTTTTTTTTATTTGTAACATTTTTTTGTTGTTTGGTTCTCTTTCATTTTATTTTGTTTATAATATACTTATTTTTTTGTTATGTATAATCATTTTTTATTTGTTATATGTATAATCGTAATTTTACTAAGTATGCATTTTATGTATCAGTTGGACACATATTTAAAATAAATTTTATAAATTGTGTAATATTAAATACAGTTTACAGTAAATGTGTATATATATAGAGTATATGTATATATAATAGGTATATATGTATAGATTAATAATTAAAGTTATTATAAATTATTTTTTGATATCCTTATAATATCCTTTTTTTGACTCTCATAAAATTTACATATATTAACAATTATATATCGTTCTTTTTTTTTTGTTATTTAAATAAATAAAATTTTTGGTACATTTTTATATTTATTTATTTCTTGTAAATATGATATACATATATATATATATATTTTTTTTATAAATATTTAATTTACACATCACACATAAAAATTGCACAGTAAATACTGATAAGATTTTAGATTGATTAAATTTTTTTTTTTTTACTTTCAAATAAATATGTAATTATATTTATTGAAAATATTTTTAATATTTTATTACTAATATTTTTTTCTGAGCACATATACATACATAATATTGAATAAAAATGCATTTTGAAAAAAATTTCTTCATAAATAAAATTAAGCATGTATGTATAAATATGGAAGGTATATATGTGTACGTTCAAATGGTTTTAAAGAGAATCATATAAGTTGTGTACATACTCACCAGAAAGTTTATACATGTACATAGATTAATTAAATTTATGTACGTAAAGCAGTGGCGGAACTACTGTACAGCAGGACACTGCAACGCAGAGAGCCCAACATTAATAGGTACCCATTATGGAGGACAAAATTAAATTTATTCCTTTACATAAAAATTTAAACACATACACATACATATATCAATACTAAAGTAATTTTAAATGCAATACATATAACAAGTAAATTTTGATCTATAAAAAAAATTTAACTTAAAACCGTCTGAAAGTAATAGGTGTTTTAAAAAAAAATGCATTTTTTAAAGACACCATTTTTTTAACTGGCGGCCAAAAACTATATTTTGATGTGGAGCCAAAAAATTCTTGTTCCGCCAATGACGTAAAATTATGTACGCAATGTACAAATACATAAATCTTGTGTGTTCAAGTTATATGTATGTGCTTCATATATACATATGTATCAGAGGTAGTTAAACTATAATGTATTGGAATTAAAATAAATTATAATTTATAAACACATTGTAATGAAGTTAGAACAAAAGGATAAAGAAGTCTATGTAGATATCCAAATTGGACCATTCAATATACATCTATGTATATAGTTCAATATTTTATGTATCATTCCTTAAATTACGTAAGCCTATATCTTGTACCAAATAAAAGGGTATTATCACACGATAATCAAATCAAATATTTGATTGTCATGTGGTATTATCTTCATCTTTCAGAATATCCTTCATGTAACTTTTTTAGAAAAAAAGAAATACATACTTAAAATCCAAAAAAAAAATAAATAATAAAAAACAAAAAAGAAACAAATTTTAAAAAAAATTAAAATATCTACTAATCATTTTACGTTATGTAAATTATTTTATTTTATTTGGAAAAAAATTTGTAATTAAAGTTTTTAGTGAAACACATATCAAATATGTATGAATATGTTAAATATGTGTATATGTTCTAATACGAAGAATATCGATGAATTTAATATAAATAAGTACAGGTAGTAATGGATTCTATTTAATTCCTTTTTTTATTCTTAAATTTAAAAATTTTTAAAATAATATTCGTATGATTATTATTACATTCACTATATATGTATATGTTTGAATTTAAACATTATTAGTTTAAAATATAGCATATAAGTATATGTATAGTGTATTATATAATATAATGTATTAATATGATGAATAATTCAATCTGAGAGGCTTTCTTTTTATACATATATGAGAATATACATACATACAAAGTCTTATAAGTTTTATTTTTTATTTTGTATTTAATATAATATTTTATTTTTGTTTGTATTTTTCTCTGATTTTAGAATTTTTTCTTAAATAATATAAATTTCTAAAAATAAAATTATGCCTTATTTTCTGGTTTTATATTTTGATTTGAATCATCAGTTCCTGTTACCGTAAGTGATTGTAATGATTTTTGTTGTTCCTGTATATGAAAGATATTTAAAGGAATATGAAAAAAAAAATTGTGATTTTTTAATTTGAAATGTATGTAAAAATTTTTAATTGACATATCGAATCGAATTCTAAAAGCAATTTAAAAAAAAAAAATTAAACAGAAACAGGACTTTACCATAAAATTTCAAATGTAAATATAATGTAGATATTCAAATATATGAAAATTACTCACATTCTCTTGATTTCCACCTGTACTACGACCCCATCTCAATCGTAATGGTCCTGGTTTACGAATTTCTCTTTCATATCCATTAACTGATAATTGATTGTCATCATAGTCTTGTAAATATTTTAATAATGCCTGTAATGATTGGGATTCAATAGAAGGTCCATATAAAAATGACTGATAAATACAAAAAAAGACAAAGAAAGTTAAAGAGAAAACAAAAAAAAAAAAAAAACCATAAAAATATTCTAAAAATTTGCCTATACATATGTTACAGGACAGAAAGGATATTTTTCTTTTTTAAATTTATTTACCTCAATAATAAGTGGAAATTTTTCATTGTTAAATGGTGTCAATGATTGTAGATTTTCATTTAAATCTAAATTATTATTGTAATCATTATTTAAATAATATTCAGGATTTGTTAATGAACTTCTTCCCCAACGTAATCGACCAGATGGTTTACGTTTTTCTTTATTATCATATCTTAAACCAGATAAGGATGTATAATCTCCATTCAAATCACTATATTCATTTAAATATGCATTTTCATTTAATAACATTGATGGATCACTACGTCTACCAAATCTTAGACGTAATGATGGTGAACGTATTGGTTTTTGATTAACATCACCGAACCAACGTTTTTCAGCAATTGCTGTTAATATACTTGGATCGCTACGACCAAAACGTAATCTTAATGATGGTGATCTTTGTGCTTTTCTTTCAACTTGATGATCTGGAAATGATATTGGTCCAGCATATTCACGTTGTAATAAATTTTCATATAAATTATTCAATGATGCTGTTTTAATTTTGTAATTTAATTGAGATATAAAAAAAACGAATAAATAAATAAAAAAAAATAATAATAAGTAAACAAAATTGAATCAGCAAAAGTTTCTTAAAATTAAATACACATAAATTTAATACATACTATCGAATTTTCCTGTTGAAGCGCATGATATTAAATTTAATGTCACAAGAAATGTAATTAATGGTAACATCAATTTGTTCTGAAAATAAATAATATAAAAAATAAATTATTTTTTCACTTAAAAAAATAGTTATATTAAAAGCTATTAAATATTTAAAAAAATATACATATGTATGTGTATGCGGATGTATCTTTTGTATCCATTATATTTATTTGATTTAATATTAGACATGTATACTCTGTCCATTAATATTATGCACTTAAGATCTTATGAGAGTACATATGTCTCTTTTCTTCTCTCATAATTTCTAATAAAAGCATCTCATGGCAACAGTGTTACAAAAGTCTTTAAAGTTATCATATAATATGTAACGTAAAGTGATACTACTTTATGTCATTTCATAGGGCCTTAACTGCGTCAAATTAGTAGAGAGACCATAGACCATAGTTATTGTGAGAAAACATATGTATGTAGTTTTATATTGATTTCAAATTTATTCAATGCTACTTCATTTTCTAGCTCAATTAGAAATCAATGTATCATTATAATTGCATGTAAACGAAATATACGTATGTGTTTTTTCATAAGTACGGATATGTTAATAAAACATATAGCAAATATAGTACATGTACACATACACAATTTTGATAAATGATGACAATTGATAACATATCAATTTGCTTTCTTTTGTCCTTGAAGCTTTGATGAATTAGCAATTTAACATGAAATTATTCTCTTTTTATACTGTAATATAATGTTACATAATATGTAACTATTGTAATATTTGTAATATATACACAACTGTGTATATTATTATACTAACATAAAAGTTCGTATACTTTCATGTTAGAAGAAATTTTAGTACTTGTGCAAAACATATAGTTATGGCTAACAAATGGTATGCAACATGTGGATTTTAATAAGAATTATTTATGCTTCTATATTCATTTATATGTTGTATATTCATGAATTGTTATTGTGTGAAAAGTATTTGTAACGTATTTTTAAAGCATAGTCACCTATATTTTAAATGGATGTTTCTTTGCTTTCTTTTGCATTTAATTTGAATGAATTCGTCTTTTACTTTCATTCTTTGATTACCAGTTTTCTATATTTGGAAACGAAAACACCAACAATCAAAGGAGAATCATGTAAATAATAATATGGTAAAGACATAAAATTTTTATACACCATAACAATACACATAACTATGCTAAAAAATTAACTTTAAAGATATTCCTTTGTTACATTCATACATAACACGTTTTTTTTTTAGATTAAATTAAATTGTTTTTGCTGAATTTAAAAACAAAATTGAATTAATAATAAAATTTGTGAATATTTTGTTCTTAGCTACTTTGAATAGTCTCTGAAGACTTTCGAGATAGTCGTATTTCGTATGCAATATAAATACTATCTACATAAATTTTATATCCATTAAAATTCTTAAAAAAATATTATTTCCATAATCCTGTGTTATTTTTACGAAAATTTGTAAAATATTTTTTTTGTAAAAAGCCCTACAAAATAAACGTAGCGGTTACACCGTCATTTACTTAGTTAAATAGATGTATAAACCATATATGATATCTGAAAATATTTATGCAATTAAACATCGATTATATGTATGTATATGTACGTATAAGTCCTTCATAAATACCTGGATACATTAAGAGCGCAATACGTACTATCTTTGGTACTATGTATTTATGTATGTACATACGTGAATTCAACATAAATTAACTTATGACATGTAAGAGCACAAATATGATTCAGTTATAGGAGAAATTTAAAAGGCTTACAAAGTTTTAAATTTTAGTTTTAACTTGCTGGTACCTACATGTATGGTATGTACATACATGCACATATGATTATACATGTTTTCATACATAATTGAACAGAATATCCTTTTAATATGGTTTTTATCAAGTACATATGTACATATACTAACTGCAGGCTATTTTTATAAGTTAAAAAAGTTTATGCCTGCATGATTGTAATTAACTTTTCGTATAGGTTCTGTTATGATATTATAATGTACATACGTAGTATATGCGATCTTTTTCAATAATGAAATATCGTATGATATTCAGTAGAAAACATTCGGTTATGTAGACTTTTATTTAATTTTCGTTTAAAATTGAAAATATCAAAATGACATAATTCCTTAAATTTCGTAAGTACATTTAAAATTTCTTTATCATTTTTTTTTTCGTTTTTATTCTTTAGCAATGCCAGAAAAATAAAAATGTAAAAACGAAAATGAAATAATTTTTCAAAAAAAATAAATAAATAAATAAATCAAATTTTCATGAAAATTTCATAACAGAATCAATCATTTGAAATAAATACAGAAAATGTATTTATTTTTAAAAATATACTCGTATGTACTGAAACACACATTAAATATGATATAAATTGAAAATTATGTAAAATTTTTCCTGATTCATAGTACATGCTTACATATGTATGTAGTAAGTATGTGTGTCAAAAAAAAATTTAAAATATGTACATACATGTAAAATTTCCTCTATATCTTCTAAAGATACGTTATTTACATAAATATGTACATACGTATATACATCCATGTGCAAGGATGTGTAAAAAAGTACATGTACCCACATATGTATATGAAAAATGTCCTTGAAGTACATCAAATTTTGTGTATATACATATGTACATATATACATACGGTTTTGAATTACACGTACATACAAAGTACCTATATATTTGATATACATACATACATAAGTTACAAATTACACAGAAATATATGGAATTAATGATAAAATTAAATAAATAAAAATTAGAATTGGATTATAAAAATGCATGTATGTGTATAGGTATATTTACTTAATAAGTGAGTATTCCATGTACGTGAAAACATGTGTAAAATAAATGAATTTAATAAAGTAAGTCAATGAAAAACAATTTCCTGTAGGTAAAGTACATAGTATAAACGTATATGTATACATACACGTCTGTAGGTACATGTACACTTTTTTGAAACGTATACATTTTAAAATATTCTAGATACATTTGTACAGGTGAAATGGTCAAAATTGGTCATACATAAAAATATAACAAATTAGGATTTTCAAAAAAATAAAATTATTTATGAATATTTTGAAAAGAAATTTCGCGTTTAGACGAATGATTTACGGATTTATGAACACAGAGTGCATGTACATAATGTACTACATTTATTATATACATAATTTACTTATTTTAAAGTTTATTCGGTTATCAAAGCATAAGAAAATTGTGTATAATAATCTAGTATGTGATTGGCTATACTCTGTTCACTAAGTGTATGCAGTTCAGGGCCTCATGGGAATGCATACATACATATGTATGTACATACATAGGTCCTGTTTTCTTTTCCCATGATTTCTAGTTAGAATACTTCAAGAACATTATTAGCGTAATTCATTTCTTTTTCTTATACAATATAAGATAAATTTTTCAAATATCAACATACAATGATATACTACGGCAAACGGCACTACTTTATGTCGTTTCTGTAAGGTCTTAAATGCACAAATTAGTGCAGTAATCAATCCTCAAAGATTTCACACAGTATAAGGTGGATTTTTTGAATATTAGAGACTAAAGTATGGTAGCTTCGTGAATTTTTGTGAATTTGAGAAATGAGAAACGAACGTTTTTAATAACAAAAAAAATTAATTGTGTATGAAATTGGAATTCTTTTTATTTTTCTGAAACGAGCCTTTTCTCTACAAGTTTATTGCTCTAAGTAATTCGATCTATCGAAATGTATTTCTATACTTTTCATTTTCTTAAATTGTATACACATAATTGTATCCTGTTTCACATAGTCAAATTCGAGTTATCTATTTTTAAATTTTCCTATCGGCTTTTTTTTAATCAGATTTGCTAAGAAACACTATTTTAGTCCAACTATATGTTTACATTCATCCAGTTCACATGTATAGTAAGTATTTTATTTTAATCTTTGAATTCTTATTGTGTCTTATAATATGATTGGTTTACATAATATTAACGATTTTTACAAAAATAAAATTTTGCTAAAAAATTATAATCAAAATGGTATCACATATTACGGTTATTTACATATGTATATGCTCGTAAAATACATGAAATATTTATTTTTCCATTTTTATTTTACCTGTACCATATGCAGCCAAAAAACCAATATATTTATTTTTATCATATTTACTCACATATTTTTTGATATCATCTTTCTATCACTATATGATATAAGAAAATAGTAAATTAACTAAAATTTTTTATGTACGAGTATTTGAAAATATAGAATTCATATTTCTGATATTTTTTCATATAAAGTACAAAATATGTAAATACACACGTACATATATACATATGTATTCGCTTGTACCCAAAATATTATAATCAAATTGCTATTCTATTTGATATGCATACGATATAGATATTTGTGTACATGAATGTATACTTTTAAAATATATGTACATGTATGTATGAGTGTTATGAAATTTAGATGAGTGGTTTAGACACGTTCTTATACTTTTATTATTAACAAAAATATAAGAAAAATAATGAAGTGAAATGGTTAATTACTAAAATGAAAATGAAAAAACGTATGTATATGTATTTATTTATTTTTTTTATTTATCTGTATTTACAAGTACGGTTAGTTCACGAAACCAAAAAATATCCCACGTATATACCCACGTATATAACATACATACATATGTATATATACATGTATAAATATGTACACGTATGAGTAAATGAATTTTTGGTAAACAAAACTTATATATTTTGGATAAACTCATATCATCAAATGACATATGTATGTACATTCGTTCAAAAAGGATTCATAATTTTGATTATGCATCATAATATGACTTGAAGATAAAAACACTGTTGATTTGAATCAATGTAAATATGTATGTATATACATATGTGAGTATATCAGTATATTTTTACGTATTTTATTGGCATCAGTATGGAAATTTTGTAGTTGTTGTTTGTGCAGTGATATATTGATAAAATGAGAAAATATGTAATATACCTATAATAATATGTAATAGACATACATATGTATAACATACTCATACATGCAATCAAAAGAATGTAGATACTCGTATGTATATTTTTCAAAAAATTTTGATTTAAAACAAATTTCATTAAAATAATGCATATATGTGTGTATGTATGTAAGTAGAACCAATAGTTCAAAGAATTCATTTTTATATGCATGGGTACATTATTTTTAGTCTTATTTATATGGTGTCATATTCATGTTTATACTTTAATAAGAATGTGTTTTTGTATACGTATGTTTAAAATATATCGCACACAATGTATACAAATACATCGAATGCAGATATGTTACAAATAACATAAACTTATAAGGTGTGCATAGTAATGATGATTAGGACCAGGCTCACATCGAGCTGTTGCGCCATGGATAATGATGATGATAGGTATGCATAAGCTAAGAATACACAATATTTGTTTAGTCCTAGCGTCCCCTAATTTTATGCAGTTAAGGCCTTATAAGAGTATATAAATACACATGTCTTTTTTCCTCTTATAAATTCTAAGTTTCACGAATTAACATAAAACATTTAAATTTTTTAAATATCGGGTGGGTCCAAGCTGAACAGAAAGCCTTGTTACAATGTTATTGCATTGTAATGAAGAATGAACAGTTTAATTTCTTTTATTGGGGTCCCAAAATTATATTTTCCGGGGGGACTGTAAAATTTGTTGTTCTTCTACGGCAACAATGTAAAGTAGTACCCACGTAGTTCTTAACCAGGCTTTAACTGCTTACAAATAATGGACAAAGTACAGCTAAATTCATTTGAAAATTCGTTAAAAAATGATTGTTAACTTTTTAAATTTATATTAATTAACAGTTTTTTAATATAAGAAATAAAAGTGTATTTTAATATTTTAAAAATAGTTTAACCCATACTTTAGCTTTTACCATTTTTTATACGTAAAGCAATATTCTTCATTTTTGTATTGTGTTTTGTATGCAAAACTTTCAATAAATTAAATAATAAGTAAAAGAACAAAAAAGAATTCCAGTTAATCTTTTCTTAGTAAAATATTTCATAATTATTAAAAGAGAACAATTTTAGAAATTTTTAATAAAAAACTAAGGTAATAATTATAATTATACTCACTATAATGTTTTTTATTTGTACTTTACAACAATAAGAAAAATAATGTTTAAAAGAAAATTTTTAAAGTTTATGCAAAAAGTGTATATCAAACAATACATTTACGCTATATTATATTTGAATGTACGTATACTATGTGTATGTGTTAGTAGTTCGAATAATTAAGTCTTCAAGGCTGTTTCAAAGAAAGTTACATATTATACGTGCCTTTAAAACTAACTTTTTCTTCCATGGCAGGTGTATATTAGTGATATGTCATTTCATTCATGAATAAATGATTCAAAGTAAATGATTCAATGAAGTGAAAGGATAGATCCAGATGGAAGCAGATCTTAGAGCAAGTCAGGGCCCACCAAGGGCTGTAGAGCTAATGATGATGATGATAAGGTCTTATGGGAGTACATATGTCTTTTTTCTTCTCTCATAATTTCTAATTAGGCTGTTTCACAAGCAGTATTACCACAATCCACAAAACTTTTATTATATATCAGATGAATATTTTGAATATCAATACATGCACTTCAATGGTACCACTTTATGTACGTAATCGCCATAAGACATTAAGTGCATAATATTAGTGGACAGATTATAGGTTTAAATTTAGGAGAATGATTGAATAAGTTGTTTGGGGTCATTTTAGACTAAACTGAATGATTCGAATTAAATTATTCAACCCATTACTAATGTATGTACATATAATATGTGCTTTGTAGACAGTTTGAATAATTTAGAAAAAGTGAAAAATAGAAAAAGTACATTTTAATTTATTTGTCTAATGCTTCAAATTCATATTTACATTAAAATTTTCATCCACACTTTAACAGTTTATTAAATATTTCGTTCTTATATTTTTAATTCTTCATATTTTACATTCGATTTAAGAAAATATTTAAGTCTTTTCCGCTTGAGCAAAGACAATTAATTACAACTATTTTCCATCTTTAATAGAGTATCATCATCATCAATGTCGTAATTATATTAACAAAATGTGTAAGGTAAGTGTTATTTAATTTAATATGCCCTATTACTTTACACACAGTTGTAAATGTATGTATAAGCATTCATTCATAAATTTGTATAAATAAGTACATAAGTATGTAGATACTTTTATGTAGTGGATGCCTATTAACAAAGATTTACATTTTTGCGATTATATAACTTGAACATTTTTTTTTTCATGAATGGTATAATTAATTAGCTCGCTTTTACCATACCTTTTTTTTAAATTCTTTTACACATAAAAGAATGAAAATTTACATAATACGACAATAATGTTATTTTGAACCTGTATGATATACGTATGTACGTGTATGTTAATATTCGTGTATCTTTTACACAAGAATCTTTTTATGAAATGAACAATTATGTGACGTAAATAAGCATATTTTATAATTAACACCTGTTTTAATAGATGAAAAGATGGGATTAATCAATAATTAAATGTGTTTGTGTATACTGTACGTATGGTAAGAATAAGAAAATTATTTAAATAATTTATTATAATTTAAAATAAGAAGAAAATGTATGGAAATGAAACAAATTAATTTGTATGTATTATTATGAAATATAAATTGTTTAAGTATCGTAGTATGTACGTGTAATAAAACATATTAAAAAATAAATCTCTAAATAATGTATGTACATATACATATGTACATTTATTCTATGTTTTTCTGCATTTATGCTTCCTAAATTTTAGAGTAAAAAAATTTTTCCTCTTTTAAATCGGTCATTAGAGAATTTCAAGATATTACTACATATGTATGTATATGCATGAAGGAAATTTTCCATGTAACACAAACATGACACAAAAAAAGACGTACAAGAGAACTTGAAAGGACGAAATTTGTTAATGATAGAAATATGTATGCAAAAAGGACTAGGTTACTAAAAAAGCTCTATATACAGGCAGACTTTAACTAAAATATTTTGATTTATGTATATATATATCTCGTTTATAACTCACAGATAAAGCATGCACATACATAAGTATGTATGTACAAGAACGTTTTAAACGTATATACCATACATATGTATATACATGTACATACATATGAAATGTATATACATGTATGAACATATATAAACAAACAGCTTAAGGATTCGTAAACGTATAATGTATACCTATCATCACATTATATTGTAAAGCTATTTATGTCCTTTTTGTATGTTCTTTATCATATTTTGTTTCGTTGTTATGATAACAACGCACGTAAAATTTATACCATTTCTTTAAACACCATCGTATATATTGTTTAAAACAACCATATTATCCTTAACTACTTACGGGTGTATCATAACGCTGTTATAAACTATACATGCGATGTACGTGGGTGTATAAGTGTGTTATATCTGGTTAATATATACACATGTACATACATACATGAATATTTTGAAAAACTAAATGCACAAACAATTTATTGTTCATGATAAAAGTATGTAATGAGAAAGCAACTTATGGCTGAAGCATTTTCATGTTAAGTCAGTTCATTTAATACATAATTAGCTGGAACTTGTTGTCTGCGTTTTAATTTTGTGTTTATTATCATTTTATAATATAATCATAATTTGTTTTATTTAATTCATATGGAAAATGTAATATTTGATAATATATAATAATTAAACCTTTATGTTGAGTGGTTAAGTCTTTAAAAAAAAAAAAAAAAAACATCATATTAAATTAAAGCAAAACAAAAATACAAAGTATATAATTGATTGAAAAAAAAATTATTGTTACCTATTATGCAAAGGATAAAATACAGATAAATTTAAATCTTAGTAAATTTGAAATTTATTAATTTATTTAAAAAATTTTTAATTTATTATTTATTAAATTTCTTATCTATCTGCATTTTTATGTTAAATTGTACGGGGTTGTAGAATTATTAAAATATTTATTATAAGTTTTATACAGAGAGTTAATATTAATTAAGCTAAATAAGAGAGCTAATTTTTATTTTAACGATTTTTAAAATATGTTTGTTCTTTAAAAATTCACAGTATATTACAAGCAAACGATTCTTCGTTGTACAAGCTAAAATATGCACATAAATGTAAGTAGGATGTCCCAGAATAAAAGTCGTAAAATACGTACATCATTTAGCTTATACTGCTTCTACAAAAAACATCTATATGTATAAGAGATTAAATATTTTCTGATATGTTAAATATATGACGTAGAACAGTCTGAAGGCATTTTGTGACCTTTACTCTGAGTGTAGATGAATAATATACTTATAGATTTAAATACATACCTACATTAATAAAAAATTCGATCTATCTTTTTTCATTAGTATACATATCTTTTACATTTAGTCCGTGGGTAATTATAAAAATGAAATTATTTATAATTGAATTCAAAACTTTTTCGTCAACTTTTTAATATAATTTATTCAATAATAGCAAAATTTATTGATAACAAACAGGGGGGGTCAACTAAAATATTGGTGAATGGTTAAATGCCGCTTTGATGCAAAAATTCCAAAATTTCGTTTAAAGTTTTAAAAATTATTGTATCAAAATACAAATACATAATATTACTTCATCACGATAAATTTTACGATATTTTGAAATTTACTCTACGTATAATATAAAAATTATAAGACACAAAAAACAGTGTATGGTATTAAATGCTAGATTTTCAAGTCGATAAAGGGCATGAGAGGTTGAAGGTTTTGGGTTTTTCAGAAAATTTTTCTCTTGGCTTGTTAATTTCATTATTTAAAATGACGATTCAAATTTGTGTACATACATACATTATGTACATATTTCATTGAATCATCCTGTATGTCTTATCATCCTGTATGTAGAAAATATTGAAATCGAAATGTCCATAATCGATGTGATAAAATTGAAAAGTTCTCATTCTTCATTAAATACATTCATGTGTATATCATCATATTATATTTCTCTTCTTATTAAGTTAAATTCAATATTCGAATGTATACACAAATGTACTTAAATACACATGTACAGTATATCAAATATTCATGAATGAAAATAAATGAAAAATTCAAAAATTTTCTGATTACGAGTTTATAATCGTTTTATAACAAAGTTCATTGTACGTGTATATAAGTTAAATGAATTTTAAACATAAAATATAATAATGACATTATTCAATTAAATTCAATTTATATAATTCAATTAAATTGAAATTATATTCCTAAATTTTTTTTTGGGTATCCAATGATACAGGTTTCTCACATTAAATTCAATTATCTTATAAAATGAATTCATTTTTTTACAAATAGAATTCATCTTTTTTAAAGGAATTTTTATTTTAGAAAGGTACATTTTTTTTACCTTAATACAATGTGTTAATACAAACACACATACTAATGTACATATTTGTGTATATACACGTGATACAGTTTTAAATAAAATTTATACATTTTAAAGAAATTTATGAGATTTTCATTTCAAAATTTCTACCCTATTTTCAATAGATACAAATTATTTATTGAAAACATTTTATTGAAATTTCTTTTGATTTTCAACTTGAAATATATTTCTCTATAGTCTGTCTACTAATTCGATGCAGGTTTTATGGAAATGACATAAAGTAGTAGTGGTTGATATTAAAAAAAATCATCTAAAATGTGTTTTTAAAGCATAGGCACGGGTAAATCATACAACATAAAAATTTATGTAATTATGTTGCTCCCGTATGGTTGTTGTTGTAGTCGTTTATAAAATGCAGTAAACTAGCAATCTGGTAAAACCGGCGTAAAGAGAGAAAAAAACGAATTTATACAAATTGAACGCAAAAGAATGATAAGTAACACCACTAACAACAACAAGTGCCTATGTTAAAAAAACTATTATATTATGATAACTTTACGGATTGTGGTAACACTACACGTGTTATTATAATCTTATTAGAAATTATGAGAGAAGAAAAAAGACATGGGTATTTTCATAAGGCCTTAACTGCAACAGATTAGTAGACAGACTATAAAACATTTGGTTGTATGGTTGTATGTTGTACATTGTATTAAATGTTATCGACATATAGAATGATATTTTGTTTTTTATTTTTTAAAGCAAATTATCATCATTGTTTTTAATTGAATGATTTAATATAAATCCTTTGACATCATTAATTATATTATTTAGTATTCAGGTAGATATGTAAATATTTTCATATATTTTCATATATATGTATATACAAATGTGAGTATGTATTAACGTATAACATCTAGCTTTAATTTTCATCCTAAATATTATCATGAATTATATATTTTGACATAATAATTTATTAGTTCAACAAATAACATATCAATTATTTAATAACAGATTCAGTAAAATGATTTATTGAATTTTTGCATTATTAAAGTTTTATGGTACATACCTAGGCATGTTGTACTCGTATATAAAGAATATATTGTATAGATCAAGTATAAATATTTTGTCCAGATATGTATACGTGTATCGTAAATTTATTTACAATGACATGATTTGTAAATAAAAAATTAAAGATAATGACATGAATGTCATGAATATTGAATGGTTTATGTAATTCAAAAATGGATACATGTAACCTATGTGTTGTATATATTTTCTTACATGCAATTTTCATTTTGGATTATACTGTTCTATTAACTGCTCATGTTTTATTCCAAGTAATAATTTCCAAATAATTCGAATTATCCTCTGAAAATATTTATAGATATAATACATAATGTTAAATGATTTTCTGTATTAATAAGTTTACGCATATCGTTGAAAAAATATTTTAAATTTATAATTCATTTTTAACCAGAAGAATAGCTGAAATTTTTATCTTTAAATTAATAAAGACAAGTGAAAATTCGTTATTTTAAAAATTTCAATTGCTTTCGGTTTAATTGTTGATTAATCATTTTACTTTTATTGAAAAAAATTATTTTCTTAAGCAAAAAATGATTGATTTTCAATTTTAATTAAATAAATTGTAAATGAAAAATGGTTTATTTTAAAAGCCGTTTTGTAGTTTAATTTTATAAAAAAATTTAAATTTTGCACAACCATTCAAGGATGTAACCCATATACGTGTAATAGCTATATATTTTATATTGCGCACTTCATTTTTGCAACATAAATGATAAATGAGGCCACCAGCGTGAGGTCCCTTACTGAGGAGCAAATGACAGTTATAATCGGGAAATTTTCGTGAAAATGGCAGGTGATAGAAAAATTATTGGGTTATCATTAATCTGTTTTTAATAGAAGAAATTAATTTGATTTATTAAAATTTTAGTTTTTTTTTTACTTTTTTAAAAATATTTGAAATTAGTTTCAGTTAGAGCAGTACTCGAAATTGTCGAAAATTCGAAAGAAATTTTTAAAGGCAAAATGTTCTTCGAAGTCATGTTCATGTTTAGCATTTTTTAATACTTTTTTTGTTTTATATTCTATTAATTAAATAATAAATTAAAGCTAAAACATTTGATTTTTTTTTCGAATAAAAACCCAAAAAAAAGCCTTTTTATAAGTTTTATTTTCGTAGAATAAAGTAACGATTTAAAAAATAACCATTTTCTTTCTTAAATTATATTGAATTCTATGATATTCTATGATATGTATATGTACGAGTAATTATACATAAGTATACGAGTATAACCCGATCAAATATAATCTGATATTTAAAAATTTTTGTGAATTAGTATAAAAAAAATGAAATGATTGTGAAAATACTTTCACAATATTGTCTGTGATCATGATGTCACTATAAACAATTATGTAAAAAAATCTATGAATGTTATTTGTGTCTGCAAATGATATAATAAGGAATTTTTGATGACCGAATAAATAATTATGTATTATATGAACTACATATGTATGTATATAAATTAGGCTTTAGCATAAAAGAGATGTTAAGAAATAAGAAAATGTATCAAAAGGACTTTTTTTTTCTTTTTAAAGAATAACTGCTGCAAAAGAAGAATGTTAAAAGCAGATAATAATTACATATGTATGTTTAATAGAAATTTCTTTTGTTTTTCTAGTTATTGTTATTTCTTGTTTCTTTTTTTATGTCATTGCGTCATATCTAAATAGGAAATTGTGCTTTGTTTTATATTACACACATGTAATTTGTAACTAAGATTTGTTAACATATAATAATTTTATACAATGTAGGTGATGTAAATAATAGAAAATAAAAAAAAATAGGTAACTAAAAGTATGCATTCAAAATTTTTGTTTACATACATTTTCTAAATATTAAAAAAATATGTGTATGTGTGTGTTGTACTTGAAAGGAAAAATATGTTGAATAGGTATAGTTCCATATAGTTTTATCCCTTTGTTCTAAATTTCTTATTCCTGGATTCTATTATATGTTTTACCAGGTTTTACGTAACTATGAATGACTTGTGTGAATTTAATATGCATAAAAGCTTTATGTATTTTTTGTTCGTTATTTTTAAAATTTTAAAAATAGCTTGTAAACAAAAACAAAAGTATGAATAAAATAAAATAAAATACTCCTACTAAACAAGCAGCTACCTACATATGTACAAATGTATGTGCATATTATAAGAAAAATTGGAAAATTTGGTAAGAAAATAAAAAAAGTAAAAAAAAACGCATAGTTATAATTAGGGGTTATAAACATTAATATTAGTTGACAAAGTACATATTCAATTATTCCTTTTAAAAAAAACTTTTTTTTTTTTGTTTAAAGTTGAATATTTATCCAAAAAACAAATGAATTTATGTAATGTACATTTGGTTTTTATATAGTATATGTATGTAAGGATATGCTGGTTTAAAATTTATTATATATATGTATGTAAGGATATGCTGATTTAAAATTTATTATGATTTAATATTTGAATAAAAAGGATAAAGGATATATGTATGTTTAACATGACAATAATATTTTAGTTTTATTATAAATGATTGATTTTTTTTCTAGAATACAATATTACATATACATAATATGTAAGTATGTATATGACAATGTAATATGTATCAGTATATATCATTGATATCGTATATACACCTGCATATTTAAGTGTGCGTGTATGTATATATTCATATACGTACTTAAGTGTATAAAAATATTTATGAATACAATACAATATTCAAATTCATCGATTTATCTGAGGTTGATACATATAAATACAAGTCCGTACAAGTTACGTATATATAATATACATACATATATTATTATTATTTTTTAATATTTTTTTATTTCAGCATGACTTAATTTTAAAATCAATATTCAATAATATTTTTTACGTATTTACTATATTATTTTCAAAGCTATATTATCGTTATACCAGTTATACATATGTATGTATGTATGTACAGATATGATCAAAGATATGTATGTAAATTTTTTTTACATATGTATGTACATATGTTTATATTAATTTATATATGTTTATATTATGCATTGTTCTATATGGGAGTATGTATGATTAATGTAGTTTAATCAAAATATAATGAATATAAATTTATTTGACGTCATCTGTTTATGTTCAGTGAATGCATTATTGCATACAGGAAAACTTTAAAAATTTACATTTTTCTAGGAAAATATTACGTATAAATGTATAAATAAGACTGAAACATCCTTTTATATATATATACATATATATACGCTTATACACTAATAAGTATATTTCAAAATATGTTCATGTACGTGTAATATGTATACATACATATGTACATATACTCTTCTACATAGATTTATAGCAAACCATAAAACATAATAAAAATTTTATAATAAAATTATCGTTTCAATAATTTTCATTCATAACATAATACACGTACATATGTATGTATGTATATTTATACTTAAACACATATGTAAATGTGTGTACTATATATATATATAAGTAAATGCATATACATAATATGTATGTATATGAAAATTTAAAGTATACATACATATGTGTGTGTGAAAATCATCCATAATAATTATAGAACAAAATATATAATTCATTAGAAAAACATTTATATTGTATCATATGTTGAATAAAATGTATACTATATAATCACATGAAAACGTATTTATTGATCGAGAGACTAAATTTGATCATCTATTTTTAAAAATATATTATCTTCCACTTCAGTTAATTTTTTTATATTTTTTCTTTTTGTTTTACTTGAAAACATAAGCATGGAATTACTTTTTTTTGCTATTCAATGTATAATATGTGCATTCTCATTGGTATGTGTGTGTTTTAGTTGATCTATATTTACTTACATGTACTTTTTTTAAACGTATTACATGGTATTACACCACAAGTGTAGTAAAAATCGATTTTTTCAATAAGTTGTACGGGTAGTCAGTCTTTAATATAACTTAAATCTATCCGTTTTTTCTTTTTTTTTATAAATAATCGTACTGTTTTCTGTAATACTGTAAATATTTTGCTTGATGATAAAGTTTAATACACATTTTTTAAAAAAAGGATTTAAAAAGATTACATACATTTCATTGAAGTACCACATTTATTCCTTTTTTTCTTTATTGAATTTTCATTGAAGAAAAGATATTCTTTAGACTTTTCATCATTATTTCACTAACAGCTCTGAGTAAAAAGTTTAGAGATGATTCACATATTCAAAACGTATAAAGGATAAATAATACAAATAATTTATTTTCATCGTATTTAAATTAATATATGTATATGTACATATGTATGCACCTCATTTCTACACCAAAAGATTTTCATATGATTTCCAAGAGAAATCGTAAAGCTAGAATCAAAAGAGTCTGTACTCTGTACATTTCAATAAAATATGTGTAAATTAAAGTATAATAGGAAACGGTGTAGTCAAATCAGATGATCCGTAATATACATATGGACATATGTATATAAACTTCTTTTTGTTCAGTGTCTTGAGAATGTCATTTTTCCGTAGAATAATCTGCTGTAAGGAGCGTAGTCAAGTAAACTTTTAAGTTGTTATATTAAAAATCTATGTGAATTTAACAGAGTGACAGATGTAACGTAATGTTATGTTTTCATTATGGTTAATATGTCATTTTTGACATCTGTAAACTACTTTTGTAAAGTTTTGGTACTTTATGTTATGGAAGTTTACGTTTTATTTTGCAAAAAACTTATAAGCAAGAAAAATAGAGTAAGTGAAGTGTCACATAGTCACATGGATTTAAATAGGATGAAAATCGTACATACTGTGGAGAAATAGGGATACATAAAATTCACTTAGAATATCAAAACATTCGAATGTGATTGATTTGATTTAGTTTTCTTAACTATATTATCATTTGAAGTCATTTTCCCCAATTTTTCAAATAAGGACGAAGAACATATTTTGATTTATATGATATTGATGATTTATTGATAATTATATATAAATTTTTGTTTTCACAAATATACATGCATGTGTACTTTTTTTCTTGATTAAAAAGTACAATATCTTTACTTTGATGTAATTAAATTTGTGATGTATCCTTATGTTTTTTAAAATATTGGTTAGTGAACAGTTTCTTTAGTTAAATTTAAAATGATTAAATATTAACTAAATTTAAATAATTTAATGATATGGATTAAATGGTTAGTAATTATGTATCCTTGACTATGTACATGTGAATAAATATTATATATATGTATATTGATACGTATGCCTTAAAATATACATATATACATACATATGTATGTATGTATATGTGCATATGATTTCAAAAAAATTAATTCGATTCTAACAGTTTGATGAAGGTAAAATCAATGGAAATTTTTCCATCCTAGTTATTGTAGTTAATCTGGAGGTTTTACTAGAGGTTTATAACTAACAATGACGTAAATTTACGTAATTACATGCTGAATTCAAATAATAAGGATGTTTCACGTGTTGAGGCTAATTCCTTGACAAATCATGTCCAAAAACGAAAAAAAATTATAGAAAAATATCTGTATGTCGAGTGGCTTTCCGGAGTTATCAGACATAATTCTTAAACCCAATGTAAAATTTTCACGATATTGATTGCAAAAAAGGGCAATAAAATATCCTTTCCAATTAATGTACAATTATTGCTTTACTTTTCTTGACGTTCAAACTTAAAATTTTAAAGAGAAAAGAAGTAAAATTTTAACCTTAAAATAAAATATCTTGAAAAAGTTTTTTATTATTTTAAATTTTCTAGTATAAATGTTTGAAAATCGTATGGTCTTTTTAGAATTTTCCGAAATTCCCAACAGTTTCTGGGAATTAGGGTTGAAAGCATTTATATAATGTTTTTTTAGCATGATCTATCTCTTACCATTGAGGAAGTATTCGAAATAGTATTTAGCTTGGCTATGTTGTCACCCAGTAAGCATTTAGTATTGATTGATAAAACACCCTGTATAAGAAGAATCTTTTCATCTACTTATGTAATACGTTTACGATTAAGCTATAGTATTGGGGTAGTTACTATAAGCATAATTGACAAATCTCTACTATAACATGTATTTATATCAATTAAAAAATTAATATTGACGTCATTCCAATAGAAAATACAATAAAAAGTGTAATCAATTGTTGTTATAATATTAATGAATACAAATCAAATAAAAAATACATTTTCAACCCAGTCATTTTCTGTTTTTCAACCCTTTTGTATGAGATATGCAACAAAATGCTTTATTTTTGTCCTGATAATGAGAGTATTGCAAAAGAAAAATTAAGTGTCAAATCTGTTAAACACCTGATACTTATGCCAATTATATTTAATCTCTACATAAAGTTTATATACACATGTACATTTTTTTGTGTAGGAGTTTTACATATAAATTTGAAAAAAACATTTTTTTTCACGCATATGTTATGTTATATAAAAAACGATACTCGAGTATATTAGCTAACTATAGATAGCTTTTATAGTCAACTAACTAACTGTAACGAATGTAAGGATATGAAATTAATAGTACGTTACGAAATTGATATTAGAAAGTACCGTGAAAAATTGGAAATTGGAAACTATACTGCTCGTATACAAGGTTACATATTGTACATATGTGTTTTTCTAATTATATATGTATATATGTATGTATCTACATGTGTGGTAGGGTAGTAGTTTGGAGTATACATACATATGTATGTTCATATTCCTAAATTGAAAAAGTAATTGAATTATGAAGCATTCAAAAAATTGCTGAGCGTAACATAAAATAGAATGAAATTGTTGATAAATTTTTCATCTGGATATGTAAAATAATTTCTGTTTTTACGTTTAAAAAAAATTTCGTAAATTATCAAAATAAAATGTTTGTATTAAAAAACAGCTCAATTTTTTGCAAAAAAAAGCAATGAATGAAAATTTATTACTAAATGTACTTTCATCATTATATTCGTATTTAACAAGATACATACATATATGTATGTATATAGACATATTTTTTAGCGAGAAGTGTAGTTAATGAATATCTAATTATTTAATTTCCCTAATTGTTTTTTCATAGAAATTTTCATCAGTTAAAATAAATTGAAATCATAATTAATTTATTAATTTTATTTATGTATATGTTATGTCTTTATAAATCATGTGTTAAATGTATACAAAGGATATTCTATGCTACATAATGTATATTTATAATGATTTTTGTTATTGAATTCAAAGGTATTGTGAATATTTAAAATGTTTTTTAGAATATTTTATTTTATTTCAGATTAATTAAATCAAAGACATAAAGAAAGTATTATAATAAAATAATCTAATTCATCATTTTTTTATTTGTTTTTTTTAATTACTGAACAATAATAAACTTTTTTACTTCTTGTATATAATATACAGGGTATTTCAAATTCCCAGAATAAAGTTTACAATAGAGGTCAATTGTGTATTTTAAGAATCTCCCCTTAAGAATTCTCTCCATTTAAACTTAATCTTTTTTGAAATATGGGGGAAAGGAGGTGGCTGACGCAAAACATTAAATATCTCAAAATAATATCTTTCAATGTTCGTGAAATTTCCAGGAATTTAAAATAACTGTGGACAACATATTTTTTTTTTAAATCTTTATAAAATTTTCTGTACAAAAATTCAATAGGATAATTTAAAAACGACTAATATTTTTACACGTCTGAATTCTAGGCTAATAACTTCTTCGATTTCAACGAATAATCACTTTTTGGAAAGGCCTGAGCTTAGGGATTCGTCTGTTTTAGAGAATAAGGTGGTTTAAAAGCCACTAATAAATACAAAACGTCGTATCTTAAGTGTTCGACATTTTTTAATATTTTGTATCTCAGAAGAGTGAATTTCAAGGTGAACAGGTCTAGAAAGATTTTTTGCTAAGAACACATTGAATTACATGATGGACCTATTTTGTAACGTTTACATTTGAACACTCTGTATATGTATTATGTCATCTATACATATGTATATTATAGATATATCATATAAAAATTATATAGGTATATACATATTTCGTTTATACATATACAAACACAAATTTCTTTGTGCATGAATTCTATGATAATGGGTTTTTTGAACATATACAGATACATATCCGTAAATCTCCATTATATACGTAATTATACGAGTATTATTTTTAATTCAATTTAAAAGACATCTAAAAACGAATAAAACACAAAAAAATCATTCTAAACATAATTAATGTATTGTTAATGGAATAAAATTTAATTGAAAAATTACCTATACATAATTTATATGATTATAATTTAGATAACAATTTATGATTAAAATTATCTATCTATTGTTTCTAAAATCTAAAATATATTTATTCTTGTCGTCATAATATACGTAAGCATATTTAATGTTGTTATTACAATATAATTTTAACAAGTAATAGTTTATGTTCATATGTACATACAAATGTATATTTTGACGTCATCAATAAATTTTGTAATTTCTGTTTTCAACGATGTAGATGACACATATTACACACATTGGATATATGAAATTTGTAATAAAAAAATTCTACGTATGTACATGGTACATGTCAATATCACCGCTGTATATGTACAGATAAATGAAAATAATTTAAGTCGTAATAAATAAAAATTAGTGGTTACGTAATCACTTTCGTGATATTTATTTTGTAAAATTAAATATTATTATAAATGTCGTTATAACAATATATATGTTTTTGATGAATACCCACGAAAATATGTATGTATATTAGTATTTCAGATACAAATTAAAAAAGTTAATATAAAAGGAAAACTTTAAAATTAAAAACATTTTTTCAAGAAAATCATATTGAATATTTTATCTATACAGTATTATGCAATTTCATCCTACGCTTACATATATTTTTTCATATACGTAATACATTATGACAAAAACAGGATATTTTAGAATAAATGTTATTTTATTCTAAACATAGACTATTTTGCTGAAATATTGGACTGTTTTTAGTAGAAAAATCGTTTTAAACCATTTTTATAAAATTTATCCTTTCTAAATAAGTGGTTGCACGTTTTTAACCGCATGGACAATGTTCATGACATTGTATTTAGCCATTGACAGACTTCATATTTATGTTAATATTTTTTGAAACCCTCTCTTTCTCAAAATCTTATATCATGAATTTATGATAAGTCATGAAGATTTGATTTATGTCAAGAACATCTTGGTAGAAAGGATAAAGTCCTTGGTAGAAAGGATTTGATTTGCATAGTACATGTATTGAAGAAATATTCATTATGGTTCGTAATCGTAATACTGTGGTACATGGTTCAAAAAAAGAAGATGGTTTAATCACATATGATATCTTATGTCCCCTTTTATCCAATTCTCAAACAGTTCAATCGTTCAAAAAAATAGGACTGAATGATTTGTTTTTTGATCCACCCTGAATAATAGATTTAAATTTTATTAGAAAATTTCAAAAACATTAGACAGTATGAACGCATTATATTTCCCCTTATTTATGTTATGCAAATATGTACGTTTACATAATACAATCTGTATACGAATATGCTGAGCAAAGGCTTATAAAGAAAGTTCTATTTAACTTTTATCACTTTCTTTAATATCATGTAGGTAAATATTAAATTATTTAACAAATTATAAACATTATATTATGCTGTTAATTTTAAACTAATTGTAATTAATCAATAATAAATTATTATTCTATCATCTAATTTAATTAATAGGTCAGTATAACATGGTAAAATATTTATTAATGTATGTATGTATGTACGTATCTTTATATACTGTACTGTATATGTTTGTAATGATATTTCGTAATTTTACGTATACGAAAAATTTCATTTTCTTTGTATTGAATTTAATTAAAATTTAGATATCGACCAACCTTCATATGCTTGACAACGTGGTTAAAATGGTTTATAGGTTTTACTTATAATTATAGCTTGTATAAATATGTATGTAAATATAAGGATAATGTACTTGTTTTTATCAATGATATACATTTTTAATATGAAATGACTTATTATCCTTATTATTTATTGAACAAATTTGTATAGTATATATTTTATTGTTTTAATGTAAAACCAAGTAATTTTAAAATAAGTATTAAAATTTAGACGGAAATTTAAAAAAAAAATTTGGTTTCTATTTGTATTTGAAAAAAAAAGTCATCGTAAGTAATATTTTCAATACATTTTCTTTATTTAAAACATTTCCCAAAATTAAATTATTTAATGTAAAAAAATTTAAAAATTAATAAGCAAATATAATATATGTACATAATATGTATATACAAAACAAAAAAATATATATATAACTTTTTTTTCAGCTGGTCATTTAAGTAAATAAAATAAGTTAAAAAATAAAAAAATAAAATAAATAATAAAAAAATGAAATAATTAAATCAAAAAATAAATTAGGAAATAAATAAATAAAATAAAATAAAAACTAAAAACTAAAAAAATAAATTAAAAAATAAATAAAAAATCAAGAAATAAAATTAAAAAAAATTAAAAATTAATAAAAAATAAAATAGAAAATAAATCAAAATTTAAGTAAAAATATTTTTAACCGTTTCAAACAAATAAAGTAAAATATATACTTATGTACGTACGTATATGTACATATGTATATGTTTATTTAATTAAAATATGTCGCAGTATACATATTTAAAGTACAAACATATATTTTAAATATTTATACAGGGCAATATTTGGTGTACAATATAAATACGCCTTTATGTGAACAAACATGATTATTTATTAGAACTCTATACATATCCTTTTTTCCGCTTCTAGGAATTCATAGTATAAAGGATACACATTAAATGTGCATTATTTCAAGATTTCACCGCATCAAAGGATTTATTTGTTTGTAATTAATTATATACATTTTGTAAAGATTGTAAGGTGAACAATTCATATATGATATATGTAATATATACATACATACATGTGTACATAATAATCTGATAAATTTAACCGTTAAAACCTACATGTGTATATGCATACAAAATTAATGCTTTCATATGTTAATAGTTATTAGTATGTTTCACGAATTAAAAGGTTTCAAAAATAATCTCAATTGAAAACGATTGTATTTAGCGTTTTACACTTTCGAGACACATATGAAAAATTTTCTTATGAGACTCCGGGTGAAGGAAGTGAGGTGGTACCGTGCTACCTCATACGCGCCTCATTTCCAACACTGGAAGCAACTAGAAGTGTCTCATAAAACAATTTTCATACATATGTGTCTAACATTATTATATTGTAATACGAAATTTCCTATTTCATAAGATACAGCATAAGATTTTCACACGATTTCCATACGATTTTCATCCAGGAAGGGTAGAGTCGTATGTAGATTGTCGCACGAATTTTAATTGGATCGTGTCGCATGGAACTCTTATGTTGTAAAATGGGCAATTATAACCAATGAAGTTATATTATAAATGAAACTGATATCAACTAATATACATTATTTAATATAGTAATGATGTTATTTTTATTGTAAAGGTTGTACATAAGTATGTATATTATGTCAGAGAAAATAATGAACTATTATGAAATACTTTACTGCTCAACATTTTTTCTAAAAAAAAATTATTATACATACATACATATACATACATAATGTGATTTATTTAACGACAAAATGCAAAAAAAAAATTTAATATAATTCATATGAATACAAGTTAAATCATCAAATAATAGACTTTTAATAATGCGAATTTATAAAATATCAAGACCAGATTTGTATCAAATGTAACAATTGAATTAAAAGGAAATTTTTTCTAAAGATAATTTCATATCTAATATACATGTATGTGAATATTATAAAACATTATAGAATAGAAAAACTGAAGAAAAGAATTATTTAAAGGAATTTCTTCTATTTGATTTTTACAATTCAAAGTATTTTAACAGTCTGGAATTTGATTTAAATAAAAATAGAGAGAGAAAAACTGGAATAAAAATAAAATGAAAAAATTGTTTAAAAATTGAATATTTTGTTACACAATGCATTATACATAACATACAATTTTATAGACTTAGTCTTAATTCACACTGAATTTTCAAAACGAAATTTGCACTTCTGTAATTTTTGAAGATGGCAGACTTTTATGATCTCAACTTAGGTTTACATAAAACAAGAAACAAACTACATATTGTTATAAATTGACCATTATTATATTAACCAAATTATCATTATCTTTTCAATTACTACTTTACCAATATCAATTTTTTTTATGATAAGGCTTAGACCAATCATTGGTTTTACTATCACAGCCTAATATAACTTTATTACAATTAATTTAGAATTTAAATTTAAAATGAAAGAATTAAAAAACAATGAATTTTTAAAGTCATTTTTAAACTAATTTTCTCAACTTTTTTTTTTACTATTGTGCCATATTGCACAATCTTCATTTCGTCAAGATTTTCAGAATATAAACACAAGGTGTACGTAGTGTGTGGAGCAGCTTCATTGTACATGCATGTTTGTGTAGTGTATGGGGCCTAAAAGTTTATTTTTGGATTTCCTAAATATATGCAAATATAAAATAAAATAAACTCACTTAAAGTTTTTTTATATAATAAAGAGATATTTAGTTAATAAATTTTCATTTTAAGTTATTTAATTTCATTTATTGTGTAAAATATAAATTTTGATTAAAATGACAAACATGCAATTTTTTATGTATTGTATTCATTGTATTGTATACATAGAAATGTCCTGATTTGAACAATGTTTTTTTCCGCTGTAAAAGCAATACATAATTACATATTAAAAGGTAAACTTATCTTTAATACGAGTACGTGTTCTATGTTTTACTACGTTCTACGATGTTATAAGATGCTAATCATAATTATTTTATATACACGTTCACGTTTTCATTACTCAACTTCGTACATTATTTATCACATAATTTTTAATCAAAATTATAAAGATTTTAATGAATACATTTGATTGTAAATGTAATTTTATTTTTGTATTCTCATTTTTTGAAAATTATTATTATTGCAAATATTAAACGAAACAAAATTAAAAATTTAATATGAATTCAAACATGATAAAAAACGTTAATTATTGTATTCAGATCATTTAATTACATACAATAAAATATTTAATAAAAGAAGAAAAAATATAATGAAAAAACTTTGTTTAATGTTTTACTTTTAATTTTCATGTAAAGACAATTAATGTACACCATGATTGTATGCGTGTATGTATGTGATTGTCTCGAAGGAAAAAGTGTCATATAAATTTTTGTTCATTTTGATGCAACTAATGAATATAACTCTCTTGATAACAGAACTGTAAAAGAAAGCTTGAAAATTACTAAGAAAACAAAAAAAAAATTTGTAACAAAAGTTCATAAGAAAGAAAAATAAATGAACATTTTTTTTTTCTTTTGTTTTACATATTACATACATTGTATTTTCTTTTTATTTTTCCCATGAAAGAATATTCTGTTGGTTGATATCATGATTTTTATAAAGGTGATGAAATTGTTACTTATATTTCTTTTAAGTAATTGTTTGAATTTTTTGTTTTATAAAATAAAAAGCAAAACAAAAAAAAAAAAACAAAAGTTACGTGAAATTATTAGAAAAAGTTTAAAGATATATATATATACGGGATGACACAGAGTAAAGGTCACAAAATGGGTCTATTGTATAGTTCAAAGTGTTTCTAACAAGATATATCGTCCTCGACTTCTCCCCATGAAACTCATGACTGAAAATATTCGGATACGGGTAAATACATGAGTGGTTCAAAAAGTAAGGCTAATCATATACCGTCATGTACAGAGTTTTTTTTAATATTTGTATGTATATGACGTCATATATATTATTATGTGTTCCAAATTTTTTAATTTCATCTATCTCAGAAGAGGTGTACTTTAAAGGAGGAAGATCTAAAATGATTTTTTGCTAGAAACATTCTGAAAAACGTGCTAGACCTATTTTGTGATCTTCACTCTGAGACACCCAGTGCGTATCTACAATTTATGCTATAATGGTGCCCTATTTTTATGTCACATAATTAAAAGAACGTTACATTGACAAAAAAAATTTATTGTAAAACACACAACCAGTGCATAATATAATAAAATAATTTTTATTTCATTATACGTTATTTTTTCTTTTACAAACATACGTATACATTTGTGAATATATGTATGTAGGTGTTTATATTCAGTTCATGTGTGTAAAAAAAAATAATTGTGTACATATAAAATGTTTACGTATTTCATGATAAAAAATTTCCCAAAGGCAAAATCAAAAGCAACAAGTTTATTAAAGTGAATTGTAAATTGTTTCCTACAAAGATTTCATCGCATTTATCAGTTTGTATACTGTCAGAAGCAAAAAACAAAAAGAAAATAAGCGTTTGATTTATGTATTTGAAATTCATTTCATTTATTTTTGTAATACTGAATTATTAAATAAATAACAGAATCTGCCTTTGATTGTATAAAAAAAAACTGTATTCTATCGCAGATTTTTTAGGTACATAAATACCAGAAAAATGTTCATAAAAAATCATCATAAAAATCAAAAACGAATAAACATTTAACAATATGTAATATGTACGAATTTGAAAATATTTTGTACTTTTGTTTCTTATTCACTTTATATATTTGTTTACGCCTTTTTTATTTTATTTTTGTTGACATTTGTAATTAATTTTTTTTTTCGCGTTAATATAAAAGGAATATCAAATTTTTTTTTCTACTTCCTTTCAGAGATTTTTTTTTTTTTTTAATTTAAATGATTTTGTCAAGTTAAAACAAAAGAATCAAATGACAAAGATATTTTTTATTTGAAAAAATAAAACGAACTGTTGTAAAAGGGTTTAATATAAAATTAGAATTAAATTTTCATCAGTTAAAAATTACAAAAAGAAAGTTTATTTTTGGAAACATTTTATTAACTATTTCAGGTAACAGAAAACGATTTAAATAAACAATTTCGGATTTATTTAGCCCAAAATTAAGAATAAATGAAAAACATTTTTTAATCTTTCTGTAGAATTCAAAATTCAAATAAATAGATTTATTTAATATGTGTTGCGTACGTATTTGCCAATGTTAGTTATATGCAGGGTATTCCATATTTTATATCACAAAATGTCATCGTATAAGTCAGAATATTTCGAGCAAAAAAACCGTTCTAGACACTATATCTAGAATCCACCCCTTCTGGTATATAAGAGAACGAAAATATTTGGACACGTGAAATGCAGGACGTCTTTTATGAAACCATATCTTTTGAACCATTCTATGCATTTGATTCACAGATTTTTCCATACATACCTATATTTTTCCATAATACCATATATTTTACATGAAGAACAGCATTTTTAAATTTTTGAACGGAAATAACTTCAGGTTTTATCATCTCATTAGTGCTTTTTACACCTTTAAGATATGTACATATAAAAATTGTCTTATAAGACACTTCCATTGTAACGGGTAATGGAAGTGTCTCATAAAACAATTTTCATATGTGTCTCAAAAATGTAAACGCAACCATGATTTGTTAGGAAACCTTAAGTCTTGTAGTTTTGTCTTGTAGTTTTGTCTTGTAGTTAACATAAAAGAAATTCAAACATGGTGGATATAAACTACATGATGCTTCAAATATGTACATACTTATGTATATCGTTCGATACATATCGTCATACATATGTGTTATGTATCCGAAAATTTTCAAAACCCTATACCTTAAAAGGGATGAATTTTTAGAAAGATTTAGAACTACATATTTTTCGCTAGTAATACTATAGAAAATACGATAAACAATTGTGATACAAAGTAAGAAACACCCTATGTAACATAAGTAAAATACATACGTTTGTAATGTTTTTCCAAAAAAAGAAAAGTCATATTATCACTTTATTTTATTTTTAAAAGATAAAAATAAAGAATTTTCCTTTATTCATACCAAGAGTATACTTATGAAATTTCTTTTGAACTACATTGATTCAAAATTGTGTTTTTCTTTACATAACTTCTTTATATTTTTTTACTTTACAAATACCAAGGTAAACAAAAAAATACGATCTAAATGTCAAATATTTGAATTAAAAAATTGTTTGTACAAAACTTTGATTATTATGTGAATTACATGTAAAATAAAAGAATACAAACATGTAAATTTTTCTTTTTTAGTTTTGTTTATTGCAGTCATAAAAATTAAGAAAGCTTACAATTTATTAAATTCTAAGTTTCGGAAGATATCACTACGGTTTTAGTATGATGCAACTGTTCTAAAATACAGATGAATACATTGTATCATAATTGTATTAGAAAAGTAGTGATACTGTGTCATCGCATATTATTTTGGTTTTTAAAAACTTAAGGATAGTACGGGAATTAGTTAATTAAGTCTGAATTATCTAATTTTAAAATCGTTTTTATTTTATTTTGTACAAGTGTATAAAATTGAAAAGGAGTGCACGCATGCAAATAAAATTCACTGAGTGTGATACTATATACACGTGTACTTCTGTGTACATATTATATAATACTCCTACATACTTCTCTGTTGTTGTATATCTGTGTACATAATTAATCAATTTTAACATGATAAATAACATTATTTATGCGATAATGAATAAACAAGATAAAATACATGTGTTAATATTTTTAATGAAAATTAAAATTTACACACGATTTTTTAAGTATGAAATCTTCGTAAATCAATACGACGTATATTTATAGCATTGATATTAATTCATTTTTTTTTCTCGTTTTATTATTTTCATGTAAGAAATACCTAACATCAGAAAGAACAAATGTATCAATGAATAAATTAATTCAAAATTTATTTATTTATTTTTTATTTTAATTATTATTTGTGTGAGAAGAATATTTTAGCTTTCTTTTTATCAACTGTTTTTTTTTTTAATTAAATATTTTTTCATACATATTATACGGATGAATGAAAAAATAAAAGAAATAAAATAAGAAACAACAGGTAGAGATAGAAAGAAAAATTAATTAATTGAAATAAACATCTGCATAATAAAGTTCAAAATTCCGGAAAAAAGGAAAATATGTTACTTACTTATATACAACATCGATATAAAGAGGACAATTTATAATGTACATACATATACGTGTATACACATGGAAAACGTAAAACTAAGTAAATGTCTTAATGTTTCACAATTTCGAAAAAAAACGTTAAAAATTAGCTAAGAAAACTCTTTTGTGTGTTGAAACATTGAATGTATACTGCTTGAAGTCACAGATATAAGTATGTAGGTACATACATACATGAAAAATTAAAGGACATATATGATCAAAACCATCTATATACACACATATGTATGTATGTCCATAGATGATTTTGTGTATGATATATTTAACCTTGTGTCGGCTTATACATATGTATGTACATATGTACGTATAAATAGTACAATCAGAGAATCTCTGTACATGTACAATATAATAAATACGCGGATACGTATATACATACTTCTAAATACGTAGTTCATACATACATATGTACACTTTTAGTATTAACTAAGCGAAAGAAAATGTTAAATTTTCTTATATTATTTCTTAAAGAAAATTCTTTTCCCATGCATTTCAGTAACATTGGTTATATATGTATGTACATATATATATCCTCCCTCAATTATTTTGAATTTTTCGTTTATTTTTATATTTTGTGAAATTATCATTTTCGTATTTATTCAATCATATGTATGTTACATTTATAAAAATAGATACCATATAACATATAATTTGCATGTAATACATATGTAAACAATTTATGTAATGTAAACGTGACATTTAAAAAATAAATAAATAATGACTTGCAGTTTCGAATAATATAATATTTTTTAAGAAAATATTTTCCTAACTTTTTTATTTATTTTTTTTTCAGTTTTTGGAATAAAATTATTTTTTAAAAATGAAAAAGTATTCAAATACTTTTTTATTTACACATACGTGTAATACATGCATGCAAGTTAAATGTAACACAATTTTGACGAAATTTTTATGATGTATCTAGTATATTCACCTTCACATTCCTAATATTTAATAAATTTATCAAGCGAGATTCCACTTTTTATACGTGATCATTCTACATATTTATGAACATGCACATATATGTGTACATATGCATATGTAAATGTATTTTATTTAGTTTGCATGTCCAGTAATTTTATTAATTACGAATTATTATCGTATTCAATTCAATCATATTATCATAAAATATTCATAATGATAATAATACAACATATGTACATATGTATATGTAGTTTTCTGGGTCATATATTGAAAAGTTGAATATGGTCAAATAAATAGTGTTATTTGTAACGTATAATTTACTTGATGTACATTTTCTATATACACATGTAGATTATATGATGTAAACAAGGTCATATTGTGTTTTTGTTTTAAACATGGTATAAGTCGAAATTTTTCGAAAATTGATTCTTTTTTTATTATTTATAAAAAATTACAAATTACAGGTTTTATTGCAGTCAAAGTAATTTTTTCCCATTAACTAGTTGATGATTGTCTTTGATTGTTATTGATGGTGAAGTTCAAAATATTTTAGAATTTAGAAATCGACTTTTAGATTTCTAAAAAACTTATTTAATTACGTATGTACTTATGTAGGACATACACACATATATACATACTTATATATACATAACGTTCACATTTAATAGTTAAGTTATTTGTCTTGAGAAATTCAAGATTAATATGTATAATCATTGAAAAGTTTAATGCTCAATACCCTAGAAGAAATACATGAAGACAGGCCACGAACAAATTGCCTGGATAACATCATGTTTGACAGCAGAAAATTAGGTGTTACAAATTGGAGAACTTGTATCCTAAATTGGGACAGCTGAAAGTTATTTGTGAAGGCCGCCAGAACTCATTCAGTGTTTTAAAGACAAAAGAAGAAGAAGAAAAATTATTGTTTTATAATAGTATTGTAATATCCTTGTACCCTTATTATATGCACTTTAGGCTTTATAGGAATCCATATGATTTTTTTTCTCTCATAATTTCCAGTTAAAGTGCATCATGAGTAAGTAGTATTACCACAATCCTTAGAGTTTTCATAAAAATACGAAATAAATTTTCTAGCATCAATATATTACGTATATAATAATGTACAACGGTACTACTTTATGTACTTTCTATAAGGTCTCAACTGCATATGATTAGTGCACAAAGTATAAAATGAATTCTGTCAGAGAAGTGTTTTCATGAGAGCCTTTTACATGAAGAGACACTTATGAAAGACATATGAAAAATTTAGCTATGAGACACCGGGTGAAAGGTGGATCGTGTATGAGCTTGCATGGTGTCACCGGGATACCTGATACACGCCTCACTTCCTTCACCCGTTTTACTGGATGTACTGGAAAGTGTTTTTTCTTCTTCTGTTCTGAATTTTTGGCTTATTATACATATGGCTTTGTGTACAGCGTACATACATATGTATATTTTATAAAATAGTAAAAAATTATGACACTTGTTAAATTAATAAAAAAAAAAAAACTACTCGAGATAATTTTCAAGTATAAAAAAAATGTATTTCGAACACAATATTGAAAATATTAAAGAAAACAATATCATATACTGATTATACGTTGTTCTATATATTGTTTATATATTGTGTATGTAAACTAGTTGTATTATAATTTCAGGATTTTAATATTAGATACAAATACTAATATTTACTATATAAAATATCTAACAAAAAATATATGTGTATGAATAGTTAACTTACCAATTTTCCACTTTTGTAGATCATAGTGATTTTTTGTTTCTTCGACTACGTTGTTTTTATGTTGTATTCTGCTTTTTTTGATTTTAATTAAAAAACATACACTAGAATAAAAAAATAAAAATAAAAATAAATAAAAATATTGAAAGGATGTTTTTAGATCATAGAACGGTATAAAAAAGCTAAGGTACATAAGCAATAATAAAGGAAAACAATTTGTTTTTCTTTTTTTTTTTTCAAATGTTAGTAGGGCAAAAGGGAAATAAAAAATGTGTTGGTTGAATTTATTTTCATTTGTATACATGTCAAATTTCATTTAATTAAAACGATAATAAAAGGACCGTAATTTTGTAAAAGCATACATAAGTACACTTGTATGCTTAAGATTAGCGTTGGTTTAACATTGAATTAACATTGAACATAATTTGGTTTATTAAAACATTTTTTTTTATTAATTAATTTTGTCTATTTTCTCTACAAAAGGACTTTTTTTTTGCTATATGTAAATAACAGTAGTTTAGGACATTTTTTTTTTTGTTATATGTAACGCGTTACATTCCTATTTATTTTATAAATTGTCTCATAGAATAATTTCTTATAATACCTGAATATCAATTTCAAAAGCGTTGTTGATATTTTTTTATTTGATTTTAAGCAATAGATGATATTTAATACATACATATGTATGTATGTATGTATAAACAAGTATGGCAATGTATGGAAATATTTTGTAAATTTACATTGACATATGATTAAATATTTTTGAGCCTTCTCTTTTGAAGATGATAAAATAAAGAGTATGTATCAGTGATGACATATCGAAACACAACAATTAATGTTCACAATAGAAATCGCAATCGATTATGCGAACATCAATAATTATTGTTAAAAATCAAAATTGTTAAAAATTTTTATTTTATATGTATTACTTTCTTATATAAAGAAAAAGTTGAAAATATAATGTTTTCGTACATATTTTACGTATATTGAAATTGAAAGGCAAATGGTGAAAATCAAAACATACAAATTCTACTTATTTGGTACGTAGGTATGTATATATTTCTCAGCTAAGATAATTGATTTGTCGGTGTAATCGTATCAAACAATTCGTTTCATTGAACATCATATACCTATACATAATAGATAATTCACTCGAATTATCATTTATCACCATACCAACTCTTTTATGTGATAGTCACATTTAAATATGTGAAAGTTACATATTTGTTTCACCTATTTTACGTATTACATTGTTTTGAGGTGCAATACATCATTAAAAAAATATTTGCTAGACTCGCATCTGAACTTTTTTCCCGAAAACATGATTGCTGTTAGTGACGAACACGGGAAAATATTTTATTAAGATATTTCCTTAATGGTAAAATTAATAATAATACTAATAGAAGTCTGGAATATTAGCTGATTACTGCCAAGGACTCAAAAGAGACCTGCCCGAAGCTAAATAATCAATCGAATCATAATTTAGTAAAATTTGTCTTAATAAAACAAATAATTTACATATCCGTGAATTAAAAATTTAAAAAATGAAAAGTATTATTTTTAATTTATTTGTAATTTTTATTAAAACATGATATTATTACATACATTTAAATGTGTACGCATGAATATGTACATTTTCACACAATATACAATTATACGTACGTATAATGACTGGTTTTAAATATTTATTCAAAATTGATTTTAACATAAAGCATGTGAAAATTATAGAAGCATTGCAATATATCGTGTACATTAAATGCATTTTCATACATTGTTAACGTATTAAACACGTTATATCACAGTGTAATATACCTGACATATAATGGAATTTTTTGTTAACTGTGATAATGGATGGTAATTTTTATTAATTTACATGCATATACGAACCTTTGGTAAAATTACATTTGTACGTAACGAGTTTCGTATTAATAAATTTGTTATAATTTGTAGATGGGAAAAGTTTTCCATTACATACTAATGAATTATTAAAATTGCTTTTAATCAATGTATCATTTAATTTCATTCAAATTTAAATCTTTTTTTTTTTCATGGCTAAAAATGCCAAAAAATAAAATTGTAATAACAGAATGATCTATTTCATTTTATCATTTATTCATATAAAAGACAATAACAAATAAAATATATGTAAATCTATTGAAAAAGCAAAAAGAAAATTTAAATAAAAATAAAGTACGTAAAAGGAATAAAATGTAAACAAAATAATAACAAAGTTTTTTTTTTCTTTCTATCTGTACATAATCAATTACAATTTTTTTTTATTGTTTGTTAAAAACAATTTTCGTTTTAAAAATGTCACTGGTATACATTGGTAAAAATATCAACAGATTATAATAAGAAAAGAAGTGACGTTGTTTCATTTTAATTTTTATACGTAAATATGGCTAATATATATAATATATCTGTTTTTATATATTGATCGATTTTATTTACGTTATTTCCTTTAAATTTGTTTTGTTGTAAAAAAAAGATGTTTTCTTTGAAAAGTTTTTAAAAGATCTTTTTAAAAAGATTACTTTTGTTAACAATACTTTATTAGTCAAAAAAAAAAAAAAAAAAATTGAAATTACTTTAGAGTACTTATAGTTTAAAAATAAAATTAAAATCACATTATAATAATATCGCGGGTGTAAATATTACTCACATACTTGTACAGGGTGCCTTTAAACAAGAAATTGACACAAACAACTTCAAGTATCTTAAGGTAATATCCTCCGTTTATCATATTTTTAGAGTTTAAGAACGCTAACGGTTAACATTTATTTTATGATTGATACAAAACTCTTCACACAAAAATTACACGGAATAACGAAAAAAACATTCTCTACATGACAAAATTGCATTTGCTAACTTTGAACCATCTTTGAACGTTATTAACTTTGAAGTTTCTCAATCGAAATTAAATTATACACTGTTTCCTAAAATGGTCTAAGTTTCATCTCTTATTTTTAGTGAATATAAATTAAATGCATAGGGTAGTCCAAAAGATATTGCTCATATACATAAGGATATGTGTGTCAGATGTTCCAAAATCATTATTACCCTCTGGGATCTATATAATACAACAGTTATATTTCTCAACATATAACTTTCTTTAAAAACAGTCCAAAGAATACTGTTTTGGAAACATCTAAGAGACATTTCATTAGAAGACATTAATATTGTCGTTTTGATTGGAAACGTCTTGTATATTTAGACAAAATTTCAATCAAACAAAAATTACAACATGGTTAAAAATAATTTGATTGAATCTTTTGTAGATTTTCTTCTTATTCTTTTCCAGAAAAAAAAAAAAGAAAAAGGATATTTAATTTTTATTCTTATTAATATAAAAGTACTGAAATCAAATGAATATTAATCAGAAATATAAAATTTTAACAAATGAAAACTTTTTAACAAATTATCAAATTTTTACATAATTTATTGAAGTGTAATTGTAATATAGAATAAATATTCTATTGTACAATAAAATATATTTTGCATATATTGACTGGATATTTATGCAAATCATGTAAAAAATAACGAATTATTTTTTGAATTCAAATTCTAATGACAAAATGCTTTAAGCTATGATTTCTTTTTTCATTTATGTATTATTTACATACATTTTATTAACTAAATGCTTTATTTACTTACAGTTACAACAAAATACATTTTAAAAAATTATAATATTTTTTGGTGTAAATTAAGACACGAACACAGAAAAAACAAACCTAATTAGTACTTTATATAGTGAAAAGATTTGTATATACGAGTATGTATATGTAAAAAGGAAAAAAAGAAAAAATAATCATCTTATTCATTTTAATTCCGGTATATCATCTAAAAGGTTTCTTATTTTATTTCTTTTTCAATAAAAATCTTTTTATTTAATACTTGTTAATACCAACCACTTTTTTTTCAAGTATAATCACATTAGTACATGAGTATAATATACGCCATCAGATATTTATCAACAGTTTTAATATGTAAACATTTAAATTATGTGTGTGTATATAAAAATATTAAATTAAGGCATCAATTCTAGGTAAAAGTTAAGATACTCTTAGCCTCTTATTCTATTAATTTGGTATTTTACTCAAGTTAAGAGATGTCACTGATCAGATAATTTCTTAACTGTTTGGAGAGTTTAGTTATTAGATTTTTGTATTCTGAATAAGAGGATAAGAGACGTTTCTAACCTCGGAAATCTATTAACTTAGCAGATCCTTGACGATAACCTACTACTTAACCACTTGTCATTTATTTGATATATCTCTTATCCTTTTAAAAGTTGAAAAAATTAAGAAACTCTTACGCAGAATTGAGAGGTAAGTTTAAAATAAATTGTCTATTTTACATCATAAGATTTTCATACGATTTTCATCCAACACAATCTAGTTAAAACCCATACGATACTTCATGTATTCTACCCTTCTTACCTACAAAATTGCATGAAAATTGTACGGAAATCGTAAAAATAGGCAATGATAATATTAAAGATTATCAAGTACGTAAAAAAAATAAATAAATAAAGAAGGCGGATATGTACTATACACGTGCTAAAACTTTTCATACTTAGTATCAAGTATCAATATTCATTCATTACATTTAAAAATAAAAAGTTTCGTTTTTTTAAAGTTTACTAAAGGAATATATCTTTTATTTCAATTTCTTTTCATTATAAAAATTATTACACTTTATATTTTAAATAAATATTTTTACTACAGGTCTTGTAGAAGTACATATATGTGTCTTTTTTCTTCTCTTATAATTTTTCATAAGAGCATTTCACGAGCAGTGTTATCACAATTCTCAAAGTTCTCAGTATGAGATGATAATATACAATGATATAAAGTGGTACTAATTTTTGTAGTTTTCATAGGGCCTGTAGTGAAAATATTTAAAGTACAAAGTATAAATTTCATCAATAAAAGTAGGTAAAATTCAAATAATTTAAATTTTCACATAATACAAGAAAACTCAGAAGAAAAAGAAAAAAATACGAAAACATTAATTGATATACTGTCAATTGGTTAAATAATGTATTTACATGTAAATATTATAAAGGATATTTTGTACATGCCCATTTATTATTGTAAATAAAAGCATAAAAGTAAAATATTGTAGGTGGTAACAAGCTAACACAATTAGTAATTAAATAAATAAACTTTATCTACGTTCATACATCTATGTATGTATGTAGATATGTATGTACGTACGTATAAGGTAGAAAAGAAAATGCGCATTCTTTCAATTGTTATTGTTCATTTCATTGTCTATTTTACATTTATTTAATAACTTATATTATACACTTTGGACTTTTTTTTTATTTTAAATAACACTTGTATATAACTATACCTATATACTTAAGATTTGTATATATAGAGAATGTTTTAAAATTTTACACGTGGTATATATTTTAATAAAATTTAAAATTTAATTTAATAAAAGAAACGACAATGATTTCCGTTTTTTTTTTCGTATTTCATTTAATGAAATTATTTTACTTACATTTATTTATTTATTTATTTAAATAAAAATACGTATGTAATAAATTTCATATCAAATTATAAACGTACAATATGTACAAGAATTTTATATGTTATATGGCTGTATATGGTAACATACATGTAAATATAGTTTACTTGAAATTTATTGTTAAATATTATAAAACAATGATACATTAATACCATTTTGATGTATTCGCGTATTTCATTTATTTTATTTTATTTTTTTTTTTTTTTTATGAAAATACAAAATCAAATATTTTAACAAAATTTCATAATAATTTTATTATGCATTGCGTGAGATTTTTTATTTGTAGATACAATTCGTGATCTGAACAAATACTTAAATTTGTGTGTATTCACGTGTAAAATACATATATTGAAAAAAAAAGTGAAAATCTTTTTAAATCCTTTATTGCTGATTTTTTTTATTATTATTATATTTTTATAACATTTTATCTCTGTATATTTAAATATTACCACCTACATATACATATACGCATTTGAATAAATGGTAATCCTGTAACGGAAAGTGAGATAATTTAATATATTCATATGCTTACATATGTATGTATATAGAGTGAAATATATATAGAATTTGTTAAATTCAGATAATTCATAAAAAACAAAAGGATTACATGTACAAATATGTAAACGGGTATACTACATATGTATGTACGTAAATAAAATTTGAATATGATTTTCACTTTTATGAGATATGAAATGTCATATTTATGTACATACATACATACATACATGAATATTATTCATATCCGTACTTACACATTTTGTACGTGTCTAGTTAATTTGTGTAGGTTTTCTTTTTCATATTATGCTTGCTATTGTAACCACATATGTACATTCATATGTACATACTTATAGGATAAAAAAAAAATATGTAAAAAGTTAATAAAACCTATACTCTGTCTACTAATTGTGTGCAGTTAAGGTCTTATGACACATGTCTTTTTTCTTCACTCATGATTTCTAATTACACTCTGTCTATTATTTCAGTGCAATTAAGGCCTTATGGAAATGATATAAAATAGTACCATTTTACATCCCTGTATATTGATATTTCAAAAATTCATCTCGTATTATATGAAAACTTTCAAGATTGTGGTAACATTGCTCGTGAGATGATTTTCATAAGGCCTTAACTGCACCGAATTAGTGAACAGAGAATAGAGTGTTTCACGAGCAGTATTATCATAGTCTTTAAAGTTTTCATGTAATATGAAATAAACTTTTTATAAACTAACATACAATGGCGTTCCATAAGCCATAAGGTCTTAACTGCATAAAATTGGTAGACAGAGTATAAATAATGATTTTTTATACACATAAAATACTCATATATTTATGTATGTATGCATATGTAAATGTACATACTACATACAAAAAATAAAAAATAATTTAAGATTTAATGTGTAAATTAAAATACCTGTAAAATTATTGATAAAACGTTTTATAAAATTGTAAAGAGTATGTATTGTTTTTATCAGATCATCCCACAAATAATGCGAAATTATCGTTATGACATTTGTGAAATGTTCAAATTTGTGGAGAATGATTTTTTCTATTTACAAAATATTAATGTAACTTGAAAGAGTAATCCCTCTTCATTCTAAAATAGGTTTTCAATTTCAGTAACATTAAATATTAATGTTACTGTAATTATTATGGGAATAATTAAAAATAATAGAAGTGACAAACAAACTTATTTATCGCGTTTTATTTTATTTTATTCTTTTAAAAAGACATGCCAAGTGTATCAAAAAAGCTTCGTATACACAATGAGTACGTAGAGTTATTTGAGAGCAGAAATAATCTGTATCTCGATGACGCTATAAGTAATGACTAATGAGCTCCAATCAAATTTAATTTGATTTAATCCATTTAAAAATAAATCTGTATCATAAAATTTTGCATCATTCATAGGATGATCTTAATTGAAGCAAAGGGTATTCCAATAAATTAACTTTTTAAACACTTTTTTTATTAATTTCGAAAATTTTTAAAATTTATTATTAAAAAGAAATAATAGTTTTTGCAGCTTTTAAAAAAATTTTTGTATTGCCATGTAGTATATTTATGCATAAATATTGATTTTTTATTAAATAAAATTAAATATTCAATTATGATAATGAACGATGAAGTAAATATTTCGATTAAGCAAATTAATAAATAATTTATATGTATATATGATTTGAAATCAATACTTTATTTAAAAATATGCAAATGAACGTTATATATTATTTAAATTGTCATTATGATAAAGGATAACTATGCTATGCACGCATCGTATGCACATGATGTGCATATATGTACATTTATAAGTTTTACATTTGAAAATACTGAAAATGTAACTGATTATGGATACATTTTATTTAAAATTTCATTTAAAAATTAATTTCGATTTCAATAAATTAATAAAAATGTGCATCAAAAAGTAGTTTTAATAAATTAAATTTCTTTAAAATTCTAAATCGATTAAAATTATAATAATTACACAGTATCATTTTATCTACTTATGTATTATGTAATTTATTTTTGTATTATGTTCTGTGTTCATGTATAATTTTGTAAATTTAATGTACATATACAAAAATCAGATGGAAAACTCATCAAAATCGTTTTAATTAAACGCATATTTGTAGATGCATTTGGTCTGTGCTTATGATATTTTGTAAATATACTCGTATCATCATTCATTAATTGAAATGTAATTAAAGTCTATATAGGTATATATTCATATGTATGTGGACTATACATCTAAGTACGATATAGCAACAGGTGTTATTATCTTATTCAACAATAAAAGTAAATTTTTGTCCTCAATACAATATACACATTTTCGTATGTAGATTACCACATTTGTTAAGAATAATATGTATCATGTATGTACGTATAATACTAATGTATGTATATATGAATGTGTTATCCAATATAGAATCCTTTATATTTGTTAATTGTGAATATATCCTTATTTTAACACATATTCCTTAAATTTTATTTTGTTTTCTAAATTTTGTAAGAAAGGCCAAAAACTAAAACGTTGTAATAGTATAGTATATTCCACATAAATAAAATTTTAAATTTATATGTACATACATATGTATGTCTCTAAAGTATCATACGATACAAACGTATACGTATGTATACGAAATATAATTTTGTGTATTAATTGTTTGATAGAAGTCATATTCATGTTAAATTTCATTTTCATTACATTTCATTCAGTAATAAAACTGAGTGTGTGTATGTTCACATACATATGTATGTATGTATGGACAGAAATGAGTACATGCCGTATATGTATTCTGATGTCCTATATTATGTCTATCTACCCATTAGCTGTTTAGAATTGGATGTAATTTATTAGCATGAGTATTGTTTAATTGTGAATGTTAAAAGTTCATTTTAATTTAAGAAAAGCTTCTCTCTTATAGGTATTTCTTTATTATTTATTACTATTTTATATCAACATAATACATATGTATGTATGTAAAACATAAGTATGTGACATGAGTTTGCTAAACAAATTCAAAAGCAAATGATTATGTATTTTATGATAAATTTAAAAAGTATATCAGTGAGTTCCAGAATGTCAAAAAATATTTTCATACGGTAATATTTCAGATTTTGATACAAAAATCGTACAATGCTGTTACAATGTATTGTATCAAAAGAATTCATTTACTTAAATAATGAGTTTTAGATGAGTTCATTTTGATATTTTAGACGATGTCGTCGTTTTTTAGTATTATAATTTTGAAATTTTAAACTTTGGTCCGAGACGTTATTTAAACATTTTAGAACTCATCGTATATATCAATATATGTGTCTAATTTAACATGAACAAATCATAAAAATCATTAAATTTGTAAAAAATATTATTTATTTAACATGAAAAATGTCAGTAAAAATCTTCTTTCCAATTAAATAGTAAAAATTGAATTGAAGTCAGAGAAATGTTTTCTTATACATACATATGTATACTCGTAAGAAAAAATAAAATATTATTTAAAATATAAGTTGAAATTTGGAGTAACGTGTTTAATCTTAAAATTTTCAACAAAATATGTTCTCACCCTCTGTATATATTTTTTTTAGTTTTAAAACATTGTTGCTGTATTAAAATCTCATACAATAATATAAAAAGTAATAAGAATTCAAGCAAGCATTATAAGAGAAGGATACTTTAAATTTTAATAAAATGCAGTTTGTTGGAAAATTCTTTTTCTTGGATTTTTATTATTATTATTTTTTACTTTTTTGTTTTAAATAAATAAAATTACTAAAATATTAAACATGAACTAACTATGTAATATGCGCGTTACATTACCATCTTTTCATCATATGAGAGAATTTTATAGTTTTACATTTTTTTCTTATGTACATACATACACACATATTATCTTTTATGAATTTTAATATAAGAAATAATGAAGAAAATGAAGTGAAACAGGGTAAATATTTTCTCTTTTTTTTTTGTTTGAACACTTTAAAAACAACTTGCATTTTTCAGTAATGTGTTATATTTGTACTTTAAGCTAATAAAAAGCATATGGAAATTTACCCTCCCCCCTTACATTTTTATTCATATTTATTTTTGAAGATCTCCAAAAGTTCAGGGTTTTTTTTTAATGACATTTATATGGAATTACTTTAATTTTAATAAAAAATAAATTTCATCATAATTTAATAAATAAATTATTATCGATGATATCAAAAAAATAGCATGTCTATACAGTTAGAAAATATCACGCAAAGTGAAAAACATGTACAAAAGTGAGTGTACGACACTTAATTTTTTTTTTTTCTATGTAAAACTGAAAATAATGATCAAAAATAATTGATAATTATCTATATATTTAAATGAAATTTTATGTTTTCTATTATATGTTGAAAGTTCAGTTCATTCCTAATAGAATTTAAAAAAAGACAACAAAACTGGGACAAAACTGAGTATATGGATCATATTCTACTGAATTTCTGAGCAAGAATTTTCTATTTCTTGTAAATTTAAGATAACTTTTATGTGCAATGCGATATGTATTATCTAGAAACCTTCGTGGTGACAAGCTTTGGACCTAATATGGTCTATGCATAGTCTTTTTGCCTGGACAGAGGAAGTTATCTGACCAAATCTAACGGCTAACCTATATGTATCTGTAGAATTCTCATTTTACTTTACATAGTATGGGTGTATGCGTAATCCCAATATAATTCGAATTTTAGATAATCCCAATTTAAAACTGGCAGTACAGATAATTCGAATTTTGGCTTAAACCGAAATCATTTGGGCTTAATACCAATTTTTTGAGAATGTATGTGTGGCAAATTTCCAATATGGCGAAAAATGAAAAATATCATCATTTCAAGGTACTGAATAATAAGTAAATGTATACAAACAAAAGTGAAGTGAAACAGTGTGAATTGAATTGGATATTAGATGGTATATATGATAGTTGAAAAATGTATTTGTGTAAGTAAAATCCAAAATCCTAATTTTGATGTATACACTATACACTATAATCCCAATTATTGGGAGTATCTCATTTTAATTCGAATTATTTTTTTTCGTATACTCTTATACATGTTTACATATACATACATACATATGTATGTATCTGTTACCGTTTGTATTTGATTTGAGTATCAAATCTGTACTTATAAAGTTTTTTTTGCAGGTTTTTATCACTGTAATCAGTAATGAATGTTCATATAAATATGTATTTATGTAACATAAATTGTATATATTAAAGATTTAAATTTTTAATTAAACACAGATTTCATTATGTTACGAGTACAAGTGACATAATTTTACAAATACAATTCATCATACGAATGAGTTGATTATCGCATGTATGGTTTTAACTAATAAGCTTTTAATTTCACTGATGTAAACCTTTTTAAAAATCTAAAGAAAATTCCTTTTTTTTTTCTAATATTTATTCAAACTTTGTATTTAATAATTTTAGTACTTTAACTTTAGCATGTGTGGAAAAAATGGGTTATATTTAAATAACAATTTACGAAATATCTACTTTGAAAATGATACAAAATATATATGAGATGAAAATTGATAGAGAAAAAAAGGTAATTTTGTTGTCATGTTCTATAAGATTTTAAATTTATTATTGTTTAACTTGTAAAACGAGGAAAAGCCTTTTACATCCATTTACCAATCACCTTATTATGATATTCATTTTTTTGTAATTTTCAAAATACACTTGGATTAAACCCAATTTGTTCGTTTAATACTTGTGTGAATATAAATTGAATAAAAAAGCAAAAAATAAAATAAATTACATACTCAAACGTATAATAATGGAATAGGTCCCTATCATAACTTATGTGCTTACATGATTTTTATTTTAAATTTGAAAAAAAGTATATTCTAATTTTCATTTCCATTGTGAGTAATTTACTTTTTATATACGGTTGATTTTTTTAGATGTAAAAAAAAATTTTTTTTTTTTTTTGATTTTTAAAAAAGTCAGTTACAACAGAAAATTTGTTACACATAGTAATTATAAATTTTTGCGTTAAATTGAAGTAACAAATGAATTTTATTGCAGTAAAAAAAATTAAATGCTTAAATGCTTATTGTTAAGATGTTTTATTATTTTAATAATGACGAATCTGAAAGTTTGGTTTTTATTTTTGTATATTAAAATTCTCCTCTTTTAAATGGTATAAAAACGTAAATTATAAGAAAATTTATATTTAAAAAAATTAATGAAACTGAAGATGACTTTTTTGTACACTTATCTACTCATACTTTCGTGAGGAAAAGTTTTGAATTTTGGAACACATAAGACAAAACCATGGAGTCTAAAACTCAATTTCTTTGAAAAATGATTTTCTTCTCTTTTTTTTAGTTCAAAATGCAGAATTTATACTCATAGTTGTCTCATAGGGTAATTGTGAATTTTTCATATTTAGAAACAGGATGTTTTATCTATGTAATATTGATTCAATTGTTTTATCTATACTCTGCACACTAACTATATATAACTAAGACTTTATAAGAAAACATACTTCTCTCTTGTCCTCTCATAATTTCTATTTGAAACGTTTCACGAGCAGCATATCAACACAATCTTAAAGTTTTTATACAAAATCAGATGAGTTTTTTAAAATATCATTAGTATACATACACAGTAATGAAAAATGGCACCTGTGTACGTAGTTTCTATATGACCATAACTGCTTGTAATTAATGTACAGAGTATAGGTAAATATTTCTTCATTAATTTACACTTAAATACTCGCAACCAAGACCTTTTCTCAATATCATGGTACTATTTTTTTGTTAAATTACGATATTTTATGTAATTTTCATAACGTCTTAACTGCATATTATAATTATAGTAAATTTATTAAACATAATATTTCGAAAACGATTAAATAAAACGTGAAAATTCTAGAAAATTTGGTCTCCAATTTCCTAAATTCAATATTTCTTTTTTAAACTCATATGCATACTCATATGTATAGTAGACCTTTTGTATGAACTCCCATTTAGACCTCTTCACTCTTAGACCTTTTTGTATGAACTTACATTTTTTTAAATAAAATATATCTATTGTATTATATGTAAAAAAGTATTGCAATATAATATTCAAAAAAAAAAAAAAAAAAAAAAATCGGAATTTTACCATAATATCGATTATTATTAATTTACTTATATTAAAAACAGATACATGTACTCATTTACGTTTTATCGGTTTTATTTTTCAACAATTGTATTATTGTTAAATTTAATTTTTTTGCTTTGTTTTATTTATAATAATAATAAAAAAAATTCTAAACAAAAAAAAATTGTTTTTACATTAAATGTGGTATAGTAAGCAGAAAAGAATATGATATAATTTTCCGATCGATTTTTATGGATGCTATAAATATTTTATAACCCATGAAAATTATATGATGTCACAATGGATGACAATATAACGATTAAAATTTATTTTAAATAAAAAGGAAAAAATTCCGTTGGTTCATTCATAAAAGTTTATTATGAAGTTTTTTCAATATTTTGTTTATTATGAGAAAAATAATATATAAAATGTTGGGTATACATACTTCAAATGAATAAGGTGTAAACCAAAAATTGTAAACGACTTTTATTTTAACATTCATTTGAATTCTGTGCATGCATTTAATGTATTATAAAAATTAAAAAAAAAAACTAAACATACATATGTTACGTGTAATTTATTATTCTGGTTTTTTATCAAAATTTATTTTTTATTTCATATTTTGTTTTTTAAGTATTTTAATTTGAAAAATAAATATGTGATTTTTATAATAATAAGATTTATTAAACGAAATATGAACGAATACATACAGTGATGGGGAAAAGTTCAAGCACATTTGCAATTTTACGGAAAAACAAATGCAAATATATTTTTATGACTTAAAAAAATTTTAATTGAAAATAAAAAGGATATTATTTCATTTGGGAGTACTTATTTATATTTTAAAAATCTATTTAAAAAAAAACTTTTTTTATTGCATATTCATAAAATGATAAAAAATTGAAATCTTTATTAAATGACAATTTTGAAATGAATGATATTGAAGGCATACTATAGATTTTTACACAGAGAATTTTGTGTGTCGATGTTAATCACTCGTTAGCAGCTGATGTTAGGTGTTAGACCTTACAGATGGACGAAAAAAAAATTTATTACAAAAGAGATCTATATCCACCCTACACTGTTCAGATATACATATGTAACTCTTAAACGCAATGCGATATTTTTGTCATCTTAATAGCAGAATAAAAGTAATAAAATATTCTTTTCAGATACGTGTAAAATTATTGTTTTACCTTAAGTGATTCATAAAAAACGTAAAATTTTATATTCAAAGGAAAATATCTCGATATATGATAATAATTGTGTGCTTAAACTGTGCTTTGAATAACCGTTATTTAGAAGCAATAGCTGTCGAAATTTTAACTGATAATATATATATCTGCTGGAGTATGTACGTGAAATTTCACATTTTTTCTTTTCTCTTTTCTCAATATTTTTAACATTAGAAAGTCTGCAATTATTTCCCAGTGGAATATTATTTTATTACAAGTTCATATATTTATATAGTTATTAATTTATACTATAAAGTATTAACCTATAATAAAGATTTAATACAAATGCGAAAAAACTGCACATTTTTAATCACATATGGTCTCATATAGGAAATTCGAAAAACGATAAACCAGCTGACAGAAAGAACAACTGTACCTTAATTTTTTTCTATTACTGTATATACACACGTATGTATACAAATATTTTAATACTTTTTTAAAATTTGTTAAATTTAATGAGTCTATACAATATTAATTTCCTTTTAGAAAATATTGAATGAAAATATTCTGTTTAGAATTACATTGTACTAAGTTGTACATGAATAAAAACTTTATAGCTAAGAATTCTTCACATAAATATTAAACATATTCTTGAAAAATTGTAGCCTATTTTTTTCAATAAATAGAAATTTAAAAAATATGTGGAAAAAATTTAAAAAACAAATAATATCTAAAATTTAAAAAATTAATGAATATAAAATGTACGTTTATAGGTACGTTACATATGATTTAATTTCAATTCTGTATTCAAAACTTCAAAAGAAAAATAATATTCTAAAAAAATATATGTATATATAATATGTATATCTTAAAACGAAAAATGTGGAAAAAATATACGAATATTAATGTAATTCAAAATATCAGTAAAGTAATTCGTTAGAAATAAAAATCACTTTTTTTTTTAAATTTGAAATAAAATTTAAAAAAAATGTATGTATATATGTACATGTGCATATACATATCTACCATTTCGTTTTGGAAAATTTTCTTTTCCTTTAATTTTTATTTCATTATTTTTTATTTTTTTCTTTTTATTTTTCTTTTTTTGCTATGTGGTTATATTTCAGTGCATTTTGCCGTAATTAATTTCATTTTGTATGTATATTACATATCACATGAAAATTCTATGTAATATAAAAGACAACCTGTTAGAAAATTTTTCATGTGGAAAAATTCTGAAGTACAAAATAAAATGTACATACTACATATTAAGGTATAAATAACACACAAGTATAAAATAAACCATAAGCACAGAATAGTATTAAAAAAAATAAAAAATAAAAAATATAAAATAAATAAATAAATATAAGTAAAATGCTCGTGTGTTTTTGTGACATTTTTAATGTATGAACATACACATGTACATAACATACAGATGTAAAAAAAATTCTGGATTATTTTTTGTTTTGTTCTTTTAATTTTACTTAAATGAAACTAATTGATTGTAAAAGATATTCGGCAAATAAAACTAAGTCATAAATATAACCAAATATGTAAATTGGATAAAATAACGTCCTTCGTTTAAATAGGATTCTTTCGAGTAAAATGAGAATTTTATGAGAATTTTTTTTACTTTATTAGATTTTTCTTTTAAAAATGGACAAATTTCAATTGATTATCAATCCTAATAGGATGAAATATGTCTTAATAATACCATTATTCCTGGCGTTATAGTTTAAGATAAACTTTAGCCTAATCATATTGTGAAGATTCCTCACGATACAATTTTATTATATGAATCGTTTATTTTGAAAATGGTGTAAGTTCACTTTTTTATTTTTTTGAGATATTTAAAGGAACGCTAAATTATAAGTAAATTATGTGATTTCTCAAGTTTATTAAAAAATTGTCTTACATCACTTTCAAAACAAACGGTCCATTTGTGCACCTACACAGTTTAACGTGGATTTTGAACCACTGAGTTTGTTAAAGTACAGATTAAACTCTATTTTTTGTATGACATGGATGGACATGTTAACTACTTTTTGAGTTACTTGTGGTCAGCAAATCGTAATAATAAGGTGACGGAAAATTTAACTCTATAGTTTGCATTTCTTTGCATTCTTTCAAAATTAAACGGTTACAAAAAATTATTGATTTTTCTTTAAATCCCTTTCAATGAAAAATAAAAAATAAAAAATAAAAGCAAATATGTATACGTATATCTATAAACGAAATATGAAGTCAACACAAATAGTAATAAAAATGAGTAAAACTAAAAATAAAATTAATTTGAATTAAAAATTTAACATAGGTTCGTTAAAAACACTACGAAGGATCTCACTTTTGAATTTATTTTGTATTTTTTATCTTGTAATATTTGAAATTTCATTGAAACATTGAAAACCAGAGCAACAGCTCGATATGAACCAGATCCTAATAACTGTTATAATTTTTCAAGACAATTCTATCAATATTTAATATTTATTTAGAACATTTAAAAATTTTAAAAAAATATTCACCTTTTTAATTTTTGTAATTAACCTGTATATCAAAAATCAAAGACAATTTATATGTTTTTATCAAATTTTTCTTTTACGTTTCCTTTGAGCAATCCTTTGAATTTATTTAAAAAAATTTCTCACACAAAATAAAATTTATTTTCAAAACTTTTTTAAAAATCAAATAAAAATCACTTTTGAATCAATTCTTTTCTTTTCTTAATTTAATAAATTTCAATTATGGAAATAATTAAATTTTTTATTTTTGAAAATAAATCACTTGTTGTATTTAAATGAAATTTATTATTATGATATATAATATGTTCTTAACACTTTGATTGATTCAAACTTAATGTGATTTAGATCAGGTACATATCATGTATTTATACGAAAAATTCTTTTAATTCACGAAAATTCAGTTGTAGGAAAACGTAAATTCAAAAGCTCAGGATATACGAACACGAGAAAAAAAGCTCATTAAAATTGAAAAATTTATAACATGATTGTATGTTGTATAGACAAATTGTTGTTGAATTTTACTTTTTACTGAATTTTTCCTTTTAAAATAATATGTAATACGCGTATAAAATAAACTTTCCATGTGCTTTATTTATTTTTTTTTTCATTTTCATTTATTTATGTATGTACGTTACAAATATTTTTAATATTTCCGGTATACGTTTTTTTTATGTACCGGTATCAACTCTTGCGCATATTATGGGCGGAGTATGTAAAATGTATGTTTTTTTTTCTATTTTATATATTACAAAAAATTATAAAAATTACATATTTAAGGGTTGTTCTTTTTTTTTAAACCCACTAAAATAATAATTAAATAAAATAACTAATAAATAATTAATTTTAAATTATAAAATTTAAAAAAAAAAAGCAAATGTTAAAAAATAAAAATTGTACCTAATTCAGAATACAAATTATTTCATGTGTGTATAAAAATCGTATGATCAATTTAAGCCTTGATTGATATAATTAAGAAGAAGATGTATAAAAGTCTGAATTTTTTAAATATAAAATTAAAATTTAATTTTTGCTAATTATTTTTGATTGGTTTTAAGATATATTTTTTTTAAATTTTAAAATAGACAAGAATAGTGTGTAGAAACGTTTTCATAGAATATTCATAGCCACACATGGTGTCATAGAGTAAAAATTAAAAAAATAAGATTACAAAGTAAATTTTTTAATGTTGAAAATTTCTACTATTTTTTTTTTCTTATACAAAAATTTTATATCATAAAACATGAAACACATAAAATAATATACATATGTATGTATTAATTTTTTTTTTTAAAATTCACATATGAAGTATACATTTACCTTTTCCATATATGCGATTTGTGTAAGTTATAAAATAAAAAGTCGTTATATTTAAATATTAAATATAAACATAATTTGAATTTTATCCATATATCCATACGTTACAATGTAACAAAATATAAATTGAAATACGTAAATGTTATAAATTGCATTTTATTACATCCTACGCATATACTTTATACATATACATACATGTATTACATTTGATCACATATGTATATACCTATACATATGTATGTAAATAACTAATTTTATGCATATGGAATGCACAGGTATGAAGATATTAAATACAATTTAGAAAATTCCAGAGATGTAAAACACCTTAATATTGTTTAAATATGGAATTTTATTTCACTAGTCATACTCTCGCAGGAAGGACAGGCTTGATCTTAAAAATGAGCTACATACATATGTATATATGTACGCCATCGACGAAAAAAATCGTACTCTAAAAATTGCTTAAATTTATATAATTCTTTGGAATAAAAAATTTTGTTTTATTTTCTTTTTGAGAAAACGGACGAAAAATTTCGTCATTCTTAAAAAAAAAATTTTGTTTAAATACGTACATATACCATACCTGTATTCGAATTGTCTTTAAATGCACATGGGTATTTCACTTTTGATCATCGAATTTTTTTTTTTCTTTTGCTTTGCTCCTTTCTCATGTTATGACGTTGTAGTATAAAATGTCTTTTAATCCTACACAATCATATTAAATACGTCCTACACATTGTATAAAATAAATGATCCAAAACTTTTCAATGTTTTATGGAAATTGCTAAATGTTGTAATTTAAAATCTTATATATGCGTATTTTGATTTTACATTTAAATATCACGATTTTCTAGAAATTATCAATCGTGTGTTATTAATTGAGAAAAATTAAATTTCTTAAAAGGTTTTTATTGAGTTTAGATAAATAAAAATATTTATATTTTGTTACATTGTAACGTATTATATGGATGCAAATGTAAAATTAAAAATATCTGAAAATTTAAAAAATTGACTCATTTCATTTTCAAATAAAAGAAAATTCAGTCATTTTAAAGGAAAATTTTTAAAATTTTTACATTGAGAAAAAGAACATTTTTAAAAAAAAAATTATTTAAAAAAATTTGAAAATATGTACATAGGTATTCAAAATCAAACGAAGTTTATTTAAATTTTTAAATAAGTTATTGAAATAAATAGAACTGCGTGTATTTCATACATTAATTATATGCAGTTGGTCTTATGGGAGTACACATTTTTTTTTTTTTTTTTCATAATTTCTAATGAATCTAATTAAAGAGTTTCACGAGCAGTGCTATCAGAATAATGAAATTTTAGTTTGCAAGATGCTAGTGTATGGGTAGTATTTACACGTAACGACAGTTTTTATTATTAATTTCAATTTTTTTTTTATGCACAATGCAATGCATATCAACTAAATCTGAAACATCCTTTTACCTGTTTAATGTGTAAAATGTGAAAGTTCCATTTTCATAATGGAATAGAAGGATAGAATTGTGAAATATTTTTGTATTTCTTAAACAGTAAAAAAACCATATGAGTGACCTATAGTAAGCCTATGGGTGAAAATGGACATCTCCTGAAGGCCTTAACTGCATATAATCAATGTACAGAGTATACATAGGTTTCTTTTTCTTAACATTTTACATATATTTCTTTAGTAAAGGAAATTAATTATTAAAATATTTATGACCTTCTTGGAAATAACGAATATGAACCAATTACAATTACAGGTAACCCCCGTATAACACGGTACTTCTTTAGCACGAATTCATTCTAACACGGTTCGAGAATTGGGTGAAATCATCGAAAACTATTAAAAGCGAATTTTATTTGAAATTAGGGAAATCTATGTATATATACAACCCAAAAGATAACTAATGTAGTATTACGAGTATATTATGAAAATACAATAGCATATTTTTTAATTTTTGAAATTAAACCGCCTTTTAGTGGTGAGTTTTGTCGACCTCTAGGCAGAGGAAGCCACCTACCCCTAACCTACTTAACCTAACCCCCTTTTACGTACTAGGTTTTTGTTTCATATAACAAAGATTCACATAAGACGGCAAATTTTTTTTGGAACTTAACTTCCCTATTATTATACGGGGATTACTTGTATCTAAACTTTTATTCACGACAATAAATTAGATAATTATAATTTATTTTGTTGTTGACAAGATTTTTAAGAGAACAGTTTTTTTAAATAATTTAAAATAAATTTAAATTTAAATGTATTTATGTATATGTACATATGTATGTATATAGTATGTAAATCTATAATTTTTGAAAAGGATTCCTTAATCATATTTACACGAATTTTTATAAAATTCTAATGGTTTTCACGCCTGTTATGTAAAATTAACGTCTTTTGTGAAAAATTATGAATTTTATTGATATGAATATTTAATAATTAAAATAAAATCATGAAAATTGATCATACAGTCATACTGGGCGTTTACATTTTTGAGACACATATTATGAAAATTGTTTTATGAGACAATTTCCAGTGCTTCCAGTCCAGTGTAACAGGTGAAGGAAGTAAGGATATGTATGAGGTAGCACACCACGCGGTGGGCTATCTTATAAACGCCTCACTTCCTTCACCCGGTGTGCGGTATCTCATAAAACAATTTTTTATACATATGTATATCTCAAAGATGTAAAACGCTAGATACAGACGAATATCTAAAAATATTCGTAGGAAATTCGCGTAAATTTATGTACACATGTTTAATTACAATTACAATTTGTAATATGAAACTAAAATATTTTTAAAGGAAATGTTAAAAGCTTTGATATTCACATAATTGATGACCATACACATCTACACACAGTACACAATTTGTTATTGTTGTCTGTTGATATTTTGTTATTATTATGTAATGTATTCAATGTTCTCAAAAATACAATAAATTATCAACAAGTGCAATATGATATATGTACAGTATTTATTAGAGGTGAGTGGGCGGGCAAATTATAATTGAATATTTGAACAGATATGAACAGATTTACCAATCCTACTATCATAACAATTTATAACGTAATTAATAATTCATTTATTTTCTTAGTTGCTAAACAAATAATTTCAAGTTTACATCATTTTACATAAAATATTGTCATGATATAATGCGATTTTTTTTTAAAAAAATACATTATTGACACGAGTGCTTATAATTTTAGTTATGGACCATTGGACGTCTGGATGGTAATTACAGATAAGGATATGTTTGTATGTGCCTATGTGTACGTAGATAATAATTATTAATAATCAATTTCACTTATAAATACGATATTGACATTATTTTTTTAAAAATGTACCCGTTTTCTCCTACACGAAATGTGGTGATATCATAATTGTATTTTACATCGGGTTTTATGAGACACCGTCTGAAGGAAGTGAGACGTGTATGAGACTGCACGTTACCATCGGTTTGGCTGATACACGCCTTACTTCCTTTACCAGTTACACTGGAAGTACTGAAAAGTGTCTCATAAGACAATTCTTCATATGTGTCTCATGAAAGTCCCATCGTAAGCATAAGGTGTACAGAGTGTTCACTTTTTTAGGAGTTGTTTTTATGTACAATGTGATATGTCAGTTCAAAGGGCATCATTTCTACTTTTTTATGTAATCATTTTCTCGAGTTATAAGATGTTCATGGCCATCTATTTAATCATCTCTCACATAAAATTCAAATTTTTCACTAAAATCATCGTGAAAGCATGTGAGTAAATTCATTTGAAAATTTATAAAACTCCTTATTTTGTATTGGAACACTTACAAAATAACTCCAATACTTTTTAGTATTTGAGTATACAGTTTAGTTTGAGATTTAACGATTTTTTTTTTAATTTTAATTTAGGAAATTAGAGAATTCCAGCTTCCTTCCTTAGAATTTTGTAATTTATTAATTCGAGTAATGCCATCTTTATGTAGAAAAATTCAAAAAAATATTACGGTCTTGAAAACATCTGTTTTTTAATATGAAATGTGCACCGAACATTTGTTTGAATTTTAATAATATGTACATGAAAATGCAGTAAAATTTTGTCTTGATTTGACTTGAAGCTTAAAATATGTATCAATAATTTTGGCGCAAATTTTGTTTACAACATTTGACAATTTACATTAACATTTACAATAAGATAAGGTCTCAACTCAATTCAACCCATCAAAGCAAAAAGTACAATTTGTATATTTGTTAAATTTTGTTTATTTCAATTTGTTTTTAGTTGTAATTGCATTTAACTGTATAATCTTCATCGAATATAATTTTTTTTTGTTTAAAAAAGTACCATGGATGTAGCTGACTCACAAGTTGGTCAATTGCGTGTAAAAGATGAAGTTGGTATTCGATGTCAAAAATTATTCCAAGATTTCCTTGAAGAGTAAGTTTTTATTCAATTTAAATTTTACAATAAAATAATTAAAAACCATTTTAATTAATAACGTTCCTTTTATAGATTTAAAGAAGATGGTGAACTTAAGTATATAAAATCGGTTACTAGTCTTGAATCACCAGATCGTTCAATGTTAGAAGTTAGTTTTGAAGATGTTGAAAGATACAATCAAAATTTGGCAACAACCATTATTGAAGAATATTACAGGTAAATTAAAAATAAAATTATGAAATTATCAAGAGTAATTGTAATTTTTTTAATTCTACAGGATTTATCCATATCTATGTCAATCAGTTGTGAATTTTGTTAAAGATCGTTTAGGTTTAAAAAAGGAAAAAGAATGTTATGTATCATTCACAGAAGTTCCAACACGACATAAAGTACGTGATTTAACGACATCAAAAATTGGTGCTTTAATACGTATATCTGGTCAAGTTGTTCGAACTCATCCAGTACATCCAGAATTAATTTCTGGTACATTCATTTGTTTAGATTGTCAAAGTGAAATACGTGGTATTGAACAACAATTTAAATATACACAACCGACTATTTGTCGTAATCCAGTTTGTTCAAATCGTCGACGTTTTATGTTAGATGTTGAAAAAAGTTTATTTATTGATTTTCAAAAAGTTCGTGTACAAGAGACACAATCAGAATTACCACGTGGTTGTATACCACGTTCAGTTGAGATTATATTACGTTCAGAAATAGTTGAAACAGTACAAGCTGGTGATCGTTATGATTTTACTGGAACATTAATTGTTGTACCTGATGTCGGTTCATTGAATTTACCAGGTGCTAAAGCAGAATCTGGTGCAAGGCATAAATTAGGTGATGGTCAAGCTGAAGGTGTACGTGGATTAAAAGCATTAGGTGTCCGTGATTTAAATTATCGCACTGCATTTTTAGCTTGTAGTGTACAAGCAACTACAGCACGTTTTGGTGGTACTGATTTACCTTTAAATGAAGTTACTGCCGAAGATATGAAAAAACAAATGACCGATGCTGAATGGAATAAAATTTACGAAATGTCTAGAGATAGATCATTATATCAGAATTTAATTTCAAGTTTATTTCCATCAATTTATGGTAATGATGAAGTTAAAAGAGGAATTTTGTTACAATTATTTAGTGGAGTTGCTAAAACCACACATGAAAGTAAGTACTTGCTATTTGGTATATTTATGATATCAAAATGATATTTATTTTAAGATTTTAAAAATATTATACGTAGATCTGAAGTGTTTAACTATAGTTTTAATGAAAGAACTAACAAGAGGGGGTATAGCTCAGTGGTAGAGCATTCGACTGCAGATCGAGAGGTCCCCGGTTCAAACCCGGGTGCCCCCTGACAAAGAATAATTTTTTTTCTTTTCTTTTTTAAATTTTTATTTATTTTTTTCTTTTATTAAAATGTAATTTTTCCTTTTATTCTGCAATTAGGAATAATTATTGTTAATTATTATTTCTTCTCTTTTTTTAGAAACATCATTACGTGGTGATATTAATGTTTGCATTGTTGGTGATCCAAGTACAGCAAAATCACAATTTTTAAAACAAGTTGCTGATTTTTCACCACGAGCTGTTTATACATCTGGTAAAGCATCATCAGCTGCTGGTCTAACAGCAGCTGTAGTACGTGACGAAGAAAGTTTTGATTTTGTTATTGAAGCTGGAGCACTAATGTTAGCTGATAATGGAGTTTGTTGTATTGATGAATTTGATAAAATGGATCCAAGAGATCAAGTAGCTATTCATGAAGCTATGGAACAACAAACAATATCATTGGCAAAAGCAGGTGTACGTGCAACATTAAATGCACGCACATCAATTTTAGCAGCTGCAAATCCAATTAATGGCCGTTACGATAGATCAAAATCATTACAGCAAAATATTCAATTATCAGCACCAATTATGTCACGTTTTGATTTATTTTTCATTTTAGTTGATGAATGCAATGAAATTGTTGATTATGCGATAGCTAGAAAAATTGTCGATTTACATTCACATATTGAGAATACAGTTGAACAAATTTATACACGCGAAGAATGCCTAAGATATATAACATTTGCAAAACAATTTAAACCTGTTATTAGTGAAGAAGCGGCAAATTTATTAGTGGAAAATTATGGTCATTTAAGGCAACGTGATACAGGTACATCTGGTAGAAGTACATGGAGGATAACGGTGCGACAGTTAGAAAGTATGGTACGTCTAAGTGAAGCAATGGCTAAAATGGATTGTTCAACAGAAGTGCAACCAAAGCACGTGAAAGAGGCATATAGACTTTTAAATAAATCGATAATTAGAGTTGAACAACCTGATATACATTTTGATGACGAAAATGGTGATGTAGAGGATGTTGACATGGTAACAGATGATGGACCAGTAGAAAATGGTGAACATGTTGAAAGTACTGAGGAACAAAATGGTTTACAACGTAAAAAAATGGTTATATCTTTCGAAGACTACAAGAATTTATCAAATATGCTAATAATTCATATGCGTAATGAGGAGACTCGATGTGAAGTTGAAGACAATGATACTGGAATGAAAAGATCAGAAATAGTTAATTGGTATTTAGAGCAAATTTCTGAACAAATTGAATCTGAAGAGGAATTAATTGAAAGAAAAACTCTAATTGAAAAAGTTATTGATCGTCTAATCTATCATGATCAGGTTATAATTCCACTGAAAACGACAGGATTAAAATCAAAAGCTCATGAATCAACTAGTGACACAGTTGAAGATGACGATGATCCATTACTTGTAGTTCATCCAAATTACATTATCGCATAGAGCGTTTAGAAAAGATATTTGTCATATGTATGTATTTTGCTGTCACGTTTCGTATTTTTCATATATTTCTAAAAATAAATTAATTATTACAGAATCAATTGATTTTATTTTCATGAAGTTGAAAAATAAAATTTACAAATTAAATTTCCATAAAAGGCTTTTTTATTGAAAAAATATGACAGAAATACATTAGTTTTTTTTTATCCTCCTTATCAAGTATGAAAAATTATAAAAATTTGATTCACAATAATACCTCTCTTTTTCATTTTAACTTTCATCATCTTCAATTTTTGGTGCTAAATAATAACGAATATGTCCTAAATCTTGAATGTTGTACTCAACAACCAATGGTACATTAGCTGACATTGATAATTGTACTTGATTTGATAATGGTGTTGCTTTTGTGAATGAATTTAAATAGCGACATGCAAATGTTAATGTGACTGGTTCCTGTAATTCAATAATAACAGCTTCTTCTTCTTTATCAATTGATGATGTTTGTGCTAATTTAATATTAGCTGAACCAACATCACCGGATGCTGAAAATTTTACACCTTCTTTCGTACATGAAATAATAACAGATTCACCAAATTGTGCTAAATCACGACAAATACGAGCAAACTCCATTGATGGCATACGTACAACACATGAATAATCTGTTTCTGGTATACCTAAATGCTCTTGATCTAAATTCATTAATTTCATTTCATAATCGGATACCTTCTCATGATTTTGTGATTCAAACATGAATGTAACTGTATCAGCATTATCTTGTGCTTTAATTGTTACTGTATCATCATTATTAGCACATTTTAATATTTTTGCCATACTACCTAAATTCATGCCCATTGATAGATTTCGATCACAACGATATTTATCAAATCCATCTGAACGTAATGTTAAGGAAACCAATGAAACATGAGAGTTATCCATAGCTTGAAGCTAAGAATGAAAATAATATTGAGTGCAAATTTGTAATAAAATATATTTTTTTATTTTACCTGTATTCCTGAATCACTGCAATCAAATGTTGCTTCATTTAAAAGATCTTTAATTGCGTCTAGAACTTTTTTAAGTGTTGTAGCTGAGAGTAAACGTGCTTCAAACATTTTTGTTATATTTTTTTGTATAAAATCAAACGAAAAATGGAAATTTTATTTTATTTTATTTAACTGCACTGTTATTGTATGAAATTTAAAACTAAATTAGTGAACACACAATGTCGGTCAATTCAATGATAATTGTATTTCACAAGTATACCGACTCCCCAGCTTCGAAAAAAAAATATTAAAGAAACAAAGAAATCAAAACTCAGAACTCAATTCTTCGACATCTATAATCAAACAAGCAATATTTTGGCGGGAACGAAAACAGGATTTGCACTGGGTAGTGGGAATATGAGCCAAAATTTTAAAAAATTGTCAAATCAAATGATTGAAGATGAAGACACCGACAAATGACAACTGATAAATGACAATAGTGGCTGAAAACAATCGATGATTCGAATTTCGATTTTTCTTCCATCGATTATTGTTCGATTTTTAGTCAAATCGATTATGGTTGTGCGAGTTCCTTGAAAATATATTTAAATTTTAAATTTCCAAAATATTACTATAGGAAAGGTAAGAAAATTTTGAATTTTTCGCAATTTCACTAATTATTTTTTTAAATAGCACGAATGCTTTTGAGTTTATAAATCGTTTTATTTGGTACATAAACGCAGATCCAATTCCATGGGGTTGAAAGGCCTATTTAAAGATTTTTTTCTTAAATTTTATGATTAAATAAATTTTTTAAACCAGAAAGCCTTACATCCTTTTACAAGTCCTTAAAAATTGACATTACGCCAAATTTATTCCTCCTTACATGTTATGGATAAAAATGGAATAAATTTTAATTTTATTTAATTTTTTAATTAGCACTTATGAATCATTTAAAATTAAAGGAAATTTTTTTAAAACAAATAAATATTCATTATTTAATGCATACACACATATTTTAATTTTTATTTTTAATTTTCTACATACATATGTATTTTTTAATATTACAAAAGAAAAAAGACGTTATCATAATTTTCACATTAATTTTTTCTTATATTTTTTTTTCATGAATACTAGAAACAATAAATATAATCAGTTTTACGTAGTTGTTTTGTTTTCGAAAATATAAATAATATTTTTTATACAAGTACATATTATTATGTTGTTTTTATATTTTTTTTAAACATTATTTTTAATATTTTAATACAAAATTTATTTCTTTAGCGATGTAATTTAGCGTTTGAACCTAGAAATACATAAAAGAAAATAAAAAAAAAGAAAAAAAAAAACAAAGAAAAACAAAACATGTAAAAAAAAAGAAAATAAAAATAATTTGAATTATTGATGAATAATGAATATTAATAGAAGTTTGATCGATTTAAATGATTTCAATATTTTATATGATCATGTACACGATATATAAATTAAAAAAAAAAGTAAAACAAATGAAAAATAAAGAAAAATTTAAGATTATTTCCCTTTCTCTTCTTTTAAACTAGGCTGACTAGGAACAAAAATAAAAATACGAAAAAAATAAAATTAACATGAATTTTAAATTAAATTTATACTATGTTAATAAAAATTATTCATTATCAATTTTATTCTATTTGCTTTATCTACATAATCATTTTTTTTAAAAATTTACTTTTATAAATAATTTTTTTTTTTTTTGAAAATCTTTTTACATTTAGTTTTTGTTTTTCTTAATTTATACATTTTAGCAATTTTTTATTTTGTGATTTTTTTTATATTCTATAATTTATTCATTCTGCTCTTAGAATTTGTATTTCATTTTCAAATCGATTACTTAGTAAATATCTAATATGTATAAAATATATTTATGTGAATGGTTTAAACCATGACTTACCAGATGGACGACTTGGTTTTGCTCTACATGTTTTTTTACGAATACCTTGATCATTTATTGATTCTCTAGAATCAGATGCCATTTGTTCATCAACATCACTTAATTGTGTTTTTAATGCTTTTTTCAAATTAACAATCTATTAAAAATAATATGAATAATTAATATTTATCTAAGTTCAAAATTCAAATATAAAACTAGAAAAGGATGAAAATCAAAATATTGTACCTCTTGTTCAATTTGTTCGTTATGCTTTAAACGTTTTGCTTTTTCTGTATTTGCACGATCTATTTGCTCTTCAATACAATTTAAAACTGTTTCACATGATTCACACCATTCTTGTAAAGTAGCTGAAATTTTACTAACATCACCTGGTCTTATATCACGTCCTAATGCATAATCAACTTCAAGTTGACTATTCTTTTGATCAAGCTTACCATGAATTATATCTAAAAAGAAAATATTTTTAAATTTGTTACATGGTACATACCTATACGATTTATTTAAGAAAAATTGAAATACAATTAAACTGATGAAAAAGATAGAATTTTGCATTGATTTTTTTGTTATTTTTATTTTTACTCACCAGAATAAATTGCTTCAATAATTAAATCTTCTAAATCGCGTACATTTTTTATACTCAATTCTTTTAATAAATCATTATATGGTATACATTTCGAACGTATTGCCATTGAAACTATTGTTAAATGTTGTAATTTCTTTTTCATAGCTGATGTTAATTCTATATAATCTTGAGGATTATCCATATATTGTTTATATGTTCCATATGCGAATAAATTTAATGTACGATAATATTTAGCATTTGGACCATTTTCAAGCTAAATTTAAAGGAAACAAAGAAAAGAAAAAATAAATTAATTAAAAATTGGAATATAAATAAAATTTATTTAAATTTTGATATATACCATATATACATATTTAAACTAACCTCACAAATAGTTGGCATTACTAAAAGTTCTCCAAATACATGAACACTAGGTGCTTCAAGGACTTGTTTTATTAATTCTAAACATGCAGCACCTTTAGCACTTCTTGCTAATATTGTAAATTGTTCCAATTGATTAAATGATGGTGTTGATGGTAAATCAACAACATTATCAGTTACCATCATCATATCATTTGCCATTTTTTTTGTTTTTTATTATATTTTTTATACTAATTTCAAAAACTATCTACAAATTAAATTATAATATGTATGTACATATGATATTTTATAATTTTTTTTAAATATTTAAATATTTTTTAATTATAAAATTTTCCACTTAATTTATTCTTTTGTTAATTTTAAAATTAATTTGTCGGCAGAAAAATTTATTATGAAAATGTAAAAGTAAACTTGTTTGACATTTAAATTCAAATGAATTATTACAGGTAAAAACTGACAGACAGACTCTACGCATATGTGCAGACTGCACTGCAGACAAACAGTAACAGTGCTATAAATAGAAAAAAACTAAAGACACAAAAAATATTCTACTCTACATATTCAATATTCATGTACAAAATGAATCTACTGGATTTGTTAAAATTTATGTAAATTTTATGTTATATCCGTTGGTTGAATTCAAACGGAAATTATAATTCAAATTTAAGACGTTACAATGTGTAGCAAAAAAAATGGAGCAATTATACATCACATTATACTTCCTAATTATGTACTATGTGATGTGTGATATTTTTCATAAAGTATTACTAAACATTTTTAAATTTACCCAGGATTAATGTGTACATATTTATGTACATACGTAGGTTTGATGTCTAAACACACATAATTCTGCTTAACACCTACCCTCAATCAAATAACAAAACTTGTCTATAGAAAATCCAAGTCCATCCTGTATATAAAACGCTGATTAGAAACATTTGCTTCCTAAAGATCCAAATGTTTGGTCATTTAGGAAAATTGAAACATTTGGATTGGAAAGTACTCAGAAAAATATACAGAGTCCCTAGAATCGACGTCAGAAAAATTAATAATGGAATATACACCCACCCACTATGATGATATTGATGTAATATCATACGTTAAAATTCAGTGATTTAGGTGGATTGGATATGTTAATCGCATAGAAAGGACCAACTTCAGTAAAAAAAATGTTTATGTGTAGAAAGCAAACGTCCAAAAGAAAGGTCTAGAAATAGATGATGGAATTCAGTCAGGGAAGATAACAACAAATTTAGGAGATGTTTTTTCCAAGAGTCAAAGGACCCAGTAAGGTCTGTATGACCGTAGAATGAGAAGTAAGTTCGATGTGTACCAATGTTTACTTTTGTTACTGTACATTATTTAATATTTTACATGTATACAGATGTGTAGTTTAAAAATTGTCAGCATCTTTTCTATATATTTTACCAAATGTTAAACTGAATCATTTTTCCAAGAAATAAGGTAAAAAACATATATAATGAATGTAATTTTATACATGAATAAATAAACATTTCACATAAATGCAATCATTAAATATGTATACAAATAATATAAAATGCTAAAAATATTTGATACATGCAATTAATTAAATAAAATAAATATCAATTATCTATTTTTTTTTTTTTTCTAAGTTTTTTGTTTTAATTATTGATTAAATAAACATTGAATAACTGAAACATAAATATAATAACAAATATTATGTAATCAAATTAAATAAAAAGTTTTATATTTACCCATCTGTAATCATAATAGTTTTTATTATTTATACTTATATACACTATATATACTCGTATATAAAAGAAAACTCCAATAACATTGTCAATTTAGTAATAATTTTTGTTTACAACAAACTATAATATCAAATTAAATTTTTAATTGTTGAATATTATAAGAATAAAATGATTTTATTCGATTTAAATATATTTTTAAAATTTTTTATTATACTAAAATTATTATTGTTAAATAATGTACAATCGAAGGATTGGTGGGAAAATAATAATTTTTATCAAATTTATCCAAGATCATTTAAAGATTCGAATGGTGATGGTATTGGTGATTTAAATGGTATTACACAAAAATTAAAATATTTAAAAGATATTGGTATGAAAGGTGTATGGTTATCACCAATATTTAAATCTCCAATGTATGATTTTGGTTATGATATATCAGATTACTATCAAATTCAATCAGAATATGGTACAATTAAAGATCTTGAAAATTTAGTTAAAAAAGCTAATAAACTTGGTCTTAAAATTATACTTGATTTTGTACCAAATCATACAAGTGATGAACATGAATGGTTTAAAAAATCTATACGACGTGAAGGAAAATATACAAATTATTATATTTGGCATGATGGTATCATAAATCCAAATGATCCAAATGGACGTAAATTACCACCAACAAATTGGGTTAATCAATTTCGTCATACAGCATGGACATGGAATGATGAACGTCAACAATATTATTATCATCAATTTGGTAAAATGCAACCAGATTTGAATTATCGTTCATCTGAATTAGTTGAAGAAATGAAAAATATTTTACGCTTTTGGTTAAATAAAGGTATTAATGGTTTTCGTATTGATGCTGTACCATATTTATTTGAAAAATTAGATGAAAATGGTAATTTTATGGATGAACCAATTAATCCATATTGTATGGATTATGAGGATTATTGTCGTACAATACATATTTATACATTAGATCAACCAGAAACATATGATATGATCTATCAATGGAGAAAAGTTTTAGATGATTATAAATTACAGAATGGTGGTGATACAAGAATTATGATGACTGAAGCATATACTAGTTTAGAAGCAACACAAAAATTCTATGGTGATAGTATACATAATGGATCACATATACCATTTAATTTTGAAATGATTAAAAATATGAGAAAAACAAGTACAGCAGTAGATTTTTCACAAACTATTGATTCATGGTTAAATATAATGCCGAAGGATGTTTATGCTAATTGGGTATTAGGCAATCATGATAATCGACGATTAGCATCAAGACTTGGTGAAAATAAAACAGATTTATTTAATATCATGTTACAAACATTGCCTGGAGTCGCAGTAACTTATAACGTATTTATTTTATTTATACTATATACTTAAAATCAAGATAATAATTTAAATAATTTTTTTTCTAGGGTGAAGAAATTGGTATGACTGATGTATGGATATCATGGGAAGATACTGTTGATCCTCAAGCATGCGGTTCTTCACCAGAAACTTATCAAGCGTATACTCGTGATCCAGCAAGAACACCATTCCAATGGGATGATTCCCCTAATGCAGGTTAATTACATATAAAATTCTATACCTTTTCTCCTTTACTGTTTTATTTGCGGTCGGTCCTAATTTCTTAAAGTTTAAAAAATTATATAAATTACGTCTATTTTTCTGTTAGAAATTGAAATATTATGAAGATATATATATATTTTATTTTTATTTTTTTTTGAATTTTATTACATAGGTTTTTCAAAAGCTAACAAAACATGGTTACCTGTCGCACCAAATTATCGGGAAAATAATGTTAAATTACAATTAAAAAATCCAAGATCACATTTGAATATATTCAAAAAGTTGGTAAAAATTCGACATACACCAACATTTCAAGATGGTAGCTTCGAAAAGGCAACAATTGGTGAAGATGTCATGGTATATAAAAGGTAAATATTCCGTTTTTTTTTTTTGAGCTCATGTGTACTCATGCAATTTAATATGTGAAAGCTGAAAGCTATACATTAGAACTCATATCTCATGGCATTATTTCATGTAAATTTACATTTTAAAAGTTTACTTTTTATTTTGAACACTAGGCAAATTTACTTAAAGTAAATATTTAATGAACACAGAAATATTTATATTAACTACAGACAATTAAGTACAATTTTACTTTATCATAACATGGAAATTTTGCACTCACGAATGTGTAAGTAACATATTTACTTATGTATGTACATATTTCGTTCTGCATATTATGTTAAACGTTAAATATGAAATTTCGTAATTACCATTTCATCCCTTTTCATTAGCGTTTAAAATTTATTGTATGGATGGACCGTTTATTTTGAAAGTGGTGTAAGTCAATTTTTTAATAAACTTGAGAAATCACATAATTTACTTATAATTTAGCGTTCCTTTGAATATCTCGAAAAAATAAAAAACTGGACTCTTACACCACTTTCAAAATAAACTATTCGTATTTCGCGTGGTTATATGAAATATGCTATCATATACATTACACGTTCTCGAATTTTAGTATTTTCATTATTACGTACAGATATGTATACATACATATGTATATATATGTATATATAGTCCCATATACATACATACATTCGAATTTGAGATCATTCCAATTTTAAAGTGTCGTACAATCATAATTCGAATTTTTGTCTAAATGTCTTATAAGATTTTTTTGGAGTTTTAAAAATTTTACTCGCGAGTACTGGACTACACCTGTTACTCGCCTCACTTGCCTCACTGATGACTTCAAAAAAATCTTATAAGATGTGTTTAGTTGTAAAATATGTATATATAAAAGCTTAATTGCTAATTTTGGTCGTCCACATACGGTAATCTCAATTTTTGAGATGATCCGATTTTAATTCGATTTACTTTTTTATCGTGTGTACATACTTTATAAAACTTTTAATTTTTATTTAAAGAGCTCTTGTTGGTCATCCAACTTATTACGTTGTTTTAAATTTTGGCAAAAATGATGAAACTATCAATTTGACTCAAGCATTAGAAGGAGTTCAAAAGAGGCTTAAAGTTGTCGTATCTTCAGGCCGTTCAAAACTCAAACCTGGGTAAGACATAACACAATTTTAAAAAGAAATGTTTGCGTTTATTAACTGTTAAATTATTTTCTTTAGGAAAATTGTATCATCTAAAAACATTAAAATTGATCCCGAAGTTGGTGCTGTATTTACTTCTGTTAGTAAAAAATGAAATAATTATCTGATTTAAATAAAGAGATATAAATAAAAAACAAAACAAAAAACGTTAAGCAATTTAAATTTTGTGTATCTTTTTGTTTGTTATCCTTTTTATTTATGTTATACTCTGTACATTAATTATATGCAGTTAAGGTCTTATGATAAACACACGAAGAGTATTACCATTTTACGTAATTGTATATTAATATTTAAAATGTTCATTCGACTTTATATGAAAATTTCAAGGATTGTGTTGATACCCTGTTCGTGAAACGCTTCAATTAGAAACTACAAGAGAACAAAATAGACATAATGCATTGCTATAAGGCCTTAACTGTGTGTAATTAGTGTACAGAGTATAAAAATGTTTTCTGAATGTTACCACAAAAATATTTAATTTTTCACTCAACATTTTCTGAAAAACGAAAACAAAAGTTACCTAACATAAAACAAAATACAATGGTATATGAAAATTTACTGCTACTGTTCAAGTAAATATTTTGGTGAAACATGTGCAAATAATATTTAAAAAAAAAATTTTTTTTAAACTATTTTGTATGCAAATTAAAGTTACGTCACAATTACGTTTCTTTAGCTAAAATACATTATTTTCCTTTTGTTATTTTCTTGTTCATATTTGCTTTGTTTTCAAGCAAATATTTACAATTCATAATGTATAACATATAGACATAAAAATTTTTATTATGGTTGTCTATTGCTTCTTGTACGAATATCACATATCATCACATCACATTACGTTAATATTTGTGAAGTTGTATAAATGACAAGGTAGAATATTACAAGTAATACAAGATATATTCGTATGTACGTACATACATACAGAAAAGAAAAATAAATTTTCGTTAAAATGTTAAATTCTTCTCTTCTCTTTTGTAACACTTTATTGAATTTTTAAGATGTTGTTACACTTACTTAATTTAATTTAAACACATTTAAGTGTAAACTCAGTGACGGAACAACAAATTTTCAGTCATCCCACAAAATATAATTTTGGAATTTCAAAGTAAAACAAAAAAAATATTTTTTATTAGAATGTAATTACATCGTAACAAGGCTCCTGTGCAGCTTGGGCTCCCCGTATTGCGGGATTTTATTGTATAGTTGTTCCGTCACTCGTGTATATATGGAAATAACAAACAGGTACGTAAGTATACTTTAGAACTCCATAAGAAAAGAAGTAGTTGATTGGATACAAACCCAACATAAAAACTACTGGATTACCAATGGAAGTAACAAATGCTCGGGAAGGCTCATTAAAAAGCCAGTTAGAGCGATATCGGAACTATCACTAAAATGTGTAGGAAAACCATTAGGCATGTAATTGGACTAATTCCAGGACATTACACGTTTAGGATACACTTACAGAATCTAGGTGTCATTGTTGATAATCTAGAGTGTAGATTATGCTTCGAAGAAGAAGAAACGTCAACACACGTCCTAGTGTGTTGTTATAGAAAGATGGAGAATGATTACTTCAGAGGGCAGAAATCTGAAGGATCTTTTCAATACTGACTACTTAAAGTATGTCATCTTCCTTGTTAAAAGAATTTTCGCCTTTTTGTAGAAATACCAGAGGTGAGAGATACCACCAAACATCATCTCACTCCTCGAGTCCTACAAATAAAAGTATACTTTAGTATGGTAATATTCAACGATAAATGAATTATGAATTTTATTTACTTATTTTCGAATTAATTATACTTTGTATGTACAATGTACATTAATAATGTGCAGTTGAGGCCTTATAGTAATGTACTCGTGAGGCCTTATAGCAGTAGGTGAACACAATCCTCAAAGTTTTCATACAAAATAAAGTGAATTTTTTAAAATATAAATTAGAATACAGTAATGAAGAATAGTATCACCGTACGTACTTTCTATATGACCTTAACTAATTGTAATTAATGTACAGAGTATAGGTAAATAAATTTCCTAATTAATTTACAATTAAATACTCGCAAGCCGCAACTAAGATTTTCGACTAACAAATGAATCTTACACACTTTGCATATGATATTGTGAAAACATTTTGTAATATTGAATTTGTTTTAAATTTTTAAACGAATATTTAATATTGAATTTGTCTCAAATTTTCTTTTGTTTATTTTGTATTTTAAAACATTTTTCAATGTATTACAAATTTTTATATTGAAAAATATAGAGGATAAATAACCCTTATTCAAAGTTATAATACAAATATTGAACATACATACATATCATATGTATATTTAATTGAGTTTATTTATACGCGTTTGTTGTGTTTTTTTTGGTGTTTTCATTTTTAAGGTGTGATAAAAGTAAAAAATTGCTTTATTGCGTGATGTTCACAAATTTGTTTGATAACTAAACATCTGAAAAAAAAAAATAAAGGAAAAATATTTTTAGTATCAAATTTACACATTTCCTATAAATTTCCTATTATAATTTTATTTAATGAAAATTTTTCATTTTTAGTTTCCTATTTTTATTATCATACATTTTTATCATATAATGTGTTTTATGATACATTTCACTTAAAATTAATAGAAAATTTATAAATTGATAAAAATTGATTTTTATTATGTGTGAAAACTGAAAGGAAAATCATAAAAAACAAAACATATAAAAACTTATATGCTATCAATAGTTAATTATTTATTAATACATATTTTATTACCTTATAACTTAGATATATAAAATTTTGTTAAATTGTAAATAACATGTTTTTATTTATTTTTGTAGTTTTCTCAGGGAATTTAGATAGCAAAAAAATTGTTTTATGGAAAAATATATAAAAATATTTAAATTTATATTAGGTGGCTGTTCTATTCTTACAGCTTTCATAGACCGTTTTGGTCCATGTCGCCATTTCATGACGATCTTACGGAATTCTCTAGAAAAAATGAGATATGCTGTATCTAGAAGCTCCAGAATGTGTTGAAAAATTTGCAATTTAAATCTTGTTCGGAAAAACCCCATCTTTCTAGCATGCTCCCCTATAAAGTGCATGCAAACTGCACTGTCTTTTTTTTAGTTAATTTAAATTTAAAATATAGTTAAATAAAAATTTATATTACAATTCGTTTAATATTTTCGTTTTTCCACATTATAACCCTAAATAAATGCATGTAGTACATACATGTGTTTGTACGTAATAAATATGTATATTTATACATTCATAAAAAAAAAGTCTTCAAAAAATAAATCTTTTATGTATATATTCATTTAAGTTTTGTTTAGCATAAAAACTTTATGTTTTCCGTTTAGTTAAATTTCCGTTTTCAATATTTTTTTTACACATACATTTTTCTCCATTTTTTATGAATTCATTCGTGTTTTATGGTTTTTATTTCTATGTTTGTAAGGACTAAAATTGATTTCTTTTTAAAGGAAAACTGTGCATGTATATTTGTGTATAAATTTTATTTATTGAAAATTTAATAAACAGTTTTCAATTTAAATTACCATAAAATCCAGGACTGACTGTCTCATTTTAAGCACCTGTTACTTATCCTCTAAGTCTATATTTGCATACACGTACACGAGCATGTTTAATTTTTTCCTTTTTCATTTGAAAAAAATGTAAAAAAAATAAAATAAAATCAAATAAAATCCATAAAGAAAAATGTAACGTGTACTAAACTGAATTTATAAACCTTTCATAAATACATATACGAGTGCATACATGCAAATGTACGTTTATATTGGGATTTGTGAGGTAGAAACGATTATGTAATATATATTTGACTTTATATACATATGTATGTATATTTTGTGTAATATCATACGCTATGTTACATACATTTGAATGCTTAAATATTTTATTGGGTTGTAAGTACATCTAACCATGTTGTTATCATCATTTTTTCTTTGATTTCTATCGGAATATATGTAATTTAAAGATTTAGGTGTGTATGTATTGCAATACATTTTTTAAAAAAATCACTTTGATTTATTCATACATGTTAAAGTTGTAAAGGTAAACTCTTTGATTTTATGAAAAAATAAAAAAATGGAAATCAATAAAAAAGGCAATTTCAATGTAAAAAGTGAAAAGTATTCGTATATTCGTATTTAACCATTTTGTCTATGTACTTTGATTTAACTAAGTACATACATATATACGTACATATATACTTAACTGTGTACATTTACGATATGTGAATACGCATGTAATCACTAAAATATCATACGGTCTTATGTTTACATTTTCAAAAAAAACAAATTTACGTGAAAAATATTCAAAAATGTTTCATATGTTTTTAAGATACTTTATGTTTTATAACATAGTTTACGTACATTAGTCCAATGATACATACATTAAAATTCATTTTAAGTTTGCATATACCAGTCAGTGATGTGTATTCCGAAAAAAATAGTATTTTTGGCATTAAAAAGTTGTATTTTTTACAAAGAAATAGTAGATTTACTCAGCATATAACTTCTTTGCCCAGCACCTATTATAGATCTACTTCGAATGTAGTAAATACACATCACTGATGCCAGTTGAATTTATAAGTTTTAATTATATTACAAAAGTCCTTTTTAATCCTTTTATTTTGAACAGATAATTTGTAATAAAAAAGACCAAGATTTAATCAAAAAATATTAGTGAAAAATATCTAATTTATTTTGTTGAAAATAAGATAATAATTACAAAACATGATAAAAGTCTAGACTATAAGTCACACAATCAAAAGGGTGTAGGGTGGTGAAGAGGATCAGGTGACTTCATTTTGATAGTATTTACATGTAGGTAGTTTTGTAGGCATACAAGGGTGGAATTGAATATTTAATGTTTAGATGTTGGTTTGATGGCAAGGAGGTGAGGATGACCTTGTATAAAACTATGGAAGTGTTTGGGGTTTGAAAGAGTTACGAAAGCGTCTAATGTCTAATAGGATCATCTCACGAGCAGTGTTACCACAATCTTTAAAGTTATAATGAATTTTGAGATGAATTTTTTAAATCAATATACGTCACGACGTTAAGTGGTACTACTTTATGTCATTTCCATAAGACTTTAACTGCACCGAATTAGTTGAAAGAGTATAATTTTAGCATTTTTTTAATTATTTACATTTAAAAAAAACCTTAAATAATTTGAAGCTTTTACTGATTTTTTTGTTCTACGTGTACATGTATTAATTTTTTAATTTTAAAATTTTAAGATATTACATAAATGAAAAATTAAATTTCATAATTTTTGATTTATTTTTTACGTTTTTTTTGTTCATCTGTAAAATTTAGTAATAAATTTAATTTTTCAAACTTACATTTAAAAAATGCAATTGAAATTCTATGCTGCATCTACATAGTTGAATTTACTTTCATTTATCTTATTTATCATTGATACTAAAAGATATGTAAAAGCACGTTTCATTCATTTAAAAAAAATATATATATAATAAAAAAAAATCAGAAATTATTTTTATGTCTTTATTTTTTTATTACTGGAAAAACATATGATGATTTTATATCACGTACATATGTGTGCATAAGACAAGTTATAAAGATTCAGTTTTAAATCATTTTAATATATTCTAAAAGCGTAATAAATGAAACTATCAAACATTTATTCTAATGAATGATATAAAAACTTTTGATGAAAAATCTATTTTCTTTTATCTTAACATTTTGTTTTGTATGTATGTGTTCATAATATGTATATGAATATAAATTTTTATTCGTATTACAAAGAATATACATACATATATAATTTTCTTACCTGTATCATGGGAATGAATTTATGCACATATGTGCATTTGGTTCATAATAGAACTATACTCTGTCTACTAATTCTATGCAGTTAACGCGTTATGGAAATGACACAAAATAATATTACTTGACGTCGCTGTATATTGATATTAAATAAATTCATCTCATATTGTATGAAAACTTTAAAGATTGTGGTAGCACTGGTCATGAGATGATTTTGTTATTCTTGTTAGAAATTATGAGAGAAGAAAAAAGATATGTGTATTCCCATAAGGCCTTAACTGCTCATAATTAGTAGACAGAGTATAAATAACATATGATCATTCATGTGTATACCATGAATTTTCTTTTCTTGATCGTTTTTTTGTTAAATGGAAATTCTATGACTAATGTATGACTTAAAAATCTGTAAGAGAAAGTTTGATTCTGTTTTTGATATTATTAAATAGGATAAACTTTTACAATGAAAATATCTGAAAAATCTTGTAAACGTTTTCTGTTAAGACATTTTGATTACATTTCTTTAGAATTTCATGTAATCATTTTTTATATTTAAAAATTTATGTTAAATCCAGTTGAAAACCAAATATAAGTGTTAATGTATTTTTATGAATGAAATTAATTTTTTGATAAATGAATTTTAAATATACATATGTATGATAATTTTTAGATTTTTTGGTTTTTCTCTTTTTTCCGATTTTGAAACAAAATTTTCATTTCCCCTTTTTAATTCAAAATGAAAAATGCACATACATAAAACTCACTTTAAATTTTAAATAAATCTCATATTTTATTTTGTGATATTTTTTTTCTTTTCAATTCTTCTCATTTTTATTCATCAAAGCATTAAAATTTCATTTTAATTTCTAATTACCTAGTACTTTGGCACTTTAAGTATACAAATAAAAATGAAAATTTATGCTTTGTTAAATATTTAAAATAGTTTTTTTTTTTTTTACATTTTTTGTTTCATGAATAAAAGTACAAGTGTTTTAATGTATAATTGACCCGATTATTCTCTGAATGTAATTTTTTTTTTTTCTTCAAAATGTGAATGCCCTTATTAAGAAAATTACTTCTAGTTAAAATTAAAAATTTAAAGAATTTTTTCAAAATATTTTCTTGACAATAATTAATCTTAATGAGGTAATTCAGTTAAAAAATTTAAATACATATTTATCGGTTTAATATAAAATACACAGAGTTCTTCATTGGATAAATTGGATGGGTATACATTGATATTCTAATTATTTATTTATTTTATTTTATTTCATTTTATTTTTTTCAAAATTTAAATACCTAATTCGTTAGTGTAACTATCATTATCATTTTCAACGATTTTGAATGAATTTTGAATCAATTTAATGCAGTCCAAAATATTAAATTCCTTATACGTTACAAAATTACATGTTTATGTACAAGTATACAAAATAATTAAGTAAAAAAGTATAATTGCCGTATCTAGAAAATTAAGAAATATTTATTTATTTATTTATTTTTTTTTTTTTGAAAAATTTTCTTCTCATGTTCAAGATAAATCCTGAAGATAGTTTATAAGACTAAATAAAATTTTTGGTATTTGATGAAAAATTTGATTGAAATGATTTCTTGAAAAAACAAAAACAAAAATGAAAAATAAACAAACTACGAAAATGAAGATTAAAATACTTGAGTATTCATGGAAATTAAGTATAATCGAAATTACATTAAATTTAATGTAAATTCCATTTTTATGTGTATATTAGATAAACAGATCAATTACGAAGCGTTGGAAAAATTATCTTATCATGGTTTTCAGTAAATATCATCATCATCGCCAGTGTGGGCCTTATCTTACTTCAGGATCTCCTTCCATTCTTTCCGATTCGTTACATTTTTCCTAGTTGTTGACACCAATAAGCCTCAAATCACTCTCAACGTCTTCTAGCCAGCGGAGTTTCGGTCTTCTTCATAGTCTCTTAGCCTTTGAGATCTGGGTATTATTTTCGGTTCCTCTTATAACATGACCAACCCACTGAAGTCTGCTTACTCTAATACGATGAACTAAGTAAATATATTGTATGAGTATTATAAAAATAAATAAAATGATTTTTTAATTTTAATTTTTCAATTTAAAAAAAAAAATCATAAATTTGTTTTTGATTTATGTAATTTGAATATTTACTGAAAGTATTTTCACATGAAAACATAAATAATTTTTTCTTAATGAATTTAAGCAGTTTCATTAGTTTCTTCATCTTCTTCGATGGCGTACAGCTCATTTTTAAGGTTAAGCCGTTGCCTTCTAGAGAGTTTATCAATTTATTGTAAGTATACTATGAAAAAGTTAAGATATTTTGGCATTAATACAAAATTAAAATTTAAAATTAATAATTTAAAAACAATTTAATATTGATATATGAAGTTACAACTAACAAAATAATTAACGAATTTTTCAAAACTCTACACTATCGAAATTTTAAAATATGCATCATCAAAAGCTCAAACCAAAGATTGTTGTATGAAATCATATTTGCTAGAGAATTTATAAATATTAAAATCATTTATTTTCGATGGAAAGGAAAATTAGGAAATTTATATGATTTAAATTTTCTTAGAAGAAATTTGTTCTTTCGTTGGAAATTCCAGATTGTGACAATTTCACTTCATTTTTCAAATGTACTTAATTAAGGACCAAAAATTATAGACAGACATTTTTAGGTATATTCTTTTTGTTATGGACATATTTTTGATTTTTAAAAGCTCAAATTTCGTATTGTGGTATTGATTTAAATTAACGGTTAAACTTCAATTTAAAAAGTAGAAGCAATTATCTTGAAATTATTAAAAAGAAAATCAACAATTACAAATTAACTGTTCAAAAACAGTTTTTTATGTTTCAGAAACATGTACATTAAATCCAAAATTTGAATAAAAATTCAAAATGATGGTAAAGATATAGTACATTCAACCAGGAAAACTTGTACCAATTTAATTGTTTTATTTCAATTTTCCGAGTTCTACATGTCTGTATATAAGATTACAAAACATACAAAAAGATCATATTTATTTTTATCGCATTTATTTAAATAAAACGCCCACTTTTAATGCTATAAATACCTCATGGTATGAGTATAAATATGTATTATGACTTTGTGTGAAATGCATGCTAAAGCAAGTATGCATGTATTAAAATCAGTTTTAGCAAGTTTAGCTGATAGTTATCGGTTACAATTTATTGCATGCATTTTCTTTACCGACGTTGTTTGTACATACAAAATATGAAATTTTAAAAATGATAATTAAATAATATGAGTTTCATAATTATTTTTTAATACATAAAAAAACAATAACCGATGAATTTAGCAATTTAATTCTATGAATATGCTGAAAACTACACTCTGTTCTCTAATTCAGTGCACTTAAGGCCTTATGGAAGTGACATAAAATAGTATTACTTTACGTCGCTGTATATTGATATTAAAAAAATTCACCTCGTATTATATGAAAACTTTAAAGATTGTGGTAACACTGTCGCGAGATGATCTTATTAGAAATTATGAGAGAAGTAAAAATACATGTATATTTCAATGAGGTCTTAAATGCACAGAATTAGTGAACACAGTGTAATTTTACTTATAACAAAAATCTCCAATAATGAAGCATTTTAGCCGCATTTGATATGCATTTCGCACAAGGCCTAAATTTAAACTTCAATGGATTATAAATATATGTATATGTACATGTGAAAACACATATTTATGTATGTTCGTATGAATAAAATATATTATAGAATTATTATTATCATTTACCTGCGGTTATGAAAGCGTTAAAAATAAATTCATACTATAATATTTGAATGGAATGTAAATTACATTTAACGAGTCTAACACATTGCAATAAATACACAATGTAAAAAAAAATAGATATGTAAAAATTTATAATGTAGGTATAGACTATAACATTTTTTACAATTTGCACAAATTAAATGTTGAATTTTTTAAATAATTAATCAAAATTCAAAAAATATTTAATGTAAGTTTTTGTTTTTGTAAAATGTTTTTCATATATACATACATATATCAATAAAACATGTAATCATGTAATGAATAAATGAATATAATTTTTACATCAATTATTTAATTCCCTATTATAAATAAAACAGTAATTAAATTGATATCTATACATATTTATGTTTTCAATATAAAAATATGTTTGTATATTTACTTGAATATTTTAGAGAAATAATTACAGTTTATGAAAATAGGAAGAAACATTTTTTATGTTCCGGTAAACATGGGAAATAAAACTATTACGTAACATATATGGACGATGATTATTTAAAGTAAAATGGAAAAACAAAAAAAAATGATGAGTTTCAAAACGTTAAAAAATTTGATGTAATACAATATGAGAATGGCGATCACTGTACAATCATGAATTGTATAGGTTTTATGACGATATGAATATAGTTGACATGTTAAAATGCCGGAGACTTAGATGAGTTGCACATGTGATAAGACTTCATGAAAACGACCCAGTAAAAAAATTATTGCTCCAAAAAATGGTTGAAAAAGAAGAAATACAGCTAAGAAAAGATACCTCGATGACATAGAAATGGACATCAGAAAAATAGGAGTGATGAATTGAAAAAATCAAGCGATGGACCGAAACGTCTAAAGAAGTATTCAACAGGAATTCGTGGCTCAGAAACAGCTGTAGCGCCGCTAATGATGATAGCATTACCACGGTTGTGATACAAATATTGTACAATGCCACGTATACGTCGCATTAGAAAAATTCATAACGGGATTTAGATGCGCTTAAAATGCATTTTGGAGCTTATCGTTTTGAGTGCTGGCGTTTTGGAATTTTAAACTTTGCCTGAAGGCAATATTTAAAGGTTTTGAAACTCATTGAGAGGTCTGGTTTGTGATTCATTTTGCTAAGTAGTTTTTTCATGTAGCATTCATATGCCTAAATTATATACATATGTACAACCACAATTTTTGTTCGAATAATATTCAGTCTGATCAACAATATCACATCAATATCAATCATTTCAAACATACAATAATGTACAAGAAAGGATCAAGTTTACGTTTCATTAATTTTTAACCTTGGTCTCTTAACTTTTAAACAAAACGGTTTTAATATATTTTGAGTATTTCAAAATGTTAAAATTATTTTTGTCAAGGTAATACAAAAAAAATTTCATGTATTTAAAATGTAAAGTTTTTGAAAAGAAACATAAACTTTAAAAACAAAGAAAAAAAAATAAATAAGAAATATACTCAGAATGCATACATTGATCACTTGCTAATATCTAGCAATCTATGTGACTAATAGAAATTTACATTTTACATAAATTATCATAATTGCATTATACATTAATGATGTTGTAATCGTATGCAATTCACAATATCACCTCTTTCTGTTTAAATTGCATATGTTACATGCATTTAAATTTAATTTGTCGATTAAAAACGGAAATTTAAGATCATTACTATATAGGTATAGTATCAATCACGATTTATGTACTATATACTGTGTGTTTTTTGTTTTTTTTTTCTTTTTTCATGAAATTAATAATATAAATATGATAATCAAGACAAAATGATCACGATTTTAATTTCTTCATTAACCATAACAATACATATTTTATATGCATATACGAGTACATATGTACATACATGTATTGCAAACTGTAACTCAACCGTGCAGACTTTGAAAATAAATCTCGTTTATTTTTGTTAGAGTGATTTATTGGTTTTAACAAATTTTCATATCTTTACAGCCAGTGTGATTAATTTTTATCAAATCATAATACAATTTCAAGTAAACTTAAAATTTTGAAATTTTTTTTTTAATTTGCAATTTTCTAATTTTTCAAGGTCAAGGTGTTACAAATTATATCACATGAATATTTTTGCATGAATGAAAATGCAATAGTTTGAAACAATGTATAATTGTTAATATTATTTTTTTTTAAGTTTTCTATTTTTTTCTTTTTTTATGATTGAAATACGGTGGGTTTCAAAAGGTTAAAAATATTTGTTGTAATACAAGAATATTGCTGCTACCAAAAATTATACGAGAATAAATTCATGATGCGTAGATGCTAACGCGTTTTGAAATATTGGACAATGTTATACCATATTTTAAGTGTAACATTTGGAAACTCTAAACATTGCATCAAGACGGTATTTAAACGTTTTGGAACTCACCCACAATTTCTTGGAATATTTCGAACGCAGATTATAAATAACTGTAACGAATTTAATTATACAAATTTCGTTTTATGTTTATTTAAAAAAAATTTTTTGCAAAGACATGTGTTTATTTTATTGCAAATTTTTAATTATTATTGGATATGAACGAAACTAAAAAATTGACACTTAATTATTAGTCTTAATCCATTAGAAAAATCGTTTTTTTTTAAATTATTCATTGATTTCTTTTTGTTTTACTCTTCCCAATTTCCATTCAAAATTTTTACGTGCAATTTTCTACTTGTTTTTTTTCTCGTAAAAAATAAACCTTTAAAATAAACTTTTTTTTTCTTTTTTAATAAAATTAAATCATTTGGAGAATGAAATATTAATTAAAATTGAATTTTTATAATAAATTTTTAATTTTATCACAAAATTATGAGTAAAATTAAAATTTATAGAACAATCAAAAGAAATATAAAAAAAAAAAATAAAGTAATTAAAATTTTGTATGTGTTTAATTATTATTACATGAATGTGTTAAATAATGGAAAATTTAATAAAAAATTTTATTTGCAAAAAATAATGTGTACCATAAAACAGTAATTATCGACTAAAAAGTGTAAAAAAAATTATTTTTATACATACCTGGCACTTTCTGAATGAACAAAAATAAAAAATTAATTTCATCAAATTTAAATCAATCAAAATTTAATACCAAATTACCTATGTATATTTTTGTTCATAAAAGCTACTGAATTTATACAATGGAGAGAAAAAATTTACCATTTATATATAAAAAATTAACATACATACATCTACGTACATATATACAGTTTGTGTACAAACAGGCTTTTAATATTAGCAAATATTAGTATAAAAGAATATCTAAAGAAAATAAAAAAGATAGTAAATTTTTTTTCAAGTAATTATTTTGAGTGTGCAAAACTTGTACCATTCAAAATTAATACAGTGGAACCTGGTAAGAATTGGCCCTCTTGTAAGAATTAGCTACATTTCTGCGAAATCTGATCAATATACATAAGTATGTACATACATATGTATGTTTATGAAAATTCAGTACATATACTACCAAGTTATGTACATACATATAATGTCCACCTGTAAATCTTGAAAGTTGTCCATTTATTTAACTAGACATTTGAGAATATTGGATGTAAAAAAAAATATAAATAATTTGAATCAGTGCTATCGTTTTCCAAAACTTGAAAGCAGTATAACACATTAGAGAAAAAAACACTTTTTACATTCATTACGACACTATAATATTTGTTCAAAATATTCGACACAAAATAATTTTCGTAAAATGTAATATAAAACAATAGTCCTGTCGTGTACACTTTTCATTTCTTCATCTTCATTTCTCAACCAGTTTGCTTTCACATTTTTGTGTAGTTGTATTTTCATGTCTCATGAATTCTGGTCCGGTCTGGTATACATAGCAATAATACACTGTATGGCAAACTTAGTCTAGTAGTCTAGTCAGTACTCAAGATCAGTAAGAAGCATAAATGAGGTTGAAAATCAGTATTTAACTTAGTTGAAGTTTAGAACATGAGAGAAGAAGGGTGGTACTATACACTAGCTCTTGCTATATATTTTATTTTGTATGTATAGTGGTTCTTGAATTTTATTTTCATAGTCGGCGCATGAAAGCAGTATTCAAAATTAGATTTCAAATTCATTAATAATTTTAATTATGTTCTGTTACATTTGAAAATAAAACTAACACATATAAAATTAAATGCGCGTATTTCTAAAAAGCAATATTTTTATCAAGATGACAGTATCAAACAGTATCAAATGATAGCATTGATTTGAATTTCTAATTTGAACTTAAAGAACATTCCTTCATTATAAGTTGGCCAAAAATTTCTTTTGTCTCACTGTAATTATTTTCATTTTACAATAAACACTCAATAAACATATCGATATTATTATTAAATTCAAATTTGCACAGGTGATCAGACTAAGTAAGCTATTGGTCTTATATACCACTATCAACCTTTACTTTACTACATATGTATATATACATAAAAATAATATTCATATATGTATACATGTGTACATTATAGAGTTTTCCATGAAATAAATATTAATATATTTTGTATTACATACATACATATACTTTAAAATTTAAATACATACGAACATTTGAAGTGGTTCAATTCAATGATTATATACACTTTCGTTTATGTGTTTGTATTCAAACAGAAGTATATAAAAGTTGTGGCAGTTATTAAAAAATGTTCTTTACAAATTTTCACTTGCATTCTTATGTTCGGATTTTTTTTTTTATACAGCGGATAAAGTAAAAATTCGTTAATAAATTTTAAATAATTGTATTATAGAGTGTTTTTGATTTATATACAAAAACGGTTAACAAGAAGGAAATTAAATTTTAATGGTGAAGAAAAATTGATCGTGAATTCAAGGATATTTAAGGACTCAGTTCATAAAAAAAAAACGTTGATTGTGTATTAATTTAAAAATAACGTATACGTATATTCGAGTTTCACATTTGAAAATCGAAGGTAAGAACTAGTACTTACCTTGTTAATTCACATTAAAATAAAATTAAAATAAGAAAAATAAATAGTGTTAAGATAATAAACGGATAATTTATTAGGTGTTTAAAAAAGTAAGTGAAATAAAAATATAGCACTTCAATGTTTGACACGATTTTATTTTAAGGTGAAATAAATAAGAAATGTATGTAGGTGGACAATGTCCATATTTGAAGGTACTCTATGTGGTACAATATAAACCGGAATTGCATTTATAATTTTTAGAATAATTTTAATGGACGATTTTTTTTTTTAAACGAATAATACAAGTTGAATTCTTGTATTCATTGCCAATACGTTGCATTCAAATTTTAAAAATTTGAATGCGATTTAAGTAAAAATAAAAATATTAAATTGAAATAAAATGTGAGAAACATAAAATTTAATGTATTCAATAATGAAAAACTGAGAAATACTTATACGGTTCTTTATGTATTTAAAATTGTTTCCTTATTTCGAATTTTGTTATTTTCCTTATTGAATAGGTACCTACCTAATTCGTATCAGAAGATTTTTAAATGACTGTTTGTGATAATTTCAATTAAAGTAATAAATTCAATAATTTACAATTTGTACCTAATTGTATTTAAAATTTTTATTTTCAAATACGCAAAGTATGGACTTCATTATAAGAACAGAAAAATATTTGAGTAACGGACTTTTTGATTTAAAATTTAAATTATAAAGGAAATGTGATCAACATCGAAAAAAATATTTTGAAATTTTTCTGCAGACTAATTATCAATGAAAAATCCTTTTTATATTTTTTCCGAAATATTTGCACTGTAATTTTTATATTTATATTTGTAAACATTTTCCACAAATCTAAAAAAAACCGCTTTAATAAAAATTTGTTAAAAAATTTCAGCTATTTTATTAATAGCCTGAACACAACATGAATGAACGACAAATTTTTTTGCCTCCTAGGAAGAAGACAATATGAGCAAATAACAAATTTTTAGGTTATATACATATGTATATGATGCAATTTTAAAAGATTTTCATGGAATTGTTTCCAATTTTGGTTTTTCTCGTGTGCTTCTACAGCTCTTGTCTTCTTTTACAACCAGTAAATTTCAAATAAAATCAAACCAAGTAAATTTAATTGTTGTTTTTATTACAAAAGAAAAAAAAAACACTTTATTAATAAAATTAAAAAAAACAGTAAAAAACAATATGTAAAATTCCATTGTGTAAAAAGCATAAGTGGATACATGAAAATTGCGAAGATTATGAAAAAATTGGAAATAGATCTAATTCGATCATCAACAAAGTTCGCTGTCGTCGATGATTGTAATTAATAGACATATGAATTATATGTTTAAATTTTCAACAGATGAATTTTTCGTAGTTTGCCCATGTTGTGTTCTTACTATAACGTGGACAACATAAAAATTGATCGTGAATTTAATTTATATCAGCAAATGATGTTGTCGCATGCGGATAACTGGATCAACAAGTTGACAAATGAACGCGATATTAGAATATACATATGTATATCAATTATCATAATTTGTCTATCCAGCACGTATAACACGTTTTTTTATTAACGCGTAAAAATTCCCGCAATATACGTCATCAAATAAGCATATAAATGTTTTCTTGCTAGATGGGGAATCCTCCTGACTTGTTTTGTTTTTCTTTCCTAAAACAGTTTTCTGTTATGGAATTTATTCAAATACCAATTTTTTTTATTATTTTTTTAATGAAAAAAAAGTCATGAATGAAAGTAGATTTTGGTATTCAAAGAAAAAAAATAATTGATAGGAAAAGAAATAATTTTACTACTAAATGTGTAGCATAACGTAGGTACAAGAAAAATCAAAAAAAATGCTGTACAAATTAAACAAAACAAGTTTATGAGTCAAAAATTGAGACTAAAATTTTATCTACCCATACGTGGTTACATTGTAGATATGAACATGGTTTTATCAGACGTGTAAAATGAATTAAACCAGGTGATCAAGCGTTACAAAGAAAACAATAAATAAATTATTATAAACAAAACTTGTTTTTTGCTTTATTATTTTTTTTTTTCTTAATACATTTTCGATTTTAAATTAATTGTGATTTGTTTGGAACAGAAACGGAATTAATTTTTATCATGAAATTAATTTTTACATATGGGTTATATTTACGAACTTACGTATGTGTGATGGAGTATGATCGCATTTATCACATTTAAATAAAAAGAAAATAATTAAATAAAAATCACTTAAAACGTATTACAATAATTTGAATTATGTATGTATTTTAATTTCCATTTGCATAATAATGCATCGAAGCTTTTTAAGTTGTCTTCATGAAAATTCATTTCATAATTTAAATGCAAGAATGTTCACGTATTACAATAATTAATTAATATAAACCTAAAAATATCATTTTTCCGTGATTAATTTAAATTTGAAAAATTCTCATTTCATGTACATAATTAATTTTTTTTTTGCGTGTTTATTTTGTTCTTATTTGTAATGAGGTATTATGATGATTTTTCTCATCCATAAATATTTCCTTTATAAATTTACGACAATGTTTCTATGATTTATAGTAATTTTTTGTTTTTCTTTCTAAGATCTTATTCTTAGAATAAATTAAATTTTATGTTTAAATCATTTTTGATTTAAATCTTTTATACTTTGTACTTTAAATATTTTCACTACAGGCCTTATGAAAACTACGAAAAGTGGTAGGTACCACTTTACATATCTTTGTATATTGATATTTAAAAAGGTCATCCCATATTGTATGAGAAATATGAATTGTGATAACACTGTTCGTGAAATGCTCTTATGAGAAATTATGAGAGAACAAAAAAGACACATATATTTCCATAAGGCCTGTAGTGAAAATACTTAAAGTACAGAGTATAATATCAATAATATCGTGTAATCATGTACATTAAACATATGAAAAACATTTATACCTATGTAATAAGTTAGATTTTTTCTTCAATATAGCATTTATCATCTTTTTTAATTAATTGTCGGTTAATTTAATTACCAGATATTTAAATCTGTTAAAATATTTATTTAATTCACTTAAATTTCCTGCTAGAACCTTTTTTTTGGATTTTATTTATTTATTTTTGAAAAGTTGTTGATTTATTATTTAACCTCGAAAAGTTCAAAAAATCATTTAATTTACATTTACTTGTTTAAAAATATTTTTTTTTTTATTATAATTGTGAGTATATTTATTAAAATTATAGGTATGTATATATAAGAAAGACTGATTCAATTAGTGATACAAAACAAAAAAAAATTAAAAATAAAATAAACTGAAATTTAAAAATAATTTTAAAAATAAAAACTAAAACTAACTTTGAACTTTACAAGTACGGAAAAAGGAAATGAACTAAGTTAGGAAAATTTTTTTGTTTTTCTTTGTTTTTAATTTTGCTAATTATTACAAAGTTGTGACGTGAAAACTTACTTAAAATTTGTTTATGATTTTTTATTTTAATCGGATATAAGGTATAATTCACAAAATATTAAAAAAAAGTTTTTTAAATCAATTCCGTTTTTATACTTTTGTTGTCATAACACATTATTTTGACTTGATGTCCTTTTTTCCTTTTAATTAAAAGTTTTAAAATTTTTTTTCAATTTCTTTCCAAAGTATATGTATTTCTAATTTAAATTTTTGTTACTAAAATTAAAAGAAAAATTTGCGTTACAATGAATTTTTTAAATTAATAGAAAAATTTCTGTTACAATGAATTTTTTAAATTAATAGAAAAATTTCGGTTACAATGAATTTTCAAATTAATTAGAAAATTTCATATTTTGTAACCTTTGTATGTAATTCAAAGAAGGAATTAATTTTAATTTTTTTAACTTTATATATTAATTTATATAATTATGTTTTAATTTAATTTTATTGAAGATAAATTTTTTGTTTAAAAGAAAGTTCTTCATTTTATCTGATCTAGCATAAAACATTCAAATTTTGTTTCATTGTTTATATGTTCAAAATATTATTAAATATAATAAGTATGTATAATTAAATATATCATACTACATACATATGTAGATGTACACATTTTACAAATTGTGAACTAAATACTCAAAAATTTCAAAACTTTATTTATCAAATATTAAATGTAAAATTCAAATACACATTTGTATGTAATGTGCCCATACATAATATCATGCCTAAATGGTTATGTATAAATTTTACGCATATTTATACATATACATAAATATGTACATATGTATGTGTACAAATTTATTGTTTCATATAAAAAAAAATTCAATTTGATAATAAATAATACTAAATCTTCAAATTTCAAATATTATATTACTTCTGTATGTACACACATATGTATGTATGTGAATTTTAGTTTCATTTGATATGTGTATACGCAATGAAATAAACTAGTGATGCAATACTATCAGTAGTCTGAATTGAATAGTATGAATAATCTGTAGTTCATTATCGATCGTTTTTTTTCTAAAAACATCGGTATTACATAATAACGATAGTTCGATAGTTTTGTTCTTACTATCTTCTTCCTCTTTATTAGACTTTATTTAATTCGAAAAATATATTAAATGATGTAGATATTTATGTTTTGTGTTTTATTAAATGTTTTTTGATACAGCATATCATTTAGGTTTCGGTTTTTCTCAATAATATGAAAACATTCATGTTTTTCTGTACAATATCCTTTTTTCTTTGATCTTGACTAATCATATAATGCAATACAATTAAAATATGTATAACGATTTAAATATTTCATGCTTAGCTTAAAGTACTACTTGGCTGAAGTATCTGTAATATTACTAGTACCAGGGCTTTTAATATCATCAATTAAAGTTCATTACTGACTACAAATTTATCCACTTCAACTTGTTTTAAGAAAATTTTTAAATTATGGTCTGTTGCCAATTTTATTATATCGATCCGTGATCGATAGTATAAAAAAGTAACAAAATAACAATATCAATAGCATTGCACTTTCATATTCCATAAAATTTGCCACCATGAAATTTAGTGATTGGGATTAACTTAACTTGAATGAAATTGATGATTTCACAAAACTATCGGTTGTTTTAGAAAACTATGTATATCGATTGTTTTCCATCACTATAATGAATGCATGCAAACACGTACATACATTCACATTTACATGAATGAATTTGTGGAATCTGTATAAGTATGTATAAAAGATATACATATGTACGTAATGTGTACGCATATCAGGTCACATAGAATTAAATTTTGAAATTAATATTTTAATTATAGTAAATATGTACGTACGTCGTACATAGTATATTTCAAAGATAACTTTAATAAATTTCAAAGATACATACACATAATGTACGTAATTTTAAGGTTATAAAGTCTATGTAATGTGTATATTCACATATGTACATAATATATATATGTATATATACAGGATTCTTTAAAAAATAAACTATAAAATAAAATATGATGTACATATGTACATAAGTATGAGCAATCTGAAAAGTTTCATAAATTCTTAATTAGAAAAAATTGTTTATGTCATATTTAAACTTATGAATCAATAAATGTATTCTTTTTTTATTACATTATTTAACTAGAAAAGTTTTATGTTAAAAATGATATTACAAAAAAAAAAAAAACATTCTTCCTTTTTGTATATTTAATTATCGTGTTTAAAGTTGTTGAAATTTTAGTTTTACTATTACATATCAAAAATTTTCATAAAATGTTTAACTTGACTTGAAAAGAAAGTAAAAAGGGAAAGTGATTATACTTTGTACTTTAAATATTTTCACTACAAGCCTTTTAGAAGCATATGAGGCTTTTCACTTCTCTCATATTTTCTCATAAGTGTATTTCACGAGCATTGTTATCACAATTCTCAAAGTTCTCATACAGTATGAGATGAACTTTTCAAATATCAATATACAAATATGTAAGGTGGTACTACTTTTCGTAGTTTTCATAAGGCTTATAGTGAAAATATTTAAAGTACAAAGTATAATTCTAAAAAATTAGAAATTTTATCAAAGTAAACTTTTTGATTTTCTTTTATCTTTTTAAATCATAAATAATGAAATTAACCTTTTTTTAGTACATTAACATTTATAACGCATGAAATGAACATGTGTGATGTATGCAGATGACTGGCATTTAAATAAAGTTGTTTCATGTATTGTACGTAATCCAATGGTGGAACTGCCACTACAGTAAAACATAACAAATCACAATGCGGAGTGGCTTAAGCTAGAGAGGGACCCTGTTAGTATGTAATTACAATGTAGGGTTTTAGATACTTTCCAGTAGTTTCAGTGTAACGGGTGAAGGAAGGTCTCTCATATGTGTCTCACAAGTGTCTCTTCGTCTAAAACCAAAAAAACGTTAAAAACGTTATTTTTTATTTAGCATGGGGGCCGAAAATTGATTGTTCCACCACTGACACAATCTAACGGGGGGTTTTTTTTTTAAATATCCTTAATTTAATATTTTTTTATAAATAATCTTAAAGTCATACGGATATGCGAGTTCATATGTATTTCGTTTGTTTCTTTAATTTTTGAATTTGAATCATATTCATTTTAAAGTAAATATTACATACAAAAACGAGAATTTATTATAAGGACGATCATACTTGTACTTGAGAACTTTAAGATTTATATGTTGTAAATATAATTTTTTTTTATTATTCTACATTTTAAAAAATTACCTTTTATGACATACACCACTTCAATTTAAAATTCAACGATTTTTTTTTACTTTTTAAAGTTTATATTTATTGTACATGTCAGGTAATAAAATGCAGGAAAAAAAATCAAATGCTCTGTCAAGTGATATAAAATTTATTCGTTGAAAAAAAGAAAGAAAAAAAGAAGAAAAATAAAATCCATGTAATTTTTTTTTTTTTTGCTTTAAGAGAAAAGAGAAGAAAAAATGAACAGTCTAACACACATGAACACTAACCATTAACACAGGATAACAGAGATATAAAAAAAAGTATTTACGTTACTGAGTCATTTTATTTTTAGTTTTCCTTTTTATCGTTTTTCACATTTTCTTTTTCTTGATTTAAATAACTAGGTGTTTTTCCTTTTGTTTATAACTGGCTTTGGTTATTTATGTGCTTTTCCAATTTTTATTTACTGCTATCATTGTGTTCACTTTTGAACTTGAATATCATTCATACTGTGTACTTAAAATTACATAGATAAAGGATGTATGTACATATACATATGTATGTTCTTTATGTAATATCTTGTCATTTGCTTTATTTCTTTATCCTTATCTTTTAGACCACATCTATAGCATCTAAAACCAATAAAGACGTCTCCAACTGATTTTCAATAGCAATTCATTTGTCTTTATTGTATTTTGTTTATACGTTCATTACATTAGTTTATACAAATACAAATACAAAAGATCAAAGGTTAAAGAGTCAAAGGGAATATTAAGATTAAGAAAAGCCACAAAAATATGAAAGATTTTGTTTAAAATTTTCTCAACCATCAAAATGGGTATAATATTTCAATAAAATTTAATTAATAAATTGGCAATGAATTTCAATATATAAGATGATATTCATTTCTTCTGGAATTGAATAAGTTGACCACAATTTTAAAACAAATAGGTAGTCTTTTAATAGTGAACATTAAGAAAATTTAAAATGTTTCAAGTTGGAGCAAAAAAAAAAATTATTATAATATCATAAATGTACTATTTGTGGTAATTCATAGTACCTCGAGTGAAATCAAGATTTTTTACATTTATATACGTTTAATTGTATTGGATGACTGTGCGGTAATAAATGCGTCGCACCCAATTAACATGTTAATGACGCTGGTTTTATGCCACAAGTCTTACAGGTTTTGTTAGTAAGATATCTTCCTCGGTTGTAACCAATCAGTTAAGCCAAGGTAGCGAACAAGGTTACCGAGATTCATCCTTGAGGCCAAATCCTTGAAGCTATCTAAAACTAATCACCCAAACGACCTGTGTGTAAAGTTTACTAGCTACAAAATAGTGAAGTGGTCCTCCTCTTCTCTGCGGCATTGAAAGAAGATCAATGTCCAGTGAAAATATGCTTTTATAGTTGTTTTAAAAATTGTTTGCTTTAATTTCAAATTTTTTTCAATAACTTATTTCTTAAAAAATCTTCTTTGAAAAAATTTAGGACTCCAGTACATAAAAATTTGTGGAATTTCGAAACTATGTAATACAAAGTATAAGAAAATACTCAACATATTCACAAACACTAGAAAACAAGATAACTTTGTAAAATCTTTTAAATGCCTTTATTGTGATACATTGTGCTGTTATGTTTACAAACTTTTTCTTAAAACAGTAAAGTACATTTGAACATTAAAAAAAAAAGTTTAACACCTGTTGACTATTTAACTACGACCTCATAAAATGCTGGAAATAAAATTAATCATTAAAGTTTGTATCGGTAAGGTCAGATACCAGACAGAGACAGTAAATATCTATAATTACAAAAAAAAACAAAAAAAAAAAAAAACAAAATCGAATTGATTCACTTTTTATTACATAAAAAAAATTTATAAAACTCAAAATTTTAAATAAAAAATATTTATTACTGATTTTCAGGATTTTTAGAGACTAAATATTTTTCAAATTTTCATTTCGTTTTTTTTTGTTTTCTATTTGCAACATATTACACTTTTCTCTTAAATTAATTATCCCCTTAAAAATTTTTCTGGTGTTTAGAAAGAAAATTTGTGTCTTTCGTTAAATCATGCGCTTCATTGAAAAAACTTTCAACATTGTATACATACTCGTATAACTTTTGTAGACTGTAAGCAACAAATGTATCAGCAACAAATATAGACATATAATGCATTTTATTATTATTACATATTTTAAATATTACATATCTGTACGTATACTTTCACTTTCACTAACCTTTGTCAATTAAGAAAACCTTGCTCAGGGTTAATTTGAACATGCAAACAAAATTTATTTTAAAATGTTTTACAGGTATATTTTGTATTTCTGTTTTGATAAAATTTTAAATTATGTATTGACAGTTTTTTTTTTTTTATTTTATTTTAAATCTTGAATATACCATATTTATACAATATAGAAAAAATTTTCTTACACACTACAAATTGTAATCAATATAATTTTTTTGAAGGTCATTATATAGCTTTATAACGTATATTACACGATATTAAATGTATTAATCTGCGGATTTTGGTTTTATTACATTTTATATAAATATCTGTTACCGCTGTTTTCTTGCCTTTTTTATTTTAAATGAAGGTGAAATGTTTGTACATTGATCATGGAATTACCTATGTGAGTAACTTAAAAAAAATGATTTTTGTTTTTTAATTAATACAATAATTTCATTCTACGTACATATATACATAGCAGCACATATTGTGTATTAAATGACTTTACTAAATATGATTTGTTTTATTCATTAAATTATTAGTTTTACTTTTTACGTATATATACATCCATATGTATGTATAATGAATTCATGTGTCAACTACAATCGTTCCGCCTTATAGACAAAAAATACATATCATTCCCATAACAGACATGTCATTACCTCGTTTTAAACATTTTTACTTTAAACAATTGTCTGTGATATTTTAACAATTTGCGATAAATAAATACTTATATCTCGGATGTATGATCTACAAGTATTTATGTATGTATGTATTTATTCAACTACAAAAAGTTTTAATTCCGGCCTTATGTACATTTAATTTTTTTTTTGCGAACATACAAAATAATAATTAAGCATTAATAAATTCAGAATTTTCTTTATTTATCTTTCACCTGTTTCAGATTAAGTAAAAACTTTTTTTTTCTACGTTTTATTCATTTGCTTCGTAATTATTATTATTACTGAATAAAATTTATTCAAGCAATGAACAATAAAATCAATTACCTAATGATAATTCATTTTATTTGAAATATTTTATTTGTTTCTTCGCAATCATGTTTTTATTATACATATATGTATGTATGTACGTACAAATTTGTACGTATATAGGTGATCCGGATTAACACCATGGTAATCTTTTAAACATTATTTTCCATATAATAAAGACGTACATAATAAAGAATTTAGTCAATATATTCTGTTTACTAATTCGGTACAGTTAAGGCCTCATGGAAATACACATGTCTTTTTACTTCTTTTATTATTTTTTAATAAGATCATCTCGCGACAGTGTTACCTTACCACAATCTTAAAAGTTTTCATTCAGTATGAAATGAATTTATTTAATATCAACATACAGCGACATCAAGTGGTACTGCTTTATGTCATTTCCACAAGGCCTTAACTGCACCGAATTAGTAGACAGAGTATACTCTACATGGTATTACAACATACCATGTAAGCACATACATATAGTACATACGTACAAACATAAATAATAATTTTATACCTATTTATATTAATTATTTCTAGAATGAAATTTCATATTCATTTAATTATTTCAAAACATAAATTAAAAATTCTATTATCCAAAATATTTACATTTCTCATTAAATACTTCAGTTTTAAATAACAATTTTTTAATGTATCTAACAAACAATATGAATCAATAAAAACAAAAAATCTGTAATAAATTTGTAAACATTAAATAAAATTAAATTCAATGAGAAACATTATTAGCATTTCAATAATACTTGAGTTAGGAATAAATGGTCATCCCATAACAATTAGTTCCCAAAAATAATACTATAGTTATAATAAAAAAAAATATTTTTCTTTATCAATTTCATTCATTTTAATTGTTTTTATAACAAATCCATTAAAGTAAGATAAACGCTTTGAAAATGTATTTTAGAAAGAAGAAATTATTCTTTCAGATTGTGTTGCATTGATAATATTTTTCCAACATAAAAGTCATTTTCTGCAAAATTTAAACATTTCATAGATGTCATAACGAGAATTTTGCATTATTCATGGGATTACCTAATGTATACATGTGACCTATAAAACTATTCCATTTTAATATGTACTAGCTCATTTCATTGTGGAATTTTCCCTTTTTCTGGTTTATTGCACAATTAAAAAAAAAAAAAAATTCAATTATTTAAAATGCATGGTAGAACTGATAAAAAAGGCATATTGAAGTTAATGGTTGCTTTATTAAGGCAAAAGTAGAATACTTGAATTAAAAAATTTAATTATTTTAATTATTTTTTCTTTATTTTAATTTTTTTTTTAATTTAGAGAACACTTAATTATTAAACATTTAAGCCATGGAATTTTAAATTTGTGTTTATTAAACCCTTGAAATCCTTGAAATAAAAATAATTACTAAAGCTTTCAATAATTTAATCAAAATAATTTTTCCGAATTTCACAAATTATTTTGTTAAAATTAATTTTAGAGTATACAAATGTTCGTATGATTTACCGAAGGACCAATATTAAAGAAATCAATATCATGTAAGGGTATATGGTAATTATGTATGCGTTTAATATTTAAAAAAAAAAAATTCTCTCAAAAAAATCTAATGACTAAATTACGAAAATTATATTAATTTAATGGCTTATAATAGTGAATTTACTTTAAAAAAAAACTTTTAATTAAATTCAGAAACTGTTTACACGGCAAATTAATTTTCATGGTTTATTATAATAATAAGTATGAATTTATACCTAGTCCCAATATAATTCGAATTTTAGATCGTCTCAATTTAAAATTCGTATAAACAGAGATAATTCTAATTTTGTCTTAAACCGAAATTATTTCAGCTTAATTCTAATTTTTTGTGAATGTATGTGTACATACATTGAGAATGTATGTTATACTATATATGATAGCTGAAAAATGTATGTGTGTATGTAAAATCCAAAATCCCATTTGGCATACTATTATCCAAATTATTGAGACTATCTCATTTTAATTCGAATTATTTTTTGTCGTATATACGTACACATATTGGATGTAATATTTTCACGTAAATTCTAATCATTAATAATTATTGTTCCTTTTTATATTTAGAATTAATTAAATTGAAAAAAAATTGAAGTAAAAAAAGTAAACGAATAGTATAAAAATGGTCTAAAAAAAATGTAGTTAGCATTTGTAAAATTAATTAATAACATTGCCTTGAAAATTTTTACACTTTAAAAAATAAAATAGAATTTTTATTAGTTCATTAAATTTATAAGTATCTTTTTTTTTATTTAATAATTTCAATTGTATCTTTAAAATTTATTTGAAATTCAAGTTAATTTCAGTTACTACTCATATTGCTCATCTAATATTACATTTACATATGTATGTATGTAGCACAGCTAATATGTGTAACTATATTGCACAAGTGGTATACAGTACAAATACAAGTGGTAATACGGTATACACAGAACAATGTATCAGAGTTATTATGTATACAATTTTTAATTAAAATATTCTTATGTTTGAATAATTTCCAGAAATCTATGTATACATATTCATATTACTACATACATATGTAAATGTATTACATGTATAGAGAAATTTTCTATTTTAAATGAAAATACAATGAAAACATAGATGAAAAGCAAATAAAAATTTTCCTTCAACTCATTTTACAAACATACTTAGTTAACTGATATTATTAGCTATGATTTCAAAAGGGAATACAATTTGTTTTTTTTTTTGCTATGGTTTTTATAAACTTTGAAAAATTTTCAAATAATCAAAATTTATAGTTAAATTTTATTATCTAAAAAAATTGATTGTATCATGAAATACCGGAAAATACATGTGTATATAGTGTTATTCTGCACATTTTTAAAATATTTAATGAATATTAAATTTTTTTCAAAATTTATTATAACTTACAAGGATAACATGAGAAATTTTCGTTATGAAATTATTAACCGCTATGAAGTGGTAATATATGTAGTGTAAGTAATTTAAACCAAGACAAGTTAAAATAAAAGAAAAATGTATTCATTTGGAAAAAAAGGATTTATGTTCATTGAATTGATTTTAGTAAAATGAAATCACAAAATCGTTATCATTTAATATCGACAAAGATGTATCAATGAAAGTGTTATAAAATGCATAAATAATAAAACTTGAAAATTTTATAATATCTTTAAATTAATCTGATTTTTATGATTTTAAAAAATCAAAAATATTTCCATTTTTATTTTTTATTTCTTTTTTCGTAGTTTTTATTGTCGTTATATTTAATCAAATTTATGTTCGTTTTTATATTATGTTCTCAAATTTAAACATTTAACGAATTTTCCTTTCTTTATTTTTAGCATTTATAGATTTTCAAAAAAAAAAAAAAGAAAATCTCGTGTAATGGCTTTTAAAAACAAAGAAAATCATACGACAATACCAACATCAGACAAACGTTATACATCAATGAATAATGGATTAAATGAAAAGAAAAAACATGGAAAAATTCGAATTACAAAAAATGTTATCGTTATTGGTTTAGCATTTATGATACATTTTACAGCATTTCATGGTATGTCTAATTTACAAAGTTCAGTTAATTCGAGTGCTGCTTTAGGTACATCAACATTGGCTGTTATGTATGGTTCATTAATTTTATCAAATCTATTTTTACCAGTTACAGTGATAAGGTAAAAAAAAAAATATACATAAAAATTTATCAACAAAATTATCAAATTATAAGATGAAAAAGAAAAATGTTATGACATTCTACTTTTTCTCATGTCAGTGTAAATTGAAAATTTATATAGTTGACATTTTCTTTTCTAAACTCAATTTTTCACTATATAAGCTAATATAATGTAAAATGAATTTTTTTTTATTCTACATGTATTACATTTCCATGTTTTGTGTTATTGAAAATTTCATATGTCCTTTACATGGCTTTTGTTCTTTTTTTTAACTTTTTACAATCTTTTTAATTCTCATATACATATATATATTCTACAGATGGTTAGGTTGTAAATGGACAATTGCTGTATCATTTATTGCATATATGCCATTCATGATTGCACAATTTTATCCACGTTTTTATACCTTCATACCATCAGCACTTGGTGTCGGATTTGGTGGTGGTCCATTATGGTGTGCAAAATGCACTTATTTATCTGTTGTGGCTGAGGCCATGAGTTTATCATTAAATGGTGAAACAAAATCTGATGTTATTGTTGTACGTTTCTTTGGATTATTTTTTGTATTTTATCAAATGGCACAAGTATGGGGTAATTTAATTTCATCATCTGGTAAGTAATGCTTGTTGTAAATTTAAAAATTTTATATTTTCTTATTTTTTATTTCTAAATTAAATTTTTTTTTTTTTTTAATTTTAATTTAATTTAATTCTTTTTATTTTAGTATTAACATTTTCTGTTGCAACAGATATCCCGACAAATGAAACTTCTGTTAATTATTTTTTAAATGATACAATCCAAACAGAATTAAATAAATTAGATGTAATTAAAAAACAAGTTGGAGAAATATGTGGTGCAAATTTTTGTCCTGGTGTAAGTGCACAAATTAATCCAAATTTAATACCACCAGAACCAGCTAAAATTCAAATGTTATCTGGTATATTTTTATCGTGTATGGTATTTGCATGTCTATTAGTGATATTTGGAGTGGATTCATTAAAAAGGTAATTATAAAATCTTAATTAATTATTTTTTTCTATTTAATGAGATCCTATCTGTAATTAATTGTCCAAATGAAACATTTAAAATATTTTAAGTATAATAATAACAGTCAGTTGTAACTTAATGACGTATCCAATGTTTAGTCTTTTCTCCCTTATTTTTATTTTATTTTTTTTTGAGGACTCGTTTTTATAAAAAACATATATTCAACAAATTGCAAAAAGGCGATATTAAAAAAGGTCTTAAATCTTTTCTTTTTTAAGCGTGTTTGAAAAAAACCACTTATTTTCTCCAAAAATCGTGAAAAAATATGGTTTGAAAAATAGATAGAAAAAACGAAGCAATTAAAATCTTATGTTAATTTTTCTTTTATTTCTTATCAAATTAAACATTTTTGGGCATTTAAGTCTTCCTATTTCTTATTTTTTTACATTTGCCTCCCAGTTCATTATCTCATTTTCCTTATACATAAATAATGAAAATAAAGAAAAAAAATTTTAAGTAATATAAAGAAGTATCATTTGATGTTTTGTGTATATGTATACAAAAAAAGAAAAAGAAACTATAGGAGTACATACAAGATTTAAAATTCTATTCATGTATTAGAAAAGTAATAAAATGACAAAAAGCAAAATACACATTTTCAAAAAAAAAGAATTGTCATTTTCATTGAATTAAAAATAAACAGCGCGTGAGATATGTATGTTATATGGATATCATATATCTTTACATATATTATGTACTCTGTTATTTGTACACTCATGTATAGAATGAATATGAAAGGATTTTATTATTATCCTCTTTATAAGTGATTCAACCTTATTTTATACTTTTTTCCTTTTAAATCCTTATACATTTATATTCAATTTATATTTTGATTTTTCTTTATTTTTTTTTTTTGCGAAAAACATTCAAACAAATTACTTTTTATATTTACATAAACCGATTCTATTTCTTGTTCTGTCAATAAAACAAGAAAATTGTAATAAAACTTGGTTTATTAACGTGTTCTAACTCCAAATCAAAAATGACAAAAATACTAACAAAATATTCCAATTGAATTATATAAACATGATTTTTGAAAAATTTAAAAATGTTGAAATTTAAATGTAATATCGATAAATAGCCAAAAATATGTACATATGTATTACTAACAAGGATAAGACAAATTTAAAAATTTGTGCACATACAAATATAAGTACATTGTACATTATAAATACGGCAATATTGCCTACGCGTTGATCGTCTGTAGATAATTTATCAACGAAAATTTTCGGTTGATCAACGGTCGAAAACCCAAAATTTTTTGGACTTCAGTTTTGGCAACTAAGTTGTAGGTTTTAGTGTCTATAGTAACATATATAATCTATGTAGTTGTCACATTAGGTGTTAAAAGAGATTACATAATCAGTAAATCGCATGAAATTGTATTTTTCCACAAGAAAGTGACGAAAAACGTTTTCATTTTCAACCGATTAACAATGGGGTTATAATCGTGTTTATCGCATGTATGTAGGTCCTTTTATATAAAATCATGTATGTCTATTTTTTTCTATTCATTAGTTACATAATTTACTTTAATTTCATGTTTTCTAATATTTTTTAGCACATTTTTGCAAATTTATGTCATTGAAACTTAAATTTCGAATTTTTTAAATAATTTCTTCCATTTCACGATAATAACGTATTTAAAATGATAAAGAAAGGACATTGTATCGTGACTTGATTAAAATAATAAATTTCAAAAACAATTTCATAAAGTTTTTTCCTCAATGCGATTATTGTTTCGTTTCAACAAATTGCAGAAAAAATTTCTTTAAAAATATAAAATCATAATAAAAAAAAAATTTTTATTCAAATTTTTTTACAATTTGTTTTTTTCCAATATTCATTTTAGAATAAAGAAAAATCCTTTATCAGAAATCTGTCAAATTAAATTTTTTTAGTAGAAAATTTCTACAATTTCCAAAACATAAAAAAAAAAAAAATGTAAACGTATAAAAGGAAACAAAAGTCCTTGTTATGTAGATGAATTTCTTTTATTCATTCAATATTAATTTTCCTACTTTTGTTACGAAAAAAAATTTTTTTAATTTTACCAATTATCAACTTTTTCTACGAAAAAAAAAAATAATAAAAAAAATTTGCATTCAATCTCAATTACTATTCACCGTAAAATTTTTAAAATTAATATCGGATATATTAAAAATGAAATTAATTTTAAATCAACGTTGTAGTCATATCAAAATACAAAAATCAGGTGAAAAAAAAGTTAAACAATTAAATGAGAAAATAAAATTATTTTAAATCACTGAATAAGACATTATCTGCATTAACTAAGATACAATTCAGGTATAGAAATTTTATTATTTAAATTTTCGTCTTTTTTATGATATGATTTTAAATGAAATTTATTATAATCAAATCATCTTGATTTTTTTGTGTTAGGTCTACAAGTTAAAAAAAATTCTAAAAATTTTTTATGATAATACCGTGAGTATCGAAACGCATTAATACCGTAATTAATACAATGCAACAATTTCTAAAACGTCTAAGAAATTATCAAAAGTTTCAAAACTCACGGATACTGAGGCTTTTCTTAATGTTCTATGAATTTGTAGTATTGGTCTGATTTGGTTGTAGGTGCTCATGGTAGACTATGATCTTTTGTTCGTTTTGGTTCCACCAAATATGTACATAACATCAGAATCGTCTTTTTAAGCCACTTAAACCCATTTGTCATGGTTTTGTTGTGATGCAATGTAATGTATTCTTCAAGGTTTCCCGAAATAAACAATAACTTTCCGTTTCTCTTTTCTTTCGATTGTAACAAAAACGTAACACTACCCGCAAAACCATTTTTATCATAAATCTTGACATATAAAATCTATCTACTTTGATTGCGTCCATGTATTGCGTTGCATATTAAATCCAACAAATTACACTTTAACACAAGTCGGATATTTTAGTATAAAATTTATGGTTAGAATATCATATAGTGTTACTTACCTTTTAAATAATCAAAATTAATTTGTACACCTAATAATATAGTTTTGTAAATGTATACACAGGTATGGTGTAAGCCGTCGGGTTGCTGGTAATGGTATGTCAGGATGTGAATTATTAGCAGTTACTGTGAAATTATTAAGTGAAAGATATCAATTATTATTATTACCAATAACAATGTTTATTGGTGCTGAAGAAGCTTTCATTGCAGTCGATTTTACAGCTGTAAGCAAAAATATTCAAATATATATGTACATACATATATTATTATACTTGTAGAAAATATTTATTTACAGGGAAAAAAATTGAAAAATTGAAAACAATAATTAATACTTAATTAAAATAAATAAAAAATATCAGAAAATAATATTTTTATATCAACGTATATTTCAGTCATTTGTTGCTTGCGGTTGGGGAATATCAAGAATTGGTTTTGCTATGATATGTTTTGGTATTGCAAATGCGATTGCAGCTGGAATAGCTGGTGCATTAGCAAAATTAGTTGGTAGAATTACAATTATGATAACTGTATTTATTATACATTCTGGATTATTAATTTGGATGCATGAATGGACACCAGTAGAGGGTGATTATATAACATATTGTACAATGGCAGCATTATGGGGTGTAGCTGATGGTCTATGGTTGGTAAATGTAAATGGTAAGTGTAAAAATATGAAAATCTTATAAAATATTGCAGAAATTTTCAGATGTATTTTTTTTTTGAAATTTCAAATTTATTAAATTTTAACGATCAAAAATTTTTATATGCTCAAGTTTAAACCGATAAAAATATTTTCAATTATATTTCGTTAAATTTTAAGATGAACTTTGAATATCGCTTTTTATCTTTAAACATGAAATTGTTATTATTATTATTAAGCACAGACGAGACATAAAATTGTTCAAATTTAAAACTTTAAAAGCTCAAAATTCGTTATTTATTTTAATTTTCACATTTTTAAATATTTTATAGCTTTTAGTGGAATATTATTTCCTGGAAATGAAATTGCTGCATATAGTAATTTTCGTTTATGGGAATCAACTGGTTCAGTAATTGGATATAGTTTAAGTGCTGTATTATGTACTTCAACAAAATTACGAGGATTATTGTGTTTAATGATGATTGGAATGCTTGGGTAAAATTTGAAAAAAAAAAGTTTAAAAAAAGTATTTTTGAATAATTTAATTCTTTTATGTTATAATTGCAGTTATGGTACAATTGAATACATTGAAAGAAAGGAAAAAGGATCAATTGATAGACGAAATGTTGAATTAGTTAATCAAAATGATGAAAAGATCAATTCAAATGATATTAATCGAATTTAGGTTTTATTGTTTTTTTTTTTTTTTAAAACTTACTTTTTATTATTTTAGTTTAGTAAACCAGTATTTTATTGTTATTATATATAAGTATTATATAATAAGTTATTATTTTTATTTATGTACAAAAATTACCTCGAAATTGTTTATTATTTGAAAAAAATATGTGAAAATAATCAATGGTGAAATGAGCAAAAAAAAAATTTTTTTTTTTAGATTGTTTTTTAACATATCTTAACAATTAAAAATAAAATAAATTAAAATAATTATTTATCAGATAGTTGCATTTTATTATAATAATTTTAATTTTAATACTATAAACATAATTTTACACAGGAATTCTAAATTATATGCTGAAGGCTATAAAATCATATATTAAGTATAGGTTTAAAATTTTATAATAACATTATACCTGTAAATTTATATTTAATTTAAAATATTAATGAGAATGCAAATGCATTAACCTCAGTGAATTTCTAATTTGCAAAATTTTCTTCTATATTCACCCAGTTCATACTTCGTTTTTTTTTTGTTATCACCACCACATTATTTAAATACGTACATTACTATATGCATAGGTTCATAATGTTATATAGGTAAAATATGTACAGGTATTTTATTCTAATAGCAAATACGTGCATATAGTACTGCTGGAACGACAAGTTATAATGTAATTGCCTTAAAAGTTAACCTAAATTAGAATGAGGTTTAGAGGTTTTTAAAAAGGACCTTTAAATATTACATGTATGTACATATATATGCCTTGCCTTTCTACTTTTCTAAGTTTATGCATAATAATGTCTACATTTTATATACATATTATATACTTAGATATATGCTCATATTTACGCTATAATCATTATCATGTTGTCGTTATAATACTCTATATAACCAATGTTATAAATTTAAATTTGTATATATTATCAATATAATGGCTAGGACTATAACGTACATTTTAATTATATTCTGAAAATGCAAGTCCATGATTACTAACACAATATCTAACAAAATTTTCATTCTAATTAATGTAACTGTGTACTGTATATATTCGGTTATACATAGTATATCATATATAGTTAGAGATATGGGTGGTAAAAGTAAAATTCGAAAGGTAGAGATGTTGACGAAGGACATTGATAATAAGTGGTAGTTTTGTTAAAGGTCTGTAAAGTAAAAACAAAAAAAGTAAGTAGAAAGATAAAAGAAAGGGGAGAGGGTGAGAAGATTTTGGAAACAAACCTTATTTTGTCCTATAGGCTGATAATTGTATAATGCACAATAATATGTAAAGTGTATAATAATATATAAATATTTATAGTATGTGAACGTCGATTCGTGTACATACCATACGAGTACATATGTACAAATGTATTTATGTTATAACTTGGTACAATATTTCAAGTTCCTAATTTTCTTCGCACTCTAATAAACTTTCTGTCTATCATGTTTTGCTTGAAAATATTTACGTTACAGTGTTTAATATATCCTACATACATATATGCATGTACATATATATATAAATTTTAACCAGGGTGTGGGTGTTATATACATTATATATCTACATTACATGATGAGTTCTAATTAAGTTTAAGTCTGCATAAATGAGAAATGCTAATCAATAATATAATTTTTGCATTTGTATATAACAACAACAGAATTCATACGTAAAAATATGTATAAAAACAAACGTATGTATATGTATTTAATTCATATATATGAAGCATATATTCATTTATTTGTACACATATGTAAATATATTTTGATTTTGGTATATATGCAAATTTTCTTTCGAATAAAATAGCCAAACCATAAGAATAAACTACTATTATAAGTTTGCAAAGAAGACCTTGTAGATATATATAGGTACATATGGATGTATGTACATAATATATATTGATATATGTACATATGTATATGAAGGCTTTTGATATATCTTATTATAGTTATTATTATTATTGTGTGTAATATGAATGAATTACTTATCTCCTCAATAACTCATTCTTATGATTTTATTTGTCATATCACCTTCATGATGATACGTACATACTTTGTATGTATTTTATATTTAGGATATGTAATGACGGAAAAGGAAAATGATAAAAACCTATAAAGAATGATGTACACACAGAGCAAAATAAAGGACAACAATGATGATGATGACAACTGATCTGTTGAAAAATGATTACATAATATTGGTAGTAAGAGGAATAGAGATATAAAAATGTATGTACCTATATGTATAGTTTCTCATTACCTCTATAGATAAATTGTATATATGTACTATAATGTATATGAATAAATTTTATTTGACATGTAGGATGATGATGCTGATGTGATACTAATAAATGCATAAAATCATATTTATAAATAACATACATCCAAATACATATACGTATAATATAATATGAAGACAAAATTTGAAACTTCTCCTTATAAATTTATGGACCTAAAAAGATGGAAATTCTTAATTGAATTTAACTCTTTAACTAATGTATGTATACTGTATACTATATATGTATGAAATATATAGAAGAAGGACCAACCATCTTTAATATGTTTTAGAAATTTTACAATCCTTTCTAATATGTATAACGTATTCATGTACTTAATATATACGAAAATTACAGAATTTTCAAAAACTTATATAGTATATTTGATGAGGTTGGCAAAGATTTAATTTAATTTTATTTCACATATACATACATACAATGCACATCAGTCACATATGGGAATTTGAAAATTTTTGAATTTTGAAATAGTCAAGCCACTATTTTATGTATACATAATAATGTAAATGCATGTATGTACGAGTATATATAAAAAAATATATATATAAACATTTGTATAGTTTATGCACATTACATATGAATATGTATATATACTTATATGTATGTTCATGAACGTGCAACGGAAAGATGAATGATGATAACTAATATACATATAAAAACTAAAATATATACATATGCATAAATGTCAAGAAACAAAATACTTTGAAGTTCTTTGAAAAATTAAATTAAAATTATATTACATACAAAATTATTCTTAGAAATTTTATGCAATTTAATTTGAATGTTATGTAATTTTTTTTTTCGAAATTATTTTACAACATAAGAAAGAAGGATTCAATCTAATTCCCAAATTCCAAAAGAATTAAATATTTGTTGTTTTTAATCTAAAGGTAGAGACAATAGAAATAAATCAGAGTTGATACATACATATGTACATAAATTAGACCAGGAAAGTGCATCAAAAAAAAAAAAATAAAATAAAATAAAATAATAAAATATTATTTATTTTTTTATACCTGTGCAAACTTTTTTATGCCTTTTTCTATACTAAATTATTCATGATTGGAAGACAAAACAAAATGAAAATTTTTAAAAAAATTTATTTATCGTTATTTCCTTCATATATCCTTAAAATGAAACATTAAATAAATTCTGTTTTATTTATTTTGTATTTTATAAAAATTACTAAAGGCAATTTTTCTTCATTAAAGAAAAAAAAAAAAATCCTTGTATGATATGCATCTACACAATGTCTCAGAATAAATGTTGCTCAGCTTATTTTCTTACAGATTGGACTGTTTTTAACAAAAAATAATTTTAGACTCCTCTCTCTGAAATTCGTCCTTTCTGAAATAAATGTTGAGTGTTTTTGAATACAAAAAAAAAGTTTTTCACAAAAATCGGTTTTATGTCAATTTTATTTTGAAAAATGTCAAATTTCCATACACATGTTTTGATTGTGAAATTTCAGTTTTTGACCATTATATTTTGTCATTTTTTCACTTTGTTAACGTATCATTTTGTATTCAAAATCGTTTACAAAACATTGAAAGGTAAAAACCAAATTTTCATACGACGGATAACATACCAGTATTGTGATATTTGCAAAAGGATTACATCTTTTAGATTTGAGCTTTAATAACTTGAGTATTTTTTATTTGATTTTTATCAAATATAATTATTTGGGAAAGTCTAAGCATTTATGTATTTATTACATAATTTAGATAAAGAGGGTAATTCAAAAGATATTAGTTTAAATACGAGTATGTACAACATTACACACTGTGTAAAAATCTTCAATCCTCCTTTTATCTTAAAAGGTATAAATTTTAGAGGAAGTGGTCAAGGATGACCATTTGCTAGAAACGGTTCAAACTTTTACCCTGAGACACCCTGTATTTATTTATTTATTTTTTTATTTTGTTTTCTTATTATTATTATTATTATTGTTATTATTATTATTATTATTAATATATATATATATACATATATATTTTTTTTTTGCTAAAAGATACTTTGTCATTATAATTCATCGTCATCATCATCATTTGTGTTATTTTTTGTTTATCATATACGTATGTATATATGTAAGTATTTACTCATTTGTATTTTTCTTTTCCTTTATGTATAATGCCTTAAAAAATATGTTAAAATCAGTATAACGCATATGTATGTCTAAACATTTAGGAAAACGTGAAACAATAACGGATACAAATTCTAAAAATAAAAAGGTAAATAAAATAAAACTGCAATTTACAAAAAAAAAAAAAAAATTCTTCACAAATTCATTTCTATAAATTAAAAATTTATTTTCGCATGCATGTACGTTACATACACATACATACCGTATGTAGACAATGCTTATAGAAGTAAGGTATTTTTAAACTAAGCAAAAATTCCTTTTTCAAAGCTTTAGAGATCTACAGAGGATAAATTTTTACACCAACATTTGACTGTTAAACTAAACTGTGAAAATAAATAAATAAAACTTTTATACTTTTGAAATTATCAGTTTAAAATTTAAATTCTGAATTACAAATTGATTCAATTAATACACTAAGAAGGAAATTTATACTGTATTTCTTGTACATGTTGTGTAACTTAAGTAATATGGAAACGTGTACGTGTATACAAAATACTATAGTACCAGTATAAATGTACATGTATACAGAAAACAAAGTGAAATCTATTGAATCTTTATAATTTGTATTTATGTGTACACATTATTATTAAAATATGAAAATTAAGTTGCTTGAATGTGAATCTGAATATAGTTATTATCAGTTTATTAATGTATTGCTTCATGCAAACAAAATGTATGTAATTTGAACAACTTTGTAACACGTACAAAATTGTACACTTTTAATTTGAATGTTTCAAAATAACGTTAAATATAATTTTCTATGATTGTATTATTGATAATTTTTTGCAATTGCAAAACATAGCATAAATGTTCATAACAAACGATTAAAAATATACATTTGTATTTAATTAATGTGAAGAAACTGAAAGAGTTTATCACATTTATGATAATTAGTTTTGTAGTTAAGTTAAAGTGTAAATCGTATTCATGTTTTTTGCAGTTAATTATTTTATATACATTTTCTTATTTAAAATGAATTTATATTACATATACGTACATGTATGCACTTTGTGTAATACTCTCATTTTACAACATTTCAAATTTTTTTTATTAATTATTTATTTAACTTGGGGAAGAATGAATCTTGTAGCAAGCCCTGGCCATCACGAGTTATTGAGCTAATGATGATAATAATGAATTATGTATTCATTCACATAAAACAAAAAGAAGAAAAACAAGTAAGATTCATTTGCAAAAAATCCGTTTGAATTTCAAGCTTCATGTTCAAAATTTGTAATTTTGAAAAATAATTTTTTTTTTTAAATTTCAGTTCGAATTTCAATATTGATTATACTCTGAATTTTTTCTGCTTAACTACTCCTGACACTAACTTTTATTCAAAAAATTTCAAATTTCCCTAACATTTGATAAGTATGAAAACTGTTTGTTTAGACAGTGCAGGTTTTTTTGTTTTTTTTTCCATAACAACAATAAATCATGAACAAATTTTTTCAACACAAAGTATACACAATACAAAACATTTTATCCGTTTATCATTTTGCAAACCCTTTAAAAATAAAATTTTTGTTACACATGTTATTGTATGCCTGTACATATGTATGTATGTATGTATCTTTAAAATTCGCATGATGTATGGTGTACCTATATACAGTATATTTTTTATACATATTTTCCACTTATGCATTTCATTTGCAGATGAATAGATACAAATATTAGCTTTAAATTTCGTTACTTTTTTTGTAAACTTTTCTTATTTTTTTTAATCATTCTCTGTGAAAGATGATAATGATTAGGTTTTCGTTTGCATTAGGTCCATATGTATGTATATTTCAACTGAGTGTACATAATCATGCCTGAATATTGGTGTAAAATTTGTAGTTAAATTCAAATAGGCTTAAGTGCAAAAATAAAGAACATGAACATTTTGGAATTAGCAGATTACATTGACAATTTTGTAATAATATGCATCATTGTTCTACTATACATAAATATGAACAATGATAAATGAAAATTGATATAAGCATTGTGAAAATGAAATGAGATGACACGGTATATCCGGCGTATACCTATATGAAATTAAAATTTATTACACAAAACTTGAAAATTATTTCATTTTTTTTTTTAAATTCTAAACTAACGATTCTGTCAAATAAATTTTGTAAATTGAAACCCATTTAGAATCAGAAGACCTTTTTCTGTAATTTCTGTTTTTCAATTTTCCTAATTCATACATATGTATGTGAAAATTTTCAACATTAGATGATTTATCTACACTAAATATAACCAATAATAGGGAAATCGTTATGAAAATTTAAGAAATTTTTCAACATTAAACATTATATTTTTTTTTTATACTGTTGAATTCGTTAACACGTAAACATTCCATTTAAAGTTTGTGCGTATACATATAATGCAACACCAAATTTATGTACGTATTCGAGGATTGTATTTGAAATCGTATGTATACTTTTATAATTTGTATACATACACGTAAATTATGTTATACATATGTCAATTGTAAATATGTATGTGTACCTTATACTCTCAAATACTCATTGCGATAGAAATCATAAATTATAGATTTCACATAATGCATAACATAACACATATGTACATGGTATTGCCTTTTATTTTACGTGTAACCAAGTGCAACTCATATTATTTACATAATTGTAAATAAACGTTTTCATATGCAATATGCAATTCATTTAAGTGCTTATTATGAGTTTTTGCATTGATTTAGCATTTGGATTTAGGGATTGTGCGAAAGAATCTTAAATTATTTAAAAAATTTCCAAAATGCTAAATTGCTCCCAGAAAATTTTCACATTTGATATGTTTGTCCTGTACAAATTACATTGCAATTAGAATATCGTCTAATATTTTAAAATTTGAACATTATTGACTTTGACGAACTTACACATTTGACTGTAATGACTTATACCTCGTTAGAAAGGCCTAAATCTCATCTTTTATTTTTAGTAAATTTGAGTAAAACACATAGGGTGATGCAAAAACTATTGCCAAGTATATTACGTCATGGACGTGAATGTAAAGTATATAAATTTTTTTGAATTTTCCTCATGATCTATGTATACGTCTAGACTTTTCATCTCTCTAATATTTTAGGACTTTTTTACTACTTCAATATTCAACCCTGTGTCAATCCCGTCTGGGTCCTAAAAGGAACTCTTTCCAAATACTTTTTTAATCGTTACTTTTCTATTAGATTCACTACGCTTTAGTTTTAAAATTCAAAAAATTCAATTTTCAAATTTATTTGAGGATTAAAATGCCAAAACTTTAGTATGCTTGAAAAAATACTTTACCAAAGTACACTATTAACCAAGATCCATATAATAATTTAATTTTTTGAATTTACGTTAAAAAGTATGTACGTTAAAATGTAAAATTTTGCAATAGTGATGTTACAATTGTCAAGAGTGTCAAATTATTCAAATAATTTTTTTGATATGTAAACCACAGACCTTTGTATTATATGGATCTTGTTATTAACATTCAAATAATTTAGGATTAGTCATATTTAGAATTATTTCACGCTAAACTTTAAACTGAAATTCCAGCGAATTCACATAACTTTTACTTACAAAATATTTTAGCATTATTTATACTTTATACTTCAAATCTATGCAGTTGAGGCTTTACGGGAAAACCTACATACATATGTATGTCTTTTATCTTCTTTCATAATTTCTTATTAAAGTATATCATAAGCAGGATTTTCACAACAGAGCCTTAACTGCATATAAGCAAGTAATTAGTGTATAGAATAAACCATTTTAATGGTATTTTAAAACTAAGATATTTATACGCATTTTGATTTCAGAATATGAAGTAACACCTTAAGTAATTCAAATAAAATATTAAATTTTTCCTTAGTTTTAAAATTTTATTGGTTATTACTGAAGTTTCAAATAAATAACAAAATTAAAAAAAAAAAAAATTTAAAAAAAAAAAGTAAATGAAAAGGACTTAAAATATATTTTTTTAATTTTCTAAGTCATACGTATGTTTTATTTAAATTTAAACGTTTAAAAAATTATTTTGGATTTTGTTTTGATATTTTTTAATTCTTTTTTTTTTCAATTCAAATTTTCTTGGGATTCTTTTCCACATTGCCCTAATTTTCTTGTCATATTTTATGGTTATTTTGCCTTTTCGTTTTTTTTCTTATTTTTTTTTTTTTTTAATTCAAATGTTTTAATATTCTGTAAAGGATGGCAATAATTAATCGCCTTTTTCATAACACAATTATATACAGGAATAAATTAAATCCAATATTATAAATTTGTATATTTTTGTATATGTACATGTATACATGTAATTAAAATTTAATTATTTTATTTTCTTTTGATAAAAGCAAAACAAGATAGCAAAAAAAAAAAATACAAAAACAAAATATTACCAATACTTATAAACGCAATTGCAAAATAAGTATTATGAAATTATAATAAATAAAATAAAAGGATGATGATATTACCATCATTTTATTATAAATATACACACTTACGTATATCTATGTTTGTATAAATTATTTTATATATATATTACATATATTTAAATAACACAACTTACATATTTTATTCTTCTGTGTGTAAAATCAAAATAAATAAAATTAAAAAAAAAAACGATTTTTTTTTTTTTTGAGTTTAGAATTTAAAATGAATTTAAGTTTTGTAGGTTTCATTATATACACAATTAATATAAAATTGTACATACATATTTATATTTGAACCCTTTAAGTGTATGCAGATAATTTTGTATATGTACACATACATATGTATATGCGTGTATATGGAAATGAATAAAATAGAAGAAAAACGATGGAAAAAGACCAATACAAAAAGATAAAGAACAAGAAGACAAGAATATAAGAAGAATATAAGAAATAAAAAAAAGTAAATTTTTTTTTTGTTCATACTAAAAACCGTTTTTTAATTAATGACTTAACAATAATATGCAAATTTAAGATTACAATTTCAAATTATGTTAATGAAGGTAAAAAAAGGACTGAGGACAAAAATAAATTATAACTATATATAAGAAATAAGAAGTTCTTTAAATACACACATTCGTATATATACATATATATGTCTTTAATATAAATGATTGTTTGTACATTGTATTTAGAACATGTACATAAGTACAAGTAAGTGCATGTAATGTAAACAAAAAAAAAATGTATAAGAGTATGTATGTATTTAAGTACACGAGTATCTAGAAGAAAACACCAATGTAGAATTGTTTAAATCGCCATACATTGATATTATTTATATATATATATACATACATACATATATCTATTCCATCTAATTTATACTTGTACAAGTACAGTATACACATAATCACGATTTTATATATGTACGTAGTATATGAATTATATAGGTATATGCATGTATGTTGATTTGTATATTTACAATGAATATTACTTATAATTATTATTAAAAGATGAGTGTATATTTAAATAATGTATAAAATGAAGAAAATGCGACCATAAGATAATTAATGAAAGGGTAAAACACAAAGAGGCGCTTAATAATAAAATTTAGAATTAAAAAACGATATATATAAATATGTATGTAATTATGTATGTGTGTTATAAATTCCTAAGTTTTGTGAACTTTTAAATATACATATACACATTACAGAATATAAAATGAATCCTTGAATCCTTGTTGTATTGAACTTAAGAAATTGAAAATTCATTCTTTGAGACATAGAAGTGTGAACGTAAAGTATATACAAACGTATACAATTCTCGATGAACCCAAAAGGATTAAGACACGTATAGAACAAGGAAAACACCAGGAGATATAAAAAAAAGGGAGAATAAGAAGAAAAAGTTTACAATGATTCAAACGATGATGTTATTGATTGTGAATTGCTAATTAAGCGCTCTTCATATACATTCTTAATTATTATTCCCTTTCGACTGCTAACATTTTTCTTACACGTGTACAAACAAAAAATAGAATTTTATTTTTGTCATACTATGATAAATTGTATATGTATGTATGTATGTGTTTTTTTCTTTATAATATTTATTAATACATTTTTCCAATGTTATGTTAATTTTTGTCCAAATCAAATCGACATATTCCATGGTAAATTTCTTAATTTCCACAAATTATTTGCATTTTTTTGGTATTTAATAATATCAACATCAACATTATATTTCTCGAATACTCGTATATTTGACCACGTTTTCTTGTGAGAATTGATGTACATAAGTGTACTTATGTAAGGATTTTATATTTTAATTTGTTATTGTACAGTTTTTATTATTTTCAATTATTTCTTGTTACTATTGTTGGATTGAACGTCAAAGGGCAAGAATTTGAGTTATAAGAATATGTAATAAGTTATGTTATCAAAATGATACCTCTATATATATATAGTGTGATGAATGCCTATATATGCATGTATACGTATGTCAATATGTATACAGTACATACAAATATTTGTTTGACTAAGGAATGTTTTATGCAAATTTTTCATTCCAAGAAATTATTATCAAGAAGTATGAACATTTTAACATATTTAAATATAATAAAGGACTTTTGTATTTCTTTAGATTGAACTCATGAATATGGGACGAAATCGAATCATCATCATCATCATCATCATCGTCATCTTCATTAAAAAGTTAAAAAAACATTCATGTATACATATTCTACACTTTATAATGATGTACATAAGTATATTTTATATGTACATATGTATGTATAGTAAGTTCATATACATTTTAATAACAGATCAAATCAAGAAAAAGGACTGAATTCATTATGTTAAAACCTTAATTATAAGTCAAGAAGAAAATCAACAACAAAAAAATAATTTTTTTTCTTCTTGGTCTTCTTTATACATTTGTTGCTTTTCTTTTGATTGTTTATTGTTAGTTTTTAATTTGAATAAAAATATATGCATAAGTACTTCTTTTTATTTTTTATTTTTTTAAATATTTTTCTTTTAAGATTTTTAATTGATATAAGAATTTTCATTATTTTAAGATGTGTATACAATATTTATTAATTAATAAAACTAAAAATAATTTTAAATTGTTGTATTAAATTAAAAATTTCTCAATTAATTATACAATATTTAATCGTTAATAAATCTAAGCATGTGTAAATGTACATATGTACATATGTGTCGTTCATGTATGTACGTACATATTTCATGCATAGATTAAATTTTTTGATAGAATAAAATTTGTAGTTTCATATAAATTTTTTATAAAAATAACAATTAATATCGCTTTACGTTGCTCTGATATCTCTTGTTATTAATGGCACCAACTTATAGTGTCAATAATTTGATAATGTTTACATCATACTTTTATGAGTTGTGACATAACAAGAATATATTTAATTCAAAACAAATTTATGATTATTAAAAGAAAATATAGTAATTGATATTTATATGTGGTTTAACGATATTTTAAAATTTCATCCATTGTATAGAGAAGAAAAATCAAAAATTTGATACTTATAATCACAGCAGATTTATGAGAACTAGTAATGACATGCTGCTTTGCGCCTTAAAATTTCTTTTATATCCAAAAAAAATTTCCCATATGTAAGAAAATTTCTGTTCAAGTATAGAATTGAGGATTTTCAAAACAGGACAGAATACGTGTTGTGCGTATGTATGTATACACGTACACTAAAATTTATTTTAGTGCATAAATATATGCAAATTTTCCCATAATGTAATTAAAAGTTATCTGTTGCATTGTTCTTCTATGCCTTGATAAGGACTTGAGAACACAAAGTGTGACTTACTACTTTAATGTACGTATAACTAATATACTTGAAGTACGTTTTACCCGCAATTAATGATTTCTTTAGTTCATTGTCTTTATAGATTTTTTGTCGAAAAAATTAAATGAAATAATCATTTGAAATGTCAATATACTCGTTCTGCATTTGTATGTCATGACAAATATACAGGTCTTATTCAAAATATCCTACATTCATTCTTAAAAAAATATTTTAATTGTTACATTTTCTCACTCCTTTTTTAGTTATCACAAATATCAACTTTCTTTAAATTAAAACGAAATTATTTTAGCTTTTCCTCTTACACCACCCACTGTGGTGTCTTGTATCAAGATCTTTTTTTTTGATCTGTGTTCACTTATGTCACTTATGCTATAATGAATAAGCTAAATTTCTTTAAAAAAAAAAACAAAAAAGAAATGGTTATACACATAAATAGAATTGGTCAGGACAATAGCAGGACATAACTTATACAATAGAATTATTACAAAAAATAATTTTAAAATCGTGTAAATATTTTTAAAATCGTGTGTTGTTGTCATCATCATTTACACATCACCCATTCATCCAGTAAAATTCAAATTCTTTTTGTATGCACATTTTAACCTCTTTCTATTTTTGTTACATTTTATCTATGTATGTTTTGATAAAATCATATACAAAATTTCAAGTATTCATTTGTTATTTGTTGTTTGTGTATGTGTCATGTATACTTTATGCTATATACAAATATTTCGAATAAAATGAATACAAAACTTTTCATTCATCTCACTATGTTGATGTGTAAAAAAGAAAAAAATAACAATTTCAAGTACATAACATAAAACAAATTTAGATAAAAGCCATACAGATATCTTTAAGTATTTTTACAGTTTACACTAAGGGAAAGAGTGCAATAAACATGTAAACTTTCAAATATCAAAAACAAATAAAAAAAAGTAAAATAAATCGTTTATTATATAGTGATTATGTTTATTGAATCTAATAATGCCTGATCTATATTTACACCAGTTAATGGTAATTTGTGAACTAACTACCAGTTAAAGCTAAGTTTAAACTATATTAAATCTTCATCTCAACTTCTTGCTAACATTAACAAGAAATGAATAAATTCAGCAAAATAGATATAAAATATTTATTTTTAAAATTGAACAATAGAAATAAAAAATATGATTGTTCTTGTATGTATTAAAAAATAAATAAAACATATTATATGAGAATAAGTTATATAATTTATAAACTTATTATATTATATAAGTTTGTTTTACAATTTGATATGTATATTTTCACTCTGCAAAGAATGTTTCGTCCTGTTTGCGTTGCATTCTCCTATTATAGAAGAAGAATATAAAGCAAAATTTATTGAAAAATAAAGATCTGACTAAATGGTTTATATGCGTATACGTACATATATCAGAGTAAATATCATGATTATCTTGTAAATGTTGCAAAAAGTCCTAACATGTTCTACATAATTAAGATTGGAATCTACAAAAATGGTCAATTTTGGTATTTAATTTCTCCATATAGGAATATTTTATATGCTTTCGTTTTCAGGAATATTTCATTGAAATTTGGATCAAACATAGTTCTCACCAATCTAAGGTATGTAATTATGTGTAACAGACACTTTTAATATATTTTTCAGTTAGTTTTTTTGTTTAATCTCAAAGTTTGCAAACATTTACAAAACATCAACTTTACTGCATAAAAATAGTAAACATTTACCAATTCGTCTAAATCTTTTTAATATAAAGTACAAACAGTATTAAAGAGAATTAAGTGGAAAACTTTTATTATTTTTGTTTTCAAATATTTGTTAAAATTAACACTTCTAAAAGCTTAGTATGATTCATATTTAAGGGAATTTAATATCAGCAAAATACGTTAAAAATTCAAAATTTTGATTTTTTTTTCAATTTTTTTTGTTTTTTTTTTTTTTTTTGTTTTTAACTATAGATGTTTTTTTTATCATATTTCTGTCACTTGTTAATGACAACTAGAAAAAAATAGAATTCATTTCTGTATAATGAAAAATTTTTAAATATAAACAATTAAAAATTTGAAAATAATTTTGTCAAATTTTTTAAAATTAATGATTTAGGCATACAAAGAAAGGATTTTCATTTTCGGTGAAATCTATAGATGTTATGCACTAATCTAAATGTTATTTTGCAGAGTCTAAAAAACAAAATAAATGGCCCATGTTTCATTTAAACTTCAAAAAATTTTAAATCTAAAGCCGTAAAAACACGAAAAAAAAAACAGTTTAACACAATTTTCGTTCAACACTTTACTTGCTGTGATATAAATTTTTTTATGTTTAATAGAATCATTCTATATGTCTTTTATTGGATACATGCATATATGAATTAGATTGATAAAACCCATACGAAATTGGGTCTATATATTCGATACCAAAATGTTTTGAATATATAATGCCTTTTTTTTTTTTGTTATTTTGTTTTTTTTATTTTTTAAGTAATCATTTGAGGATGTTGAACTTAGAAAAGGACATTTTGTTTCTGTCACTATTTGCGTAAATGTTTTGTTTTGTTCATTGTTGTATGCATTTTTAATCCTCATTTAAAGAAATAAAAAAATAAAAAAGCGCTAAACCATAGCAAAAGGAAAATTGCATTCTTTTGTTTATATATACGACCGTTAATATCACATACACAATATTCAACATATCTACATAATATTTTATATTCGATCAATATCGATACGATATTAATTCCTCTGTATGGACCAATGATACTTTGCGTGACCAAAGCAAACAATTTGGGCGGAGCCTATAGGCTACTCATTTCGCGAAAAGAAAAATAATCAAAATAATAAAAGCAATACAACAGCAAAATATATTTAAACAAAAAAAAAAAGTAAATAAATAAATAAATAGTAACAAGACAACAAAAATAAAACAAAACGCAACTATAAAAATTCAGAGAAAAAGACGAAGAGAAAAACCAGAAATGCAAATTTTCTTTTTTGCTTTCGTAATTTTATTATTTTTATTTTTTGCATCTGTTTTGTTGTACCAGAACTGGCCACCAACATCGTCAAATAAAAGGAAATAAAAAAAAAAAACGAAAAATGCGATTTCGCGAACCTGCTATGATTTATCCATGTTAAACCATAAAAGTGGACGCTTAAAGTCCAAACCAAACTAAACGAAGTCAAGCAATTGTTCAGCAAGCAACAACAGTTACATTACGATATACATAACTGGATGTCTGTTGTGTAAAGTAACTTTTTTTTTGAGTTTTTAAAGATTTTCTTGTTTTTATTATTGCATTGTATCTGTCAAAAAGCTACCATGAGGTATTAAAATTAGGTGCCTACCCCAATTCCATGGGGCCTCATCATCATCGTGGTCATCATCGTCACCACCATCGTCATCCTGAATGAATATTATTATCTACATAATAAATATAAGCGTTTGCATAACTCATAAGGATGAGTATAGAGTATCTACATTTTTAAGTGCACAAATAACATATCACATCTCTTTTAAAGTAATGTGATACGAATGCATGTACATGTATCTATAGTATCTCATCATTAATTGTATGTGTTGTAATCACATGTATCTTATGTGTATTATTTTGTTTCATAAATAAATTCTTAACACAACTACAATGTTATGTCTATTCAACATGTATAATACTCATTTTTATATTCATGCATGAATAGTAGGTGCCCATCAGAAGGAAAAATAAATTTTTTTTTAAATGTTGTTTGTGGTTCTATACGCAATAAAATGTATGAATGTGTTACATATAATGTGCAAGTTATGTACATGTAAGGGTTTATGTAACATGAAAATTTTTTCATGTGATATCATCAAATTTGGGCGCATTTATTTTTCGTATTCTTTTATTTTTGAAAGGATATGTACGAAAATGAAAATAAAATATAAGAAAAGAATAAAAAAAATTTTTCGATCAATATCTTATCAGGTTTTATGCTATTGTGAACATACATATGCATGTGAGGTGTATCAAGTATGTTTCCGTTGCTGTACATATTCATTAAATATTTTTTCATGTGGGTTGATTGTATGCATGTGCATATTGTAGGTATGGTTTGAAGAATTCATGTGTATACCTATTAACTGATTATATACATATGTACGTATATGTAGATATGTTGTGAAAAATTTTAATTATTTTGATTTTTTATTTTTTTTATTTTTCATTTAAGACGTAACCGAGGACATCATTTTTCACTTATATAATTTTTAATGAAAACTCATCAATTTTTTCGTAATTAATGATGCTGATGTATTCTTCTTTTCATATAAATCTTAAATTTTCCTTTTGTCTTCCTTCATTATTTTCGAATTTTCATTGAAAAAACAAATTTCAAATTTTATTTTCCAATCAAGAAAAGCCAAACAATGAGATGAACAATTTGTTCTTGTTTTTTACGCAATGTTATTTATTTTACAGCATAAACGTATGATATTGTGTGGACGAAAACGTGATAAGTTTTGATTGTATGCATGTGTACACATAAAAAAATTATTGTTATGTAAAAAGTATTTTTATTTGAATTTTTTTTTGTTTTTTTTTTTGTTGAATTAAAAAGTCAAAACAGTTATTTTTAAATAGATTTGAGACTTATAAAATTAAAGAGGAATATTTGTTTTTATTCAATTAAAAAAAGGATAAAAATATGATTTCAATATTTCTAAGTTATCTAATAAAGTCCTGATTAATTTTAATGAAAGGTGGTTCTAATGATTATCATTAAATTTAAACGGACATATCTCTGAAATCATTAGATATAGAATCAAAGTTCTGAAAAATTTGTAATTAGGATATCGAATTTTAGTAAAAATGTTAATTTCATAATTACTTAAGAGATAATTTTGATTGTCGAATCAAATGTACAAATAATGTATTCAAATGCAAATGAACGAATACTTTTTGAATTAGAATTTAACGGACAAAAATGTTCTTGTTCTATTAATTTTTATTTAACTGTCACATAATTTATTTTTTTTTTAAATATTTTGTTGGAAGAGGTAATGAATTAATAATTTATAAACTATACCATTTGATTTTGTAACGGTTTTTGTAAAAAAAAAAAGGATAATTCTGTCAGAAACGAGTGAGCGAAAATTTTTTTAGACTACTGTATAAATATTATTGCTTGTTTTTAATGAATAAAAATTTAAAAATTGATGTTAACGATATAACTAAAAAATTTTTTAGTTGTTTATGCATTACTTATTTAAATATTTAAAGTTATAGAATTATTGATAATTAAACTAATTAGGTAGGTAGATATTTATTTTTAATTATTGTACATACATCTGTAATATACGTGTATGTACAAAAAACAAAATAAATTGACAGTGTTAATACAAATTAAAAAATGAAATCATGCACAATTATAATAAATAGGCTTTTGATTTATTCATTAATTCTCGTAAAATTGTTAAAAAATTAAACAAGTAAATAAAAATATCCTAATTACTGATACAGGATAAGGTGGAGTTAATTTATTTTTTATTTTGATTGTTCGTTTATTAATTTTTTATACTATAATTTTGTAAACATTGAAATTTGAGAGCCAGTAAGTAACATCAATAATTTAGCAGGTAATCTATATGTACACATATATGTATATCTCTAAACCAAAATTTTAGATACTAATTTCTAAAGGATTAAGTATGAGGACTGAGTACTCAAAAGTATATACATAAATTTTTATGATTTTATATTGTACATAATTCGTTATTTAATAAGCACCACGTGCAAAGTGTGCATTCTAAAAGATAAGGTAAACTTTCAACGATTATAAAAAATTAAATTGCAATAATGGGCTTTCATAATACTGTAATGTATGGATATGCAATATACGATAATAATTGTACATATATATGTGATGTATGTATAATTTGTTACCGCTTTTCAAACTATGAAATTTTAGCTCGAAAAAATATTTTCAATTTTTTTCCATGATTTTTTTAAACCTAGAGAACAGAGAATATATTATATGATGGTATATGTGAGTAAAAAGCACGAAAAAAGCTTTACATTTTGTAATTTTTTTTAAATCAAAATTTTTCATTGCATTGCATGTAATAAATATATGTAAATATGCGGGAAAATGTTATGGTATTGGTAATTTTTATTTTTTTGAGATTTTCTCGAATACATTTTTTCTCTTATGTTTTTAAAAAATTTTCCACGTTTTAGTTTTTCCCATTCTATACATTGCTGTTTTGAATGTTTCTTTTTTTTCAATTTTAAATTTATATAGTGACAGATAAATTGACAGATAAAAAATTCAAAACACGTGTATGATATAGGAAAATAAATTAAATCATAGAATAATATTAGAAAATTGATGTATTTTTCTTAGATTTTTCCATACTTAATTATCATCCAGAGAAATTGATTTAAAATCAGTATTTAACGATAAAAATAAATTTTGTTTCGATATATACATACATAAATAAATTTTATTATGTACCTTGAATGTACCATCATCATAGATGCAGCAAGTTTACATGTGTAATTTTGAACGTAATCATTTTATCTCATTAAGAGTTCTAATACAATTTAAATCTCTCGCTATAGTGATGACAAAAAATGAAAAATAGTCGGTGAAAAAAAAAAATTAAGAATAAAAAATGTTGAGCATTAATAAACATCAGCCAGCATATCTGCTATTGGTTTAGAGATATAAAGAAAGCCAGGCCAGGCCTCTCAATTTTCCGCTTTATTTTATTAAATTTTTTTTTTGTTTTTCCTCTTTTTTTGTGTATTACATGCTTGTTTATTTATTTATTTTTTATTGTTACTTTCTTTCTTTTTAATTTATTACATTTATTTTTGTTGTTATTTCCTTAAATGTACATCTCTGCACATATTTTCCATTTTAACGCATGAAATATGAGTATTTTCTGAGGTACCTATAATAACATTTTTGTAATGTACACGTAACCTTTATATTTTAGGTCTTTACGAAAATTCATATACATGTAAATCTTATACTACATATGTTACATATGTATGCACATACATACGTGAATAGGTCAAATGTGTACGAAAATTCACTGTTAATCAAATACATTTTTTGCATATATGCATAATTACAATTTTTACATAGGTATGTATTTACGTTTATATTATGGATATCTACTCATTTGTTTATTTCATTTTAGTTTACTTCCTGTACGTATGTATGTGATTATTATTACTATTTTTTTCAATATATGTATGTATGTATAAATGAATTTTGCATGCAATGTACATACATACATGTATTGCCATATCATACTCATGTACATTTCAATTGAAATAAGAATTTTATTTAAATTTCACAGTGAGAAAAAAAACTTAGAATTAAGATGTAATTTTAGAAATTCAATCTTGATAAAATTCTCATACAAACCTTTTTATTTTTTTTATTTCTTTAACCGAGGTATTACTCAAATTTCCCTTCAACAAAATTATGATTTTTTTAATGTACATATGTATGTATGTATGTATTTAAAATGCTATTTAATTGGAAATTACATTAAAATAACAATTAAAAAAAAAAAAAAACAATATGAATTTTGTTATGTAATATAAGCAATAACAAAAAGAATCTAGGTTTAAATTTTCAACAATATGTTTTTTCATCTTGTGTATTTCTTTTTTTTTTAAATTTATTGAAATTAAAATAACATATTGATTCAGTCATTCTTTCATTTCAATTTTCATATTACATTGTTTATTGCTTGTATATTACAATCAAATATACACATGTAACATACATTGTTAACACACAGAAAAAAAGGTAATAATAATATTGTAGTAATTAGTTTTATTTTGATTTAAATACTTGAAATATTGCCATAAATTATTAACTTTTAAATAAAATCAGACTTTTATATATTTCCCTTGAGAATAATTCACGATATATGTATGTACATACATGTATGTTTGTTCACATATATGTATGATGTATACATATGGATCAAATCAAACATACCCAGTATTCTACATGAGTATGTATGAGTATGTTCATATATGTATTTACATACACACACACATTTACATATATGTATATAATTATTTGTAGTATAAAAGCATAAATAGATTTTGTAATTTAGAAAAGTGTATTGTTCTTTTTTTTTATATTATATTATTGAATTTTATTTTTATTTTTAATCCATTTTACAATCAATTTTATTATAATTTGTTTTGAAATGAAAATTAATCGTGCACGCAAAATTGAATTATACATGTATTAAATATATGTATGTATGTAGATACATCGCGGTATGCACTTTTATACACATGGTATGCACGTTAATTACATATGTACATGTATAAATACGATCGATTTGTATGCAAGAAATATACATACATATGTACATGTTCATGCATATTATACCAGTTTTAATATTTTATTTTATATCTCAAGCTTAAGTTTTATATTTAATGTATACTCATTATATGTTCATATTGCATATTATATAGAGATTCAAAACAATTGTTCCAATATAAATAATCTTATGCACATTAAAACATATACTTATACCCGCTATGAATGTTCATACATGTATGTACGTGTGTATCATTATATGCATACATACAGGCAAATAATTCATTTCAGGTGATTGTTGAATAATTAACAATGGCATAAATATAGCACAGACACACATTACATACATCATGTTATTTGCATGTAATGTACTACACATGTTATATGCATAATGTAGACAACATACTTGATTAATTACTATTTTATTATATTATTGAAAAATGAAAAACAAAAAATAAAAAAATAAAAAATAATAATAATATGAATGATTCATATTTTTCTGTTGTGTGTAATAAGCCAAATATCTTTAAATATGTACAGATTGTTTTATATTTTTGTTTATTTACATAATATATGAAATACATACATATACATACTTATATGGAAGACATTACATATGGATACACATTATGCATATTATGTACCTATATTAGTAATTATAATCAAAATTCAAACTTAACCTAATAAATTTTTCAATTTCAAAATACTGCATCATATTATTATCATATAACATGCTTAATTGTTAATAAATTATAATATGTAAAAATAAAAGAACAAAAGCTGTATGAAATAAAAAAATTTAAAAATTAATTCAAGTTTGTGTGAAATAAAATCAAATTAATAATATGTGCATATTTTATTAATACGAATAAATTTTATTTTCGTTATAGGGTACATACATATGTATATGTACGTAATTACGTAATTGTAATGATTTTTAACTATTAAAAAAAAAAAACGAAAAAACAAAAAATATTTTGATTTTCAAAATTGTTATTCAAATCCACAAAATGTGGAAAGGTAAAAAAACGTAACCATATGTATAATAATATGCTTTTTCTTATTTTTAAAAAATAAAATAAATTAATTTACCTCCTGGTGAAATTCTTGTAACACCTCATGAATCATTTCATTTAACATTATAAATATCAAACAATTTTATTTGCATATACACATTTAAAAAATAAATAAAATAACCGTCATCATAAAGGAAACATTATTTTTTTCTTCTCTTTTAAGTCTGTTACTTATTTTTTTTTAATTTGAATTTTCGTATTTTTTTTTTATTTTAGGGTTTATTTTGTGTTATTCATTTTAAATGTTAATTTACTTGAAAATTATATTCCTTTTGCTAATTAAACGTGTTTTCAAGTTGTTTTCAACTTTTTCTTATCGTTTGTATTTCTTTTAATATTTTTTTAAATTTTGTTTTTTTTTTTTTACTCATGTACAAAACTACATTGATACATGAATACGTGAAAAAAAAACTAAGATTTCATCGATAATTTTATTTTTGTTTTTTGTTTATTTCTTCTGATTACAATCAAGACAACACATTATCATCACAATTATGTATGTTTCATTTCATTTAATAAAATTTATTTTTGCATATTATAATTTGTTATTTCATTATATGATGTGTCTACGGATGTACATAATTATAATTTCAGGTATATGCATAATATTGTATTCAACCAGATTCAACCTACTCTCGAAATTTTACGATTGCATATATGAATATTTGCATTTGTATATGGTACACATATAAAATTTCTCCATTAAAAATGATGCACATTTTATAAGACTATAATTATTGAAAAACAAATAAAATTCAAAAGGGAATAAAATGAAAAAAATTAAACACAACAACAACAACAAAAAGAAGGAGTTCAGATCAGATCCGGAATCCAACAATCTTCGACAATTCATAATTCGTAATAATATGTACCCATATATATGTATTTATTTTTTTCATTGAATTGCATTGTACATACATATGTACGTACGTATAAAATATAAATCATAAATTAAAAACAAAAGGAAAGAAGAACGAAAAATTTAAAGAAATATTGAAACTGGTTTTTTATAAAGTTTATACCACGTACCATGAACATGTAAATTTAAATTTGTTCATTTAATATAATATTAAATATCATATCTATAAAATGTTTATATATCACTGATTGTTTTTTTTTTTGTTTTTGTTTTCTTTTGCTACCTTTGAAATACGTGTATGCGTATAAGTAATTTTATGAAGTGCAGAAGAATTGGTATCTGAAGGATATTTACATACATATTCATACGTATATAATTATAAATATGTCAATGAATATGTACATATATGTGAATAATTTGCAAATTAAAATCACTGTATACATGTACATATATATAATATGTATGAATGATAATGATAATTACTAATGGCTGGACTGAATGTACCACAATTATATTTGTCTGCAAAAATATTAATATGAGATCAAAAAATTTATGCACATTCATATATGTACATACACATACATATACATATGTGTACATACCATATATTTTTACCATATATTCATTTAGGTTATAATTGTACAGACTACATCAGATATACATATGTAAATATCATATATGTACATATATCGCTTTTGTATGCGCATAAGACTTATTATATATAGTTCGCATAATAATATGTGTATACTAATTTATAAATAATCTAAAACATAAACTCTTAAACCACATCACATATTATCTTTTGAATTCAACATCAGCTCATTAATATAAATCGTGATTATAAGTCATGCCTTTAAGGCTTTTCTCTTCAGTGTTTCTTTTTTTTTAATTTTCTTTTGAATATATACGAATGAATATGTGCACATTTATGTGTATAAAAAATAAAAATAACATTTATTATGTTGTTCATAATATTTTTGAAATATTTTTGAGTAAAACAAAAAAAAATCTATAAAGCGCAAACGGATTGTAGTAGCAATTTTAATTATTCTACACTGTTATCATATTGAAAACGGATTAAAAAACAATTTCTATGGTATATTGTATACATGTATTCATTCGAGAAGATCGAAAAGAGATCATTATGAAAAATCCAGGTAAAAACATAATCATCTAATTTCAGTTTATTTCAGAATATTAATTTAAATTATTGAATACTGCTAAATCCGAAGTTGTTTTTAGATCCTTGTGCTTCGTCCTTCTTCTTCAAAACTATACGATGCACACAGTAAAATAAAATATGTAGTTTTCTATGTATGACTTTTTTGTCTGCTTGTGTATATTTCTTAAAATACTACCATGCGATGTTAACAGCTCGTATAATAACCACATAAATCTTGGTCTGGTGTCACTCAAGTTAATTGCAAAATTATTATTACGAGCAAATTTTTGGTTTTGGTTTTATTTCCAGAATCGACTTATACATATACAGATGTAAAGCAATGACCATGTTATACTGATGATGAAGCCAATGGTAATGAGCCTTTAAAGACGGCATGGGCACATAATAACAAACATCGGAATTTATTTATTTTTCGGCTTTTTAATTTTTTTTTTTTTTTTTTTTTTTTTTTTTTTTAATATTAATTACAAAAATTATAGCCATTTTCATGTGTGTATGTATGTACATTAATTGGTATACAAATTATAGAATGAGTATTCTTAGCCTAAGAAGACAATGTAAAATAGACAAAGGAAATGTTTAAATTAAGAGTGTATGTGGGATGCCTGAAAAAGTCTGCTAGAGTTCTAAAGTGCTAAATTACTTCCAATACAATGTCAAAATAGAAGCATTTTGCTTTATGGTGTAGCTAAATTGTTGACAGTTTCATTTATCATTTGTTCTATTCATTTTTTGCATTTTAGCTAGTTTTAGTTTAAATTTTAATTATTTCAAAAATTGAAATTTTTAGTTTTTTCAATAATTTGTTAAAAGTTTAGGAAAATACTTTCAAAAAATCATATAAAATCTATAAACTCAAAATGCAAACGAAACCCATACTGCCCATACATTACATTACATTTCATACAAAAACAATGAAATTACTAAATTAGCCATATTTAGCATGCTCGATGAGAATGCTGAAACCGATGTACTTTACTGATTCTTTCCAACAATTTAGTACTTTAGGTCTTCAACCATATTTAGCAGCTTTTCGCACACACTCTATGTTTTAGTTTTTGACCAGTTTTGAATTTTGAACATTCGAGTGAATTATAATTTTATAATTGTAGTTTTTGATATGTGTATATACATATGTATGTATATATGTATATAATTTTTTGAAATTACAAATCGAATTGAAACAACTGAAATGTAACATTTAAAATAAGAGTTAAATATGTGAAGAATGATGGTAAGATCTGCCGACCTATGATCATATTATATATGTAGTTCACCTATATTAGTATGTAAATTAAAGTAAGTATAGTTGCAACTGACGATGGTACAGAATATGAATATACTTTTATATGATTATTCCTCTAAATATTTTTTTAAGCTGTACCTACATACCTATATGTAATACGCACAAGTTACCGGTACAAGAAATGAACGCATAAAAAGCTAAAATACCTAATAAAAAAAAAATTACATACTTACGTATATTTAATGAAATGAGATGTTAAGAAAAAAGCATACAACAAAGAAAAAAACTCAATTGAGAAAATTTTAATTCCATAACGATTTCAAATGTAGCAATATATGATAATAAACATATACAATAATGTCTTAGACTTTTGTGAAGTCATTTTAATGCAGACCTACATATTCCACATATAAAAATTATTCAACGTACAAAATTAGAGTAAAAATGCAATAATATCTAAAAGTAACTGCACGCGTGAACATAAATCTCTTTTAATTTAACACTATATTATAACATTACATTTTATATAAATTTTATTTATTAGAGAAAAAATGACAACAGCAGCAATATGTAATTCATAAGTTATTTAAATGTCAATTTTAAAAATATTTTCTTTTTATTAATGACTCATAATTTAACATGTACCAAAGTACATACGTATATAATTATGTACATTTTCAATTAAAAAAAAAAAATACTTTGACACAGTACAAATATAAATGAAATTCATATAAAATTAAAATTAACTTAAAATGTACAGATTACAATATTTTATATAATTATATGTTTATTGTATGTATACAACCTATACATGAGTTGTATTTATCGACTACTTTTACAGAGGCATTCACTTATAATAGTTCAATTCTCAAACAAATACATGGAATATATTTGTACAAATAATAAGCCGCTGGTTATAATAAAACGTAAAGCGTCCGTAAAGTAAAGTAAGAAAATTTTACGAAAGTAGTTTGCAGATGTCAATAATAACATATTTATCATAATGGTAACATAAGATTACGTAAAATAGTATTATGTTAAATCTACTGAAATTTTGAAATAACAACTGAAAAGTTTACTTCATCTTGGCTCCTTACCGTAGACTGCTTTACGGAAAAATGACACCTTAAAGTGGTCGAAAATGATTGAACGAAAATGTATGTACGTACGTACACAACCTCATATTAAACTTCACTTTACTTTACGGAAGTTTACAGACAATTTTAGTTTTAGCTTTAAAAAAGAAAGTGGCAATTATATTATTGTGATTAGTATTAAACAGAAAGCAAGTTTATTTCGTTATTATTACAAAACTTGAATAACCTAAACATATAACAGTAGCTTGAGTACTTTGTACGTACATACATATGTACATGGCATTTGAAAGTGTACGCTAAAGAATGCTTTACGTGATTAATTCAAATCGATTACTAATTTGTCATTTAAAATATATTTTTTTAAAAATCGTATTATTGCATAACTAGAAAAAATAAGTAATTGTCTGTTATGATAGTTGCCAACAGGATTTTAACAGAGTAATCGTGTCCTATTCAATAAAGATTTTTATTTTATAAAAATTTCAAAATAAATAACTGTCGAAAGAAAACATAAACCTGAATTACCCACATACACAATTTACTAATAAGAAAGGAGTAAGATGATACTGAATTCTTCTGTGTCTTTAAAATGTATGTATGTACATTTCACAAAACATCATTTTCATAAACAAATGTTTAAAATTATCATTTTTTTATATTTCCATTGAATTATTGCATTAACTACTCTGTTTTAAGTCCTTTTTTTTTTTGAAATTTTGATTAATTTTTGTTTCATTGTTTTATTATACATACAAATATTCATGATAAGGAAAAATATCTTAAATCTTAAGAAGGTACAATTGTTAATAACATACTCACATCTGTTACTTTTCATTTAAAATATTGTAAAAAAAAGAAAACATGTTAGTTCTCAGTTAAGAAGCATATAATTAAGTTATCGTTTGCATATACATGTACATACATTATAATACTCGTATGATGTATGTACGATATACATTTATGTTTATTTACGTACATTAACATTTATTTATATTCGTTACATTACATCAAATTTATTCCCCCTATAGTTTGTTTGATGTGTAATTTTGTTTTTTTGTAACATTATTCGTTGAGGCCATATTGCATTATTTGCAATTTCCTTTCATTAATCGAAAAATTAAAACTTCATAAAGATAAAAATATATTTTAAAACTGGTTTTATTTAAGTACACGTACATTATATATGTGTATAATGTTATAAAAACATAAAGTATAATGAGTACAAAAATATAATTACATGTTGATTAAAAGCACTAAAATTTAACGTAAATACATGTACACAAACACAAACATGGACATACATATGTACATGTATTAATGGTAAAATTGAAAAAAATTTTGTAAATGAAACATAATTTTGAAGAAACAAAAAAAGGAGCAGATGAAAACAAAAGTAGCAAAATTAAATATTTAACTGAATTTTCTTTTGAAAGACATTCATTAAGATTTCAAATAAAAACATTTGGTTTAATTTTCTCTGCTATAAATATGATATGAAAGTAAAGATGGGTTTAATTTTATGCGTATACATATGGTAAAATGCAGTCAAATAATAATTGAGAAAAACGACAATAATAAAATTTTGCAAATTATGTTAAATTTTATTATATTTACTTTTCTTGATTGTTTTACATTTGAAATTATCACTTAATTACAAATCATTTAAAGGCCAGAGTAAGTATGCTGAAAAAATCGAAAGTTATTTAACACGAAAATTTTCTCGCTTTTCATGTAATATGCTAACCGATAAATGCATGATTAAATCGATTGTGTAGAAAATAAATTATTGAGTTGTAAAATAAGTTCTACAGTTCTGTTTTTAAAAATAAAACAAAATTGAAATTGATAATCTATGCAATCTTCAGCTTTAGCATAAAACGGTCAGATCAAATCTTATCATCGTCCTAATGGAATGTCGTCCTAATGATTCTTGAATGGTCACAATAAATTCAGGTGACCATGTTTTAAAAATGAATCGTAAAAATATTTTTAAAAATTGTATTGCAAAAACAACAACAAAAATTTAAAACAAGATCAAAAAATTTTTTTTTTTCCATTGACTTTATTGGATAATTAATTTTTCATGTTTTACAAATTTATTGTCAATACATGAATGTAAATTTCACACAAACAAATACATACATACATATATACTCACAAAAATTTTTTTTTCGTTTTTGGAAATTTTAAAATGAATGCGTATGTGGACACAGAAATAATAATATTCAATGTTAATGTAATATTTTGACATGAACACATCAAAAACATAAATTTTCATTATGAGAAATATTTTGAAATTTATATGACCATCTAGAATTATTGAACAACAAATTTTTATTTTTATTTATCAGAATATGTTTGGAAATTATTATGTTGTGTATGTACCCCAAACCAATACATAAACCAGGCAATGTAAATCATATATACATACTTCTCCTATGTATCTTTTCATAAATAGAAATAATTATGATCATATGTATGTATAAATATGTATATGTATATATAGATATGTATGTATATGAATTCAAGTCCGAATAATGGTAATTGTATATACTAATATTGTTCTTGTACTCATTTTAAAACATTCTATTTCTCTAGGTATATATTGTTGATACTGTAATATTAAATACGAATTTAATACTAAAGATATACACAAGTCCTTTGGAGTTGCATACCTCTATGTACGTACAAATATAAATATCTAAGCCCAATACACACATATGTACATATTTTGCATTATATATTATATCAGATTTTATGTAGTTTATGCAGTCATATACGAAACCTAAAAGATTACATATAGGATCTACTACACTCAAGTCCCTTAAACTTAACTTTTCTTCTTTTTATACCATGGTATAAAAGCAAGTAGGATGAAACATAAATTAGAAATTCTCATTAATTCTGGTGCTTTAGTGTTCCTCATACTTTAGAAAAATTTATAAATTTATGCAAGTTATACGTCCTTTACTCTACGGGACATTATCTGACCATTTTACAATTTAAATTTAAATTTAGATTTGTCTTTAAAACTCTCTCTCTTTCTCTCTCTCTCTCTCATTAGTTTTATCACCATATTATACCATACGATCTGTTTTATAAAACTCAAACCAAATTAAATTACTGGAAAACATCCACATACTCTTCATATTCACAATTTTCTTTCAGTTGTATCAAAGAAACTTAATCTAAAAAGAAGAATCAATTTTCAATTTCACGCTAAAATTTTAAAAAACCAGTGCGAAAGATCAGAATGAAGTTGAAGCTGGGTAAAGTTCAGCATTTACCAGCTTCAAAGTTCTATCCATATGATCTTTCTATTAAGAGACAAGACTTTATATTACAGCCATATGATAAGTCACGATTTTACATACGTTTGATTGTGTGTATATTTAAATATATGACTTCAATTAGTTACGCATGAATGATCACTGGGTCTTTCGTTTTGTGCAATACATTTTGTTTGTGTATTCCTAGAATTATGATCGGATCTACATTTTTTTTTTATTAAAATTTGCAAGCATATATTTTGTTTGTGTAATTTCATTACACACAATTTTTCTAATTCTGGACTATTTAATTGTTCATGATCATGAATATATTTTGTTTGTGTATTCTTTAAAGTTTGAATACAAAATTTTAAAAGCCAAAAATTGAATATTGAGTTTATGAAATTTTGTACTGCATAATTATAATTCGCATGGCGTATATTTTGTTTGTGTAATTTCATGACGAAAAAATTTTCTGATTCTAGTTTTTGATCATGAAAATGAATAATTTTTGATTTTTGTTTTGTAAAAGGAATGTACGTACATATGTATATACATTTGTATGTACATACGTTTATACATTAAGTATTAAGATCAATATATGGATATATAATGTAACATTTTATATATCTAATCATCATTGTATCAATTATAGTACTATAATAATAAAATATTATTTTATTTTTTTGATACATAATAAAATGTTATTTTATATATCCATATATTTGTATGCATTAATATTATGCATGTACATATCTATGTATATATGTATATATGGACATATGTATATGTATTATAGTACATGAGCATATGTACGTCATCAAAAAAAAAAATCAAAAATTATTCATTTTCATGATTAAAAACTAGAATCAAAAAATTTTTTGGTCATGAAATTACACAAACAAAATATACGCCATGCGAATTATAATTATGCAGTACAAAATTTTATAAACTCAATATTCAATTTTTGGCTTTTAAAATTTTGTATTCAAACTTTAAAGAATACACAAACAAAATATATTCATGATCATGAACAATTAAATAGTCCAGAATTAGAAAAATTGTGTGTAATGAAATTACACAAACAAAATATATGCTTGCAAATTTTAATAAAAAAAAAATGTAGATCCGATCATAATTCTAGGAATACACAAACAAAATGTATTGCACAAAACGAAAGACCCAGTGATCATTCATGCGTAACTAATTGAAGTCATATATTTAAATATACACACAATCAAACGTATGTAAAATCGTGACTTATCATATGGCTGTAATATAAAGTCTTGTCTCTTAATAGAAAGATCATATGGATAGAACTTTGAAGCTGGTAAATGCTGAACTTTACCCAGCTTCAACTTCATTCTGATCTTTCGCACTGGTTTTTTAAAATTTTAGCGTGAAATTGAAAATTGATTCTTCTTTTTAGATTAAGTTTCTTTGGTTGTATGTACATACATAAACTATTCTTCATTATCATCATCATTATCAACCGACCGGAAAAGCTACCCAATACTCACACTTATTGTCCATATTTTCGTCTTTCTATCATTATATGCCATATAATGCAAATACTTAGTTTATGTTAAAATTTTGTATGTACACGTACACCTCTTCTTCTTTTTATCAATTTGGATAATATGATATGATTTTGCTTCCATATACACAATTTGTGCATTTATATTCCTATTTGATTCCAGCTATCCCACCATACATCGTCATCTTCTTCATTCTCATCCTTGAGGTCATTTCTACATTTTAAGTTTACTTTTACTGCTTTTACTAAAATCGTTGTATCACACACGTATTGTACACTCGAACCAAATGAAATGCAATGTCTTCATATCCTTCTTGGATCTGTTTTAAATCATCCACATCATACTACTGTAGATTTTCTTATTTCTTGTATCTAATTATATGAAACTTTAGGGTACAATTGCTGTACCCTATTTTCATTTCCTTACTTCTGACCTCTTTCAAAATTCTCAATGTTTGTAATTCTCCTTTTTGTATTTTGTTCATAGTATTTCAATGTTATGCAAATTACAGTTAATGCAGACGTCCAAATTGCAAATTAAATTGCATATTTTGAAACACACATACTAAACAAAATTTTGTACATATACATTAAAATTTGAACGAAAATGTGTACATATACATTGTATAATGTGCATCAGAACTCTTAACAATTTATTTGAAAACAAGACTATTGAATAATCCATAGGAAGACATTGGAACACAAAACATACAAGTACTATTGTCTACTTTTTTGTAAATGAAGCTTAATGCAAATAAAGTTGTAATTACAAAATATTTCGATTACTTTTTAACAAGAAGTGATGTGATTGAGTAATTTTTAATTGTTGATTAAATAATAGAATAAATTATTCTTTATAGTGGTTGTTATTCTTATAAGTTCTTCTTACATATGTATGTATGTATGTATGTAATTCTTACACATACATATGTATGTTACGATCATGTTTTTAATAGTAATATACTAGCCTTTCAGTATAGAATTACTTAAAATTCAAAAGAACATTACATAACCTAATTCTCATAGAGACCAATATAATAACGAAAAATGCAACCTTTTTTTTAATTTAATCTTTAATTTAAAATTTCAAACATAAAAAAATTTTTTTTTAAACTTTTAAACTTAATTAGTATTTATAGTCAGGCATAAGTTTAGGTAAATTGTTCTTGTACATACATGCATACGCAAAATGTCTATTATAGTTATGTAAGTATAAGAAAAAGATTTAAAATTATTGTTGATGTGTAATGAAATCGAATGTTTTGGTCTGTCAAATTTAATCATAATAATTTTATTAGCTTAGAAGGGCAGTGAACTTATACTTTCATAATAAGAAAATTAACGGAGATCTACATCCTTTACGCCGTAGGGTTTAGTTTAGTTTAATTCACAAAGGTGAGATGAGGTTAGGTTGCCTCGACACTGCAGCTTAGGAAAGTTTATTGTATCCCTTGCCCTTTGTTTGTTTACATTAATCCTTTTGACAAGGAGAATAACGTACTTTATGTAGTCTAGATTTGAAATTTTTCGAAATTTTTACCTTCCGTGGTTTTTCATCTTCAATTTTCTAGTGCCACACTTTCTCTCCGCAGGGTACTTTTTGTGTTACAATTTAAATTTAATGAATATGTGAATAACATCTTGATATGAACCAGAGTCTAATCACTGTGATGGTTTTACAAAACAATTTCATCATATGTGCACCTGCACTCTAACGTGGATTACGAACCATTTTTTTGTTAAAGTAGAGAACAAACTTAACTTTTATATGATAAAACAGAGAGACTCGACCAATACTACAAAGCACTTGAACCCTTAAATAGAAAACCTTTAGTATTCATTTAAAACTTAATTAACTTGAACGATGAAAAATACGATTTTTTCTTCTTTATTTATTTCTTATGTAGAATCCAACACCTTTACCTTCTGAATATCAGAGCGCGTTCGATCGAACAAACTATCACTACTGGAGTCTTTTGAACTGAAATATGTGATGTTAGAAATACGACGAAAGTATCAAAGTTTCCAAAATGTCCTTATTGTATTTTTTTGGAACTTGAAATTTAAAATTTAAAAAATTACAAATTTCAGAAAATTCGTGAAGTTTATTGTTGTTTCGTATTGGTTTCTTAAGACGGAAACTTTGAAAAATTGAGTTCTTACACAGCATGGAAACATTTAAAATATACATGATTTTTATTTTCATAAAAATGAAATTCAATAATGAATAACTACATTTTTGAATGCAATTTAAAATTTTGTAAATGTTAGGCATATTTTTTGAATTTGAATCATTTATTTTGTTGCTATACATAAATACTATTTGTATTGAATAGATCAAAATCCTTTTTCGATACCTATTTTATGATCAGGATTATTTATGCATGCGGTTTTGCATAGTTTTGCATTTAAATTTTTATATAAATATAAATACATACATACATACGACGTACTGTACATATACGAATGTGCAGTATCAACAGTATCATTTTCGCTCCATCCAGGAACTTATATTATTCTTTATACCACAGAAAATTCAATCACAGTAAAAGATCATTTAGAAGTTTTATTCAAAGCTTAAATTGACTTCACTATTTAATAGGAATGTTTACATATGCAGATCTTTTTTCTTAATAACATCCAAACCATTATGGGTGAATTCCAAAACATTCGAAAATCGCCTTGAAGCAATGTTAAAAGTTTTTGAAAAGTCAACATTCAAAGTACTATAGCCTCCAGAATTTCAAAAATTGTTGTGAGTGTAAATAATGTAATTTTTAATAATAACGTACATTTTTATAAAAGCTTTTTAAACGATCTTGAGGAAAAAAATTTGAGTATATAGTGCATACATAAAATTTTCACATCGTCTTTTGAAACTCAACCCGTATATATATGAACCAGTATAGTTTTTCTTTTTATATTTTTGTACCTACCTATATTAAATTACAATACGTATAGTAAGTAATAATAGGAATATTAACATGTTCCGCGTTACCTAGACTAATTACCATTACCTTTCTGTACTTTCCATAATGCATCATCTCATCAGCCAGAACTGGTATGTATTACATTTATAGTACCTATATATATATACGTAATGTATGCCTCATCTAAGACCATAACAGCAGCATCCAAATTTGTTTTATAGTCGTAACTCATTGATAATATTAAACTAAAAAGATTTTCTAGTAGAATGGTAAGTAAGTGTGATAAGTTTTGTAATTACATCAGAAATGTCTGGTCTAGACTTTTAATCTGATATATAAGTTGCATTGTGTTTGTAATTGGTATATGCTTGTTGTATTCTTATATTTTAACAAATATTTTTTATGCAAAAATTATATCGACATTATGCATGCACATCGAAGTGCACTAATTCACATTTGATGTTTGTCGAAACTAAGTGGTCAATGGGTTATCCATATCTCGTATATAATTTTTTTTTCTGTACCTCGTAGTTAACCAGAAAGTTAACTTACCTTCTATGTACATAATATGTTATTATATGCATGTATGTAAATATTTTAAAATGTACTATAAGAAAATTATGTTTTAACACATTTCCTAGTTCTTTTCGTAATCTAATTGTTAAGTGAATTCATTTGTTTATCATATGCAAAGTATCCAGGTGAGGTATTTGTAAAATACTCTGAACTATCTATTTTATTTTTTTTATATAGTAGGTTTATTCTATATATTCATGTAGTATGTATATTTATTTATTTCGATGAGATACATTAAATATTTAAAGGGCGCTAGATTGCTTGTCGTTTATGGGTGTTCTTTGTCTATCAGCTCAAATGTACAAAACGATAACATAGCTATGCTAATCATTTGCAACGTTTCCTTTTTTTTTATTCGCTACTGTTATATGCAAATAGATCAGATTAATTTTTTATTATTATAGATTAGATTGTGAGGCCACCGTCATTGTTAAAAAATTTTAGCTAAAAATTTCAAGGACTCAAAGCAAAAATAAAATTACTTTTCTGTTAATACATTACGTGGGTTTCTAATGGTTAAAGAAAAATATTGAGAATTATTGTAGGTTTATTTGAGGTTCCTTATAATCAATTTTAATTGTAAAATTGTTCTTATATTTAAATTATTCAAAAGCATTACACATTTGTTTTTTTTTTTAATCTGACAAATTTATATTAGAAAAATTTCAAATTTCCATTTTTGCCTGATAGGTACGTACGTATTTGTTTCTCGAAAAAGCATTCATGCGAAATTACAAAATTTCATGTGCAAATATGTGTTCTGTTTTTACAATTTTCATTTAAATTTTTTGTTTTTCCCTTTTGACTGTTAATTAAACACACACATATATACAATAAAACAGAAAAAACAACACCGTGAATACATAATGTAAGAAAATCATATAAAAACTTCATTTCGTATTTACAAAAACGCATTCAAAAGTGTACACAAAAATTGAACAACGTTTTCTATTGAATTGTAGTTAATCTTCCTTTTATATTTTTTCTTCTTTAGGGGATGCATTTTATACAGAAAAATACATAAAAGAAAAAAATTTCTTACAATTGCAATTTGCATGTGTATACTGTATCAATATGTGAGTACACGTATTTATGCGTCCGTGGAAAATGCGTTTCTATAAGTATACACATATGTGTATATATAAGAAGGTATATGTATGCATGTATTTGTGAAATTTTCTACTTTTTCTGCTTTTAAAATAACAATGGACGTCGTCATCATCCTTTCTATGCATGTACATACATATGTAAATACATTCATATACCTGTATTTTGATAAACTTTTGTCCACTTTTTTTTCGCCTTTCGCATACAATATCCTGTGAGACTTAATTCCTATAAAAACAAAACCATAAAAAAAAACATAAAAATTTGCAATAAAAATGACTATTCGCGACACCCGCAACCACCACCAATTTTATTTGGTTCAGTATTAAAATCGAATCTCCCTTCCTAAGGATTGCAAAGTAAAATAAGCAAATTTTCGTTATTTTTGGACATTGAAAAATTTACTTTTCTTTTTTACATTCAAAAAAAAAAAAGAAAGAAAGAAAAAAGAAAAACCAAGGTAATGAAGATGCGAATGGATTCAGTACACACATTAAAATGTATGGATTGGTGTCTGACAGATACGTTTATACATATGTAGTTAAGGTAGGTAGGTAGATTACAAAATTCGAAAAAATAAATCTATAGATACGCGGAATAATATTCCTGTATGAATACAATCGTGGTCATTCGAATTTAAATTTCATTTGAGAAGAGTTGGAGAATGATTGAGAGTGAAATTTTGCATAGAACGTCAGAAAAACAAAAAAGAACTAAAACTTTTGTTTTATGTTTTTTTATTTATTTTTGGTTTTTCCGTTTGCTCAAATATGTATTGCACATATAATTTTTTTTGGCGAATTTTTTTTTTTTTCTGTTTTGGTTCATACAATATTCGATATGACGATATATCACGAAGAAAAAAAATTTTTTTTCAAAATCAAGCCTGAGGTAAAAAAAATTTGAGAATTTATATGAACATATAAGTACATATCATGTGTGTTCAGTAGTAAGCATTCTGTATATATTTTAGGGCGTCGAATAGACTAAATTAATCTACCAGGCGGTGCAAAAATTTTCCTACTATACGCGATAAAAAAAATGTAAAAAGATAAACTTAAAAAAATTTTCATTTCTCTTTTTTTTTTGTATAAAAAAAAATCTTAAATTCATGTGATATGCAAAAGTTATAGACAGGATGGACTTATGTCGAACACATATGTACATACGTGAACACAATTATACGTACAATGATATAAAATATATGAACAACGAATTTCATATGCGAAAACGAATTTATGGCCAGTAAATATATACGAATATATGGGAAATTTCTATGAATTTTGTATCTGGAGGATGCTAAATTTACATTTTTGCTTTTTATATATACATTTTTTTTTTCATCTTTTAAATTTGCAGTTGGCCCTTAATTCAACTGCTCCTATTGTCGTTGTCCATAAATTTTTATTCACGGTACTTGCGTTTCATTCTACAACATCATACTACACACAAAACAACACAGAAACAGATCGAAAGCATTTTTTTCTTTCCCATTCTATATATGTATATCCTTTTATGTTTTGTTTAAATGGATCTTTGAACGGTATGTATCTGAAGTATGAGAATAGTTCACTCTGGGATTCTATTTTGCTGCACTTTCTATGCCCATGTGCACTATTTCTTTTTTTCTTTTTTTTGTTTTGTTTCAATTTGTATTTTTCGTTTTCCGGTTTTGTTTCTGCATCTAATTTTCATTACTAATTTTTTTGTTCAATTTTAACAGAAAACTGTTTTTATTTTCTTATTTCGTATATTTTGTTTTTTTTTTTTTTTTGGTATTCCTGAAAACTCTTTCATTCAAATGAATTTTCCTGTATATGTTTTGTTTAGAATTGTGTGTTAAAATGTGTGTACAGTTTGTTTGATTTTAATTGCAATTTTTTATTCTGTCCAACTCATGCCAAATACAATTTTACCCTTACTTTTAATAATAATTTTTTGTATATGTACATATGTATATACAGTAAAAATAAGGACAAATATGTAAAGCTAAAAACAAAAAAAATGAATTGCACATGCACACACTATAAAATTGAAAAAAAAAAAAAACGACAGAATAAAGATAACTAAGGCAACTCCAACTGTTAGATAACTAATTTTTCTCGCGTTCTAATTTTTTTTTTTTAAATTATTATTTAGAATTTTCTGTAGAAATACATGCAAAACTGTACGTGCTTGAAAGGATAGGATGAATAAAATACTAGAAGAGATACAAAAAAAAAAAAAAAATTAATAAAAAAATTTAAAATGTAAAACTAAAACCTTTCTTCTAAAAAAAAATATGTATATGTATATTTTTTTGAACATACATAACATGCATTTATATGTAAGTGTATGTACACTGTTTGTATTTTAATTGTATGTAGAGGCACCAAATACAACTCTAAGATTAATTTGTATAGGTACTAAAAAAACAAGAACACATGCGTTAAAGTACAAATTGAGAATGCATTTTTTTCTGAAAATTTATATCTTGATTTTATTTTGTGTTTAATTATTTTTGTATTTAAAACGTTTTTTTTTCAAATTTTAATTAGTTTGTCAAATTTTGATTTGACCTGTCTTCTTGAACAAAATTATTAGCTAAACATGTTCGCATTACAAAAAATAAAATTAAAAAAAATTTATACGATCATTACTATTGTTTTTTAAGGCCCAAGCAGGATTGCACGCGTCATTGTGGGAAGAATCCGTAATGCTGCTCATTAGACGCGAAAAATTCAAAAAAAAAAGATTAACTGATGAGACTTAAGTCTTTACAATAAGGTATAACCCAAATCAGTCGAATATGGAAATCAGAAGTTACTAATGTTCAAAATTCAAATGAGTAGAAAAATACGACAGTTTTATGTAATAATTCCTATTTAAAACTATATAAAAGACTAAAATCATATTTTGTATAAAAAATAGCATTTTTGAATTTCAAACACTAATAACTTCGAACTTTCATATCCGAACGAGTTATACGTCGTTAAAAGGTCTTTAGCCTCATTTCTCATTTCTAGTTAATTTGAATACAATACAAAAGATGATAATAAGGAGGTAATGTAAATTACCTATATTTTTGGACTTCTTATAACCTCTACTATCTATCCAACAATGTGTCAATCCCGCTTGGATCTTAAAAGAAATTTCTGTCCCAGATATGTACAGAAATATCTATAGCTACATATATATTATAATACTTAGTTGAATTAAAATTATATTTTATATGAATACAATGTTAATAATATTGATATTGCGATATAATAACGTTTTTTTTTATGGCAATTAAAAAAAAATTGAGAGTAATAATAGTAATAAGTTATTAATTATAAAATTATTTTTATATTTCTTTATCTTATGTTTTGTCTGTTGTATAATTTTATACCTGTGATTATAAGATAATTTTTTTTTGTCGTACCTATTTTAAATGAAACATAAAATATGTATATAGTATATACACACATTGTATGAAAAACAAACTTGCAATATGAAACATGTACTTGATGATTATTTAAAAAAAAAAAAACAAAATTATGACAATTACATTCAATATCATTACTATAATGGCTTTTAATAATTGTACATATGTATGTATATATTTCTCTTATTTCATTTAAAAAATTTTTTTATTTTCGTAATTTAACGATCTTCATACCAATCAGCTCATAAAATAATCAACATTCGAAACTGATATTAAAAAAGATACAATCACGTAATAAATGTGTGTACGAACATGTGTATATACGTAAATAACATTTATTGAGTCATTTTTAATTAAAACCACGAAAAAAATAAATAAATATACATATATTATATATAAATTTAATGCTTGACGAAACAATTTCTCATTACGTTTATATTCCTCTTACTTCTTACCTGTAAGTAACGATCTATCTAAAGATTCAATATATAAATGTAAATGCAAACAAATCGACCATAGTGCAAAGAGTATCTATAAAAATTTCAATTTCAATTTAATATCATTTCGTATGCTAATCAAGTCATTAAATAATTTCTTGCTATTCATCTGTGTTTTTACATTTTTATATTTTAGTGTTCGTATAATGTTTTAAATAAAAGTAAAAAAACAATGATAAATAGATACACAGAATAAAATTAGAAGTTATGCATTAGCCTAATAATTTTCAATTTAATTTATTAAAATTCATAAATTGAATTGAATTTTTTAAGTTACACAATTCTTACATTCGAATTTTTGATTGAATTTTAATGATCATTACAATATATATACGTATACATGTATGTTGTTAATTCTAATTGTAATACATTTTTATTATTGGTGTTCGAATTACGTTTAAAAATTCAAAAATTTGTAAAATTAAATTTACTTTGTAGTTTATCGTTTATACTCTGTACGCTAATTATATGCAACTAAGACCTTATGGAAACTATACTTAATTTTAATTTTTCATATAATTGTACTATAGGCCTTAAGGGTACATATGTACATACATATGTGTGTTTTTTTTTCTTCTCTCAAAATTTCTAATAAGAGCATTTCACTTGTAGTGTTACCACAATCCTTAAAATTTTCATGCAATATGAGATGAATTTATAATATTTCAATATACAATGGTCCAGAGTAGTAATTACTTTGTAAAATATATAAAAAATGAATTATACAGATGTAAAATAGTACCACTTTCCGTCATTACATATTGATACTTCAAAAATTCACATAATTTTGACGATTATGGCAATACTGTTCGTAAAACAATTTAATTAAAAGTTGTGAGAAAAAGAAAAGACATACATATGTATGTATGTATTCCAATAATATCCTAATTGCATATGTATATGTAAGAGCACAATACCAAACGTTTCATTCTAATCTCATTAAAATCATTTTATGTAATAAATCAAACTTTGGTAAATTCATAATATCTGAAAAGAAAAGAAAAAAATTAAAAAGGAGAGAAATAAAAAATTAATCAAAAGCTTGAGACATTATAAATCAAAAATTCTACGCAACGCAATTTTGCTTTTTATTTTAAAAATTTTCCAAACCGTAATTATTATTAATTCACTCCAATTAAAGATTGAAACAAAATAAACAATTTAAAAAAATATCTGAATAAAAATAAAATTTTTTTGTATCTTTTAGTGGTTCACTTACTCACACATGCTTATAAGCTAATGTGTATAAGTAAACATATCAACATTCCACATCGCATTTTAATTTGTCTACTTATACTTACAAGAAGATTCGTCTGTAATGTGCTTCCATCGTTCCATCATTTCCACTTATTATTATTATGATTATTATTTATCAAAAGTCCATGGGGCCTAATTATTATTGCCTTTTATCTTTGCTTTTATTTATTTATTTATTTTTTTCTTTTGCTCTTTTCAGAGTTCCTTCTCTTTTATTCAATATAATACTGTCTTTAGCCTTATTTTTGTGCTTTTTTTGTTTTTTACATTTTTTAAATTATTCATTTGCTTAGACACATATATTATATGATCCAACACATAAACAATACTTTGGCCCATACATATGCATATACAATTATGCTATTTAAGAAGAATCTCTTCTGATGTAGTTCCAAACATATAAACCTTAATTAGATTTTGATTTATGACAATTGAAAATGAGTATCTTTATAATTTTTTTCCATTCATTCATTCATTTATTATTACATTATTATTATTATTACCATTTTTTTTTTATTATTCATTTTGAGTTATAATTATGCTATTATATGAGATGCGAATATAACGCATATGTGTATAATGCATGCTCATATACAAAACAAAATAACATTTTTCTTATTAAAAACGATGGAAATTATTAAAGAGGTTTCTGATATTGATGCATTTTAATCATTTTTTTTGTGTTTCATCGATCGAAATGACCTTTTTTCATGTTATTCAGAACAGATTATAAGTTACTGATCAAAATTATGGATTAATAAATCATAAAAACGGAATAAGAAAAAACAGAGAACATGAAGTAAAATATTTTTGATTCACATTTGCAAAAATTATTTTTTTATTTTTTATTTTAAGCGAACCGAATTCATTTTATTTTAATCAAAATTTATTAAAATCAAGTGTATGATGAGTTCCAAAATGTTTTCAATACCGCCTCAATGAAAAATTCCAAAATTAAAAATGCTAATAATCAAAATAGTAACATCGTCTAAAACTTTGAAACATCTCGTGAATGCGTTTAAAACACATTATTTAGGCAAATGATCCATCATGAAGTTTTTTGAAAAATTTAAAAAAATATCAAACCATAGGATTATCGCATCATAAAAAAATTTTTAACATTTCGAAACTCACCGATATTTTGACTTTGTTATGTTTTTTTTTTTCAAATTAGATCATTTAAGAAATTGCAAATTATTTGAATCGTCCATATTAAAATCAACGATTTCTATAAATACAAACGAATTTTATTATTTCATCATCACAATTTGAATTTGTATTATTTCATAAGTAATTTGCATATTTTTAATTAATTAATCATAAAATATCCTCTAACTTTGTTTCCATCATCATTTTCTGTCCCCATATAGAGGTATGAATATGTATATGCATATATATTTATATGTAATTTAGAATAATTAAGATTGGAAAGGGTTAGAATTTTACATACATAAATACACAGGGTGTCTCAGAATAATTGTCACAGTAATAACATACATTGTTGTTAGAGCAGTTTTAATTTTAAAAAATGGTGTTGATTCCTTTTCACTAAATTCCATCTCATCTGAGGTTTAACGGATGGAAAAATATTAGACATGATTATTTCTTGTCGTCATTAAAAATGTCGAAAATTACGTAATTGGTGTTTATAATTTACATTGCTCTCGTGGGGTTGTTGTTGTTTTCGTTTATAAAAAGCAGTAAACTAGCAATCTAGTAAAACTGGAGTAAAGAGAGAAAAAAACGATTTTATTCAAACTCAAAGCAAAAGAAGAAGCACCACTAAAAACAACACGTGACTATATTCAAAAAACGAATTATAATTTTGAAATATTTTTTTGATCAATTTAATTTCAATATTTTACTTGATTTTACATATCAAATATACTCATACTTTTTACAAAAAACAATTTTTTTTTTTAATTTTCATGATTTCTTTTCGATAATAGATGCATACTCTGTACACCAGTACAGAAACCATGTAAAATACATTTTACATCATTATACACATTGATATTCAAAAAATATTGTATGAAAATTTTGAGGATTGTTGTGACACTGCTCGTGTAACTCCTAATCAAAATTATGAAAGAAGAAAAGTATAATATATACGTATATATGGCCTTAACTGCGCTGTGCACATAATTAGTGTACAGAGTATAGATATTTTTCAAAAGCAGTTTGAATTTTAAGTAAAATGAGTTTATAACGACATTTCTATTTGGACAACCAATATAAACTCAATTGAATTTATTTTTAATATATACGGTAATTTTATTTTAGGGAGAAGGCATGAAGAAGGATTTCATCTATTTAGAAATATTTATAATTACGTATTGAATATACACTGATTTTATGTACAAAAATATACCTATACTTTACTCATATACGCACTGAAATAGGGTGTGTAAGATGTGGGTGGTCGATCGTATAAATTATTATAAAATCTAATTACAAATGAAAATTATGCACAATAATACTTTTCTTTTTTTTAAATGAGAGATGGAGATTTTTTGCTTTATTTTTCATTTCTTTTATTTGCATTTTATTAAAACCTTAATTATACAAAAGAAAATTGTTCCTGTTTTAAAAATACGCTAAAAATTTTACTAAAATTTTATTTTATGTCTTTACTAATAATAATGTGTTTGAATAAATATTTTCATAGTTTCAAATATTTTAAAACAGTTCTTATATTTTTTTTTCTTTTTTCATGACACATTTCAAACATCTCATGTAATTGATCTCATCACCTTTTCAATACATGAACTTACGTCTTTGCTTTTATATTTATTTATTTATTTATTACATTTTTTTATTTCTATTTAAAGTGTATGGTCACACATATCACACAAATACTAATATTCCTATTTGAACGTCTGACTTCTATTTTATTTACATTTTCTTTTATAGCTTTTACTATTTATTTTGATTTCTCTGTTTTGTATATTCGTGTACAATGTGTATGTGTATAGTTTAGAAATTCTGTAACATTTCAATAGAGCTTATCGAAAGTTAAGATGACATAACATTACAATACCTTATACCTATACATAGTTATAAATATATATTTTTTTGCAAAAATGATATTTAATTTACTATATTTTAAAATCTTTTCATCTTATTTGTGTTAGTTTCATGGTCTTCGTTGCAGAGTTTTCTTTCAACGGTTTTATATCGCCTTCTTTAATATCATCATCACCTTTCAATACGTATTTAAAATTTCACCTACATATTTAGATATTTACAATACATACAAAATATACAACGATACGATGAAATAACGAGAAAGTTTCATTCTTTATGAAAATTATGTTACGTGCGCATTTAATTACATGCAATTAGTGATACCTTGCCTACATTTAATTATTCACAATAACACAATATGTGCACATTTAAGCAAATTTCAATATCACATGAATGTTAAAAAACAAATAAAAAAGCTGAAAACTTGTAATAACTTACTGACAAAGCTATAAAGTAGAAGAAAACAAAGTCTTGAAAGAAAAATGAGAAGAAGCATTATTATTATACTCATCTACATAATATTCAATCACGAATCGTCCCAAGCTCCACATTTATTTTACACACATACATATCTAAAGAAAGACCAAAACACATTTTAAAAAAATGTTTGTTTTCTTGAAATGAGAAATTTCTTCACGTGTCCGTGTAACACCTTATACAATACCTGAAGAAAAAATGCATACTTTCTGTTATCCATCAAGTTCTTTCATAAGGTACCATACCAGTTTTTTACTTGACTTTAACATGCATGTATTAAAGCATTGAGGTAACTTTCATACATTGTTGTTATGCGATGAGTGCAATATATAGGTACATATATTTTCATGGATTGAACAATTTTTATTTGTAGAGCTTGCATAAATGTGCTCCAAATTGAAAACTTTTCTACCTTACCTTTATGCAAACATTGAACATAGCATATCTGTCGATAACTTTTATTCCTTACTTATATGAATGAATATGTTTTTATGTATGTTACACTACTTGATTACATACGAAATAAATGTACCTGTTTCGAGTAGTATGTGGAGCTATTGAGGAGAATGGGAGTATGTTCATGATAAATTTCCACTGTATTTGTTTGTAATTTATTCGCGATAGTCGATATTTTATTCAACTGCACGAAATGAGAAAATTTAGGCTTATTATAAATAATTGTTTTGTTTTTTTTTTTTTCAACTTGCGAATTATGCAGGTTTTTATAATCAAGAGAGCATTAAATTGCAATATAAATTGCAATTACATTTTCCCCATTCAAATTTTCATTGAAAATTATTTGCGTTAAAGTTTTGTTTCTCTTACGATTTTCCACTTAAAGGGAAAATATAGGGTGAAATAAATGTATATGTACGTATTTATGCATTACACACAATTTCTATACATATAGCGAGAAGACTCTGATAAATTAATTCTCTTCTTCGTGATTTCATCGATTATACACACACACATACTCATATGTATGTACATAAATGTTTTATATGGCAAATGGTAACATTCATTATTATTTAATTATGAACAAAATTATGAAAAACCACATACATACATATATCAAGATTTTCCCCTTTTAATAAAATTTTATGTCTTGAAAATGTTTAATAATGAAAGAGAAAATTTTATATCTTTTTTCATCGTGCATTAAAATGCATTAAAATCCTTTTTTTTTACGTTTGTTTATGTTCATTGTTCAGCATGCGTAGAAGTGTAATAATATTGTAACAGGGTACAAATATAACATCAACATTATCATATGTATTTATATTAATGATAATCTTATGAAATAATGAGAAAAAGGATCATAAAATCAGTGAGTACGTATAAGGCGGTTATATATTATATGTATATTCCCGATCCTTATATTCGACATACGCAAGTCGCTCATTTATAAGTAATACATAAAAGGGATAATAATAATAATAATAATAATAATAATAATTTGCGTATAGTCCAGAGTCCTATTGTAGTTCTGTATAGACGTTATATGTTTGTACGTATGTTTGTGAGTAAAAGTGAATGGAAATGTAAATGTGACGTGTAAAATTATATTACATACATATGTGCAATGATGGAAAACACGTAGCCAGCCACATTGTATTGTATACGCACAAACGCACACATGTATATTGTACATACATTTATATATTTATTTAACAATAACAAAATTCATTATATAAAAAAGGGGTGCAATATAGTGCCGGTCCGGTTCACAAATACATATCGAATCGAATATCGAATATAGAGGAAAGGAATTAAAATATTATATGATATTAGCTTTTTTATTACATTCATAAATGAATAATATAACACATATAAAATTTAATGTTTAAATAATACATACATAAATAAAATGTACATATGTACATATAATAATATATAATTCAAATATTCAATATAGGAAAGAGCACGAAAAATTAAAATTGGCGCCCGCTCATTCCATATTATTGAAATAATTTTTAGTGAAGTCAGTTAATAACGTAAAGTCAAATAGAACGGATGAGTTTATATTATTGCGTGCGGGTGGATTGATTAATAAAAACAATTAAAATATCTTTGTGAATTAAGAAAATTGTGAAAAAAAGAAAAAGAAGAAGAAAAAACAATAAGTTTAATAAGTAAAAGAAAATTTACTTGTGGAAAATCTAAAGAAAAAAAAAAATCAAAACTTTTCTTTCCAATAATCATTTTTTGTTTTTTTTTTTTTCACAAGTTACAAATTCGTGATTTATTTCTATTTTGAATTTGTTTTGAATTAAAGGATGTCAGTGTATCTCATGTTAGTATCTTTATAGTTAAATTTTATTTTAATATTAATTTTATGTTTTTTTATTTTAAAAGTACCTAAATACCTTTCATATACGTAATAATTTTCGTGGTTTACAGTAGTAAATTGGAAAATCAAAATAAATTGGAATTATTTTTCAAGTGATGTAAAAATTTCATAACGAAAATAGTAACGGTTATATTTTTAAACGTCATTCATTTAAAATTTATTTTAAATATTTGAAAAAAAAAATTTTTATGTATATATGGAAATTTTTTTTTATTTCTGTGTTAAGTTTCTTTGCTGGATTATGATATGTCTCATTCTTTGTTAATTACACAATATTGGTAACATCAGTTAATTTAAACTTATGATGATTTATTTTATATTGCATATACATAGTACATAAATATGTACCACAGTACTTCTAATACATGTGCTGGAAATTTTTATAATATTGATTCAAACTAATGTGTTATATGTATGTATAAAAATTGTAGTTCTAAATTTAATTGATATTCTCTATGTTACGCACACGATATAAAATACAAAATTATAATTACCTACTATTATTTTCTTCTTTGTCATTTTTTCTCTTTTACAAAAATATAATTTTATGATAATTATGTTCATTCTTATTGTATTCGTGTATTCGTGAGTTGTATGTGTACAATATACATTTGTATACGTACATACATATGTATGTATAATGAAAATGATATAATGATGATTATTACTATTACTATTATTTTATTATTATTTTAATTAAAATAAGTTATAACGACATTTCTAGTTATACTCTGTCTACTAATTCGGTGCAGTTAAGATCTTTTGAAAATGACATAAAGTATAGTACGACTTTACGTCGCTGTATATTGATATTAAAAATATTCATCTTGTATTATGTGATAACTTCAAAGATTGTGGTAACACGTGGGATGATCTTATTAGAAATTATGACAGAAAAAAAAGACACGTGTATTTGCGTAAGGCCTTAACTGCACCGAATTAGTAGACAGACTATAGAATATAATTACTTTTGTTTTTTCATTAATTTTATGTTATATAAACTTGTACGAGTACTGTATATGTATAGTGTAATTCTCCAAATCATATATTCTGATCTGACTCCTTTCTAACAATACTAACAAAAATAGTAATAATACATATAATAATAATGATAATGATATTAATAATTGCCAATATTATCTACATTACATTAAGTGTTCATGTGTATATTGCTATATTAATAGCACTGCATCAGTGTCTTATTACTTATATCATACAAACATACTGCATACATATATTTGTGTATGTATGTTTCTTAATCGTTACTAATAAATAAATTTTTGTCTCGTATATTCTGGTGAAAATATTGTACATTTTATGTATACCTATACAATTGTACTATTTAAACATAAATTTATACTCATTATGATGATGTTAATGATATAGCAATGATATACAATGTATATATCTACATTATTTATATATTTATTTGTAATTTGTATACAAATCCATACACATACATTCTTTAAAAAAAAGTTTATATTATTACATATTTGATCTCTCAATTATATTAATAATAGCTGTATAAGTTATAAAATTTGCGCGATCTACTTTTTTATAATAAATGTTCATCACAGTCATTATATCATTCAATATTATATTTATGTATGTACATATGTACATATACACCATACATGTGGATATACATATAGTGTTCAACGACAATCACTTAAATATATTTAAATACATAATATACACACGTATATATTTTTATAAATATATACATAGATACATATGGATATACTATATGCAATATACACATTATTATTATTATTATTATTATTATTATTATTAGTAATTTTATTTTTATTTTTGTTATGAGCTAATTTAACTGGAATTTTAATTGCTCTTAATTATACACGAAATTTTATGGTTAGAAGATCATTAATATGCTTATACATATAATAAACAAAATAAACTTATACCTAAATACATATACGTATATAGAAAATGTGTATTTTATTAGAAACATATAAAAACCATGCACATATTATTCATGCTTATATGTACATGTGTATACTGTGTACATCGAATTAATACTTAAAGTAACGTATAAATTGCAAAAATATTATAAGAAACGAACAGAAAAGAAAAATGTTCATACATATGGTGTATGTATATGTATACGCGTGTAAATAAATATGTATATGTACAATTGTGTGGTTAATTTAAGAAATTTAATTGCATTAACGTTTTTAATTCAATAATTATAAAACTTAACAGAAATAAAAATTATTTCATACACAGATACATAGATGTATGTACATACATACATACATATATCATATCTGTTTGCAGTATATTTACATAATCATATAAGTATGTACATATGTACGTAGGTTCCAATATAAAAAATAAGTGTTATATTGTACAAAGAGTATACATATAGTATGTATGTGAAAATGTATAATTAATGTTGCTTGGTTATAAATGGAATGGAATTTCAACTTAATCAAAGCAACAAAGACTTACAAACATATACCTAAATACTTGAATTTTTAAATTAAATTTAATTAAATAATATATTAAATTGCCATTCGTTGACCACATTGATTTCACTTACTTATAATATTATTTAAATTAAATTATTTTTCATATTTTTATTTTTTTTTTATTTTTTATCTTCTGTTGAAATTCAGTTTACCTTTTACGTACATACGAGTACACGAGTAAGTATAAATGGTTTTACTTCGATACATAACATATATATGTACATATCAATCACATGTATCTAATTCTTAAATGTTCAAAGCCAAATTATTTTTTCAAGTATTAATTAATTGTAGGTAATTCTTTTTTCCATTTTTTAAATAAGAAAATTAATTTTAAAATAAGGCAATTTTCCTTAATACCTATAAATTCTCTTTCATAAATTTCACACAGATCTAATGATTACATAGGTAATATGATATTGTAATGATCACCTGTAATGGAAAATCTTTTAAATTTTAACATACTTAATTTGTTGTAAATCTTTTAACACATATAAAAAAAAAGTTAATAGTAGTATACGTAATTTCTAATATTCGTATATCATGTACTTGTAATGCAAATACATAATACAATTGTATCTGTATCTACATATCTACCTGTGCATGATATGTAATACAAAGTAAAATAACATCATGTTTCTGTTGTGAATCTTTTAATTTCATGATACATCAATTGTATCGCATATCAGATATTTCAAAAGTTTTTGAAATGTTTTAAATTTTATTAACTGCATTATACGTGTGTATACACATAACACCATTTTATTATAATGATAACAAAACAACAGACGTAAAACTTCAGTACACGTACATTATATATGTACGTATACGTACAACAAAATAAATATATGTATGTGTAGGTACTTTATGTATGTATGTACATACATTGTTGTGCATTAAATGATCCTATATCTGTATGTAATACATTGCATCACATAAAAAACATTGACTGACACTGAAAACTTTTGTGAAAATGCGCGGGAACAATTTTCAGTTTCACAGATAAAATTTCCGCCGGTTCACGTGCTTTTCCATGCATACGCATATCAATATCATTATATCCATTATTAAATGATTTAATAAACATAATACACAGCAATTGTGAGAAAAATGATTTTTCAACTGAAGAACAAAAAAAAACATTCCAAAACAAAAAGTAAAAAAAAGAAATATAAGTACAAAAATTGAAATATTTCGAATTGTATCTACTACAGAAAAAAAATCTATTTTTATTATATTATTGTGTTTGTTCTTTATTTTTATAACTTTTGGCATGATAAAACTGTTGAAAAACATATTTTAATCAAATATGAATAAGGTACAGAGTACATATCCATTTCCACTCCCACACGACACATAGACACAAATTACACCCCCAAAACAAAAAGAAAATTATTTAATGTACATAAAACAGTTCATGACCTTTTTCATATAAAAATTAAATAAAGCTTAGAAGAATAACTTTTATCCCTTTCCCAACTATGTACATACAATAATTATATAATTTGGGTTTAAAATGAACTAAATATACTCTATAAAAACGTCTTTATCCATACATACGTAAGTATATGTATATCACACATGGACGTACATATAAAGGTAAATAATATGTATGTACACAAAAAAAAAAAAAAAAAAAAACACAAGAAAGGGTCACAAAAAAAACCAGACAAGAATATCATTTATATGTAAATTTTATTTTTCCCTAAAATTTGACCTTGACTCTGTCTATATTGTATTATGTGTATGCATGCATGTTCGTATATTCGCAAAACGTATGTACGTATCTTTGTATATCTATTCATCCATCCATTTATTCCTACGTATCTATATATTATTCTTTATACAGATACATATTGCCGGTTTAGTGCATATACGTACGTACATACATGTACCTATATATTTACTTGTTGATGTGTTCACATACATGTATAGCCACTTAAGCTTAGAACTTTATGTTTCTCAAAAAGCAGAAGAATTTCGCATTCAAATGATAGCAAAAGTTCTTGAAAAAGAATTTAACAAAAAGTAAAGAAAAGAAAAACCAATGTATAGGAAACAACAATAAAAACAACAACTTTAGCAACTAATAACCATCAACAGCATTCAAAGGCAATGATGTGCAAGTGAACATGAATATTTGTGTGTGCGGTTAATACTTTAATCATTTTTTTTTTGTTTTTATTTTCTCTGACTAAAACATACACGTACACGTACTTACATACGTACAGAAAACATAAAGAAAAGAAGTAAAAACGAAGAAGAAGAAAGGAAAAAAAAATATATAGAAATATGTAATAAAAAAAAAAGAAAAGTTTATTTGCCGGAAAAATGTTGAAAAGTGTTTTTCTCTCACTTTTATTCTTTGTATTATTATTATATCATTTGTTGGTGGTTGCTGCTGCTGCTGTTGCTGATGCTGGTGTTATTTTGAAAGTGAAGTGAATCGTGTTTTGTGAATATATATGTACATATATGAATGTATGTATATACACATCATAAGTACAATATCGCTATACAAAGCAGAACGTGGTTTTTAATAGTGTGAAATTTTGTTATATATACATATATTTGTACATTTTTTATACATATATTAACATATATACATACTAACCCACGTAGTTATACATATGTACAAAATATAATATATAGAGATTTATGGTTTTTACATACATATACGTGTTTAACACATAAAGCAATGCTACTGCTGATGATGATGACATGAAAAATAACACGGCATCTAGCACGTGCTCCTCGTACTTCAACTTAAATTTTGCGCTATGCATACAAATATAAATAAACAAATAAAAATGAAATGAAAACAAAAAAAAATTTTTTTTTTTTTTTTTGAATAAAAGAAAAACAAAATAAAAGGAAAATTTTAAATACCAGGTGATATGTTTATTTCTGTGTGAGTTTCTATTATTTAGATTCAAATATAAAAAAAAAGAAGGTTAAGAAAAAGATACTAATAAAATTTTATACAAAAAAATTTGTTGTAAATAAAAGAAAAAAAAAAAAAAATAAACGAAAACAGAAACAAAGGCAAAGTTCGTTAATTTACTTTTGTGGAAGATATTTTAAATAGTAACTTATGAATAAAAATTAAAATTTATGTAAAAGCAATAAAAATATATGTACATAGATTTAATACAAATAAAAATTGTGTACTGGTGTGTTTAGGGATAAAGTGGTAATTTGTGAAAAAAGAATTAGGAAATAAATGTTGAATACATACATTCGTTGTTTTTTGTGTTTTTAAAAAAGAAAAAAAAAAGATATTAAATAATTTTTATAATCCAAGAAAAGAGGATTAAAACATTTACATAATACATACATATATACATACAAATTTTAATAAAAGTAAATAACGCGATCATTTGCAAATGAAGATAATTCAGGATATTTGGATATTATTATGGGCAATTTGCTGATTTAATTTGCAGTAATATTGTCCTGGGTAATTATTTTATGAAATTTATTTCTTTTTTAATTTTTTGTTTTTAAATTGTAAGTTTAATTTAATTTCAATCGTTTTCGAGTTTTTGTTTTTTTTTTTTTTGGAATAATTGAAATTTTTTTAAAAAGCGAATTCAGAAAATCTACCTGTTATTACTTTAGAAAATTAATTTCTTTAATTTAAAATTACTTTTCTAATTAATTTAAGGGTCCTTTCACGAAAATGTATTTGATTATAAGTAGATTCGATTTTTAAAAATCGATCGAATAAGTTGTTTGATATATTATGGACTTCAATCGACTTTCAATTTTTTTTTCGAAAAAGGTTACTGCTATTGTCAATTTTTTTTTAAAACATTCAAATTTTAAATTGATAAAAATTTCTGTTACAACAACCAAAAGTAGAATTGTTTACTTCTTTAAAAAAATTTTAAAACTTAACTACATATGTATATTAATTGACACAAAAATTGTTTATTTTAACCTCAAATTTCAAGATTAAAATTATATATTCACAAAAATATGATCAAATTTTTAAATCTATAGAATTGAAAAATTTTTACTTAAGAAGACTTTCATAATACCCCAAGTCTATTAATTGTGAGCTTTCATAATAGGGACCTTAATAAATATTATTATTTTGTATTTAAAAAATTTATTGGAATCAAACATAGAAAATTCGTTTCAATTTTGCAACATACTATTAATACAAAATTATTATTTTTTAATGGTTATGTTCTGATTTATTATAATGTCAAAATAATTTGAAATGTATACGTAGTGGTATACGTACATGTATAAAATTGGTTATATACATATCTAAGTTAAATATGGTTAAATTAAAATAAATTAACTCTATTTAAAAATATTCGTAATATTCATACATAATATAAATTACGTTCAAAAAAAGGTCAAAAACTATAAAAATATCAATTGATCTATAAAAATTAAATAATAATAAAGAAAAGAAGACAAAAAATTAAATTTATAAAAATTTTATTTCTTTATTATGCAATTTGATCTTATACTTACATGGTAGCTTATATGAAATCACCTTACTACCACTAATGTTGTACACATTGTTACAAATACATATTATACTATGATAATATGTATAATGCATAATATGTAATGATAGATTATTAAAAATTATTATATATTGATCGATCGATATGTTGCATGTTTAAACAAAAAAAAAAAAAATTGCATTTACTTCATACTTAGCATCACCTTAGCACACAGTATTGCAAATTTATAACTTTTTCTAATGCATACATGTGTGTATATATATACATATATGATTATACTAAAACTAATTGTACCATAATTGTACCCTATAATTTAAAAAATGTTTGTACAGCATTATACTATCACATAAACATGTACATTTATTACCTGTACATGCACGTAAAATATTTACATGCATATATGTATATCTATACTAAAGTATTTATACATTTTTAAATTAATAATAAATTGATTTTGCAAAGAATAAATTAAAATTTTTGTAAAAACAGAAATAAAATTAAATTTTTATATAATATACAACATATCATAATAAAGATTTTCTCACGATTTTATATTTTTAAATATTTTTGAATAAATAAAAAATTACATAAATAATAAAAATAAAAAGACCATACTCGTATTGTTGCATGCCATTTACATTTTCATATTTCAAAAAAAAAAAAAAAAAAATAGAAAGGATTTTAGAAAGGATATTTTATATTACTTAAATCAATTAAAAATTTTATAATCAATTCTTTTAATAATTTCAATGCTTTTAAAATGATATCGTGTCAAATTCGTAAACATCAAAAATAATTATCGAGATACATAAGGGGGCCGGCCGGTCGTTTATTTTGAAAATGAAAAAAATTTTTTTTAAAAAGTTGATAAATCGCATAATTTACTTATAATTTAGCGTTCCTTTAAATATCTCGAAAAAATAAAAAAGTGAAGTTACACCATTTTCAAAATAAATAGTCCATACATACGTATGTACATGTATTTTTTAATACTAGTGTACCTACATGAAGACATCGTGTTACATACGAAATGAAATCATTGAAAGAATTTTTGCTGTTGTTGCATTATAATGATTCAAAAATAAAAACAAAAATATAATTATCCACTTTGAATAAAAATTAACGGTCATAATATAATAATCAATGCAAGTCTTTATTTGTGAACAACATGAATTTTTATATATTCAAACATGTCTGTATACACTTAGGTTTGTATGCATGCATGTATATCCAATAAGAGAGTGTATAAAAAGCACTCGTATCTATGTAATAAGTTCAGCAAATTATTAAAATTAGCCCATGGAGATATAATATTTATATCTGTACTACCTATGTATATATGTATATATATGTATATTTATAAGAATAAAACAGATACATTTTACTTAATATTTTATTAATAATTAAAAAAGAAAAGAAAATCATCGTACACATGTATCTATATTTATATTACATACATATGAACTTTTGTGTACGCACATAATTTATCTGAAATTAATATTTTATTAAAACTAAATATTATGTAGCTATAAAAAAAACTGAAAATCAAAAGTGGAAAATTTAAATAGGAAAATGTAAAAGAATAAAATAACGATCAATACTTTATTTATGTACACGTACGTAGACCATATCATTATTATTATGATTTTCGTATCATTATTACTGTATGTAACTACAAATGACCTTGCATAAAAGTCTATTTTAATATAAATATACAATTGAATGAATACATATTACTTACATTCATACATACAACTATGTATTTGCTTATACAATGTACCTATATAGTTTGTAAAGACATGTATTAATAATATAATTTTTGTTAATTTAAAATCATGTGTGATATATTAAAGTATAGAACAGACTTATGACTTAGTTTTACTTGGACATATATAATTAATTTAAACTTTAAATATTCATATAAAAACGAGTATAATAATATACTTACATACATATATTCATCGTTTTCATTTATATACATATCTCTACATACATATAAATGTATTCGTGTGCAATGTAAGTTTTAAAAAAAATTATATAAAATTCTCTTATAATATAAGAAGCACACATGAAATATTAAAATTATTTATAAGGTCGAATTTTATGGTTCAAATGAAACAATTTTCATTATTCTTTTTTTTTATATATGTACATATAGTATATAAGATTTTAAATTTTAAATTATTTATTATTATTTTTCAAAATGGCAATCATTTAAAATTTTGCTGTTATTATTAACGAATTATTTTATGTGTTATGTTGTATGTATGATATTATGATGATGATCATCATCATCTTACATTAATTGTTTATTATATTGAAGAATGTTTGAAATAATGTCCGTTTGACGTATTTTTCATTTTTTAATAACAAGTAATAATAATAATAATAATTTGTATTCATATTGAAAAACACTATAAATATATTATAAAATTTTTATATGTATCTCTTTTTACTTCTTTTGTTTTTTTTTTAAATATCGGCATTCGGCAAATCAAAATAACAAATACAAAAATATTAATTTAACCGATCCCAAAAACAATTCTTACATGATCAACACTCTCTATAACAAACATATCATAATCATGATGATCAATGTAATAATAATAACAACAACAAAAATGATAATAACAATAATAGTAATAATAAGATAAAATATATAAAATATCATATGTAAGTATGTAATTCTCATATTGCTTCAAATGAAACTAATCAATTAAAAATAATTTAAAATAAATGTACACAATGAAAAATTTTTAATGTGTTTACCAGTATGTGTACATGTGTATGATCAAATCAATATATAATAAAAATAGATATTATAAAATGGTATTTGTTGTAATTTAAAATATAACATTTATTTATTAAGTATATATCGTACGTCATTTACAGCAATTCATTTTAATGTATTATAATAATAGTAAAAAAAACTGTTTGATATATATGTATAGGTAGATGTGTGTATGAGAAATTGTTTAGATGTTAAATATATACATATCTACAATGATTTTAAAAGGCGCAGCATAAAATTTAATTTTAAATTAAATCTATATAAATATATGAATGTATATAATATACTTCATATATAAATAATTTAACTGTGTTATACTTATAATACACTCATATATGTTTGTGTATGTTATAATAATGTTAACATGTACATACGTTAACATTATACTGTACATGTTGATATATGAACCCATATTATAATTTTTTCAATCAGATACATAACAGAAACAGAAGCAAAATAAAAAATAATATATAGTGATAATAATAGTATATATATAATGATTACAAAAAAAAAGCATGTACATACAATGACATACACATGTAAGTAAATTTGTGCTGTACGACATCTTATTACTGATATTGAGAATCTTTATAGATATTATATACATACGTACATATGTATGTACATCTTAAATTGTATCTATGAAAACACGGTGTCACATATTATTTGGGTTTTTTTTCTTGATATTATTTAAATTCATGAATTTAAAAAAAATCCATTTATTTAAATATATTTTTAACGTTGTAATAAATAATAAAACTAGAATGTCTTATATTAATAGAATAGAAGATTGTGTCTCTCTATATACATGTACATACTTTATATTTATATCACATACTTTTGATCATTATAAATATTAAAATGTACTTAATAGTCATTTGACTTAATAACGTGCAAGTGACCTTATTCGCGATCAATACACATTATTTTAATGACACAGAGAGAAAAGAAAAAAAAAAGAAATTAAAGTTTATATTTTTTGATTATGCGTACACATGTGGCAACGTGAATAAATACATAAAATAGTATGCATATATCTATACATATGTAAAAATTGTTTGTAATTAATAATTATAAATTCAAATGTGTATGTCATGTACTTTATGCTTAAACTTAGAAGTTATTGAAGTAAAACAAAAAGGAAAAATCTTGCGTGCATGTGCATATGAGATATTTTAGGTTTAATAAACAATAGTATGTATGTAATACATGATTGGAATTTAAAAATTTTTAATTCGTTTATTTAGTTCACTTTTAATTAACTTCGTTTTTTTTTTTTTGTTTTTTGAAATTTATAATTTAAAAATATAAATTGAAAATACTTTAATTTTAAATAAACTAAGTAACAATGTATAAAACTATAAACTATAATGCAAAAAAAGTTTTCTTGAAATGAAACCAGTAACGATAATGGCAATAAATTAATAACTAACATTCATCATTTAATTAGTTAATTAACAAAAATTGTAAGTTTGCGTTAGTTTTTTTTTTGTTTTGTATAATTATATTATTGTTTATTTTTTTCAATAATTATTTTCAACATACAGTAGCAATTTATTTGAAATTGACATCATTTTATGGTATCCAACGAATAATTCAAGTATAAAATAACATGATAGGAAAAAGAAAAAAAAATAATATAATTAATTATAATATGTATATATGTATATGTACATATATATAGATATGAACATATACATGCGAATGTTAATACATAAATTTGTATAAATTTTAATTTACACTATATATATCTATGTATTTATATTAGTCAGTTTTCTATTCACATACATATGTACATTTACATATATACACGTATGTATATTTATCTATTATAAAAATTTCATAAGAGTTTATATTCTATCAACGTAATTATTAAGATTGTTAGTATATTGTTATTGTCATCACATAAATTGTACATAAAAAATGAAAATATACTAATAACAATAATAATTATTATAATTATTATTTTTTATTAACAAAACGAAATAGAAGAATAAAAAGACGTAAAAAATTTTTATATTAACTATGTGGATATAACAACTAATGTAGAAAATATTTTTATTAAGAAGAAGAGGGAGAAAAAGAAAAAACAAAAAGTAATAATAAAATAAAAACCGGAGACAATTAAAAATAATGCAATTAATTTGCTTGTCCAGTACATTAAGTATTTTTTGGTATATTATCTTTTTATTATTCATAATTATGTATATATGTATATGCATTATATCTATATTACTATAAGTATATTACATATACACATAAGCGCGCATATTACAATCGTGTAATTAAAGCAATAATATAATTTAATATCTTGCTTGACGTTATGCACTTTATGCATGTAAAATTTGTTTTGAAAAAACAAAAAAAAAAAAAAATAATAATAATTTTTTTTCCTCTTTCACATTCATTATTTAAAATGTTAATTTCTAATGCAGTTAATAAAATGTTGAATCATATTTCATGATAAATTTTTATATATTTTTATTATTATTATTAAATAAAATATGGCATAAATTCATAATTATTAATGAATTGATAAATAAAAGAAATTATTCAAATGGGTTAAAAGTATGCATAGTAAATAAGTCGATCAAACTTAAAAAAAAAAAATACTTCATTAATAAAACCATAATTTACACAAGCAATAACTTTTAATTCAAAACATTTCGATAAATTTCCAGTTGTTTCATATGTTTCAAATGAAAATTAGATAAGAAAACATTCGGATGAATGACGACATAACGATAAATTAATTTGAAACTCCATGAGTTTCAAAACGTTTGAATACCGCATATATATGTACAAAGTTCCAAGTTCAAGGTGTTTAGATTTAGTAATATCATTTGTAGTCTGTCTACAAATTAGGTGTAGTTAAAGCCTTATGGAAATACACATGTCTTTTTTCTTCTCTCATTATTTCTAATAAGATCATCTCACGAGCAGTGTTACCACAATTTTTAAAGTTATCAAATAATACGAAATAAATATTTTTAATATCAATATACAGCGCGTCAAGTTAAGTGTTACTGCTTTATGTCATTTCTATGAGGCCTTAACTGCACCGAATTAATAGACACACTATGAAGTTTCAAAACGTAATATTAACGCATATAAAACGCTTCATTTACGTTAAACATGTGTCTTGAATTTTCCTAATACAATGTATCAAAGCCGTATTTTTTGACGTTTTGAAACTCACTGATTTGTAATTTATTTGTATTATTCATAAATATATCGGACTTTCTTTCGTCGTATGTCTCTGCTTTATTCCCGAAATAAATTCAAGAGAAAAAGATACAATAAAAATAATAAAATTTACATTAATGCTTAATCTACTTTTACCCTTATTAGAAATGACTGCTTTTAAACTACATACAATTATTATTAAATTATATAGGTATGCATCCCTTAAAAAAAGTGCATACATGCTGTGCTTTAGTCAAAATAAAATTAAATAAATTACAATAAAAATAAATTTTTTCCTTTAAATGACACGTGTTCTTCTTTTGCCCACTTTAAAGAATGTACAGTAGAAAGTATTGTTTACATAGTTGTGAGCTATTTCAGATATGTATGTATGCATTGATTTCATTTAAAAAAGGAGTCTTTATGAATGAATACATGAAAATTTTCATTAAAAGTAAAATTAAGTTTAAAAAAAAGGATTAACTTTAAAAGTTAAAGCGTAAAGCCATCAACTGAGAAAAATTTGTTCTATTTTAAACACAAGAAAATATCATTAAAAATGCAAAATTGTCAATACATTATTGTTTTACATAATTGTATAATTGCTCAAAGTTCTAGTTCATGTTTTTTCTTATTATTTTTTTGCTTGATTACATTATTTTTATGATCTTAATAAATAATTCTGCAACATTGTACTAATTTTACATAGTTAATGTTATGCAAAAGTAGAAAAAAAATCAAATAAAAAAAAAGAATAAACAATTAAATATGTCTTATTATACTAATTAATGCTTTATTTTCGAGTTTTAATCGCATAATAATTTTATTTGTGTTTTTTTTATTTACGTAATAAATTAATTTGTTTTTACGTACATATGTACATATATCTAATTAAATTGTAATACGTCCGTGTGTTACGTACATGCATATAAAATGCAATTGGTCTTTTGACATTCACATAATAAATAAGAAGGTTTATATAATTTTTTTTGTTTTGTTTTCAAACCTAAAAAAATATTTTGTTACAAAAAACAAAATTTAAAATTTACATTATACTCTGTGCACTAATATTATGCATTTAAGGTCATATGGGAGTACATACATATGTTTTTTTTTCTACCATAATTTCTAATTAGACTGTTTCACGAGCAGTACTACCATATTCACAAAGCTTTTGTTATACATCAGATGAATTTTTTGAATATCAATACATAGTGATGAAAAATGACACCACTTTAAGTAATCTCCATAAGGTTTTAACTGCATATAATTAGTGGACAGAGTATAGGAAAAGAAAAAAATATTAAATAAATCATGAAAAATTTCATATAAAATGTATGATTAAAATTGGAAGAATTTTAATGATTGATTATATACATACTGATTTATATTTCCATTCAAGAAATTTTAATATTTAATTCAAATTATGATAGCTAATTATTAAATTTAAAAATCATATTACAGGTATGTATGCACGAGTATAACTACGGTTCCAATACTAATAGTAATAATAAAAATAAAACAACTGCATAACAAAAAAAGCAAAATAAAAAGAAAACAAACAATATTCAGGGTACACACGTCTACATGCAGTTCGATTAAAAAATAATGATAATAATAATGCAATGAAAATTGTAATAATCCTTTAATATTCATTAAAGAATCGCTTACAATTAACCAATCATTTTTTAAATACATATCTGTATTTTATTTTCGCTGTAAATAGATACTACAATAATGTGTAAAAATAATACAAGGTATACAAGTGTAAAATATTTGTATTTGTATATTTAATCACGATTTTTTACATTCAGAATACAGAGTACCGTATTTGAATAAAACTTAATGAATATAAAGTTGTTGTTATACTTTGTGCACTAATTATATGCAGTTAAGATCTTATGAGGATTGCATATATCTTTTTACGTCCCTCATAATTTCTAATTAGGGTATTTCACAACCAGTGTTACTACAATTCTTAAAGTTTTCAAATACATACCAGATATAATGGTACTACTTTACTTATGCTCTGTCTACTAATTCGATGCAGTTAAGACCTTATCGAAATGACATAAAGTAGTACCACTTAACGTCGCTGTATATTGATATTTAAAAAATTCATATCGTATTATAAGTTAATTTTAAAGAATGTGGTAACACTGCTCGTGGGATGATCTTATTAAAAATAATGAGAGAAGAAAAAAGCCATTTTAACTGCACTGGATTAATAGACAGAGTATAGTTTCCATAAGACCTTAACTGCATGAGTGTACGGAGTATATAAGATGTTAATTAAACTTTTTTTTTTTTTTTTAATTAATACTAAAAACAGTTGGATAATTATTAATGATAGAAATGTATTAGCTCAAAGCTATAAGAGTAGACAAATGATTAAATAAACAGAATACTTCTACATATATATGTATGTATGTTTGTGCATTTATCGTTGCATGTATGGTTTAAGAAGTAATAAACTGGAGTACAATTTCTGAACTATTTTTTTTGTAATTTTTATTAAATAATTATGCATGCAACTTTCACTATTAAAATATTAATTAAGCATTAAACGAATCTGATTGCATACGACTGTGTAACTGTGTATCTGCTAGTATAATTTCTATATCTATGCAATGAAAATTAAAATATTATTTTATACAGTAATAAATGAAAAAAAAATTTTTTATTTCTAAAACAAAAAACAAAAGAAAATGAGGGGTAAATTCAATTCAACAAAATTTTCGTAATAAGTATATGAATATTACATTACCTACTAATATAATTAATTAATTAATTATGAAACAAAAAATCGAATAAAAAGTGGTAGCAATTATATGATATATATATAGGCATTAGAAATGCATGTACATATCAAGTATTTCATGTACAATGTAATTACTTGTATTTTGTATGCATACGTTATACTTGCGTTTACTTGAAAATAAGTAAATAAGTTCATAAATTTATAACTGACAATTATATCATTATATTCAATAAAATAATTAATTAAAAGCTGGAAAAAAATTTATTATTTATTTTTTTCAAAATTTATTTTTCTGGTTTTCAATACGTGTTGCACAACTAGAAAAAATATTTAAAAAAATTATTTTTAAACATATTTTTAATGAAAAAATAAGGTAAAAAAATGCAAGTAAAATTTTTAATTTTTTTACATTTTGTCATTACATTTTATTGAGGTGTGTTGCATTAAATTTAAAAAAAATAAAAATGTTAAGAAAAATATGCATTGTGTAGCAATGCGAAAAGAAAATAATATTTTAAACATATACAAAGATTAATAGCGTCATCGAGATGTTAACTCTGACTTGGATTCACAATTCAGATTGTTATTGCTCTTCCTAGAGCAAGATCTCTTAAATCTGATTTGCAAGCAAATTTAACTTGCTCTAGAACAAAGCTAATAGCTCCGGGATGAGTTAAATGTGAAATTTGATCTGTTTTTGTAAAACAAAAAATAAACGTTCCAGCTGTTTCAATAAACTTCAAAACAATTTATTTCTTCTTTTGTAATGAAAAATCACAACTCAAAGCTCATCATCATCATTAAAAGAGCAACTCAAACCTATCAAATAAACACAGATCTAAAAATTTGCTCTTTTTGACCTATCGTAGAGCAATTTCAAATTTCTCTATGATGTAAATTTAACACCGAGCGAGATCAAGTGACATCTCGATCGATGATGAAATCTGCTCATAGAGTGATCTGAGAGCAGAAAAGATCGGTATCTCGATGAAAGTGAAGTGAAAAATTTTGCAGTTATATTATTGATTAGAAATTTTTTTTTCTGTATAATTTTTTGCATTTGTTTCTTACCCTATTTTTCTAATAATTATATGTATCTCATATTCATGTATATACGGTGATGAACAAAATGAAATATACACGTCATTTTATTAAAATTATCCTTGCGCTTTATGTACAATAAACCCTCGAATATACATACATACATATATATACATATCTTGTATTAAATTTTATACAAGAATAAATCAAAAATAAAAATCGAAATGAATGAAAAATAATGAACAAAACAAACGAAATTATTATAACGTTTAATATTCGATTGTTGTAATATTAAAAAAACAAAGAATATAAAATAAAAAAGAAATGAAAAAAAGTGGCTAAGTCATTCTCTCCACATTATTATTGTATATATATTTCTATGTATTGATTTATGTGTATATAAATATGTGTAAGTAAGTATAATATACATGAAACATATCCAAATTCGATATAAAATAGAATACACAATATATGAACATATGTACACATATATTATACCACATATGAATGTATCTCATACCATTTTTATTATAAAGCACAACACAAACTCTTCTGGAGTTTGCCCGTTCATCAACCTGTCTTTTAACATTTTTCTCTATATATAATTTCGTTAATTATCGACTAAATTGCACTCCTATTTCGGTGTATATATATGTATAAAAAGACATATATACACATGTACAATTGTAATACATAATATAAAATCCATAATGATAATAATAATTATTTAAGGGGGAAAAATACTTTTTTCCTATCTAAATACGTATTTACTCTTTACCCTTCATCCCTTTTCAATATTAAATAATTTTTATTTTTGTTTACTTGTCCTTTATAAGTATGTACATATGTATGTACATACTATAATGTGTGTATATAAAGTGACGTATGCAGTATGACCCTTACAAAAAATGAAAAAAGAAAAATTGTAATAACATCAATGATTATTACCTTCTATATGCATATATGTATGTATTTGTAACGCATAATGTATGGTATACAACCCATGATTAATTTCTTATAATAACGAAAAAAAAGCATTGCATACAATTGCACACATATCGCCGTATATTGTATGATGTATCTATGTTTCTGTATACATATATTTGACATTAAATTGAATAAAAATTTAGGGATAAAAAAAAAAAAAAAGGAAAATTTAGCCTGTTTTAAGCGATGCTTATACATATATTGAACAGCTTTTGTCTTGTGCGATGCACGTAGAATTAATTAAAGAAAATGAGTTGAGTTCAAACTCTACTATGAGTTTTTATATGTGGTGCTGCACATGTATGTATGTACGTATAATGAATTTGCCAGGCAACTGCAACCCTTGAACTTATGGGGTTGCAAAAAATTTCGAATATAGTACATGAAAAAATTAAACGAAAAAAGTGGACAAGGGTTTTATTTCAGTTTTTGTTGTTGTAATTATAATATCCACGACTACAACTACATACATATATTTATATTGTTTTGTTGGTAATTTATACATCAAATATTGTGACGTTGGAATATGCGATTATTTGTTTGATAATACATACATATGTAGGGTGACCAGAATGTCTCTTTTAAAGAGTACATGTCCTCTTTTTTAGTCGGGATCTTTTTTACTCTTTTCTTCCTTAAATGTCCTCTTTTGTCCTCTATTTTTTAGTAACATTATTATTTATTATAGTTTTCTTCAACGGTTTTTTAATATCTTGTACAACATTTATCAGCTGAATTCTCATACCATGTTTCTCATCTGCTAAACGTCATTAAAGTATTTTTTCTTTGCTTTTACCAAAATGTCATGAAAAATGTATCTAATCAAATCTAATATTCAGAAACTTACAGAGTAATCTTTTACAGTAAGCATGAAGCTTATTGTCAAAATTCAAAATAATTCGTAATTTTGTGAAAATTTAAATGTAGATTTAGCTTATTTAGTTAAATTTTAAATTTGGCTTATTTAGATTTTGAAATACTGTCAAAAGTCAATTAATAGATCAATTATCAATGGTTTTAATTGAGAGCGATTAAAAATATCGTCGTATAGTGTCTAAACTGGTAAAGTTGAACAAGTATTCGATCTCTAAAATTTCTGTCTTCTACAATACAACCTAAATTATAGATAATTATAAATTAAGGACGAAAATTCCAAAAAAAAAGTTCGTTGTTTCAGATGAATTTCTTGCTCAATACAAATTTTTTTCAAAAGTCAAAGCTCGAAATATGAATCAATTTGCACTGTTTGCATGGCTGTTGTTTCAGTGGGAAATAAAGCCCGTTTTTTTTTAAAACAGCACTTAGAATCAGCAAAACACAAAAACACAATACGGTTTGCAGAATCAACAATGAATATCGAAAATTATTTTACCGAAAATTTTTTCGAATTTGTATTGATTTTACATCAAATATATTCATTAATGCTTTTTTCTTGAACATTGCATAGTCCTCTTTTTGTCCTCTTTTTCTATTTTAAAATGTCCTCTTTTTCTCAGTAGCAGTTCTGGTCACCCTATACATATGTATGTACGTACGTGCATACGAGGAGCACAAAATTGTTGGAGTATGAAAGAAGAATCCACTAAAAATCACAGAAAATCACAAATACCTGATTGATTTTTGATCTGAACAACAAAAATTGCATAAAAGAATATTAAAGCTAGTAAGTCAAATGCTATTTGACCTTTCATTTTTGCAAACGATCTATGATTTCTACAGTTCATGCACGTATGCCTAATTACCCTTAAAGTGTTAAAATTACAATAAATTTTGAAATATTAAATATTTTGATAATTTCCTTTTATTATGAATTTTTAAAATTTTTTGTTGTTTTGTTTTTTAGAGGAATCGGGATGCGAATCTGACATGGCGGAGGGTGTTGAAGAAACATCAGAAAATAATAATAACTCTGAAACACCCACAATGCTCGGAACAGTTTTACCATGCGAAGCAATGACAGCTTCATTAGGCGGTATTAAACGTGATTTTGATTCGATCAGTGTTGTACAACAATTATCACCGCCGGCACCATCTCTTGCAACTGCATCAGCAGTAACAACAACATCAGTATCATCTTCATCATCATCATCGTCATCATCATCATCATTGTCATCAGTTAGAGCTGTAACAAAATCACCATCACCTTCATCATCATCAACGTCATCAGGAAATGTACAGCAACATCCAATTAATCTAAAATCTGAAGTAAGTTTAAATATAAAACATATTTATCCAGTATCATTTAATAATAATTATAGCTTACACCTTCTGTAAATTTTTCATTTATATCTCTATAATATGGTATGCATTCATAGCATATACAACATATCTGTCTAATATTAATTTATGTATGTAAATATGTACGATAGTGAGTTCATAGATCTTTTTTTAAATGTAGTACTGTTTTAATTTTGTTTTGATAAAAAACACATTAAGATACTTTACAGCTACGTATATTTTCCATAATAATAATTTGTGATAGATTCGATTTGTTTCAATATATACAGTACAAGTTGGTTACAAGCGATTAAACTCTTAAATACATTAATATATTTGGATCATTGCTATTCAATGCATTTACTCTCTATATCTATTTGCTATAAATTGTATATTAAACTGCATGCACTGTATATGAACAGAATTCCCCGAACGTCCTTCTTAAGTGTTAATGTTTTTCTATTCATATGTAATGTAAGAATATTTTTATGATAAAAAAAAAAATTTTTTTTTTCTTGATTTTTACTTAAATATCTTCCACTTGAAAACTTGAACTAACACTTAACCATAGTCAAATTGTGATATTATTACATTTTATAGTGCATTTAAAATTTGTGTGTATAGCTTGAAGCGGGTGTTGGTTAAAGTTGACTTGTTGTTGTTGTTATTGTTGTTACATAGTTACAGTATTTTATTCAGGTTGCTTCAATTTTAAACGAGAATGCAATAATAATAATTACTTGAGTATACGGTTATAAATCTATAATTTATCTGCGGTTGTAACGCATGTACATTTTACCCAAACATTAAACTCATTAATTTAACTCGTGATTATGTAGAATATTGCCTCAAGTAATATTGTTTTGAGTACAAAAAAAAAAGTTGCAAAAACAAAGTTGACCAATGATACATTTATATGTGTGAATATACATATGAAATTGTATACATATGTTGTGTACATACATATATATGTATATCAAATTTAGTATTTATTTGGATTTCAAAAATATTTTATAGAATGTTTTGTCTTTTTTGTTTTTTTCTTTTAAATGTATCTGTACAACCTACTTTCGTCATAAAAGTTTTCTTGAATTTTTCTTAATTGCGGTAATTTTTCTGTTAAAATTTTAACAGTAACATATGAAATTACATACATTTTTGTATCATTCATTTTTTATATAATTACGATTTAAAAATGGATTTAAATCAAATAATTACCCCACATAGGTTAATTATTATTAAAAGAAGAAGAAAACATGATTGTTGGTAAGCCTTAAAAAAAAATTGTTCAGATCATGCCTGTTAATTAAAAAACAAAAATGATATCTTAAAATAATTCAAAATTATTGAAAGAAATATCATTAATTTATTTTAACTCCTGAGTGGCATTAATGGTAAACTAATTCCTTTTATTTGTTTCTTGTTTTTTATGTTTTATTTAAAAAAAAGAAGAGTAATAATAATTCATCGTCATTAAATTAATGCATTTAATAACATAAACTTTATGCTTAAAATCTTGTTTTTTTTTTGTGTATTGTACATTAATAATATGTTTCACATGAACATACATACATAGTATCAGGTAGTATGTATAGGTATGTATTAATGATGTACATATATTGTACACGTACCTACATACATACATATATGCATTTATAAGTTTAATATCTTCGTATTGTGGTATGACTGTTATAATATAATGAAACATGCAATTATTGTTGCATTCAAACGTCATATGCATCTCATTAATTATTAATTACAAATTATGAACGCCCACGTCTGTGCAAAATGTTTTCTTCATTTCTGTTTACGATATATACTATAAAGACTAAAGTATCTAGATTTAGTAATGGATTATAATAATATACGGGTTTTAAAACATAAAAATACATATTTACACTGCATACGTATATGTAATTTGAATGAATGATTTGGAAAAAGTATACACAATTCATATATACCATACAAAGTGGACATGACGGCGACGAAGACGAAAATTATGACTACTCATAATGTAAGCTGTATATACATAATATGTAGGTACGAAATGTACAATACATATACATCTACAGACATCAGACGAATGAATAAACGTATATTTAATATGAAAAACAATCTGATATATACATTGTAACGTTCAATTATTATTAATTTTTTTTTCTTTTAATTCTCATGCATATTTATGTTTTATGATTGTGTAAAAATTTGTAAGATTGTGTTTGAGTATACATACATACATATATATGTACGTATGCAAATGTAAAATAAAAAATAAAATAAAAATAGCTTTATACATTGTAAATTATTATTTGCCTTAAGGTACTAATTTATGTTTTTTTTTTTTTTAATTGTAACAAAACAAAAGAAAAAAGAAATAAATAGAAATTTGCATAAAAATTACTACATATGGTATGAACTAAAAACACAAACTAACATACATATGTATGTCCGTATTAGTGTGATATTTTCAATATAAAATACCATACCATTTAGCATAACTCAAAAAGAAATTACACTTTCTTCAATTTCATAGAATAAGAATTGCACACAACAAAATGTGACAGTTGTTTTTCAAAAAATTAATTTTCTGTTATGTTAAAAGATTATTTGAACGTGTCCTTAATGGATCTGTTATGCATGACAGGATCTGTTTTGCATATCTGGATTATTATCCTGTTTATGTTGTACATTATCTACGGTGGTCAAAATACTATTCTTTTTTTTTTAATTTTATTAATTCTTTTTTATGTACCATATTTTTGATATATGATTGCCCATAATTAATAATTTAAGATGTTTTCGTTTTACTTAAAACGCACGCATATATAAACGCCAAAAATTGTGCCTACAATTATTACTTATTACGATTATGATATAACTTCAAGTTATCATTTCACGTATGTATATATATTTTTTTTATTCCATTTGATAATATTAATGAGTTTCAAAACGTCTAAATACAGCCTTGCTGCAAAGTTTATAATTTCAAAACGCAAGCACGCAATTTTAAAACTTATTGTAAACGTACTTGTTAACGTATCTGAAACGTATTGCTTCGGGAATAACGTACCCTGAATTTTTCTGATTTCATGTATCAATGACATTTTATAATTTTTGTATCAAGATTGTATTATTACCGCAACACAAGGAATTTTTTGTACGTTTTAAAACTCGTTGTATTAAAAGTTTGCAACATTTCATACATACTCATACGCCATGAGCATTATACATTATATGACAGATAATTATTATTGATATATTTTTTTTTTATTTGTTTGTTTATTAACATTGAAAGCTTTTTATCTGTGAATGAAATATGTATGCAGCATTTTATCAAAATTTTCTGTTTGCCAGCATTTATAAATCGTATAAGCAAATATGTACGTATGTACATATGTGAATGTATACATGAGAGTAAAAAAACACCAAAGGAATTCCATGAAAACACATAAGTAGCATGTAAAATCATTATGTTGCAAAATGAATTAAATTAAATTAAAAGCGTTAAAAATATATACATTATATAGGGAAAAAGAAATATGAAAAAAATTAAAATTTAAGGAATATACAGTGCATTTCGAAATATAAATCCATTATTTTTTGAACGTTTTACTTTTTAAAGTAACTTCTGACTATTAATTTGTTTTGTAAAATAATCACAAGTGAAGATTTATGTATGTAAGTCAAATAACTGATAAGCTTTGTTTGTTTATTAATAAAGTGATCCAATTAAAAACGTTTTAAAGATGTTGTGGTACTATTTTGAAATAAATAGTAAATGAAACTCAGTAATGTAAATTTAACAATAAAATAAAGCAATTTAGGTGTAAGGACGACCTATACTCTGTCCACTAATATTATGCACTTAAGGTCACATGGGAGTACATATGTATGTCTTTTTTCTTCTCCCATAATTTCTAATTAGGCTGTTTCACGAGCAATATTACCATAATCCAAAAAGCTTTTATCTTATATCAAATAAATTTTTCGGATATCAATACATACATACATAGTGATGTGCATAATATTAGTGGACAGAGTATAGCAGATTCAATCATCTAGCTGTAGCTAATCAACTGTGATACTAATAGAAATGTTGACCATTTAGTTTTTTAAGCACATATTTATAAGTATAAAGTTGGAAAACGTAGTTGATATCGTGCCGTATAAAAAAAAAATTTTAAAAATGAGACACGAGCTATTACTAGTATAAATATATATGTAATTCAATAACAAAATAAGGATTCAACATGTAATCATAGTTTTCTCATGCCTCGTAATGCTTGTCATTACACTTGCTATTACTGATTTTGTATTACATACTTCATTTAAAAACATGTGTTGGGGTTTAAACAAATGGGGTTTAAATGCAAGTTCTACTGAGTTTCAAAAGGTCGAAATCACAAAATAATCATATGTATGTCCTTGGTACAAAAGTTATATATATTATCATTGACGTATTGAATCAAAAAAGTTCATCATTTGTCTAGAAAATGCGATTAAGATGCGTTAACAACACGTTGTGAAACTTTATAGACGACCTTACTGTTTTGTACGTTCGCGTTTTGGAACTTTAAATTTTGCGTCGAAACGATATTTACACGTTTTGAATCTCCTAATTCTTTATGCAGAATTATTATTTTATCAGTTTTATATCCTTTTTATAATCGATGAATAATAAAAAGAAGAAAAATTTTAAAAAGCACTGCTCCATGAAGTTGTTTTTAATGACCTCGTTTAAGTTTTTTGTGTTTCTTTTCTAAACAAAAACATCACAAAAACAAAACACATAGAAACAATAATCAACCTAAAATTAAAACAAAAGTCTAATGAATAAAAAATGAATTTTGTATACATTTTCTATAATGTATACAATTATTTTCAATTATAGTTTGTTCATAAACTAAACTGGCTCATAAAAAAAGTTATGTAAATATGTACAAACGTGTGTATATATAGCTAAATGCTTGTAGGCATGCAATGTACATACATATGTATGTTATATGTACATATCTTATAATATTCTTTTATAGTCTGTCTACTGATTCGGTGCAGTTAAGGCCTTATGGAAATACACATGTCTCTTTTCTTCTCTCATAATTTCTAATATGATCATCTCACGAGCAGTGCAACTACAACCTTTAAAATTTATGTCATTTCCATATGGTTTTACTGCATCGAATTGGTAGACAGAGTATAATTATAAACATACACATATGTACGTATTTATTTATATATGAATAAATTTGTCGTTATTAGAAAGCATTTTTATAAATTAATAATTCATATAAATTGAAAGTTCGTTTATGTCTTACTAACTATTAACAATACAGTTTTTATATGTACATATTTTCTAATTGTATGATGTTCCCATATCATACATATAGTACATTATGATTATATTTATTTACCTTTGAAGACACTTTTTTTATACATGTACATTGTATATCGCACTTTATCGTTCAACTTGTATGCAATTTAATACAGAAATTTGATTAAACAAGTTTTTCTGTATGCATGTAAATGTATTGAAAATCACATTAAAAAAAAAAAAAAAAAAAAAAAAAAAATCTGATATAAAGTTCTTCATAAATATAATTAATTGATGCTTATGAAATTATTTCTTAAGTACCTTTATCTGAAGAGTTCGTTGATTTCAATAATTTAATCAACAAATGTGGAGAAAATAATATCCTTATTATATTAAACAGAATTCAATCAATTAATCAGCTTTCAGTTCTATACTTTTATCAGTTATACATATTACATTATCCGTTGCATATAATTACAAACTTTACTTCTCTATGTATGTATTTAATTTTCTTGCAAGAGAATATATACACGTGTATAAATTTGTGTTTTCTCTTTTATGCATTAGAAACATTTTATTATTAGTCATTGAAAAATTATTATCGACACTAAATTGCACTATCATATTAAAAATTTTTTTAATCCTTAATTATTTCTCTTTTACATTTCCAACGTCATATCATACACAAATGTATTAAATAGCAATTTGATAAGGATAAAAATCTCCTGTAAAAATGTATCTTCATAGTTCATATAGACGTAAGTACTTACAGATGATTAAAGCATTTATAAGATCAAAACATAGAATATTATAGTCAATCAGAAATCAATAACAGCGAAAATTTTATATGTGTATTTATTACATTTACGTAACTTTATGTGGTCTTATCTGTATAGGAACAGTTCAAATGACTTTATTTCATTCATCTTTATGTTTAAAATATTTTCGTTATTTTCTTTTACTGCCCATTTAATATAACAACCACACTATGCAATGTGGCTACATTCAATATCAAATGAAAGTAAGGTATTTGATACAGATCAATTTGATTAATGTTTAGAATACGTTTACTAAATAATATGTTAATTGCATTCACTTGTATATAGGACTCACAGATTGTACTTTCTACAAGTTTTGATTTATTTCAATTTCGAATAAAGTTGAAAAATCTAAAAATGAAGGAATAAATTGAATTTTCAAGGTTACTTTGAATCACTTCGAATATTGTAAAAGTCTTGGGTATACAATTTCGATTGCATATGTGAACGATATTAAATCAAGTTGAAAAACAAAATCTTTGTATAATCAATACATGTACTCGTACATACATATACATGTGTATAAACGAACATTTAAACTTGCATATATTCAAAGAATGAATTGACGATAATGACGTCGAATTATATGTATACATATGTATGTATGTACGTAAATGATGATTTAAATTTATATTCATTTCTCAAAGACAAACGAATATGTTTTCGTTCATTCATTTTTCAATAAAATGAATTTAATAACGAATTTACATTATTCATTATTCACATTATGGATTTCATAAATTCGATGAATAAACAAGAAACAACAACAAGCATGAGAAAAGGAATGCAGAGAACTTTAAAATATATAGGTACATGCATGTATAGTTATAAAGCAGATTCAAACAACTCCTTATGAGTTGCAATTTAATTTTGTCGTTACATTATTTTCAATTTTTTCTCTGTTTTTGCATTATATTACATTTCCAACCCCCTGTATCATTATCCACATAAGTCCAGGCGATGATCCGATTTAAATACTCTTCTGTATTTTCTGTTATATTCACAATTATTATGATATAAAGGTTTTGAAAGAAAGAGTCTCACATACTTGTTGATGTTTACATTTTAATGTTGCGTGAATTCTTGATTAGGAAGTCTCCATTGAATGTTTTATTCTAATTATACATCGATTTATTCTTGACGACTTGAGAGGATCAATTGATCGTTAGAGGTTCATCAGAACAAAAAAAAGAAATCCATCGTATCGAATTATTATGGAATCTCATAAAGAAAATATTAAAATGAGCAAAGAAATAATGTAAAATAAAATATAATGCAAAAAATGAAATTGCAAATTTTTTATTTCAAAATTATCATAAACATTACAATGACAAGAGATGATAGGTAATGAATGATCGTATGCATCATCTTCAGATGATATTCAATAACAGTAGTCGCCGGTTGTAGTAAATGTATGTACATACATACAATATGTAAATGAATAATGGAAAAAACAACATGAATGAAAATAATTTTGTGTTATGATTGACATTTTTCAAAAAAAGAAAAAAAAAACGATGAATTAAAAAAACTAAAAATATCAAAGATGAAAATGAATAAATAAAAAAATTAATCTGAACTATCGCATTATTTTCTTGCTTATACAATTCACGCACAAAAATATAATTTGAATAAATTAATTCAAATTGAAAATAAAATTTTACGTTTAACCCTTCATTTCAATATTTTAATTACAATTTGAAAATTTGAAATTAATATAATATTAAATCATCACAATTTTGTTTTATTCGAAAAATTTCCGTTTACATTTATAAAATATGAATTAGATGTATGTATGTACATATACATACATATGTATGTCGCTCATGTATTTATTGTATATGTATACATAGTACATAAGTCTAATCGAGGACATTTAAAGGACTAAGAAGGCTATCCACCCCATTTTGATTATAATTTTATTTTTCTCTTGATTTTTAGACTTTAATATTCAGTTAATCTATTTGTATATATAACGAAGACTTAAATATAAATTTCGCGTGTATACGTAATCAGACGATGCTTGAATTGAATTATAGTAATTGGAATCATGATAATTCAAAACAAGGGTTATTTTGCATAAAATGTAAATTACACAGGCAATGTCTTTTCTTTTTTTTTTTTTCTTATTATTATTTTTTTTTTCTTTTTCTTTTCTTCTGTTCCATTTATTTATATATGTATATATGCTTTATTTTTGCATAAATAAATACAATTCTTGTACACTTTTTTGTCATTTAATTTTCATGTACATTTTTACATGTGTACATATAACTTTAGAATATATTTTATTTATATTAGTATATGTACATACATATGCATTTGCACAGAATTATAAGTTTAAATACACAAATTTATAAATATTTGTATGTAAGAACGATTTTCTTTTCTTTTCTTTCCTTTCTTTCTACTTTTATTTTTCATTTATTTTTTGTATGAATATAAAATCATTGAAATTATCTGATTATTATCTGTATGCTCTCATTTCGTATTAACTTGTATGTAAGTATATGATAATAACATCAATATCGAATGCAAATTATCCTTTTTAAAAATGAAAATGAAATCATGAATATATTGATATATGTATATATACGTGAACATTTGTGTGAAGCCAATTAAAATCATTGACCACACATACAAAAATTTATATTCTTTATTCCGATGAATTTCATTATACTGGAAAATTTGAATTTTTAAATGAACACAAAATACATTCAGTTATACCAGGTTATACGTACATATGAGTATACGCTAAAAACAAATGATAAAAATAACAACAAAACTGAACAGATCCGTTGATTAATCGTCATTAAAAATCATGATTGAATTCATTTGACTGTAAATTACATCGTTTGTCATTATTAATCTGTTGGTTTTGAAATTATTTTATGATAATTTCTTTTAAAAACGGTTACATTTCATTTTACATTGATTTCAAAATCAATTGTCATTCTTTTCAAATAAGATATTATTTGTACGTAAAATATCATTGAACTTAAGTTATACAATGTGAAATCTAAAGAAAAAAAAATGATCAATATTTTTATTTTCAAATTAATTCTGTTTTAAATTAAATTTACATAAATTTTTTTAAAATTTAAAATAAATGAAAATAATACACTACTAATATTATTGAAGCAATATGTAAAATTATTATAAGTTGTGTTAATGTAATTATTAGAGAAACTTTTATTTTGTTTTCTTTCATTTTCGTATCTTTATGTCCTGTAAGTTGCTATAATCATATTTGCATAACATCTAATAAAGATCACGTATATTTACATATACGTATCATACGTACATGTTTGCATATACACCTACATAACATATGTGTATACGTATATATAATGTATGTGTATACCGTGAAACTATAATATATACATACATATGTATATGCACATGTTTTCTTAACAATTCAAATTTATAAACTCTCTGTAATACAAAAGCATCTATAAGGATGCGCTTTCATGTCGTGTGTTAGAATATGCATGCATAAAGATATACATATACAATTTTGTTCGTTATTGTCATCGTCTAATGTTAATCTAGTTTTCATGCTATAAGACTAATTCAAGTGAACAATGGTAAATTAATTACTAAAACAGGTTAAGTTATGCTAAACATCAATAGAACGGGTAATTAAGCACTTGCATGTGCCATCTATTTTAACTTTAACTTCATTTTCCACTTTTCTTTTTCACTGTTATGTGTTGTCGCATGACATTGGCGATGACGTTCAAATGAATACACATACATTTTATACATACATATGATGTAAAATATACATTTGTCGAATGATTACAATTCGTTAGTTTAGGTTGGTTGGTTGATTTAGTCATTCTTCATGGCCTTGTCATCATCATCAAAAAGATACCTCAATAAATGTGAACATGAAGGATCTTGGTGACAAATCAATTGATATATGAAGAATTTGCAGTGTGAATAGTTAAAATAGTTCGATAAATACATTTAAGCATTTAAATACGCTTATCAAATATCAAATATGTGATATTAAAGTAATACGTATGTACATATATATGTGTACAGGACATTTTACAAATATGTGCAATATTTCTTTTCAAATAGTTTTCCCTAAGTAATACATGAAAAAATATTGGTACTTTTTGCTAAAATTTATTTTAAAACAAATTTTCAATATAAGATGAATATAAAATAAAACATAATGATAAATGAAATTGCCAAAATAAAACCTAAGGTAAAGTAAAATAAAGTAAGAATTTTGACAAGAGTTACGAATGTTAAAAATAACCTACTGACCATAATGAAATCATGATCTGGAGTTGAGTGATATCTGTTTGGATTACGAAAATGTAAATACAATATAATAGTACTTTACTTTACATATGTCTCTTTGTTTTTTACGCAAATTACTTCACAGAAAAATGGCATTTCATATTTGACGAAACTGAACGAACGGAAGTTTATGTACATATACACATGGCATGGGTGAACACATTGGATTATACAGCTTCGTATGTACTTTACTTTACTTTACTGTACGTTATTTCTATGTTTTGGATCTAGCTTTAATTTGAATTTTGGTTAAAAGAAAAGCAGACATTGTGTGTAAGAATATTTACATACACTATTACTTATGCATTGTATAATCTTTACATTGAAAACTAAAAAAATCGTTGCAAAGGCTTGTATAGAAATAAATTTTGTAAATTGCATTTATTTTATATGAGGATACATTTCGTATTCTTTTGATAATTTCTAAGTCACAAATTTTGAACACATACCTTAGACATATTATTACATGATATTAAATAAGTGCAAGTGTAGATAGATACATACATAAGTAAGAATGTACATATGTATATATTACTTGATACTACAGAATCTGATCATAGTATTGTCTCCTTAAGTATGATACTTTGTCGTATTTTTTACACACGCATTCAAAATATTTTCTTAAGATCCTTATGCAATTTACTTACATGAAATTATATATACATAGTACATAATTATATATGGAAATAATAATAGTAAAATTCTCTTTACCATTTTCGTTCTATAAATTCTATTATTTATACAATTAGACAGTTAACAAAGTTGTATTTTTTTTTTCAACGAATAAATTTAATTTTAATTTTTTTTTTTTCATTTACTAATTAATTTACGTTATTTTTTTTTTTTTAATAAATGCATCAACGTAAAATTTTCTGTAGAAGGTGTAATTATGTGATTCGATTTATCATGTAAAAGATACAGATAGAGAATTTTTAATGAATATATTTTTATTACTGTACAAAATAACGAAGATAAGTTTCATTTGGTTAAACTAAAAAAAGAAACAAAAAAATGTAAGACTCTGGTGCTCATTTATTAAATTTGATATGTAAAAGTTAAGAAATTTTTCAATAATTATTCAAAAAAAAAAAAAAAAAAAAAGATCAAAAAATGGAAAAAAAATTCAAAGTGAAATCTTGTAAGATAAGTTAACTGGAATGATGAAGCTGTATAATACATATATAAAATTGTACTTATGTATTTATATATGCATTTTCGTTTGGCTATCTCTTTACTCGTAAGTTGTAATTATAAATGAGACCAAAAACTCAAGTACACAATACTATATACAAGACGACGACGACGACGTAAAATTATACATTAAATTCAAAAACAGAAAGGAAAATTACAAGTATTTATATGTTGTACACACATACTCATACATGTTCATGTATGTTATGTACTGCATATACATACTATGCATAATGTAATTTGCTTTATGTGTTGTACACGCACCATACAAAAATTATGTATATACATATGTACAGATAGTATGCAATTTAATTTACTTGAATTTGCAATTCGGACGTCTGCATTAATTCTAATTTATGCATAACAACATTCAAACATTGAACGACATAACATAGAAGGCAAAAATAAATGTAGGTGGATGTTTATATATTCTTTCTTCATTTACCCCCATTTTATCCTTTTTAATTATATGTACATTCTTATATATTTCAACATAAATATATAAATACAATGTATGTGTGTAGTTATGTAATGTAGCATGCAACCATACTCAGAAATTTCTGTCCATCTCAAATTCAAACTTATAAATTTAGAAATTATACATAATATAAGTATACATCAGTTTTATACAACCAAAAAATATTTTTAAGGAGTTAGAAAACTACATATGTATATAATCATACATTTTATTTATGTATATTCTAATTGTGTGTTCTTGGTACATGTACATATGCATGTATGTAGGTATGTATGTTATATATTAACCAAAAGTCTCATTCCTTGAGCAAAGGATATTATCATAGTGGTAAGATAGTTATTCGAATAGTATGAGAACCACAGAATTAGTTAAATAAGCTACCTACTACCACCACCTACTAACACCACTGTTATTTACATTAAAGGTGAATTTCTTCTTCTTCACTTCAATGAATGCACTATAAGGCTATATGAATTAAGTATAAAGGTATGAGAAAAATAATAATAAGGGGAAACTAATTGTAAAAGGGTAGTTTGAATGCTACTATCCTTATTCCTTTAGCTTATACATACATATGTATTCTTATGTATATATATTTATATGTATATGTTCATATATATGTACTCATATAATGTAATATACTATATGCATAGTAAGTCCCAATTAAGTTTTAGACTGCATTAATGAGAAATGCTAATCCATGTTTTGCCTTGTATCATATATGTATGTATAGGTATGTAGATATTTTACATGTATGTATGTATATGTTTATTTGTCGAATGTTGAAAATGTAATGTATTAGTGCGTGTTATATACACACAAATGTACAAATAATATTAATAGTAAATCGTCATTTATTTGCTTAATTGTGTAGGAGAAAAGAAATTTTACAACACAATTAGTCCATGCATACATAATTGGACTGTATGTATGTAATTGCAAGACGTTATTATAGTATAAGGAATTGAAATTTCATGTAAATCAATAATAAGCTATAGAATATAATGAATTTTAAATAGAAATAACAATGAATGTTACAGCTTTAAAAATTAAAAATTTGTGAAATTTTGATTGGAATTAGAGTATTTACCTATGTATATGTTTTAAAAAAAAAAAATTAAAAAACAACCGGTCTTAAGCAGTGTACGATGCATGAATTATTATATACAATTAATATGTTTGAAATTTTTGACAATTGATTTTGTATCGTTTGTCGCCTAATATCTTGTATCCGTAATATGTTTACAGTATAATTGTCTGAATTTATTTTCCTTTAAACTGCAAAATCTTTTTGCCAATCCTAATGTGTGTACTTTCTAATTCTAACATACTATATAAATTTTTATTAATCTTAGTCAAAAATGAGTTTAGTTTAAGGATTTTTCGCATGAATTTTTTGGAGTGAAGTTATCTAACGTCCATGATTATGTGTTGTGGAATTATGCAGATTTATTAAAAGATTTTAAACCACTAATTGATTAGAATATATTTTATGTTTTTCTTATTATACATCATATCAAATTGCATAATTGCTCAAATAATTACCATTGAAGATATTTTCTTCCACAGATATCGTTTTTAGCATTTTTTTATGTTTTTAACAAAGCAAAAATTTATTACGTTACTTTCCTGTATCTAATCTTATTCGCTCTCCTTTAAGATCAATGTAATAATGTTCAAAGATTGATTGATATTTCACGGTTTTTAAATAAATCTTAAATAAAATTTTAAAAAATTTGTTAAGATGAGTTAAGATCATTATGATTACCACCACTTCTAAATGCATTCAAACATTAATAAATTTTAATCATTTTTCGTAAAATATGAAGATAATTTTGTTGACATAATATGTATGTACTTATTTTTGAAAATTCCAAAAAGAATTCTTTTTGTTTATATGAAAATAATAATATTACCACTGTTAATGAATAATTACCCGAACTAATCTTGAGTACGTAAATATATAAGGTACCTACTTTACGTTATCACTTTATAATAGAAATATTAGAGACTCTTGTGATTCTGTATTATAAAACTAAATAAAATAACTTATTATACATAAGTATAAAATCGTTTGTATCCTTTTTACACCAGAACTCTTACGTTTTTTTTATATCTTTATACGTTCAAGTTCATACAGTTACATCTTGTTTTGTTTATAGACGTCAGACATTGTTTCACATAATTTTGTTTCTTACAATTGCATAGAAATTAAAATTCAATAGAATGATACTAAAAATATTATACGAAGGCTACATGTAACTTCTTTGTATTCTGTGCTGCTGAGTAAAAAGACTATGTACGTGTACAGTAAAGTAACTTTACGAGGTATATACTATATACGTGTTATATATGTACATGTTTAAATGCAATGACATGATACATACTATATTTTAATTTTGAAAATGATTATAATGATGAATACAACAGAAATAAGGAAGGAACACAAATTTAATTCTTACAGATAATACAATGGATATTATAGTGAGTATATATGTACGTATGTAGTTCAAAAACTACATAGTGGGTGTATGTAGATTGTATTAAAATATATAAATGTACAAAGAATAAAGTTGTCATCAAATGAATCTCATTTGCATTTAAATTAGGAATGAAAGACCACTAATTTTAAATCTATCAAAAAGAGGGTGGTAGATGGGTGGTCATTCAGGAAACATTGCTTCTTGTGAGAATTATAATGTATGCAAAATATGTATATCACAACGATATACTTTAAATCTTGTATATGTAATTTCTAATGTGATGTGATGGTTTCAATTTTAACTTATTTGCCTACATCATAGTATTAAGCTTTTGTCTACTTAAATTCGCCTATAATTATTATGTTTAAAACATACAGTAATAATAAAAGAAGAATGTATATTTGTGCAATATATGGCATGGAGAAAGTTTGAGAAACTTTATTTATGAAAATGAAAATTAATTTTTATAATACGAAATATTTGTTCCTTATAAATCCAAATATATTGTGTACATTTATATTGAATTATTATTTATTAATATAATAATAATTGCATACACATATTAATTAATAATTTATCAAGAGTCCGATGGCAAACGTAAAGTAGGTAGACCAAGAAGTAGGTCTCTAGATGAGGTACTAGTTGATGTAAGGAAACTATGTATTAACAATTGGAAAAAAGTATTCTAGAGCGGGCCAAAAGTCATACCGGTTTACAACGCTAATGATGATAATACAATTATGTAGATTATTATTATTGTTATTACCTTATTATTTTCATAGCTACTTTATTTCATTTTAAATTAACAATTAACATATAATAATTTTTTCAAATGTTAACACTACTTGCATATATTTGCATGTACGAGATCTTTAAAGAATTGCATTAAAAATCATTCATCAATGTTATAAAAATATGTATGTATGTAATTTAAATTGCTTTTATTTACATGTTAAAATTTCATAATAATATATGAGCACATTCGCAAATAAATACGAATGTATTACTAATGCTCATGTTATTTTTACTTTACAATTAAACTGTAGATGACTGGAGTCACAGTACAATTGAAAAAGTAAAACATAAAAAATAAAATGAAAATTCATTTGATTACACGTACATACTTACATGTACGTATGTATATGCATATCAGACATCCATCGTTCGACCAATGTTTTTTCTTTTTATTTTTATCTTTTCGCAAATATAAAAGTATGGTGGAAAGAAGACATAAAACCACCTACATCATACATTCATATACACAATGCCTTTTTTTCTCAAATAAACAGGTGGTACATCTCAAACCAATTTAATAGAAATTGGTATGGTGTATGCACAAAAATTGTAGAATCGCTTGTTTATAATATGCATTTCTATAAAACATATACCAAACAGGAGTACAATAACCATCCTTTTTGCTATTTATAGTCTTTGACCAAAAACGAATACGAAAAATGAAAAGAATAAAATGTCGATTTATTTTCAAAAAAAAAAAAAGAAAATACAAAAAATTTGTTAAAAAAGAAACAAGAATTATCGTGATAAGCTCAGCTGCTAGTTTCTAGGCTTTTATACATAGAAAAATACAGATATCCTGATCCTATACACCATAGATAAAATTTATTTGAAAGCAGAAAAAAAAAATTGTAACAGAAAATGACCAGTGCACGTAATATCTAGTTAGTATCCTTTTTGAATTTTCATACTAGATGTGCATGTAGTCATGTTTGTTAGTGCTAGCTGGGTGACTGATACGATATAACAATATTATGAGGCGATATACATATTGTATGTACATCTACGTATGTATGTATGCATATATCAGTACAATTGATACTCTTATAAGCCTCCATCGTTCACATCAAAATTGGTATGTGCACATATGTATCCATATATGTATGCACATAAATACATACATTTAAAGGGGTGTAAACGAAGTTGATTTTTTCCAATGCTCACAATAATTTTTTTCCCTGATTTTCATTTTTCTTATTTTTATTTTTCTTTTTATAATTTCCTTTTTTATTGCTGTTTTGTTTTCTTCATTTTGTTTTTGAAATTTTATGTTTGCTTATACCTCTGTGCAGTTTTTTCCATCAAGAGATAAAGGCAAAACGAAATAATAGAACATGGAATGGATATAAAGTATTTTACATTATAAACATTATATTATATATGACTATAACTGTAGTTTATGACTCTGCGCAATTTTTTCGCGAAGCTTTCGTAAATATAAATATATACATACATTACGTACATAGATCATATATATTTAGGTGACCATCATCATCATTATCAAAGAATGCATATGGGTATCGTTTATAGTTATGTGTACAAGAGAATTCAAGTATCGGTTATTTTGCATATTTCTTTTTCTTTTTTTTGGGGGAAAAAATCTATTTTCGTTTTATATTTCTTTTTGTTTTTTTTTTCCATTTTTATATCACTGGGATGAGGATTTCACTTCGATTCATAAAATTTTCATTTCTCATATTGACCATTTACCACCTTTTTACTACCCTTGACTATATATATTTTAAACTCATATCATCATTATAACATTGAATTGAATTGAAAAGGGGCCAAATTAATCTGCAGAGGCGCTGCTGTATGTATGTATCTATATGAAAAGCAATAAAATATATTTTCCTTTTTTTTTTTTTATATCTGTACACCTTCATATATCAACAGCAAATAAAACACTTTTAGAGTAAGAGAATTATTGGATGTCTATATTGGAATGAGTATTTGAACAAAACAAAAGAAAAAACAAAAAAGAAAAGAAATAAGTATGAATAAGAAAAAAGATCAATAGCGAAACATATAACGAAAATTTAAAAAAAAAAGTAAATAAATAAATTTTTTTAATGTTTTGTTTGTTTTTTTTTTTTTACTTCCGATTTATCTGTACGAAAATCCGTATTTTAAGAGTATGAGACAACATAACGTATCATCTATCTTATATTCATAAATTTTTATGTGTATGAATGTGACGTAATGTAGAGATTGTAGACTACAGATGCTTTCATTTCTGAAAAAATTAAAACTAATTTTTGCAAACATAAATAATCATCATAACATATTGGTACAAAACAAAAACATTTTTATCATAATTCCTCTTCGAAATCAATTTAGTTTTATTAAAACAGAAATAAAAACTTCTATGTATCTAACATACATATTTCAAAGATATTTTCCTTGTATTATTTTTTCAAAATTTTATTTTTGTATTTCTGTTTTTCTTATTTAATTTTATTTTATTACAGGATTGTGAAAAAGATTTTTGTCATAGATCACAAACGAAAAGTCCGTTAACTGCTATTGCAGATTCTGAAAAAGATAAATGTTCACCGTCGGAATTTTATAAAAATTTAAATAATAGCAATGGGAATGGTAGTGGCTGTGGACGTTCAACGACACCGCATGAACAATCAAAAGCAACGGCAGCAGCTGTGGCAGCAGCTGCTGCTCAAGCCCATTTAAATGGAACTAGTGAGTACATATCGATATCCAATTTAAATAAATTACCAAATATATAAATTTTTTCACCGTATTAAATTTATAATAAAAGAAAATACAAGACTAAGATATTAAAATCAGAGAAAATGAGAAATTTTCTATTTGTCCTTGAAAAATTTAATTGGTTTCCAGGATTTAGAATTTTATGTACATATACATATATATATATGTACATATGTATGTATGTACGTATAGATTTTTATGTACACATGAGTATTATTTTTATTAATTTCTATATTTTCACTATTACATCTGTTACATTCTTTTTCCGATTCTATTCCTGTAGCAAAATTTTGTGTACTAATAGTGAATACGTAATTATACACATATGTACATATGTATACTTTTGTGTCATTCATGTATGCTGTACTTCAACACTAATATGATTTATTCGACCATAAAATTAACAATCACAGAATATTTTTGCCTTAATAAGGTTTCATTTAAATGAGTCTAGTATGGTATAAAACTATCATTTAATAATAATAATGATTGCTCTTGTATGTAGAATTATTGTTTCAATTTACTTATGTATACCCTTATATGTTTTATTAACAAATTGTCTCTACTTTAAATTGATAATCTCTTTCAAAAAAGATAGGTAATCATTTAAATCTCTGCTATTTAAATTTTAATAGTGCAAGACATGATAAATCTACAAAAGTTACAAAATTTGGCATCTATGCAACAACAACAACAACAGCAGCAGCAGCAGCAACAACAACAACAATTGCATCATCAACATCAACAACATCCATCAGTTTCTGGAGCACTTGCAAGCCTTCAGGGATTAGTCGGAATTTCATCTGCAGCAGCATTAAATTCACCTCTAAATTTAAGTGTTGGATCTACATCAAATTTATCATCGAATAGTTCTAAACATCAAACATCAGGAGATGCATTAGGTGGTAATAATACCGGTCTAATGGGATGTACTCCTTCTTCAAATTCACAAATGCCTCAATTAATATTAGCGTCGGGGCAATTAGTACAAGGCGTTCAAGGTGCTCAACTATTAATTCCTACGTCACAAGGTAAAACAATTTGAACTAATTATAAATAAATTATTATCAGAGTCATTTTCTTATTATATGTACATACACACATATATATAGCTATATTGATGTAGTTAAAAATGTTTGTCATTTATTTGTTTTTATTTCATATTATTTCATTTTGTTTCTATGCTGCAGGTATTGCAGTTCAAACCATTCTAACAATTCCAGTCAGTCAGCAAATTAATACAAATGAACAATTCTTACAAAATTATGCTGCCTTAAATAGCGGGGCTAATCTTTTTAACAATTCACCGTTAGTTCCATCTCCACAAATATCATCACCGTTACAGACACAATCAAATTTCTTAAAACCAAATTTATTTTCACATGGAGTGCAACAATTATTGGCCGCACTTCATCCGCAATTATTTTCTTCTGCTCACCTTCAATCCGATTCAATGAATTCTCCTCGTCATCAGCAACAATCTTCCCAATCTAAATCGCATCTTCTTTCTCAAGTACATTCCCAACAAACACTTGGCACTAGCGGATATCACCATCATCATCAAACAGTTGACAGTATATCTCCAAAATTGGAAACGAATCGTCATGAATCGAGCCCATCATCTTCATCGTCAATAGCACAGCATTTAAGAGCATCACCCTTATCGAATTTAAATAGTGGGGTTTCAGTACAACCATCGAAGCAAAGCCCATCTTCATCATCGAGAAATTCAAATTTCGGTATAAATTTAAGTCAAGAAAAATCTGTTTCTGGGGCAGTGGTTTCACCACCGATAATAAATAATGCTACTGCCGCTGTTGCTGCTGCTTCTGCTACAGCTACCGCCTACTCATCGTCATCTGGATCTCAACAATTATTCCATTCACATTCACCTAACAGTCACATGACAACATCAAACAGCTCTCATAGTTTAAGTAGTCAAGTGAATTCGCCATCTTCGGCTTGTGTACTTAGTAGCATCAATAGGTGAGCGCCTGTCTGTGTTGAATATGCGATTTGAATTTTTTATGAAAATTTTATTACCTAAAAATTTTTCTTTTATTTTTGATTTTTTTTTTTTTTTTTTTTTCAAATACAGATTAACATCATCAAATGGTGAACTAACAATAACGAAATCACATGGAGCATCATCATCATCATCTATAGCATTACAATCAGCATCTATACCTGGTAATCATTCTTCAATGAATCCCTCAACATCTTCTCCATCACCTGGTCCACCATCATCATCACATCAGCAACAATCTCAATCAATGAAATTAAGTCCTTCATCTATGCAAATATCTCCAACTGGAACAGAAGCCTCTACAGCTGATTTATTAGTAGATTCACCAAGTAAGTAAATAAAATATCAAACTACATACATATTTACATATGAAGGTATATAAATGAATAAAAATGCCCAGCCATACATACATATGTACATATGTACATTAAACAGTAGAAAAATAAATTTTTCGTATTTTTCACTCATTAATTTGTATGGGTAAAGATTTCTAAATTGAAAAGGATATTGACTTACATTGTATTTTTCATATAATACGTTATTTTCAATATTTATATGAAAATATTTTATATTTTATTGAATTTATTTATTTCGATTTGTATGAAATAAGATCTTTATTCATGAAATTTGGATTTCTTTATTTATTTATTTTTATTTTTTTAGAAAAAATCTATAATCGATTATATTTCATATTTTAATTAATAAACTCTAAATATATAAAGTACATGCATGTTACAGACGTACATATACTACAAATCTTGTTTTATTAATGATGCTCTATGGCTTTTCAGAAATTTTTGAAAAATTTATTTAAAAGGAATTTTTTCTGTTTTTATTTTAAAATTTGAAAATTAATAATAATCATAGTAATATGAAAATTATTTCAATTCATGTGTGTGATAAATGGATTGAAATATAAAATGGAAATTAGACTGTTCTCAATAATAAAAAAAATTCAAATTAAATACAGTAATTTAATATTTAATACGAATCCTAAATATTTAATTTCATAATTTATAAATGAAATTCATTTTTCAAATTATAAAACAAAAAATGAAATTAATTTTGATAATTTATACCAAGAAGTTTCCTTCTTTTGTTTTTTTTAAAAGGAATATTTTCAATAATTCATTTTATAATATAGTAATTAATTTATTTCTATAATAATACAAAACAAAAGTTTTCGATGCCGTTCATACATGTATGTACTCGTACGTGTAGCTTATACATATGAAACATATGTATGTATATGTGAATAGTAGATGGGTGGGGGTGTATTGAATGTATGTACAAATGTATATTACATGAATTTCCAATAATATCATATATGAAATTTATTCTTTCTATAATTAATTATGTATCTTACACGCATACATATACATGTATTGAATTCATATATCTATACTTATGTATATACACAATGTAAAATATAAATAATTAAAAATCTAATAATATCATGTATAACATTTCTATCATATTGCTTATACAATGCTATTATTATATGAATGAATATATTCAATACCATTCATGATTAAGCCTTCATTTTAAATTTTGTTTTTATCCTTTTTCTTATATAGTTTTCTTCTTTTTAAATTGTTTCAATCAATCTTCTAGTCTATTTAAAATTTTGAATTTCATGCATATTTTATAAATAATTATTATTTTTATATGTATGTATAGTATATTGTATTTAGTTTAAACTATCTTTGTTGAACTAATGACATATTGTATTTATAAAATTAAATTTAAAAATACATATCCATATGCATGCATGTGTACATGTATAATATACTCATATGTATGTTTGTATATATTTTTAATTTTATATACATTCTAATGTATATATGTATATGTATACTTTTAAAATATATACATACAATATAATTGTACAACACATACATACATACGTGGTTGTAAGGCATAGAAGCGACATGTTAGTAAAATTTTATCAAAATACATACATATGTATGTGTAATATTTAGAATTCAATACAATATTATAATTTTAATAAACTAATTGATGTTGTAATGCATATTTAATTATAATACATAATCGAATATTGGTTGATCATATTTATATACATACAATATATAAATTTTATACTTTAGAGGCCTTATACAGTATAACATTTTCCATATAATAATAATTAGTACCTATGTTATACATCAAAGATAATAAGTAAAATAAAATGAAAGATATGTATAGTTTAGACAGAATCGCGAATAACATATCATATAGATATTCATATGTAGATATGTTTGTATATTTAATAGACACATACATATGTAAGACATCTATAAAGTTGCAATAATGTATATTGTATTAAAACTTTTACACATCTCTTGAAAATATGTACATATGTATGTATGTATGTATATGTAGACATTAAACACTGTATACATATAGTTTCCATAATTTAGTGTAGTGTCGACACATTATAGATAGTAACAAATGTCAACATTTATTTTATATACATACATATTTATATTTTTCCTTTTGTAAAAGGCATCAACATCATCATCATCCACATCACCAGTTTATTTACCATACATAAATTGTATCTTTTTGTTTTTTTTCTTTTTTTTTTTTTTAATTATTTTGTTTTTTAACATGCATAGCATATCCTTATATACTTTGATAACCTCTTTAACCTTTATCCTTTTATGGATATAAAGAGCACATTAGATCTTGTATCTATACTTGATACGCATTTATTAATAATGTAATGTAATATATGAACACGTTATGCATATATCTATTATTAATATTTGTTATATTATTACTGTTATTATTGTTATATTCTCATTATACGTACATTGTTTTGTAATATAATGTCCTGATACAAAAAGAATTTTAAAATTTTCATAGACGTATACATCCATATATTAGAATGTATTAGATTTTCTACTTTATACACGAATGTAAATAATTTATACATAATTTCATATACGTTGCATATATGCAACGTATACACATGTACATACATATGTATGTATTTATGTACACACAATATGTAAATTCTATGTTCGATATTATTTATTAAAGTCAATGTTCTATTGAAATTAGATTTAAAATGATTTAGCCACATTAGTATTATACTTGATTTTAAAAGTTTTACTTCATTTGTCTATGTGAAGAATGTTCTATGTAATACAATAATAATAAATATAATTATAATAATTTATTTTTAAAAATTTTATAAAAGCGTCTTTAACAATATAGTAAAGTATTGAATTTTATAAGCTTATACATATGTAAATATAAGACAGGTATAGAGATAGAGTTTGTGCTGGGTGTCTGGAAAAGTCTACTAAAGTTCTAAAATGCTAAATCACTTTCAATACAATTTCAATTTACATTTCATATTTCGTCATTTTATACAAAAACAATGAATTTATCAATTTAGCCGAATTTAGCCTACTTGCCGAGTAGGTTTCATCTTTACCGACTCTTTCCAACATATAAAATTTTACCCTAATTTTAAAGTAACGTTCAATAAAATACATACATATGTGAAAGTAGATTGTTAACTTGTATTTTAAAAATAAAATTATTACAGGATAGGTTCAAATATAAAGATACTCGTATTGTGTGAGTAAACTGACAAATGTCAACAATTTACGGTTTATCACAACTAAAAGTTGCTAAATTCGTTATTGAAATGAACTAGCAGTATTTTTTTTACTTAAGCATCGGTTCCGCACACACCCAAAATACATAAATAACGTACGTAATTATTTCCTAAGTACCATACGACTTATTAATGTTTATTATTTTGCTATCTATTTACGTGTACAGTGTACGAACTGTATTATAACTGTATAACTGTATGTAAATATTGTATGACAATGACAACTAATCAGTAATTTTTACTGCTACACTTTTTCTATAGCAGTAAGATTTACCCATACATTCACCCACAAAATATTATGTATTCATGTTTAAAAAACATATAATTCTCTAATTTTTTCGTTATTATTTCAACTATTTTGATATAAATTTTTCTTATCGTAATTCCGATGATAATTTAATTATTTCTGTTTTTTTGTTTTTGTTTTATACCACAATAAAGATGAAATTGCAATTTGAAAATTGATTTTTAAATTGACGATGACTATACGATTGTGGCTAAGATGATGATGATAAGGCGATGCTAGTTATTTTTGATATAAATAAATTCACTTTGAAAGGTGCATACATGCATAATATATAGAGTTATAATGCAGTTGCATGAACATTGTTATGCATTTATAAATGCAAATTTATCTTTTAAATTTTGTTTTTTTTCTCTTGTTTTTTTTGGTTCAATTAAAAGAAAGTATAAGTGTACACCTATATTGCATTAATAGAGTATTTTACAATAAATATAATACATCATATGTATTATACAAAAATATTATAGTTATGAATTTTGCATTTCACCTTTACATACACCAGATTTGTACATGTATTTAATGTATGCTGCTGTGCATGTACATATATGAAATCTAATCGATATGAAAGTTAAACAGTAATAGAGGATAATGATGTACAATTATGTAGCTTAAAACTAAAAATAAAATAAATTTCTATAAAATTTTTGCATAATTTATTGAAAAATATGATGCTTGTCTTATAAGAAATTTTAAAGATTTAAATTTAAACGTTGTAAGAAGAAAGTTAACTAACAATAATACTGATAAAAACACATTTATAGTTACAAAATTTTAATATAACTCTAATATAATTAATACGTACATTAGTATATATATACTAAAATGTACGTACATGAAAAGTGTAATTAAGAAAATTAGTCATATATTGAATTTATTTCATATGAACAAAATAGATATGTTTAAAATACAAGGTGTTCCAGAAGTCAGAGTAAAGGTCACAAAATGGGTCTATCGTGTACATCGTTTAGAATGTTTCCACCAAAAAATTGTTCTAGACCTCTCTTAAAATGTATCTCTTCTGAATACGTCCTTACATGACGTCATAATATATTAGATAATATCTTGAAAGTATAAATATTGAACATCTTAAGATAATATCTTCAGATTTTCGTGAAGAAATTTTTAGATATTGAAGATAATGACAAGGGTCATCTTTTTTTTTTGTAATTGGTACAAAGCTTTCCATACAAATCTTTTATATTTTGATCCAAAAACTAAGTTTAGAATGATTTTTCGTTGGAAACACTCTTAAATACACGATAGACTCATTTTGTGACCTTGATTCTGGGACATCTTGAATATTATGTACGTATGTACCTATGTATACAAGTTCATGTGTGTATGTATTTAATGTACAATGAATGATTAGATATGTTATAATATGTAAATTATGTATTGATATTAAAAATGAAAAATGAAATTAAAAGCGCATGAGTCTAATTAAATGTGTGGACAATGAATGTGGGTAGAAAGTATAATTTATTTAAAAAACAAAAAAAAAAAAAAAAAAAAAAAAATGAAATACATATTTCAAATATGAGTGTGTATTACTTATAGATACATATAAGTAGGTATTGACATCATATTAGGCGATAAATATCACTATTATTTAAAATACAAAAAAGAAAAACTAATCAAATAATAATATACAATATATGTATGTATGTACATACATATGTATGCATGTACAGTATAAAATGAGCCATATGTTATCGTTTATTTTCTATCTATTACAGATGAACCAACAATAAATCAAACAAATTGTAATGTTGTTGATGGTATCGATTTAGATGAAATTAAAGAATTTGCCAAAGCATTTAAATTACGACGATTATCATTAGGTTTAACACAAACGCAAGTAGGTCAAGCCCTATCTGTTACAGAAGGACCAGCCTATAGTCAAAGTGCCATATGCAGGTAATATTAATTATATTCAATATATAAACATTACGTAATAAATTCATTATAAAATTATAAATGAAAATCATCAAAAATTTAATTATTTTATAATTTACAAAATATAAGAAAAAATTTAGATAGGTTTAAAAAAAAAACAAAAAGAAACTATTAACGATTTTAATTTATTTAAGAGCAAAATATAGAAACGTTTTTGAAACAAAGAGATTAAAAAACTAATGTTCCAATAAGCAAACATATGTATATTTATAATTAATGACATCAGTTCCATATTTTGCGTTAATTTTGTAACATAATTTGAAATTTAATGTAGGCGCGTTCCATTATCGTCATTTTATCTACTCAGGAGCGCTTTGGATTGTTTCAACACAAGTGAAAAATGGAACAATTAAATTTCATTTGAGAATAGAAAATTATCCTTTTATCCTTATATATTATCCTTAGAAAATTATCTCATATATCACAATAAAAGCATAACTATATTATATTGGCGCATATACATATATAACTGTTTGTACACATGTATATACATATTTTCATATTAATATGATATTTAAAAATGTGTACATACGTTTACATATGTGTACATACATTATTATATACGTTTATTTACGTTTTATTTGTCGTGAGGTGTCATCAGTAAGGATGATTAGGCCCTGGCTCACATCGAGCTGTTGTGCCATTGATGATGATGATACATACGTTTTCCACGATTTTCATTGAATCACCTTCAATAATAACAAAAGTAATAAAATATAAAAAATTCTAATTCAACCGGCTGTTTCGACAATTCAAAAAGAATTGAAATTAAAAACTTAAAAAATTTTGGATATTGGTCGTAGTGGTAATTAAGTACTCCTGAATGAAATTATTATTATCTCCTCTTACTCCTTCAAGGAGCATAGGGCTAACATTATGGATGACTTGAAGGTGTAACGAACTGTTCCTAAGCAGATGAAATGACGATCTTACTAAACGAAGTTTTCAAATTCCATTTTTCATGAATTTTTGAAAATATTTTGTAAACTGTTTTTTGAAGTTTTTATTAATTATTATTGAATTTTCAGATTTTGTTTTTTAAATTAATTTAAAATGTTAAGCCTTTTAATTCTCATATTCTTTGTTTCAAAAGCAAGAAAAAAATCGCATAATTTTAATAACAAAAAACTGAATGAAAAAAGAAATAGTTTTTAAGTGCCAGGACGTTAGTAATAATAATATTTGTTTTTACTTAAAATTAGAAATTAATTCAGTTTTTAAAAGAAAATTATTAATGAAAAAAAAAATTTTTTTTTTTCTATTTCTATTTTAATTTTTTCATTTTTTTGTGTATATTCAAACTTGATATCTGGCGGCAATTTGAAAAAAAAATACCAAAAAAACAATTTTTATTTTATTTGTTAAAAATAATAAACAACGAATTTTTGCAAATATCATTTAAAATGCGTGTGTGTTTTAATATACAATGTACAAAATGGATTTGATTGTTTCGATTAAACAGTGCCCTCGCCGCACAGATGTATGCCGCTCAACTATCATCACAGCAGCAGAATATGTACGTTTTTTTCTTTTTATCAAATTCTTTGTTTTTTAAATGATGTTTTTACTTCTTTTTCTATTTTTGTTTGTTGTTTTTTTTTTTTTTTTGTTAATTTGTCTGCTATTTTAAATGTACATATTTTTTTTTTTTTAAATTTAAATTAAAAAATATTTAAGAGGTTTTTTTTTTTCTATCAATTGGTTAACATTTTAGAAGTAGTCAAATTATAAGGAATATGATAACCAGAATTGATTGATTTAAATCATTATCGATGAATTATTTAAAAACAAACCACAAAAATACATTGTTTTTATTTTATTTTAATTTTTTATTTATTCATTTATTTAATTTTGTAAAAAAATAATTAAAACTAAAATATTATTGTTTAAATAAAAATGATAGATGTATTTTGTTTTTACTACTACTAACTACTAAACAACTTAAAAAAATTTTTTTAAAGTACCTATGTATATGTATTTTTTTTTTAACGAACAAAAATTTAAATTTAAAAAACAAATTTTATTTTATATTCAATGTTAAATTTATAATTAACAAAAAACAAAAAAGACTTGTTTTAAAGTTTTCTATTAAACATTTGTGTTATTGTAAAAGGCCAGGGCATTGCCAAATTTTCTTTCAAAAATCTAATGATAATGTAATTTCAAACAAAAGAGAAATTCTACAGTCCAAAAAAAAAAAAAAATCATTTTTTGGCAGATTTTTATTTTTCATTTTAAAAAAATTCAATCCAAAAGTTCGTTATTTTTTATTTTGCAAATTATTTTTCGTAAATTAAATAAACAAAAATGAAAATTTCAATGTCCTGGCACTAAAACAAAACAAAAATGAAAAGTTTTTATATATTTATCCGTTTTACAATGATCTTTTTTATATTTTTGTTTTCATTTAATTTTATATCTTGTATCTTTTTCCCGCTTTTTATTGCATTAAAATGCATGCATTTTATTTTTTGATTTTCACTTTCAATTTTTAATTATGATAAAGACTAACAAATTTTTTAAATTTTCTTTTATTTTGCTTTATTTTTTTAAAATTGAAAAAAAAAAAAAAAAACACAACAGGTTCGAAAAATTGGATATTACACCCAAAAGTGCTCAAAAAATCAAACCAGTACTTGAAAGATGGATGAAAGAAGCAGAAGAAAGGTAAGAGACCATAGTTCATATCTTTTATATTTTCTCGCTGAATTGAATTATACTCTGTCTACTAATTTTATGCTGTTAAGACCTTATGGAAATGATATAACTTTACGACCACTTTACGTCGCTGTATATTGATATTTAAAAAATTTAAATTTATCTCGTATAATATAATAACTTTACCGATTGTGGTAATACTGCTCATGAGATGATCTCATTAGAAATTATAATTGAAAAAAAAGATACATATGTGTACTTCCATAAGGCCTTAACTGCACCGAATTAGTAGACAGAGTATACTGCGCACTAATACATTCTTTGCAATAATTATATGCAGCTACGTAAAGCAGGATAATTTTAGATTACTGTTTATTAGGATTTAAAAAATTCCTCTGAATTTGTACAGAAATTTTAAGGATTTCGATTTTATTGCTTGTGAGTGCATGTATTACGAGAAGTATAAGAATATTTCATATTTTGTACGTATTGCCTATGAAAATAAAATTCAAATGAAAAATACCATACACCTTTTATGCATGCATTGAAAATCATAATAGACAGAGTATAGATTTAATGCCTTAGCTGCATATAATTAATGTTCAGAGTAGAGGATTATAAAGTAAACTTTAAATGTTTTTTTTCTATTACATCATCTTCAATTTTCTTTTTTCATTTAGTCATTGGAATCGTTACAAGAGTGGTCAAAATCATTTAACTGATTTTATTGGTGTTGAACCGTCCAAAAAACGTAAAAGACGTACATCATTCACACCACAAGCCCTAGAATTATTGAATGCGCATTTTGAAAGGAATACTCATCCATCGGGTAGGTTTTAACTATTCATTTTCTTTATTATTTGTTGAACATTTTTCTTAGTAAAATTTTCAAATAATTTTTTTTAAATTCTTTCGCTTTTTATTGAAAAAGAAAAATTCATTTATTAAATTTTGTTATTATGTTTAACTTGCTATTTGATTAATGTTCAGGCACAGAAATTACTGGTCTAGCACATCAGCTTGGTTATGAGCGTGAAGTTATACGTATTTGGTTTTGTAATAAACGTCAGGCATTAAAAAATACAGTACGAATGATGTCAAAAGGGATGGTATAGAATTTCGAATTTAAAAGCTTTAAATAAATTGAATGAAATAAAAATAAAATGAAATACTAAACAAATATGAATTTTATGAAGGGAATTCTCTCAAAAAAAAAAAAAAAAAAAAAAAATGTTTGTGAATTTTGTTGATTTATTTATTTTTTTATTTTCCAATTATATGTATAGATTATGTAGCCATGTATAAGGCAAATGAAATTTAAATTTTCGTTGTTTATTTTTTTTAAATTTTCTTTAATTTTATTTTTAATTTCAATCGGTTTTATTATAAATTTTTTTTTTAAATTTCTGTAACAAGGAACTGAAAAAGAAATACTATGAAAAATAAATTTTATTTTGGAAAGAGAAAGGAAATTCATGAAAAAAGTAAAAGAATGATATTAAAATTAATTCCCATTTCATTGATATTTGAACCGTTTATTTTGAAAGTGGTATAAGTTCACTTAGTTTTTTTAAAAAAGTTAAAAAAATCACATAATTTACTTATAATTTAGCGTTCTTTTAAATATGTCGAAAAAAGAAAAAAGTGAACTTACACCATCATAAATCATCAGTAATGATGATTAGGCCCAGGCTCATTTCGAGCTGTTGCGCGATTGATGATGTTGATGAAGATTTTACACCACTTTTCAAATAAACGATTCATTTCACGTAAATATTACAGCTTACCAATATATCGATTAATTAGATCTAGTATTTTTAGAAGATACAAATCTGAATATTTGAAAAAAGCTATATAAATTTTTTTTTTTTATTTTTTTTTTTTTATTATTTCTTGTATACAAGTATTTTGTGATAATTTTAATTTCATTGTAAAAAAAAATCAGAAAAATGAAATAAAATAATTTTAAACAAAAAATTAAAATGAATTAAAAAAGTTATATAATTTTGTGTTTTTTTTTTTTTTTTTGGAGTATATAAAAATTTCTAAATTTCTAAAAATGAGCTTAATAATTATGAATTAAAAATTGAATAAAAACAAAAATAAACTGAATAAATAAAAAAAATTTTAATACAAGAAGGAAGAGACCATTTAAATGCCAAATTTTTAAAAGTATATTTTTTAAATACATTAAATAAATTATGAAAATTTGAAATGGAATGAAAATTAATAATAATAGAAAAACAATTGAATTTAATCAAATATAAAATTAAGATAAAAAGGAAATTTATCTACGATAACGTCTTAACAAGAAAAATGTTTTTTTGTAAATTTTATTTAAAAAAAAGTAAACATATTCACTGATGTACTAGGGAAATTTATACTTTTCCAATATTCAGATTATTTTGCTTTACAGTTGATCATTTTGAATTACATTTCATTTTGTTTAATGAATTTTTAACACAATTCAAAAGCTAAATTTTCTTCATGTAACATATTGTATAGGTGCCATTTTTTTATATTTAATTTTGTTGTAATATACATATACATATTTTTCTTTTTTGAATTATTTCCTTATGACAACAAAAAACTGAATGCATGACACAAAATATAACGAAGTATAAGATTTTCATTTTCTGCAATTTTTTCATGACAAACTTATACTGTCCAGTAAAAATATTTTTTAAAAACCATGGAATGGAAATAAAAAAATCTTTTTCTAAGGCATCAATTATGAGAGTCTATTACTAAACGACTTAATGCTGAAATAGAATTTCAGTATTATGAAAGTCTATTCGAGTAAACATTTTTTCTATTTTATAGTTTAAAAAACTCGATGATATGTTTGTGACAGACTTTAAAAAAAAATTACAACACAAATAAAAAATTTTTCTTATAAATTTAAGAAATAAACAATTAGTTATACCTAATTTTTTAGTACTATACATGTGAGTCGATTGATTTACATAATACCTTGATTTGTTTTGATCGACTTTTAAAAGTCGATTCTATTGTTTGTCGAATAGACTCTCATAATTGACGCCTAATCCAAAAAAAAAATAAAAACAAAGTTGAGAAAATAAAAATCAAACAAAGAAAATACATACATACAAAAAATAAAAAAGGAAATAATAATGATTACAAAATAAATTTAAGAAAAATAATAGGATAAAAATAAGTTTTAGACATAATTTATAGTATTTACTATGAAAATCCTGTAAATACAAAAATATAATAAACATAAAATTAATTCAATAAAAAAATTAATAAAAATAAATAAAATATTTCTATAATATATAATTAATGAAAAAAATATTTAAGCATATAATTTTAGTTAAAATATAAATTTAACAAAAAAAAAAAAAATTAAATGATAGCGTGAAAACGAACAAAAAAAAATGAATAAAAATAAAATAAAGACAAAATCATTTAAGCACATACTTATTTTAGACTGGATGTGATTAGAACAGTATACTCTCAAAAAAAAAATTTTTTTTCCTTTTGTTTTTTATTTTTTATTTGTGAGGAACGAACTAAATATAAATCAAATGCAATTGCTGTATTTTATGATAATAATACAAAAATTAAAAAATAAAATAAGATTTATTGTAGTTTAAAAAAGAAAAATATAAAATAATAGAAATGATAAAAATTGATAAACAAACAAAGAAAACAATGAATATTAATAAAAAAAAAAAAAAAAAAACAAACAAAAAAAATTTAGTATTACAAAAAAATTTAAAATACATATTAATTATATATATAAAGTAATAATTAAAAAAAAAAAAAACAAAACTTGTAAAAATAAAATATGAAATGAAATGAAAAAAAATTCAAACAAATGAAGTAAAAATTAAAAAAAAATAAATAAAACAAAAAAATAAAAAAAATAAAAAAAGGAAATAATTGTAATAATTCTTTGTGTTTGTTGTTTATTTAATTTTCTTTCCTTTTTTAAAAGAAAATTCCAAATGTGTTAAAGGAATTGCCGTAAGCGTTAAATTGCTTTAATACATATTTTATTCTAGATCCGAATTTAATACAGTTCATTCTCTTTTAAATCCACAATAAAAAATTGAAAATAAAATAATTTCAATTTTGTAAAAGTAATCATATCACTACCGTCGGATTCCTTATATAAAGAATTTACATGTGATCAATAAGTATTCAAATGTAGAGAAAAATTGCACTAAATTTTATATTCAATTTATAAAGGATCGTGCAGTTTTCACAAAATCACTATGGTCCTTGAAAAGAATAACATATAAATTGTGTAATTTAAAAATGTGGTTATGTATTACTAAAGCGGCAATAAGTGCGACGCATCCAATTAGCATGTTAATGATACCGTTTTGATGTCACAGGTCTCAGAGGTCTAGATAGAAAGAAGGTTTTTTCTGGTTACAGGCAATCAGTTATTCTAAGGTAGTGTTAACAGTATTACCTACCAAGACCAAACCTTCGAGGCTGTCTAAGAAAAATCGCCCAAATGCCCTATACCTTGTTTAAACTAGAATTTGACGTCTGAAGAGGGAGTGAAATAGGTTACATAAAAAATATTTGTTCGTTTGAAATTTAATAATTTGAATTTATTACAATTATTTATAACAAACAAATACAACTACATTGTAATAAAACATTTAAATCAATAAAGTCTAAAATTTGCATGTTCATATAATTCCATTCCATTCTGTTCATTTTGTGACCTGTAAAAATAAAAAAATAAAAATTTTACATTTTAATTAAATCAAAAATATAAATGAATATTTCTACATTATAATTTACATAAAATTAAAAATTTCCTTACATTCTATTATAATAATTTTCTTTATTCAATTAAAAACAACGCATTTTTTCAAATGAATTAATGAAATTATGTTATATTATTACATTTAGCTTGAAATCATGTACATACAATGTTAGATGATATTGTTACACCCACATACATAAGTTAATTGTAATTTGTTTTTTTTTTTTTTAGCTCTTTTGTCTTTAAAATATTCATAATATCTAATTCATAATAATTTTTTGCATTGAGACATACGAGCATACACATGTACACGTTCATTTTTCTTATTCTGTAATTTAAATTGTTATTTTTGTCATTTTTTTTTCTTTTCACGAATAAATTTAGTATAATTTTCTTGATTACGTTGAATATTTTTAATGTGAAATAATTACGTTTATACGAGTACATAATGTATGGTTGAGTTCATGTTTGCAGAAAATTGACTGCAATAATTTATACCTAATTGATAGCCTCATTTATCAAAACTAAGCTAGTACTACCCTAGCAGAAAACTAAATTTGTGCAGCTGTTATTATGAATTGCCTACCGTAAAAAGAAAAAAATATCCACAGTCCACACTATTACTCTCCGTAATTACCAGATCACTTACTTTACTGTCTGTCTTTCTCTAGTCTTAAATTTGCAGACATAATTTTACAGTTGCTGAAACTGCTGTCAAACTAGTACAGAACTGACAACTTACTGCTTTCGCGCAGAAACAAACATGAACACAATGCGTTTACAGAACTAACTTAGAACTGCAAACACGAACTCAACCTATGTTATTTTATGTTTATTTTAATTTTATAATGGCATTTATTAGAATACACATTAATATATGAATAAATTTTGTTTTTTTGCACAATTGCATATATTTGGAGGTAAAAAACAAATCATCCTCTTCTTAGCTTTACTTTATTTAAATCAATTACAATTAATTTTTGTAATTCGTTAGATTTTATATGGTACAAAAATAAACAAGAAGGAAAAATGAAATGCAAATAATGTTATGTACGTAAATATTTGATAGTATGTGTTAATTAAATCATTAAAAAAAAATATGCAAAAAAATAGAAAAATTTTCTCTTACTACATGTGCATATGTAATATATAGATATATATTTAAATATAATGAATGTGTTATATATATATATATATATATATATATATATATATACCATGTATGTGTCTGAAACATATGATTTTCATATGTACATATGTATTTGTGTTTGTTCATTTATACATATGTACATACATATACTTATACATATATCAGACTAAATAATATGTAACAACCCAAATGCATATTTTTTTTAAATAATGTTTGATACCTAAGGCTATTTAAATGATAAATTTGTTTATTTAACGATCATTAAATTTCTTTTTTTTTTTTATAGATGGATTTAATACGACTGCAGACAAAATCTCTAATATAATTTGTAAAGGCTTAACTCATAAAATGCTTTATAGATAGATAGATAAGCTCATGAGAATAATGATGATGGTAGAGCTATCGTTCCTACATATACCTATGTACTATATATCGATATAAATTTGTGTAATTTTTGTAAATTGCTCATGTCATAGATTGCCAAAAATTTAAATGGTATAGATTTGAAATATTTTATTTAGGAAATAGTTGTCTAAGTTCATCAAACTGTTGATTAATTTTTTTGTAAAAATTTTCCTTTAGTTATACCAATTCATAATATTAAAATAAATACAAAAAACATGTAGAAGTATATTCCAATCATAAAAAGGACAATAAAAATATATTTTTTTAAAAATAATACAGGATCAATAAAAGAAACAATAAACACAGAATAAAATGAAAAGTAATGTGAAAGCCTTATTTTATGCCTTCCGTAAACAAAATCGGAAGCAAAATAAATTGTATTTTCTACACACGTTACAAATGCATTTATTTGTAACGGTCGTCTCGACCAGTTAATACAGTAGAATGAGTTGCATATATGAATAAACACACTCGAAAGCTCCGCGAAAAAATTGCGCAAAACCATAAACATATAATAGGAGTACATTTTAATTTCATATACACATAATATATTTTTTATCATTTCGTCCTGCCTTTATCTCATACGAATTATTGTTTATATATGAAAAGGCATATATAAACATGTATATAAAATATGTTTATGTAAACTTACGAGAAAAAATGATAAAAATAAGGAAAATATATTAAAAATAAAAAATAAAACAAGAAAACATCGGCTTCGTTTACACCCCAAATCAAAGGGTGGTACAGAAACAAAAAAAAAATAGTGAACATATTAAATTAAGTTAACATTCATAATACAATATGCGAAGTAATGTACAAAATCGATAAAGAATATCATTATATATGTATAGTACGAGAGGGGATCAATGTATCATACTTCTTAAACTGTACGGTGGTGCAAATTATAACAGGTATACAGTGTAAACAAAATTTACATGCAACAAATAAAACTGATAAATAAACACTTATATAATCATTGATATTTGAACAGGACTCAAAACGGCATACAGTATATTTTGACAAACACTTAAACAATTTTTTTGTAATAGTCTAATGGATATCTGACTGAGTAGTCCAAAATGTTGAGCAAAAGTAAAAGATGAAAAACAACTCTCAGTCGCTCAGTTGCCTGTAGTGCTACTATAGTCTGTCTACTAATTTGGTGCAGTTAAGGCCTTATGGAAGTACACATGTCTTTTTTCTTCTCTCATAATTTCGAATAAGATCATCTCATAGCAGTGTTACCACAATCTTTACAGTTATCATATAGTATGAGGTGAATATTTTTAACATCAATATACAGTGACGTATAATTGTTCTACTTTATGTCATTTTCATAAGGTCATTAACTGCATCGAATTAGTACACAGAGTATAATGGCATTGATTTCTTTTTGTTTAAAGTTTACTATAATAAAAATGAATTAAATATGCAGCAACTGCGAACGAATGTCCAAGAAGTCGTTTGTGTTCCCATATGAGTGGCATTGTCCTATTTTCTTCTTTTATCAGTTTTTGTTTTTGTTAAGAAAGAAAAAGTTTGAAGAAAGTTCGTTTCAAATAAATTATGGATTATATGTAACAAAATTATTTTTTGAAGCCGTTTTAATTTTTCTTTCAAAAACATTGAAATCATCGTAGTTTTCGTAATATCAAATACGATCGAATCAAAGATATCCGTATCTGTCACAGAACATTCTTATATTGATTTTTATAAATTTTTCATCAAAAACTATGTATTCAACGTTTTTTTATAGGAAATTCAAAAATTTGATGTGCATAATTCAAGAATTTTTTTTCGCATGTACTCTTATATGTAAGCTCATACATAAACGTAACACCACACCCAGTAAGAGAAATCAAAGCCAGATTTTTTTTTACATTCATCTGTTTTTATTGCTATGAAAATTTAAATGAAAATTAAAAAAAAAATTTTGTTTAAAAAGCAAAATTGGTGTGTACGCATATGTACATATGTATACATATGTATTTACGTTAGCGGACGATTGGCTATTATTAGGCGGAATAATTTATGATTCAGAACGTTAATACATTTGTGTCCATTCAACATAACTAATATCATCCAGTACTGTTCATTTCATATTTCTGTAGAAATTTTGTAACATACCTATGTATGTATATGTATATGTATGTACTTCACATATGTATGTACCTATATATATAATGCAAGTACGTATAAGCATATAAGTATGTATGTATGCATAGTTTTTTAGCGTTTAATAAATTTTTGAAGCTATTGAATGCATATATACGCGAAATAACATAAAGGATATTCAAAACATAAAAGGAAATCAAAAGAGAAATAAATTAAAAAAAAAAAACAAAAAACAAAACATATTCAATAATAAGTAACGTTTTTTATCCTGTTTTCATTTTTTTATTTTAGTTTTTCTATAGCAATCATACAGTAAATATCATTTTAAATATATTTGTGTATAATGAAGTAAGTATATAACGAGAATTTTATATGAAAAATATAATTTCTAATTGACTATTTTATATGTATAAATCTTCCATTCACATCAAATATGATGCATATTAAATAACAATTTTTTTTTTTTTTTTTTTGTTTTAAAAAAGTCGACTTTTCTGATGAACATGGGATTTTCATTTTATTTTGTTTTGCAATTTAATTGAAAATTATATTAAAAAGATATTTTATTATAAATTTTTTTATCTATGTATTTCTATGAAAAATTGTTCATTAATACATGTAAGATTTTAAAGCGATAAAAATGAGAACGAAAATATTGAGAATAGAATTTGTGTACAAATGAAATCATTAACGTTATAAATGTTATGGTAAAAAGGCTTCTTGAATGTTTCACAATATTTGTTTTTTCTTTTGTGCTGGATTATTTTCAAACTATAATCTTTGAATTCATTAATTGTCATCATCATTCATTATAATCACATCAACTCGATCAAGCTCAACAGCTCGATCTGAAACAAGACCTTATCACTGATAATTTTCCAAGGTAATTCCATTACTACAAAGGACTTATAGATTGAAAATTTTTTTGAGTTATTTGTTGTCGACAAGTAGATTTGCTCAAAATCTACCATTTGAGCTCCCCTACGTGTTTAATACACGAATATGCAATAATTATACGTTATAATTAAATAGACATCATTTTATTTTAATTTTTTTTTTTTTTTTAATAAATCAGTAAACAATGGAGATAACAAAGGAAAATATGATTCTATTAGAAATTCCTTTGAAAAAAAAAATATTTTTTTTTTTTTAATAATTGACGTAATGATATTCATAATGTGATTCATTTTCAATGATATATAAAAGCATCAAGAATCCTTTTTATTTTGTAATTGTTACTGTTTTATTAGTATTATAAAGCAGCTAACATTATACACGTATATTGCATGAATAAATGTACATTTAATAAACACTTATATGTCTACATTTAAATAAACATTATATACAATAATATGAAAAATATAATTATCGTGTTTTAAAACCATCCTTTAAGTGTATATAATGTGTATTAATTAACACCTGTTATTCTCTATTCATTCATATTAATATATGAATGTATGCTGTTGCTGTTGATTTTAATTTAAAAATACAATTATGTACATATGTATACGAAACAAATAAGCAAAAACACATAAACACACAAACTAAGAGAAATAATATATCATATCATCATGATAAAAATAATGACGTTGAGTGTTTTTCAAATGAGATCAAGGAATAGTGTAAATTGTATACAATTATATTCATTTAAATTATGGAAAATAATAATAATATAAAAAAACAAAAAAAAAAATAAATAAATAAATGAAAATAGAAATAAAAAAATGAAAGGTACATATGTACATATATGTAACATATATATGAAAAAAAAAAGGATTGGTTTAGTGTTTTGGAATAGTTAATAACACAGGTGTATGATGTACGAATGACAATGGTAGGATATGTTTGATGGCTTGTTAATTGTGGATATATAAGATAATGAAGGGGATATATTTACATACACACGTATACGTACATACATTTTATTCATTGTTAATGCAAAAATCAAATTATTTTTGCATTTTATTCTCTTAATTAAAATGTTATATTTTATAATTGTTTCTATCATTATTATGTATCGTTGTCAATGCTTAATATAAAATTTTTAAATATATTAAACCTATATACATGCATTACTCATATGTACGTGCATACATACATATGTATATGTTTATGATAACAATAAATAAAATTTGCTTTTAACTTTTTTTTTTGTTTTTGCTTTTACATATACGAGTACATAAACATTATACATAAGTTAGATTCATATAAATAAATTCAATATAAACTAACATTAAAAATGTTGTATTTTTCATTTTCACATTTCATTATTTTCATTGTGTTTCTTTATTTTTCAGTTTTTTTTATTTTATTTTGTTTTTATCATTAAATTAGAATAAATTTTAAATGTATGATATGATATATTTTATGTACATATATAACATATGAGAAAAAATAACATAAAACGAGAAGGAACAAAAATAACAAAAAAAAAAAAATTCAAACAATTGTAAACTTAATTAAAAGTATGAAAATCAGTACATATAATAAAATTAATTGAATACAAAAAAAAAATGTATAAATATATGGATATGTGCATATACATAAGTGTACGTAAATGTATGCGTATTGTATTAATAAATTTATTTAAATTTTCTCAATTATTATAAACATGAAAGGAAAGAATGAATTTTTATTATCAAATCATATGTACATAAATAAATGAAAACAATTTTAATAATTTTTTTGTTTGTTTGTTTGTTTTGAATAGTAATGTGAATTGTTTAGTCTTATACATACATATGTATGTATATTCTATAGAAATGTTATGATATATTAGTAAGAAGAAATATCCTTGCAGTGTGCAATGTACACAAAGCAAATTAATCAAATAGAAATTCATGTAATTATTTCTTAATTTAAAATAATGTCGAAACTATTGTAAATTCATCATATTATACTTCATACTTTAAATATTTTCACTACAGGTCTTATTGAAATGACATAAAGTAGTATCACTTTACGTCTTTGTATATTGATATTTAAAAAGCTCATCTCATACTATGAGAAATATTAGAATGAGATTTATGATAACATTGCTCGTGAATATCATAAAATGTTTTTATGAGAAATTATGAGAGAAGAAAAAAGACACATACACTCCTAGTTTTTATGCCCACGGTTGTGTTATGTAGTCAATACGAAATTACATATTATGTACATACATATATCAATTATCAATGATTCAATGCTACAATAAAAAGAGAATTCAACAACAGAACAGAAAAGAGAAGCCGAATCCCGGTCAAGGTAAGAAAGTAATTTCTCCCCTTTCTGTTTTTCTAACGGTGAAGCTTAAGGCTTAACTTAAACCTGCTGTATTATTACATTTCATTTTTTTTAATTGTCTAATTATTTTGGCTATAAAAACAGTGATTGTAGACGCTCTTAAGCAAAGGATTTGACTTGAATCTTGAATCCATTTTGGAAAACTTTTTCTGTTGATACACTTTTATGATCCAGCCAAAAATTTTTGCGAAGACACGTTTTACTGGCTAAAGTTTAAAGCTTAATTCGAGTTGCAAACTTAAATGACGTAATAATTCGAATTCACCTCTTTTACAGCTCGAAAAAGAAAATTTTTACATATAATAGGCTTTTTACATACGATTGTTAAAGAGTCATTATTTTTATTAAATTATCTCCTGCAATTTTTGAAATATAAAAATCAAAAATAGAAACACGAAAATTTCAACAATTGTTTTTTCTTATTAATTTTTTGTAGATGATTTTTGCCAACACTTATAAAAACAAATTTATATGCGTATGTTCAACAAATAAAGTACAAATTGAAAAGGAACAACGAAAAAAAATGTAAAAAAATGAAATCAAAAACGTATTGAAATTTTTTCGATTTTTCGGCTTTTTTTTACATTTTGTTTATTTATATTTATTTTGTCTGCCAATGTTTTCATGTTTACTTCGCTATTGTTTCTCTTAATTAATGTTTATTTAAAGGTTGGTTGGTTGGCTGGTGGGGTGCTCTGAACAAGGAACAAAAAAATTACAAGGAAAAAACAAATGTATTTGGTAAAAACAAAAAGAATTTCTTTTTTTTTATTAATTCATTATTTGTCGTTTTTACTTTTTGCTTGTTTTAATGTTGAAGCAAATTTTTTAATATTTTCCTCATACCTACCTTTACTACGTACACATATGTACATATGTATGTACATTTGTAAATCTCATATCATACAAAATAAAAATGTAAATGTAATTTAATATTTTTTTTTTAAATATGAATTTGACTTTCAAAGCAACATCTCCAGCACGGGTGTTTAGAATTAATGAAATTCGAAAATACTCGATTAAATTTGTTCGAATTGAAACTGAGTTGTGGCTTGTTGTGGAATATTATGAATTTTTGATTGTTTGGTTTTTTTTTTCGTTGTTAATTTTTGAAATCAGATGTTATACTCATTTCTCATTTAATCTAATTTTTTTTCATGTTTCAACATTGTGCGTTGATACATACATACATACATACATGCACATATGTATGTAATTGAATGTAATGTCTAAAGAGTCAGTCCTTCCTTAAGGCTATTGAATCTCATTCTTCAAAATCTTATAATCTTATTAAATTTACATATTAATCATACATAAGAAGAGATTTTAATTACCCATCATTTTCATTTTCATTTCATTTTATTAAACACATCACTAATACAATGCATGTATGGGTGAATGTATACATTTATACATGCGTATGTATTAAAGCAACAAATAAATCTGTACGTAAATTTCAAGAGTCCAAGAAAATAATATATCTTTCAATAATTTTCTTAATTGCTACAGGGTGATTTATACTAGAATGTATTTTCGAATTTTGAAATGTTCAAGACATACATTGTAAACTAAATAAAATTAATATGTTCGTTTGGCATTATATATGTACATACATATAGTATGTACTTATGTACACATGAAAGAATTTATCAAATAATTTATTTTATAAACGAAAATTGGCAAAAATGTACACAATGGGTGTTTAAATTTTATTCATATTGAATTATTTAAGAAAAAATATATTTTTATATACAAACTGTTTTAATTATTTGCATTCATTGAAAATTTAAATCGATTTTGTTATAAATCTTTAAATAAAATTAATTAGAAAAAAAAAGGCAGAATACTTACCATTTACCTAAAATACGTCGGTGTAAGTATTGTGTGTACACTGTTCATACATATATATGTATATATGTATATACATAAAAATCATGTATGTTTTTCCTTTTTAATTTTCTTTTACCTTTACACTTGTATATACATACATACATATGAACATACATATATGCCTACATATGCTCATATCCTTGAACTCTCCTTTAGTCTATAAAGAGCTTAGAAAAGTATTTAAATTTGAAATAAACTTTATTGATGTATGCATGTATGTATCTAAATATGTATGTATGTTTATATAATATTCAAATAAGAATAATAACAGAACAAAATATTAAACATACAAAATTACATATTGCAATCATATTAAAATATAGAACCCTAGATATTTTTGACCACATCGTCTTTACTATTTCTAAACATTTTATAATATATGCAAAACAATATTATGTATGTACATATGTATATTCGGACATATAATATACAACCCACATAATATAAAGTAAAAACTAATTTAATATCTTTTATGTATGTATGTATGTAATTTTCAATTTTAATACTGCATATCTTCTCTTTGTTCCTGTTTTGTACTGTGTGTACTTTAAATAATTATAGGCAAAAGGAGGCAAAAGCTTAACATACATACATTACATTACAACTGAAACTTACTTAGCATATACATATGTATGTATGTGCGAGTATATCATACAAATAGTTATAGTAAATGAGGAGAATACCATCACCATTATCACATCAAAAATAGCATAGAAACTTTATAATTAATGCATGTAAGTATACAAGAAGACGTTTAATGAAGGCCAATGACCATCTTCTTATCCCTCTTTGCATCAACTTATCATAATGTATTTATGTAGAACTGATGGTCCTTCATTCCTAATTTAAATGCAAATGAGATTTATTTGACAATAATATTTTACTACACATACAGGTTCACTCACAGGAGGTATAGATGTATCATACATATATCATATATATTTATACACATGCATACATAAATGTACATATGAACGTACGTATTACCAGAAATCCAGTATTACACACACGTATGAATATATGAACATACACTACGTATACCGTATACCGTAATGTGTATACAACAAATTAAAATTATAATTTTTTTTTTTTATGCCATACATGCATCGTTGTTCATTTAATTCATTTTCATAATAATTTTCCTAATCAGAATGTACTATATCATACTACATATATGCATAATGCATACATATAGTAAACGTACAAGTTTACTATTATTTCAACACATACTGAAACTTTTACTGTTACCATTTAGTATCTATTTATCGAATTGTAATTTCTCTATAGTATGTTTAAAACAAACAAATTTTTATCCCCAAACTCCTTCCTGGCTAGTATATCGTTTGCATTTGTGCATGTATAAAATACAGAAGAAGAGAAAAGTGAAATTACATTTTCTCGAAAATTATGTGGCAAATATATAAACAAACACCGTTTTACATAAACACATGTATAAAACATAAGATATAGAAACTTTCTTTTAACATGAGGATTTTACTTTTTTATTTTGTTGTATGTATGTTTGTATACACGGGTACATAATACTTTGGCACCTAAAATTGGTTTGGGTAATTATTCATTATATATGAATATAGCAGATACCATATTGTTATTAATTAGATGGACACGAAACTTGTAGAAAATTGTATAGATCAGTTTTTCCAGCGAAACATTGAATGTATACGTAATATAAATAGCAGCATAATTTTTTTTATACATAATTTAATTTCATGAAAATTTTCTTCATTTACACTTTCTATACATCATGTATCTTGCAAATATTAAAAGAGTAACTGTAACGGTTGACATTTTATTATTTGATATTAAACATCTTAATACTGATCTATACATTTAAATTTTTAACGTATTTTTAACGTATAGTCGGTTATAATATTTTGATTAAATTACATTATAATTATAAACGTTAAAACTATACTGACTATATTTTTATCATAAATTATTGAATAAATGAAGAATTTTCCATACCGGTATGAAATTTTGAGTGATAATCTGTTTATGTTCTACACGTATTATAAGTTCGATGATATTTCATGTAAATAGTTTATTGATATAAAATTTCTCCAACACCTCCCTGTATATAGAGTCTAAATTAGTGTTTCCCTGAGAAAGAACATGATTTCTGAGAATACAAATGCTTTCTTATGAACTCTTTTAAAAGTATTAACAAAACATGAAACACAGTATCATTTCATAAACTTTCAACTGTACATACAGTTTTATGAACAAGGTATAAAACACTCATTTCATAATGAATACATTTAAAAGACAAGATTATGCATAATGCAAAACAAAATGTAGAATAAAATTTCTCATTAATGCAAAATGAAACTTAATTGAAACCCACCGTCTCAACTAAGTGCTTCAGGATACTGTATGTATAGGTATATTGTCCAATAAATGTAGTATCTTCACTATTTTACTAATAAAATTTTCTATGATAATGCAATCCTTTCTTTCAATTCTGAATGGAAAAATCTAAAAGGTTTGGGGAAGTACATATTAAGTTCTTTAACTATAATTCTGTGGCTTTGTATGCTTTGAAAAAGTTTCACCCACTTTAATATACATATACAATGTTCATTACATGTGTATGTACGTTCATATGTACATACATGGATATGGACATAATATCCTTACGATTTGAATTTAGCCATCGTCTCATTCTTATACTAATCGTTTCTTTGCTACTGTGTATATTGTGTGCATATGAATTACTCTACTAATGAGATATTTAAAATTTTAAGTTCCTCATTAAATACATACATATGTACATGAATAAAATTTTTGAAATGTAAAATATTACATACATATTATAAGAAACTGGTTTGGGATAACTAAATTTTGTGTAATATCAAAAAAGGTGTAGGGTTTAGGATATATACCGTATGTATACATGCATCGAAGAGTAAATGACTAAAAAGTAAATGTGTATAATATATGTAATGTTTAATAACATTTTACCATTTTCTGTATATGTGTGGTACATCGTCCAATATTATTTGAATGTTGTTATGCATAAATTAGAATTAATGCAAATGTCCGAATCGTAAATTCTAGTTACATTAAATTGCATACTATTAGTATTGATGTATTTGTATATACATACTACATATATACATTCTTCGTATACAACCCACAAAATGGATTATGTATACATACATATATTATACGAAATTTATTTATACACATGTATATATAGTATATATTTTTATGTATAAATTATGTATAAACATGTACATACATATACTATCAAAAATACATCATGCAAGCATTTATATGTTACATAAATATAAAAGAGATATTCGAGTACAAATATTATTAATATGTGTATTTTGAAATTTTCCTTTTAATCACTATAAGAATGCATAGAACAGTGAAAACTATGTAAGTATTTGCATGTGTATATGAACGTATTTCCTTTCAAATTTGACTTAAAGATACGTTAATAAACCTATATATACATATTTTCACATATTATGATACATATTTGTATGTATGTATAAAGCTATACATTGTGTACATATGTATGTATGTTGTTGAATAAGATCAATGTACTCTTATATCAACTCATCTTTAGAGTTATGAACAATCAGAACATTTTCATTATTTGCAGGTTTTTATTTAAGTTTTTGTATAGTTTAAAATATATTTTTAAAATAATTTTTATTTAATTAAAATCAAATACCATACAAATTAAAATATTTATCATTAATCACAACTGAGTACGTATACATAAATTTAAAAAACAAAAAATCTTTTATTAATATATTTTTGTAAGTTCACTTTTTTCTTTTTTCGAGATATTTAAAGGAACGCTAAATTATAACCAAATAATATGACTTCTCAAATTTTTTTTTTTTAAAGTAACTTATACCACTTTCAAAATAAATGGTCCATTTATATAGATATTTACAGAAAATATCATCAAACCATCATTTTGGATTAGTTTCATTTAATTTTAAATTTTAAATTTTTCGTTTGTTTTCATTTTGCATGCATTCACTGTCGAATACTGCTTTTTGAATATCAACTGTAATCTTCGTGTAATGATATTGCATTCGATTATTCATTTACTTATCATCTCTTGTCATTGTTATGTTTATGATAATTTTGAAAACAAAAACGTTCTTTTTTTTTCAATTTCAATTTTTATTTTTTTACTCATTTTAATATTTTATTATTCTGTTTCTATACATGAAACTCGATTTAATATATTTTATTTGTTTTTTTTATGTTTTTGTGGTTCCATTACATACATAAATCGATCAACTGCTCCTCAAGTCGTCAAGAATAAATCGATGTACAATTAGAATGAAACATTCAATGGAGACTTCCTAATCAAGAATTCACGCAACATTAAAATGTAAACATCAACAAGTATGTGAGACTCTTTCTTTCAAAACCTTTATATCATAATAATTGTGAATATAACAGAAAATACAGAAGAGTATTTAAATCGGATCATCGCCTGGACTTATGTGGATAATGATACAAGGGGATGGAAATGTAATATAATGCAAAAACAGAGAAAAAATTGAAAATAATGTAACGACAAAATTAAATTGCAACTCATAAGGAGTTATTTGAATCTGCTATATAACTATACATGCATGTACCTATATATTTTAAAGTTCTCTGCATTCCTTTTCTCATGCTTGTTGTTGTTTCTTGTTTATTCATCGAATTTATGAAATCCATAATGTGAATAATGAATAATGTAAATTCGTTATTAAATACATTTTATTTTAAAGTCTTTGAAAAATGAATGTAAATTTAAGTCATCATCTACATATAATTCGCCATCATTGTCCATCAAACCATTTATACAGTGTTTTTATTTATTTATTTATTTTTACGTACCTATAATAATAAGTGTATCAAACAAATATGTACATACATATGTATATATTCTGTAATAATATTCAATTCAATTTATAAATAATATAAAATTCAAGTTAAAAGTTTTTGTTTAAGTCTCCTTTAATTCCATTCATTATTATCAGTACATTTAGTTACTATATACATAATCAAAGACATCATTAGGAATTCCATATTATTTAAATTAAAGTAAGCGAATCTTTCCTTATAACCTCGTCTCAATGCATGTAAACGATATCAAATTTATCTAAAAATGAAATAAATCAAAACTGTGGAAAATCAATTTGTGAGCTCTAGAGAAGTGAATTCGATTAGCATATACATACGTATATATGTATGTATGTATGTATGTACATAATATATGCATTCAAGTTTACATTAATCGAATTTAACTGCATCAGATCCATTGGATCTCCCACTTTTAGGTAGAGTAGTAGCAGCAATAACGTGGTATACATTCCAATGTGACAGTTATTAAATGGTTACTACTACACAATTTAACAAAAGTATGTAATATGTAAACGGTTTAAGAATGATGAGACGAATGGAGTCGTTTAAATTGCAGACAGACAAAAGCTCATGATTATGTAAATATTTGTAAATATCAAATACTTACAATTTAAGTTATTAACTATTTTTTTTTTCAATCTTTGTCTTTTCTAATAGTCTTGTTTCTATTTTTACATCATTAGCAAAGTATTGTTGAAATAATTTAAAAAATAAAAACTTCAATAAAATTCTACAAATAAGGTAATTATTTTTAGGGTATTTCTAATCAAAAATAGATATGTACATAAAATTTTAAAAACACGGTTAAAAAAGACATATTTAAATCAAGTTTATAAATTTATGAAAATATCATACAATTGTAAGCATAAAAAATTGTAAGGTTATTACTTAAGGTATAAACGAACTTTCAATTTACATGAATAATTGAGTAATGTATACACGAATAGTTTTTTTTGTTTTTTTAAATAAAATTTTGTATTCAAATGTAAATAATAAGCGTGTGTGTAAGAAAGGACACACAAATTAGGGGTAGGCACTATCGAATGATCGATTAAACCAACAATCGATGATTTAATAGGAAATGATTTTTTTTTTTATAGTTTTGAATACGATAATTTTTACTATTAAATATTCATTCATTTGTTTAGTTTTCGGTTGTAAAATTATAATTCCTTATAATACTAATTATACAATTCCTCTTCTTTTATTGTACGTAATTGCCAATTGTGACATATTATTATTATTTTTTTTTTTTTGGTTGATTCAAAATAAAGATCTTTACTGGAACAGAAAATAGAAAAATTAAAATTGATAGACATACATACATGTGTATATGCACGTGCAAAGGTAATAAATGAATATTACATATGTATCTATGTAAATCTTTAAAATGTCTAAACAGGTTGTTGTAAAACATATCGAAATATATAATTTAATAATAATATTTGTATTATGGCCATAACCCAAAGGGTGACATGAGGTTATGTTGCCCTGACACTGCAGCTTAAGAAGCTTAATGTAACCCTATGTATATTTGTATTATAGAGTTTGGGATTGTAATATATTGCTCAATTCTTAGTTGAATTCGTTTAAATTACATTATTTTTTACATTTGTCCTAAACCAAAAAGAACAATTTTATTCGATTGATTTTTGTTTATTTTCTATCATACAATAATTAATATATTAATAAAATAACTTCAAATCGAAACTGATAAATATTTTTAAATTTTTCAGTTTTAATTGTTCCACAAAACACAATATGAAATATAGATTTTACGTTGTCCTCACAACATTACATTACAACATGTTTTTAGAAAGTTTTGATATTTCTGGTACTGATGCTGGTTGCCGCTGGTTCATCTCTTTATTGTGCTATAGCATAATAGTTGAATTCATATTTTTATTTAAAAAAATAACGAATAATACTACTTCTGAACTGAACAAAGATTTGATTTGCTTGAACGGAAGTACATAGTAGTTGTTCAAGTCATTTTAAAAATATCAAATTATTCAATACTTATAATGTACATATTTTAATTATCAAATGAATTATCAAATAATAACTCCCATCTCTGACATGATTACATAAGGGTTGTATACGAAGTATACGTATGTCTATTTTTATAATATACCTGTATGTACATATTTTATTATAGGTTATGATTAAACTTATAATTGAAAATAATTGTACACAATAAAAAATAAGAATTTTTCAAATATATATAATTTTTCAATATTTTTGAAAAGTTTAAGTTTTATTATTTTTCTTTTACTTGTTTTTTTGAGTCTATGTACATACGTTTTTAACTATCTTTATATTTTCGATTTTGGAGTATTAATTAAATGAGGTCAATTACAAACACATAATTTTATTTGTATGAATATTAATAAATGCGCGTTAGTATTTATGACTGTTGCATGTACATATATATCTTATTTTATTTTTTTGAGAAGAATACAAAAAAGACCAATAAAATATCAATTATTTAATTTAAAAAATAATATCTTGAAATATTTTTAAAAGGAATCTATATACATAATTTACATGCAATATAAGTTATGAACACATGTACATATGTATGAACGTAAATAATTACACAAAAACATATAAAATAATAAGACAAATTAGGTATAATATATTTCGTGAATGCATACATTTTTTTATTTTTATTTTTAATTATATAATTAACCCACCTACAACATTTTTATTTGTTGTTCACTCATATAGTTACATGCACAAACAGACACAGGCACACAAAATAAATTACTTCTCCACTAAACCAAGTCATGAATTTTGCGGAACAGGGCAAGAGGATTTTATTTTAATTAATACATTCTCAAAATAAATGTAAATGTACTAGTGATTTAATATCATATTTGTACTCAAACACGAATAAAAATAATTTAAATGAAATTGAGTTTTAGGTTTTTTTTTATCCATGAATTAATGTTTTTCAATTTATGATCTATAAGTCAAGGAAATTATCGTAATTAACGGCGATACATTTTATAATAATTGTACATACATATCTTAATGCATTATAAATGTATACACACCATTTATAATATTATTGTGGTGTAATAAAATAACAAAAGCGGATATTTATTATGAATATCAAAAGTGTTTTGTATATGTACCGTGTAACAATTATTACAACAGAAACTATACTATGTTGTAATGATTACAAATGTGTGGTTGTAAAAATTCACGTTTTTTTCTTCAGTTTTTTGTAAATATAAAAAAAATACTGAGAAAAACTAAGCTTCTTTTAGTCATTCTACAAAATCGTTACCCTTTTCTCTTCCTTTGTTACAATGTAAGAAATCCTTAAAGAATATTAGTACTAATTTAAACATATGTATATCAGCTATTATATACATACATATTAAAGAATTATCTATACTCTGTCTACTAATTCGATGCAGTTAAGGCTTTATGGAAATATACATGTTTTCTTACTTCTTTCATAATTTCTAATAAGATCATTTCACGAGCAGTGTTACCACAATCCTTAAAGCTATCGTATAATACGAAATGAATTTTTTTTAATATCAATATACAAGGAAGTAAAGTGGAACTACTTTATGTCATTTCTAAAAGTCCTTAACTGCACCGAATTAGTAGACAGAGTATATGTATGTATGTACAAATATAATTTTCTTCAAATACTATGCTATCAAAGATATATTGTTTTTTTTTTTTTTTTTTTGTTTGTTTGTACAATAACAATAATAAAAGAAAATATGTACTACTTAATAACTAAGTATATGTGTCTTAAACTATATAATTACATACAAGTACATGTATACTGAGCGATATTATATATTTCAACCATTATTGTTTCTGTATATGTACTATTTAACTGAAAATACTAAACGTATTGGGTTAATTTAGCACGACTTCGTACAATTTTATTACCTTTGTTTCATTTATAATGGTATTTTATTTTCTTTTTATTTTTCTGTTTTATTTTCTTTTTTTTTAATTTTATTTCTTGTTTTTCATTTTTTTGTTGTCTTTTTTTAATTTTATTTTTCTGCATTTTCATAATTTTTAACGATTTTAATGGTTTCAATTCGAATACAACAATTAATGGATACCACCTCGTTTCTGGTATGACTTTATATAGGCTAAATATATTTAATATTCAGATATAGGATATGGAAAAATAATCATATGATATACGCACACATACATATGCCAGACGTACATTTAATATATTTATGCACAGAGTATGATAATATGTGGACTTTGACATGAATATATGTATGTGCATGCAAAATATATTTTTAACATATAGTTAAATATGAATACATTTTATACATATACATATGTATGTATATATAAAACAGATAAAAAGCTTTTAATGCTAATAAATGATATTCGTCATATATTGTACTCGTATGTGAGACTTTACCATATTATAAATGCATGAAAAATTGCATATTATGGACAATGGAAAATAGAATTGAGAAGTAAAAGGAAAAATTCATATCGTATTGTACCTATGTATATATTAAACACATTTAATATGTGTTTATTTATATATCAAAGGGCGATATGTATACATGGTTACAAATGTCATAATTTTGATATACACGCGATCATATACAAATGCTTCTTCATTTTTTATTACTTATAATGTTTCTGTTTTTAATATCAAAAGGGTCATTGAATAATAATAAGTAATAAATTTATAGACAAATTCGATTCTGAAATGAAATATATAATTTGTTAGTTACATCATTTGAAAACTCAGTATACATACATATATGCATATTTACGATGTAACTGACACTTTCACAAAAGGATTTGAAAGTACACATAATAATGAAAAATGTTAAATTATGATAAAATAAATTATGTTGTGTTAAATTTATCAACCTCTAATAAATGCTAATTATTCGTTTTTTGTTAATTTAAATTTTAATTATTTCTTGTATATATAGGTATTGTCCTTTATTTTTAAGATTTTTTAATTTCATGATGATAATGCAAAGCCAATCTTTGTACGTTAGATAAATTTTACTCGAAGCAAAAATTTCCAAACCAACCAACAAATAAACTTAAAATTACATGTCCTTGCTCATGGCTTTAACTTTTTTTATCTTATAAATATGCATCGAAATATATGAAATAATAAATGATATCATAATATATGCATGGTTGTTAAGTGTATCAGAATTGTTTTCCATTCCGTGTCGAATTCGTCTGTATGTGTAAACCTATGTCGACTTCTTTGTCGTCATATCATCGTTGTCGTTGTATGGTTATCGTTATTGTCCACTTTATTGACTCTCATACCAATACGTACATATAACTCATTTATGTTACATACATACATACATCTCATACCATATCTACTTTAGGCTTTATATTACATAGACGTATAGGTTCATCATGAACAGAGATGAAGAAAACATTTTGTACAGACGTGGGCGTTCATAATTTGTAATTAATAATTAATGAGATGCATATGACGTTTGAATGCAACAATAATTGCATGTTTGATATTAAAATGATATCATATTATGTATATAATCTAGGTATAAACATAAGAGAATTCATGTACTTGTAAATATGTACAATAGTCGTAACGGTATAAATAAAATTTTTTAGATTATATCTTGTACATAACATATACTGTATATAACCATTACATTATGATATTAAGCGCATTAATTTAATGACGATTAAGCGTATAAAGAAAAGAAAAAGAAAATTCCATAATTTTACATGATTATATTACTTGATATTATTACATTCCATCATAATATTATTTCATGTACTTGCACTGTTTTCTTATTTTATAAGTCTTTTATTTTATATATTTATATGTGCCTACACATACATAAGAATAAAATAAGATGAGGTCAACATAAACAACTTATAATTAAAAGGATTATTATAAATGTTGGTATAGAGATACATGTATGTATGTACATTCGTACATACATACATACATGAAATTGCAATAACAAAAATGTATTTTATAAAGTCAAATACATGCGTATATAATTATTATCTTAAGACATTAATAATAAACAAAATAAGAAGAGGTTAAAATGTAATAACTATTTAGTTTCTTATCTTTTATTATGATTTTTGCTCAATTTTTCATTTTATTTATTTATTATTTTTCTTTGTTTTGTTTTTGTTTTTTTAATTACAATTTAACATCAATTGAATTTTATATTTAACAATATATGTAGACATGTATATATGTATGTAAGTATGTACGTACATATATGAAACATTTTTCCAAAAAATTGTATTTTTTTTCTATAAATTATGAAAAAAATATGTAACGAGATTTCAATTGTATGAAATGAATTAAATATGTACATGAAATACATAATGTACACATGACAATTACTTAAGTTGTTATAATATATATATAATTAAAAAATAAAAATTAAAAAAAAAAAATTACCATAAATAAATTTTAAAAATAAAAAATTAAATTCAATCATAAAATTTGTATTACCTATATTATACTGTATATTTACTTACGTCTTACGTACATAAGTATTGTATGTATAGATAAATGACAATATACCTACTCCTTAAAGCAATATTCAACATAATCACGAGTTATACAATTAATGAGTTTAATGTTTGGATAAAGTGTACATGCGTTATAACCGCAGATAAATTATAAATTTATTACCGTACGATCAAATAATTATCATTGCAGGTCTCGTATTCATTTTGAAATAAACTAACATATGTACCTACATACATGCATGAATGTAATATATAGTCAGCTAGATATTCAGTCAGTCAGCCACCTCCCGCTTTGAGGCATATTTTAATGTATATCAATTGCAATAATATTATTGCAATTTTACTTCATATACCAACAATCTAACATACATATGTATATGTAAATACATACAATGTAACTTACATTATATCTACATGTAATAAAGTACTCATTTAAGACATTTATGTAAGTAAAAGCATTTTATATGTTTATATGTTACATATATCTAGTATACGAAAATATACAATAAAATTAAAACGATGATAATTTTTCTACAGTGTACTCGTAACATAAAAAAAAATTGAAAATAAGAAAATTATTAAATTTAAGATGTTTGCCTTTTCGATCAATAAAATTGCGTACAGTACATAAATATTGCACATGCATATGTGGCTATATACACCTATACGTAGGTGAGCATATACTCGTATGTATGTATGCTTTTACAGGTAATATGTTGTATATGCGTTGTAATTTAATCGTTTTAATATTAAAACAAATCGAATCAATCGCAATTAATATAATGTACAGATAGATTTTATCACATTTGAAAAATTATAAATTAAAATGCACTTTCTTTTTTTATGAAAATTATTATAAATAATTATATATTCCGTGTATACAAATACATTTACATACATATGTATATGTATGTATGTAGGTTTATGCATATGTGTAGTAAATAAAAAATTATTAATTTCGAAAATATTTTTTAAATATATCTTTAAACATATCTAATTATATTCAATGTATGTACATACATATAACGTACATGCATATGTAATGTACCTTTTAGTTGAAACGTTTTTGAAACTACTAAAGTTGTCTTGTGTGATAAAATGAGGGCAAAAATGATGTTGTTTTGTTGTCAAAAAGCAATTAAAACGTCATGTAAATAAGTCCTTTTCATTGTTCAGTTTAATTCTGTAAGTAAAATAAACGATTATTAAAAATCAATTTTTTAAAAAAATTGTTGTTTTGCAATTGATGTTAATATTTTGTTTTTTTTTTTTTTATTCAAGGTAAATGTAATAGAATTTGTTCAAACATAAATTTAATATTTTACTCTTAAAATGACCTGCGATCATTTAAGGATTGCCCAAACCTACGCAAATTTCCAGCGTTTATAACTTTCGACCTTATTAGGTCATGGTGAGTTCCAGAATATCAAAAATTTGTTATGATGCGGTTATGTCACTAATACATTGCATCAGAAAAATATCATGACTTGTTGTTTGCTTATATAATGCATTTTAGATGCATTCACTATATATTTTCAAAATTTAAACGACTTTGTCATTTCAAAACTTTGAACTCTACATTGAAGCAATATTTAAAAGTTTTGAATTTGAAACACAAGCAGTGAGAAGGGACCAAGATGTTCTTGTTGTTTACATTTTTCTTAAGATTTTCTTAAGTTTACTATGTGACTAGCTGTACTTACTGTTAAATTTTCGATAATTAAACGTAAATTAGATTTGCTTTAACGATCTTCACCGATGTATTTATAAAGTGAATAATAATATTTGTATATATGTATATAGGCTTTCTACAAACTTCAGGGAAATTTGATTATCAAATAATGAATTGACCTTGCTATTTAACAGATACATATATGCCCAATTTATTCATCCCTCTTGTTAACTATGTAACTGCCAGCAAACCTAACCTAGAACAATATAAATTCTTCATTTTAGCCTGTTGCTAACTTTAACAAGAAATTAATCAGAAACGGAAAAATTGGACAATAATTATAGTGTTGCAACAAAATGTTCAATTTTTCGAATATAAATCCTAATTTTTTTTTTCTTATCTTGGATATGTTTTATCTTACAATACATTTAATGTTTGCTAATTTGATTTTGTAAAATACCTAAAAGTTTTTATTAGGCTCAATTAATTATGAAAATAATTAAAATCGAACGAATAATTTATATTATAAAAAATTTATAAATTAAAATTTTTAATTTCAAATAATTTTAAAACCAATTAAAATACCATTCTCATTTTGTTTCTCCCTCATTTTAAATTTAAAAACAAATTATTACACTCTAAGAAAAACATGTTCATTCATATGGGTATTTTTTTTAACCTTAATGAGTTGAAATTTATAGAAAAAAGTTAAGCATTTTATTTTATTTATTTGTAACTAAGTAAGTTAATAATTTCCTAATTACAAAAATTTTTCAATAATGTTGTTAAGTATGTCACCAAAAAAAAAAAAAAAAAACAAAAATGCGGTAATTAATTTTACAATTATTTGACTACATTAAAAAAATAAATAAATAAATAAAAAATAAATAAAAAAAATAAAAATAATTATGAATTATTATACTATTAATATCAAACAAATTTGAAAGAAAAACAGTTTTACTTGAAGAAAAACCCATTTATTAATAAATAAAACAATTGATAAATATTTGAAATTATAAAATTTCGTCCCTAACGTCCAGAAGTTATTTTACCTTAAAGGGAAGGCCTTCTAACATGGTTCTGGTTGGTCAGTATTTTTTTTTTCTTTTTTAGTTTTTTTGTTTCAAATATTAAAAAATTTTTAATAATCATAAAATATCATACTAAACTATATAAACGTTCAATATCAGGACATTGTAATTAAAAATGGTTTGTTATCAGTACCTTTTTTTATTCTTAATAATTTTATTTAATTTGAAATTTTTTTTGAAATTTTATTTCAAATTACTAATTTCCGATTATTATACACAATAATTATGTAATTGAAACACTTAAAACAATTTGATCAAATTACATTAGAAATTTAAAAAAAAAAAAAAAATTATTTAGAAACAAAACATATACTTCACCCGTACTACTTGAGTTTATGTTGTTAACTGATAAACTAACTAAACTCACTATAAAACTAAATGACAATATAAAAAACAAAAAATGAATGGAATGAGTGGGCGCTATTTTTTATTTTCACTTTTTTCGTGCTGTTTTTCAATTTTTGATATTCATTTTTTTTTTTAACTTTAATTAAATAGACGTGACGTAACATATCAGATACGTAAATGTAAATCGGAAACATTGAAAAAATTACAGTATTCAGATTTTCTTATGTACAGGAAAAATTACTGTGTTTTCTTCGCATATAAATAAATTTCTTAAGGATCTCTATTTTATTCTGTTATTTAAAATGCAAAAAAAGTAACTACTACAACTACATTGAAAGAGATTTTAAACCTCTTTCTTGTTTTTTACATTTCTCTTGAATTTGAAAAAACTTTTCTCCGAAAAGGAAATGGGAAAATTCAAACAATGGTGTCAAAAAATTTTCTTTTGTATAAAAATAATTATTTTTAAAATTTTAGAATTTTACAAAACAAAGTTAAGAAATTTTAATTAAAAAAAAAAAATTTAATTTAAAATAAAAATACAACTACTTTTTAAAATCAACACCACTATACATACGAATTTGCTTCACACAATTACAATCATTCTCTGTGTACTTTAAATTCCATTAGTAAACATTGTGTATAATACTCAATCTCATTAGTGTTTATAAAGTTGTAATTTGTACATAGTGATAGTACGTATGGTATTGAATTAAATGAAAAATCTCATTTCGCGCAGTTGAACTTTTATACTGCAAACAAATTGAATTTTTGTGGGGTATTTAAATGCACATTTACATATAAAAATCCTATCAATTTGTTGATATAGAATGAATGAATACCGGTAATCCCCAACACGTAATAATTTTTTATTCATTCTCAGAGTAAAATTTCTTTTGCTCTTTTCAAAGTTCAAAAATATTTTTTCGAGTAATAAAAATTTCAGGTAAAAATAAATCTCAGGTGTGTTTATGTACATATGTATATACGAGTAAGTGTTATTTGCAGATACATCGATTGTGCGATAAGTCAAGCACATAAAAGTTAACTTTTCCCTTTATATACCCAACGTTCTTCAATTATCTTGTAAAAAACAAATCAAAAATTTCAAGAAATAAGAAAGTCAAACATTCTGATGAAGTTATTATAAAGATGTAAACGATGTTAAACATTAAAAATTGTTTAAAGATTCACAAAGAGTTCTGTTAACAAGCTTCGATCTTATCTTTTCCTTTCACTTTCACAGTATCACCAATTTTCTCTTTTGCTATCATTTAAGTTTTGTTATATAAATTTTAATAGCAAAGCAAATTAATTTTAATTTATTCCAATATATCATTTATGTTATAATATTTTTGTCGTTTTTCATGTTTTAATAGGTTATTGAAATTATTAAAAATCGTATACATGGATAACATGTATCTTCGCATTTTTTTTTTAATTAGAGTACCTAAATTAAAATTGAAATTATTAAAAAATGAAGATATTGAAATTCGAATTAAATTCAAATATTTAAATTTACAACCGATTGATAAATTTAAATTAATGCTCTAATGCCGTTTTCCGTTTCACATTATGTATTGTAAATTCAGATTTTTTGTAATTTAAGCATTTTACAATAATTTTTTGTTCTTACGTATAACTAAATTTATTAGCGTTATAGTCAGAGCTGCCATTTATGGTAAATTAAATTTTCCTATCACCTAAATGGTATCTTTAAGTTGAAATTAAATTATCAAAAATTCATCTAAAAAAAATATCAACCCGGATTGCATTGTTAAGGCTTAATATTAACACTTAACATTTAATAATCTGTGACATTGAAACTGAATTCATTGTTAATGCAATGGAAAATCCTCCAATTATTTAAGTTTGGATTAAACATTGAAGATCTATTAAAAAATTACTCGATTATTAAGTTAAAAAGTGTCTTTAATAAATATTTCTTTGAAGATTTGACAAATTTTATTTTCGATTTGTTGATCCTGCTTCATACGTCAGTTACAACAAAACAAAAAAAAAATATTCAGAATTCGTTCTAATTAAAACCAAATTAAGGAGCGAACTTTAAATAAAAAAATCGTGAACAACATTTAATTAGTAATTGATTAATTTAAAAGTAAAGAACCTACATTACATGTGGACACAAAAAAACTTATCTGAGGTATTTGTACCAATTTTTTTTCCTGTATTTATTGAGAAGATTAAGAATTTTCCATAATTTGTAAAAATAATTTTTAGATATTTTTGTATTTGATACCACAATTTTTTTGTTTAATTTTTATGAAAGTAAAAACTAAAAAATTAAGAATAATTATTTCCGTGACAAATCTTTATTTATTTAAAATTAAAAAAAAATATATATATGAGCACTAAAAATACCTTTGACACTTTTCTTATAATTTTGGCAGCTTTTTAAAAATACAACTGGTTTGTACATACTTTTTAAAATGGCAACTCTAGTACTAACATATGAAAATAAAAAATTCTTTTTATTATTTGCTTTTTGCAAATTCATAATTTTCCATTGTAATAATGCACGTAATATTTAATTATGTATAATCGACCACCCGGATAGAACACCCTTTTTCTTTTTCAAATTTATTTCATTGAACACAATGTAATGTACATATATACATATTATAATATTATATAACTTAGAATGGATAAATAAAAGTTGCAATGAAAAAATCCTTTTGCATGTTCCCCAAAAAAATTTCTTTATTTTATTTTTATTCTTTTTGTACATGTTCGTATATATACCATAATAATTTTTTTTAATGAAATTTTATAATTCCTTTTCAATCTAAATTTGTAAATTATATTACAGACATTTGGGGTGCAAGCCGATAAGAGAATATTTTTATGATTGATTAATTAATGCAAATTGCTTTGATATCATGAATTTAAATTGTAATGATGAAATAACGTTTATCTCATTTCAAAATTTTAAATTATTTCAAACTGAAAGTTCGTTGATTTTTTTTTATAAACATATAACAGATTTTTAACGAAAATATCAAATAGTAATTTAAAAATCTTTCGCAATTTTATAAATTCAAGGATTAACTTCTTTGTATTAAAATTATAAACTATATTTTATATAATACATTATAAATATATGGTACTAAATCCAGACAAGAAAATATTAAATTTTAAAATTGTTTTATTCAGTTTTCATAATTTATGCATAAACAACAACATACACGCACTGTAGTCTAATCTCATCATGCCTTAATTATAACTTAAAATGCAATAAACAAAAAATTAATAATAAATAAATGAATGAATGGAAAAATATTATAAAGATATTCATTTTCAATTGTCATAAATCAAAATCTAATTAAGGTTTATATGTTTGAAACTACATCAGAAGAGATTCTTCTTAAATAGCATAATTGTATATACATATATGTATAGGCCAAAGTATTGTTTATGTATTGGTTTATATAATACCTTAAAATAAATGCGGGGGTTTTAGACGGAGAGACACTTATGAGATACATATGAAAAATAGACTTATAAGACATCGGGTGAAAGTAATGAAGCGTGCATGAGATTGCATGGTACCAATGGGCTACATGATACACGCCTCATTTTCTTCACCCGTTGTACTGAAAAAAGTAGAAAGTGTCTCATAACACAGTGTCTGTTCGTCTAAAACCCCACAATGAATATTGTTTTAAAAACAAAGTATTGAGACAAAGAGGCTTAAAAGTAAAACTACGCAAAGGAAAAGAGAAGAAACTAAGAAAAGAGTACAGAAAAAAAGTAAATAAATGTAAAGATAAAAGGCACTAATAATTAGGCCCCATGGACTTTTGATAAATAATAATCATAATAATAATAAGTGGAAATGATGGAACGATGGAAGCACATTACAGACGAATCTTCTTGTAAGTATAAGTAGACAAATTAAAATGCGATGTGGAATGTTGATATGTTTACTTATACACATTAGCTTATAAGCATGTGTGAGTAAGTGAACCACTAAAAGATACAAAAAAATTTTATTTTTATTCAGATATTTTTTTAAATTGTTTATTTTGTTTCAATCTTTAATTGGAGTGAATTAATAATAATTACGGTTTGGAAAATTTTTAAAATAAAAAGCAAAATTGCGTTGCGTAGAATTTTTGATTTATAATGTCTCAAGCTTTTGATTAATTCTTTATAAAGGATTATTTCTCAATCCTTTTTAATTTTTTTTCTTTTCTTTTCAGATAATATGAATTTGCCAAAACTTGATTTATTACATAAAATGATTTTAATGTGATTAGAATGAAAAAAAAAGATCAATATCAGTCCAAAATTCATTTTAAAAATAAAAGATTTAAGATCGATGTTTATATTTAAATCTAACGGTTTTGAATAGCTTAAATCTAGTTGTACTTGCAATAAGGAGTTTATCAACGAGCATTAAAATTTATTTAAAAATTTAAACATAATTTTAATGGAATTCTAAAAATTCAATTCAAATTGAGCTTTTGAATTGTAACGAAATAAATTTAATCTGACCTATAACTCTTCATTTCAATCTGTGTGCAGATGTACGCATGTATGTATGTATGTATAGTCGTTTTCTTAGTTTTATGGTATGAACTTTAAAATATAAAAATTTTATTTAATGACTTGTTTAGCATACGAAATTCAAATGGTATTTCTACAGTAGATACTCTAGCGGCTAGCCTCTATGATACATTGTTACTTACAATAAATTGAAAGTATTTGGAAAAAACAATTTTTCATGGTCTTAATTAAAAATGACTCAATAAAATATGTTTACATACACTCATATGTACATATGTTATATGTATGTTATGCATTACATTTTTAATGTCATATTTAACTCCGAACGTTAATTATTTTATTAGCTGATTGGAATGAAGATCGTTAAATTATTGAAAAATAAAAAGTCTCAATGAAATACAAGAAATAAAATTATCAAAAGCAATAACATAAAAGATATTTAACCTAATTATCTTAGTTTTTTAATAGTCAACGAAAAATGTGCCATATTGTTAATTTGTCTAAAATTCAATACAAATCACATTTTTCAGACGGAATGCAATGAAATCACTTCAATATTTTATTTTGATATGCATTGAAATTATTTTTCTGGATTTTTTTTCTTTATGTTCGTAGACTAAGAGTCTTATTAAATTTAATTTAAATTTTAAGTAAAGAGACTTGTTCTAGCAGAAGCTACACCCACATTTAACTTCTTTAAATTGTGTTGAATTTAGGAAAAATATAGATTACGTTTTTGTTAGAGCATGTTAATTAAAAAATATGATGGATCACTTGTTTGATCATCTGTCATGATAATACATTTTTTTTAAAGGCAATAAGAGAAAAGGATTCAATTACCGTTTTCCTCCAATCACTTTAATTTTAATTTTATGTACATCAAATTCAAAATTTCAATTTTATGCATTGAAATCATTCAATTTTATATGATAAGAAGTACAAAAATTGAAATCAAAAGACATTTAACGGTTGCGTTGATTTGCCAAAAGACTTGTGCTATTTCATTATTATCATCATGTAGGCACTACAGTTCATAAAGTACCCTCGCCTCTTGCAGAAGTTTTACCATTCCTCTCTATTACCATTTACCAGCCATTTGTCTTCAATGCTCAACTCTGAGTCTCCAGATGTGGCCCCTTACGTCTTCCCACCAGCGCTTCCTTCCTAGGCCTACCGGCAGGTCTTCTTCCATCTAGCTTGCTCTCCCAGACCACAGCTAACGATTTCCTAATACTTCGTTAATGAATACTTCGTCATGCCCAGACCTTCCTAGTGAGATCCACTTCATTATATATATGATCAAATTCATATAAAATAATGTAATGAGACATCTGAATGATTTAAGCTAAATTTAGTTAGCCCTTAAAATCATAATGTAACATCAATGGTATTGTGTTAACAGTACGTATGTATGTATATGATATTTGGTAATCATTAAATGCCCTTTTGTAATTTTTTTTGATTTTGATTATGATTTTATTTTTTTCATTTTTCATTAATTTGAAATTTTTAAAAAATTATTTCTTAGTTTATCTGTATAAAAACCAATTAATATTTCTACAAATTTTGTTCTATTTGAACAATAATTGAAAGCAATCGTTATAACAAAAATAAGCTATTCAATTTTGAATTTATTTTTAATTTTTTTCATTTATCGTATACATATACAGTATTTCGACTATACATAAACTTTCATATAACGTATACGCAAGTATACAAATCTATATGTAATATTTTAAATTATTAAAAAAAAAAAAAAAAAAAAAAAAAATTAACGAGAAAAACGCGAGAAAAATTAGTTATCTAACGAATTTTCATTATTTTGCAATGTTTATTTTTTTCTAATTTTCCTATTTTTTTATTATTTTGTTTTCTATTTATGACTATCTAGGTTAACATTTTCTCTAGTTTCTATTGGTTATTAAAATTCAATGTAAAGGGATGAGTAATTCAAATGAAAATTGCAATTAAAATCAAACAAACTATATAGTATATACATATGTACATACATACATTTGTATGCATGGTATACGCGCGATTCTAAACAAAACATCGTGAAAATTCATTTGAATGAAAGAGTTTTCGAAATAAAATACTACAAAATAGGAAAATACAAAATAAGGAAAATAAAAAAACGAAAATTAAAAATAAAAAAATAAAAAGAAAATATAGGAAAAATTGATAGAATAGTACAAAAAAAATTTTTAAAATTACTAAATGAAAATGAGATGGGAAAAAATTAGTATACACATGGGCATAAAAAGTGCAACAAACTAGAACCATGATGGTGAACTATTTCACATGTCTCTACTTCATATTAATATATGTATGTGTGTATTTGCATGGACATTAATTGTATTCACATACGAATGTATGCGTATTTAAGGATTCATATACGGTTAAGCGTAAAAAAAAATTGTACTGCGAATCTCATTCTCATTCCATTAAAATAAAATATAGGGAGTATTGCAAAACGACGCAAGTACCGAGAATAAAATATTGTACATGTATGAACAACGACAATATAGGAGCAGTTGAACTAAAGGCCAACAGGAAATTTGAAAGATGAAAAAAAGAAATGTGAATTCTGTATGTCCTTTATAGATAAAAAAATATTTACAGAAATTTCACATACATACATACATACACAATCATGCATGCATCATACGTAGATAGATATTTATGTAGCCATTATGATTGTTATAAATTTGAATTTTCGTATACAGAATTCGTCCTTCATGCACATTGTATACGTTTGAATTGGTACATATGTGTCCAACAGAAGTCTGACTATGTTACTCATAAGTTTCGTTTTGTTTTTCATATCACATGAATTTAAGATATATTTTTTTAAGTTTTACTTGTTTTTACACTTTGTATCGCGTATTGTATTTAAAAAAAAAAAAAAGTAAAAAACGTTTGCACCGCCTGGTAGATTAATTTGGTCTATTCGACGCCCTAAAATATACACAATTTTTTGTACATGCTTATTGTATATGTCAAATTTGAATTCTTCAATTTTTTTAAATAAAAAACATCGTGACTACCACTTTTTGACTACTACTCCTACACTTTATCGGGAACTTACGATTTTATATTGCATAAATATGTATACATAATATGTATACGTACTATACGCAGTAAATAAAAATGATAAAAAAATTATAAAAAATAAAAATTGACTATTTGCCGAATTTTCTCCCATCCTTTTTGATTTAACCTCTTCTCATTCTAATTTAACTCCTCAAATGACCACGGCTGCATAAATGCAAGCATATTATTTATATATCTATACTATATATATTTACTATAAAGGGTGTTTTATAAGAGAATGTTAGACCAATATTAACTGTTATTATAAAAGTTATAGCGGTCAACACTGCAGAAAACTGTAATTCGTTCAGTACTTATGGATGGAATATCCTGTAAATTCATAACCCTTTCCATTACTTACAAAATTCACTGCAAAAAAATGTTTTTTAATGTCTAATACAAGAAAAAAATTCGGATTTTTCGTGGTTCCGATAAAAGTCTAATGAACGATATGTAAATGTGAATGTCACAAACAGTGTTTTTCCCGTTACAAAAACGTTCATGAATTGTATAAATTTTTTGTTTTTATATTCGATTACATACACACAAATACACAATCATTGCCTATCCTATCGAATTTACATATAAAAATTGTTATCATATGTAAAACCAGAAATACATATATGTATGTATGTACTTACATATAGTACATAAACATTTTTGGAGACGCATTCCTAAAAAATTTGGAATAGAATTATTTTATTTTAACAGTGTAAGTTTTTGGAACTTCAATGCATAAATATTTACTTGATTTTGTCTATGGCTAAGTTTATTTTGCTTGCAGTTTAATGCAATCCAATAGAAATTGATTTTTGACTTTTTACATACGATTCGATTTCATATCTTCTATTTTAAATTAAAATGAAGTTTATGTGGTTTTCTGTACTTTTGTAGAAAAATGTTTGTCCAATTGGTAGGCTTAGGAAAATATACATATGTACATAGCTAAATAAATAAATAAAAAAAACGATAGAAAATGCATAATTGCCCTTCCAGAAATAAATAGAAAATGGATGAAATTTCAAAAATTAAACAAAAATAATAGTATTATTGACTACATACATACATATGTACATATTTATGTATACCTAACCTAAAAATAAAAATAAAATTTCATTTATTTCTTTTAGAGATGAAATTTGTTGCCAAATTTTTTTGGTTTCTGTGAGATTTGAACGTAATTTTACTTCTACTGGTGTTAAATGTAATGATAGTGGTTTCTTAAAAATATCTAGCGTAAAAAACGTATCTTAACTAATCCACTTACGACTACCTGAACCTTGGTTTTTACTCTAATAAACGTTGACTTAACACCGTCAAATAAGAAATCAACAGAAATAAAGAGTTTAAGATCTTCTATAATCTGCACACTAACTAACTGTATGTAATTAAGGCCTTACACGTCACGCGAGTACATTTGTGTCTTTTTTCTTTTCTCATAATGTCTGTTTAGAATATTTGACGAGCAGTTTGTCACCACAATCTTTAAAATGTTCATACAAAATCAAATAAATTTTTTTTGTTTAATATCGATATTGATATAATGATGTAAAATTCTGAAATGAATTTTTACAAGGTTTTAACTGCATATAATTATTGAACAGAGTATAAATGAAATACTCATTTATAATATATTTTTGTATTCTGTAAATACAATATCTTCTACTTATAAGTGCTACAAGCAAATGAATTTACCTAGGAACTAAGTCATGAAGAGAATTAGAAAATGATTTTATACATTTACATATACATACATATGTATGTACGTACGTGTACGTTTAAGTACGTGTTTCACAAAGTTTACAGGCATAAAGATAGGTATGTAAAAAGAAAATGTTAATATGTACGTTATATTGATTCAAAATAAAAATTCTAAACTAAAAAAAGATATGAGAAAAGAACTTACAAGATATGGATAACCTATTGACCATTTAGTTTCGACAAACATCAAATGTGAATTAGTGCACTTTGGTGTGCATAAATAATGTTGATTATAGTTTTGAATGGAAAATATTTGTTAGAATGTAAGAATCAACAACACAATGCAAATATGTACACATCAGATTAAAAGTCTATCGTTATACTAAAAAATCTTTTTAGTTTAATATATATTATCAATGAAGGAAATTAGGATGATACTAATACTGCATACACGATGAAATGAGCATTTATTGTGTGGACATAACGTGTGTACTAAACTATTCCTGACGTTATGGAAAGTGCTGAAGATAGGTTAGCCTGTGACCTGTGTAAAGCAAAATACCTACTTATTTCACTACAATTATTATGCATTGTAATTAAATGATTATAGAAAAGCAAGAAGAATACGCTATAAGCATAAGATCGCACATTCAAAAATTAATCACAACTACCTGTCTATTGATCGACTTTCTTTAGTACATAAAGGACTACAATTTCTGGATCACACAAAAAAGATAATAAATAGGAGAGATAGGAATAAAAGTAAAATGCAAAATTAAACACAATTATATTACATAAATATACTCGTATATAACATAAATATATGTAATCGAGAACATTAGGAAATTAGAAATTGATCAATCTGTTATTAACTGATTAATACAAGTAGCATTAGTGTAAAGGTACTGCTTTTGATATTTTTATTTGCCAATTTATAAAAACTGCAAAATTGATAGAATGTCTTAGTAAAATTGAAAACGCTTCAACTATCTCAAGAAGTATAGACTTCAAAGAAGATCAAGTCGTAACTACATACACAGTAAGGAATAAAAAAAAAATTTTTGCTTGCTACGAAAGGAATTCTGCATGAAAAAAAGACGGTTTAGTGTCCTCGAATGAATTTGTTACATTTCAATATCAGTGGACATCGAAATTACTTTTTTGAATAATTCAATTATTTTTAAACATTTTGAATTAATATATGTATAAAGGACCACTATCTAATTAAATATCTATTTTTATTTTAAAGTAGTTTTTCTGCTATATTTCTTAGTTCGCAACTAAATAACATGCAAAATTTTACCCCAAAATAGGTACGCGAATTCGATTTGTGTCCGTTACTTTCGAAGTATGACTGTATTATAATGAAATTCTTTTGATTTCAATACAATTACGTAAATTCTACTAACATCTCTTCTACGCTGTTCAGATTTTTGTACTATGTAATATTTGCAATTTAAATTAATTTTTTTAAAATTCAGATTTTTTTTGTTCTTTAACATAATTATTGTAAACTTTATCGAATTATGAAAAGTTCAATTGAAAATTTTGAATTAATTTAATAGTTTACATTTTGCTTTTATGAACGGCCATTGGTTAATATTACAAGGAAAAGAGAAATGTCAGAAACACAATAAGAAACTTTTGAAATTTTCTTATAATACTTTTCTTATAGTTAACATAAAATATTTTCGATAAGTCAATTTTCAGAATATGCATACACATATAACGTATGTACATATACCTAAGTACATTGACGTATTTGTATGTGTAATTATACTTGTTTCACTTAATTATATATTGTACGTATTACGTACGAACGCATATTACGTAAACGTATATGTACGTATTACTCAAATCATATATACGCCAACATGTACACCCACATGCATAATATTTATACACATGCATATATGATACACATTACATTATAGTAGTATGAGTTTTATGCTTTTGTTTTAAAAGTCTTGGACTTTAGGAAATTATTATTATTGAATTTGACGGACCAAACTATGTACGTATACCTAATATTATATAAAGATATTTTGCAAATTTAATTCTTACTTTGCCATATAATATAATGCACTAATATACATATGTGCATACATATATACATTTTTAATTGTAAAACACATCAATAAAATGTACTATATTCTTTTTTTTTTTTCCTTTATGGCTTGTATATTATAATAGTTAGATATTTTATGTACTCTAAGAACTTATTTTGTTGATTGAACACTAATTAAGTTTTTAAGTTTTAAATGAAAATTTTACAATATTTGAAATTTTAAATTAAGGTAAGAAAGTTTTCTTCTTCAATTTTATAATAATGAAAAATATTCTGTAATATAAGAATTAGGTTATACACTGTCCCTCAAGGATATATCATATATTTATGAATGTATATACATATGTATGTACGTACAAAATATATTATTTAATTTTGACGTCCGTACAATACAATAAAATTTTCTTTATTGAATAGATCGATTTATATACATAAATTGCATATGTATGTATGTGTGTAAACACCTACATACATGCACATATGAATAACTTACTATAAACAAAGTTTATAAAAAGAAAATCAATTTCATATTTATTGTGTATAAGAGAAAATATTAAAATTAAAAACTACAATATAGAGCATATAAACACTGTATATACGTATACAGGGTAATTCAGTTAAGCACGAATATAAAAGAGGTGAAAGGTCTCGATGAAACAAGAAAAATATCGTTCGGCGTGGAGAGGACTAAATATTTACCGTTTAGTGGCTATTTTATCCTTAGGGACAAACGTCATTAAGCAGGGTTATTTCTGTCTATAATTACGCAAAATTGGTTTGTTTGAATATGATAGTGAATAATGAAAAACTTGGGAGTTCTATCACCTCTTTTTTTATAAACGTGCCTAACTGAATCACCCAGTATACATATGTAAAATCAAAAAAAGGAACAATATTCGAAAATTATGTAAACTAAGAAATAAGTTTTACAAAAGTTAATTAATTATTTTACAAAAAAAAAAAAAATATATATAATAATAATAATAATTGAGTATTAATATACACGCACATATAAAAAAAAGAAAATATATGTACATAAACCTGGTTTACGTATACATGGTTACTTCATTATGTGTTTAATACAAAGTGTATTAAATAAATAAATTCAACGTAAACTTTTCTTTACAATAACACTGATAACAATAAAAAAAAAAATACATATACTCATGTTATGCAATGTAATGCATTCATATGTGCACACATATGTAATAAAGTTCAATTACTATACTTTGTCCTCTAATCGCATGCAAATTATGAATATTATGATGCAGAGAATTTATGGGAATTCATCTGTTTTTTTTAATCTCATAATTTCTAATTGTAGCCTGTCTACTAATTCGATGTAGTTAAGGCCTTATGGAAATATACATGTCTTTTTTCTTCTCTCATAATTACTAATGAGATCGTCTCACGAGCAGTGTTACCACAATCTTTAAAGTTTTCGTACCATATGAAACGAATTTTTTGAATATCAATATTCGATGATGTACAATGATACTATTTTACACAGTTTTCATAAGTCCTTACTATAACATAGAATTAGTGGACAGAGTATATGTAAATGGTTAAATAACAAAAAAAATTTTCTAAAAGAAAATTATATATGTAAGTGAAATAAATTTTATTTTTAAATAAAAAATTGAAATTAGCATTTAACTATTAACAAAACTGCAATGAAAATTGTACATTGTACAAATTCATTAAAACAATGCAATATAAGAATACCACTTCGTTTACATAATGATTTCATAGATTTTAAATATAATATACATATACGTATGTGTGTGTGTATGTATTTCTTGCAATGACATCATCAACATTTATACAATATAATTTTCCGCTTTAAAAACTTTTCTTATATTTTCGAAAATCTTCAAACAAACTACAATAAAATAGAAATGTATGTATGTAAATGTACAATTTTACCCATACAAACAAACAATTTTGAAATACATATATACGTTATATAAGTTAAGTAGAGTTAAAAAAAAAGTATATGTTTAAGAAAAGATTAAAATTTAAATTTAGTAGTACAATCACTGAAAACTTTCTGCACTTTAACTACACTACGTTGTTTGTATATCATGGGTGGATATAAATAAGCATGCAAATAACAAATTTATACTGTTTTTTTTTTGTTTTAACAATAATGCAAAATATACAGGGTATTTTGTGATTAATATTGACTTAGAAGAAACAGGCTTAGAACTAACAGGAGGCTTAGAAGACTTAGAACTTAGGACTACAAAGGCAAAGTAAAAATGATCGAAAAATACTTTACACGTACCGAGTGAACATAATTTGGACGAACGATTAAAAATTAGTATATATTAGCCCTTTTATAATCAAAACACCATTCATAAATTACTCATAACCAATTTTATTTGTAAATTTTACAATTTAAAATTAAAAACGAAAAGGAAAGTCAAAGAAGCGAAGAAGAGAGAGAAATCGTATGAAAATTGTTTTTCATGAAAATCGGGTAATGTAAAAGTCATAAATTTCATTTAAAAAAATATAATCAGCCTTACCCCATTGGCAGAACTGGTTTAGAAATAAGATTGGAATGACTTGTTATTTTAATTCTTTATTTTATTTCATTTATTTTATTTTTTTTAAATTTACATGATTAATATTATCAAATCAAAATAGATTCTATTTTGATGACATTTATTAAATTTGTGTGACCAATGTCCCACACAATGATATTAATCCTATCATTAGGTTCAAGCAAGTGGCTAGTAATTATTAATGGAACATCCTGTTTATGTTATATAAATGTATACATATGTACATAGGATAAGAATGTATTTTTATTACTTTGCATAAAATTATAATGAATTAATTTAAATGAAAATTTCATTAAAATTTTCTTGTATTACATGAGGAAATAATAAATGTTAAAGGGAAAACCAAACAACAACAAAATAAAGAAACCAAAAATTAAAAAAAAAATAAATAAATAAATAAAAATAAAAATAAAAATTACTAAAAATAATTCAGATTGTTTTTGATGGATAAAATTGCATTTACATAAATTTGTTACAAAATTGGGCTATGTAAAAATGTAAATATTATCATGGGAGTTTACAATAAAACTTTTGCATTTTTTTTCTGATATTGTAATCTTGTTGTATTTTATAATTGAAAAAATTTCAATGTGCATATTACGTATGTATGTGCACACATCCATATGGAAAACTTAGAGGACATTTTTCTGTATTTTGATAATCCTTGAATTTTTGTTTATTTTTTTAAATTTATAATCTGTCCACTAATAATATTATGCACTTAAGATCATAAAGGAGTACATATAATTAGACTGTTTCACGAGCAGTATTACCACAATCCTCAAAGTTTTTATTATATATCAGATGAATTTTATGAATATCAATATACATAGTGATGTAAAATGGTATACTTTAAGTAATGGCCATAAGACCTTAACTGCATGTAATTGGTAGATAGAGTGTAAATAATTTTTTTTTGTTTTTTGTTTTGTTTTTTTTTTTAATCATAATGTTGGCTTATTTTAATTATATTTAAGGTATCGACGTTGAAAATAGTTTAGATACATCTGTAACTGCCGTTATTATACACCACATTCGTAATATAAAATGCAAATTGCATATCTTTATACATACAAATAATGATAGTGGGGAATAAATTTTAATTTAAACTCCAACTAATTTCAATCAAATAAAAAAATGCTACAAGAAGTTTTTTTTTTCATTAACTTCAGAGCTATATTAATATAATAATAATTAGTTTGCTAATGTTTTTCTTTTCATTTTTTGTTTCCTTTAATTTTCTTCAACATTTTAAAAAATGTTCTACCACCCGCCCATTATTATTTATTTGCTAACAAAAAAAAATTTTTTTTGTTTCTTGTTTTTAATTTTTTAATTTGTATCGTGTTTTTTTTTTTTTTTAGTATTAAGAATTTTTGATTACCTTTTTAATACTTTTACATATATAATATTTTTTTTTCATATATGTATGTACGTTGAAAATGAACCACACAAAATTAACAAATTCGAATCATATATACATACATAAACATTTTTTGAAGAAGCATACTTATACGTATGGAGCTCATATCTACCTAATTAAATTCATTTTTTTTTTTTTCATTTTTATAATGTATACAATTTTTTCTGTGTTTTTTTTTTTTTTGTATAATATCGCTAAAGGCTTAAATTTTTTTAATTGCACGTCCACTTAATGCACAAAGTTGTAATTTATGAGGGTTCGAATTGTAATGTTTTGTATTCATACATAGAGTACAAATACAAATGTGTTTATTCGCTATAATGTATTTGTGTATTTGTATAAGTATAAAAGGGAATGTGAGTTACATATTATAATATGGTGTATAAAGGTTATAAGATCCCGATAATATATGTATACTAATTTGCATTATAATTAAACTGTGAGGATATAACGTACACTACAGCAATTCAAAGTCGAGACATAGAAATATGTATGCATGTAATACCATCCGTATACAATAAACGAATATGAAAAACCTCACATCTTATCCAAATTATAATTTTGTTAAGTAATTAACACATACAAGGTATAGTAACAGAGCCAAAAAAAAAGAAGTGAAAATGCAATCCGAATTTATTTTTTTAAATTTTTTATTTCATTCATTTTTTATTTATTTATTTGTTTCTATTTACGTTTTTTTAAAATGAATCTCTCATCAACATAAACGGCATTAATGAAGAATGAGGTATAATGATAATCAAAATCATGATGATGATGGAGGTTTAATACGTAGGTAGAAAGTAGATTTAAGTTGGTTTAAATTCATGTACACAGTGTAATGCACGCAAAGTTTTTAACAGTTTGTGTATTTGTGTATATCTATGTAAAATACATGTTGTGCACATGAATATTTTACATCTTGGATGGATTTTGTTCGATTGCATCTGCTTTAACTTTGCTTAAGTATATATAGATATAGGGATAAAAGAGGATTTTCAAATATATAATATAGCATTGGAACCTCACACTACGTACAAATACGTATACATCTACTGATCTACTGTGTATATACACATCAATACCAAATTATATATTCGATAATAATAAGTTTATTGTGGGGTAATATCATTATTTTTATATACATACATATGTATATGCAAATATTAAATATAATATATGTGTATCATATATATGTGTACGTTACGTTAGACACATTTACATCTTTTATTTGTACTTAAGGCTACTTTTGCTTGTCCAATGGTCCTGCTCACGAATAAATTGAACTTGCATACATTTATATAATTTTATAAATAGTACGTACATATACTTATATTCATGTAAGTATAAGTAGGTCCATGTGTATGTTTACATGTATGTATGTACAAATATTTTATATGTTTATTTGTACGTGTATAAATACACCAAAATATGCAATTTAATTTGCAATTTGGACGTCTGCATTAACTGTAATTTGCATAACATTGAAATACTATGAACAAAATACAAAAAGGAGAATTGCAAACATTGAGAATTTTGAAAGAGGTCAGAAGTAAGGAAATGAAAATAGGGTACAGCAATTGTACCCTAAAGTTTCATATAATTAGATACAAGAAATAAGAAAATCTACAGTAGTATGATGTGGATGATTTAAAACAGATCCAAGAAGGATATGAAGACATTGCATTTCATTTGGTTCCAGTGTACAATACGTGTGTGATACAACGATTTTAGTAAAAGCAGTAAAAGTAAACTTAAAATGTAGAAATGACCTCAAGGATGAGAATGAAGAAGATGACGATGTATGGTGGGATAGCTGGAATCAAGTAGGAATATAAATGCACAAATTGTGTATATGGAAGCAAAATCATATCATATTATCCAAATTGATAAAAAGAAGAAGAGGTGTACGTGTACATACAAAATTTTAACATAAACTAAGTATTTGCATTATATGGCATATAATGATAGAAAGACGAAAATATGGACAATAAGTGTGAGTATTGGGTAGCTTTTCCGGTCGGTTGATAATGATGATGATAAACAAGGTTGTTTGTTGTGCACATGCATATAATATGTAAAACTTTAAGAAAATCGTGCTTATGAGATGTTGGTATTCTCTATAACTATTTGATTTGGTTTGGTAAAACTAATGAGAGGGTGTTATAAAGGCAAATTTGAATTTAAATTTAAATTATAAAATGGTCAGATAGTGTCCTGTGGAGTAAAGGACGTATAACTTGCATAAATTTATAAATTTTTCTAAAGTATGAGGAACACTAAAGCACCAGAATTAATGAGAATTTCTAATTTATGTTTCATCCTACTTGCTTTTATACCATGGTATAAAAAGAAGAAAAGTTAAGTTTAAGGGACTTGAGTGTAGTAGATCCTATATGTAATCTTTTAGGTTTCGTATATGACTGCATAAACTACATAAAATCTGATATAATATATAATGCAAAATATGTACATATAGTATGTGTGTATTGGGCTTAGATATTTACATTTGTACGTACATAGAGGTATGCAACTCCAAAGGACTTGTGTATATCTTTTAGTATTAAATTCGTATTTAATATTACAGTATCAACAATATACCTAGAGAAATAGAATGTTTTAAAATGAGTACAAGAACGATATTAGTATATACAATTACCATTATTCGGACTTGTATTCACTCATATGTGTACGTATATGTACGTACATATATGATCATAATTATTCCTATTTATTTATGTAAAATTTATACACCAAGTACATATGTGTATATCTAAACATATATTTTATATTGTATTAGGTAGTCCAGTTGGTCGATTTGGTTTGGGTTACATGTAAAACAGAACAATGCTCATACGAACACATAGTATGGATAAAATTTTGTTGTTGATCAATAATTCCAGATGGTCATATAAATTTCAAAATATTTCTCAAAACGAAAATTTATGTTTTTGATGCATTTATGTCAAAATATTATACTTATTGTAATATTTACATGTCCGTATACACTTGATATGCAGGATCAAACCCATACCTGTAAATGTAATACGTATATACATGTATGTTTGTAAGTATAATTATTATACGGTAATTCTTGAATTACGTTATAGTTATATGCTTTAATTTTGTTGATTGCAAAATTTGTATATGAACAAGGCCTTTAAAATGTACGTATGTAGACGTATACGTAAAAAAAGTACAAAATGAACCTTTTAATCTTTTCATTTGAAAATTTTGAATTTCAAAATGAAAAAATTCCTTAAAATTTAAATCTTGTAAATTTTCAAATAGAATTAAATTTTTAATTCATAAAATAAAATTTAGTTAATTTTGTTCAAAATTTTGCAACTATGTATTTATTATTAAAAGGATATTTTTAACCCTCTTGTAATAATTTTATAAATTGAATATATCTTTTTTTCAAATTTTTCATTATATGCAATATCGCTCTTTTCCAATTAATAAAAGGAAATTACAAATGTAATGTGGTTCCAAAATAAAATACAATTATGTACCAAAAACATAAAAACGGGGAAAATGAAATTTTTTAAAAAAATAATACATATTTAAAAGGTACACATTTGAATATAACGGCAAATATGTACATACATGAAAATAAATCAAATTATACTTATCATTGTTAATTCGTGTATGTTAATTCATTATTATAATTTCGAAACAAAATGTAACAGATGTAAATATTATAATTATCGTTTTCATTTAGTATCCTTTTGTGTTTCATGAGAGACAAGTATACGAATAAAAATATGACGGACTAAGAATAATATGATAAGAATAATACATGTATGAGTAAAAATAAAATGTGAATGTAAGAAAAAAAAGGATTTTACTTTTCTCTCATTTTAGTAAAAAACTTTACAAATGAAATCTTTGTCCTGTTTTTGTAAATATTTTCAATCTATAGTCTATTCACTAATTCAGTGCAGTTAGGGCCTTATGGAAATAACACTAAGTAGTACCACTTTTCGTCGCTGTATATTGATATTAAAAAAACTTCATTTCGTATTATACAATAGCTTTAAGGATTGTGGTAACACGTACTGCTAGTGTTGAGCTGATCTTATTAGAAATTATGAAAAAAGAAAAAAGACATGTGGTATTTCCAGAGGACATTAACTGAATCGAATTAGTATACAGAATGTAAATAAAAATATACATACATTACGTACTATGTACATCTACGTGGAAGAAAGTTCGTTTTCAATTCTTTATATACTTAACCCATGCTCGTGTTGAGCTGATATACTTAATATATCACTAAAAACTGCCAAATTTTTTTTCTTTTTTTTTTCAATTTTCGAGCGGATAAGTTTTTTCAACATTATCATTCCTTGTGGAAAATATGTATGTGGTTCAAGAAACCGATTTATTTTATTTGTAAGATCAAGCTACTATACTTGTAAATGAATTAAATTAAGTGAGCTTTAATATTTATTTATAATATTTTCGTTTTCAAGTGGTATACGTATACATATGTATGTATTTCAAAATCCGCAAATGGGGTTCATGGTAGCTAAAACTTTAAAAGAAATTTGAAGAGGAATATTAAAAATCGCTTGAATTTACGCTGTACGCATTGAGATTTTCTTTTTTAGTAGATGTATTTTTCTAAAAAATTAATTAAAGACAGTAAATAAAAACAATTAGAAAATTGTTACTTACGTAATTCAAATTTGAGATCATCCTAATTTTAAAATTTCATACATAATCGTAATTTGAATTTTAGGTTACTGTTTAGGTCTCTATTTTTAGATTTTAGGCTTCGTTAGGCCAATATTTTAAGCATGTGTATGACAAGTTTTTATACCACAATTGTTATAAATGAAAGTTGAATAGTCTATGTAGGTATGTACATACATATGTAGAAACTAAAAAAAAAATCATACATTGAATTTCGATCGTTTACACGACAATCTAAGTTTTTGGGACGATCCAATTTTAATTCGTATTATTTTTCATCGTGTATACTTATTATCAGTTTTTATAGTAAAAAAATACAAAATTTCTATTTTATTATCATAAAATTTTGCAATATCATTAATATCTCACATTCTTTCTATTAAAACAAAAAAAAAGAATTAGATTAATTATTAAATTATTATTAATAATTAAAAAAAGAAAAACGAAATGAAACATTTGTATACTTTTAATATGTAATATTGTATGTACATACGTTCCTCAATATATTTATGTTATCATTATCTTTCGTAATAAATCATTTACATGGACTAAATTTAATTCATTAAATTATATTTAGCATAAAATATCATAAATTTATATTCACGCATTCATATCATATTAATAAATAAATACATATAATATAATATGCATATGTATGTATATGCATATGCTTATTATAAGTTTACCTATGTACATTGCAATATAATTTTATGATTACGTTTAGTAACTTTGCAATGGTAATACAATTATATGTACGTATATGTATGCACATTATGTACACATTATTTACATACATAAATATATATGTACATATGTATATACCTATGTATTTTAAATATATGAAATATGTATACAACAGGAGTGTAGAAGATTGAATTAAGAAACTAGTAATCATCGTAATTTAAAATTTTTGTATCATTATATTGCTGAAATACATACACATATACATATATGTACATACATACTTATATAAAATCCATTAAAGAAATTAGTTTCTTTTCTCATCTTTTCTTTAAGATTAAAATTTTATGCATTCCATGCATGTACGCATGCATACCTTTAATGTACAATTCATCATACCTATATTTTATATATGTACATATGTACATACATATGTATAATTATGTATAACTCATAAACAGTTGCAATTTTTGCAATTAAAACAACGGACTTATAATGTATTTAAATCATCTACAAGTCTATAAATGTGTTTAGGTTGAATAGAGAGACTATATTGTATGTAAGTACGATAATTATTGTTTAAGTCTACAACCTACTTAATTTAATTTTTTTTTTTTTTTACCATTATGGTATGAACACACATACATATGAAATACATTCAAGAAACGTATATACTAGACGGTTAATATGTACTAATTGTACGTATTCACATTTAAAACGAATATAAGCGTCCTAAAACGTTACTCATAATAATTTAGCAATTAGCTTGAGTGACATTAAACTAAAATTTATGTTGTACAAAATTAATAAGCGTAGCATACATGTATGTGTGTGCACATCTATACATACTGGAAGTGTCTATATATATGGATCAAAATCGTACAAGTACTCCTCCGGAATGATCCACAATTCATGCACATATTTTCAAGATGAAAATTATTATAATGTTTTATTATTATGCATATACGAACATTTTCATTGTATAAAGGATGTAAATCCAAAAGAAGGTAGGGTTATCATTACAAAGTATACTGAATTAAATTACAGACTTTTAACATATACATTTCTTTTATATGTACCTACCTATACATAAGTTTGTGCATTCAAAATAAATAATTTATAAATTTTTGTTCGAATATTTTACACTATGTTGCGAATTTATGACAATTGCAATAAGATTATTTTTGCACACCATTATAATTTTGTGCTTTTGTGCGTCATATTGTTAATGTTTATTACCACACATTAAGCAGTTAACTTTCTATTTGTTTTTCATTTTTGTTTTTGCACAAAATACTATGAAAACTTCATGTATGTGAAATCTGGGCTATAATGCAAAATATTTTATAATTTTATGCTTACAGTCAAAGTCAAAGCCATGGCGAGTAAATCCATATGATATTTGTACTTATGTATGAATGTGTTTGTGAAAATATTCGACATATAGTATGTACATTTAAAAAAATAAATTGACAGCTTTAAAGGCTTTCGGCATGATTCGTAATCACGATTTATATTAATGAGCTAAAATTGTCAAATACTAACTAAAAATACCTACATACATATGTTAATGTTATATGTTTGTTAAATTACATATTTTTTCATATGTTGCCTTATTAGTTACTTTATGAGACAAATTATAAAACAGTAATCATTAGTAATTATATCATTGTCATTCATATTAGATATCTATTGTGTGTTTTTTTTAAAAATAAAAAAAAAGATATGGTAATGAATTTTAACTATCATACAGAATGCAGTTGTTTGACCTCCCTCTACCCTCTCTAACCCCTTGGTTTTGTCTTGCAGATAATTAAAATTTATTTTTTCAACTGCGTCCTCTGTATCCTAACCACACCGCGTCTACTAAAAACACTTTTGAAGTGTTGTGCAAAGGTAGTCCTTGACTTCTCTACTCCCTACACCCCTTTATGAACGTCTTTACCATCATTTACACATTCACCCTGAAATACATACATAATATCAAGACATACCTATCAATTTAAACTTAAACTTTAACTTTACACAAACATGTACAACTCATGATACATGTACTCAATCTAAACGTAGCTTAAGAATTTTTAAGATATACTTATTAACTAAGCATAGTATAAAATGGTATAAGTATAGCCGACCGCCGATATATGCAATGTGGCACAATACATACGCATTATTTGATTTTAATTTTGTGAAATGTTCGTTACACATTTTATATCGCAGACTCTGTTGCTTCTTTTTCCATATGAACATAAAATGTATGATTTTGAATAATTTATACACATAAAAAATAAATAATACATTATATAGTATACAAATTTTAAATTTAAACATTAAGCATACATATAATTTCAAATATTATAAAAATATAAGAAAACCGGTTCATATGAATTCCTTTTTGAATAATTTTTCTTACATACATATGTCTAATTTTTATTTTATTTTCAATATTATTTTTATTAATACAAATTATGATTTAAGTAAAATACGGATCTGATCTCATTTTCTGTTGTTTGCCTTTTTGGTCTTTAAATTTTCATATACATGCATATGTATAGGTATGTATATACATATTTTCAGATATTAGTTTTAACAATAATTTTTAATTTGCTGTTATTTGTTAATATAATTACATGTATGTAGGGTACAATCTTATATGTGAAGAAATTTTATTGCATTTCGTTTGCATTAATGATCAAACGCGATGTATATAGTTTTGTACATACATATATCTGTGTACATGTACATATGTAGCTATGTGAATGTTTAACAGTGAATATTAATTTATATAAGGCGAATTTAATGAATATGAGATGTGAATTTTGTGATTTAAAAAACATTTTTTCGCGTATTAATATCATACTTGATTGCATATTATGATTTGATTACGAACAAATAAATTTTAAATAAAATTATAAATTAATATGCAAATTTTATGATATTTGTTTCAACATAATGTATTTTATAACAGCATTGAATTTCTTTAAATGAAACTGAAAACAAAAAATTATTTAAAATTAAAAAAAAAACCGTTCAATTTGAATCTTATTTCCTTTTTAAATAAAATTTCTAATTTAAGTATGCATGTTACATGCATTATTTTTCAAAATTTCAAAATTTATTGAATACATACATACATACATATGTATATACATAAATATATAATTTAACGTATTATTGATTTATTAATGTTTGTATACAAATAAACGCATGAAAAAAAATTTTTCTAATAAATGTACGTACTTTATACGACTTGAATAGAATTTGTTGAAAAGGTGTAAGTATATAAATTTTATTTCAAACATAAAATTCAATATAAATAAATTAAACGTCTATACGAAAAACTTTATTAGACACATGCAACATAATATGTCACAAGGGGGAAAAATCTTGTAATATTGCACGATTATTACTGTACAATTCATTCATAATATGTATGTACGTACATCCATAGATACTATGACTATATATACGTATTGTGAGTGTGTGCGAAATGTGGCTTAATTTGGCTAAATGTCTAAATTTCTAAATTGTTGAAAATAATCGGTAAAGTAGGTTTTACCATACTCGACGCGTATTCTAAATGCGGCTAAATTGGTAAATTCATTGTTTTTATTTGAAATGAAGAAATATGATGTGTAATGTATGGTTATTGTCTGTAATTTGATTTTTACAGATTTTTTGTGGTTTTTTGAAAATAATTTCTAGAATTTTTAACACTTATTATTAAAAAAAATAAAATTTTAAATTTTTGAATTTTCAAAATCATATAAAAATCTGAAACGTAAAAATATATAGAAAAAATGAAAACTAAAACTGTCAAGAATTTACTCATCCCACACAGCAGTGTTGCTAAATGTGTACTAAATTGAAATAATTCAGAATCTGGGAATTTAGCCGATTTTTCCAATGATTTCGCACACACTGTATAATACCCCTTAGTAAACTTTATAAACCTAGAAGATTTTCTATTTTAAATATTATAACAACGCCTTAATTTCGATAATTATATTGGTAAAATTACTTTTTCAGCCCATTCATTATCGATAAATAAAAAGACCCTTTTTTTATATGTACATATGTATGTATGTATATAAAAACAACATAAATACAATATAATACATGCATAAATACATTCTTTACTTTAGCAGAAAACTCATTAAATAATAATTTTTTTTTCTTTTCTTTTCCAACATTCTAAAATAGATTTAAATTTGATTAAATAACGAATAAAAAAGAAAAAATAACGTATGAAGGGTATATTATGTATTTTATGGTATGGTATGAAAAATGTACTATAGATTGGGTAGTGGATACCACAAAATATGTCTGTATGTAATACATACATATGTATAAACAAATAGAATCAAATTGCATGAACTTATAAGCACAGCATAATTATAAGAAAACAGAAAACAAAACAAAAAAAAAAAAAAATGAATAAAAAAAATTAAAAATATATGTAAAAAATAAAAATAAAAGAATAAATAAAAATAAATTGAAATTATATCGACAATAAAAACAAACAATTAAAAAAAAATAATAATAATAATAATAAATTCCCTTTTGGTCTATTGCTTATCGAAGAATTCTCGTCTTTTGTTTAACGTCACGCACCACAAATTATTAATTTAAAGTTGATTTTTTCATATGCATTATATCAATATTACAAATGTTTGTAATGTTGTTTTACATTTTATTGTATTAAACACACGTACATATTTATATGTAATTGTAAATGCAAGTGAATAAAATGAAAACGAATTATTTGCGCTCATTGCAATTATATAATAATGATGCCTTACAATTATTGTAAATAATTCCTGCAATAATAATAATTAATTGGGTACAATGCGTTCTAATTTATGTACACCTTTTTTTTATCGCTAGTATTACTAATATTTAAATTTTATAATTTTATAATTTATATATATGAATAGATGTTATATTATATGTATATGTGTGTTTGTATTCATGTACGAAATATACACATATCACATTTTGCATATTGTATGCACTTCATTATTTATAATGAAAATAAAATAAAGTCGGATTTTGTTAAAGTATGTGCAATATGAACGTACTTACTTTAGTATCTACTTAAGTTTGAATTTGAGATACATATGAATTTTTTTGTATATACATACGTATATTATATGTATAAGCAAGTACCTACTACTTAAAATTTTGCATGACTGTTTGCAAAATAAAAAACAAACCAATTTTGATCAAATGAATACGTTATACAAAAATACTCAATAAAATTAAAATGGAAAAAAAAAACAATGTGAAATACAAAAGGAAAAACTCTATTATGTAATCCACAAGTACAAAATTTCAAATTTTTAATTTGAATGTCGGAAATCAATAGAAAAAATTTATCTCATTAAGCAAGAATTTTATTTATAATTTTTATCAAATTACAAATGTATGAAAAACTTCGTTGCATACTTCTAGGACGAATTATTTAATTAATATAAAATATAATTTATGCATTGGAAAGAAAAAACATTTATTGGTGTTTTACTGGTTGATTGTAATGACTTTTATATGATGGCATGACTTTGAGATTACAAATTGCAGATGATTACAGTTCATTGTTATATAAGGACAATAAGACAAATAAACACATTTTTATTCAAAAAATATTCAAGAGTGATTTATTCAGTCAGGGTCATGCGGGAAAAATGAATTTTCAAATTTTTCAAATATTTTAGTTGTTTGATTTTCATACTGATTTTCAATGCTACATTTATGTATGTATATAAAAGACAAAAATCAGTTTGTATCTTTTTTTAAAAATACGTAGATAAGAATAAATCATATTCCTGTTTCAGTAGTTGAATTTCTTTTTTTATTTTTGAATTTAATTTTAATTAAAATGAATTCATAATCTTCTTCTTACTTAGCTTTACAGCCTTTGATGGGCCATGCTTAATGATTCTGAAAGTAATGATTACTGATGATTCTTCACGACAAATCTATTATCTAACATACTCAAATTCATCAAATAATAATTTTATCTATCAACTACCTACCTTGATTATTCGTCTTAATGTGAATTCTTTTGATTCTTATTTGATTTGTTTATTCAATCTTATTAATTACTTTTTAATATTTTGAATAAATATTAGATACACAAGTACTCGTTTTGTTTTGTTTCTCATTTCTTAACACGTGGTAAAAACCATCTAAATATATATACATACACATATATAATGATTCTGTATACATATTATCATTTTCAAACATATGTTCATAAATATACATATATACCCACATACATGCTATATAAGAAAACACAGAATTATTTCACGATACAGTATAAACTGCATGCGCTTCAGGAAAACGTGCAAATTATAATAAATAAATAAAGTAAATATATGTAGATGCTAAAATAGATTTGTTAGGATAAAACCGTGAAAAAGAAAATTTCAAGCTTAACGACAAACAACCTCATCTGTAACTGTGGCAAAGCTTTTATTTCGTGCTCTCTTTTTTTTAATTAAAATCATCATTATCATCAGCCAGCATCCGTGAGCGAGCATCCACCCATTCAATGTCGCTGGAAAATTTTTTCGCGCAAAATTCTCATACAAATATAAAATGATACATAAAAAATTTTCATTTGTATCGTGTCTACTTTCACTGTTACCATGAAAATTTTCATCATTTGGAGATTTTTCTACTTTTACATAAGGAGGAATTTGTTTTGTTTTGAAGCAAAAATTATAAAACACGTGCCAACGTATCTTTCACTATCATGCACTATATAACTGCAATGATAACAGAGAATAAAATGCATAGACGTGAACTGTTCATCTAAACTACTTTTATGGTGAATGGATGGATGTTCTGTTGTACTCGCTAAAATAACAAACTACCACTAAAAAATGAAAATATGTATATACACGCCATGTACTACATACTTGTATGTATGTTTGTATGTAATGTAATCAAAACTAAATAATAAGTATGCGCTCTGCAATATGTATAAACTTTTTTTTCTTGTTTTTTGTTTTTTAGTAAATATGTTGATATATCTATATAGTGGATTTTATCTCTTGTGGTAAATATATAAAATCTCCAGTAAACGTCTAGAATAGATATGATTGGCTCCACCTTTTAAACACTTTTTTTTTTTTGCTAGAAAAAAGCAAATAAAAAAAAGAAGAAAAATAAGAGAAAAATTACTTCTTTTTTTTGCACTGTTTATAATACAATTTTATGTTATGATTATGCGTACCTTAAACTTAACATAATTCATTTTGATTTGTTTAGCAGATTTTTATAAAATGTTCTAGTAAAAAATATATGTATATGTTTCGTAAGTACATTATGTAGATAATGTATGTAATGAAAATTTTAAATATACAAGTAGATACATAGATATTTTAAAATTCAAAATAACATTTAATGGTTATTTAGGTAAATTATTTTATTTAATTAATTTTTGTCAATTAAATATAAAAACTATTTACTTAAATTAATTATAATTTGATTCAATCAATATTTCGTTTATTTTGTATATTGAAAATACATACGCTGATTTAGAAATTACAGCCAGAATCACAAAATCAAACAAATTAAAGATGTTCTTATATTATACTAGAATTTTGTTTTTCAGAATCCTGTCGATAAAAAATTTAAGGACCATTAAGGAGAAATGCCATGGATTGGATTGAGGTTTAAGGTTTAATCAACAAAGGTGAGATAAGGTTTGGTTGCCTCGACACTGAAGCTCATTGTATCTTCCACCCTTTGTTTGTCTACATAAAGGGTTCGGATTAAACTCTAGATAGATATGTACATGGATGTAGTTCTTATAAAAATCAGTTTGTCATAGAAATCGTAATGTTATGTGTGTATCAAAAGCGACATGGAAATTTGAAAACTACATTTTTATTTGAAAATTTATTTAACTACAAATTCAGACCAAAACATAAGTTAGATTCTATATCTAAAAGCAGATCACTTACCTTCATAAGAATTTTTTGCACAAATTTTGATGAAATATGCGAATGTTAATTCCCCCACATATGGTAGAATCGTTTGCATTCTTGGTAGTTCTGTCGAACAAAACTCGTATGGGTTCTGATGTTATGTGCAAGTAGCCTAACAGCGATGTAGATTATAATTTTGAATATAGGATCGGTTCGTGTTAACATTATATATAATTTCTAAAATAATTTGTTCCAAAAAGAAGATTAATTTTTAATCATCATCATCAATGGCGCAACAGCTCGATGTGAGCCTGGGCCTAATCATCATTACTGATTATTTCTTATACCAAAAATAAATTAATTTTATTCGTGTTTTTTTCTGATCAGTAACTATGCAAGACAAAAAAATTTTTAAATTTAATTTTTATTTGATTTCATCTGAATGATCCGAATTTTATTTCAGAATAAACAGATCATAATCTAGATCACAACTTCAAACGCAAATTTCAAACATTTCAATCATTCCGTTTAATCCGATCATAATACCGAACACGGACCTAACGAAAAATTTCCAAAAAGCTAATGAGAAAAGTAAAAAGAAAAATAGAATAAAATACTTATCACTTCAAGTCCTTGATTACGTGTACATTTCTATGTGCTTACAATTTTTTTTAATAGAAATTTAGTTTATACAAGATGTAAAATTAAAAAGAAATGAAAAAAAAATTCTTCGATTTTACATTGTATACAAAACAAATATTTCATAACTTAAAATAATCAAAAATCAATTAAATGATAGCTGAAGTCCCGAAGTATAGTATGTATTTAATTCTTAATGTTCTTAATTATCTCTTAGTTCTTCCAATTTTCAATGATATTTTAAATGTTTTTAAATATTTTTACTTTTCACATGTATAATATATATTTGAAATTATTTTAAAAAAAAAACAAGAATGTATTTTTTAATAAAAAGTGATTCAGGAAAGAATTTCATTTTGTTTGACTTCTGTGTACTTTACATAAGTTTTTAGAATAAATAAAAAAAAAACCCGTCATCATCATCAACATTGTATGTTACAAACGGATATTTTTACACATACAAATACGAATTATATATACATGGTATAAATTGGTCTGGATTCAATTTCATTTCAAATTTGTGGCTTTCTGTCATTTTTACTTTGACTACATATTTTTATATTTTTTATGTTTTTTTTTTAGTTTTTTTTTTGTATTCCTTCGCGAAGGATACAAAAAATTAAATCAAGTTTAGCAATACTATCTGTGCAGATACAGTATTATGTTGATGGCACCATAAACGTATATTTGTACTACATTGTAATACAGTAAGGTGGTAGTAGCAATCAATTTTGTCCACACTGAAATAGATAAAACGAAAAAAAAAGAAAAAATTTGTATGTATTTTGTATTCTGTAAAAGTAATAGAAATGTCTACTATTCGTTGTCATATGTCGTATTTTACTTGTTTTAGCTCTTCAGACAGTGACATTTAATTAGAATTTTTATATACCATATATCCTTTAGCATATACATACATATAAACATGTGAGTCACATGTACATTTAAGTCCGTAAATTACAAATCACAAATATACTTTATACTATTATGGAAACGTTTATAATCTACTAAATTTTCACTAATCATTTTTTTTTTGTTTTGCACAGGTTTTTGCTGTACAATATCTTTAATTTGTAAATGAAGATTTTCTTTCATACATAAAATTGTTTTTTTTTTTTTTTTTTGATGAGCACTTGTTCAGATTCATCGTATTAATATCATAGTCGCGACTAATTTATAAGTACATACTCGTATTCTAAAAATATTGTTCAACTTTTAAATGTTAATTAATTAACTCATTTTTTTTTTTTTAATAAAATAAGATAAAGCAACTTTTCTTTTCAATTTTATTTAATTAATTTTCAATTTTATTTGTAAAACTTAAAATAAAATTTAAATTGAAAATAAAAAAAAAATATTTCAATAAATTTAGAAAAAAATTATAAAATTCGTTCAATTTTACTTAATTTTTAAAATGAAAATTCAGTTTTTTATTACGACTTCGTACGGACTGCATGATAAATCTGGCTAAAATTTTAGATTTCTAAAGGACTCATTATTATCTGATAACAAAAAATTATAAAACTCAATTTGGGATTACATACATATGTACCTATATATGTATTTTTCGAATTTGAACAATGTATAAAATTATTATTTCAGTGTGTAATAATTATTTTCAAAATTTAAAATTATGTGTGTACAAAAAATACAAACAATAAAATGTAACTGGAAACTGGCAACAATTTAGCATTTCACAAAATTAAAAGCTGATAAATTCGTTACAGGATGGAACTAAAAATAATTCAAAGCTTTAGCGTTTTAGCTTTAACATGCATTTCGCACAAAATTCTATACTAATTAAATGAATTATGTTTATTATCCTCACCTATGTACCTTTATAAACTTATTTCAAAATTTTCGTTTTTAATCTTTATTGATTCATAATTTTTCTTAATTCATTTATTTTAAGTTTTTCTTAATTTTTTTTTTTAATTTTAATAGTTTTTGAAAGATTTTCATTTTTTCTTTGTTCACAAAAAATTTGATAGTATTCCTATTATCCTAAAAATTTATGTGTACCAGGAAAAGGTCATATTATTATAACACATATAAATATCCAACATGTTAACAAGAACTACTGTGTCGAGTATATAAAATCTTGATCCTGCCAGTTGTGACGTATGGCGCAGAAACCTGGACAATATCGAAGCGCTAAAACATTCGAAATGAAAATTCTTAGAAAAGTATTCGGAACTGTAAATGAGGGTGACGCATGGTATAACGATGAGTTATACAGATTGTTCGAAAATATCGATATTGTTATTCATATAAGGATGATAAGTCGACTTCAATGGCTAGGCCATTAAGAAGAATTATTTCGAAAAAAATAATACTGCACAACCCAGAATGCAGAAGAAGGCCCGGCCCGGTAGACTGAGGACAAGGTGGATGGACGACGTCGAAGGCAATTTAAGAAAAATGGATACAACCAATTGGAGAAGCAAAGCGTTGGACAGATCAACATTAACCGATGGACGCGGATTTTAGAGCAAGTCAAAGTCCACAAGGGGCTGTAGAGCTATTAATGATGATGATAAATACCTTAATTATCTACATATGTATATTTTAACTTTTATTACTAGAAAAAAGTTGCCATTGAAAATTTTGTGTAAATTAGAAATAAATTGTAGAAATAAATGGAAAATGAATTACTATTTGTTAAAATTAATTAGAAAATACACGTGAGCACCGTTCCTTGTAATATTAACATATGATAATTTGAATTTATCAATAAATAAAATTTAAATTGTTAGAAACAATTAAAATGACAACTGTTGAATAGTTATTTGATAATGAAATCACGTTTAATTTTGTTATCAGTTAAATTTAAAAAATAAAAAATAAAAATTCGTTAAAATGAATGACCTTGTTCTATCTCAACAATAAAAATGATACATACGTGTCATATACATTTATATGTCTAGTACAAATAAATTGTATCTGCCTACAAAATCTTATCTTTATGATGATTTTTGCCCTAAATCTTTTATTATTTTATAAAAATAGTAAAGAAAATTATAACTTAAGTAGTATGATGTTAAAGTTATCGGCATTTACTCATAATATCTTTAATTATCAAAGGTATCTAGGTATTTTTATATGTGTAAAAAGGTTAGGTGTAAAATGAACAATTTAAAAATTTATTATTTATGTACTTGCTTAGAATTTTAAATTAATGTACAGTTATACACAAAAATTTAATTACCAACATTTTTATGTACATATGTACAAAAATCAATGACGATAATTTTTGTTTCAAGAAAACACAATTTTATTACTACTATTTTTCTTGATTTTCATTTCTCATATTCTTTAATGTTTAGAATTTAGAACTCATTTTCAAATACTCAAATGTTTCTAATGATGTTCGGAAAATCTAGGAATAGAAGATAACATGAGTATAAAAACAGGATTTTCGAACATTTAATTTTTGAAATATTTTGATCCTCTTATTCAAATTTAATAAACAAAAACTTGCTGACCCAAACTTTAGTTTTTAATAGCAATAAATATAAGCAAAGTACATAGAATGATTCAAAAAATATCACCAATTATATGATGTCATGTACTATACGTGTCTGAAAATTTTCAATCCTTTATATGGTAGAAGCGATGAATTTTAAGCAATCCAGAGCGATTTTTTTGCTAGAAACACTCTGAACTATACTCTGTCCACTAATAATATGCATTTAAGATCATATGGGAGTACATACATATGTTTTTTTTCTTCTCTCATAATTTCTAATTAGACTTTTTCACGAGCAGTATTATCACAGTCTACAAAGCTATTTATATCTATCAGATACATTTTTTAAATATCAATACATAGTGATGTAAAATGGTACTACTTTAAGTAATCTCCTTAAAGCCTTAACTGCATATAAATTAATGGACAGAATATATATGATAGACTTTTTTTATGACCTTTACTCTAGGACACCCTGTATATATAACATACATACATATGTATGTGATGTATTTGAACATACTTATGTAATATATTTTATTTATAATCTGTTTATTCAAGTGTAATAATTATGTTAGATTGTTGTCTATATTGATATGTATAATTACAATCATTTACACATAGTAACATTAAAGCTAAGAAACCATTAATTTCTATTAGCAAACAAAAGGTACACATATTATGATGTATTAAACAATATGTGATTAAATGTGTTCAGTTAAATTTACTTTTGTTTTTAATTAACAAATAAATAATCACGTTTTATTTTTCTTTATTTTATAGAATACATATGTATAATACACATATAAAGTTACAATAAATTCTCGACCTAATACACTAATTTACTTTCTTTATCAATTCACATTTGTTATAATTTTTTCGGATTTTTATTACCTTCAATAAATTTTTTGTTTACTTTTTTTTATTTTTTTTTACGTTTTTTTTTTTTTTTTTTTTATTAAAACAAAAACAATTTATTATTATTTCTTCATTTATTTGTTATAATTCTAATTTTATTTATTTATAATTTTTTTTTTATTTTACAGAAATACATTATAAATTCTATTTAATATTGTTGTCGTTAAAAAAAAAAAAATAAAAAAAAAAAAATTAAAATTCACACAGGTGACGAAAAATAATGTACATACATATTGTGTATTTTGTTATCAGATAACAATTACAAAAATATTATGTTCGTTAATGTGCTGATATACAAGTGAAATACAAGTACACATCGTACAGGTAAATTATATTTTCTGTTTTAGTATATTTTTTTGTGTGTTTTTCTTAAATAAAAAGAAAACAAAATGTTTATTTGAAATTTTATTCAACTTTTGTATAACATATTAGAAGGATGTTTTTAATAATTGGTATAATTTTAATTAAAAATTAATTTTTTTAATTTTAGACTTTTTTTTAAAATTATTATTTTCTTTTAATTTTTATTTTTCTAATTTTTAGCTTTTTTCAAAAAAAATGATAATCTATGTTTTTGTTTTTTTTTTTTTTTTGTTTTTTGAATTTTCAAGATTTTCATTTAAACGAATGTGTAACTTTGACATTAGTATTCTTAGTGAATTTCCTTCAAACATCTACAGCATGGTTTGAATATTGTGATCATACTATTACATTACAACCAAATCATTCAATGTATATAAATTCACCATATTATCCAGAACGTTATCCTGCAGGATCATCATGTCGTTATTCAGTTATAGCACCATTAGATTATGAAATTAATATACAATGTAATATTAAAATAGATAAGGTAATATTTTTAGTTTTGTTTTTTAAAGCACCTATACTTATGTAAGAGTTTCTTAATCCTTATTTTAATGAATTAGGGATCATCAGAATGCGCTAGTGATTATATGTATATATCAATTGAAGGTGATTTTAATTTACGTGATAGTGAATATTTTTGTGGTGATGGTAGTATTCAACGTAAATCAATGTTTAATAAATTAATGTTGGCATATACATCATCAACAAATTATAATTCTGGACAATTTTCATGTTTAATAACATCATTACCACAACCATGTGATTGTGGTTGGCCAATACAAAAAATGAGAATAGCTGGTGGTACTCAAACTAAAATACATGAATATCCATTTATGACTGGAATTTTACATAATCAATCAAAAAAAGTATTTTGTGGTGGTGCTATAAGTAAGTTAAAAGAAAAATAAATTCAAAGTAAAACAAAAGATTTCAACGCTTATACTTTGTACTTTAAATATTTTCATATACATATGTCTTTTCTTTCATAATTTTTAAAAAGAGCATTTCACGAGCAGTATTATCACAATTCACAAATTTCTCATACAGTATGGGATGAGCTTTTTAGTTATTAATATACAAAGATGTAAAGTGGTACTACTTTAAATTACTTCGTACTGAAAATATTCAAAGTACAAAGTATAAAGTAATAAATTGTACTGTATACATTTTATTATAACTCAAAAATTCAAAATAGATTACCGAATTTTCTATTTTTTTTTTCATCACAAAATACTCACATTAATTTTTTTTAAATTTATAAATTAATTTATTATTTGAACAGTTGTTGAATATCAACAAAAAAATAAAACTTTGTTTTTCTAATTAACGGATTAAAATTCAGCTTCTGTTTATGTAAACGTCTGTTATAATTACTAATTAATATTGTTACACTCTGTCCGCTAATAATATGCACTTAAAGTCATATTGGAGTACATACATACATACATATGTCTTTTTTCTTCCCTCATAATTTTTAATTAGACTGTTTTACGAGCAGTATTTTTAAATATCAATACATAGTGATGTAAAATGGTACTACTTTAAGTAATCTCCATAAGGCCTTAACTGTATATAATTAGTAGATAGAGTGTAGCTATTAATTGTTGAGAATTGTTTTTCTAAATTCTAAAATCATAATATTTGATCATATGTTTTTGTCTTTACTACGCTGAACTTTGAAAATACAAAAAAAAACAAACTAATTTTAAAAATATTTTGAAACCATTTAAAAATAATATACCGTCAAAATAACAACATTAATTTTTATTTGAAAAATTCATTACTGACAAATTCTGTAAATTGATAATTTTATGAATCTTATATAAATAACAACAATATTGTTGGAAAAAAATAAAAAACTCAATTTCTCAAATCCATGTGACAAATAAATGGCAAAAAAATTAAAAAAACATACTTACACGAACTTCTTTATTTATAATTTATAGTAAGTCACAAATATGTTCTATCAGCTGCTCATTGCTTCGAAAGATACAGTTACAATGAGTTAAGTGTTATAGTTGGTGATCATGATTTAAGAACAGGTTAGAAACATCATAGAATCAATATATAGATATAGATTTTTCATTTTGAATCATTTCACAGATAGTGAAACTCCTTATACACGAGTACATCGTGTTCAAAGTATAAAAATTCATGAACAATATACAAATAATGGAGATTATAATGATATAGCATTATTAAGGACATCTACAATCATTGAATGGTCAATAGGTGTTGGTCCAGCATGTTTACCATTCTTATACTCGTATTTATTGAGAAATTTAAAAAAATTTATTTCATTTATTTAATTTATGTATATTTTTAAATTTTCAGTTTTACACAATTTGATGGTATGAAAGTTGATATTGTTGGTTGGGGTACAACAAAATTTGCTGGTGCACCATCACCAATACTTATGAAAGCTACCGTTAAAATAATTAATAATTCAGAATGTTGGAAAGTATATCCAAATCTTATTAATTCACAAGTATGCACGTACTCACCATCAAAAGATTCATGTCAATATGATTCTGGTGGTCCATTAATTGCACATTTAAACCGATTAACATTAATTGGTCTTATTAGTTATGGTATGGAATGTGGTACAAATACACCAGGAGTTAATACTAGAATTTCATCATATTTAAATTGGATAAAATATAATACAGGAGAATATTTTTGTGAAAAATAATTATTTATAAATAACAATTATTATATGGTCCGTTTATTTTGAAAGTGGTGTAAATCCGTTTTAATTAATATATTTTCAAGATGCTAGGTAGGTAGGTAGGTGGTGGTGCCCGCTCGCCGAATGTCAAGCAAGCACACTTAGACCAGAAAGGCCCATTGCGATAACACACCAGGAATTTTCAGAGATCGAAACACATCGAGTATTTTAGAAAGCCCAGCAGAAGTCTCTTGACAGAAATCTCTCCTAAACAAGAGATATTAATAAAGGAATGCTAAATTATAAGTAAATTGTGCGATTTATCAACTTTAAAAAAAAAAAAAATTGACTTACATTACTTTCAAAATAAACGGTCCAATGTGTAGAAAATTTGTATGTAAATGAGTAATAATAGTAATAAAAATAATTATGTAATTTATATCCCATTTATAATTACATATCCTTAATTTAATTTTCAACTTATAAAGATCAAATGAAAAAAAGCAAAAATATATAATGTAATGAAATCATAATTATTTATCATTTCCTTTTTTTATTTATACATCAAAAGAAATATATAATAGAGTAATTTTTATAGTACTATAACGTAATTTTTACTTATACCTTTCATACTTACTTAGTTAATTTTTAATCCTTCATTTTTTATTTTCTTCAATTTTTTTTTATATATATATTTTTGTTCAAGTATACTTAAAAAATGAAATAATTAAAAAATGAACTTAATTACCCGAACTCGAAAGAAAAAACAAAAAACGTAAAACCAAAAGCAAAACTCATTATTATTTTGTATTGTAAAAAAGTATATACTTAACATTAAAATTTTTGTGCGTTTTTCTCAGGATTTTCTACAATTTCTGTATATATTTCATTTTCCTTTCATTCTGTACATTTATACCTATTTTATGTTATATACATTTGTATGTATGTATTTTTATCAGTGTCGTAATCGTTAAATAACAACCAGTCAACTTAATGTTTTTCATCCCTGCTCCTTTTTAAAAACACAAAAAAAAAACAGAATGAAAAACACATTGGATTTTATTTTTCGTTTTTCTTTTTTCTCTATATACATAAAAAAAATCTTTTTTTTTTTTGTATCTCATTATATTTTTTATCTCTTTCGTATTCATGATTTTTTTATATTTTATAAATTTTTTAAGTACCTACTATCCTTTTTCATCATCATTAGAAGTTTTTTTGTTTATTTTCTTTTTACATTTTTTTATTGTTATCCTTATTCTTTTGTAGTTGTTGTTATTATTATTATTTCTTGTGGAAAATCCGAAAGTGCAGCATTAATATAATGTACCTATGTATGTAATATATACATAGTATAATAGTAGAAATAACTTTGACTGTAAGTTGTATGTAGACATGTGTAAAAATGTATGTACATATACACGACTGAGCATTTAAGCTTGTTTATACGTCTGTATATTCGATGACAGGAAAGACGGGCAAATAACAAAGTAAAGGAATGTATAATAATAAAAAAGAGGGAATTTAAAAAAAATACACACTGTATAAAAAATAAGTATAAAACAAAAATAAAAAAAAATTATTGTTTAAAGGATCCACTTGAGAAAAATCTTTGTTCCGCCTCACCTAAAGGGTTAAAAGGCTTGTTGACGAATTGACTATATATTATACATGTACAATGTACGGGCAATATTTTTTATTTGATTTTGTATCCTACTACAGGCATAGGATACACGTACATATATGAATTACATATAAAATACAAAAGCTTGACAATTGCTTTGTATATTGTGTTCTTTATGCTCAAGGATAATCACTGTTACAATACAATACAAGATTCTTCTTTTTAGTTATACGTACAGAATTTTCTTTTTTATTGTGCATAAAATTCTACATTCTGTATCTTATAATGCAATATGCTATTTTCTATGATGCAATAAAGTATGTATATACATATTTAAAAGAAAAACTATATTTTTTCTCTTAAAATTGAAAAACATACATTTTTATGTACATTATACGATGTCCTGGAAAATATCTATGCCGTCATAAGACGATTGTAAATTTTTGACAATATGATAATAAAATTTACAACAGGAATAACAATTACATATGATTTGTGAAATTTATGTACCATTTAGGTATGTTCCAACTTTTCTTTCAAAAAAAATTTTATTTATTGTTTATTCCTCAAAGATCTCAAAAATCTTTTCAACAACAAGATACTAATAAAAAATTAATTTTAATTTATTAAATAAAAATTTTAGTTCAAATAAACCCACAAAAAAAAAAAAAATTAAAACCAGTATGAGTAATTCCAAATTATTTTGTTAAGAGTTCCTTTTTTCCCATAAAAGGGTGAGATGAGGTTAGGTTGCCTCGACACTGTAACTTTAGAATAGCTTGTTGTATCCCTCACCTTTTGTAAATTTATTCCAGATATCTACCTTCAGTAGCTACCCTCCTCCATCTTTCCACACTCGTTAAAATGTGTTGTTTTTAAGATGTCCTTGGTCACAATCTAAGATGTTAATTTTTCAAATATAAGGAATGAATGAGAAATAAACGAATCGTATAATATCGTATTTTATGAAATTATGGATCTTTGAAATTTAAATAAAGAGATGTATGTATATAAGGAACTTTGAAAATTGATATTAATAAAATTTTTAACATGATAAACTTTAGAATATGTGTAGACTTTAATTTAAAAAAAAAAAAAATTATTTTTCCTTATCCAATGGTCATCCTAACTTGAAATTTTAAACGTCTTTATTTTATACCTGTATGGAATATTCCCGAAAAAAAAAAAATTCAAAAAAATTAATAAAGATTTCAGAAAATTAAAAAATATAAAATGGCTATTTTCTTTCATATATACACATACATAATATTTCATATATCTTTTTCATATACATATATATTTTTTACTTTTTCACTTCATCCCCTTTTCAAAACTCTTGAAATAATTTGGAATTATCTAAATAAATACATAACCAAATAATAATTTGTAGTCAGTTTTTTCAATCATTTTCTCCAACTCTTTCATATCTTTCTAATTTAAATAATTCGATATCGTTTTTTTTTTTTATTTGTATGTAATCTTAATTTGCATTTAAATTAGAAATGAAATAATTTTCATTGTTTTCTAATTTATTTTTGGTCCGAATTTTTGAATTCGAATTATGAATAAAAATTTAATTAGAATTTCGTAAAACAACCATTTAATTTAATTTTGTGTTTTCTTTTTCTTTTTTTTTCTTAATTCAAATAAATAATTCGATGAAATTTACATACCATTAGTACATATCCCAAAAAAAAAAAAAAATTTCTTATTTATTTACGTTTTCCATTTATTTTATTTACTTATTTGTATTTCATTAATAAAAAACAAAATTTTTCGTAGAAATTTTTAAATTAATTTTTCCGTTATTTTTTTTTTAAATGTAAAAATAAATTTAAAGTAAAAATATTTCGTAATATTTAAAAAACAGTGACACCAGGTCAAGTGATTTAATAATCTTATCACATGAGCACGTTGATAAATTCTTTTATATTCTCTTTTCTTGTATATAATGAATACACAAACTGATGTATTCAATATTTGATATATGTACATACATACATATATGTATACATATGTATGTGTGTAAATTTCTATCCTTCTATCATCGTTATAAAATGAATACCATTGACATGATTTTATCATGTACAATGAGTACATACTTTATGAAAAATGTAATAAAAAGTAAAAGGTGATATACAAAAAAAGACAAAAAACAAAAAAAAATTAAGAACCCTTTGCATACATGTACAATATAAAGTGCATCTATATCATATATACTTGATATTGTACAATAAGATTACATAAAAAAGGTACTTTTAAATTAGAACTACAATACGAACAGTATACATTTTTTAAAGATTTTTCATTTTTTCGAGATATTTAAAGAAATGCTAAATTATAAGTAAATTATGCGATTTATCAACTTTTTTTTAAAAAATTGACTTACACCACTTTCAAAATAAACGATCCATTTGTTATTAAAAGAAACAATTTAAAATTTTTAAAATTTTACACTTTTTTAAAATAACGAAAATAAATTGTTCAGGCTCCTTTTCCTAAAATGATTAAGATAATTTTTTTCTTAAATTCTGATTTGATATGTTTCATTTTTACATTAATTAAGGGAATTTTGAAATTAAAAAAATTAACAGAATTTAGAAATAATTGAAAAATGGATAAAATTTAATTTCAACTTATTTTAAACTTATTTGGTCTTTGATACAGACATATGTATGTAAAGATGTACATATGCCCTTAATTTCAAATTTATTTCAAATCGGCTTTTTAAATTTTACCCTGTTACCCAACTAACTGCAATAACCATTATATAGCCATGTCCGTGAAATTACGAGATTTTTGCTTTTTGTTTTTTTACTTTTGCAATTACTTCGTTTTGTTTATCGATTTATTTATTTACTTTTTTTGATTTGTTATAATTATTAAATTTTTTAAAAATAAATTTGCAAAAATGCTATAAAAAATTAAATTTTACAAAACTGAATTTGATTTTCGCTAAATTAAATTTTAAATTTTAAATACCGAATTTGAACTAAAAAGCCTATAATCGGATTCGCTTATAAGAAACTTGATTTGAAACTCGATTTGATTTCATACAAGCGGGTGTTTCTTTTATGCGAGGCCCACTTATAAGACAGATGTTTTTTCATATGTTTGTTTACAAGATTTAATTCAGATTAAATCAATCAAATCAAAGAAATTGATTTCAAGTGAATGTCAAAGTGTACATATTCTTTAAAATTGAATGAAAAGGGATAAAAAAAAAAAAAATATGAATAGGAAATTGAAAAATCATGTTTGATTTATATATTAAATAAATAAAAAGCATATTTATATGGGGAAAATTTCGATCGAATTATTATTTAAGTTCTTCATAAGCGAATATTTCTCATGTACGAGTTTTCTTTATTCGATTAAATTTTAGTACGAAAGTTAAAAAGATCAATATAGCGCTAAATTTTAGTTCTTATAGAGAGGTTTTTCTTTTATGCGGGTTTCTTATAGACGAGTCCGACTGTAATTCAAAAAAATAAGATTTTCAGAATGATAACAAGGACATACTTAAAATGTATTTATCAAAAAACAAAAGTGAATAATCAAAAAATAAAAACTTTTTATAAAAATAAAATCATGCACTAATTTAATTGAAAAAAATCATCAATTAGTGTAATCTAGAGATATAGGCAGTCATGTGTAGGAGTATAATTGAAATGGCAATGTTTGTAGTACTTATCAGTTATTTGTATATTATTCTTAATTAATAAATATAGTGGGTATTCACATATATTCGTGTATGAAAATATTCAAATAAAATGAGAAATATCTACTATTTTTCTACATATTCTATACCAATTTGTTTTGTTTTTATAATTTAATTTATTTTAAATATAATATAAAAAAAAATAATAATAATAAAAATATTTTTCTATGAATTTCAATACCCATATGTTATGTACTCTTGAAAAATATCATCATCATCATCGTTAACATCATCATTTTCATCATCAATAATTAATGAGCATCGACAGTTTGACAATTTATAAAATAATACACTCCAAATAAAATGTGTGCATAATCATTGAACTTTAAAAATTTGAAGTGTGAAAATTTACACTTACGTTTAATTTACTCTCTATTTGCTTTCTATATTATATGTACATATATCACACAAAGCACCTTTTTATATGAAATATCATTCATTTCAATTAATTTTATATACATACATATGTATGTATTGAATTGTATCTAAAAAAGTGTACATTTTATTTACTTTTCAAGAGTAACATTATTAAAAGGGTGACTCTTAACGCTTCAAAAAATTATGTAAATAATATTAGTGCTTATATTTATAGTGCATATACTATACACATGTTTATATGTATGTGGGTGTACATACACAACACGAATATATTTCATACATTGATACAAATTAATTATTAAAATTTATCATTAATTTTATTTTTAAATAATAAAAAGACGCTAGTCAATTTTTGCCTTGTCCATTTTTTAAAATTGTTCAGTCAAAATTGCATTCAAATTGAAATTGCAATCGAATCAAAAGACGGTAACATTTTCTAAATTATCCTTGGGTTTCAAAGCGTTTAAATATTATCTTGATGTAAAGCACGGTATGTGAGTGTGCCCCGTAGATGCAAAATTCGAACTTTCAAAACACCAGCACTTAAAACAGTTAAATAGGCTAGATACAATGAAAACGAGCGTTTGTTTTTTTGTGGCGCCGGTTCGTGGCGTTCAAAATACAATGAGAGCTACGCGTTTTTTCAACAATTCGAAATATTAGTTTGATTTGATTTTATAAATTTTGCAATAAAGATTTATTTGAATTTTAAAAATGAATAAAAAAATATTAAGTTTTATGACGAGGCAAGAATTATTGCACATTTTAAATTTTTTAACTGCATATGCATATGTAAACAAAAAATACTATTTTGACATTTTCCATGACACCTTGTCAATAAATCTATTTGTTCCTAAAAAATGAAACAAGGGAAAACAATTTAAATTTCGGAAAACTTTGTGGCGCCACAAAATCGCGTGTCTATCATTGTATAGGTATACCTGTATAGGTACCTGTACATAAATACAAAAAGTATTAATTCAAACTCATTTTGAAGCGCGTAAGAATCGCATCGCTCTCATTGCATCTAGTCTATAAGATCGTATAAATTTTCAAAACGTCCTGTTTACGCCTTTAAAATGCATAATTTAAGCAAATAATACATCATGAATTTTTTCTGATACAATACATCAAAGACATAATGTAGTTTTGGTTTTAAATCCGTATCATTACTGCATTACAACAATTTCTTTGACTTTTGAAATTCATCGTATGGAAGGAAATACATATAATAAAGAAAAATTAGAATAACATTGGGCAATTGAATTTGATCCTTTGAAGGATAATTTAATTTTTTTATATTATTTTATTTCTTTTCATATTATTGTGATAATAAAATACATATGTATGTATGTATGTACTTGTGCATAAAAATCATTTTCAATAAAATTATAATCGATCTAAAACGGCATACTTGTATGTGTCCATGTATGTGTACATATACCATATATTAGAACCCGTATTCGTATTGGTAAGTATGCATATCAAATTCTTATTGATCAAAATTTCACGTTTGTTCATATACACATTCATATCATGATCACATACATTTTTATATTCATCAAATATTCAACATGAAAGAAGGCGCCTAACTTCCACAAAATTACCAAAAACTTTTTCATATTTCATTACATATAAAACCGCAATCAACCTCAAAATTTTATTTTCTTTTTTTGTGAATGCAAAAAACAGAACGTAAAAAAAATGAAAAGTAAAAAATGTGTTTTTCTTTTTATTTTTTTTTTTTTATTATTATTATTGTTCAATTTTTCTGTACACTTTTTTTATGCACTATCAATACACATTCGGATATTATGTTATGTGATAAAAATTCAGGAAAAAATTTTATTTTGAAAGATAGAGGTAAATTTAGATACTTAAAAATATCGCATGCAAATGAAAAGTTTACCTATATGAATATGTATTTTATGATGATACGTATACTTTTATATCCTTTATATACAATTGTGCATATTCATACGTACATACATACATAGTTATTGCTGCATCATAAAAAGCTTATAGTTAACTCATCCTTTTACGTATCTATCATGTATGTAACCCATACGTAAATATATGTATGTACAATATATGTACGTACATATCTCATTCATCCATAATAAGGCACCGTAACGTAAATGAAAATAGTCTACGTACTACACACGTATGTATGTAGGTACATTTCCTATGAATATCATTTGCTTAGCTCAGTTTTTGGACTTGAACAATTCTGATTCATGCATATAATTTACGTTACATAGATACATTTGGTATTTCATGCATATACATACATATGTACCCACATTACATATGCACACACTACACATACTTGTATGTACATGGTGTAGTAAATCATTGTAGGTTCGCGAAATCACTTAGTTTTTCTTTTTCATTTTACTTTTTCTTTTTTGTTTTTTTTTCGCTTGCACTTTGTTGGTGGTCAGTTTTGTTTTTTAGTTACAAAAAAAAAAAATTTGCATTTCTGGTTTTTCTCTTCTTCTTTTTCCCTATATACGTAGACTTTTTGGAGTAGTCCACTGCATTTCTTGTTTAGTATGTGTGTATATGTTGTTTTTAACATTTTTTTCCCGTTTTGTTGTTAATATCTACGAAACGTTTTTCTTTTTTTTTTTTTTTTGTAATGCTAGTTTTTACTGATTTTCTTTTTTTTTTTTTTTTTGAATAGTGATTTTCTTTTTCGCGAGATAAATGCCTATAGGCTCCGCCCAGAATGTTTGGTCACGCAAAGCACCATTGGTCCAGGAGAATTAATCGTATCGATACGATGATCGAAAGGTATAATGCATAAGCAAGAATGCAGTTTTTTTTTTTCATTTTTTTTGTACATTTCATTCTGAATGCTTTAATAATAATGTGTATATGTGTAACCACTGCAAAAGACTATATACGAACATACAAAAATGCAACAAAGTGACAGTGGTGGCAGCAATATTAAACCATGAACATATGTATGTAGGTATGTACACAAATAACTATGGGAAAACTATTAAAAAGAAAAACTTCTACTATGGTTAAAGGTTTTTTTTTTGCTTTATTTATTATTCTGATTTACTTCTTATTATGTATGCGTATACGAGTTTATCGAATTCAAATACATATCCAATGAATGCAGCCCAATCACACACATTTTTATTTGTGACATTTATTAGAATTTATAGTTAAGTCATTTCTTGTGTGTTATATTTTTCTTTATACTCATTCTCATTTACAAAAAATTTTCCTTCCCTAAAATGCATTTTTTTTTTTGTATTTTTTTTTTTTTTTTTTTTTTTGTAAAATTCAATTTTGTTTTTCTTTTCAATGTATTTCCCTTTTTTTTGTTTATTTAAATATAATTTTTTGTAAAGTTTATTATTAAAGGGAATTGCATTTAGAAATGATAGTATTAATAGGCTCGATTTATGATGAGATTTGATGAGTTTTTTTTTTTAAGTATGCATTAACTAGGTATTTGATCCGTTTCATTTAGTCATTTTATTTTTGAAATTTTATTGTATGTTTTTTATGTTACTGATAGTCATTTGTTATTATACTCTGTACGCCAATTTTATGCAGTTTATTATGAAAACTACGTAAAGTAATTATTTTACGTAATTATACATATATTGATATTTAAGAAATTTATGTGATTATGTACGACAACTTAAAGGATTGTGGAAATATTGCTCAAGTGTTCGGGCTCACAAAACATTCTGATTAGAAATTATGAGGATAATAAAAAGGACCTACCTGTATATTTCCATAACACCCAACGCTCAGTGTAAACTTCAACCGAAACTTTTGCGGAAATTTAAATTTTGTGACGCGTTGTTTTTTCTACTTTTGTTTATTGTTTCATTTTTTAAGAACAAAGAGAATTATAGACAGGTTGACATGAAAAAAAGTTTTTTTGTTTACATATGGTTTACATATTAATGTACCATATGCCATTGTATCTTGAACTCCACAAACCGGCGCCACAAGAAAAATCGCACGCTTTCATTGTATCTTGCCTTTTAGGTTAATGTTAAGGTTCGATTAAATTTAATTTTAACTATTCCGGTTGAAGTTTCGGTTTAAATGTTACGTTGTCATTGAGCTTTAGCCATAGGGCTTTTATCTGCATAAAATTACATAATATCAAAATATAAAGTGTTTATGAAATTTTTGTGTTCCCAAATTTCAATCAAATGATTTTTAGAAAAATGAAATTCATATAAATAATAAAAAGAATAAAATATTTTAATAGAACTTTTGCAACAAAATGAACAAAAAATTAGAATAATATAACTAACCTGTATTACCTTGTGTTTTTTATCATTTTTTTTTACTTTAATTTTTTTGTTGTAAAACGTCATGTAACCATATTGTATGTTTGTAATCTGTACATTTATAGATAAACATATCCATATAGATACACAAATTTCTTTTAAGCGAACGCAATAAAATGGAAATATTAAATGAATAAAATATACACAATCTCAACAAATTGAATTTTCTGTGGCTTTTAAATCAGTAAAATTAATTACTCGCATACATATGTACGTATGAGCATATATGTAAACATAATATTACATGGAATGGAAGTCTGTATTTGCGGTATATTCATGCAGTAAACACTTAGTTTCTTTTTATATTTCTGACCATTCGCTTGTTTTAAATTCTACATTTTTTTTCCTCATCTACTCTGGTTTTTTTTGTGTAATTTATATAAAAATATTAAATTTATTTTTTTTCATTTTCAAGTCAATTATAAACCTACGAGTATATGTATATACACATGCATATGGAAATTAATTTAATTTCTGTAGAATATTTTCATGATTTTTTCCTTATTTTTTTTTATATATTTTTTTTATTTATTTATTTTTTTTTTGCTTTAAAACATTTTACATTTGACAGTGCATAAAAGAATAAATACGTACAATTGTATCCTTTGAGATATTTTTTTATTTACGTGAAATTTAATTTCTATAGTATTAACTTTTAATTCATCAAATTAACTTTTAGAAATTAAATGGAAATTTTTTTTTGTTTTTGTTATTCAGTATTATACTTTATGTTATTATTTTTTAATTTACATACGTACATATTTAGTTTGGAAATAAATGAAAATTTTAAATTCTTTATTAATCAAAATAAAAAATTTTTCGTAATTTGAAATACTTACAAAAAATAAAATTGAGTTTCAAAACGTCTACATGCCACTTTAATGCAAATTTTAAAATTTCAAAACGCGAATATTCAAATTGATAATAACGTTTCAAAACGTAAAAATGATAATAGAGGATTAGCACAACTGACATACGTTGTACGTAAACGTAATGAAATGTCAAATTTATGTTGTAACTTACGTCGAACGTATGTTAGACATACGCTATTGGTTACGTTGACGTACAAAGAGTTGACGCAGTATTACTTGAAACGTGACGTAAAGAAGGTAAATTTCGGTATATATCAATAAATGTTAAAAATACGTAAATGAATATGTTGGAAAGAATTACATATGACAGCAGTTTGGAGATTTTAAAATAGTCAAAATGATATAACCTATGAAACTGTATTACAAACTATAAAATTTTAACTAGTTTGCGCACATAAACATAAATAATAGAATAAGACTTATGTTTGCTTTTACGTTTTATATTTGATATTTCTACGTTTAAGGTAACGTTTTTTTGGGAAAACTCCTAAACTTTAAAGTTTCAAAATGTTTTGTGAACGCATTTCACATTGCATTATTTAGACAAAAGCTGCAACAATTCTGATACAAATGTACAATTTCTTTCTCAAAGCTGTGTTATTACTATATCACAATGAACTTTTTTTATCGTTTTGAAACTGATCCTTGTTTTATATTTTATTTAATTTTCTCCACTTTTAAAACAAAAAAGACTTGAAACTGTAGTTTAAGATGTTTAAAACGAACATAAAATTTATTAACGATATGAAAACTACGATATAACTAAAAATATTTTAAATTATTTTCAATTTCATTACAACAGGTCGATAAATTTTTTTTTTTTAATGAGCCCAATATGTAAAAAATGAAAACATTAAATCTCAGATATTATAATTAACATGATATTACACTATTAACAGCGCTTATTTGTATTTATCATAATTTTACAATTTCATTATCGCATATTCAAGTATTTATTGAAATATTTCATTATTACCGGAGTTTTTTTAATAATTTCAGTTATATACGATAGATACGTAAAATTGTAAATATCTAAATCTGACAAAAAAGCCATTACATTTTACTTGCCTAGATTGTAATAATATATGTAAATACATATTGTATTTATCTTGATAAAATTACTCGTCCATTTATGTATGTATGTATGTTATGTTATATTCGCGAGTATGTCATTAGTTTATGATAAGCGAAATTATATATAGTACAAACTGTATTAATGTGCATTTTAAAACCATTTTATATTTTATGCATATGCAAATTTACATACATATTAACAAAAATTTCAATTAACAATAATTTTAATGAATTATATCTATCAGATATAAGGTAAAATATGACATTTTAATCTAAATTAATTAACACCATTTACATTTTAAAATATATGCTTATACTGCACATACATACATACATATACAAATATACGCACATGCATGTAATGTAGCTGAGATACGTGTTAAATTATTTGCATAATATTCTGATAATAATGATAACATAAATACACATGTACATACATAATCGTATAAGGCATAACAGTGTGAACACAATTGAGACGAAGATGAATAACGATTAACAACGAATTTCAATTTGTTCACTAGAAGGAACACAAAAAAATACCAATGTGCAGTGCAACCAATTTTCAGGTTTCAAATCAAAATTGGCGATTTTAACATTTTGTAATTTTTTTTCATATTTATTTCCCCGTTCCTTCGCTTTTTTGATTTTTCTTGTCAGAAGCAGTGTTATCACAATTCTCAAAATTCCCGTACAGTATGAGATAAGCCTTTTAAATATCAATATACAAAGATGTGAAGTAGTACTTTTATAGTTTCCGTAAAGCCTATAGGGAAAATATTTAAAGTATGAAGTATACATATTTTTGTTGCATAAAATAAAAGACAAAAACAATAAGTAAAATCGTATCGTATGAAAATTACCGTTAGACTAAAATCAGATATTTGACAATAGCGATGATAATGGAAAAATTTGGAATTAGTTCTAATTCAATCATCATTTAAAAATTGGCTTTCGCCGATGGTCGTAACTGTAGGTATGTTCCTTAAGAAAATATGAAATTCAAAATTTTTAAAAGGCGAATTTTTTGTCGTTGGGCCCAGTTATGTTCATACTATAAAAGTGTTATAAATTTTACACTCTTTTACATATGCACATAATTTTATAATCATTATTATCATTTGTATTATTGACTTAATAGAGCATAACAACAATTATATTTCCATATGCAATTATATTTAAACACAACAAGTACGTATGTACATAGCCATACATACAATATTATTGAATTTTATTACAATATCAATAGATGTAGAAATCAATTAAAAATATTGGTATGTAATGTGTAAAATGATAAAAGGAAAATTACTGGGTATGATGTTAGTGAATAAAAAATATGACACTACCATCTAAAATCGACCATAGAAGACCACTTGTATTTTTTGTTTTTTTGTTTTTTAGTTTGCATAGGTACTTCAGCATTTATTTTCTTTGTGAAATTTCTAAATCAAATTAGAGAATTAACTTTGTTAAAAGTTTCAACTAATTATCACACTTTCTTTTATGCAGAATAATAAATACAGTGAATATCGGTTATAACGACATGCCCGGGACCATGAAATATGTTCGTTATAAATAACCGATGTCGTTATGTCCGACACATCTTTGTACAGGGCTAAATGAGGGCTAAGTAGAGATTTTGGAAATCCGTCAGTATACCCGATATGTCTTTACAACCGATGTCGTTACAAGCGATATTCATTGTAATTTAAAAAAAAATGTTTTCACGTTTAAAATAAACCAAACAAACAAACAAGTAAAAGAACAAAACACAAAAGTTCAAAAAGAAAGAAAATACAAAACAGAAAGTAAAAATTATTATCCTTTATATCATTATATAAAAATTTAAAGGACAATATACAAAAATTGTAACAGAAATACAAATATTACGTTACAAAAAACAAAAAAAAAAAAAAACAAAAAAAAAATAAAATTAAAGTAAAAATTTAAAAAAAAATCATAAAAAAGAAACATGTATAAAACTGAAGAGAAAAAAAAAATTATTAATTTGAAAAGTTCATTTGTATATAATGTCCAGTATGCTCTTAATAAGATTTTCAGTACTTAGTAAAGTGCACTCAAAAAATTATTTGTCAAAAGGGAGTCAAAGCACTGTAGATACATACATACATATATTAATAGAAAATACATAAAATATATTACTATGTATGTGAATATTAGTATATGTACGCCTGTATGTGTACTATTATAATTAATAACAGAATTACAGGCTTGCTGGTTGACTGTTCGCTGTGTAGTCTCAATTATAATTGTGACCGTCTGTTGCTTGTTATTTTCTTTTTTGTATAATTTTTTTTCCTTTTTTTTTTTTTTGCTTTAATTTTTGTATAATGACGCAACTCTTTATATCACGGTTTTTTTTAGCGACCACGTTTCATAATGACCATTGTCATAAAATAACAGCAAAAAAAAAATTGGTATAAGGATACATATGTATGTGCGGTATGTAAAAATTATTTTCTTCATCATTATTCATTTTTTAATATGTATTTTTACAAATTATATTATGATGTCCATATACGGTACACATATAGAACAAAAAAAAAAAAAATTAGATTGTAATGTCATTTCTCCACAAAGTTTTCATTTTTCTTTTATTTTATTGTTTTTTATTATTATTATTATTATTTTTCTTTTGTTTTTGTTTTTAAAACGTTTGAAACATGATGAACAAACAAAGTAATAAAATTAATAATAAAAATTGAAAAAAAGCAAAAATAGGAAAATATTAAAAAAGAAATATTATGTTGATTATATAGAAAGTAAATGTAATAAAAATTAAAATAAAAATAAAATGTAGAAAGTTGAATAGGGAAAGGATCAAATATTAAATGAAATTATGATATGTATTTACTAACGTTACCATTTTTTTGTTTTTTTTTTTTTTTGTTTTCTTTTTTTAGATGATAAAAAAATGAAATTAAAATATTTAAAAAGAAAAAACAAACAAATTTTTAATTGATGGATGCATGCATACTCAGATAGTAATATACATAGAGCCTGTAAATTAAAATACATATTTAATAGACGTACATGGTACATATAGGAAGATGATTTTGTGAATGTCCTTTTTAATTTTAGTTTTATTTTTTTTATTTTTAAATTAAATTAATGTAACAACGTACCTTAATGGATCAGAATTACATCGTTTTCTATTAATTTATGTTTATACTTCATACTTTAAATATTTTCACTACAGGTTTTATAAGAGTATATGTTTTTTTTCTTCTTTTATAATTTCTGATAAAAGCATTTTACGAGCAGTGTTACCACAATTCTCAAAGTATCGTACAGTATGAGATGAGCTTTTTATATGGCATTTAGGAGGTACCCCCTGTCCGCATAACGGTGGACCCCAATTTAACAAATTATATAACTTCTAAAAATTATATAATTATATAGTTCATTTAATTGTACATACTACTCATTGCTCAAAAATATTGTATTAATGCGATATCACTGCTTTTCTGATATAATTATGATACAATTTATTGATACATTGCATCCAACGCATATACTTTTTCCTTTGACTTTTGTAAATTTGATATTTTGTAATTTTTTTTTTTTTTTGATATTACACTCAAAACATATCACAGGTAAAAACATGTAACAGAGCGACAAAGTTTATTCTTGAATTTCCTAAATATATGCAAATATAAAATAAAATATAACACGTTCACTAAAAACTTTTATACATTGACATAAAGTGGTACTACTTTTCGTAATTTCCATAAGTAGTGAAAATATTTTAAGTACAAAATACATATAGTTAATTTTTGACTTTTTTTTATATTTGAAAAAAGTTATAATTTATCAATAAAATTTCTTACATTGTAGGAAATCAGAAATCTTTGAGTATAAAATATTTTACAGTATGTATGTTGTCATAAAAACATAATTTTAATTGTCAATAAATTTTTCAAAGTACAGATTTTCGTATGTACTACACGTGTACAGACATATGTATGTATATACATATAAATACAAAAAAGGCACACAAAAATTATATACCTACATTTTTTTGTAATATAAATAAATAGGATAAAAATTAATACATTTTATTTGATTTATTCATTATGCTATTATATGTTACATTAAATATGTAAATATTATCAATAAAATTTAATTTATTTTTGATTGAAATATACATACTATAAGAAATATTAATTATACGTTGTACATATACAAAGTGCACATTTGTGTGAATATTTCATTAAAATACGCATAGTTTTTATTTTTACATACATATGTACTTGTTCATTTTTACGCACTTTTGCAAAATTCAAAGCATACACATTACACTCATTATATATACATACATAGCAATACTACAATTTGAAATAAAACAAAATAAAAATGTACATACACATACATATATATAAAATCAAAAACATTTTTGTAATGCAGGTAATAAAGCTCTTAGTGGCTTTTTATTTATTAATTTTTTCCATTTCCTGATGTTTTTTTGAAATGGTAGATAACCGCGAAAATCCATTGTGGTTCACTTTTTTCTCCCGTTTTTTTTTTTTTTAATTTTTATTTTGTTCTACATATATCACATACATTGTACACATGTTTACATGTTTTTGATTGATATACTGTTTTTTCTTCCTGTTATAAACAAAAGCATTTTTGTTTTTATTGAAAAGGTTCAAAAAAAAAAAAATTTGTTTTTTTATTGTTAAATCAAAAGTAGATTAATTTATAATCTCTTTTTCTAATTAAATTCTAAATGTATTTAAAAAAAATAAATAAATTCTTTATTTTCTGTTATCCGTTTACTAAAAGTTTAATTGCACATGTGTAGAAGCCATCAATACTTTAAAAATAGACTATATAATTTCAATTTTCATTTTCAATTAAGAAAACAACAACAACAAAAAATGAAGAAAAAATTTAAATCACGTTCCAATTTATTTATATACAAACGAATATAACAACGTGAATATATGTACATAATTAATAATAAATCAATTGAAAACATACAATAGAATTTCAAAAAAAAAAAAATTAGATAAAAATTGGAAACGTTATTAGCTTTTTTTGTAAATAAAATATTCAATAGAAATGTTTTACGGCACTATATTCACTTAAGAGGTAAATAAATATATAAGTTCACATAAATTTTCATAATTGCATATATGGACACAGTATGTGAATGTTTAACATGCAATAGTACATATACTTAACACCTACAAATATTGGTGAGTTTCAAAACATCAAAGAAATTTTTATGACGCGGTAATACTAAGGCACTGTATACTAATGTTAGTGACACGAAAGTCACTAATGCATGTCATGAGAAAAATTCATGATGCCTCTTTTGTTTAAACAACGCGATTTAAGATGTGTTTACAGTACAAATTGATTCAATTTAAAATTTCAGACGATATTAAGGTATTAGCACAGATGACATACGTCGTACGTAAACGTAATGAAATGTCAAATTGACTTTGTAACTTACGTCGAATGTATACTAGAACGTACGTTATATGTTACGTTTACGTTTATGTACAAAGACTTTGCAAAAAAAAACACTAAAAACGGAACGTACAGGATAAATGTCATGATACGTTAATAAATGACGAAAATACGTTAAAAATTACGTGAAAATGAAGACTGTATGTACTTACATACGTTCGTCGGCAGTCAGTTTCAAGGTTATATAAATTTCAGTTTGTCAAAATGACATAACCTACGAAACTATATTACAAATTACATATGTATGTTTTTACAAATTTCAACTAGTTTGCGAAAACTTTTCTTGACATTTTTTCGTTTACGGTAACGTTTTTTGCGCAAACTTTCTATTATCATTTTGAATGTGTACGTTTTTGGAACTTTTAACTTTTCATTGTGCTGGTATCTAGATGTTTTGAAACTCACGGCATATTTTCTTCATAGATATGAGTGTATAAAGAGAACAAACTTTAAAAAATAAATTATCATCGTTTTTAAATAAACAAAAATGTTTGTTCTTTTTATACTTTATTTTGTAATTGAACAATTTAAAAGTTTTCATTATTTAATAATGAAATTTATGTATACAAAAGTATAAACAAAAAAGAAAATCAATGAATATATATGAGAAAAAAAAAAATTTCAAATGTAGAAAATTTTATGTACTGGAAAATTTTTCATATAAATTCGTTTGTACGTGCATGAATTCTTTATATGTGCTTTTTCGGTGTTCTTTTCCTTTTATGAAAACTTTATGGAAAACTTTTAATAATAATTTTATTAATCATTGAAGTGAAAAAATAATGTAAGACTATATACACCTTATAAAAATTGATTATTTTCAATTTATACAAAAATTATACAATAAAGAAGAATGGGCACTTTGCTTCCTTTCGCGGGCACTCTAAATTCGTGCACCAAGTACCATATCAGATTTATCAGATAATCGATATATCAGATGAGTAGAAGCAAAAGTTAGTCACAGACAGAGGACATCACAGAAATATTTACAGGGTACTTAAAAAACAACTAGTGGTCAATCACCTTGAAAACGGAACATTTAACAGAAGATGTTCTTAACAAAATTTGAATGGATTCAAAAGCTTTATTAGTTGAACAAATAGATTTGTCATGTGAGGATCGACTCCATATCGTTACAAAGGCATTTTTAAAAAAATGAAAATAATAAGTATCTTATTTATGAAATGTAAAGGGAATTTTAAAAATGTCCAGCGGTCAAAATATAAATTTAAAATGGCCGCTTAAATTAATTCGCATATCAAAGCTTCATAAAAAAATAATTGGGAATTAAAATATATCACATTGAAAATATTGAACATATGTATATGTACGTAATGTTTGTTTTTTAATTTAAGAAGTTATTTTAAATTGAAATTTACATCTAAAAAATTTTTGTTTAAATCAAGAATCGTATACAATCGAGTATAACGTTTTAAACATACATAAATATATTTTTTGAAATTTAAAACTTCAATTTATTAATGAAAATGAATTTTATCAAATTTGAAGCTTTCATTATCTTTCTATATAGAACCAGGTATACCTACTACATCCTACATACATGTGTGTACATATATGTATGCATATAGAATTCATATTGTCTGGCAAATGCAATAAGTAATGAAAACAATTCAACTAAAAAGGATATATGACGATGAATTTACGTATACATAGAAATTTCTGCAATTTCGAATGTGTCCACCATCATATCCATTCTTTATCATCAATTTTGTTTTTCTTTTCTTTTTGTGAATGTTTAATTTTTTTTAAATTTTTTATTTTTATCATTTTCCTTTTTTATAAATTAAGCACTTGCAAAAATCGCCCTAAGTACATTTTTGTTTCATGTACATTTGTACATACATATATAACATATAATAGCTCTCAATACGTAACAACAATAATAACATCAGCACCATACACATGTATAATAATACTGCTTAATAATAATAAAAACAAGAAAATTTTAACAAAACAAAAAACAACAAAAGAAAAAGAAAAACCAAAACAAAACGCGACTTTACAAAAACTCAGAAAAAAATAATAATGAAAAAGAAAACAAAAATGAGGAAAAAAATCAAGAAAAATTAACAAAAAGAAAAGCGCAGAGAAAAAAATTTACAGGCCTCAGCGGATTTATTTGTTCTGTTCAATGCTATTTTACTGTATTCACTCACCCACTTAACACAATCCATTCCGTCAACCCAATCAACCCAAAATTATACTCAACCCCTAAAACCGAACATATACTATACATACGTACATATGCATTCACATATGCATACATCACATTTTTGATTGTACATGGTTTGTTTCAAGTACCACCAAGTCCAGTTTTTAATGTGCAGTACTATATATTATAATATTGAACAAAATTACCAGTCCAGTCATCGTTAATTTTTTTTCTTTTTATTTTTTTTTTTTTATTTTTTATTTTTTTTATTCATGTATTTTCTTCATCTTCTTTTATTTTTTGAATATTTCTCATACCATAAGAAAATTCGCATAACCTCTCAGAACGTCCATAATTTTTTTCAATTGAAAAGTGTCTCCTACTACCCTTTTCCGTATGTTTATGCTTATGTGGACAATGCATGTGTGTATGAATGTAGGCACTCTCGTATATTTACATTAAGTATGTATACATTTATAATGCTTCGCATATTGTTTTTTTTTTTGTTTTTTGAACGATATTTTTGCACCACCATCATCTATCTACTACAAATATTCATATATGTATGTACATATGTACACATATGATTATACGAAAACGAATAATGTGAATTTTAAAGTAATCAACTTCGTTTGCAATCATGAATGCGGTGAAATCCTCATATTGACTATATAAATGGAAAGGATGAGTAAACACACATATAGAACAAATTTGAAAAATAAAAATAAAAATCCAAAACAAAAAATTAACAAATGAAAAAAAAATTTTTTTTTTTCCATTTCTTTTTTACTTTCTTTTTTTTTTCTATAAGAGTATACCAAAAAGTATGTAGTATTGGTTTGACAATGAAAATTTTTTTCTATACTTATGTTTATGGGTAATATGATGAGGTGTTGTTATTGAGTGGGTGGTTAATGTTGTATAATGGTGTGAGAATTTATAATCAAATAGCATATAAAATTTGAACACCTCATCATGAGTATGACTATCAACTGAACTGACGTATTATTGTGTATAAATGTTATTTGTACTGTATTGTATAATATATAGAGATACTTACATATGTACATATGCATACATACATATGTATCTATATGTATATACATTTGTTTTTAACATATATGCAATATACATATGTATATATACGTACTCATTTTTACATACTTTACATATTATATGTGTTGCACACCTCTTCAGCTAATTTTAGTTGCTTAGTCTGACTGCGACTGATGTCGACAGGGAATCAATTTTTTTTTTTTTTTTTTTTATTTATCCTGCATATTTTGTTACCTCGATGTATGAAAACAACAACAATAAAAAATGAAGATAAATAAATAAATACAAACTTTTTTCCATTGCTTTGCTACTTTTATTTTTTAACTGTTTAATGGTACTACTACTAGTAGTATTTTGTATTTCTCAACTCAGTTGAATTGGACACTAACTGCGAGCAATATTTGCTACTGACTTTAACCACCTTCAACCAAGTATAATTATTCGTGGATACCGTTATGTTCCTATATTACAATAATTTTATTTTATTTTATTTTTTTTTTTTTTAACTCATATACTGTACCTATTTAAGGGTTGATGTTTGGTTGATGAGTGAATTGTCTGCTGTTGGTGATGGTAAAGTTTCAGGTGATATATGGGAAACATAATCATAAATATCAAATTTTTACTTTTTTCATTTTTTTTTTCTTTTTTAATTTTGCATAGATGGTGAAAAATAATTACAACAAAAATAACATGTACATATGTAACAAGCAAAACAAAATTATACTGAACTAGAGTGTAATTCAGTATTCAGTACATTCCTAAAATAAATATCAGACATACTACTACTACACAGTATAATCACATCTCTAGCAAATTTCATTTTTCATTTTCTTTTCCTTTTTATTTTTTTCATCATTTACCATTTTCCCTACCTATAATACGAATGATTTTTTTTCATAACAGTGAAATCGTAACAATTCATTAGACAACATAATGGATGCATTGATAAATTAATAATGTCATAAGATCAGACGTTAATTGTAGGAAAAAAAATTTTCTTTTTTGTCAAAGCTTAGATTTTTATGATTTTTTTAGTATTTGCTAGAAAAAGGAAAAAAATTATGTTGAACGAATACGCATTTTCATTTTTACACTTCTTAAATTGCTTTTAAGAAATCATTAAGACAAAATGTTCATTTGCAAACCTACCAATAATTCAATGAAATTAATCTCTCTATTATATAAAAAAGTTTTCAGTGATCACCGTTTTTCATTTGCATACATATGTATGTATATTAAGGAAATTCAAGAATAAACTTTGTCTCTGTATTACATGTTCTTACCTACATACATACATATGTTTTGCAGTGAAATATCTTTTACAAAAGTCCAAGGAAAGACTATACGCATTGGATGCAATGTCTTAATTAATTGTATCATAATTATATCAGAAAAGTAGTGATACCGCATCAATACAATATTTTTGAGCAACGAGTATTACAAATAAATGAACAATTGTATAATTTGTTAAATGGCGGTTGGTCCGCCGTTATGCAGACAGAGGGTACTCTCCTAGTTTTATGAAAAAAAAAAAAAAATAATCAAATAACATATGATCCTTGAATTCAGAAATAAAAAAAGATAAAACAATGAATAAAAAGAAAACCAATAAAAAAAAATTTCAATCTTATACTTATCTTAAATTATAATTAAGGTTTCAAGCATAATGAATTCAATCCTTTTTCTTGATTCAATCTGTTTTTCAAACCTACACACAATATTTATATTTAAACAAATGTATATGTGTACAGATGTTTACATGTATCTCATTTAAGTTTCATAGAATTTATTTTATTTACTCATATATTGACTTTTTATATACATATGTATGTACCAAACCAAGAAATGACAATGATGAAGAATTTTGATTTTCGTTCCATATTTATGAGTTTAAATCTAAAGAAATTCTCAAGTTCTTCATTATATTTAAATATGTTACAAAATGTTAAATGTTCGTCAATTCATACATACATACATATGTATATAAGATCATAATTTCTTAGAACGTAAAAAAAAAGAAATTTACATAAAACATTCTTTATATTCAATGTTCACTCAATATAACATGAAAGAAAATGTACAGATTTCTTACATTTATTTTTGCCCTTTGACGTTCATTGTAATAACCAGTCAATAACAGAAGTATTAACAAAAATCAAAGTACATATATAAGTTATGTACGTCCATAAGGCAATCACTTTCCAATGTACTTTTTAAAAATGTAACCAGATGCATATATACATACTCTTATATGATGATAAACGTAAACATATAAATGACATAAAGAAATTCACAACTAAGAAAATTTCCTAATGTATGAATATGTATGTACCTAGTCCCAATACAATTCGAATTTTAGATCATCTCAATTTAATACTTGCATAAACAGAGATAATTCAAATGCTGGCCTAAATGTAGGAAATGATAAATTCACGTTCAAAAGTATCTTCTAAGTCGGCCTTTTATGAACCAATTTTCACGAAATTCTCAACATAAATAGTCCTAATCAAGTAGTGGTCCTCAACATTTGAAAAATGACTTCGTTCAGTTTTTATAAGGGTTCAAAGTTGGTGAAAATTGAATTTTTCTCATTTTAATTCGAACTGTTTTTTGTCGTATATACGTACACAATGTATAACACACGAACATATTTCAAGATATATTTAGTAAAATTTAAATGTACATAGAATAAAATTGAATTGAAAACAAACAGCAAAAAGAATCTTTAATTTATGTAATTCACAATCAAATCATCAATATAAGCTATCATTTGAATAATTGTGAACGGTATAACCTTATTTTGTTTTAATCCTTTTTAAGGTTATCAATTCGAACAAATACAATTTAAAAAAACTTACTTTCGTTCTTTTACTTGAAAAGTGAATTTCTTCGATTTTTTATTCTATTCAAATTTAATTCATTCTACTAAATTCACTACAGCTTATTAAAACTTTTACCAATTTCATTTTTGTTTTTTCATACTACTTTTCTATATACATATGTATATATTATTTAAATTTAAGTAAAGAGCTGGACCCTGTTCATATTTAACCCATTTATTAATTATCCTTTTATCCCGTTTTACGAAATCGAACGTTTCATAATACGGTAATAAATTTGAATATAATATATAAATATGAGCATTAAATAATTGGAATGGACCTAAATAATTTCTCATTTTCTTCTTTATATATCATGCATACAATCCATACATACATAACATTATTACGCAAGTACATAGATACGTACATATGTATATAAATTGTATATATCCACATAAATATGTATATTGCATAATACATTTATTTAACCATATCTCATTACTACTGTTTTGTGTAACTCATTTTCATCCTTAGCTTCATTATCATAATTTGAAATTGTAATCTTAAATTTGCATATTATTGTTAAGTCATTAATTAAAAAAAACGTTTTAGATTGTGTTTTTTTATTCTGCTTTTATTCTTCTTCAGTTTTCACCCTCTCTGTATTTTTTTTTTTTATTTTTTTTATTTATGTTTGTAAAGTGATGAGGTTCACAGTTTTTGCAATGTGATAAACCAAATTAAATCAAAATATATAAAGAAATAAAATAAAAAAATTTGAAAACATTTTTATCTCATTTAAAATTCAATTCATCGAAGATTTTCATTGTATAAAAAAGTATAAAATTGTAAGCATTCAAACTGTTTACAAAATTGGTAAAATTTGTATACAGTATATTATGTAGCACAAAAAATCTATTGCAAACAAGCAACGACACTCTATTTTGTATTCGAAGAAAACTTTCCATGGGTGAAAAGAATGAAGCAGTGTTGTTCGTATGAAGAACTGATTTTTAAAAAAAATATTTTCTCACAATGTAATTGAAGATAATTTATAGAAATTGAAAGGGGTACGTATTAATGAAGAATTGAAAACACAATGGATAACCTATCACTTTAATGTAACTGATGTACCAGCGGAGTATTTTGCCTACAATTTATGATTTTTTTATTTTTTTGCCTTTTATTTCTTTAAAACTTTTTGTTTTTATTTTTTTGTTTGTTGAAAAAATTAAATTAAATAACATCTTACAGCTATTTAATTGTCAAATTTTCCTATACTTCTTTTCAGTCATTATGTATGTATATAACTAAGTACATAAACTTCCTTGAAGTAAACAAATTTTTTTGAACTTTTCTTCTTGTATCATCTACTGCCGTATCTAACTTATCATAGTCTATGATATACATACATACAGACAAATTAGGTACATTCATATTTGTATATACTCGTACATATAAAAAGGATTAATTATGTATGTATGTATGTATGTATATCACGCGTACAATTACAAATGTTAGTTATGTATATAATGTTGTTTTTTCCTTAAATCTACCAATTACTTAAACGTTGGTATAATACAATTTTTATTTGTGTTTTTTATTTACTGGAATAACAAAATAATAATTAAATTTTAATTATAACTAAATTAATTCTAATTTTATTATCCATATAAAATAAAAGAAGGAAGAAATCCCTTCCACCAATACTACTAAAACGAAATATCTTCAAATAATTGATGCAATATACTGAAACCAAATTGTAGGTAATTCACTATAAAGAATTAGACGTAATTGATGAATCGCATTGTGTCATACATTTTTATTATTACTAACAAATGCAGTCCTCTCGAATTTAGACTTTAAATGCACAACAATAAGAATACATTTTTTTTTCGGCATTTATTTCTAATTTATCTGAAAAAAAAAATCATCAATCATAAATTATGAATATAAAGGAAAATTTTATTTTATGTACGTTTTGCAAATTTTAATTTTATTCAAATTCATTGACTTTGTTAGACCTTTTTTTCCATATATTTTTTTTAAACAGATAATGGAATAATATGAAAACGAATAGAATGGATTCATGTTAAAAAAATGAATTCATTTGTGTTTGGAAAAAAAAAAGAAACGCGTCAAAATGAAACAATAATATTTTCCCTATCGTACATATGTACAGACGTTGAATATTGATTTTGTTGACCATTAGGGTTTCTGAATGCTTAGTTGACGTTATGTAAATTGATGAAAATAATGTAACCAAAAACATTTACATTGTTTAATAACAAAACAAAAGAATACAAAAATTTCAAAATTATTAAAGGAGGGGTTCTTTACAATTTTCCAAAATTTTTTCATTTAAATTTGTTAACCAACCGAATATTTCATACTGGACAACAACATTAAATTTTCTAAATAATGATGAGTGTGAATTTAATTTTGAGGTATTGTTTTTCGTTTTTTAGTTTTCTTAGGTACTATTTTCTTACAGTTAAAATTATCAATATTAAAGTATTCCCATTATGCGAAATGAAATTTCAATCTGTAATGATTTAAACGAAAAAAAAGTCGGTATTGTATTACTCCACGATTTTAAGGAAATTTTTCGTAGCACCATATAGACTCTTAACACCCCATGCAGATAGTAATGGAATGTTTTGAATGTGATGTAAAATTTGTACCCAATAGACAATCCAATCAAGAAAGAAAGCAACTGATAAAAAAATTTAAAAAAATTACTAATATCATAATTTTTCTCCATTTTTTTTTTTTTTTAAATTAAAGTTTAAAAAAAAATACTTGCACAAAATTTTCTTAGTAACAGTTTTCGAAAATTCAAAAATTTTATTTTACAATTTGATTGTCCATTTATTAAAAAATTTATAATAAATAATTGATAAATTTTGTGCTAATTAAAAATCACTATTGATACCACAAATAAAATCATAATTTTTAAATTAAAATTAAATTTTTGATTTATATACATTAATTATTATAATTGAGTTTTATTTTTTCTTATAATTTCACTTTTGTTCTGGTATACATAAATATGTTAATAAATTGTGTACTGACATTATTAAAATAGCCATCATATCAATTTCATAAATTACAATATTGACTTTAAAAATATTTTCATAATAATGTTCGTATACTGGTCGTACGCAATTTTCGCAATGTACACACATGCATAGTTGGGTATATACAGTACATTCAGTGAAAATTCATTAACGTTTCATTTTCATTGTTTTTCTTTTATTATTAATAATAATAATATTATTATTGTTATTTTTGTATACATACATACATATATGTACATATTTTGTATTATATAATATAATGATGAGTTAAAAAGCCTCAAACAGTAATTAACTGTTTCACTTAACTGTAAAACTAATTACCATAAATATGATAATCTCTTTTAGTCCTCTCATATTATATGATGATGGTATTATCATTTTTCGATTTATACAATAAATTGTTTATTTGCCTACTTATATGCACGTATATAAACGCATTTTTACTACATACTGTATACGCATTAATGTGTGTACAAAAAAAAAACTGCATTTTGAATATTTGCCTTCATCATATTGCACATAATATGCACATTTATATCTTTTCATATCAGAAGCATATAGTATATGTATGAACGTAATCCATTATATACAGTAGCTTCATTCAAAACATAAGTAAGAATTACGCGTTTTATTCGGCATACATACATACATACGTATGTACACATATACGTAATCATATGTATGTACATGAATACATATACATATGTACAAAAATCGTGTATTTTATTGCTATTATTGCACTTATTTTATTGCCTGATCTACCAGAATTAACTCCTAAATTAGTTGATACACGTATAATGTGTATATCCTTTATATCCTTATATTGATACGTATATACTATATCAGAAAATGTATTGATATGTATATGTACACAATTCTATATAATTTTCCACCGAATTACAGAAAATATGGTTTTCACTATCAACATGAATACTTTACACACAGTTATACGTACATACTTATGTACATATAATATTATTGAATACACGTACACTTCATATGCACATACATATGTATGTAAGTATATATAGTTTCAAAAGTTTATATGGTATCAACTGATAACATACACCTGTAGGTCATCATATCATCAAACAATTTATATTTGTCCAAAATATTCATAAATGATTTCACTGATTTCACTTTTGTTGAATACAAATTTTCACCTGATGAAAAATCATTTAAACCACTACAGTGTTCTATATACATACGTATACAAATCTATGTATATTTAGCTTGATATACAGATAGTTGTATGTTGTATGTACATATGTTGTTGCATTACACTACTTTACGTTACGCTTGTTATAAATTTGACTACGATTTTATGAATGCATATACATACATCTGCACATAAATATGTACTTGCGTACGTACAATAAATGTATATACTATATATATATATTTAAGTACATACATATGTTTACTTTTATATGGTATGCGGTTTTTAAATGAGATATCCGCATATTTAAAACAAAGTATATGTACATATACATAACATATTTTTTTTAAATATCTACACACATATAAAAGCATGAACAGTTAAAGTGCACAAATGTGTACTAATAAGTATACCATGCATTTTTACATAATTCAAGAATAATTAGAAATTTAACAGTAGATAGTTCTTATAACCTAAAATTATACTCTTTTTAACTAATTTTAAGGTTAGATGGTTTGATTTTACTTTTCCTATTTGTTGATTGTATACAAAATGATTCATGTTAAAATAAAAAACTTTCGAGAGCATCCTTGAACTTCGAAACGCAGAAGAAACATAGATGATATGATTGTGATACAATTTGTTTATGTAATTTTTTCAGTCTTAGATGTTGAAGAATTTGTTGCGCTGTTGTAATTATAGTTGGAGAAGGATTACTTCAGAGGGTAGAAATCTAGAGGATCTCTCTAATACTGACTACATAAAGAATGGCATACTCCTTGATAAAAGGATAAGCGCCTTTATGTAGAAATATTGGGAGTGAGGGATACAATAAGCTGATTATAGGCTCATCTCACTCCTAGTCCAACAACAACAAATAAGTAATTAGTCTTAAATTTGAGACATAAAATATTTAAATAAGTCTTAAATGTTGAGACATACATATGTATGTATGTAAGTATGTTTTTTTTTTAAATTCGTCACAAAATTTAACGTTAAAGTTTAAACGTTTTATATTTAAACATTTTTATCCTTGTGTATTTGGACACACATATGTACATGTACATTCGAATTTTATAATTTAAAAAAAAAATATATACAATATAAACAATTTTTGATTTAAAAAATACCGCAATTAAGCAGAATGATTTCACATATGACGAACATATATTATCTGTGTATATATGTATGTGTATATATCAACACATGAAATATTGTATAAGAAAATAAGCTATATAAAATTTAACTTTTACACGATTTTACTGAAACTGAACACAGAAAAAAAGGTAACAACACAGTTAACATATGGTTATTTTAATTATCAATAATAATAATAATATCAATAATGATCAACAGGTGTAATATATGCATATGGGGCTTTTCATATGAATACAACTTACAAGTAAAAAGTAATATACGTTGTATATACGCACAAATATTTCTGTTATTCATCCTTTTAATTTAACTTTTGTAATCGAATTATTTTTCATTGAATTTTTTAAATAATATAATAATACTGTATCAATATATTATAATCATGTATAATAATATGAGCGCAATTTATTTTAATACAGATTCCCTTTTTTACATATATGTACATAAGTATATGTGTAAGTATATATGTATATAAAGAGATTTTATAAATCCGTATATGTTATTAAAAAACATATTATATACAAATAAATACATACATTATTATATACTTAGTGAATTCACAATAAAATTATTCAATGTATCTTATACGCTTATACTCATATATGTACATGTACATACATACATATGTGTACATTTGTAATTCGATTTATAAGCAATATAATATGTATTTTGTAAATATAACAATCCCACAAACAAACGATGTACATACATACATACATACATCTGTATGTAATTGTAATGTATATGCTTATATTACTATATACCTACATATAAAATGTTTTATATGTACACATATACACTTTATCACGCAATATTTTCATTACATACATTCGTACACGTGTATGTGCAAGACTGTACGTACGCACATGTACGCAAATATTGAACACCCATATGTATGCAATATTTTACAAAAAAAATGATATATGTTATATACATACATATATCAATACATGTGTACATTACGTATGTATATGATAAAAATATATAACGGATAATTTTTGTATCCATTTTTCAGTAAATTTTTCAATAAACTTGTCATCAGGATAGTTAAATAAATTTTAAAAAAATATAAAACATACAATGCATTTTTCTGTATTTTTATTTTTGGATTAAAATTGCAATATATGTATGTATACATATGTCAACCTACCTATATATAAAATATCAACAGTTTCATGCGGTTAAGCTTCATGAAACCACATATGTTATTTTATTATATAATATTACATAAAATATATGAACATACATATATGAAACAGCACAAATATACAAATACACGTGTATAACATATGTATGTATAATACGAGTGTGTACATATGTACATATGTATGTGTATAAGTAACTTTGTTTTTTTTTTTTCATTTTTATATACATATTGATTACATTGTTATGTGGTATGTAATTCACGCATGATACATACAAATACTTTTGATTAACTTGTATATCATTTTTTATTTTTGTTTTTCAATAAATATATATAGGTGCATACATATGTACAATACCTATTACCCACATACATACATATATGGTACATGAACAATAAAATAAAAATATCATAATAACCAAAAACAATTAATATGAAAATATTGTACAAAAAAAAAAATAAAATATGTTGTACAATAAATCAAAAATTCGAAATATTTTTGTTATGGTATTCTTTTTAAACTGAAAACAGGCTTTTTTATATTTTTATTGACTAATTAGTTAATAGGTCAGTTCAATATTGGATAGATATTATGAAAAAAAGATAAACGATATACATATGTATTTCCTGTAAATTTTTAATTTTATATTAAGACCTAATATAATGCACAATCAAATGCCATGCACAAACAAATTAAGAAAAATAAAAATAAAATTGTTTTCCATCAATTGTTTGCACTATCAAAATTGCTGCCTTACCGCCTCCAAAATTCACTCAGTTTTGAATGAGTACCTAAAGCATCGAGGAAAGATTCAAGTGCTTACTAATACTGATCGAGTCAATTTGCTGACAACAAGTAACTCAAAAACAAATGATCAATTTAAGCCCTACCATACAAACTTGAGTTTAGTTTCTAATTCAACAAACTCAGTGGTTCGTAATCCACATTAAACTGTAGGTGCAAGTATGATAGAATTATCCTGGGAAAATCGTCAAGACTTAGGCCCTGACTCTACACTAGGCTGTCGCGCCAATCATGATGACGATGATTTGGCGGAATGGGTCGACTAACAATTGAAAAATACATCTTGTTAGTTTCGCTATGATTTTACCGACATTTTTAATAATTTAACACTTCAACCACGTTTAATATGTATTTCGCACACACTCATAGTTATTTTAAAAACATACATCTAACAAAAGATAAAGATTCTTAATATCTTATACCAATTTGTTATACATGTCCTTATTCTATAAATATTAAAGTATATATTGTAAATACAATTTTTTTACTTTTTGAATATTTCATAAATTTTTTTCTTTTGTCCTTTTTTTAAATGTAAAGTTCTGATAGTTCATATAGTCACATTTTAGTGAACAAACAGAATGTGTACATCTCATTAGATTTAACTGGAATAAAAGATGAAAATAAAATTTAAATAATAAAAAAGAAAATGTAAAAAAAAAAACCTAATAACACATACATACATACAATTTTTAATTAAACTTAATTTAATATTCTACAGTCCAAAGAAAACAAAACATATCAAAAAACAAGAAGAAAAAAAATCTCTATCTGCTCATTAAATAAATAATTTTATTTGTTTTGTAAAAAAAAGAAGAAGTGTGATATGTGATATACTAACATACACGCTCATACATATGTCAAGTAAACTAAAAAGCATACACAAAAAGATGAAATAAAATAATAATGACGATGATGATGATGATGATGATGACAATAATGAGACAAACATCCTTAATGAAAAGAAAATTACCTTAGGGTTTTTTTATGAAATAATTAAACAAAAGTTTCGTTCTTTTTTTTTTTTGTTTTGTTTCTTATTTTCTTATTCTGTATACTTTTAGATGTGTATACACGTTTTGTACATGTATCAAAAATTTAAAATGACTAAAAATAAAATTGAAAAAGAACAAAAGTATAACGGAACAAAAATAGAGGACAAGTGATAATGTACACATATAATTAAAAATATGAAAAAAAAAAAAAACAAGAAAATATAATACTCGACTTAAAATGAAAATTGCTGCAACTACTTCATATATGTTTATAAACATACTTGTATAGAAATAAATTGCTATGTATATGTTCATATGAGCACAAATTCCAGTGCAAGAAAATCATGAATTTTAATTTAAACAAACAATTGTCTTACTTACATTTAATAAAATGATGGCAATTAAATGAATGCAGTAAAATATGTAATTTGTATAAATTTTATGTGCATTATGTTCAAAAAAATTATGAAAATAATGCAAAATAATATTGAATTAATTTTAATTTATAAAATTTCGAAATTTCAATTGTAATAAAATTAAATGAATCTTTGTAAAAAGAGTTTTCGTTCAGAATTCAGAGTTTCAAATTTAGAATAACAAATCTATGAACTAAACGAAGATACAGATATCATTGCGTTTGTCAAAATTAGTGGGCTAAGTTGGTTGGGTCACATTAATAAAAAGGAGGATTAAAATCTCCGATTCCATTCAATATCATATTTGTTAGTGACATTATTTTACGCAAAAGAATATATACTGCACTTTTCGGACCAACTATACCTTTCAGAAGGTTAATATTGATATTATTTTGTAGGTCAAAACTTAAGTGTTATTAATTTGAAATTACTTTGGTATTAATACATACATACATCTATAGGTATGTATAAGTATATAAATTTTTATGTACAGGAATAAGTTACACTTTGTACTTCGTAATGGGCTCCCTATTCAGTTTGGGTCTCTTCAAGTTGCGAAGTCCTGTTACACTGCTCAGTAGTTTCGCTGCATTTTTATATACATATACACACATATCATGTATATTGTATACTTATACAATATACATTTGTTTTTTGTATTTTAACACGTGCAGGCAGGCGCATTTGACCAATTATTATCGCTTTCGTTACATCCTTTAATTCATTATCTCTTTAATTTCTAAACAGTGCTATTCCTTTCTTTTTACCCACACCCTTATATTCATTTTCAGCATCTATAAGGATGTAATAAACAAAAAACTGGGAATTTTTTATATGTACATATGTATGTATTAATTATTTATTGTAGAATAAATTCAAATATTTTGTAGAATAAATTTTCAAATATTCAAAATGGAACTTATACACACATTTGAATTGAACTGTATATGTATATACATATATGCCTATGAAATTCACATATGTAATTCCATAAATAAAAACTTATATATTTCTATTTTCAGTTTGGTACTTTCTTGTTCTTCAAAATTAAAAATAAAAAATTTTTATTGGCTTTTATCGTTACCTTCAAAATGAAATTTTATTTATTCAGATATGAAGAAATTATAAATCTTTGAGTAAGACGTATGCATGCGGTATACACACATACACATGCGTCTATACATGTGTATAAGGCATATGCATCCTATAATTGCACTAGTTTCTATGTGTACAAAATACATGTGCACGCATGAGAAAATGCAGAAACTATTGATTAGGACTTCTCATTTATATACGTGAACTTAAACTTAATTAGGGCTCATCACCTTAAACTTTTGTGTATGTATATGTTATAATATTACACACATACATATGTATATAAAAATTTATTCATACATGTGTAGTATGTCCTGAAATGTGAACGAAGGACAAAGATTTTGTGAAAGTTTGTAAGAAAGAAAATTAATGCTCAAAATTTTAATTCTTGTATGTATTTATGTATGTATATAGTATATGTAGGTATTCATTAAATGAATATCTTATTAAGCATTTATTACATCTACATATACATACGTATAAGCATAATAATATACGTAAGTATTCATATAGGCTCTTTTTTCAAAATATTCAAATGTATAAGAGTATTTGCTTGTGTATATATGTATATGTACATATGTATATATGGACCCTAGCTATGTACTCGTATATATGTAATGTATAATGCGTATAATTGTGTATTTGTTATTGTAGTTGTTTTAATTAGAATGAAATTTGCTCAAGTGTTGTTAATCATGGACTTGCATTTTAGGAATATAATTAAAATACTACGTACATTTTATTATAGTCCTTTTTAGATTATAGGTGTGAATGTTACTATTTTCAAATACATACACACACATACATATGTGTGTGCACATGGAAATGTAAAAATATGTTATAAAATATTCAAACTACTAGACATCTACTAGTATACATTTACAGCATGTTCTATGCATTAATACATCTACATTATATAAAATGCAATGATAATAGTTATTTCATTTACCACCCATTATATATTTTATAGAAATAGAAACTATAAAAGATAATGTAAAATGCAACTGAAGATATTCTCTTTTCTAGAACCTCTAAAACCTCATTCTAATTTAAATTGACTTTAAAATAATTACATTTCGACTTATCCGTAATATATGCAATATAAAGGGTAAACACTACATATCCCTATACTTTTATATTACGTATATAGTACACGATAATATATACTGTACATGTATCTTTATAGGTACATACAGTTGGTTATTTAATCAGGTATGTTAAAAATACGCTAGGTATACGTATACGTATGTTTAGATACATGCGTATACTGTATATGTATAATATTTACACGTGTATAGTAAAGAAAATTGTAAATTTATCATACTTACTAAAATTAATGCATTTGCATTCTTATTAATGTTTTAAATTAGATACAAAATTACATAGAAAATTTGTCGTTATATTGCATTTACATGAAAAGCACTTTTATTACATAAATGCATATATGTATATAGCATATACATGTGTATGTATGTGTGTACGTATTCATGCATACGGAAGTGCTATTTAAAAGAATGTAATACATAAATGAAAATTTATTCTTGTTTCATTTTCTTTTTAATTAAAATTATGCGAAATACAGGTTCAAGGTAAAAATGATAATGAAGACGATCAACGACGACAATAACAATAACGATGATGACGATGATGAAATTTTCGCATTTGCATAATGAGATTACAAAAAAAATAGAATTTAAGTTACAATGTAAATAACAATGATACATACATATGTAATGTATACATAGTTAATATATCTGTTTTACTTACTAGCAGCGTTTCCCAACCCAAATGGATTGCTTTAGTTTTTAGCTCAAGCAAGGTCCAGATGTGATGTGGCTGGTGTATGAAAGCTTTAGAACATAATACATAAACGAAAAGAGCTATAGAGTAATGCAGTCGTGTGTGTTCTTATGGATCGAGCATAAAAATATAACGCTGCTATATATAAAACACTGTGTAATGGGCCCCATACACTACACGAGCATGCATGCAAAATCATATAAAGCTGCTCCACACACTACGTACACTACATGATTCTACTATGAAAAAATGATGGTGTCGAACTGCTGTTGCACTTGAAACACTGATGTTATTAAATTACGTTAAAATTCAATGAATAACATTTTAAAAAATGTTAATATTATACGGAATTCAGGAAAAAACATTTTTTGACTGGAAAATTTTTAAAAATTTATTTTTATTCTACGAAATACATATAATGTGCAATTCAAATATAACAACGCGTTGTACAGAATGATTTTTGTTTTAGTACGTACATACATATGTGTGTTTGATGTATCTATACTATTCAACATCTAATTTTCATATTTCTGTTAATTACATTCATGTACAAAAATCAAGTCAAATTACTAAAAAATAATAAAATGGACAATGCAATAATGAATTATTACATTTTCCTTTATTTAAAAATCATTTTCATTTTTTCTGTATTCACTGAAATATAATATTCATATATTTGAAAAATAAAAAATTTTAAAACAAAAATCAAAAAGGCAAATAATTTTGTTTTTCCTATTAAATACATTACAAACAATAAGAAAATAAAATTTTCATTTGTTATTACATCTACAAAACTACTTTTTTGACAAAGAAGGTGTCAATTATGAGAGTCTATTATTAGTTGATTTTATGTTGAAGTAGACTTTCGGTATTATGAAAGTCTACTTTTTCTATTTGATGATAGAGCGAATTCATAAACGTCAAATTATGTCAAGAGTTATGAATTTATAAACTTTTTGACATAATTTTCATAAATTCATAAATTTCGAGACTTTGCAATCAATCAGAAATTTGAGCGCATATGCGCATCGAGTTTAAATTCAATGCACATGATTGTCATTTATTTGTCTTTTGACGGTCACCGTTGATCAAAAAATTATTTGATCGTCAAATTGATTTTCATGTAAATTTAAGAAGTAAACAATCAAGTTATATTATATCTAATTTTAGTACTATAATTTTTTAGTATTATGCATGATTCACATATGTAATACCGTGACTTGTTTTGATCGACTTTTAAAAGTCGACTCTATTGCTTGTCAAATAGACTCTCATATTAGACACCTTAATTTAACATTATGTACATACATATGTATTTTTTTTATTTTAATTTTGTTGTTTTACCATTTTACTATTCACAAATCACAAGCATATGAAATAAACATATATATACATTTGTATGTTTATATATTTTTGTAGGATTAATTTACATACAAAGAGTATCATCATATATGTATGTATGTACATATATACACAGGCATATAAAAATGAATGATCCATCCATATACTGTATATTTAATAAGAAAAAAAATAAAATAAAATAAAAAAGAAATAAAATTCATATCACATATCCAATTATAATGTTTTGTTAATTTTGTACATATGTACGTATATTTTTCTTTCGAACATTGTACATACATTTACATATACAAGATATATTTATATATATATATATATTTTTTTTTTTTTGCCATTATTCACATAAAATCCAAGTTTTCTTCCCTTTCCATAATAAAATATTTGGTGTACATTCACGTACATATACGTATGGCTCTATACACAGAACACAATAAAATAAAAATAAGAAAAAGATTACATATGCATTCAGTATACATGTTCATACATATATATGTATGTACATGAAAATTATCAATTCGTATCAAAATGGAAAATGTATATATTCTTATTCGAAAGTTTTATTTTTCACTTATTTTTATTTCTTTTTATTTATTTATTTATAATATACTATATTCTGTGTGTGTGTGTGTTGTTTTGATTTTATTTCCTTTTTGTTTAAATTCTTTTTCTTTAGTCTTTTTTCTTTTATTTGGGCTATTATTTATATCTCATCCTTTATGGCTTTATATTGCATTTTCCTTGTTTCTTTTTTTTTTTTTTTGAAAATTTTATTTTTCTCTCTTTACATTTGCCTTTTCTTTTGTTTGCATAATAATTTTGATTGTGTAGTAGGTGCAAAATACTTATCGTAACGAATATCCAGGCGATGTATCAAATTTATGTGTTGTATATATATACAATATATGTACATACTATACGCATCATATTGAAAAAAAAATAAAATAAAGAAAAATTTCGAAATTTTTTAAATTCGTCCACTTTTTTTTCGCGTTTCTCATACATTCTTTTAGGTATGGAAATTTATCTCCTTTTTTCTGTAAAGTGAAAAAAAGGAAAGTTGCATTTTTTCTGCATTGCAAAGAAGAACACTCGTAACGTAATCATACAGCCTCTGCCACATCAATAACCGGAAATAAGGATGTTATTTGTATGAAGTGCATACATACCATATACGGATTATACAGATTCATCGTATCTGAATTTTATGCAAATAACAAATATAAATAGGACGTGTAAGGCTTGTTTCATATTAGCAAGCGTTGAGTGGTGAGTAGTAAACGATAACCGATGTGTATTTCAGACTGCACTGAGAAATCTAAGCGGCGTTTTAATTCAGTTGTAGTGAAAATGTCGTCATCTGTGACGTTTGATGTATGCACGTGTTGAAATGTGCCATCGCTCACAATCAAAACAAATTTCGTTATAAAATCAACGTTTAGCGATACTGCCTATCGCTCATTGCAAGTCAATCTGAATGTATTAAAATTAAAAAGCATTGTTCGATGCATAGAGTAAGGAAATAATAAATCTTCGGTTCGAGCTATGATAACTCATCGTTCACCGCTCTAATACTATCGCAAGCAATACAAAGTTGAACGAAATCATATACAAAATAACGACGAATTAAGCAGATCATGGATAATGATAATTTTCATGAAACTGTATAAAAATTACAAAAATTTAAAAATTACAAAAAAATAAAATTTTTATTTTATTTTTTACAAAATGTAGCATTTTTTACATTATTTTCTATCCATGATAAATAAGAAAAAATATCTGAATTAACAGATGGTATTTTCAAAGCACAAGCATAACCATAACTAGTTACTCCTATGGCATAATTTCTTTCTGATCGATAATATAATGCTCCACCAGAATCATATTGACATGTATCTTTATAATCTGTATAAGTACAAAATTGATTTTTATCAAGTAATGGAATAAATTTTAAACATTCATTTTTTTGTATAACATCTAATGTTGTTTTTAATAATTTTTTTGATTGATAACCACCAAATGTTATTGTACCCCAACCAGCTACATCTAATTTTTTACCAATAAAATTATTTTTATTAAATTTATATGGTAAACATGCTGGTCCAACGCTTTCATACCATTGAATCATTTTTTTTGTATAAATTAATGCAATATCATTTATTAATTGTTTTCTATCAAAATTTTCATGAAAAATTATTTTCTCAATATAGTATAATTCCGTATAAACAGTTTCAAATTCTAGAAATAAATAAAATAAATTTTCAAATAATTTTAGATTTTTTTTTTAAAGGAGATTAAAAATGTCTGTGAGTTTTAAAACGTTTAAATACTGTCTTTATTCAAAATTTAGACCTTCGACATATTATACCGTCATTATGATGGTAATCTAAATAATGGTGTAAATAATGATATTATATCCACCGTCATTATCTATACTGCTTTTTTTTGCTTTTTTTTGTTTTAAAATTGACAAATAAAAAATACAATCAGCTGACTGAAATCACAATTATGCTAATAGAAACGATATGAAATGAAACTTCATTATCTCGAAATGATGGTAAAGTACCATCATTTGGTACCGTCATAATGATGGTTTTTTGCTATCATAATGACGGTATATGTGCCAGTACTGTTAAAGTTCCAAAACGCAAACACTCAAAATGATAACATATTCTAAAGTTTCAAAACGTATTTTGAAACCATTTGAAACACATTATTTATGTAAAGCAAATTATGCCTCATGAATTTTTCTAATGCAATTCCTCAGTGACATTGCATAATTTTTGTAACAAAACCGTCTTATCATTGCATCACAACAAATTTTTTGATATTTCAAAACTCACTGTGTAATTCATTTACCGTTTTCAAGGTCATGTTCTCCTACCAAAACTCCAATATTTTTAGGTTCGTTCACCCCACTTCTCACAAAACAATGAGCTGCTGATAAAAGGTATCTATGATGAACTGAGAAATGAGGATACAGAAAAAAATGTAATTATTACACATTGTGTTATGCCAAATATAAATTTTGTTTGAAAATTTTTTAATTTTTTAAATTTTTTAAAAAACTTTTTAAAAATTCATACATTTTATTATTTAATTCATAAATGTGTATATTATATACTATATACTTACTTATTGTAGCACCACAAAATATTTTTTTAATATTATTTAAACGTACAATTCCAGCCATTGATGGAAATTCATTGATAAATGCTTCAGTACCGCCAACAATTTTCCCAGACATACTCCATCCACAATCACATAATTGTGGTTTAGATTTGATCAAACATTTAAACCAACCACCACCACCACTCTCTCCGATTGCATTAGTTGTAATATTACTATTATTTGAATAATTTTTTGATATATAAAAAATACTTGCTTGATTGAAAAGACTATTACGTATAAATGTTCCATTACCACAAAAATATTCAGAATCATAAAATGTTTTTGGTCCTTCAGAATTAAAATAAAATAATTCTGTTGAACATAAATTGAAATTCTGTAAATGTATGTACACATACGTTATATATTTTATATACACATAGCTGATGTACATGCACGTATATTTTAGATTTGTTTTATTTTATACTTCGTATTTTAAATATTTTCACTACAGGTCTTAAATAAACTAGAAAAGTAGTACCACTTTACATCTTTGTATATTGATATTCAAAAAGGTCATCCCATACTGTATGAGAACTTTGAAAATTGTGATAACACTGCTTGTGAAATTCTCTCATGAGAAATTATGAAAGAAGAAAGAAGGGCACATACATACTCGCATACTTCCATAAGGCCTGTAGTGAAAATATTTAAAGTACGAAGTATGATATCCATATATTGAATTTTGTATGTAGTAAAATTTTACCTTTTCTAAATCAATTGTACAATTAAATTCTAATTGATTATTTGGTATTGTAACAATTGTGTAACGACATGATGATCCAAAAGGATATTTCGATGGATAATATGGTGAAACAATATAAATTGATTTTTCATTATCTAAATTAATTGTATGATCACAATGTTCAAACCAACAACGCACTAAATTAATTTTTATCAATAAGAAGATAATCATGTAAAATTGATCTACAACAGCAACAAAAAAAATAATAAAAATAAAATAAATAAAAACAAAATAAATTAAAATAAAACAAATAAAAAAAATAAAAATAAAAAAAGTAAAAATAAATAACAGTAAAATAAATAAAAAAAAATGAAAATAAAAATAATTATTAAAATTAAATTTTTATTTAACAAAAATACGTTAAAATACCGAAAAATATCATAGTTCAAATTTAACTTTAATTTTCATTTGCACACTATACAGATGGCAAACAATAACTAAAATTTTTTTTCTAATTTCTGAATATCTTATGCTTTATGTACATGATAAAATTTTTCGTAATTTGAAAATAAAAATAAACTTGTACAAATAAAGTGTAATGAAACTTAAAAATAGCACAAAATAAAAAAAAAGAATGTAGAATGAAACTTTCATCATCTTCACAAGTGCTTCATACGTATATGTACGTTCCGCATCTTTAGAAATATTCGATATAATTTCAACCAGACTTTATAATTAATAGATCACGAATTCCAAAACATTTAGATTTCGAAAAGTTTCATTTACATGAGTCTGAAGATCAACATTAGAAATGATTAAAACTAAATAAATTAAAAAAAAATTAAATGCTAATTATACGAGTTTATGTAGGTGGTAAATTATGATGGTTTATTTAAATTCAAACATAAATCTTGTTTGAATAAATTTTGGAAGAATGATGGATTAACGGATTAAATGAAATAAAAAAGAAAAAATGCTCTGAACATATTAAAAATTTTTAATTTTAATGGTAAATGAATTATGGTCTGTCTATACTTATTCGGTCGGTACAGTTGACATAAAGAATAGTACCACTTTACGTTGCTGTATATTGATATTGAAAAAATTCATTGAAAATGGTAGAAAAACACATTCATCACGTTTTACTTTTATTTTTTATATTTTGGAAAAGGCCAATAACGGTAAACAAGGTGCTAAGTACAGAGAAAGTATGATCAGAATATGATTATCATTAGTTAGGTATACGAATCATTACACAAATTTCGATCTCAGAATTTCAAACTGAATAATGAGCCTCGTTGAATATGCCTGCCGAATTCGACAAAGGTCAACCCAAAAGCACTCAAAAGTATGGTGGAGTCAAATACATATAATGGTAACTGTTGAGAAATATAATTACCTATTGAATAAATTCAATCCGATTCAACCCATTTTACTGTTCACAGACGGCATTAAAATAAATCCCGATGTCTAACCTATAACCTGATAATAAATAACGTTTTAATTTAACAATTTTTAATTTTTATGTAAAATTAAATTATTTAATTTCGTCTGTGCGTAGCATCGAACCTGGACCTCGTGCGTCAGAAGCCAGTATTCTACCTACTGAACCTCCCGATTCTACTAAGCTTCCCAATCACGATTTGATCTCATATAATTTCAAATTTGTAAATCTTTGATATTCTTCCTCGAATTTGGAAAAAAATTTTTAATTTTAATTTTTATCTATGAACACTATAACATCATAGAATTTACATAAGTATCGCATATTATGTTATTTAATTTTACCAATTTTACACACCTATCATATGTATATTTACGTAAGTAGGTATTGGCTTATATAAAAAAATTCATCTAATAATTTAAAATCCTCGAAATCACGAATACATTTTCTCCAGTCAATACTTTGACTACTATTTGTGTACATATAATCATAGATTCATTTGTTTTTATATACATACAGTGACACACACATAAACTGCATTTGATTACTATTTCAAATATGAACATAGATAAAGCACGAATATCCTTTTGAAAGCTTTTCTCTATTTCCTCTAAATTTAATGAGTACCTATGTATATGCAAATATAAACACATGTACATATGTATGTGTGTGTGCGTATAACGTACGTACATTGAGTTTTCTGATTCAAGTGATGTGATAGCTTTTTTTCGTGTAATTTTTCTTGCTCTCTATTTTCTATACTATTACATTTTCTGTAAACTAAATTTTTGAAAAATTTTATATACATAAATACATGCATACATATGTACATATGTATGTCATAATCATATGTCATTTAAATAAGATTGGTGAGAAAAATAACTGACATACACATCCATATGTACATACATATGTACATACATAATATAAACATTACGCATCTTTTTCACATTATCCTCTGACTAAAATCAATGTACATACATACATACATATGTAATATATAAGCAAATGTTTTCCTGTGAATGTACATATTTTCTTCTATTTTTTAGTATAACACCATCATCATCATCATCACCATCAACATCATTATCAGGAAACTAAATAATTTCCTGTCTTAACTTTTGTAAATAATTTTCTCGAGAAGCTCCGCCTTCTTTATAAATACATATATCTGTATCTAGTTATGTACACTTGTACATATGTATTTAGATTTGTTTGTTTTAATCATGTTTATTTATTAAGCTTGTTTTCCTTTTTTTTTAAATAAAAATAAAAACAGAAAAAATAAATAATAACAAAAGTGTGTAAGCACACATACATATGTACATGTGTAAAAGTATGTACATATACAACGAGCATTTTAGTACATATGCACACACATATGTATGTATGTATATGTTATCTTATTTTTCTATGTAAAGTACAAAATATAATGTGAATTTTTTCCTTATTTAAATTATACGACAAGTAGGCGTTGATGTCACTCGTTAAAAAAAAATTAATATGTATAAACAAATTGCTTCCTAGGCTAAATGGTATACAGGTTGAAATTTTTTCTTATTATTATTAAATTGGAAAAATAAAATTGTAACGAATTTTTTTTTTAATTTTTTCTTTATTGTTATATATGTTTATGATATATGTATATACACATCCATTACGTTCAGATGCACATACATATGTATGTATGGATGTATGTACGTGTATAAACGGATATCATATTATACGCAAAAAAAATTAAAAAAAAGTAAAGTAACATAAAATAAATAAAAGAAAAAGAAGAAAAGAAAATATTTTGCAATTAACGTTTCGTTTCGTTAGCGAATGTAATATAATGTCCTTTGAGTTATATTTTGTAATTTTTTATTTTGTAATATACATATGTATGTACATATGTACGTGTATAGACTTTATCTAACTACATGCACACATATGTACATACATCATTTATGTAGGTACATTATATGTTCATACAGTTCTGTGTATAAGCATGCACATATACAGATGTGTGTCGCGTACATATTTAAATATGTACATATATGTATAAACATATGCATTCATATACATATATTATCTCTGTAATATACATATGTATGTGGTACCGTATGTGCATCCTAAATGATACAAAATAGTACAGAAAAAGTGGACACATGTTCATGTGCATATCCATATATACAAGTACACTTCGTGCCTCTGTATTATTTTGTTACATATGTATATGCATTTACATATGTACATATGTTTGTACGAACACTTATAATGTAAAACAGATATACATACATACATATACATACATATATGTAAGTATCCACGTACATAATATTTTTTATGTTTCACATTATACATACTATATATCATACACATAATATAATAGATGTTGACTTATCCGCGTGAAAAAAAAACGATTTAAAAAAACCAAATTATACACAGAAATTATTGTATAAAAAATAAATTGTAAAATGCAGAAAAAAAGAAAAAAAAAACAAACAAAAGGACACAGATGACTTTCATTTTACCAATATAGAAAGGCAAGTAATAATACATAGTAACTTCCATATAGAGAGTAAAAGGATGGTATTACCACGTATTTACTATGCATTATCATCACTATTACGACTATTCTATATACATATGTATGTATGATGTATGTACACTTTTACGTATATACACTATCACTGATCTGATGGTTTTAGATACTTTGCTGTTATTGTCAATTTAAAGAATTTATTTGAATGTAAGCATTGATTAATGTCCATTGGTTGAAAAACAAAAAGAAAGAATACATAATGAAAATATATAAAAAAATAACGAACTCTAGATAAATTGTAGCATTAATTGCATTCAACGTTATATGTAGGTACAAAATGAAAATACACAAAAAAAAAACTGAAATAAAAAAAAAACAGAATCAACTTTTTTAAGTGAAAATCTAATTAGTGCAAAGTTAAATTATCAAATGGGTTTTATTTCGGTTTTTTTCTTTTTCAAACAGATTCTTATTACACACGTACGTTTACACATGATGTTATCATATGTGCATATATGTATGTACTTTTTTTAAGGATATTCTCGCTACAGTTTTCACATATTTTTGTAAAGATGATAGAAGAGCCTTTATTCTTTTATGCATTTTCATTTGTATACGATGAGTATTAATGAAATTTTTTAAAATGAATGCAAGTAGTAAGGAAGTAGTAGCAGCAGGTTGGTTTGGTAAACAAATCTTTCTAATGCAAATAATTTTCATGTTCACTTAAAAAAGAGGAAAAGTTAATTTCATTTTTTTAATTATTTTTGTGTATTTAATTTTCCATATAGTTTTTATTACGGTATTTATGAACGCATACATACAAACGTACTGCTGAAAAATTAGTTTGCATAATTTTCAAATATATTTTTTTCATTTTCCGTTTTTTCTTTCGATTTAAAAATTTTTATATCCGGACAATTTCATAAGAAAATTTTCAAATAGTCTAAAATTTGAAAATAAAATTTTTATACCATTTCTGAAAATAAATGTAGACAAGACACTAAGAAATGGTTTTGACTTACGATAAACTAAATATAATATTTGCTTTACAAGAACTAGATGCCAGTTAACGTGATCTTCATTACATTTAACAAAATCCAGGTTTATTTTAACGTCTTTTATTGATAAGAAAAAAATAAACAAATAAAATCAAAAAACAAAAAAATAATAATAAAAATAAAACAAACTAAAACAAGAACAAAGCTTAAATAAAGAAACATAAGCAGATTAAGCACATAAAATTCATCAATGATAATCACTAAATTACGTACACAATATAATACGTTAAAATATTGTGTAATAAAATTATCAAAAATATTCCTACATTATTATATCATTATTTCAAGTTTTATTAATTATCTTAATCTACTATTTAAACATTTTGTTCATCTTCAAGTTTTTAAAATTTTGATAAATTCATGATATATATATTTCTTTAAAATACAATAACCTAAATATTATGAAAAGAACCGGTCTATATAATCGTACTACCGGCATTAATTACTTATACTCTGTCTATCAATTCGGTGCATTTAAGGTCTTATGGAAATATATGTACATGTCATGAGCAGTATTATCACAATCTTTAAAGCTATCATATATGTAATACGAAATAAACTTTTTCTATATCAACTAGGAGGGGTACCCTGTGTTTACCTGACAGCGGACCAGCCCCCATTTAACAAATTATACAATTGTTCATTCAATTGTACTACTTATTGCTCAAAAATACTGTATTGATGTGGTATCACTATTGTTCTGATATAATTTATTAAGACATTGCATCTAACGCGTATACTTTTTTCTTTGATTTTTATGAATGATATTTCACTGCAAAACATGGGAACGTTAGTAAAAACATGTAATAAAGAGACAAAGTTCATTCTTGAATTTCTTAAATATATGCAAATATAACATAAAATATAGCACGGTCACTAAAAACTTTTTTATATAATAAAGAGATATACATTGGTTCTACTTTATGTCATTTCCATAAAGTCTTAACGAATTAGCAGACAGAGTATAATTGTACACTTATACAAGTGTTTAAACGATTTTTACTTTCATTAGGAAGAAAGCTACTATCAATTATGCTATCGCATAACTTAACACTTTATTTACAATTATATTTCCTTATATTATTTTATTTAACTTGATTTTCAGGTTCAATTTACAAGTAACATAATCTGATTGATAATACCAATTATTCAAGTATTCATCCATTCTTATAGTTCATCTTGTTTACATGGTGTTTCGTATATTTTTAATTTTTAACTGAAAACCAAAAATTAGACCATTATCATTTTAGAAACTTAGAATCAATATGTTAGAGAAAAAGAAAATAACTACATTTACAAACGCTAAAAGAAACATTTCTAAAAAATTCATCAATAACATAATACTCGTATGTAATTTAATTATTTTTAATAACTCTATCTGATGCAAGTTCCAAGGTAAACTGCTAAAAAAAACATGATTAAAAAAATATTGAAAAAAAATTATGGACATATACGTACATATGTAAATACTTATAGGGTGATTCAGACTAATATAGGGTGCTGATTGGACTAATGATGATAGGCTTTGATGAGGCAAACAGAGATCAAGATTGAAAATTAATGAAATTTTAACGATTTTTTTTTTTGACATCTTAATAATTCCTGATAACACTAGTATAAGAAATGGTTCCACAGATAAAAAAATGAAATTTTTAAAATCAAAACCAAATATAAGGCTCAGACTTAGAATTTAAATCTAAAAAAGTCGGAATCAGGACTCTAAACGCCGAATACCAGTTAAATCTAATTAACGATTTCAAATATAAAAAAATTAAAATTCACCTGCTAAATTCTAAATTCCTGCAGTTAAAGTCTTATGGCGATTACTTAAAGTGGTACCACTTTACATCACTTTGTATTGATATTCAAAAAATTCATCTGATGTATAATAAAAGCTTTGTGGATTGTGGTAACCCTACTCGTGAAACAGTCTAATTAGAAATTATGAAAGAAGAAAAAAGCCGTATGTACTCTCATACGACCTTAAGTGCGTATTATTTGTGGACAGTGTTTACATACTTATACTTATCGTTAGACTGTACAATAATCGTTACATACTACTACATATCCAATATCGAATTATTACTACGACCTTAGACGCAAATTTTTAAACATTTTAAGATTTTGGACTCAGACGAATTTGAGTTTTGGGCCATGAGGTATGTTTTCATATACTACAAATAATTTTGATATTTCAAATTTTGAGTTTGAATCTTAAGGACTTATTAGGATTTGTCTTTTTTTTCCTTTAAAATTTTCTTTTTAATTAACAGTGTTGTTTTTCACCTTGAATCACCCTGTATGTAAATACTGTACTTTTTTTTGTGCCAATATGTATTTGTATATTAACAATTGAAGAATTATACGACCAAGAAAAAAAACTGATTATAGATTCATTTTAATTCTAAACGTAAATACTTATTTTTTTATGTCTAATTGATCTTCAATAAAATAATAAATAAGGTAAATCACAATGAATTTATCCAGTTTTAATTTTATTCTCAACAAATTAGCTCGTTCTTAAAATTCTTAAGTATATTTAAATTTAGAATTTATTTTTAGAAAAATTATATAACAGATATTTTATTATTTCATAAGATTTAAATAAATTCAATTGAATTAAATCGTTTAGCTAAAATGAAATTGCGATAATTCAAAAAAAAAATATATATTTTTTGGTTCAAATTGAATGAAGAAAATAAATTTCTTAAATTTTTAAATAAAATTTATAACTGTGATAACTTGAACTCTTTTGTTGATTTTGTTGACTTTGAAAGTGTCTGTGGTTGAAATAGAATAAAAAAAAATGTTTAAAATAGTTTTGTTCAATTTTATGTTCATTTTATTAATAATAACAACAAAATGTGCTGATTATCTAGAAAAGCCTGGTAACGAATAATCGTAGTTAGTCTAGTTTTAGTTAACAGATTTCGCTAAATTAACATTATGTTAACTACGACCAGAATAGCATTGATTACTTTATTTAAAAATTAAAATTAATAAAAATTATACTCTATCTACTAATTCGATGCAGTTAAGGAAATGACATAAAGTAGTACCACTTTACGTCGCTGTATATTGATATTAAAAATATTCATCCCGTATTATATGATAACTTTAAAGGTTGTGGTAACACTGTTCGTGAGATAATCTTATTAGAAATTATAAGAGAAGAATAGAGGCATGTGTATTTCCATAAAACCTTAACCGCACCGAATTAGTAGACAGGCTGTAGAAATTTAATTTTTAATAATTACATTCAATTTTAGAAAGTTTCATTGTAACGTGTAAATTAACAATGCCAGATTTTGATGATTGTATGAAGAGACAAACTCAATCACTATTCAATCAATTAAGTAAAGGTAAATTGAAATAAAATTATGTATTTAAAAAATTATAATTAACGCTGAATATGGTATAGAACAGATTAGTATAGTACGGAGTACGGTATAAACGGGGTAACAAAATACATCTATCGTTTAGTTTAGAGTGCTAGTAGAAAAAAAAATTCTTCTAAACTTCTCGCCCTCTAAATTCACCCCTTCTGAGAAAAAAAGGATTAAAAATTTTCAGACACGTAAGGTATCTACAGTACTAAATACGAATCAAATATGTACATAGGCTGGTTCAAATATGTTATCCAAATTCAAATTTTCATCTTGAGAAGGAGAGAATTTGAGAAGAAGGAGAAAAACTGTAGAACGATTTTTTTTCTAGAAAATAGAAACACATTGAACTGTACGATAGACGTATTTTGTGACACCCTATATATGTATATAAGTATAAGCGGTGCTACCGTTACAACTTACGAAAACATGAAACATGCAAATGAAAATCAAATTACAGTCCTGAGCGAATTTGAATGAAATTATGATTTTTTATTATTTTTCAGGTATACCAGGTTTGAAAAAACTGAGACCAATAGATCCCTACTATATTAATAAAATAAAATTTAATCAAGGTAATGGTAATATAGCATTTAAAAATACATTAACGAATGTTAAAGTAACAGGAATAAAAGATATTGTCGTAGAATCTTGCAAGTACGTTAATTGTATTGTTTTTATTTTAAATTTCTTAACCTAAAATTATTGTTTTCTTTTAATTTCGAATATTCATTTTATCCATTTTACATAGATTGAAATATAAAAATTTTGGAACAACATGGTATGGTGAATTTTTTACGCCAAAATTACGATTTGATTTAGATTACGATATTGATGGTAGAATATTAGTAGTACCACTTAAAGGGAAAGGAAAAATGTTCTTAGAAATGGGTAATTTTACAATAAAAATAAAAAAGTTTTATTATTTTAATATTTTTGTACGATATTTTATAGAAAATGTTAAATCAAATCTTCTTGCTCATACTTTATTATATGAAAAATATGGACATGTATTCTGTAATGTTACAGATGTTATTGGCGATATAACCGATGTTGGTGGTATGAAAATTCAAATGGAAAATTTATTTAATGGAAATAAAGAATTAGGTACGGATATAAATAATGAAAATATTTTGTTCAATTATTTTTTTTTAAATTTTTATATATTTTTTTATTTTTAATATTTAAAAATTAGAACATGCCACAAATCAATTTTTAAATGAAAATTGGCGTGAAGTATTTGAAGTTATGAAACCATTAGGTAAAAGTACAATTGAAGAAGTTATTCATGATATTATTAAGAAAATTTATGCATACGTGCCATCAGATTATTTTATTGAAGATTTACCAATACCATCAAATACTGAAAATTAAATTTGCAACAACAAAAAAATATGTATGTAAATAAAAACTTAGAAAAAGAAATAAATAAAATTATTAAAAATATAAATAATGAATTTTGTATATGATTTTGTTTAATTCCAAATCCTAAATGCCTGCTAAATGATTTTTTGATTTTGGATTAGAGCATTGAATGAATCCTTAACTGTAGGATATTGACTAACACCTCGTTGGAAAGGACAAAGGGTTTACTATAACTTTTCCGAAGACAATAATGACAAAGGTCTAACGTTTCGTGAGTTATGAAGTGTTTTATAAAAAAAATATAAATTTCTTCACCGCTCTCTGGCGGCCAATCGGTAAATATTTACCATCCTCTCGCCCTCCTATACCTAACCTCATCCCCGGATTTAGTACATACCTAACAGAATCACCCTGTATATTTTTTTGCAATAATTTTCATGATCTTCTTTTGAACTACATTCACATTATTTGTGTCAGTTATTTATTTTCAAAATTAAGATATTTTTCTTAAGAATTCAAACATAATAAAAATGTTTGCAAAAAAAGTCATTCGTTACCTTAAATAAAGAATTTGCTTAAAATCAACAAGAAAAAAAAAAGAAATCAATAAATAAATAAACAACGATATATCGTTTACGGTATATACAATGCAGTCAATTATATTTATCTTTGAATCAATTTTTTTTTTCAATAAACTGAATTAACTGCACACGTAAACAGGTACATTTTCAAGAAGAAAATAAACAGAGAAAACAAAAGAACAAACCCACACACAAAACTTAAAATACATGATAAAAAGGATCATAATATGTATACTTAACAATTTTCTCATCGATCATTTTTATTGTAAATTTACTTCCTGATTTGTCTCAATCATATGATTGATCAATGTTCATTTTTTTAACACTCCCACTCAATTATTATTTTTTTTTTGTACAGAAATTGAAGAAAAAAAAATTGAAAAGAAAATAAACACTTTTTTGTAGAAATACGTATAGGGGGTATATAAATGTATTGTTAAGAAATCTTCAATGAAATCTTATGGGAATATCTTACAACATTTTTGTTTTCTGTTTTTTTTTTCTTTTATTGACGAGGGTTTTGTTGTCTCACGCAAAAAAATGAAAGAAAAATAGGCATTGAAAAAAAAAAAACGTTTATATATTAAAGGATTTATTTTGTGGATTGTGTTGTGGCAAAAAAAAATTTTTTTCTAGTTTTCACAAATTACTGGAAAATGTTTTTAAAAATTTATTGTTGACAAGCGATCGCTCTAGTAAAACAAATAAAATAAAAAAAAATAGAAATAAAATTTCATTATACATACTCTATCCACTAATTATATGCACTTAAGGTCTTATGGCGATTAGATAAAATGGTACCATTTTGCATCACTATGTATTGATATTTAAAAACTTCATCTGATATATAATAAAAAATTTGCGGATTGTGGTAGAAATTATGAGAGGTCTTAACTGCATCGGTCTTAACTGCATCAGTCTTAACTGTATCGAATTAGTAGACAGACTATAGTTAATTTTTTTCTCAGTAAATACTCCTATCATTTTTTTATATTATGGTTCAATAAAAAATTCTGAGTACATACATATGTACATATTTCGATTTGAGATCATTTTTAACTTGGTTTCGTTTCTTCCTTTTTGACTCATACATTTTGAAATCAGGGTAACCTAAATTATTCTATTTGAAATAAAACACATCCGTTTCCTTGTTGAAATGTTACACATTATTCGATAATGTGAGGAAAAAAGTTCATTAGATCAAAACCAAGACATTATTATGGTGTTGTAACTAAAAGTATTCAAATGATCATGTTACACATTTGATATTTTCCTGTTTTGATCGATAAAGACATTTGTAATTTGTTTGTAATTTTTAATTTCTTTAAATGAAGCCTTTGAAGCTTATGTAGTTTACAAGAACCCCATCATACCCCTTGAGAATTCAAAAAAAAAAAAACAAAATCGTTTTTTTTTAAAAACATATTAATTGCATTTATATTTAAAAATTCTTACAAAATCACAGATATAGATAAATTTTTAATTGAAAAAAAAAAATCTCTTATTTCCTATTATATGAAATTCTTACAAACTAATATAGCAGAAATCATTAAAAAATTCAAAAAGAAAAACCGAATAGAAAAGACAAACTTAAATGAAAATTGTGCGTAATATATAGGTATATAAACAAATTCAAACGACAAATTATACTCTTTTTTGACTGTTAAAAAAGTTAAAATTAAAAAAGAAAATAAATTTTTTTTAAAAGAAAATTCATAACATATCGAAATCAATTTTATCTTCTGTTAAATAAAAATTTTGTTCATATATCTAATTTTAATTCTTCTTATATTATTTATATCGTAAAATTCTTCTTTGGGAAATGTTTCATTTTATTTTAAAAGAATAACAATTGAATTCTACCATGGTCTCCACATATGATCATTAGATCCTTCAGAGGCAGTTGCAGTCTCATTAGCTGTTGTGGTCGTTGTTGTATTACCATTTGGATCTTCATATGTTTCTTTTTTAAAAGACTTAGAACATGGTTCATCAGCACTATCACTTGAACTTCGTCTTTTTCGTGTTGTTGTTGTTGTTGTTGTTTGTAAACTAACAGATTCTATTTCAGATTTAATAAAATTTTGTGTTTCACTTGTTGATGAAACATGTGGCTGTTGTAAATGACCAATATGTGAGATGAATTTTGTTGAATTATCTGCACTTGGTGGTGTTGGAAAAATACCCGAAAAATTTTGATCTAATGATGGTGGTGGAGTTTTTGTTTGAAAATCAGAACTTGTATGCATTGAATCATCTCCGCCACTTGATACTGATGATACAGGACTTAAAGGTGGTGTTGTAGTTGTAGTTGTTGTTTGTGTTACAGTTGTTGATCTTCCACTACCACCACCACCACCACCACCACTACATATAGTTGATGATGATGAAGTTGGCTTAGTAAATGCACTCATTCTTGTAAATGTATTTGTAAATGTATCAAAATTATGTGATTGAATATTTGGCAAGAAAAATGGCACATTATTACTATTTGGCATTATTAAAGCAATTTCTCCAGATGGTAATCTTGATGGAATCAATTGTACACCACCCATTTGAATTCGACCATTATTATTTACATCTTGTGGTAGAGAAAATACTGGATGTGTAACATTATAAGGAGCAGTTAATTGTGATGTACTTGATGGTCTATAAATATTTGAAAAATTACTAAAAGTTCCAATTTGTTCTAATCCAGTTGCACAATTATTAAGATGATTAGATAAACGTTGTCGTACAGAAGGATCAATTCCATCTAATTGAGAAATATAACGATTTACTTCTTCAGCACATTCAGAAAATCCTGTTTTAAATTTATGTATTACAGTTGGATCAGTTTGAATAGCTAAAGAAAGTTGTTGTCGTTGTATAGATTGTAAATGTTTAACTGTCATTTCAAGGATATCTGCTTTTTCTAGTTTTGTATGTCTTGCTGGCTATAAAAAAAAGAAAAAATATTTGAAATTAATGTTACTTGAAATTCAAAAACAAATAAAATATAATAAGAAAATTAATTTTTGTCCAACATAATAATAACTTAATATTTTGTTGTTTTCAAATAAATATAACTTCATTTATTATCCAACCTTTTCTGTGAAAATATTTTGATGAGAAATTTCATAAAATTCAAAACAAAAACGATCGTTTTCAAATGTACATATTTTATGTACAGAAAAAGATTAACGAAAATACCAAAATATTTTTTAACAAAAGAAATTGAATCCTTTATGATTCCCACGATTGCAAGAAAAATGAAAAAAAGGGAAAAAAAGGAAAAAGAAATAACACATAAAGAAGAGTAGAAATAAATTTCATATAATACCTTGAAGTGATCTTATGACCAAAACGATATTGTTATATGCATATGTATGTATGAATTGTGGTGTCTTCAAAACGATCGCCGTCACATACATACATATGTATGTATGTACATAGATATTTTTTTTAATTTTCTTGAACTTGGAAGCATATAAAATCAAAGGCAATAAAGCAACCAAACCAGTTACATACACAAATTGTGTGCAAGCACGATCATCAAACACCATCAAACATCATCAATATATACATACATATGTATGTATATTGCATATATGCGTACAAATGCACATCAACACGGATACAGTAATTTCACAAAAATCTACAATGAATCAAAATTTTAGCTAAATTTAATATCTATGTATATCAGCAAAACATTTCATCAAAACTAATTTATAAAATATCTCAAGCATTTCAATAGACATTGAAAAAATAAGAAAAAAAGCTAAATGAAATCTTGACCCTTTTGCACTTTTCACTTTTTACTTTATCATAATTAAAAGATTTTTTTTTTCAATTTTTCGAGTTTCATCAAGAAACAGTTTTTTTTTATCATCATCGATCCATTCCCACACTCATTATCATTTTGAAAGTGATCCTTTCATTACACCAACTACTCTTGTAAAGAGAAAAAATTGTGTACCTACATATGTATGTATGTGGGTACTGATCAGCTCATGCAAGAAAACAGTAAATCGTATGTCGATCGCAAATGATCAAAAGAAAGTCAATCACGAGAAAAAAAGAAAGATTAACAAGAAAACAACAAGGGAATTCCGACAGTTCATCGATATGTTTGAATTTTGGTTTTTGCGGTTTTACGTTTTACCAACTAAATCAATTTTCTGTTATAATCATATGTTTAAAAACAATAAAAAGAAAAAATAAAAATTTTTAAATCATAAGTATTTTAACCACATAAACAAATTGCAAAAACGAAATAGATTGTAGTAGTTGGTAGTATATAGTTAATTTTCTTAAAAAAATTATGAAAGTGGGGTTTTAGACGAAGAAACACTGTGTTATGAGACACTTTATGAGACATTTTCCAGTACTTCCAGTGTAACGGATGAAGGAAGTGAGGCACCGTGCAACCTCATCAAGCCTCACTTCCTTCACCCGAAGTCCTATGGCACAATTGTTTATATGTGTCTCATAAGTGTCTCTTCGTCTAAAACCCCCCAAAGTTATTTTCAAATATCTTGATTACATGTAAGAAAATTATTGTACTAGTGGTAGTACTTAAAAATTACAACAATTATGCTATCATTTATTCCGGATAGTGAATACTGGAATGATCATATGTACGATCAATAATTTTTACCAATTTTTATAAAATAATGATGTCTACATAGTACACATAAAGTGCTATCGTATTCATACCGAAACAAGTCATTTTATTACTTGACCGTATACGTATACGTATGAAATGAATTTCACATATTCATATATCTACTTACGCACCTACATACATATCTACCAATGTGAATCCTCATTTCATTCAATGAACTATTTACCAAATTGGACCCATGAAAATTCAAAATAGCCAAACCAAGCCAGACATTATATAAAATCCAATATAAATTGAAAAAAAAAAATTCAAAGGCCAACTAAAAGATTACAAAAAAACAAAGATTTCAAAAAGTGAAAAAGGAAAAAAATTGAAAGATTAAATTCAACACAGCCACAATGGAAAAAGAAATTCCTGAAGAAGAGGTGGAACAAAACACTTATTTTTTTCCTTTTTTACGATCGTACACCACATATGTACATACATACACATGTACTATGTATATCCAAAGTACATGTACTTTGATTTCTTTTTTCATTTTTATGTCGTTTATTTTATATTCTCAATTCTCATATGATCAAAGAATTCCCAAACAATGCGTGGGAATATTGCATTAACCTGTTGCACACGAAGTTATTTTAAAAAGGTGATGAGATCTTGTTTGATTTTTTTTTCGTTTTTATTTTCAATGCCTTAAAAAAAGAAAGAAGAAGAAAAGAAAACGAATAAATATAATTTTTCTATATAGAAAATTAGAATGAAAAAGGGCATTGCACTTGACTTAAATAAAATTATTTACACATATTTAATTCCTTTGACTACTGTAAACAAAAAAAAAATTATAATATGGATAATAAATGGATATAAAAATTATTTTGAAAATATATCGCACATATATGTACATATACACAAGTATGAACTTACTCCGTCCATTAATTATATGCAGTTAAGGCCTCATTTTACATTGCTTTTATATTTAAAAAATTCATTTGATTTTGAGTGAAAACTTTAAGGATAATGTGGTTATACTGATCGTGAAGCAATTTAATTAGAAATTATGAGAGAAGAAAAAAGACTTACGCAATTTCTATAAGGCCTAATAATTAGTAAACAAAGTATAAATTACTCGTTTAGTGTTTTATATACCTTTAAGACATATATGAAAATTGTTTTATGAAACACTTCCAATTGCTTCTAGTGTAACGGGTGAAGGAAGTGAGGCGTGTTCCCCTGATGTCTCATAAGACAATTTTTCATATGTGTCTCAGAAATGTAAACTCCAGCTTTCCTATTAAATGGGAATGACATTAAAATAAAACAATTGGAATAATAACTCTTCAATGTTTGACATGCACATCAATTTCAAAAAAATCCTATTTGTTATTTTATTTATTTCCAAGATCGTTAAATCAATGGACATCCTATTTTCAATTTTTCAAAAACTATTTTCTAATTTTTAGATCAATATACAGATATACTTACATCCTTTTTCATTGCCTCCAATATTAAAGTTTTTAATTCATTTAAACAATGATTAATTCTAGCCCGTCTTCTTTTTTCCATAATTGGTTTATTACTCTGAAATAAAATTTAATTGATTATTAGAATTCAGAATTTAGGTACTAATAAAGCTTATAATTGTATATATAAAATTTCGAATAAGGACAGTATGATGAATTAGGACATCTCATGCAATTGAAAAATAAAAATAATATTCTAGGATCAGTCTTAAGCTGCTTTGGATTAGTTAATTGTTTGAGAGTAAGATTAGAAATAAGAAATTTAACTAAGTTATTTATTGGTGTGTATTCAATGGTATATGTTAATCACTTTGTGTGATTAACAAATGATTATAATTGAAATTAAATTAAATAATTAAAATAAATAAATTAAAAATGTAGGCATCAATTATGAAGGTCTATTCAACAAATAATAGAATGGACTTTTAAGTCTATCAAAACAAATCACGGTATTATGTATGTAAATCAATCAACTTACATGCATAGTACTATAAAATTAGAGTACTAAAATTAGGTATAACATGGTATAACTTAATTATTTACTTCTTAAATTTATATGAACATTTTTTATTATTTCAATTTTGAAGTCTATAAAATAGAAAAAGTTGGACTTTCATGATACCGAAAGTCTATTTCAACATAAAGTCGATTAACAATAGACTTTCATAATTGACGCTTGAGTTTTTAATATCATACAAAAATATTTAAAAAAAAGTAAAATTCTGCTAATATCAAAATAATAGTTTCGTTTAAATATATTTTTTTTTAAATAATTAAATCACAATTTCATTATTTTACCTTTCTTAATTCAGCTTTTGATAATCCAGTTGCATTTTGATTTTTTGAATTTCCATTTGAATTGTTATTATTATTTTCAGTTTCATGATTTCCATAGTAAGTACTTGTATTATTGTCATTATTATTATTGTTATTAAAGCTGTTTACATTATTACTTAAATTATTAAAATTATTTGTATTATTATTATCAATAATATTATTATTAATATTATTATTGTTATTAATCCCATCAAGATCATCTTCCTTTGTTGGCATCATTTTTGTAATTCAAAATTTTATTTTGTAACCGATTTTTCAAAAAACAAAAAAAAAAAAAAAAATTTAAGAATAAACTTCAATTGATGAGTTTTAACTCAATTATTTTTCAGTAAGAACACACAATAAAAAAACTGAAAATTTTAACAATCAAAATCAAATTGATAAACAAAATTGAATGTATAACGATAAAAACACATAAAAAGTGTAAATTAACGTACAACAAAAAAAATAATTAAATTGCACCCACAAAACAAGCAAACAAAATTACATTTATCCGATACACCTACTAAATTATCAATTTATTATTTCTCACAGTTTAATAATATCCATATTATTATTAACTAACAAGTATCCAAACATGACGTGTCTGAACCTCATCAAATCACAAAGGATACTGATAAATATTGACAATGCTAGAATTCCATTACTTATGATCGTGTAAAAATTTTGCTGATCAATTTTATTTCTTAAGGCGTTTCATATATTCTCATCCCCCACTATCCTGTTGGTTGACTTGACTATATTTTTATATTTTATGACCAAAATCCAAATCATCCTTTTACAATCAACTAACTAATGATCACATAACAACAGATCACATCGTCGTCACGAATATCGTATAACACATATGTATATAGTTCACATAATATACATACGTAAATTATGATGAAAAATCTACAAGGTAACAATAAAAAAGAAAATATACGAATACGATCCTTAACTGCCTTAACATTTTCCACTTCCCTTTTTTTTAAAGTTATTGTAACGAAAATTACACGAGGTAATGCGAAACATATACAAAGATTGAAAGATATCGCTACGTCCGACCAAGAAACACACAGAACGTTACACGTAGTCGGTAGTGCAAGGAAATGAATACATACTAACGTTAGGAACGTAACAACTTGAATAAAATACGTTGTGTGTACATGTATACAAAGCGCTACAGCGCTAATATACAGTATCGTTGAGTGTGAACTAATGTGAAACTTAATTTTTGTAGAGTATCTACTATACACATTGGAATGATACATATGTACATACCATAACTGAAGAGGTCTGTTTATATGTGTTATTTGACCACAATAATGATGATGAAATTCAGTCATTCAGATAAAATTTCCAAAACTTGACTTGTTAGGATGGGAATTCTGTAAGTTGGGAATTTTGAGTCTGAGTAAATTTTAAAGACAGTGTAGATCACTTAAATTAATATGCATATTTTGAAAAACGTGAGGGTGGTATGCAAAATAATACAAACAATCAACATATTGTATGGACAATTATTGAACATCTTTTTGGGAAAATATTTTTAATAATTTATTCTCCTATTTTGTTCTCTTTGATAAATTAAAAATTTAATCACCTAAAAGTTACACAATTTACAATTTGCACATTTACATAGTATGAGGACACATCTGAGGATCACAAAAAGTTAACTCTGTGAAAAAATTCGAAAAAAAACTGTTTGAGACTAACAAATCTCATGGGAAATTTTCATTTGTAATGGTTCGTCAATTATACAAAGGTGTACCAACTAATAGAAATACGTATGTATGTATATGTATAGGAATCTCTCTACATCAAACGAACATATATTTTTAACCCTAATCAAAATACCTTCGAACCATACATACTTATATGTGTGTGTATGCATGTATAGTACATACATACATGGGTTTAATTCAAAAATTGTTTATGCATATATAATAACAAATCATGGTATGTACATATGTATATGTACATGTATTATGGTGACTCTTCACCCTTCATAATTTCATGCTTGTTCATTGTAATAATATATTAAACTACAAAAGAGGGACTTTAATTTACTCTGTATTCTGTATACGCATATGTAACATATCATTAAATAGGTTGGAATGGAAAATATGTTTACATATGAATCGAGTACCCTTCATTCATATCATTCTTATGTGATAGCAATAATAGTAGTGGCTGTTCTTTTTGTTATTGTTGTTGTTGTTATCCCCTAGTATCTTAAATTCTTCCTTGGTTTACTTCCCGCAGAAAACGGAAGAAACCACCGTGGGAATTTTTTGTTATGATCATCTTTGGTGAAACACTTCCGAAGAACGTATGTATGTAAAGGCATTTATGTACATATGTATGTGTATGCTCATAATTCATAAACACATGCATATTATACATAAAATGAATAAGATATCCATGTATCTTTGAACGTTTAATTGTGTAACAGAAATGGTCAAATCATCTTTATGTCTGTTACATATGTATATTTTAAATAATTTTCTTCGTTTGTTTTATTCAAACAAAATTTTGAATGCATATAAAAAATATAAACATCTGTGAGATTCTTACTGTTTGTATTGATTATCAATTGAATATGTATTTTGAAATTACTATTTGTTAAATGGAATATGGACCGGAAATATGACAAGTTACATAGACAGGAAGGTTATTTTTTTTTAAACATGTTTTTCCTTTTTTTTTAGTGATATTTAGTACAAATTAAAAGAAAAAGGTTTTTCGAATCATTTTCATTTTAAGTATTTATTTTGGTATTTTCAAAAGAGTTGAAGATAAACAGATTTGTACCATTAAAATACGTTCAGTTTAAATTTTGTATAGGCAAAATCTTACTAACCCGGATAAAATGGTAAAGAGTGTGACCCAATAAAGAAAACAGCAAGAGTATAAGAGCACATTCGCCCAAATGTATGTATGTATGATATGTACATATATAGTAGCATAAATACTACTTTCTTCTACAGTCCATTTTTAAAGCATAAATGGAACTTGTGTCTTTTTAGTTTTTCCTAAAAAAGCTGAAATATTAATTTTAAAATTTTTTTAATTATAGAAAAAATTTTCAAATTTTCTCAAATTTTCAAGATTACTGATTTTTCTTTTTATTTATCCTGCAAATATTTCTACAATATTTTCCCATGAAGTGTTAATTGTTTTTTTTTTCTCTTAAACAAAGTAAACATCAAATTTCAAATTAAATACAAATGTTGAAAAATTGGAAATCCGTACTTTTTGTTTTCCAAGTATGTATGTATGTATGTACATAATATTCTCAAATATCATGAATCTTTAATTGAAAAGAATGATTCCTTTAAGTTTGTTTTTAAAACGTAAAAAAAAATTTTTTTTCTTTTCAATTTTCTAATACTGCGTTTTTATGAGTATCTACATATGTATGTATGTATACGAATTCAAAAGGGAAAAATGCATCATATTAAAATAAAACTAACTTTATGCATCTACATACATTGTATGTATATATGAACACTACCCTCTCACCCATTTTCTTTACTAAAAAATATTTCTCATCGCATGCTTTTTACCCTAATTTACTGTGGCCTTTTTTCCAGGTGCTGTACATTTCTGAATACACAATTTTTGTTTTTTTTTGTTTATTAACTTTTTATTTTCTTGAATATAAAATGACTTGTTCATTATTGTAAGTAAAGAATTTTCTTTAGAAAAGGGAAAGTTTTCCCCTTATTATCAGAAAATTTTATTTCATTTAAAGACTTGATTTCTTATATATGTACATATGTACATATGTATATGTATGTATGTACATATTTTTGTTTTGTAAAATTATGACTACAATCAATACACACATCTGTCACAAATCAGAAAAGGGTATGCATTAGAATATTATTGTTTTTACACCCTTAGCAGTTTACTTGCAGAATTTCAAGTCATTTTACGTCTTAAAAAATCCAACTTTTTTTTTGTATTTTCTACTTTGGAAATTTCAATACAAAATAATAAAATAAAAATATTTAACAAATCAGTAATTTTTAATGTATGATAAAATGCATATGTAAATAAAAATCAAGTTTTTAAATTTATATATGTACATATGTGTGTTATTTGCATACAATAACAAAAAAATCAGGGCTATTCTGGTTATAATTAGCAGATTTTCCTAACTTGATATTTTGCTAACCATCATATAATTTCTAGACAGATCGTAAATTTTGTATGAAAATTAGCAGAATGTCAATTTAGCGAAATCTGTTAACAACCACCAGAATAGCCTTGAATATCATTAAAAATAATAATGCGTAATGTATTTCAATTTTTCAGTGTTCAACATTTAAACATAAATTGTGATACACAAAAATATTTTAAAATTCCCTTTTTTGCTATATTTAAATAAGTAGGTATTCCTTTCTGAAAACAAATTTCTGGAAATACAAAATATATTGCATTTTTGAAGGACTTATATGTACATACATATCTGTATGTACGTATGTATGTACATATGTATGTATACGAGGTCAAATCAAAATAAATTACACACGTAAATCTAAAAATGAAGGAGAATTTTTTTATTATTTTATGTTATAGCCAATTCTAATGATTATTGCTCATGATTATAGATCATTAAAAATTCAATAAATACATTCTCTGAAAATTTATATATGTACATACATATGTAAGTTATAAATTTCAATGAACTCAAAACAAAAAAAAATTCAAATAAAACGAGATAATCCCATCAATAAAAATTTATTGGTAATCATCATTTGTTTTTGTTTTTTTTTATGGTTTCTAGTAAAAATCATTCAAAAGAACCCAAAATTTTTTCTTGTGTTTGTACCACAAAGAAAAACAAAAAATCCATGAGATAATTTCAAAAATTTTAAATATTTTAATAATTAAATACCAACTTATGTTGATAATATGTCATATGAATTTTAATTATTTAAATCGAACATCCTCCCACAATGTCATTATTATCAGTCATCAGATGTGTTACGTTACGATACAAAGAATGTATTATTATGTATCTGAATTCCATGTATACATACATTATATGTATATGTACATAACACGTATCCAATAATTCTTCGCACGACTGTCGCGTGTACTTTGAAAAATTTCTCATTCACTTACATTTTTCCCATACATATCATCATGATCATCATCATAAACATCATGTACTCATCCATTCACCATCATCACTGAAAAATGTACACAATATAATGATAAAAATGATCTCCTTGTCCAGTTGTCTTTTTTTTCTCTTCATTTTGTTTTCGTCTTTTGACAGTATCGTCATCTGCAGTTCAGTCAGTTTAGCCAAGTAATATATGTACATATATCGGAATTTATATTGAACCCCCAATTTTCATTCATTACTTAAGTACATTGATCTCCCCCTAAATTTTTGTTAAAAACAAAAAAAAAAAAAAAAAAAAAAAGAAATGTGAAAAAAAAGCATTGATCATGTTATTATACAATATCAAACTTATGATCGACTTAATAAATATTCCCACGATATTTGTACATACAGTAAATACTTATATATGTGATATAGAAATTACATTGTACAATGCAAACATTTTTACATCACCATCATTAAATTATATAAAATCGCCCTAAAAGAAAAAAAATAGAATGTTTTATTGTACATTTATAAATGTATGACAATGTAGTGAAAGAGGGTTTGTTTTTAAATAAAAACAATTTAATATCACTATCACCATCGGAATGATTAACTTAACTGCATAACTATTCAGATGTACATTTTATACTCTGTCTACTAATTCGGTGCAATTAAGACCTTATGAAAATAACATAAAGTAGTATCACATTACGTCGTTGTATATTGATCATCACCTCGTATAATATGATAACTTTAAAGATTGTGGTAACACTACTCGCGAGATGATGTTATTAGAAATTACGATAAAACAAAAAGGACACATACTTATGTATACTCTCATAAGACCTTATGTGCATCGAATTAGATATTTCATAATGTCTTAACTGTACCGAATTAGTAGACAAACTATAAGTATGTGCATACCATTTCATTATGAAGACCACAAAATATTCTCATGATATAAATGTTTATCAGGACTAAAAATTAATTCTGTATTTTTATAATGTTCATTATATCACAGGTGCTAGTTAACATATAAACTTATGGTATAGTTGGGATAGTAGTACATAATCGTATGGAAAAATAATACCTACTATATGTACATGCAATATTTAAATTTCCACGAGAAAATTGAGATAGATCACGGCTATGAGAACGCGCATACATATATTCCGTTTTCTATTATTCTTTTATTTTTACTTTATTTTATTTTTTTAATTTTAAAACGTGTTCATAGTAAATAATAGAAACGGAAGTGAATTTTATTAGGTAAAAACTGTATCATCCGATCCATAATAATTGAAAATGTCAACTATTATAAACTATGTACATACATATGTACATACGTACATATAATAGCTATAATACCCAATAATAAGTGAGTAATATTAACCCCAAGTTGTATTTCAAAATTTCAAAGTAAACATGTATAGTGGAGGAAATTCAGGTATAAAAATTTAACGTAAATGTATTCATTATTATGAGTATGGACATTATTATGAGTACAGGAACTCGATCAAAATGATCATCTAGAATTAAGTGTTATATCTTTTAATCAAAAAAAATTTTGTTTTTAACAATCGTGATGATTAGGAAAAAGTAAAAAAAAAGGAAAACAAAAATGATCACGGGTACTTTCATAAATGCATTCTCGACGCTGACGGTAAAAAAATCATGTTCATATGTAAATTTTTTTCAAGTGCAATTGTGGAAATATATCAGGTTCATTAATTAAAGCAGTCTGCAAAGTTTACAGAAATTACTCAATCGTTTTCAAACAACTGCAATGTGTGTATGCACAGTTGACAACTAAAAATTACAACTACAGAGCATTTGGATCGTTAACACAGTACGTCGACAACGCATTCATGAAAGTACCCACATAAAACTACTGAATTCAACTAGCAACAATTTCTTTCGATTTATCTTAAAAACTTTTCACACTTTCGAATAATAAAAAAAATCTGAATTTTCTACTTAATTTTTATTAGAAATTTAATCCTTAATTTAAATGTCCGGTTTGTGATTCTCGAATAATGAACTGTTTACATGTGTGTAAGGCGCTTTAATCGTTACCGTAACTGCTCGTACATATCATCAAATATATAATAAGTGGATAAGAAAAAAAAAGCTTCAAAGATTTCTTTTACAATAATTAACATGAATTGCTCAATTATCATAAAAAATTTTTTAAAAAAACGTACAACGAAAAAATACATTCTTCTTTTATTTAGGTTTGAACACGTGTCAAACGCCAGGTGGAGAAAATAATTTAAAAATACAAATGCAACCGTACTTGGTTCACTCACAGAACTATGATTGAAAGTCATTTTCTTACACTTAGACCATCGGTTTTTTTTTTATACTTTTTATACAACTCAACAACAGAATAAGAATTTTTTGTATGAAGGGGAATTTTCTTTAAAAATTGAATTTAATGATATTAAGAAGATTTCATTCTTCTTTGTAGAATTTACACATTCTTCGTATTTAACAAAGAAAAAAACCAATTTATGGTGTAATATTTGGGATTTTCCATTAAAGAAACGGAAGGACGATAAAATTATTGCTTTCTATAGACATTATTATTTTAATATTATCATTGTTTAAGTAGCTGTGCGACGGTAATTATGCTACATCCAATTAGCATATAAACAATGGCGTTTAATTGTAGCTAATCAGTTGAGCCAAGGTAGCTAACAATGCCATAGAGATTCATCTATGTAGATCAAATCTTCAAGGTTATCTGGGAAAAATCGATCAAATGCCCTGTGTCTTACCACAGTAATGGTATTACGATCCGTGTACTGAATAATACGATATTACGAATATTACAATCCAATGAAAAATATTTTGTCAATGGTCTTACTCTGGCTGGAGTTGAACTCCTCCAAAGAGGATTTTTATCATCTGATCTATTTTGCAACTTCGGCAATGTCACCAGTTATAACGACGTTTCTGCCTTTCAACTAGTGTCCGCAGTCAAAACTAACACCACTTTGGCTATTGTGTGTCCACTCTTATTGATAGTGACTTGATTTCAATTTACTAATTATACATATAATATACTAATTATAAATGATGAGAGAAGAAAAAAGACATATGCATGTACTCCTATATGATCTTAAGTGCATAATATTAGTGGACAGATATAGATGTACATACATATGTATTTCTACATCTGTGATTAACAATCCCCAGGAAATGGGTCCAAGTTGCATTTTTCACCAAGTACATATCGGGATGTTCACATCTTTCAGATATAAGCAGAGCACGACTGAGCCAGAAAATCAATTATTTCATTACCCTTTATATTAAAGAGGGTTGTCCGCGTATACACTTCCTTCAACTCCGCAATTAATCTTGGATCCATCCGTATATACTAGATAAATAAAAAGTTTGTTGTTGCTGTATCTTCCTCCCATTCCTTTCTAGAGGATAGTCACGTTTCTATTGAAGCGAAATATGTACATTAAAATTTTATGGACATTAGACAGTAATTGTTACTCATTGTATGATTTTAGTGTTATCAGGTTTATTCATTTTCACGTTTTTCATCTACCTAAATATTTTATCTTGTTCTTAGAACATCTCTACCAGTTCAAATACTCGTAAAATATCAAAGTTCTAAAATCAAAGAATTTTCTCAAGCCTTAAGATTATGAACTACACATTAAAATTTGATCCTTATATTTCGCATCTGTAAGAATAAGAAAAAAATGAAAATCAAATAAGGAATCCTTTTTTTATTCTCACAAGTTAATTAATTCAGTTCCGGTTTCAAAATTACTTTACCTTTGTATGCGTGTACCTATAACAAACAGCTCTTTTATCATATTCTTCTTTTTCTTTTCATTTTTTTTTTTTTGTGTACAATTCACATGTTATGTAACATAAATATTAGTATTTCATTTAATTTTTTTATTTTTTTATTATTGTTTTTTTTTTTTTGTAATTTAAAAAGTTTGTAAACATTTCATGTATAATTTTGTTTTTTTATTCTCAAGTGTTATGTTGTGTTATTTAATAAAGGATGATACATTATCCTAATTCTAATATTGTTTACTATTTTAAATTTCTAGATAAACGTGTTATAGATAAAATCCCATTAATTATTTATGTGCTAGAGAAAGACAAAAAAAAATGTTTAAAAGCCAGAATAAAACCTGAGAAGATCCTTGTATGCATTTTGATCCTTTTTTTTTGTTTAAAAAAATTCCCAAGAAACAAGTGCATAAGGAAGGCACAATGTAAATGCATTTAAATGAACATGAAAATACGAAAAAGTCTACCTGTTCTGTTCAGAATGATCATGCATGTATACCTATCGTATACATAAAAAAATTTGGAGATGTAAAGAAGTAAAAATGTGTACGCTCTAAAAAAAAGGTAATGTGTGTGTGTTTCACTCAAAAGAATAAAATCGCATGTAAAAGAAACAGAAAGAGGAGAACTAATAATAAGGATAAAATCCAATAATTTTTTAACACAAATCTCTAGACACAATCTCATCTGGTTCAATCCTCTTGTATACATTTGATATACATGTACATGGGTTAATTCTCTGATCTCCTATATAGGTACGTCGCTATACCATTAACGTAAATAAAAATTTTATTGAATTCTGGAAAATCAGATATTAGAATCCGTTTTTTTCGTTTTCTTCTTTTCTTTCTGCTTTCAATGACCTGGTTATAGTGGTTATGTTTGTAGTAGGAGGATATAAATTTATGAATTGATTTTAATTTTTTTTGCCTTTTTTCTGTTTCAACAATTTTTGAGAATATTGTAAAATCTCAGTAATCGTTTTGTTTTCTTTTATATTTACTCTCACAGTCTTAAAAAAATACGTTACTTTTAAAAAAAAAAAGTATCTTGTATTTGAAGGAATCAAAAATGATGAGTTACGATGAGATTTTAAGTTTGATGAATTTTAGTTAAATTTTTATATTAATTTCTTTTACTTTATTTAGTTCACTTCATCATATTTTTGTACGTTTAAATTCAAAAGAAGAAGAGAAAAAAAATTTTCTTTTTTTTGTATCAGCTTTGATCTGAAGATGATGCTGATGATGATGATTGTAATGATGGCTAAACAAGCTATATGGCTAAAATGTTGTACATACATACATAAGTACATGTACATATGTGTACATACATATGTATGTATAACTGGACTTATGTGAGTCGCGTGAGAACTAAATCCTGTGGGAAATATGATATCGTGGGTTTTTATTCCTACATAATATAGGTACTACTTGTCGAATTTTTTTATTATGAATTTTTATGCATATATGGATAGAATGGATGTATTTTAGTATTCTGTTTTATTTCGGTCTTTTTAAAAGTAGTCAGTCATTCATCTTTTGATTCTCAAATAAGTCTTATTTGACTGTGTATAAATGCATGTATATCAGAAATGTATCACAAGTATATGTACATCAGGTATAGATTGCATATTTTAAATTTATGAAAATTTAAATGAAATTTTATATGTGAGAAAAAAATACAATTTGTGAGATTTTAGCGGATCAATCAAAAGAGAAGAAAAAAAACCTAGTATTATTTTTGTTTTTACTTTCTTTTTGTTCAGATATTTTAGCAGAAAAAAAAAAAATAAAAATTTTAAACATCAGAAATTGTCATTCTATTGATTTTATGTGAGAAAACGAAAATTAATTTAAAACAAAAAAAAAAAAAAAGAATAAAAACTAAAATATCTGAAATTAAGAAGAATGTACACTAATTATGTTCAGTTAAGGCCTTAAGAACTTGCGAAACTACTGTACAGCAACGTAGAGAACGTTCAAACTGAAAAGAGGCCCAGAGGTCCTTACGAAGAACAAAATTAAACTTATTCCTATTTTTTATTTATTTAACATTTAACAAGTGGCTGCAAAACGTACGAGGTCGTGCTCAATTAGCATATAGAGATACCAGGCCTGTTCAAAAAGTAAACACTACAACACTGTAGAAACATTTGTGCAACACTACATCGTCATAATTACTTTTTGAACACGTCTACCGTTTTAATGCCACATTGTTTCGGTGGTACGTCACAGAATGAGGTCTTACGTGGCTGTAGTCCCAGTTGAGCTAATGTGGCAGACTATGCTACCAGGGCTCACCTGGGACTGATCCCCGAGACCGTATAATCCTTGCTTTGGCTAGGGCCGGGCATTCACAGAAGTATTGCAGTAGAGTTTCCTTCTTTCCTACCACTCTAAAACTTATTTCTATACTTAAAAACAAAATTATATCTTTTTAAAAAAATTAATTTTTTGAAAATTATTAATTTTTTGTTTACTGGCTGTCAAAAATACATTGTTTTGCCATTGGCTTCATAGGAATGGTATATGTGTTTTTTTTTTCTTCACTCATCATTTCTAATTAAAGTGTTTCACAATCCTTAAATTTTTCATACAAAATTAGACGATTTTGTTTTAGATATCAATCATGTTTACATGTTGCAGAAACTTTTGATTTTCTTATGGTAACAATATTTGTATTAAGTCAATAACATTCGAATTAATGCCCACACACCTTGAAAAACAATGAAAATAAAATTATTTTCCATCAATAATAAAAGAAGAATATTTTTTTTACATTTATTTTGAACTATTTTAAGTTGATTTTAAGTATATAAACATTAAAAAAAAAAAGAAAAAAAATTTTCATATAATTTTATTGAGGTTTTACACCCCATAATTATCATAATTATTACATTGACATATGTTACAAATTTCTCATATTATTTACCTGTTAAGTCATAAACATGTAAATGAAAAACAAAAGTAAAATAAATCAATATGATGGTTTAAAGGACATCATGCCGAGTCCTTCATTATTTTGTGTTATGTACACCTAAGTCCTAAATAAATATGTATGTGTACGACAGTATGAACAAGAATTACAAATTTATTTTAAAAAAGATAAAACCGTTTTTTCTTTCTTCTTCTTTCTGATTTTCTTTAAAAAAAAAAAATCTTTTTAATGCCATTTTAAATGCTGTCTATAAATGTAATTATTATTATCGTTTAAAAATTCATTTTCGGTACTTTTTATCTTTATTTTTCGGTTTTTCTTTTTTCCAATATTTTAAGAAATCATCAAAATTAACTTATGTAGGTAGCTTACTTTCAAAATCAATGTAATATTTTGATCATGAACATTTAAAAATCCTTGAAAATTATTAAAATTCTTAATAAAAATTTTAAACATGAATTTAGAAAAAGAAAATGATTTTATGGTTTTTTTTTTTTTAAATAAATAAATAAATAAATACATGATAATAACAATGAAAATTATTACCATACCAACGTACAACGGAAATTTGAAGTGTGTAATTTTTAAATACAATTAATTTGACCTTTTAAATTTATAACTGATATAACGAATAAAATATCGATTGAAATGGAACGTGACATTTTAATATCCTTGTATAATTCATTTTTAGAAATCATATAAAAATAAAATTTTGTATTTTTAAAAAAATCATAAACATGTAGGGTACTTTCATAAATGTGTCGTTGACGCTGATGGCAAAAAAATTAAATTCATAAATTGGAAATGTTTCAAAATTCAAGCAGTCTGCAAAGCGATTTCAAACAACTGCAATGCATGCACGCACATTTGATAACTCAGATTACAATTCCAGCGTATTTCCACGGCGATGTATTCATGAAAAACACTCGTAATAATAAACGAATTAAATTTAAAGGATAGAAAAAAATCAACATATTGCTTATATTACACCACACGACAATCAAATATTTGTCGTTTAAACGAAAAAAAGAATTTCCCTTTAAGTTTATCTATACCCTGTTTATTAACTACGCTTATGGAGACTAAAGTAGTACCATTTTTACCAATGGTGAACCAAGGCCTAATCATTACGATGATTTTTTTTCATCATCAATGGGATTTTAATCTTTGCAATTCTTTAATAATTGTGGTAATACTGCCCATGAAGGACTCTAACTAGAAATCATGAAAAGATATTATGTACGTATGAGTATGTATGTACTCTCATAAGACCTTAACTGTACCATAATTAAAGTAGAGTAAGAATATATATATTTTTTTAATTTTTTCTATACAATACCCCATTGATTTAGTTTTAAATAAATACACGCAAAAATGTCATATAAACAGGAAATATAACTTGTAATTACATATGTATGTATGTACAACTTTTCAGTTACTTAATTATTTGATTCCTACTTGACCACACCACATAATAAAATAATGAAATTCGTTACAAATCTTTTCAACCTTAACCAATTTAAGGGATATTTACTTTCCTTTTACTCATCATGTATTTTACATTTCTTAAGAACATAAATTAAGATTATCAGTGCAGACTGTTCCGCATGTAGGTATGTATGTTCATACATACATACAAGTAAGTATAAGTACAGTAGACCCTGTCTACTGTAGTGCATATTTGTGATTTTTCAATATGACAGGTGTCTTATTTCCGGAAATGTTTGCTATGGTTAATGATTTTTAAAAAAACAGTAAATTTTAAGTATCTTCCCTTAGTTTTTTTTTTTTTTTTTTTCATTTTGGATGTGTTGTTTTCGAAGACCATGGTCAGTCAAGGAAATTATTGTTACGCATTTTTAATTTCAATTCTATTAAAATACACTTGATGAAATTATTTTTAAATACATATATAAATATTTTCTACTTAATATTAAGGGATTTGAACAATCCATGCTTTTTCAAACTTTAAATGTTAGCTAAAATTTAGAGAAATTTTTCAATAAATTTTATAATGTTCAAAAATCATTCGAATACTATGAAAATCTCTTATAAAAATTAAAACAAAACATTTATTTATTTTTTTTTTTCATTTAATATTTTTTATTAAATGATTAAATTATTACTATCAATAATTTGATATAAAAAAATGATAAAATTTGATGTAATGATTGTTCTTTTTTAATATAAATTATAACAAAAAATTTTATTTATTTGTTTATTTGAATTTTATTCATTCAATTATTATTTTGGAGGGATGATACAATATAACGTATGTATGTATGTATGATTTTTTTAAAATATTTTATGTAATAATGTCAATTATTATATTATGAATAATTTAATTTTTAAATAATTACTGTGATATTATATTATAACTGTAATGACTTATGCTTACAAACATGAAAAATTGTTTATTATTTTTAAAATTTTTTTTGTTCATTTAATATCAATCATGTATGTTTCGTTATGTATGTAGTTACATTTTTATATAGAAAAACTTTTTAAAAAAGCTGCACGAATTTCTATTTATTTTCTATTTATGGGTACTTTCATAAATGCGTCATTGATGCTGACGGTAAAAAAATCAAGTTCATAAATTTCGTTTCAGTGCAATCGTAGAAATGTAAATATTAGGTTCATTAATTCGATCAGTCTGTAAAGTTTACAGAAATTACTCAATCGCTTTGAAACAACTGCAATACGTACGTGTACAGTTGATAACTCAGATTACAATTTCAGTGCATTCGGATCGTTAACATACGTCGACGACGCATTCATGAAAGTATCCTATGTTTATAAAAAAAGAATGTAGTACATATTATTTAATTATGTATGAATATATGTATTTTGAATTATGAAAAACATGATCCTATTTTTACTTTATTATATTAATGTTTCATTATTTTCTTAATTTTTGTTTTGTTTTATACAAAGATTTTTTATATTTCTAATTTTATTCTAATTTTTACATAATTTTCAATTTTAAATAATTTTCTAATTTAATTTAGAAAAAAAAAAAACACAAATGTCTACCTTGAAACATAACTTAAAGTCTTTAAATATTTTTGTTTTGTTTTTATTTTTTTCTTTTAAAAAAAGTAACAAATTTTCATTTGAACGAAAATATTTTTTTTTTTTTTTTTGTTTTTGTTTTTTGTACAATTTTTAAACAATGTATTTTGAATGTGCGTAAACTGAAATCAATTCAGTTTAATTTATTTTTATACTAAGAACTATCAAGTTTTTGTTATTTAAAAAATTTCTTCTTGTTCTTTTTTCATTTATTTTACATAATTATATTTAGAACTTTGTACAAAAATGATAAATTTTTATAGTAAAAATTTCTTTTCAAATAAATCGTAATTTTCTTATATTTATAATTTATATTGTTTATTTTTATTGAATAACTTTACTACTTTTACTTATTTCTTAATTAAAAAAAATTTTATACTATGCACATCAATATATATAATCATTATTTTTTTTTTAGTTTTTTTATTATTATTGTTTTTTAGACATAAACACCATGCAAAGAAAGTAAATATTACATAATCGCATTTAAAAGAAAATTTATATAAAAAACATAAAATCTTTTAAAATAAATATTTAAAAAAATAATCTCTTACACATTAATTATAACATTTTACAGTCAAAAAACAAAACAGCTGCCAAAAATAAAAAAATAAAATAAATATAAAATTTAAAACAAAACAATGAATTTGAGTATTTTTTTTTGCTTTTTTTTCATTATTTACTTTTCGATACGGTGACATTTTTTGCATTATTTAAGTCTTTTATTTATTGTGTTTGAGCAAATTATTATTGTTTTATTAATTAACAATTATTATTATTATTTATTTTTAACTTTTTTTAAGTAAAATTTTTCAATGGCAATTGGGTATGTTATCACTATAAATTAAAACTTTTGAATTAACAAAAATATCCAAAGCACAATAATAGAAAAATTGAATTCGTCAATTTCAAATTCAATGTCATGTACTTTTTAAAAAAAAAAGAACGTTATCAGTAATAACGTTAGGATTTTTAAATGGCATAGCGATAATATCTTTTACAATATCATATTAAATTATACTGACCGTAATTTTCTACATAAAATGTCTAGTAAAATATATTAGAGAGTGAATAATTTTATCTGAAGAGTGATACCCGACCGAATTTGAGTAGTAACTTCCATTTTAATTTACATTTTTTTTTGTGAAAAGTTCCGTTTGCAAGATTGCTTAGTACTTCAAAAGCATCTTGTATATCTCATATGCTGCGAATGAAACGATTTTGCACGACTATTAATTTTTACTCCTATAGATGTGAGAGTTGCAGAGTAACAAATTTTCGACCTCCCACCCCAACACAAAGTATAAATTAGGTTTCAAGTAAAAAATATTTCATATTGCAATATAATTGCATATATGGTAAATAGCAAAGTTAATTCATTATTACAAACGAGATTTAATGAACTCAATTTTACTAAGTCTTGTTCTAGATACTGTAACAATTAAAGATAACAAAGTATGTTATCCAACAAATGTAAATTTATCTTTTTTTTAAATTTTTCATCTTTCTATCACTTTTAAAAATTATCAAAAAAATTTTAAATGGTTTTTGGAATATACGAAGAACTAGACTCGAGAATATAATTTTTTCGTGTTTTTTCACCTTTACTTTGTGTGTTTCATTTATTTCTCTGTAATGAGATGGGCCCCTATTCTTTCTGTACAATAGTTTTACTACTAGAACATGATCTATTGATTGGTATATAAATTAAAAGTGATTGCTCAAATTGATTTACATACAAAAATCCTCATTTCCTTTTTAGTAATTAGTTCAAATAATTTTTACACATGTTTCTACACATTATTGAAATATTTAGTTTTCCATAACAAATTATACACCTTTTCAAGTCTAACTTTATTATTCCGCTATGATATTTAAAAGTTCTAATGTTCTTATTACTAAATCTTATGTTCTTTTCTTTAGAAAATAAAATTACTTATTCAAGTAAACAATTTAAATTACAGTTAAAAATTAAATAATTTAAAAGTAAAAAAAGTTTATATTACAAATTCACATTACACAGATCTTTTTTAAAAAGATTTCTTTTTGTTTCTTTTTTTTTTACTCACATACTTTTAATAATATTTACAAAATAGTTTTGGCATAATTTTTTTTTCTTTACAAAAATCAAAAGAAAATAATTTTTCTTTGCATTCTTTTAAATAATAACAAATAACTTTAAGAAACTAAATTTTAGTTTTTTTTTATTGTTTATTTTATGTTTTTATATTAAATTTTATTTCTTTTTTTTTTTGTTTTTTAGTTTACATATCTAAATTTTATTTCGATTTTTTTTTCAAATGTAACTTTTTTGAGAGAACACTTGGGCATATAAATTAAAGCTGATAGTAATTTTTATATGTTGATCATATAAAAGTTTATGTATAATGCAGTACAGTTATATAGAAATGTACAGAGAGAATTTTTTTTTTTTCCTTTTTTTTTTTTTTTTTGTTTCAAATTATAAATATTATGTAGTAACTGTATTTATATTATTTTTGTGTATGTATGATAGTATTGTTCCCGTATTAGACAATGTGATGTATGTAAATTAATTTTTATTTTTTGTGTATAATTGAATTTGTCCTTTTAGTTTTTTTTTATTTTTTAATAAAATTAATAAAACTATTCAATAACTTATGATTTCTTATTATGATTCTTAATATAATTTTTACATTCTATTGATTATCAAAGAATATCTTGTTGTGCGTTATGGTCATCATGTGAATGCTGTAATAAGCCTTTCCTTTCATCTGGTGCTGTACTATTACTTTCAATTGTCGTTTGATCTTGTATACTACCAGCATACATTGATTCATAGACTGGATTTGCAAAATTACCCTTCATGTTAAAATTAATAATTAAATGCATATGAATTTTGATTACTAGGAAAATCAATAATTTAACATTTGTAATTTAAAATTTACCTTATCATCTTCATGAACAAAAGATGGTGTATCATCAATATCACCTAAATACATTGGATTCGTTATTTCAACATTATCTGTTAATCGAGCATGAGAGAATGGTTGACCTAATTTTCTTTTTCTGAAGAAAACACAAAAAAGGAAAATAGACGATTATTTTTGTATTTTTAGTTTTATTTAAAAAAAATTATGCAAAATTTACTTTAAGAACATTACAGCTGCTCCAAATAATGATATTAATAATATTAATATAGATAATATCACAGCTAATATTGTTAAAATTTCAGCAGTATTTTGTCTATCTTCACTTAACATATTCGAACTTTCAAAATTGCATGGACTTATTAATCCATCATCACAGCTAAAAACAAAATTTAAAAAAAATATAGAAATAAAATAAAATCCAAAAATCAATGTACAAGAACATTTGGATTAGTTTTTTTTTTGTTTTTTTTTTATTTATTTATACTCACAGACATTCATTAATTGAGCTTCCACTTCGACATACACCACAACCATTTGTACACAATGGTGGATTATTACATTTTAGTCCACCCCATTCACCAATACATATACACGTTGGATGCATAAAATTATCAAGCTGACATATTGCACCATTTGAACAAAAGCCACTGCACGGATTATTGTAACCGACTTTTTTCTAAAATCAAATCAGAATTTTAAATATAACAACTTTTGAAAACAAAAAAGAAAGTCTAATTTACTTCACACGATTCACCATTCCACTGTTCTGTGCAATTACAAACGGCCATATTTCGTATAATATGACATACACCACCATTCTGACATTCGATACCGGTACATGGTGTTCTTGTTGGTACAACTGATGGATCACAAACTGAAAATAAACAAAATATAAATGTCCATCTTTAAATAAATTCATAGAATTCATTAATATTAAAATTTTCATTTACAATCTGGTGGATGTGCTGTTTGACATAAATCAATTTGACATCGTTTTCCTGAATATCTTGGCGAGCATGCACACATTGGTTCACCACCAGGGTTTATGCAGTTACCGTCATTATAACAGTAATCATTACACGAATTCGTTTCACATTGTTTGCCCCAATAACCAGGTGCACATTCGCATTGTGGTCCTCTAATGCCAATCGTACATTTACCATGACTATTACAGTATCCATCACAAACACTTATTTCACATCGTTTACCTAAATACCTACAATAAAAAAAATAAATAAATAAAAACATATGCAAAATGTTTATACAATTTGTAAATAGAAAATTTTTTGTAATAAATTACCCATCTGGACAATCACATTGCGTTGAACCTGTAACAGTTTCTCGGCAAACTGCTCCATTTTCACATGTCAGATTTGCACAATGCTCACATTTATGACCTAAAAATCCCGATGGGCATTTACAAGTTTGTACATCTTCAACGATATTACAGGTTCCACCGTTATGACAGCGATTCTAAAAAATTAAATTCACATTTAAAGTTTTCTTAAAATTTTTAATGTTTAGGAGGTAATTACCTGGCATTCAGTTTTTGAAATATTACATCTGGTACCGCCCCATTCTTCTTTACATTTGCATTTTAATGGTGGAGGGTCTAAATTTTCTAGATTTTCTTCATCTAATAAAACTTGGCAATAACCACCATTTAAGCAATAACTTGAACATCGATAATGTTCACACATTTCACCATCATATTCCGGTGGACAAATGCATTTTGGTACATGATCAACAATCTTACAATGACCAGTACTACATTTTAATGGGCAATATTCAGGACTACTTTCAAATGATTTACATTCTGATTTCTGTAAAAAAAATTAATTAAAATCACTTAAAATCTAAATATAAAACAAACGTGATAAATACCCCATCAATTTTAGTCATAATTAAATCGCTTGGACAAGTGCATGTATATCCAGTAGGACTATCAGATGATAATATGCACATTGCATTCATATCTTCACATGGATTTTTACTACATGGATTTGAAACTACAAAAAGAAAGCAATGTATAAAAAAATTTTCACGTTTAAGCGTTGCTAAAAACTCACCATTTCTGTTTTGTTTCAATGGATGTATTATAGCAATATCAGATGATCGATATCCTTTTAATAAATACGTTCCATTATCATTACCAAACTTATTCATTCGTATTATACTTTGATCATATAATTTAATATAAAGAAAATCTTCGAATACATCGATTTTTTGGGGTTTTTCATTATTTTGAAAACGCTTAACAACATGTCTATCACGGCCATTTAATAAGCATGTTTCAATTGTACCTTTCCTATAATCTACCCAATATAATCGTCCAGTTGGATAATCAATTGATAAACTGATTGGCCAACCAACATCAATCTCTACTAAACTCTTTTTATTTGTACCATCCAATGACGCGACTAATATACCATTTTCTAATGTTGACCAAATCATTATACGTGATTCTGGTTCTAATACAATATCAGTTGGATGCATACCAGTTGATACTAATGACACATAACGTTTACCATCAATATTGGTTGCTACAATTTTGTTATGTTTTGAATCTATTACGTAAAGTTTTGACGTAACCCAATCAACAGCTAATGATTTTGGATCATCTAAATTGGGAATCTGAAAAAACCAGAGAAAATTCATTTAGCCATAGAAATTTAAATTTTTCATTCTTTGGACTTACATCAAATACTGTTAGGTCTTGTAAACTTCTTTTACGGCGGCTGTCATATTTCATATCACTTAACGTATCCAATTTCATTGTGTGAATTTTATTATGATGTGAATCAATCCAAAATAAGAGTGTATCTTTTGGGCGTATTAATACATCAAAAACATCAATTTTTAAACTTCCAGTTTGTACGAAGCCCATAACTGTTGTTCCTTGATGTTTGTGTGGTAACATAAAACGAAATTCTTGTTCTGACGCTAATAATAAAATTTGTTCTTGACCAGTTGCTAAGCAGGTATCATTTTTCTCTTTGCCTTTTTGATAGCCTTCAACACATTTGCAATTGTAATTTTCCGCTTTCTTTTCAATACAGATTTGTGAACATCTACCGAAACCACATACTGGTGATTGACAATTCATTTCATCAGAACCGTCAACGCAATTATATTGTCCATCACAACGTAACTTTTTCGATATGCAAACATCATTTTCACATTGGAATTGGTCGTGACGGCATTTTGGTAGTGAATCACATATTTTTTGTGTTTCATCTGAATTATCTTCGCAATCATTAACACCATCACATAATGCTGATTTTCGTATACATTTCAGATTTGGACACCTTGAAAAAATAATCGTCATTTACAGTTTCAATATCATATAAATTTGTGCTCTATTTCTGGCCTTTGGATGACTTACTTGAAAGCATTTGCATGACATGGTATATGCGCACAGACTTCAATACTTTCATCTGAACCATCAGCACAATCTGACCATCCATCACAACGCCATCTATTCATTATGCATTTGCCATTCGAACAAACAAAATGATCTGCAGGGCAAGTGCAATTGACTTCATCAGATCCGTCAGGACAATCGTCATCTCCATCACATTTATATTGCCTACACATAAAAATGTTCATAAATTAGATTTCAATTAATAGCAAGAAAAAAAAACTATAATTATTTACATGTTAATGCACGTATTGAATGTAGCGCATTTAAATTCATTATCTTTGCATGTAATATTGCAATTCATTTCATCAGTACCATCTTCACAGTCAACCTCTCCATCACAACGATGATCATGTTTAACGCATTTTCCTGTACCGCATCTGAAATTAAAGAAAAACATTTTTAAAAAATTTGTTTTTAAAATTTAAAATTTATTCTAAAATTATAAATGACATACCTGAATTCACTTTCGGAACAGTTTCTTAATTGGCAGTTAATTTCATCACTGTTATCTCCACAATCATTATCGTAATCACAATGCCATCGTCCAGGAATGCATTTCGAATTGTTGCATTTGAAATATGTCGGTTCACAGACATGATCTTTTGATGAGTAACAAGTTGCTGGTTCATCTTCACCATCTAGACAATCATTTTCCCCGTCACATCGCCATGATTTTGGAATACAACGACCTGATTTACATAAAAATTCCTTTGATGAGCAATTTCTTTCGCCACATCTTAATTCATCAGATTTCGCTTCATCTCTACAATCGTTATCACCATCACAAACCCACACCAAAGGAATACATCTACCATTTGGACATTGAAATTGTGTTTTTTGACAAGCAACCTGTTTACAATCATTTTCATCTTCACCATTTGGACAATCTTTGTGCCCATCACACTTTTTAATATTATCAATACAAAATGCGGTTTTATTTTCTGATCGTCCACATTTAAAATAACTTTCAAAACAAGTAAACGTATCACAATTTTTTTCATCTGAATAATCGCCACAATTATCTATTCCATCACAAATTGATGATGGGGAAATGCATTTTGTATTTTCACATTGATATTGGCCAGGCTCACAATGGAAATGAGGACAAGTCTCAGGTTCATCGCTACCATCACCACAATCATCTTGTGTATCGCATGCCCAATAAAATGGAATACATTTGTATGTACTAACGCATTCAAAATGCGCTGATGTACAATTTGCTTTACATGATTTCGAATCATTTTGTAGTATATAATTGTTTGGACACATGCATTTGTAGTATGGTGGATCTGGTGACAATAAACAAAGTGTGGAGCATCCAGCTGTGTCACAAGGATTTGGTGTTTTTGGTTGTAATTGTCTATAAGGATGAAAAACTCGTAAATCCATTGGACGATGTATCGTTGTCGTTAAACTTGAACAATTTTGTCCACTATATTTATGACAGTACTCTATTGATTTTGTTTCCCAATCTGACCAGAATATTTTGTCTTCCCAGACTGCAATTGCGAATATATGATGAAGATTTAATGACGGATTAATGCTACGACTTAATAGTATACGTTGATTCTTTCCATCTAAATCACTAACAGCAATAAAATCTTCTCTAGCATCACCCCAAAACAATTCATTCGTTTCGAAACTGATTGTAAGTGCATTCGGCCAACCAAGATTATCTTGAATAATAATTTTCTGTTTAGAGCCGTCCATTCCAGCTTTTCCAATATGTGGCATCTCTCCCCAGTCAGACCAATAAATATATTTTCTAAATGGATCTAGGGCAATGCCTCGTGGTTCTCTCAAATTTTTATGAATTAGAACACGTCTATAACGACCATCTAATTTTGATACTTCGATTGTGTCTAAACCTTTATCGCACCAGTACAAATTATGACCAACCCAATCTACAGCCAAACCATCAGGATTTTTTAGCATTGTGTGATGCAATGTAGTAGTTTTGTTCTCATTAATACAATGTCTCTTAATCATGCTTACAGTCGATGTAACATCAGACCAAAACAAACAATTTGAGTTCCATTCAAAATCTAATGCAACTGCGTTTGATAACTGATGTACTAAAATTGACATATGACCATTAATACCGACCTTTCTAATGTAGTAACGGTTAGAAAATATTAATTCAGTATGTTCATTGCTTGTTGCTTTACAAACTGTTTTTTCTTTTAACTGAAAACCTTCGATACAATCACAATGGTAACTTCCTACTGTGTTATAACATATCTGGCTACAAGGTCTTTCTTCTGCACATTCATCGACATCCTCACATAAATGTCGATTTAAATGATTCACTTTGTATCCCTTGAAACAACTGCACTCATATCCGACTTTTAAATCCGTGCAGTTCTGACTGCATAAATCTTTAATTAAACATTCATTTACTTTGCAAGTTTGTTCATCGCTGAAATCTCCACAGTCGTTTCGTCCGTCACATAGTTTACTTGAATGTACACAAGCTCCAGTTCCACATCTGAAAAATTCTGGTCCAGCACAAATTTTTGTTGAATTTTGACACATTTTTGGATTTTCATCTGAGTTGTCAGCACAATCATTTTTCAGATCACAAGTTGCATTTTTCGGGATGCACTCGTTATTATCACAACGGAACTCATTGGAGTCACATGCTGGATGTGCCCATTGTGAAGGAATACATCCAGTAAATTCGTCATCTCCATGCTCACAATCTAAGTCACCGTCGCATACATGTTGAGGTTCTAAGCATTCACCACTGGCGCATAAGAAATATGGTGGTTGACAGCTGTCCAATCGAGTAACACTAATTCTGGCACAATCTTCAGGTTCGTCTTCTCGTCCAATACAATCTGCTTCTCCATCACAAAGCCACTTCTGAGGAATACATCGTCCTGATGAATTACATTTGAACATGTAATCAGAACATTCACGTTGAGCACATTGTGGTCCCTCATCTGAGCCATCTCGGCAATCAGGTGTTTCATCACATTGCCATGTACTTGGAATACAAGTATTATCACATTTGAATTCATTCGGTTTACATTGAATTTGACAATTAATTTCATCTGAACTTGGCTGTTTCCCATCAACACAATCGTCTTCCCCATCGCATCGCCATCTTTCGTTTATACAATGCCCGTTATCACATCGAAATTGTCCTGGGCCGCATGCCGGTTTTGTGACATTTTCACAATTTGCTTCATCACTACCGTCCCAACAGTCGTTTTCACCATCACATCGCCATGATTGCATGTAACAAGCCGTCGTACTTTCGCAGTGGAAGAACAATGCATCTCCTGAAGCACATTCTCTCGGTGGACATTGCATTTCATCGCTAGCATCAAGACAATCTGCTCCATTATCACATCTCATCGATTCATCCAAACATTCTCCAGATCCGCATTTAAATTTCCCTTTTTCGCATGGACAAAATATTTCGTCAGATCGATCACCACAATTTTCAACGCCGTCACATGTTTGATTCATCAGAATACATCGACGGTTTGAACACATGAAAAAATCTTCGGGACATTCTCTTGCAAAACAAAAGTTAATTTTCTCATCAGACTGATCGAGACAATGTGGAACGTCGTCACAAGTCAATGCATATAGGATACATTCTCCAGAACCGCATAAAAATTCGCTTGGACCGCATTTACCGCGTACTTCTTGAATACAACTATGACCATCTGGTGCTAATTTACCTCTTGTACATTGACATACCACGTTATCGTCTTTGTCAGTTGTACACACATCTTCACATCCTCCGTTCACAATGTTACATTTATTTGAATCACAATTATGTACTAAATTCTGAACTGCTGCAATACCCATTGGACGACCAATATCTTTTCTTAGAAATATTACATCTGAACCTGAATATTTATTGGCTCTTACAACTGCGTGTAGAACCCAATCAGTCCAGAATAAAAGATCTCCATAAACGGCCATCGCGAACGGATGTTTTGGGGTTGAATGAGCCAAAACGACTCTGTGTGAACCATCATAGTCGGCTCTTTCTACTTTGTCTAAACGTGCATCGGTCCAATACATTTTTCTTTGTTCGTAATCTAGTGCAAGAGCGTTTGGCATTCTTATATCCGTTTTAATAACACTTTCTAGACCATATCCTGAAACGTATGCTCTTTGGATTGATGCTGCTTGTGAATTCCAATTTGTCCAGTAAACCATCGCTAAACACGGTTCAACTTGAATGCCTCTAGGTTTATCATGAGAGTTTAATTTTATAACTTGTTTAACTAAAGCTGTATTATTATCAATGTTACTTCCAATTAAATTTAAATCTAATGATCGTATAGATGCATCGTTATTCGATGTCCAAAATAGTTGACTGTTCAATGGATCGAATGTTAAACCTTCAACAGTTACTTGATTATTAACAATAGTCGTATGATTTGTACCGTTGAAGTACACCATACTGATAGTACTTAAATGAATATCAGAATAGAAAATTCTTCGTTTCTGATAATCATAACTCAAACCAATTATATTTCTCATATACGTAAAATTCTGTATTCTCTCTATTGGACTGTTCATGTTGGTATGATCGGTCATATGAATACTTTCAATTGAGGTTCCTGTAGAATAAATTAAAAATATATCATGATCTTCACAAGATTTTCCATCAGCAGCCACTCTTCCATGAGAACAAGCACAAACTGGATGCGTTCCGTTGTACAAACATAATTCCTCGCATCCACCATTATTATCGACACAAATATTTGTTGCTTTTTGAATGCGCTTTGAGAATATTTTCAAATCCTTAATTGAATTTCCTTCAGATTTTACAACCGTTGTGAAATCTGATAAATTGTGGACTGAGGCAACTTTTATGGTTCCTTTATGATGGGAATTGTCAGCCCAATACATTAAATTATCGATTAGTGCCAGAGCTACTGGATTGTCAAGGCTATGATTTAACATTACAGTTTTTCGGTTGCCATCATAGTCAACTCTCATTATTAAGTCATTACTTGTCTCACACCAATAAACTATTTGGTTGTCAATATCCAAAACCAAATTACTAACTGATTTCGTTTGGTTTACAAGTATAAACATTTGACTGCCATCTAAGCCAGTACGACCAATAACTCCGTCTCCAACATAAAATAAAAGACCAGCAACAGGATCGACTGCTAAAGCTGTAGGCTTTTCAACATTTGAAATTACAATATAACGAGCACTACCATTTAATCTCGATACTTCGATTATATTCCGCTTTTGATCACTCCAATAAATATTGTTTGCAACCCAATCAATCGCTATTCCACCAAGCCAATCAGAATTATTTGGATCTAACTGATCTAGCTGCTTCAAAATCACTTCCCTTTTAGTTCCATCACGTTTGACTCGTGTTATTGTACCTTTTTCACTATCAGCCCAATACAAATAATCTTCCTCTATATGGTAATCGATATTTGTTGCAAGTGATATCAATGGAATTGGACCAAGTACTCTATCTTTTTCTTCTTCTTCTAAATTCAAATTAATAATTTCCTCTTTTGAATAAAGTTTAACACCCTTTAATTCATGACCGATTGAATACAATAGAAGTTCAGATTTTCCTATACAACGCGTTGGATGAATAAGATCCTGATCAAAACCAATTGCACATTTACAAACATGTCCAACACTTGAAACAGCCAAACATAAATGTTGACAACCACCTCTATCTTTAGCACAAGTGTTTGTACCTTTTTGGGCTCCCAGATAATACATTTTTAATGCTTGTATGCTGTCTGAAAAAATTCAAATTATGATTTTCAAGACAGGAAATTCGAAAAAATTGGAATAATCAAACTAACTTGTATTTTTACGTAGGATATTCATTGTCTGATGACAATTATTCTTATCGCACGACATTATAACACTTTGAATATTTTCAGGAAAATACAATGAGTTATTATAGACCGTTACACCGCTAATTGACATAACTTCACTTGATGAGAGAACATCGACCACCTTAAAATTAAAAGTAACGTTATATATTCAACGAATAAAAACATGAAAAAGTTCCACTGTACCTTCTGTGTGACTAAATCATAATATGAAATTACTCCTGAATTATAGTATACGAAATACAATCGATTCGTATCGAAATCTATAGTTAAACTTTGAGCTGATTTTGAACTATTATACAAGAGACGACGTGATGATCCATCTAAGGCGCTAATTTCAATTTCATGGTTATCTGTTTCTTTATTTGAATGTGACCAATACATTTTTCCACTAAAAATAAAAACACGTTTAGCATTTCAAAAGTATAAAGTAATTGAATTTTGTTCCTACTTTGCTGGATCTAATGCAATACTCTCAACGATATTCAAATCTTTATGAATTTCTGTTACATATTCTCCTTTTATATTGCAGACCAATATTTGGCATTTAACTTTACCCGATGATACGAACAAATGTTTTGATATCCAATCAACAGCAAATCCCTAAAATATTGAAAAAAAATCCGTTTTGAGCATACAAAACCGTGAATATTATTGATATTGTACAAACAAATGGCTTTTGAATATCCGTATTTAAAATCGTTTCGATGAAACCATTCGATAATCCAGCCGTTTTAATTTCATTTAATTGTGTATCAGACCAATATAGACGGTTATCATCTACTGTATAGTCAATCCTTTGTGGGCCAAGAACCTAAAGACACTCACGAATTAAAGTGGTAAGGTCAATTTTTGTATATTTAAATTTACCTGTGGTGAATGACTTATTGTTGGAATTGTGTGATGATTCGGTTGCATTAAATCGATTCCTCGTATTTCATTACCCATTATGAAAAGTAAAACTTGTTCATTAGGTACACAAGTTTTATGATCCTTTAAATCCAAACGCATAACATGTGGACATTCACATTTATAAGTTTTATTCACATTAATTAAACATAAATGTGAACAGCCACCATTATTTGTTCCACACGGATTTGAATCTTTCATTTGACGGCTTGAATGTAAAACTTGTATACCAAATGGTTGAGTTTGTGTTCTATGAATCACTTGAATATCAGATCCATTCCATTTATTTGCTCTTATTACGGAATTTGTACGCCAATCGGTCCAATATACATAATTTTCAAACAATGATATTGAAAACGGATGTGATAATGTTTCTTGATCTCGAATAACCAAATGATGATCACCACCATCATAATTTGTTGTGTGTATTGAATCAGATCTGGCATCGACCCAATAGACACGTCTTTGTGTATAATCCAATGTTAAACCATTTGGCCACGCACCGCTTATTTGATTCACTTGTGTTATAATTTTACGATATTCACCGGCCATTGAACAACGTTCAATACGTGGAAAATTTTCATCCCAGTCTGTCCAAAATAGCCAACCCTCTCGTGGATCTAAAGCTATTGCTCTGGGACTTTCCATTTCACCAGCAACTAATGTACGCCGAAAGCTACCATTTACTAACGCAACTTCAATTTGATCCAAATTACTATCTATCCAATATAAATTCAACGCGATCCAATCAACAGCTAAACCTTCAGCTGTCGATAAACCAGATTGTACAACGGCTTCGACGTTACCGATCGATTCACCGATCAATGTACCACGGTAGATTTTATCGTCGATTACGTCAGTCCAAAATATTTGTACAGAATTATTTAAAAATAAAAAATCCAATGCTATCGTATTACGCAAAGAAGCATAAAAATTTTTTACAGCTGAAGTCTTTAAGTCGACACCACGTATTTCTTGTCTGTTACTAAAAATCACATACGGTGAATCAGGATTGTTACTTTTACATGAAAATTTATCATATTGTAGAGTGTATCCTTCGTGACATTTACACGTATAAGCTTTGCCATTCCTCTCACATATTTGTGAACATGTATCCCAATGTTCACATGAATGTTCCATGCTACAACGTAAACCATTTGGTTGTAAGTACATGTGTAACGGACATGAACAAACAAAGCCTTCTGGGGCATTATGACAATAATGTGAACAATCTGTGTTATGATCACAAACTTTTTCAAAACACCGGAAACCTTCATCAGTACCATCTTCACAATCCATTGTACCATCACATAATTTATCAACTGTTATACATTTATTTGATATTGCACATAAACGATCTGGATGATCACAAGTTATCGTCTCATTGAATTTTATTTGTTTTACTGTTGTACAATTCACTTCGTCTGATTTATCAAAACATTGATTAATCCCATCACACATAAAATGTTCTGGGATACATTCAAAACTTTCTTTACATGCGAATTCTTTATGACCACAAATTGGTGTCATCTTCTCATGTACATTATCAGATGAAGGTGTAGTTGTACAATTTGTTTCATCACTAGCATCTAAACAATCAATAATACCATCACATAAATGTGTTTTACTATAACAACCAATTGGTACACAATATTTTTCATTAATTCTACATTGTGAATCACAATCGACTTCATCTGAATTATCCCTAAATAAAAAGAAGAAAAAGAGAGTTATTTAATTTACATTTGAATATACACACGTACATATTTTTTCATTTCTTTTGAAATCCAATTACTTACCCGCATTGATTAAGTCCATCACAAACTTCTACAAATGGTATACAAAATTTATTTTTACATTCAAATTCTGGACATTTTGCGTATAATATTTGCGTCTCATCAGATATATCATCAGGACCTGAATAATAAAAAATGATACCATAAAAACTAAAATTCAAACAATATTTCATATCAAATGATTAATGCATACCACAATCTTTACTACCATCCATAACCCATGTTGCTGGAATACATTTACCAGATTTTTTACAAGTAAATTCGTTACTTTTACAAGTCATTGTAGTGCAATTTTTTTGATCTGTACCATCAGCACAATATGCAATACTGCTGCATTTTAAAGAACTGCATTTACAAATAAAAACGCAAAATAAAAAGAGAAAATAGTAAAAATAAAAATTAACAATCAAAATGCAAAATTTAATTCCTCTTATAAGTACAAAAAAAAACACACACTTTTGAAGGCATCGTACTTTATCACAAATAAAATTTATCGTTTTATCACAATTTTTTATATTACAAGCTCCATGATCTGAATAATCCTCATCACTGCCATCATCACAATCATCATATCCATCGCATAAATCCTTTGTTTCAATACATTGTTTTGTCTTTTTACAAACAAAACCTACAAATAAATAGAAAAAAAAAATTATATTGTAATTTAAATTTTCAAATAAAAATCATTTATCTTTTACCTTTGGTACAATTTGTTGGTAAATCAAAATTTAAATTTTGTATACATTTACTACCGTTACCATTTAATGAATAACCATCTGAACATTGACATATTGGTCCAATTGGTGTTTGTAAACACAATCCTGGACATTTTGAATTTATGCAATTATTAATACCAGTTTGGCTATAATTATCGTAAACTTTTAAATTTGCTATACGTTCCTTTTCAATTACAAGAACATCGAAATTATCTCTGTAATATGAAATTTAAAAAAAAAAACAAATTGTATTTAATTTATAATAAATAAATAATATTTTCAAAACATACGTTTTAGAATCGTATTTTTCACCATTTACATTAAATCTCATAATGCTACCATTTTTATTATCTGACCAAAATATATATTGATTATAATATGCCATTGAAACTGGTGAATATGATCTATGTTTAAAAAGAATTTCTCTAGATGTACCATCTAAACCTATTCGTTCAATTGAATTTTCTTTAATATCACACCAATAAAGTCGTTTCTCTTTAAAATCGATAGTTAAACTGACTGGCCATTTCATTGGATAATGTTCAGATGAAGCAGTCAATATAGTTTTATGTGAACCATCAAACCATGAATATTTAATCATTCCTTCTGAATTACCAGATAACCAATGTGACCAATAAATAATACCATGTTCAGGATCAATAACAATTGACCTATAAAAAAGGGAAAACGATTTAAATGGAAGAAAAAACTTGACTTTATTAAATATATATGCATTTCAATTATTTACACAGGATCCTTCTGTATATCAAATGATCTCTTAAGATTTGTATCCTTTAATGATGCAACATAAATCCTTTCTAATCCACCCCAATAAATGTGATCTGATATCCAATCATATGCAATACCAGTCACACTGTCAGTACCATTCAAAATTGATTGTCTGTCAGTACCATCAAATTTTTGACTAGATATTGAAAAACCCCTTCTACAAAAAAAAAATAAAACCATATACAAAATACATAAAATGTATTTTTCAATTAAATTACAACAATTTGTACAATTCCATTTACTTACATTTCAAGTTGCATAAAATAAATTCGTTTGTCTTTTACACTTATATCGAAACTAAGTGGCCATTTAACATTATAAACTGGTACGATGGCCTCTTGATTGCTATTAGCTCCTGTTTTTGAATCTAATGACATTGATACACCTTTAATACGAGTAAACCGTTGTTTAACGTATAATAAAAATGAATCATGTTCAACTGGCACACATTCAGTTTTTGTTTTTAATCTATAACCAGCTGAACAAATACATTGTGGTATTGCAAATTTATCTTTCCATAATGGTACACAAATTTGATTACAACCACCATTCTGATGGCGGCAAGGATGAGCAACTGGTAGTTAAAAATTGAAATAATAAAAACAAAAATTAATAAATCCAGAAAAAAATAATAATGATAATAAATATAAAAGATATGTGTCAAGCCAATAAATACCTTCAGGTTGTTTCTGTCTATGAAAAACTCTTAAATCAAATGCTCGAACAACTTTCGAAATAATTCGTTCTGCTTTTAATGTAAATTTATCCATAGCACTAATACTTTTATTACTCCATGATGATAAGTAAATAGTATTCTCAAAAATATCTAATGAATGAAGTGCTTTAATAAACAAGTGTGACTACAAAATATGAATGAAGAAAAAAAGAAAAAGAAAAAAAAAAAGGAAAAACCGCTTAATAGATTTATTATTAAATAATCGTATATAGTGTCTAATTTGAATTTGTAATTATAATGTTGTTACAAAACAAAAACAAAAAACTTCATTACAGTAATTATAAAAAAAAATCAATGCTGTAAATTTTAATTAATATTCACCTCTGAACTTTTTTTCATTGACCAACGATTATTACCATCATAATCGACACGCTCAACAAAATCAGTAAATGTATCTATCCAATAAACATGTTCATTAGCTAAATCTAATGTAATTTCAGATGGATAAAAAATTTTATTTGTTGCTATTATGATACGATTACTTCCATCTAAATTGCATCGACTTAGGCTTGGACTCCATTCAGTTATAAATAAAAATCTACAATATATATAACATGCAATTAAATGGTAATCAAAAGATTAATTTTGTTTCATATTTTTTTTATAAATACATATATTTTCAATATTTTTTATTTACCCCTTTGTTGGATCAAGTGCCATTGATGATGGTTTAGTTAATACATTTTCAAGTATTATAGCACAATGTTTCATATCACCAGTACACATAAATATTAATGATAATTCATTATTTAAAAAATACCAATTACTTGATATCCAATCAATTCGTATTTGATCTATTGCTGTTATATTGATTTTTTACATTTAAATTGAAAATAGTAAAAATAGAAAAAAAAAAGAAAATTAAATTGAAAATTTAAAAGAAATGATAAAAGAAAATCATGCAATGGATAAACTAACAATTTAAACCAGTTAATAATTCTGGTATTGGCATTTTCCAATTATTATTTAAATCTTCAATTTTATGACAACGTAATATTGGTGATGATGGACTAGTATACATGGCACATACTGTTCTATTTCTATGCCATATTTCAATGGCAGAGGTATCCTATAAAAAAATTAATTTAATTATTAAAAAAAAAAAATTCATGTAATATAAATTAATTATAAAAACCTGATTTTTGTATAAACTTAATTGTTTTCCATCAAGTGTTGTAGTTCTAATATCACCTTGAGTTAGGAACACTAATGAAGCACTCTCATTTTTTGGCACTAAAATTTAATTAAAAAATAATAATAGAGATAAAAATCATTAAAAAAAATCAATTTATTCTTTTACCATTTATTGCATAACATCGATTTTTATCTTTTGTATCTTTTGTATAGCCAGAAACACACGAACATTCATATGATCCGGGTGTATTTTTACATATCTGATCACAGATTCCATTAATTGTGCATTCATCAAAATCTAAGATAAATTAATATAAAGATAATAAAAGGAAGAAATTTGTAGTTTTTAATTTTATATTATTTCTATGATGATATTGGGTAAATTTAAAAATTCATCACTGAATATCACATCAAATAAGCAGTGATGCATTTTTGAATTTACTCATTAAACAAACAACAACAAAAGATTATTAACCTTGACATTTAGTTCCATTTGGTTCTTTACCAGATGAACAAAAACATGTTGGACCTTTTGAAGTTATTGTACAATCAAACTCGCAATGACTGTTATTACATAATGTTGCTTTATTTTCTAAATACATAATATAAAAAAAACAATAAATTCACAATTTTGTTACAATTTGCTTTTTTTTATTACTTTTTAATTAAAAAAAATAAATAGAAAAAATTTACCACAATTTTTTTCATCACTGTCGCAATCCCATTTACCATCACAAAATTTTGATATATCTAAACAATAACCATTATCACATGTTGTTTGATATGAAAGGCATTTATTGGTATTTGAGCCTATAAATTTTCCAAAATAAAACCAAAAAAAAAGGGAAAAATAAAATAAATACATATGTATACGTAATGCAAAGTGATAAATGTTTATTTAAAAGGAGACCAGAAACAATAAATAATAAAATAAGAAAAAAGTAAAAGAAATAAAATAAATTGAAAAGTAAAAGCTTTAAAAAAAAAAGTAGAAAAAAAAATTTTTTTTTTTATTTACAATTTTGCTCATCTGATAGATCATAAATTTTTCCACAATCATAATCACCATCACATAACCATTTCTCTGGTATACATTTACGTGAATATGTACATTGGAATTGTCCTTCATTACATTTTGATTCATGTGCTGTTATATAAAAAAACAAAATATATGTATGAACATAACAGAAAATAAATCATATAAAAATGAAAATGGATAAGAAATTAACTTAGTAAAATAAAAAAAATTATAAAAATATTTTTTTTGTCGAACTTTACGACTTACGTATATATATCTCATAGAAAAATGAACAGGAAAAATAATGTGCAAGCATTCATCAATCCGAAAATTAACCTCCAGATATTGTAAATTTACAAAATATAAAGTGATTTTATTTAAATACAGTCACATGCCGAAGTTACATGATAAGTCGGGGTAAAATGTTGCATATAAATATGTATGTATAAATTTCATTTAATTTGGATCAAGGAATAACAAAAATACTGCTTTAATACAAAAATAGATATTCAAAAAAAGTATGATGTGGTCGATAGTTTCATAAAATCTAACAAATTCGTACATGATGCCTAAGATTATGTACATGATATTCATATCGGCAAGGGATAAGCGACGAGCGGCATGGCATGGCTGTCCGTTGTTTTCACAACAACCAGTTAAACGGCACCTAGTTTTCTCAGTTCAGCCTAAAATACACAAATGCTCATCCCTTATCGCTCATATCTAAACGCTAAATGAGAACCACGCGTTTTATTTGATGCGAATATTACTTTGATTTGATTTTATGAATTTTGTTATAAACTTGTCAATTTGCCCATAATTCTTTTTGTTTTTTAAAAAATGAAACAGAGAACAAACGTAGAAAAAAACAACACGCTATAAAATTTAAATTTCGGCAAAATCGTGTGGCTTTCATTGTACTTAGTCTACAAGTCTTTTCCAATTGATTGAAGAGCTTTCGTCAACCTTGCAATTATTACACGTTGCCAAAGGAAAGTATCCAAAAACCACTCAGAATTCGCATATAAGTCGAACTAACGTAAATCCAGGATCTCTGTATTATGTTGTTATGTCTACGAATTTATAGACTACTTATTTTTGTTCAATAATTAAGTTTTGAATGTACATTGTTTACTATACAAGTGCATCGTACTCGAATCACTTTGAAATCACTTTAAAATTACAAAATACCAAAATCATCCATTAATTACTCAATTTATTATCAAAATGAAATTCCTTGTTATGAGTATTAAATTTCAATGGAAAAGCATAGAAAATGAAAATTCTGATATTTATCACAGACACAATTAAGAGAATAAAAAAATGAAAGTAATTTGCATATTGTACAAGTGAAACAAACAAGATAATTATTTAAAAAAAAATTGTTTTTTAAATACATTTTTCTACCATGGGAATTTTATATGCAAAATGAAATTATTCAACATGCAAAATGATTTTACATTAACATGGAAATACGTATGAAAATAATTTTTATCCTATTTCATTGTATTCAATAGAAAATGTAAAAAAAATTAATAACAAAAAAAAACTGAACAAATTAAAAAATACAAAAATACATGTACATATGTATGTAAATGGTAAATTACTAATTGTAAATGCATACATCTACAAATACTAACCACATTCTGCTGATTCATCAGAACCATCATTACAGTCAGGTTTTGAATCACATTTCCACCTTAGTGGTATACATTTTCCATCACCACATGTAAAATGTGATGAAGAGCAGCTGCCCTCTGAAAAAAATGAAAAAAAAACAAGATAAAATGATGAATTATTTTTCATATCATAATAAATAAATGTATGATTGTACAAACATATGCGTTTATATATATGCTTACAATAAAATTATTAATAAAAATTTAATATTGATTAGGCATCATACACATACGACATATGTATATGGATATGTATTGGCTGCGTTCAATTATGTCAATTGATTCTTTTTCGATACGTCATTTGATTTTTCTGTACAAATATCATTTGATGCTTTGCATATTTTTGATTGTCATTTTCTTACAAAAAAATATCAATCATCAAATAAAATCAGATATTTTGAAGGACTGCATGATTGATTCAATAAATGTAAATTGCATTACCGAACGATTGATGATAGTCAACTGCAAAACCGAACAATTGATAATTATCAAATGCAATACCAAACGCAGCATATGTATGTCAAAAGGAAAAATGATTTGTATCATGGTTTTGATTTATTGCAAAATTAAAAAAAAGCCGGAAAATTTATTTTTCAATTTTTTACAATTTTTTTTTTACCAAAAATATTTTATTGTAATTTTTTCTTCATTCGTTTATTTATCTCTCTATCACACGTATATTAGTTTTTTTATCTCTCTATCATTTTTATTGATCACCATGTCATATTTTATTTTATATTTGCATATATTTAGGAAATTTAAGAATAGACTTTGTTTAGCTATAAAATTCAAATTTACATGTACGTACATAAAAAATACACACATACATATGTATGTACATACATAATAATATAGAATACATGTAAATTACAGTTATACAATTTGAGTAACGAGTAGTACAATTAAATAAACAGTTGTATAATTTGTACAACTGGGGGTTTGTACATCATTAGGTGGACAGGACTACAGAAGGTATCCCCCCTAGTTATTTAAAAAAAACTTTTTTGTATTAATTAAAAATAAAATTTGCTGAATAAACAATTTCTCATTTCAAATTGTTTAGAAATTGAGAACAGCACTATACCAATATAATCTTTTTAAAATATTTAAATATGTATCTGTGTTATGATTTTTGTCTCATTAAAATTTTATCTATCCATCTATGTATATTAATTAATCCTTTTGTAAACATTTAATTAAAACAATGTATAATATTCAAAATCCTTAAAAATGAAGTTTTATTTTCTTCTTCTTTTTTTCCAGTTTAATAAAACTTTTTATGGTCGACTAGGTCAAGTATAGTTATAAAAAAAACAACAACAAATTTCTAGAAGGTCATTAACTTATGAATTAAAATTTAACAAAAGATTCTCGGCAATAAAACAAAAAAAAAAACCAAAAGAAAATAAATTCATAGCTTTTCATTTTTTGAATGAAACGAAAAAGAAAAAGAGTAAAAAAGAAAAGTTAAATACTTAAGTGGAATATTTAAATATATTTTGACTTTGCAATTGTTATAAATAACGTATAATATGTATATGCACATCGTGTCATATAGTATATAGTACCGCTTGAAATTTGAGTGTAAATGTCGTTGAATATATTGTATATGGGCAATAGCAGCATAACGTAATTATGTATGCAAAATTATAAAAATACTCAAAGTAAAAATGTTGAGTTTTCTATTTTTGAAATCTTTTAAATCAAAAGAATTTTAAATTACAGAATCCTTTAAAATAGCAAAATTGTAAATTTGAGTATACTCTGTACACTAATTATATGCAGTTAAGGCCTTATGGGAATACATATGTATGTATGTATGTATGTCTTTTTTTTTTCTTTCACAATTTTTAATTAAAATTTTTCACGAGGCCCATTTCATATTGGCAAGCGATAAGAGGTTAGTTGTAAAAATAAGTTTGGTTGTACAAACAACGCTTAGCGATGCTGCCCATCGCTTGCCAATATGAAATAGATCTTAAAATGTTCATAGAAAATCAGATTAATTTTTTAAATATACAACAATGTTGAATGATACCACTTTCCATTAAGACCTTAACTCTAAATACATGATTAGTGTATAGAGTATACAAATTACAGACACTGATGCCCGTATTCGTCAACCAAGATTATCCGTCGGATATTTGGACGACCGCTAGAATTCCATCGTATTTATCAACGTGGATAAAAATTATTTTCGCTTTCTGATTGTTATTTATGAAGAAATAATGAGGTTACTTTGATAAGTTAATCAACTTTTGCTTCTGTGTGTTAATAATTTTCGAATAGTAGGGTATTGTTTTTAGGATATTTTTACGATCTAAAGATAATCTTGGTTGATGAATGTTGGCCTGAATATCTCATGCATGATATTTATGTTATGTGTAATTTTGATTTGATTCAATAACAAAAAAAAAAAAACAACAATTTGAATATTTCAGTTTATCAAGATTTATCTAAAATTTAGTTGAAATTTTTTAACCTTCATTAAAAAAATTTTTTTAAAATTTTTCTTTTTAGTATTTGAAAATAATACATGTCAAGTTACAATAAAAAAGAAGTAATAAAAAAATCAAATATTGAAATAAAAATAATGTTTGCTACACAAAATCTTTTTTTGCTTTTTACCTATTTAAGAGCATTTAAGTTTCATTATTCAGATGTCATCGAATGTATATACTTACACTCTACCATATACATAAAATACTTATCCTCGTGTCTTGTAGTGAAATTATTATTAAAAGTTTTTTTATATAATATGTACTTTAGTTTTATTTGATTCCTTCTCGTTTGCTTACATTTTCACAAATAAATTTCATTCTATTCCAAACATGAGGATTTATTTTCATCCTATTTTTTTTTCTATCTCAATTTTTCTACACATTTTCCAAAATCTGCTTTAAGTGTATTTAAGATGATTACATAAAAAACTTATACGTATATATCTGTACATTGTGCGACAAAATGATACGATATTCCTGAAATTTCCCTTGTTCTACAAACAGGTAAACGGTAGACATGTATATATGCTTTATTGGTAATTAAAAAGGTATTTCGAAATAATGGCAAAATTGATGTTCAATTTATTTGCTACCATGCTTTATTTAAAAATATTTATGTATAGCAACAGATAAACTGAACATCCATCTCGGCATTATTTCGAAATCTCTTTTTAATTACCAATAAAACATACATATGTCAACCTTTTACCTGTTTGTAGAACAAAGGAAATTTCAGGGGTGTCGTATGGTTTTGTCGCGCAGTGTATGTTTTTTTGTATATTTTGATGATGAATTTTTCTTTTAGTACAATAAATGTATCATCTTTGTACATATGTACTAATGTACTACACATATACACACATACTGACATCTAAAATTTAGGTACTTAAATTTGTATGCTTTATCTAATATATGTATGTCCTATTTCTTCCGTTCTATTTTTTTTTCTTTTATTATTTCGTTTTTGCTCTTCCTTCCTTTACCATCCAAAAGTATAACAAACAAAAAATGTATAAAAGGACAAAATAAAACCGAAAATGTAAAAGAGAGATTTTTCACTTTATTCAACATATTTATATGGTTCGTTGAATTGAATATTAAAACTATACTCTGTCTACTAATTCGATACAGTTAAGAGTTAAGACCTTATGGAAATGACATAAAGTAGTGCACTTTACATCTCATTTGATATTAAAACAATTCATTTCGTATTATGTGATAACTTTAAAGATTGTGGCAACACTACTTGTGAAATGATCTTATTAGAAAATTATAAGGTAAGAAAAAAGACATGTGTATTTCCATTAGGCTTTAACTGCACCGAATTAGTAGACAGACTATACATATGTATATGTATATAAGAAGGTCATTTCATTTCTTTGTGTCTAATACATTGTATGCATTTACTTTTCTAAATACGTACATACATACATACATACATATTATACAAAGCAAACGTAAATATAATGTGCTCAGTGCTTTTTCTTATTATATAACTAATGTCATTCATAAATATTACAAATTTGTTGAAATTACATTACAAAAATTCTTTCATATACAATATCGTAATATTTATCTATATTTACATGTTTGTATGTAATGTAATTTCTCGACATTTTGACCTTATCTTACATACATTACAAATTTCTTAAAACATACACAAAAAACAAAACCAATTTGTTCTAAATTAATTATATGTATGTATGTATGTATCTTTCATGCTGTAAAACTGTCACATTATTTTTGTTATTTATTTATTTATTTTTATTATTTTTTGTTTTGTGTACAAGTAATGTTTGGTTACATTTTTTTAACATTCAGGAAAATATAAATTATGAAAATGAAAGCCACAAAAAAAATTCCCTAATATGAATATGTACATCTGACAAAAATGTAAATATGAAATTTTCATCTGAAAATTTGATCTTCTCAATTCTTTTTCAAAATTGTTGTTACTTTTTCATGTTTTTGTTTTTCATTCATAAAATACGTTTATTGAACCAAAAACAAGAACTGTAAGATGAATGAATAATCGATGAATGTAATAATTACTAAAATTTTAAAATATGAGTAATAAATAAACGGGGGTGTTTAAACAGTCAGATATCAAATTCTCGTGTTCAGTGTTCAATAAACGGGAGGAGTCAGACATCCTCGTGTTCAATAAACGGGGGTGTCAGACATGCACGTCATACTTTCTACATTTGCTGCAGAACTGAATTATTAATAATGCAATTTATAGATTATATACGCAATTAGCACTTTTGCAGATCCACTATTCATTTTTAAAGCATGATTACCAGTATGTCAATACTTTTTTAGTCAATATTTTTTAGACGTTTTTCATTACCACAAGGTCGAAGCGTAATACTACGAGATTATTGTAACTATAGAAAAATGGGTCTCATACGTTTTGTAAAGAAAATTTGATTGTGCCTAATCACCGTCTCAAAGAACAGATTCTTTAACGAAACACCCTATATAAAAAGGATAGTCAAATAAATGGAAAATCTGTAAAAATTGGAATAAAGAAAGTATTTTCTTTAATAAAAATCGCAAACAAAAACTTCTTATTTATACATTTTTTTTTTTTTTTTTTTGTTTTATTCAAAAGTATAATTTTTTTGTAGCCCAATGAATTATGCAATTTTTAATGTACCTTTAGTTATTACTAATACTTAAAAATAAACTTTTCAGGAAAAAAATTTAAAAAAAAATTCAAATATGAAAATGTACTTATATATTCTGGAGTATGTGCATATATCATATACATATGCATATGGATATTTTTTTTAAAACGCATCACTGACTAACTACAAATTATGCTATGAGGCATTGAATATTATTGCATTCAAATCAACTTCAAAGTTTTTATACAGCTTCATGAATTTCAATGATTATTACTTCACATATATGCATATTATATGCACATACATACATACATATGTATATGAGTACTCTATTTTTATAAATTTACTTTTCTTTCTTTATGTTATATCGATATGACGTTAATAATAAAACTGATCCAATTCATATACAATATTTTCAAATCAAACGGAGAAAATTATATTTTCAAACTTTACCCTCAAACTTTATTTTTACTTTTTATGCAAAAATAAAAAGAAAATTTCAAAAACAAAAAAACAAAACACCGTCTTCTGTCTCAGTCTGTTTTTTTTTTTCTTTTTTTTTTTTTAATTTTAAATTGAACTGTGAAATATGGCAGAATTGCATTTAAGATATTTTTCATCCCTCAATCAACAACCCTGATGCATATTATTACTCATTCATTCACTATAAATTGTATATTAAGTGAACTTGAAAAAGAAAAATAAAGTACTTATGCATATGAAGTTAGTTCAATTACTTTTGTACATACATACATACATACATACATAACGTATGTACATGTATTTAAATTTCTAAGTTGACTGCATAAAATTTTTCTGTAATTATATCTCATAATTTATAAACCGTACCGTTTTACAGATACAATTGTACACTTGCTGTTACACCTACCATGTGAATATACACATGTACATACATATGTACAAAATTTTCAATTCAAAATGCATACAAAATATTCATAATTATATGTAAAGATTTTTCATACAGGGTAAAATTTTAAATGTTAAAATTGAGATCATATTTTCATTTATAGGTTTTGATTATTATATGCAGATTCTTTTATGCATTTATAACACATACATATATGTGTGTACATGTAAATACATATGTATGTATGTATATACTGCAAAAGTAATATCGTATAAAAGATGAGATACGTTATTATTTTTGTAAAAAAAGAAATATATATACGCATATTAGGTTGTTCCTTATTTTTTAAAGTGGCGAAAATTATTTTAACCTGTTAAACTTTAGGTCTTTTTTTTTGATGTGAAATTAATAAAATTTAAAGGAAATCATTCACATGTTCTTTTTTACTATTCTTTTGCATCCAGTTTTAATAAATTCATCTTTTTCTCTCATTTTCTAATTGCTAATTTTCTGCATTTTATAAACGAAAACAACAACAATCACACGAGAGCAACATAAATCATAAACATAAAATGACATAAATTTTTATGTTGTTTAAGGAACTATGCCTATGTTTTAAAACACAACATAATCGGTAAATTTAATCGATGCATAATTAAAAGTTTTGAAATGCAAACACCCAAAAAGATAACAAAGTGCATTGTGAACGCATCTAAAACGCTTTATTTGTTTATATTTGATCAAAACACACATTGATATTTATAATTTTTATATCAAAACTGAATAATTTTTGCATTATAATTATAACGTTTATAACGATTATAGCGTTTTAGACGCCTTGAAACTCATTATTCTTTGTACTTTAAACAATTTTACTACAAGCCTTGCGGATTGTGGCCTGTGGGAGTATATGCGTCTTTTTTCTTCTCTCATAATTTCTCACAAGAGCATTTCACGAGCAGTGTTGTGTTATTAGTTATCACAATTATCATATTTCTCTATGAGATCGGGAGTATGGGATGAACTTTTTAAGTATCAATATGCAAAAATGTAAAGTGTTACTATTTTTCGTTGTTTCCATGAAGCCTGTAGTGAAAATATATTTTAAAGTACAAAGTATACACATATGTACATATGTACATTTTTAGGAAGCTAAAAAACAAACATACAAATTGTGGAATTAACAAAGTTCAACTTTTAAGAAAAAAGCAAGGAACATCCTAATATGTGTCCTACAAATATATCTCATGTATCTGTTGCAATACAATCCACAATTATATTTTAGCTTGCAGAATATATAAAACTGATATACATATAAGTTCATATGTACACGTTTGTGTATGTGCATGTTATACGTATGTATGTATATTTAAATATTTTGTAAATTTGCATTTCACATTTCATTATTTTTGCTGCACAATGAAAACATACAAAAAATAGACTCACATATACTTGTAATTATATACATATAGTACATATATGTGCGTACTATACATATTAAAATGCCCTAAAGCATGAACTTTCAACATTTTTCCAGAAAAGTGTGCTTTACATAATATGAAACATTTGTTATCGGTTTTATCTATAAATACGCTATATATGAATACATATACAAATACTAACAAAATATATCGATATTATACACATATGTATGTACACACATATTTTGTATGTATAAGTACTAACAAAAAAAATTATATAACCACGTACCACATAAAACTTATCAACATACTATATGTTGTTTTTGTTACGTATTATCGTTAAAGGATATTCACAATAGAAGCCTCTTTGATATAGAAATACATATGTATGTATATACAGGATGTCCCAGAGTCAATGTCATAATATAAAATATATGATACAAAAGTTATACAGAGTGCCCCAAAAAACACTAATTTTTTGCATGAATGGACGTTTATAACTTCGGACTGTCAATTTCAACGACCAATAACTCGTTGAAAAGGTCTAAGCCTCATTTTCGATAAGCACTTTTCTTATTTTTAATACACAGGGTGGTTCAAAAGATATGTCAGATTATATGACATCATGTATTCCACGTGTCCGAAAATTTTCAAACCACTGTGTCTCAGAAGGGATGGAATTTAATGAAGCGGGGTATCTAGAACGATTTTTTGCTAGAAACACCCTGGACTACACGACAGATTCGCTTTTTGACATTGACTCTGGGATACCCTATATGTACAATATGTAACATATTTATAATATGCATATTAAAATTACATGCACATATTTATAACAGTGTATGTATCGAGGATGTAATACATACATAGTATACGTATAACGTATACGTATGTAAGTGAAACGATATATAGTATACCTATAAATTAATATTTATACCGCACACATGCGATTTCATATTTATTTAAAATCGATAAAAAGTAAATCAATCATTTTTTTGTTTTTATCAAGATTGATTTTTAATTTAAAAGTTCTTATTTTTATAAAAAATTTGTGAAAAAATTTGACAAATACGAAACAAAGGAAAAAAATCCATATAAAAAAGAATTTTGCCTCGACATACTCGTACATATGAACATACATTTTAATAAATAAATTCCTATCCTTTTGTGATATAAGTACATTTACATCAATCACAAAAAATCTTAAATTTCATGAAAGGCTACAAAAAAAAAATCAATTACTTTAAAGATTTTCCATTGAATTAAAATTGTACAATTTTTAAGGTTAAGAATTTCTTGCTGATCGAAATCAAAATCGATTCAAGTAGTCAATCATTCAAATTTCATTAGAACTACATACGTTTGTTCAAAATTTCTAAAAAATCGATCCAAAGATTTTTGACAAACATAGATATCAAAGTGGATCCAAAATTCAGTTTTTTTTTAACTTTAAGTCCTTTCTTTTAAAATAGTTCTTTCTCTCATTTGCTTTACATAATTTGTTTAGAAATGCTTTGAAATTTGTTTACTCAAAATTTCATGAAAATCAATGCATAGACGTTCATGAAATCAAGTTATCAAAGTTAGCTGTTTACGAAAATATGAACTTTAAAGGGAAAATTAAAAACAAGCATTTCGAAATATCCTTTTAATTAAAGTTTCCTTAAAATGTTTTCAATATAATCATAGTATTTACTTATTGCTTTAATTTTTCGTATTCTTTCATCTAATAAATTTTCAGCTTTTTAACCATTTTATTGTTTTCTTTTTTCTTACAATAAGAACTAATAGATTCTATAAAACTTTATTTTTCGATCAACCATTAAAGGTTCAATTTAATCAATATGGTATAATCTTTTTTATTTCAATTGAATTTTATTATTTTCTCACACACGCACACACATACATAAGTATGTATGAACATCGAATTTTAAAATTTTTTTTTTTTTAAAATTTTCTATAGCATTAACGTTTTTGAAAATTTTAAATAAAGATTGCAATGAAATCCTCTTTTAATTTTTTTCTTCCTACCTTAATCACACTTTAAAAAAAATATATTTATAATAAAATTTTTGTTTTTAATTTTTAATCTTTTTCCCATAAAACCCCACATGTATGCATATTGCATGCATTTCGTTTTATCAAATTTATAAAATTATTATTCTCTTTACCATCAGATTTTCATTCAAGTTAAAAAGCCACAAATTATAATTTAAGTAAGAAATAATTTTTTTTAAAAATTATGAAATAAAAACAAAAAAATGATGGGGAACATAAAAACAGGAATATTAAAATACATACAGTGTCTCCAAAAAATATTTTCCCATTCATATTTATTATAGAAAAATTTTTAAAATACAAAAATTCTTCTTTTTTTACAAGCAAATCGAACATGTTCGATTTCAATTTTAACATCAAAATATTTTATTGTTGACCGTATTTGATCTTGTTGTTTTCAATTGAATGTTAACATCAATTGATATTGTCGGTATCAATGAGCCTCCGATGTATTTCTAACAACTTTAAAGATATGACAGTTTAAAATTAAACGGTTAAAATATATACATGTACATATAACGGATTGTTGGTACCACTGGGCTTCCGGTGTGTTTTTTACGACTCCAAAAATAAGACAGGTTGAAATTTTATATTCTGAAATTTATTCTATAAGAAACGCGAATGAAGGAATATTTTTTTGAAGACACTGTACAAAACCCTTTATGAAAAAGAGTATATATATATATGTAGTAGCTGAAGGATTCTGTAAAACATTAAATAAGTCTCATGTTGTGTAGGTAAGTTGCAAGAATACAAAAAAAAAAGCGAACTTTTCCCGTCAGTTTTTTTTGCGTCTTCATAATTTAATGCATTATGAATAAATAAGTGATGTATATGTATATATAAGGATGAATAGGTAGATATACATAGATGAATGAATGATGTTGGTTGTATGGATGAATGGAAAAAACGAATAAATTAACAAATATGTATGTATAAAAAGTACATAATGTACGTATTAAAGGTGTATAAAGTTTCCGGAACGTTTATTTTATTTTCAAAATTTTTTATTCATTTATATAAAATAATGTCTATAGTCTGTCTACTAATTCGGTAGATCAATTCTAGAGCAAGTTAAATTTGCTCGCAGATCATATTTACGAAATTTTTCTCTAGAACTATAAAAATTCATGTATCTTTTCTTCTCTCATAAATTAAAATAAGATCATCTCAAGAGCAGTGTTACTATAAATTTTAAAGTTATCATAAAATACAAGATAAATATTCTTAATATCAACATATAGCGAAGTAAAATGGTACTACTTTATGTCATTTCCATAAGGCTTTAACTGCACCGAATTAGTAGACAGAGTATAGTGTATACAATATACGTATAATTTGATATAACATATTTTGGTTTGGATCATTTTTAATTTGTGATTTTATTTTATTTATTTTTTTATTACTTTTTTTTACATATAATTTAAGTGTACAGATGCGAAAATTTTACTTATACATACACGTACATATGTATACGAATATACTATATATTTTTTGTGTACATTTCCTTCACATAATTTTAATGTAATTTTGCTTGTTACATATTCGCTATGGATCCGATATTTGTTATTAAATGTTACCAAATACGTGCTCGCTGTTGTTCACATTCTTTCAGCATAACATGCATAATAACAAATGGTGAACCTCAAATTTATGGAAGAAGAAGAACCAAGAATATTTTACTTTTTTTTGTTTTTTTTGTTTTATATTTTTTCTACTTTTTTTTTTGGTTCAAAATAATTTCTTTATTTTTCTCTCAAGGATATAAGTATACATATTTTGATTCACAATTTTTATTTGTTTTTATTTTTTACGTTTTCACATACATATGTAACATTATATGAAAAGGAAAATTGAAGAAAACAATTTTTTTTATAAACATGACTTTAACGAGGGATAGATTGTGGTGATATACATTACAATGTTTAGAAAAATCCGAAATTTTTGTGATTGATATGTATATGTGTGAAAATGTAGAATTTTTTTTTTTGTAAAATGCTACAAACATTCAATAATTCCTAATTTTTCATTTTCTATTCGGATTCGTATATAAACGCATATACACCGTATAAATATCTTTATTAAAATTCTAAAAAGGAATTTGTATAAGGATCATAAGAATATAACAGAATACGGTAAATACATACATATAATAGCTATATAAATGTTGTGTATACATACGTACACAATGTATTTATGTACATATGTGATTGGAAATTTATACAACCATAAATTGATATTAAATTCTGTAAATGTGTAACTAAAAACACCTTTCATAGAAAATCGTAGATTTATTCAATATGTATTTAAGATTCAATATATGAAAACGAATTTAATCCTTGAAAAGCATTACATATACAAAGTGATTCTGTTAAGCATGCACATAATAATGGAGGTAATACAAACAAAAAATCGTATAGCAGGGGGGAGGGGTAAATATTTACCGCTAGAGAGCATTGAAAATGCTAGTGTCTCTTTTTACAAAATATTCCATAACTTACGCACGAACCGTTAAATGCACGTCATCGCTGTTTTGAAAAGAGTTATACCAACCTTTTCATCCTTCCCATAGAGGTATTGGCCAAGATCCTACCTCAAATGTTCCGAGATTAATTCAAATTTAAAGTCAAAAATTAAAGAAAATTTGACCAAATGCGTTGATATTTTGGTGATTTCCGGAGGAAACCTTACGAAAGGTGGTTCCCAAAAAAACTGGCGAGTCTATCACCTCCTGATTTCATGTGCGTATTTAACTGAATCACCCTGGATATTTACTATTGTACATTAAATACATGTAGATAGTAGATACATATATTTTATTTGTATCGATATGTACTTAACAGCATGTTTATTTAATGGTTTGTTGAGTGATTGGGTTTTTCATGTATGTACATATACGTACTCGTATGTATGTGAATAATAGTATATTTTTGGATATAACATTGTATATATTTGCAATATAGGATTGAAGCAAATCTATCAAAGTACAGCATATAAAGTCAATGCATCCATAACTGAGATTCATGATTTTTAGAAGAGAAAAAAAAGACAAGTCATAATACAAGACGATATTTAAATGAATAACTTGAAAAATGAGAGTGAGAAATGAACTCATACCAAAACCATGATGACGATGATGATCATCGCCATTGTCATCACATCAACATCACCATCAGCATTAAAATTAAGGACAAAAAGAATATTGATTTGACAATTTCTTGTTTTTTAAATATTTTTCTTCTTGTTTTTTTTCTCCCTTTACTTTTATTCTTATAGATTTTCATCTTAAGATTTTCTCACAATAAAGAAAGCTTTTCTAACCTTAAGGTTTCATTATAAGAAAAACCATAAAATTCTGAAAGGTAATATAAATTGTATGTACATAAAACATCTCACACATACATAGGTATAGTGTACATGAAAAACGAGTATAATGAAAACTTAAAAGGAAATTGTGTGAATAATAATAATAAAAAAAAAAAAAACATAAATGTTGTTGAAGTAAGGATAAAGCAAAGAAGAAGAAAAAAGGATAAATGAAATTGATAAATTTTTCTTTGAAGTAAAAGTATTCTTTACCTTACTTTATTATTGATAAAACAAACACGTTCAACATTATAATAACTTTGAGAATAATTTTCTTCGTTTTTCTTTAAATTTCTCATTTTTATTAAGAAAATCACAAAGTTTAATTGATAAATGAGTTATAAGAACAACTTTTTTTTTTCTATTTTCAAATTTAATATATGTATTAATGAATTTTAGAATTTTCTTTTTCGTAAAGATACACCTATACAAAATACAAAAGCATATAATACAGAAAAAATGTACTTTTTGGCTGAATTTTTATATTACCAATAAATGAACAAAAAAGAATTAACAATTTTCTTTTTAAAAGATTTTCATTAAAGGAAAACCATTCATAGAATTTTAAGTAGAAATAATATTGATATAAAAGAAATATATATACACACTGACAAAAAGGTATCGAGTATACTTCATTTAACAAGTACAGGCCCTTGAGTACAGGGTTTTTACACTAAGTTCGTTATTTTGCAAAACGAATTTGTCTTTTTTAAATAGTAGTTCCCAGAGCCTGTAGGCTTGCCGTGAAAATATTTAAGTATAGAATATTTCACGATTCACCTCGCCTCGTACCATTCTAGAGTGCATTTTGGGCATGAAACAAGGAAACTTTTTTGTCAAACAGTATAAGTAAACTCTTACCAACAAATACATTCAAAAACTTGAAAAATATATCTGCCAGTTTTTACATTCTTACCAAATAATATTAATAGTTTGTATAATTTTTATATTTTCATTTAAAAATCCAAAAAGGAGAATACCACAAAAATGACACAAAGGCAAAATAAAATTCAAAAACTATAAGAAAAATGAATCAATTAAATTGATATATGATACTTTAATGCCGAAATTAAATTCAAGGACAAAGATAAACAAAAAAAAAGGAAAGAATAAATAATAAAACACAAAAAATTGAAGCAGTACAATCTTATGACACACACAAAAAAAAGTAAAAATATGTAGGCCATAAAATAAATCGATATAAGTATGTTCGTAGAGTATTTATACGTAATACAGTTCAGTTTTCGAAAACAGCTATCGTCATAAATATAGTACATGTATGTAAAACTGTTTTTAATACATAATGTTAAAGTAGATTTTTTATGTGGGATATTTCTGATTTAATGCATCTGCAAGTAGAATAAAATTTTATGATTTTTCATTATATTCTATACAATACATGCACATACACATATGTATGTATGTATTTAAAAATTTTCTGGACATGAGAAAATAAAATGCCAAAAACAATTAATTCCAATAAATTATTTATTTCGTAAATTCTGATCCTTTTTTTTTTGTTTAAATAAAAATAATGCATGTACTTGAATTTAAAAAAAATGATTGTAATAAAATTAACATGTCACACAGGGCGTGACATTTATTCTAAAATAAAACACTGGATATTTTTACCGTGGTATAACTACTTTTCTGATACAATTATGATGTAATTTATTGATACATTGCATCCAATGCCTATTTTTCCTTGACGTTTAGAAACAATGTTTCACTGCAAAACAGCAACATACATTCATACATAGGTAAAAACATGTTTGACATTTTTTTTTGTAAGATACAAGGAGTGAGATGAGGTTTGGAGATGATAATTTTTGCTTAACCGATACTTCAAACTAACGTATTCGATGCATTTCGAAACTTCTGACAAGGCATCCATTTCAGTTTTAGACGTTTTAGAATTTGTTCCAAATTACGGTATTAATGCCGTAACGAAACTCATGGTTTATTAAAATTCTTATCGAATGAGAATTAAGTGCGAACACATTTATATCAAGAAAATGTTAAAATTAAGAACAAAACAATGATTTTTAACTACGAACATGTACATACATATATTCAACTCAGGACTTTTTAAAATTAATGGTTTATCCTGATACCGTTTACTATCATTAACAATAAATTAAAATTTATTGTATTACACATACATTGTAAATTTATTTGTGTAAAATGGATAATCAATATATTTTACATTGAAAACAAAAATTTTAAGTAAGTAACTTAAAAACATAAAATGTAATCTAAAACAATCTAAAATGAGTTCAAAAGTACTTATGTATGTATGTACATCATACATATGAGATAAGAATACAAATCCACACATACACATGAATATATATGAAAAATGTGTAAATATAAATAAACTTTCTTCCATAATTTAAACATACATATATGTACATACATATGTACATACGTACATGTACATACATATGTACTCATACACATACATGCATACATACATACATACATACATACATATGTATGTACATATGTAAATACTATTATAAAAGAGAACTTCTGTTTATAAATATCCTTTTAATAAACATTAAATTAAATGTTGACAATTTAAGTATACGACATTTTAAGTTTTAAATGTGCATGCATGTATGAACGCGAGTATGTGACATGTTAGTTAAATAACAACAAAGAAAAGGGATAAGTAAAGTTTTCTTAGTAATATTTTTTGCTATTTAAAATACAAAAAATAAAAATAAAAAGGATCAAAAAAAATAAATTATTGTCGTTATCACATTTTCTTGAGAATTCCTTTTTTTTTTTTGAATAATATTAAAAGCACACATGAATCTGACGATAATAACGGATATGTAGATATTTTATTGTGTAAAATATACATGTACCAGCATAATCTACTTTTTAGACTTTCATATCGAAATTATGAGATTCAAAAAGTAAAACATTTTTTTAAAGAATATTTCAATATTTTATTCTATACTCTGTCTACTAACAGTGTCATCGAGATACCGATTTTTTTTACTCTCAGATCACTCTATGAGCATATTTCATCTTCGAGAAATAAGTCTATCGCAGATTGTGTTAAAGATTTACATCATCGAGAAATTTGAAATTGGTCTGTACTAGGTCAAAAAGAGCAAATTTTTAGATTTGTGTTTATTCGACAGATTTGAGTTGCTCTTTTAAAGTTGTATGATTTTTCATTACAAAAGAAGAAAAAAATTGTTATGTAGCTTATTGAAACAGGTGAAACGTTGTGTGAGGCTTTTTTTTACATTATCAAATTTTGGTCGATGACAGATCAAATTTCACATTTGACTCATCCCGGAGCGATTAGCTCTGTTCTAAAGCAATTCTAGAAAATGTTAAATTTGCTCGCAGATCAGATTTACGAGATCTTGATTTAGCTAGAGCAATAACAATCTGACTTCGAGTCAAATCTGACATCTCGATGACGCTATAATTCGGTGCAGTTAAGGCCTTACGGGACTATATGTGTTTTTTTCTTCTTTCATAATTTTCTAATAATATCATCTCACAAACAGTATTACCACAATCTTTTAAGTTATCATATAATACGAAATTAACATTTTTTTATTATCAATATACAGCGACGTAAAGTGGTTTAAGGTTTAATCAACAAGGGTGAGATGAGGTTTGGTTGCCTCAACACTGTAGTTTGACGCAAAGTGGTATTACTTTCTGTCATTTCCATAAGGTCTTAACTGCACCGAATTAGTAGACAGACAATAAAAATCTCCATTAGAAAAAAAAATTTGAAAATAATAAATTTAATATTGAAGATAACATTTGTACTTTAAAAAAATGTGATAATAAAAATGAAATGCTATTAATTACAATCATAAAAATAAAAAATAAAAACCAATATTATCTTTTATAAATCCAGACGTTAGTAGAATTAAATTAGATGAAACATGAAACAAATTAAAATACTTTCAATTTGATAAAATAAAAATGTGTAGTATAATGTTAATAATACGTATTTGTCTGTAACATAAAAATAAGTCAGTTAAAAGTTTAGTTTTTCTTATTACACAAAGTTTAATTTAGGTAATTGTTTTTTTTTTTTTTTTTGTTTTGTTTCTAAAAATAATATTTATTGTAAGTCTTTACGAAAATATACGTATAAAGTTTTTGTTTACGATCAATACTTCAAATTAACTTTAAATAAAAAATAAAAAAGTTTTCCTTCTTTTTTTTATTCTTTTTTTTAATTTTAGAAGTATTACAATTAAAAAAAATAGATACTCACGGGAATACGTATATTGTGTACATTGTTTATTTACAAATTACTTTCACTTCATTTCAGACTCAACTGAATTCTAATAAAACCTTAATTTTTATCATTTTATGGATGCATAAATATCAAAAATATTTTAACCTACATACATATACGTATATATTTATTTTGAGTTCAACAATAAGCTTATTTAATGTTAACATTAATTAAATATATAAGAAATTGAAATAGATTAAAAATAGAAAAATTTCAAAGTAAGTAATACATACATATGTATATATAGATTGAATGCAATATATCAACCACATTCTGTCAACATTGTATCTGTGTGCCTACATATTTTATTGATTTTTCGAAATTCACCGATATACAGTATGTAAATCTTCAAAGCTGACAATGAAGATCAATTTTAGATTTAAACTATTCACATACATATGCATACAAAAAGTACAATTACTCTTATATAACACTCTAAACTTTAATGCATGAGTAAATGGACTAATTTTATACAACAAAACTATAATAACATTTTATGTACATTTTATTAAGTTAATTCAAACTTTTCAAAATATCCGTACTATATGGTACGAAAATATTAAATAATATTATAAATGTGTACGTTGTAGTCATTGACATATAGTTAATTTCACTTCAATATGAAATATGCTTAATATGAATATATTCAAATTCTTTAGTGAAATGATGACAATACATACAATTGCATAAATACATAAAATTTTATAATTTCTAGGATATGTGCACCCACACGTATTCTGTACAAATATACTTATGAATACATGCATACATATGTAAGAAGAAAGTTATACTTTGTACTTTAAATATTTCCACAACAGGCCTTATGGCTATGAGGACGTATGTGTCGTTTTTCATCTCTCATAATTTCGCATAGGAGAATTTCACGAGCAGTGTTATAGTTGTTACCAATTACCTTGCCATAATTCTCAAAGTTTTCATATATAGTATGAGATGAGATTTTCAAATATCAATATCATGATCGTCCATGGCGCAACAGCACGATGTGAGCCTGAGCCTAATCATCATTACTGATGATTCTTCACGACAAATCTATTATACGTGCACCTACAGTTTAACGTGGGTTGCGAACCACTGAGTTTGTTGAAGTAAAGACTTAAACTCAATTTTTATATGATAAGGCTTAGATCAATAAAAAAATATCAAAATATACATATGTACATACATATGTATTTTAATATCAATATACAAAGATATAAAGTGCAAATTTGTATTTTTTAAGTGCAAATATTTAAAGTACAAAGTATAAATTATATGAATTCATAAAAGAAAATTGAATGAAGCTTTAGAAAATTTTTTGAATAAACTTCCCTAAAAAAAGAAGAAAAAAATAAATAAAATCCTTTCATACGTATATTAGGTACATACTATGTGTATTTGTATAAGTTTATGTTTGAAATATTCATAATATTGATATTATCATATATTTTATGGTATGAAAAGTTTAACAAAAGTCAAAGTAATAATATATGAATACATATGTACATATAATGAAAAAGGTGCTAGAACAGAATATGCAATATGTATATGATATACGTATACATTACATATATGTACCTATATATTATGGATAAATCTACATTATTATTTGCTTACTTATATTATTGTATATTGCTTTAACTCAACTGCACTTGAAAGTTATTTTATTTAAATTTAGTTCAAATGGACTTTATATTATTTCATAACAAACTAATAACAAACGGCAACAACACAACAATATGATAACATTAATATAATAAAATTTTATTCAATTTAATAAAAATTTATGTATGTTTATGTACTAATTTATGAATACTTATACAGTCATTCAAAAAAGTATTAGGGCACTGATAGAATTTTTTACTTTACAGTGAAGAAAAGTGTAATTAAATTGACGTAAAATCTATTTAACAATACGCTAAACTGTAATAGTTGGGAGTCAAAGAAATCGTTCCACGTACCGTGAGTTTTTTCTCAATGAGTTTTTTGAAAATACTTTTCATGTATTATGAGCAAATTAAAAAAATATCAAACATTTCTTAAAGAGAAAAATTTATCTTTTTCATGTAAGTTAAATTGTATACATATTTTTTAAATTTGACAGTTTTCAAAATGAGTTTTTCCAATAAGATATGGTATGTATTCCAGTTTTTATTCCACATTTTGGAAATTTCTCATTTTAAGTACAAGAAACACTTTTTTGTATGGAGTAAGAAATATCGATGAGTTTTATGAATGACATGAGAAATGAGAAAAACGCACTTTCATATAAAACTCACTTTACAGAAGAAATACAAACAAACTTTTCTAAAGAAGGTCAAGGCTACCAAAAGACTCTGGTACCACTGATGATGACCAAGATTCATTAAAATTTGTCACATCATACTGAAATTATTTTGATTTAAACTAAAAATGTCTGGAAAATTATGGCCAAAAAAGTATTAGCACATTTACATTTAAAACTAAAAAATATTTTTTGTATATTTGACAACCAAAATTACCTTTTGAATAATTTTTACTGAAATTAAGTACGCTAATTCCAATTTTATTTGGATTTTTTATTCTATTTCTAATTGTTTCAATACTTTTTTTGAGTGAGTGTACATTGTTTAGAAAATTTAAGAATTTTATGCCATTTTATTATGGTATACAATATAATATGTAATATGTCATTTAATGTAATTCATACAATTAAATTTGAAATTTTGAACATGCAATTTTCTCACATGAATATACACATATTAACAATTTTATTATCAAAACAAATTTATTACTCATATTTTAGAGATTTTAAATGATTCAGCATTATCATATATTCAAAAAGTTACTGACAATGCAGAAACAAAAAAATTTATATGTTGGTATAATATGTACATATTCAAAATACTATACGCAATAGAAAATAGATAAAATCGTAAAATATAAAAAGATTTTTCTAAAATATACGTTAAATAAAATATGATCTTTTAGGTCTATGCTCTGTCTAACTAATTCGCTGCAGTTAAGGTCTTATGAAAATTACATAAAGTCGTACCTCTTTACGTTGCTGTATATTGATATTTAAAAAATTCACTTCGTATTACATATATGATAAATTTTACAATGGATGAACGAAGCGCTCTGGACAGCTCATAAAAGAACCAAACAGAGCTATAGTTCATAGCAGCAGCAGATCTAGCACTTAATTGTGAAAAAAATATTATTAGACGTGTAATTGAATTCTTGAATAAATAATTAGCTTAAATAACTACATGACGTATGTATGTTATTTTACTAGTCAAAAGAATAAGAAATTTTATGTAGATTTACAAAGCATAAGAGATACAATAAGCTATTCTAAAGCTGCAGTATCAAGGTTACCAAACCTCATATCGCCATTTTGGAGAAAACAAAGTATATAATCTTAAAGATTACGATAGCATAGCATTGCTCGTGAAATTATCTTATAAGAAATTATTAGAGAAGAAAAAAGACATGTGCATTCCATAAGGCTTTAACTGCACCGAATTAGCAGACAGAGTATACATATATAGCTACTAAAATTGATTAAAAACTATATGAATATTTCTTGTGAATATATTGTAATAAAAGTCTACTATTTTCTTCATAAATCATAATAATTGTATCGAACATGTACATACAGTATACAGTGGATGATATGTACTAATAAAATCTGTGAAAATAAAATACAATCAATATAATCAATCAAAATGAAAAATGATTTGATAGAGTAATAAAATGAAACTGTTTAATTTTTATATGTACATGTGTTACATATGCGCTTTATATAGTGCATTTTTAACACCATTTTACAAATCTGTTCACAGTGCATATTCACATACTTACATACATGTATATGATTGCAATCCATACATACACACACATATGTACTAGATATGTTTGGTTTGCTTTTATCGAAAAATTTTAGTATGCCAACAAGTGCATTTTGCATAAAACGTGCTCAGTTTTATAAATTAAATTTTAAAATATAACACACAAAAAACATGTTTTTTTTTATTTTATTCCTTTAGACATTTGATACATTTTATACATACATATGTATGTATGTACATAAAAAATTTTAATTTTAAACCAGAATTTTGCAATAATCCCTTTGAAAAAATAAAAATAAACTCAAAGTCCAATGAATACGTAATCTGATGAGGATTTTTTTGTGTTTGAGTTTATAAAACGTACATTTAGAATAAAAAATAAATAAAAAATATAAAAAAAAACAAAAAAACATTTTTTTGCCCCGAAATCCGAATACAAAAGAAAATTGTTTCAGAGCGAATAAGAATATAATACATGCATTTATTATATACATACTATATAATTTTTTTTCGACCAAATTCTAAAGATATAAACGATAATAACAATAAAATGAAGTAAAATAAAGAAGAAAGAACGATCATTTTATACCACACAAGAAATCTGTAAAAAAAAGATATGTACTTTAATCTAAGAGTATAGAGAATATCTATACTTCGATTTTATTGGATTCGTGTGTGACATAAAATTCATGCAAAATTCAAGAAAAAAAAGTATTAACAATAAACATAATCATAATAATAAAAATAAATAAAAATGTGGGCATGAAAATGATATCATTTTATATTGTAATTTTGTAATCTAAGTATATACACATACTTATACATATAGTATATAGGTACAATATGTTTGTGGTACAAAATAATGTATGATTGAATATGAACCGATATTTTTCATTCATCGATCAATGGAATGAAATAAAATATGATTTTATATATACAATGTACATATGTACATATATATGTATGTATGTATGTATATCAATAAATATACGTTCATTCATTTATTTTACTTAATCTTAAGGCTGAAATACAATTGGAGCTTTTCAGCTAGCTTGAGCTTTAAACACATGCATATACATACATACATATGTAAATGCGTTATAAGTTTATAACCAAATTTTATGATGATTTTCAACTTCAGCTTTACGAAATTTTAAATCTGCAGCCGACGTGTGTCATTTGTTGTTTATACTTTTTTTATTTCTGTTATTTTTTTTAAAAATTTTGCTATCTTTCTTTAATTAACAGTCATTACATACTAACAGATAATATTTATACATAATAAATAAAAAATAAAAACAAGTCCCCCATTTTTCACTTGTATTTGACACTTGTGCTTGTGACAAACGGCAACAAACTGTGACAACCTTTCTTGGCAGTCATAACGTTGTAACACTTGAATTTTGTGACTACTTCTGTAGAATTCAAAATAGTCACAATTTATGACTACACGCTCTTGTGACCGTATTTTTCATTATGACTAGTCACTGACAGATGCAATATGACAATGTCAATAAAGCTCTTATTATGTTATAGAGCAGCTTTTCAGCTGCGTTTTCAGTTCAGCTGGGATTCAAGCTAGCTGAGAAGCTCCAATTGTGTTCCAAACCTTAGTTTGATTTTGTATTATGTATGTACATGAAATAACGGAAGATAAGATCAATAAATGTCATGAAAATTCTTATTTAAATGTCTGTTTTAATATTAAATCATTTCAATTACGTGTGAAATTTATCATCATTCATACAATTTAACAAAACAAAATATACATATATACATACATACACACATATGTATGTATGTATGTAAGTATGAGAAAATAAATCAATAAATAAATTCAAAAAAGAGAAAAATACGTTAACAATAGAACCAATGAGAAAAAAAAATTGGCAACAGATGAAAACTGATGTGTGTACATACATACATATGTTTACGTAAATTTATACAAATAAACATGAAAATAAAATTTTTGAAAAAGGAAATTTTTTATTACTACTATTACAAAAAATAAATAAATAAAAATAAAAATTATAATAAATATGTATAATGTTCAAATTGAAACTGTCAATTAAACATGTACTCACATACATATAACATGTTGTGAATGTTTTTGTAATAATAAATTAATTGTTAATTTGTCTTCATGTAGAACAACGAACGAAAAAATCAAACAACATGAGAATACCATTCATTTGCATAGATGGACAGATTGATCATAAATAGATAAATTTTCTAACCGCACAACAAAATTTGCGTGAATGTGATACATAAATGTGTGTATTTGAGTATGTCCATATGTAAGTACGTACGAGCACATGATAAATTCGAATAAAAAATTCGACATTATTTTAAATGAATTTCTAATAAAATTTTGCATACAATGTATCAGGTCATCATCCCATAAATAATACGAAATTTGATAAGCTGAATTTATTTTGTAGACCATTTGTAGACGACAGAATGGATTGAATTTAATTGATCCGCTAATTCTTTGATGGCTACCATTGGATTTGACTCCACCAGATTTTTGATTTGATCTTCGTCGAACTCGATAACCCTACCCGACCGGGACTAGTTACTCAAATCCAAATTTATCATTTATTGAACCACCATTGTCAGTGCACTTGGTCAATTGTTTCTTTTTTCGATAATAAAATGCAATGAATATATTTTTAAGTGATTGTAAACGCAGTTAGGTGAACACTTAAAATTTGTTCAAAATAATGAAAAGAAATTTTTTTGTTTTGAGTTGCATTCATAGTTTTGCAAAACGAAAATCAGTTTTAGCATTAAACTTTTATGAATGCAATAAGGGCATTATTTCGCATTATTTATGGAATGACCCATACTATGTCTACTAATTCGGTGCATTTAAAGCCTTATGGAAATAACATAAAGAGCTACCACTTTACGTCACTGTATATTGATATTAAAAAAATTCATCTCGTATTATATGATAACTTAACAGATTGTGGTAACACTACTCGTGAAATGACCTTATTAGAAATTATGAGAGAAGAATAAAAACATGTTTATTTCCATAAGGCTTTTAAGTGCACCGAATTAGTACTATAATAAATACGTGTACATCAAAAATAACACATTTCGAATTTTCAATTTTTAAAATATGAAATTTTAATTATTTTTGAAAATTTTTTTAAATTTTGCTATAAGTACATATGTATAACAGTATATGTATGTATATCTTGTGTAAGTATTTAACCACATATGATAGGTTATTATATGTACATTCAATATAAAATATTTTATTATTTTTAAAAAGAAATAATTTTATTATTCTAAATAATAAAATATTTTATTATTGTTTTATTTGAATTTTATTTAAAATCGCTATGAAAAACATGATCTACAGATTTCTAGTCTAACATATCACTTTTTCCAACTCTTAAATTGATTGAGATATAAAAAAAACATATAAATTTAATTTTTATAAATTGTTACATTGTTATTTACTACTTCATGTAATATTAAACTATGTATTTAAATTCGTTTCGTTGTTAGGTTTTGCTTTTTTTTTTTTTCATTTTCATTTTTTTTTTTTCTTTTTGATATGGAAATTTTCTAAGTAAATGAAAAATTTATGAATTTAAAACGTACATATGTATACCTACATATACGTAATAAATATAAATAAAAAGTGACTGGAATACATAAAGTAGATATGAGAACATTATATAAGAATCAAGTTAAGATGATATTATGGTTATAGCATTAAAAATTCATAAAATTCAATTTTCATTCCACAGAATGCTTTCGTATTATTAATATTAATATTGTTATTATTATTATGATTATTATTTTTCTTTTTAAACACAAACATAAAAAAATTGAATTTTTTCCTTTCTTCTGACTTTCTTTGATCATTTGATTATGAAAAATAAATTTAAAAAAAAAAATTAATTTAAAAATGTTTGCATTCAAGGTATGTACGTATGTAATGTAAATGTATTAGAAAATCTTCAAACATTGAATAAAATAGCTCTAGGGCTAAAACACAATTGCAGCCTTTTAGTTAGTTTGAATCTCAGCTGAACTGAAAGCGCAGCTGAAAAAGCTGCTTTATAACACAATAGTGCTTCAAGCTGAACTAAATTACAGTAAAATTAAAAAAAAAAAAACAGAAATAAGAAAAATACATACAACAAATAACACACGCCGGCTGAGGATTTAAAATTTTGTAAAGCTGAAGCTGAGCTTCGGATCACACTAATTATATGCAGTTAAGGCCTTATGGAGATTACTTAAAGTGATACCATTTTACAATACTATGTATTGATATTCAAAAAAGTTATCTGATATTTTATAAAAGCTTTGTGGAGTGTGGTAATACTGCTCATGAAACGGTCTAATTAGAAATTATAAGAGAAAAAAAAAGACATACGTATGTATGTATGTACTCTTAAGCGAATATTATTAGTGGACAGAGTATAGCAGAAAACCTTCGGTTTTAATTTGGTTATAATCATTTATAACGCATTTATGTACATGTGTTTCAAGCTTAAGCTAGCTGAGAAACTTCAACTGTATTTCAGCCCTTATATGTATATCCAAAAATATTTGAAATTCACATATGTATGTATTGTATGTAAATCCATTAACATGCAAAAACCATATTTTTTCCAATTGTTACAACAGGTAAAATTGAAAAATTTGCATAAGGATGTACTATGTACGTATTATTATTATTTGAATTCTATTTATTAATAAAAATAATTTGTAAGAAGAATAACAATTTTCAAATACATATTTATTTTTTTTGTTTAAATTATTTTTATTGTTTTTAAATTAATATTTAAAATTTAGTATTTCATCAATTTAATACGTGCTTATATGAAAATTGAGCATTATTATATTGAACCAATTTGTATTGTGTTCAAGAGTACATTGTATTTAAAGTGTATTATTGTAATTTTTTATGGATTAAAATTTTCAAAACAACTGTATGATGTGATAGAAATAACAAAACATTTTTAAAAGAATACTATTTCAAGGGAAAATTAAAAAAAAAAAAGTAGAAAATGAACAAACGATAAATTAAATTTTAAAATCAATAGTACATGAATTCGTTCGTATATATACGTACAGAATACAAATGTGCGTATGTACATAATATCGAGTATATTCACATAAAAGCCATAGATACATACATATGTATATATCTATACCATATAACAATAAATAAAAAAATAAATAACTCGGATATAATAAATAAACTCGGGTGGTATGTTAAATTTGTTTGAAATTCAAATCATTATTGATTGATTGATTAATTATTAATATTCATGCTACAAAAACGGAACTACACATATAATCCTACATGAAATAAGCGCTACGTATATCATATCAATGTACATAATGTGTACATGGTATATTATCACATAATATGTATGCATATAATATGTGAACAGTCCATATATGAGTGGACAACAAAATAGAACAAATTTGTCTAGAATTTATATATGTATTATAAAGGACTGATAATATGCATATTCGAAATCTAATTACAATCATGCTAATCAATATGTCCTACATATGTACATATGTACGTGTACGTATATATAATTGAACAATTTAAATTTTAAATTAATCAACAAAAGGAAATATAATAATAAAATTTAATGAGAGAATATGATTTTCTAGCATTATTTTACTAATTTTGAATTATTATCATGCACTAATTAGACAAATTTATGATATTTAAATTTTATAAATGGTTAATTATTTATTCCGTTTTTTTAATTTTTTTTTTTTTTTTTTTTTTTTGACTTATACTTCGTACTTTAAATATTTTTACTACAGACCTTATGAAAACTACAAAAAGTAGTACCACTTTACATCTTTGTATATTGATATTTAAAAAGCTCATTTCATAATGTATGAGAACTTTGAGAATTGTGATAACACTGCTCGTGAAATGCTCTTATGAGAAATTATGAGAGAAAAAACAGACCCTTATATTCTCATAAGGCCTGTAATGAAAATATTTAAAGTATGAAGTATAAGTCATATTTCACAGTTAGTATAATTTAGTGATTCAAAATTTTATGCCCTTTTTTTGAAAAAAACTTGCATTTGCTACGCAACATTTCATACCAAGTGCAAACTCTAGTCATAATTTATTATATAATACGTCCTTTCTGTTTTTGCCTTAAGCCTTTCACCCAATGAATAGACTCAATTTCTTGATACAACTGAAATATATAACAACTGCAGTTCTCAAGCCCAATGACAACAGCAAATTCTGCCAATTCAAAAATATATACATATACAAATGTTTAATACGTTTTATTGTTTTTTTTGTTTTATTGTACAAAAATGGTTTACTTTCAACTAAGTGTATTAGTTTTTCTTCCATATTAAATTATTAATTTATTATATGTACATTGTTAAAAAATTATCCATATTAATTACGCCTTTTCGATATTTTCACAAATTTCACCGCTATAAACAAATGATAAACAAAAATATGTTTCGTCTTCTTTAATTGTAGAATAATTTTTGCACAATACTACAGAAATAGTAAATGATTCCTAGGTATGTATAACTTCAAAAATATAATGGAACCTATTTGAACTACAATAATAATTACTACTGGGCTTATATCAATTACTTTGTTATTTATAATATGAATTTTGATATGACTGAATTTCTTCTAATTCTATTTAACTATTTAAAAACGAATTACCTATATTATCACCAAATTGTCGTAATTCATTCGATATTAAACCAGACTGACATTCAAAGATTGAAATAAAACACGAATTTATTAATAAAGAATAAAGCAGATGCAGAATAAAGCGATAAAGCATATACATATTTAAGATGCAGATTATTACAGTGTTATTGCTGAATCAAATGAATGAGATTGATTGAAATAAAAGAATGATTCATTCTCGATCATTTAAATGAAACATTCACTCATGGATGAAAACGTCACTAGTCCGAAGGAAATGGGGCTTTACATTTTATTTTTTATTTCAAAAAACGAAAGTAAGAACAATCTCATTTTTCTAAAAATTTCAAATTTTCAATATATTTTTAGGGACTTCTTTATTATTATGTATTGTCCTGTGTTTATATACAAAAATCATTTTTTATTTTCATTTAATTAAAATCAAATTAATTATGCTTATATAAAATATATACATATAAATATATGGCCTTGTTTTATTGATTTATATCTTTTTATGTATATATATACATACATACATATGTATGTACATACGAAAATATGACAATTACAATATTTTAATTATTATGTAAACAGATGAAAACGAAATTATTATTATTTTTTTAAACATAAATAAATATTGTTATTAAATTAAAATTGAAAAATAATTATTTAACGTACGGTACATATAATTAATTTAATACGTATAGTTTTACGTATATACATACATACATACTTATTACATAATAAAGGAATGAAATACGTATGTATCTACATATATGAAATATGAATATATACAGAAATTAATTGTATGTACATATGTATATATATACATACATAAAATATGAGAATGTATTCAATAAATTTATTTATACATTTAGAGTATTTATAATTGGACTTTTTTGTTTATTCTTCTTTCATAATAATTTCTATGGGAATACCTCCTGTCCTTCTAACGGCGGACCAACTCTCGTTTTACAAATTATACAACTGTTCATTTAATTGTACTACTCGTTGTTCAAATTGTACAACTGTAATTTACATGTATTCTATATGTAAATTTGAATTTTATAGTTAAATAAAGTTAATTCTTATATTTCCTAAATATATGCAAATATAATATAAAATATTACACAGTGATCAATAAAAACTTTTTTATATAATAGAGATTACATAACACAAAAATACAAAATTATAGAAATAAAATTATAATTATATAAATTACATTTACAATGTGTAATAATTCAGATTCTATTTTAATTTTAATAGTATTTGTTCCACAAAAAACAAATGTATACATTTCAATTATAAATATTAGTATTAGATATAGTGCAGTGTTTGTGCAATATTTGTGTAGTGTTAGCTTTTTGAACAAACGTACATATGTACATATGTATATTCATTTTATGATTTTAAAAAAAAGTAGCGTTAATTAATTGAAAAGACCAGATTTTGTCAGATTAAATTAAACATTATGCACCAATCATAAAAATATCTTTATTATAAAGAAAAATTAAATATTTGTGCTTACAAAACCGTATAATAAAAAATTGTAATTAAAAAGTGTTAATTAAAACCTCATTTACAAATGAATTATAAAGAATTAAGTAAAAATAATTTCTTGCATAAAATTTGTAACAAGATATATGTCAACGCCCAGATATACATACATACGTAATCAGCAGACGTACTTATATGCATGTCCATATGTATGTACATAGCCGCGTATAGCGACTTATACCATAAACATTATTGCAATGTGATATATTATGTATTTTATTAAACCGCAAACATTGTACGTACATACATTATACATATGAAGAACAATTTAAACTTTAAAGAGACGCATAATAATAATATGATATTAGACGCTTTGATGCAATTGACTTAAAGAATTAAATATCAGCGTGTAAACGTATTTATTATTATCCACAAACCTCCGTTACCTCTATGATTTCAATACCTCCGTTATTTTATGTGTACATTTACATATAATTCATACACATATCAACGTATTTTTTTTTAAATACATACGTCAAATTAATTGTTTAGATGTAAAATTAGCTATTAATTACATGTACACAATTAATATATGCAACTTAATTAACAAAAGATATTTTATTTATAGACGAAAACTTGAAAAATTTTTATTTAGCAATGTAAGTGCATCTAAATAAGTTGAACATACATATGTACATATATTATTATACATAGAAATATATGCATACTGCATTACAGACATGAGACAACAGTGTAAATGATAATTTTAGATAATGAAATGAATCATTAAACATTTTTCACTCTGTTAAATATTAATTAACTACAAACACTGTATATATTTTATGATGTTTAATTTTATTTTAAATAAAATTTTAAACAAAAAAAGATTTTCTTAATTCAAAATGTGTAATTAAAAGGAAAACTATACAAGGTGCTCCAGAGTCAATGTTACAAAGTGACTCGAGAAGTTCAGAGTGTATCTAGCAAAAAATCGTTCTAGCCCAACTCCTCCCTAAAATTCACCCTTTCTGAGATAAAAAGGTTTGAAAATTTTCGGATATGACGTCATATAACCGGACATATCTTTCGAACCACAAAAAAACTTTTTTAAATAATTTTATTTTATTTTCTTTTATGTGATTATCTATTCTCTATAGAATGAAATTTATTGAATCCATTAATCAATTTTTCATTTTTAAAAGTCTTCACTTACTCGTATACACAAAAAGTTTTAAGTATATATGTATTATGTACATATATAATATTTACAATAAGGTATACAAAACTTTTGATTGTTTCTTAATTATATCTAAATCCATTATTTAGTTTTTTATTTATGCTATTCTTATTATGCATTTTTCTTTTTATTTTCATTTTTACTTTTCGATGTTTTATAACCTAGATATTCTATAACAAAACATGCCTTGTTTATGTTACCATTTCAAGCCGTAATGAGTCATATATGACTCGTACCGATTCGAAAAGATACATAAACACCTTTCAAAATCGTAATGAAATTTTCAATTCGATACTAAAATTCCTGATTTCAATTCGGTATGAAATTTCATTACGGTTATGAAAACAGACGTAAACACTCAAACCGATATGAAATGACAGTATCAGCTGATTTCAATATGATTTCTTTTACTTCAATTTTCATGTAGAACTGACTGATACCGATTAGAAATTTAAACATAAACACTTACACTACCGTTCTCAGTCATGACGCTTTTCAAACCGTAATGAGTTCATTATGGTATGAAGAAGTAACATAAACAAAGTAACAGAAAAAAAAAACAGACGAAAGAGAAGAATACAAAACAAAATTTAATCAAATTATTATCTTTTCATGTAAACTTTTATCAACTAAAAGCATTTTTATTTACTTTTATTTATAATAGTAACATTTTATTTTTCTCAATATCTTTTAATCTGATTTTTCTTTTAATTTATTTCGCCTTCGATAATTTAATCATCATCATCTTTTTTTTTTTATTACAATATTGTACATTTTACAAATGTAAATGATACAAAAAACGATAAGATATTAGATTTCAATTAAATCAATGCTATTAAAATGTAAAATATATTTAAATGAAAATTGAAAATAAATATGCATGTACGTACATATGTATGCATGAAATTCATTTGCATGTAAGTTTTCTTTTTTACTTATTTTTTTTACATAAATGTACAGCATTTATACGGATATGTATACTAAAATGTAATTATATACACCTGTACACACGCATACAAATAAGTATGAACGTTATTAAATGCATTTCATATGCCAATATATAGTATATGCGGATTCGTTGGAAAAGTCTGCTAAATTCCAAGATGCTAAATTACTTCCAATTAAATTTCAATTTAGCATTTAACAGCATTTTGCTGTGCAAAGTGGTTAAATTGTTAAATTGTTGACAGTTTCTATTATCACTTTTCCGTACATTTTTACTTTTCAGATTTTCATATATTCCATGTGATTTTAAAAATTTAAAAATTTAAATTTTAGTTTGTGTTTTGGTAATTGTTAAAAATTCAAGAAATTATTTTCAAAAAATCACAGAATCAAATCTAAAAATCAAATGACAGACAATAACCATACATTACACTTCATATTTCATCATTTTATGCAAATGCAAATAATTTACCAATTTAGCCGCATTTAGTATACTCATCGAGTATACCGATTTTTGCCAACAATTTAGTAATTTAGACATTTATCCGAATTTAGCCACATTCCGCACACTATCATAATATAAACATTTATGTACAATATGCACACGTATTAAAAGTGCAATCAACTTAAAAGTTTTTCCTTTAGTAATTAAATTTATATATGTATCTATCGTAATATCTTTACGTATATACACATGCTTTCTAAGTATATATGTATATATCTGATATAATATGCATTACATCGTACATTACAACACCTAATATGCATTTACATACACGTATTCCAAACTCTTACTTTCAATTTAAATAGTAAATGTTATTACAGTCAAACACTTGAATTAATCAAAATAAAAAATTGAAAAATTAGCGGAAATAAATTAACAAAATAAAAAATAAATTAAATTTAAAAAATAATAATAATGAAATAAAGAATAAATAAAATATTTTGATTCATTGTAATTAAATATCACATCATATTTATACGTTATGAATGTATGTACATAACGTATTTGAAAACGTATGTTTATAAAAATAACCGACAAAAAACAATTGTTTGTTTATGTATATAACGTGTAGTCAACAATGAATAAATATGAATTATTATGTCATTATAATATGAATGAATGAAAAATAAATTCATAAGCACGTATAACACCTCTATGTACATACATCGTGTTTATTATTATATAAAGAAGCGTACTTGATTAATACATACATACATGAATGTATACAAAACACATATGAATTTATTTTATATAAATGCGGGGTTTTAGACGAGGAGACACTGTGTAATGAGACACTTTCCAGTATTTCCAGTGTAACAGATAAAGGAAATGAGTCGTGTATCAGGTATCCCAATGATACCATGCAACCTCATACAAACTTCACTTCCTTTGCCCGATGGGTCATAAGACAATTTTTCATATGTGTCTTATAAGTGTCTCTTCGTCTAAAACCCCTCCAAATATTAATCATATATATACATATATAGATACAATAACGTACCAGATGCAAAAGATAACAATATAATTTTCATAAATTGTTTTCAATTACGAATTAATTTCGTAAATTATTATATCAAAACATACATACATTTTAAATAACATAAAATAAATTGTTTTCAATTCATTTTATATTTTTCATTTTTATTTACTTTTATTTCAATACACTCAATTCTGTTGTTATATTTTATGTGATTTTATTTGTTATATATTTACTTGTACATGTACGTATGTATGTATATCCTTCTAATCATTTGTTATTCAATTAAAATTTTTAAGAAATTTTCTCTATTTCTTATGTATTTCTATTTATACCTATGTACATACATATACAATTTACGACAATATTTTGTCAATTTACCTTTTCCTTTTTTTTGTCGTATTCTTGTTTCTTGAAGAACAAACAAAACAACATGAAAAAGGCATAGATAAAATGATAAAAATAAAATAGAAAATAATCATTAAAAAATTTGCCAAGATGACGATGTATATACATACAATTTACCACTATAAAAACAACCAAAATGCACAAGATATCTGTATAACTTTTATCTTTATATGTATATATATATATATATATATGTATGTATACATTTATACAAACATAAATATTAGTAATGGCAAAGAAAATTTTATCAATTTTTACAATCCTTTATAATAAAACCGGAAAATGTAATACTAGAATACAAATAATAAAATGAAAGTATCTAAGAAAATATGTAATTTTCGTAGTTATACAAAGTTAAATGGCTTTTTATATAAAAATGTCTATATAAATACATAATGTATATATGTAGATTTGTTATGGTGTGTATACAGCATCTGTATGTATATACATATGTATATGTATATGTGTTCATTCTAAAAAATTAATCTGTTTAATGACTGTTTACTTTTATATACTTTTATGTTGTGAAAAGATGAAAATTTTTTGAAAATGTTTTTAATAATATAAAAGCGGAGATTAAAATGACAACGTTACGAGAATTGTTATTAATAAAATAGATATAAATGTATAGGTCGAATATACAGGATGCCCCAGAGACAATGTCACAAAGCGGGTTTATCGTCTAGATCAAAGTATTTCTAGCAAAAAATCGCTCTAGACACTCAGCCTCACCCCCTTAAATCTACACCTTCTGAGATACAAAGGTTTGAAAGTTTTCGGACACGTGCAGTACATGATTTCATATAACCGGACATATCTTTTAAATCACCCCGTGTATTGAAGTTAGTAAAAATGCCTATCAAAGATGAAATTTAGACCTTTCCAACGAGTTATTGGTCATTGAAATCGAATAAGAAAGTCCGAAACGACTTTTTGCTAGAAACAGCCTGAACTAGACTCGGACACCCTGTATATACGTATATTTTTCACTGTAATTGTATATATAAATAAAAAAAGAATATTTATGTATATGAACATTATACGGTTACTTAATTCAGTAAAGAAGCCAATTCCAGCATTGCTTCTATATTCATCTATGTTATAGTCAAAATTTAGCTATTTAATGTATCTGTCTAAATATCCAATTTTTCATCCTTAAAATTAGAATTATTTTTTATTTAAAATTATTATATTTATATACACATTGAATACGAAAATATAACTATAAAAAAAAACCTTTTCAAAGCAGACAACAAAAAGAGGAAAGAAAAAAAACACTTTTGATGAGTTTTATATTTTTAAATCATTTTATTTTTCTGTCTGATTCTACAAATGATTACATATCCTTTTAAAGTCCACTTTAATCACAACAGACCAATTGAATTGTATACGAATAGATAACAGTTAATACATATCAAATTTCAATATCCTTTTTGTCTGTATACTTTGATCCACATGTATATGTATATACATAGAAACCATGTATGTACATATACTCAGATTAGAATATCTATATCTGATCCGTTTCATGTTTATACATATTTTGGGAATTAGCCAATATTTGATAGAATTTAGAATATGTTTTCCTTTCATTTCGATTTTCATATACTTACGTACGAAGTCTAAACACTATACATCATATACATATATACATCATTCGTCAGACAAAAAGGTGTTTCAGAAAATTCGAATAGATTTCCTTTTTTATTTATGATATTATCCAAAATCTTTTATAAAAAATACAGTATTAATTTTTTAGGTTAAATTAGATCATTTCAATGCTTCTATAGAACATAGAACCTTATTAATTTTTTTTATACTCTGTGCAATAATGATATGTAATTAAAACCTTCTCTCATAATTTCTAATGAAAATGTTTCATGAGCTGTATTACTTATCACAACTCTTTGTGCAAAAGACAAGAGCAAATGGTAAGGGGCAGAGCAGAATAACAGCGAATTCTGCAAAAGGCGGGGGTTCTCTGTGGACTATAGTACCAACATGATGACGCTTACCACAACACTTGAGGTTTTTATATAAAAGCAGATGAATTTTTTGAATAATAATATGTACAATAATGTAAAATGGTACTACTTTACGAAGTTTCCATAAGAGCTTAACTGAATATATTTTGTAAAATCACCCTGTAATTAAATATAATATACGTTCATATTACATATATTCAATGTAAAATGTATCATTTTACTTATTTTTGTATATTCATGTATACTTATGGAATTTTTATGGAATAAATAATTTTTATTTGATTGTATATCCATACATATGTACATGCATATATACAGGGAATTTATACATTATGTTGCTTAGCAGTATTTTATAAAATGTGTACATACAAATACCACATTTAATAGAAAAATATATCATATCCTATTGGAATGAATTAGCCAAATAAACAAAGCAAACAATTATTTACATACACACATACAGGCTTATCATAACAAAAAAGAATTAAATGAATACCGTGTAATTAACCATATGTATGTATATATACATTTTTCGTGCATATTTGTACATACATATTTATGTAAATGTAAACTGTGTGTGAAAAACAATACAACCAAATTATCAAGGCATGGAACAAAAATGGTTAATTTTTTATACCAGCATATTTTTGGCAAAAGAATTTTGTTACCATGTGAACTTGATATAATATAAAAATAAAACAAAAATACAAAAATCTATAAAATTAATATCAATGAAAATATTTTCTAATATCCTTAAACGTAAACAGCACGTAGTATGCATACGTACATATGTATGCATATGAAAATATGAAATTCGAAAATGAAATCATCACAATTATTTTCGTAATAATAAATAGAAATTTTGTTCAAATAAAAATTAATCGCGAAAATGATTTATTCCTCAAGGCTTTGATAAAAAAAAAAACATGTTTTTGTTTTAAATGCAATTGTGTAAACTGAAGACATTTCTAATTTTAAAAGATATACGTACTTACATACATATGTATAAATACGTATGTATATGCATAAGTTTTTAAAGTATTTAATGTACAGGACTTGTACAGGACACTACTCGTAGTCAATGAAGGAATATCTGTATTCGGTTCGCACAAAGTATCTAATTATAGTCTGTCTATTAATTCGATGCAATTAAGGTCTTATGGAAATGCCTTAAAGTAGTACCACTTTACGTCGCTATACATATATTGATATTTAAAAAATTCATCTCGTATTATATCATAACTTTACAGATTGTGGTGACACTACTCGTGAAATGATCTTTAATTATAAATTATGAGAAAAGAAAAAAGACATGTATATTTCCATAAAGCCTTAACTACATCGAATTAGTAGACAGACAAATACCCATAGTACTTGTGACTTGTGAATATTTAAATGCTCAATAGAACTCTGCAAAAGTTTTGAGAATTTTGTTAACCATTCTAGCCCTCCTATGAACCGAGAGCGTATTTACCAATACTTTTCATAAAAAACAATACCAACGTTAAAATATGATAAATGCATGATACACAAATATCTAATGTCACAATGTGTACATATATATATATATGACAAAAAGTAATTCGAATTAAAATGAGATTGTTCCAATAATTCGAAACCTAGAATATATACACCAAAGATGGGTTTTTGAATTTTACTTACACAAATACAAATATTTTTCAACTCTCATAAATGACATCAGACAAAATTCGAATTATCTCTGTTTATACGAGTTTTAAAGTGAGACGATATAAAATTCGAATTATATTGGTACTAGGTATATAAATTCATACAATAATACTGCAGTTTAATTATGCATATCAGTCATTATTACTTTTTTGAATCACTTACTTTTTGTTAATCATACTTTTTCACAAATTATGTATTTATTTTACGCGAATCGAAAACAGTAAATATTAACGACAACTTTGAAGAAAAACAAACAAATAAGAAAATAACAACAAAATCTAAATTAAAATTAAAAAGTTAAAAGAAAAAATTTGGTAATAAATGAAAAACGTAGAAAATTCATTTTTCTTTATACATACATATTTTAAAGGAAAGGCATGACACATATTTATGTGAGGTGTCAATTTCATTTATTTTATTTTACTTATTTTCTTTTAACTTATTTTTGTGTCAATGAAGTCAATTAAGGTAAATCTCTAGATAGACTTTAATTAATATATCTACTGTATTTTCTAAGCAATATCATCATCAAAACATACTCACTATACGTATACGTATGTATATATATACACGTAACTGTGTGTACTTTTTATATTTGTTCACAAATATACGTATGATAAAATGCGATAAGAAGTTACGACACTTATAACTCATACGTAAGTTATATGAATAACATACTTTAAATGCACACAAAAAGACAAGGATAATTCATAAACTAGGTTAAGAAAGTATGTATATTATTTAAAATTGTTTGGGAATGTACACACATACATTCTTAAGTATTTATGCAAAGTACATATACATATACATATGTGTACATGCATATGCATGTATCCTGTATACCATGTTTGTTTGAATTATATATACATACATACTTCATAACAAACATCTTTGAGTACTTTCTTCCTTTTACTTTTTTCTTATCTGCTTGTTTTGTAATATTAAAACTTTGCAGATATTTTCATAATTCAAATGATAAATATTAAAGTTTTAATTTTAAAAAAAGAAATAAAATGAAAAAATTTTTTTTGTTGTATTTTTATTATAATATTTAATATATTCAAATAATATTATACTCTAAAGTATACTTCCGTTTTTTTTTTTTCATTTTTCGTTTTATATTTTAGAAAATGTTCCAAAATAAAGTTTTATTTATGAAAAGATACAATTGTTACTACAGTTTTTCAATCGTCATTTTTTTTTGTAACAGAGAGCTTTGTATAATTTTTCATACTACTAATCTATATAATTTATATTATACAACAATTAAAGGTCCATTCAAAAAGTAATCATGATGATGCAGTGTTGCAGAAATGTTGCTGCAATGTTAATATACCATTAGATATCTTGTGTTGCGATCCTGTGACATAAGTGTTGCATTTTACGACACGTTTGACGTTTGTCTTGCTTTCTATGCAAATTAATTCTGGTATTTCCGAAAATTTGCTATTTATAAAGGTTTCAAACTCTCTGACGTCGCAGAAGTAACAAGGAGCTATTTTTGTTTACATTATCCCTTGTAAACAAAAAAACAAAAATTTTCCTGTACGTGAAACTCCCACCATAAATAGAAACATAAAGTTATAAAAAAGTACCTTTATATGAAAAGGAACCACATAATACTTTCTTTTTTTTAAACTCGGCAGAGAATTTCGGTTAAGTACGGGTAATAGTCGATTTTAACAGATTTTTTATGAATGCAATGTTAATTTTTTGAAAGGACTTTATTAAATTGCTCCTATTACAATTTCATAAAAATTCAATATATGTAATACCATTCTGTTTAATACTTCTATAAATAAATATTAAGTTAAAATTTTCAACATAAGTGTAAACAAATTTTCATCTAATCAGTGCTAGACATGGTTTATAACATCACATTTTGAATTGTTTTGAATATAGATTAGAGATTGAACAAAAATGTGTAGGTGTTATGATGGGATGAATTAATGAGAAACAACAAACAAGAAAATCTTAATTAACCATAACCCATATCAAAACATATTATACATATGTATGCATGGTATATCAAATATTTTCTTAATACGTATGTATATATAAAACTTTCATATATGTACTTATAAATAACATTAAACAATTATCCAATTATCTAACACACAATATCACAGTATACACAAAACATAAATTTGTCTTAAGATCTTAAGAAAATTAGTTATCTTAATTTTCAGTATTAATTACACCATCATTTATTATATTGTATACAAATCCCAAACTGATATGTCATAAAAATTAAAATTTCATGTTTTCACTTGAATTACATCGTATAACATTGGATGCCTATATCTCCCTATCGGGGTTTCTCTTCATTATATACAATATTAGATAGACTATTTATATTTTAAATTATAGAAAAGGGGTCAAAGTGTTGTTATTAAATATTTTAATGACGATAACATACATATATATACACATGTGTAATTTACAGGGTGTCTCACAATAAATGTCACTCAGACATTTCTAAAAGTTCAGACTGTTCCTAGCAAAAACTCGTTTCAGATCCCCGACCCTTAAAATTCACTTTGAGATATAAAGGATTGAAAGTTCTTAAAAAAGCACAATGAATAAGACAATACATTGAATATCTCAATATGAAACACTCCGTTTTTCGTAAAATTTTCACAGTTAGAAGGCATTGATAAAGGACATCCTGGTCTTTTAATTACTTTGGACTTTGATAACTTCGTTAATTTAACTTTTCATATATCCTGATTTCACTCGAATATGTACATATATATTGATGAGAAAAACTAGGCTTCAGCTTTACCATGCATAACAGACGGTTATGATGAACAGGATGATTCAAAAGATATTGAATCAAATATGAAGTCATACATTGTGTATACATTCAAGAATTTTCAATCTTTTGCATTTCATAAAGAAAAAGGAAAAGAGATCCAAGACGATTTTTTGCTAGAAACAGTTTGAACTTTCAGAAAATTAGGTTGAATGATATTTATTTTGAGACACCCTGTATACGTACATACATACATACATGTATGTACGTATAGGTGATTATAAAACAAATAATTTATTGAGTCTGCAATTACATTTATGTAGATTATTTTGTCTACACGTACGTACATACATGTGTGTTATCGTGTATGTATGTACATATGTATAACTTCAATGTGTATATAAATAAATAGAAATGAATCGAAAAATAAAAATAAGGACAAATTGGAAAATTATCAAAAAATTGATAATAAAATGTGTATATAAAAGTTTATGTAAAGCGCATTACACAATATTAATAATAATAATTAGTGTAACATGAAAACTGTAATAAAACAAAAAAAAAAAAAACAAAAAAAAAATAATAATAATATTTTAAATTTATAAATAAGGTCGTTATAATCATTATAACTTAATAATATATTGTGTATTGTAAGTATGTACTTATGTATGTATGTACTATGTACATATTAATCTACTTGAAATTTATATTTTGTAATCAAATTAAAAAGAAAATAAAATTATTGAAAGTGAAATAGTTTGGAAATTATATTACTACTTACGCATGTAAAAGTGTTCTGTGAGTTCCGAAATGTCAAAAATACTATATTGATGCGATATGATACAATTATGATACAATTTATTGATACATTGCATTCGAAGCGTATAATAATTTTTCCTTTGATGTTTAGAAACGATGATTGTAAAACATAGCAACGTAGGTATATTTTAACCTAACATTTATGTATCTACAAAATTTCAAAATTTTTTGCTTAACCGATGCGTAAAATTTACGTATTCGATGCGTTTCAAAACTTTTGAAAATGCATCCGTTTCAGGCTAAGACGTTTCAGAACTTGTTGCATTGTATTAATACGGTATTAATGCGTTTCGAAATTCACGGATTATTTTGAAATACTTTGCATGTACATACATATATATGTAAATATTTATATAATATCAAATGATATCTAAATCACAACTAGCAACAATTATTTATTAAGTCTCGAACATTTAGCGAAAACTAATAAAAGTCCTAAATTAAAATATACGAGTAGATAATGTAAATTTTATCATGAATTTATGCATTTATGAAAATACCAGTATGTGCATTGTCTTGATGCTCATAATAATTGACTGAGTAATTATTATGAATATTATAAATTAATAATACCCTATTGTGTGCAATACAAAAGGTAAAATATATTAATAATAAAATTATAATTTGTTTGCGTATAAAATTCAATTAATGAATAGTTGAAAAAATGTGATGCAAGCATCTTTTCAATATCATGAATTTTCATTTAAATACTAAATACTATTGTAAACCCATCATATGTACATAAAATTATAATTATACTAATAGCGTCATCGAGATGTCATGTCAGTTCTGACTCGAGGTCAGATTGTTATTGCTCTAGAGCAAGATCTCGTAAATCTGATCTGCGAGCAAATTTAATTTGCTCTAGAACAAAGCTAATCGCTCCAGGATGAGTCAAATGTGAAATTTAATCTTTCATCGATCATAATTTCAAAGTGTGATAATGTAAAAAGAAAAACGTCACACAATATTTCAGCTGTTTCAATAAACTTCAAAATAATTTTTTTCTCCTTTTGTAATGAAAAATTGTATAACTTTAAAAAAGCAACTCAAATCTATCAAATAAACACAGATCTAAAAAATTGCTTTTTTTGACCTAGTACAGACCAATTTCAAATTTCTCGATGATGTAAATCTAACACCGCGCGAGATCAAGTGACATCTCGATGATACAAATTTGCGATAGATTTATTTCTCGATGATGAAATTTGTTTATGAAGTGATCTGACAGCAGTACAGATCGGTATCTCAATGACGCTATTAATAATATAATTATAATCTTTTCAAAATCACAAGATATTTCACATTTTCCTTGTTAAGGTTTTTCAATATAGATACACATACTTTTATTTTTCTTTAATTTAGGTATAAAAAAAACAGAAAAAAATCAAAGATCTACATGGTATGTGCATAAGCAAAAAAAATGAACAAATAAATGGCACGTTTTAAAAGACATACATTCATACATACATATGTATGTAAAATAAAAATTAATAAAAACAAACTATAAAAATAAAACAAAAAGACAAAGTTGTCAATCAAATATAATTTAAATACGTAATGGAAATATGACAAATGTTTATAAATTATAATTTTCAATTTTTCACAAAAAAAGAAGAAATAAACATTGAAAAAATAGAAAATTATGTGATTTACATATTTAATTGACTATTTTTAGTTTTCTTTATCCATTTCAATTTAGATTATTGTGTGATTTACATACGATAAATTGTGTACAAAGTATAAATATGTACTTATGTATGTGTATATAAAAAGCTCAAAGGCATTTTTTAACTCACCTTTGTAAATATTTATACAAATGATGATTTATATTCGATTACTTTGTGAACTTTGAATATATTAGCCATTTTATTTGAAAGTGGTATAAGTTCAAAATTTTCAAAATCCGAATTTTAATATTAATCCACCTTGCACGAATACAAATTTTAGTATATATATCAAAGATTTAACAAGAAAAATTTTTAAATTTCGGATTTAATAAGGATCGATTTTAATTTTCTGTTAACCTTAGTAGGAAGAATAGAACAGATGTAGAAAATAAAATATTTTGGACCTTAGAAAATTCATTTATTCCACTTTTAAATAAAACGACTCATATGTATGTATGTACATACAGATTACAATGATATTTAATTTATTACATGTACGATAAATAATATCATATGTGTAAATATTATGAGTATTTGTAAATTACATTAAAAATGATAAAAACTTTGATAATAATCTCAAAGGTTTATTTATACACATAAACTTGTACACTGTATAAACAATTTTTTAGTTAACCCGAGGTAATATAACTTAAATAGTCATTATAATAATTTATTTTTACTATAACTGCAGTATCAAAGTTTGTCGAGTATATTTAGAACATGCTGAGTATTATTTTACAAACATTCATGCATTTCTTTCATGCATGTTCTAAAATTAAATAATTTAAAACAGATTATTGATGCTTTAAACTTGCACTATACTTTGTACTTTAAATATTTTCCTACAGGCCTTATAGGAGTATATGTGACTTTTTCTACTCTCTTAAGAGCATTTCACGAGCAGTTTTACTAGACTACAATTCTCAAAGCTTTTTAAATATCAATATACAAAGATGTAAAGTGGTATTATTTTTCGTAGTTTCGTAGTGAAAATATTTAAAGTACAAAGTATAATTTATTAATTTTTTTTCAATCATACACGAAATTGTAACGAAAAGTGGTATAATAGCATGATAATGAAAAGAAATAAAGTTGAATTTTGTACTTCGATAAAAATTCGATGTACATAATATGCACACACGTATATGTATATCTATGTACGGATATATGTACATACAGATACTTTTCAAAAAATTTAAAATAAATATGTTATCATTTTGAACCTCTTTTTTTGTTCAATTTCTTTGAGTAATCGAATTTTTAAAAGTGGTCATACTAAAAATCATAAACAAAACGAATGTATTTATATTGTAAAGTGTATCTCAAAATAAATGTTACTTAGCCTATTTCCCCAAAAGTTTGGCCATATCTAAAATCCACCCTCTCTTATATATAAGAAGTTGAACATTTTTGAGCAAGTACAGTGTATGACGTCATATTTAGTCTAACGTCTTTTGAACCATACTGAATTACGTACTACATACAATAAAGAAGTAACGTAAAGTAAAATAAAAGAAACATGAACTAAAGTTAGTAATACCTGTTCGAATTATTAAAATACAAATGCAGTATAGAATAATAGTTTATTTTAACTAAGCTATACAGCACTTTATTTCACTATTTGTTACTTTTTTATTTTGGATCTAACTTTATACTTTTCTGTTAGAATTAAAAGTTTAATTTGATATAAAACATATGCAATCTGATGATAATCTTTCAAAATTATCAATAAACATCAAGTATACATATGTATATGTACACGTGAATGAATGTTTACAGAATGTAGAGTGTTTAAAAAGTGCATTTTAATTCGGTTGTAACTGAAATTTTACTAATTATAAGAAACAAAATATATGATTGTAAAACATAATTATGTTTCAATTAGTGGATCATTGATATAAATTTTTGGTTAAAAATTGAGAAAAAATTTTTTATTAATTTTGATTTTTTTATTTTTTTAAATTATTACTAAATTTTGTCTCCTTTCTACTGGTTTTCAAAAAGTCCGTTTAAAAATTTTAAATCATTTCTTCAAAAATAGAAAATAGAATCTAACACGCTTGAAAACTTTTTTTCATTTATCTGCAAAACCTATCAATTACCGTTGATTTAGTGTACATATACTCGCTAAACACCCTGTATTCAATGTGTATATATATTTAACAAAATAAAGTAATAAACACAGTAATCACACGTGTAATTTATTCATAACTTCAGATTTTAAATGCAAACAAATGCATCTGTATACAAATATTTTTAGATGAGAATGTTTAATGAAAACATTTATTTTGACTTTATTTTTCTTTATTATGTATTTATTGTATATACTAAACACAAATATTTATTTTGTATACCAGAACATATCATAAAATAAAAAATACAATCCCCATCATACGTTATAAATTTTAATAAATTTTCACTGGATTAAAAAATGTATACATACTAATAAAATAAGAAAACAAAAATTCTAACACTTTTATGTTTACTTTTTCAGATAAACAGGGTATCCCAGAGTCAAGAGTCATCTCAAGATGACTCTTTCGGGGAATAACCTTTTTTACAATTAGTATAAAATTTTTCGTATACTAGTTATACACGGTGACCCAAAAACCACTAGTTTTTTTATAATTGTTTTTTTACTTTCACTTTTGTCACTATCTCAGAAGGGGAAGATTATAGAATTATAGACGGGGGGGAATAGTCTAGAACAGTTTCTTGCTAGAAATACTCTGAATTACACTATTAACCCGCCTTGTGATATTGACTATGATATTGACCCTGTATATTTTTTTTTCATTTTGTTCTTTATTCTCTTCCGTTTTTCCTACATGTGAAATTTGCATTATGTGTGTGTGTATGTATGGACAAATTATTTTTAATAATAATTTCATTGACTTTAAATATATAAACGGAAAAGAAAACGTTATTGTATTTTTTTAAATTTGCATGATGGAAAAAAAATGTAAAAAAAACGAAAAGGAAATTTCCCCATACATGTATGTACGTATATGTATGTATATGTAAATACTTATGTAGCAAAATTTTGTTTCGTTTTGATTTAGCATTTTATTTATTTTATTTTTGAATTAAAAGTTCAAGAACATACAAATTTGTGTGAAAAATCTGTTGTGAATGGCCTTAAAATGCGAATAATAGAAAAGAAACAAAAATCAAAATAAAGAAAAACTTTTATTTTAAAAGCAAAGCAAAAAAAAACAATATCAAAATGGAAAATTAGAAAAAAATGAAAAACATAGAAATCTTCAACGTTGTTATTTATGTATGTTACTTTTCACAAAGATGTTACGTTAGTGAGATCAAGAACAGGGTATTCCCTAAAGAAAAACATTTTCCTTTTATTTGTAAAAACTTCATCATTTTCTTTTTATTTATTTTTTTTTTTATATTAAATAAATCACTAAAAAAAACTCACTCTCTTAATTTTAAATGAATTTTGGTTAATCATTTACAGACAGACAAAATATTTAAAACTCGAACTAAAATAAGTCTGAAAATTTTCGTAAAGTGAAATACATATGACAAGCTGTGTCATCAAATGAGGTCATCCCTAATAATGTACTTGAACTTTGCTCTGTTTATTTTTGTTAACTTTAAAATGTCATTTTCAGGAAAGTAATCTACGTTTAGAAAGGCTAAGTAGCTCAATAGGTATAAAGTACTGACTTCCGACGCAGATTCCAGGTTCGATGCCACGAACAGACAAATGAAGAAAAATAAAAATATTTTTCATCATTTATTTACACTATCAGCATTGCTACTTTACCCGCTTACCGCCCCCAAAGTTCACTCAGCTTTGAATGAGTACCATAAGCTTCTGCTTATGAGTTCAAGTGCCTATTAGCATTGATCGAGTCTACTTGCTGACAACACGTAACTCAAAAACAAACGATCAATTCAAGCCCTATTAATATCATACAAAAATTGAGTTTAGTTTCTACTTCAACAAACTCAGTGGTTCGCAAATCTCAATCCACGTTAAATTTGTAGGTACGCGTCTGATAGGTTTGTCGTGGAGAATCATCAGTAATGATGATTAGGCCTGGACTTACATAAAGCTGTACGCCATTGATGATGACGAATCTACGTTTAGGAGCGTACGTAAAGTACATTTTTCAGTTGTAATTTCAGAAATACAGTAAAGAGTAAACAGAGTGAGAAATATTATTAAATTTTCACTTTACGTTTTCATTATGATGATCAATAATGTCATTTTCTACACACGTAACCTACTTTCTTAGGTTTTATAACTTTACTTGACGGAAATTTACGTATCATTATGGCTAGCATATAAAACATAATTTACATATATGTACAGCATTTAAATTAAAAACATTTTTGAAATAATTTAAACATTGTTTTTCTTTTGGAATTCTCAAAACAATCTGTATGTGTGTAAATTTAAAAATGAAATGTGTTAGAAACGTACTAACATAAAAAATGTAGAAAAAATAAAACAGAATAGAAAAGCAATTTAATGCTAAAATAAATAACTTTCTAAAAAACGTATATATAAAAATGGATAAATTATATAAAATGTGTGAGTTTCAAAACATTGCTAAACAACAGCAATACAGAAGCCTAAATAAAATGAAAACAAAAAGATAAAAAAAAGAAAATTCAAAAGTTTTAATTTATAAGATTAGAATAGAAAATTCCATAAATTCCTGGAACAAAAAAACAAACAAACTTTTTTTTGTCATAAAACAAACAAACAAAAAAATTAAAAACAAATTTCATTTTAAAATAATATTTAAAAAAATGCATTTAAATTGCATACAAAATATTTTCTGTTTTTATATTTTGATTTTATTCAATACATATGTATGTATGTGTGTATGCTCCTTATCTTATGTATGTATATTTTATTTTATTTTTATTTTTGGTATTTTTTTGTACAAAAATTTCAATTTATTTCAGTGATAATACTATGTACATATATACAACAAATCACATATTACAAATCATATATATACATTATTACAAATAAAAGTATTCGTGAGCTTCACAATGAGTTTCGAAACGTCAAAAATACTATATTGATGCAGTATCACTACTTTTCTGATACAATTACGAATTATGATACAATTTATTGATACATTGCATCCAATGAGTTTAATTTTTCCCTTGACGTTTAAATAAACGATATTTCACTGCTTTTGACATTGCATCCGTTTCAGTCTTGGACGTTTTAGAACTTGTTGCATTGTATTATTACGGCGTTTTGAAACTCACGGTATGTACATGATTCTTTGTGCTCCCTGTGCACATACATACATACGTACATATATGTATATGTGAGTATTAAAATGTTTTTAAATTTTCTTCGCACTTCTTTCCAAAATCTAAAAAGAAAATATTAGTACAGTTTCAGTTGACTTCAGGTTGAATATTTTTTTTTCTTTTTTTGCGTATATTATATGTAAGAAAAATTTCTCTTTAGTAAATATTGTAAACATGTAAATAAATTTCTGAAATATATAATAAAAATCCATTTAAAGTGGGTGTCTTAATTATGTTTATGTCTGTCTACTTTTCATGATACATATTTTAATATATTTTATTTCACTATAAAAAGATCTTTTCCCAAGTTATAATTTATTTTATTCTTGTGGTATAATTATAAATATGTCTACAATTTAACACATGAAAGCATTTACGTACATACATACACATTACATTATTTATTTATTTATTTTTTTTATTTTATTTATTTAATGTCCATAGATTTTAATGTTATATGTGTTCGAAAATTTTGCTTTTTTACTTTTTGTTCTGTACGTTCTTAAGATGATGCAATGAATACCACAATGTATAATGACTTTAGACTTACGCTGTATACATATACGTTGTTGATAAATATATTGTTGCATGTTAACATTCAAAAGTGCATGGATGAATGTAATAAAAATTATCATTAAATTGGAATTTAAAAATAAAAACGTTTTTTTTTTTTCTCTCTTTTTGTAATATTTAAAAAAAAAAAAGAAAATGTAATTTATACGTTTGAGGATCGTTTGTTGTAAATTAATAATAAAATTTAAAAGAAAAAATATTTTATATAAATTATACCGCTGTTCAGAATAATTTGTTTAAAAAAAGTATTTTAGTGTCATCATAAATATGTCTAAATGAGCAAATTATTTACACATAAATAAATTAAAATTCACTAGTCTAAAGTGCATATTAATTAAAATTTTCCCATAATTTTCATTTTATTTTATATCATTTTATACCATAGTATCATTTGTTCAGAATACGTAAACATGCAAAATAAAATTTCTATCAGTTTAAATTAAATGTTTGTACGTACATACATGTCAATGTACCCGCATTTAGTTTATGTACTCATTTAGTTATTTAGTAGTGAGATATTGACAATCGACAAACAAAATAATCGATGTCGATTTTCGATGTTTTTGCAATCGACTATCTACATACTTTCGGCTGTATAATTTTCAGTCAAATCGATTGTTTTCTATGATTGTTAATAATCGATTATCTCAATTGAATTTGTTTTTTCAAATTTAAAATTCTTGTGAATAACATTCACAAAGTTTTTCCTGTTTTAGGATATCTCTCTATTATAAAAAAAAGTTTTTCACGTTGACCGTGTCATGAATTAACTTTATTTAACTATAAAATTCAATTTTACATATAGAATACATGTAAATTAAAGTTATACAATTTGATCAACGAGTAGTATAATTAAATGAACATTTGTATAATTTGTAAAATGGGGGTTGGTCCGCCGTTAGGTATAACATTAGGGATACCTCCTAATGTTATAAAAAATAAATAATAAACGAAACCATTCGTGTATATATATTCGTTTAGTACATTTTACGTACATATGTACATATAGGTATATTAGACAGCTATGTTAGTTTGAAAAAGTGAAAAATGTATTTAATCAATTATACTAGTAAATTTTTTATTTTAGTTTTTACCATCTATGTACGTTTCAATTTTAACACATATTTTTGGGAAAAGCAATAAATACACATACACGTATGAAAACATTGAAATTTCAACTTTTCCTGTACATAAAATGGAAAATTACTTGAAATTTCTATTAATTTGATTTTCGTTTATCATTGGATTGTCAACAATTGATGCTTTCAATGCGACGCGATTAAATCACATCATCGATTGTTATAATTCGATGTCCCATCACTAATTCACACATTGGTATATATATATACATACATATGTACATAAGTATGTATCTACACTTTTTAAATTTATTGCCAAAAAATAAATGAAATTACATATGTATGTATATGCACCGTATTTTTTCAAATTAATTGAAGAAATACTTCAAAATTAAATAAAATAACCATCACAGTATGTTGTTAAACATATTAAATTAAAAAAACATCTTGTTCCATTTTAGAGTACTACCACGTAATACCATATAGTACATTTGATCTTTATAAACAAAAAGCTACTTTTTTTTTTAAATTTATACATACATATATTATATGTATACTGTGATAATGTGAAAATTCAGTTCAAAGTACTATACTGCATTTTTGATACATTTATAGTGCATGTATGTACATGTGTGGTTAATCGGTCAACTAAAAGTCGGAATGAAACCCTCAAACAAGTAATAAAACTCATTATATTCATTACTTATATGTGTATGTACATACATAAGTAAGTATTAAGTATTTTTTCAATCAACAATAAAATAACGAATTTTATTTAGTTTTATGTCATTTATTTTTTTTTAATTTCATTTTTAAATTGATGAATCTATGTTGTTGTTTATTATCTCAATTAATATAATACAACATATTATGATATGGAAGTTCAATGTACAAAAATTATTATTATTATTATTATTATTATTGGTTAATAAATGTATAGTTACATTTATTACATAGCTACATAATAAAAAAAAAAAAAATACCTTATGCATCATGTTGATACTATGACAGTCATCCTCATCATCATCGAAAAAATTTATTTACTCAAATCAAATAAATTGTACAGTAGGAGACATAATTTAAAAATATAAGTATACACTGTCTACTAATTCAGTGCAGTTAAGGCCTTATGGAAATATGTACACATGTTTTTTTTCTTCTCTCATAATTTCTAAAAAAAAATGTCAACATCATCATCATAACTGATTGTCAATTGTCAAATTGTTGTATGTTTTCAATTCAATGTAATTTAAATTTATGCATGCTTTTGTCGCATGTGAGCATATTCAATTAAGAAAATATGAATCCCTTACATTAGTGTTTATTGATATAAGTACATTCATTAACCCTTTTAACTTGCATACACGAATGCATACATACATAATATTAAAAAATTTATGTTTAAATTTAATATAAATTTACACATAGGCGACATATAGTATTTAGATTAAATTAAAGGAATTTCAAAATGCCTATGATGTATTATACACACATGTCTATATATACATATGTATGTATACGTACATCATACATCGAATATGGACATCAAACTTTTATGTAATAATCGTCTCTAAACTATTAAACAAACTATTAAAATGATAAAACTTGGACTTATAGCAATAAATTTTTATTTTGATCACACATGTATTATTCTCTATATTGATAATATATATTTTACATACCTTATGCATACACAGACACACACACATGAATAAGTGTATATTAAGTACTAGTAAAATAGCTAAAATGTTTAGGTAAAACTTTTCTAAAGTAATTCATAGACACTTTTCTTATCAAAATGAAAGAAAGAAAATAAATAAATAAAATAAGAAAAAGATCAAGACAAAAATAGAAGAAAATTACATAAGGGAATTATTGAATTTTATCGACTTAAATCCCTTTAGGATTCAAAGTTGCGTTTTAGAATAGATAAATTTTATTATCTTACTAAATTGTATATATAAAATTTATTTGTATATGAAATGTTTTGAATACTAATAATAAAATAGGACAAGCATTTACTTAATTTATCTCATATCTATTATTTTCTTATACATTTATATATATTTCTATATAGCCTCATACTTACATAAAATTTACATACATACATATATCACTGACTATGTAGTATGTACTATGAGAATGAACAGTTTTGTATAGTAATATCATAAATTTTATATATGCACAAAATAAAACATGATAAAATATTGTTTATGTGTTTTCTATATAAAAGATTTGTAATTGATTTAACAACCTGTTAAGTATATATATACTTGAAAGTAAGTAAGTAGGTATAATATGCTTGAAAGATATGTAATGTGCTCTACATACATATGTATGTAGGTACTTGTTGAAAATAAGTTTTCTTGTCTTATTCATACATATGTCTTCTTTTGATATTTACAGCTTTAGCCATATTGAAAACATAATGCTATGTAAAATAAATTAAGAAATTACAGATATCAAAAATGACATATCGACCATAATAAAAATGAAAAAATGGAATTCAGTGATATTTGTCATTCTTTTAAATTCACTGGATTTTTAAAATAACTATTGAAAACTTTACTTTACGTGTATGTACACTCCTTACAGCAGATTAAGGACTAACTAAAATTGGTTTGAAGTAAATCAAGTCAGAAGTCTGATCATATTATTCTATGTGAATTTTACCATAATTAAGTGAAATCAGTTGAAGTCGGAAGTTTTTTTTTTCGAATACACAATATTGAGCGACTTTTGTGTAAATAATAGAAATTTGGGAATTGAAGAATATAAAAATAAAATTAAATTGATTAAAAATGAAATCTTTTTTTTTTATCACTATAATTGATTTCTTTCTCATATGATCATTAAAAAGAACTTGTTGAGTATAATGACCTATTCTAGTTACCAATTCGGCGGTTACATTTGCAACCCATTAAATATATTGGATGTTCTAACTGAAAATGGCATTTTAAAATTGACGAAACTAAATGAATGAAATTTTACGAACATATTTTATGGATGAACTCATTTACTTGTGCAACTTTTTATACCTATATATGTACTTTATTATTATTATTATTATTATTATTATTATTATTATTACTAGAGCGTACTCGTTGTCCACCTAACGGCGGACCAACTCTCGTTTTACAAATTATACAACTGGTCATTTAATTGTACTACTCGTTGCTCAAATTGTACAACTGTAATTTACATATATTCTATATGTAAATTTGAATTTTATAGCTAAATAAAGTTAATGCTTAAATTTCCTAAATATATGAAAATATGAAATAAAATAATACACGGTGATTAATAAAAACTTTTTTGTATAATAGAGAGATTATCCGCTTGGTTCTGCTGTGGAGGATACAGCCTCTGCGAGTTTCTTCTATCGGACTCTATTGCTGGCTATACTTTTTGTGTCATTCCAAGTATACCCAGCTTTTTCCAATTCCGTCAGTATTGTTCTTCTTCAAGTTTTTTTATACATTTACTTTACTTTACTTTATTTTACATTACTGTACGGATTTATTTAAATTTTAGCCTATGCAAATTTATTTTAGATTTTTAGAAAAACTAAAAAAAAAAAACTTAAATTCAATATTGAAATTTCATTATGCATTATAGATGTTTAATTAATTTAATTGAAAAATAAATTTTATCTACTTCTATTCACTATACACAAAGTATACTTCAAATGTTTCAAAAACATCATATATTACTCTACTGTGTATCCTAACTAAGTTCATTATAATAAAATCACATATGTATGTATATCTATCATTTGTACATCTAACAGTTATATAAGTATATAATATACATTTCAGACAACCGCATCAACAATTTGTAATTCAAATGAAAACTACGCGCTATAAAATCATTTTATATTCTGAAATCAATGATTTTGATTATTATACCATTTCAATTTATACGAAAGGAAATTATTTTGCTGTAGATTATAATTAAATTACAAAACACCAATTGTGGTTATTATCAGTAGTATATGAATTACGTATATATATATACAATTTTATGACATAGCATAGGGTACTTTCATGAATACGTCGTAGACGTGTGTTAACGACCCTAACGCGTTGAAATTGTATTGTAATCTGAGTTGTCAACTGTTCATGCACGCATTGCAGTTGTTTCAAAGCGATTGAGTAATTTCAATTTCATTGTAAATTTTGCAGACTGCTTGAATTAATGAACCTGATACATATCCACGATTGCATTGCAAAGAAATTTATGAATTTGATTTTTTTGCCGTCAGCGTCAACGACACATTTATGAAAGTACCCATATGTATTCGTATGTTTGTGAATTTATTTATGAAAAATTTCATTCAATTTACCAAAAATTTAAAAAAAAAACAATTTTTACAGGATATTCCAAATGAATAAAATTTTGGCATATTCTATTTTTTTGGTCAGTTACAATTTGAATAAAAAATTGTTAAAAAAATAAAAAATAAAATTCATAATATGTACACTATTCGTATTTTCTGGTTTAAGATTAAAATGAATTTGAATTAAATTACAATTTAAATTTAAATTACACTTAAATATTATTTTACAAAATATCTAAAATAAAAATGTCAACGACTTTTATATTTTTATTTCTTAATTTTTTTTTCTTCTCTTTTTTTATCTTCTAATGTGCTTTTAGATATACATATGTACATACATATGCATATAAAAAAGACCTTCATAAATGTTAAATAAAATTTTCTTCATAGACAAAAATAAGTAATAAATTTCTCAAATGATTACTTCCTGTTTTCAACTTAAAATTTGTATAACGTATGTGTTTATTCATTACCATTAAACTGATGCTTAAATAAAATCTCTTTAATTTAAATACTGTGTGTATTTTACGAGTATAATGTGATCATTTTAAATTTTATCTGCATTATATATTAGCATTATATATGGTCAATTTTCATTTTTATGAAAATCTATTTTATTTTCTTCAATATTACTTATATAGTTGACAAGAACATACATATCATAGTATCTGTATAGAAATATCTGTATTCTGTGTATCTATATACACAGAAATAAGTCTTAAGGTAACTTCAGACTATATGTTTTTTCATATGCTTTAGTCATAGGATTTTCTTATATTTTTCATATGCTTCAAAAAATCATAGTATTTCTTGAGTTTCTGTGTGATTTGAATATGTTTTTGAATATAAATTCCATAAAATTTTAACTACGTAGGCGACGCAGGTCAAAAATGTCAAATTATGGAAATTAAAACAAGTTCTATCTCCAAAAAGCATATGACTTTAGCATATAAAACTATCATAGGACAGCTATGATCGAATTCAGACTATATGATTTGCCAGACATAACAAACAGCATATGACAAAACATGTAATGTGAAGCTAGTTTTATAACCATTAGAATATACAGGGTGTCCCAGAATCAATGTCAATATAACTTTCATGTGTACTCAGATTGACTTCAACACAATTGATGTTTCGAAAGATTTACATATGTATATATATCTGATTAAATGATTATCTCAGAAGAGGTGGATTTTAGGGGGAAGAGGATATAGAACGATTTTTTGCTAGAAACGCCACGATTGGAACACTCTGAATGATTGAATTGACTCTGGAACACTCTGTATGAAAATTGAAAATTTTATTTAATAGAAAGAAAAAAAAAGAATCTAATCTTTCCTTTTTTTTGAATTTTAATTTTATTTTCTGTACAAAATACGAAACAAAAATAAAAAAAACAAAAATGCATTTGAGAAAAATAAATATCCAATAAAATCCTTTAAATATAATCATAATCACGAAATTATAATATTCTTTTGCGTAAGATTGTTAGATTTTTTATCGAGTTTGTATACTAATATAGCAGTCATATTATGGCCATCAGTAAAAACAACAAACAATTCTTTCAAATAATAAATGTACATACAAATACATACATAACATATATATATTTAATAATACTGAAAATTTTCAACTAAGCATTTTCAATTTCTTTAATGTTTGATATTTATCCTTCTGTATGCAGTGAAAATATTTAAATTAGATTTTATATATATACATACATATGTACGTACATACTTGCAAAAGTTTGTTGATTATACGAATAATGAAGTTTTTCTTTTGTTCCTTTTTTTATGAACGATTTTTCTTTTATTCAGGATATGGAAATGAGTTTGGAAAAATTTTATTGATTTTTAGAACTAGAAATCAGAATGAAATTGCAGCATTCTTTTATATTTTACGAACAAACATTCAGACATTCAGATTTATGTAATACCCAAAAGAATTTCGTTACTGTTTTATTTCCTAAACGAGAAAATCAAGCCAGAATACTTTTATTTTAAAATTTCTGTTTTGTAATATATTTTTATTTCATATTTTCTTGAATATCAATAAACATCTGTACGAATTTACAGCATATTCAACGTTTGGAATTAAAATCATCTAATTAATAATCAGTTTAACAAAATTAAGAAATTTTTATTTTTACGATCTAATCAAAATTTTATGAGCTTTCTAGAATCCATAAAAATTAAATAAAAATGAGCACATAATTTATGTTTATACTCTGTCTAATAATGATTTTTAGTCGATGCCTTATCGAAACATTCATTGTCATGGGACACTTAGTACTTTAAATATTTTCCTACAGGCCTTTTGGGAATATGCGTCTCTTCTTTTACTCTCATAATTTCTCATCAGAGCATTTCACAATTTTTAAATGAATGTAATATTATTTTTTATTACTTTTTCAAGACAAATTTTATAAAATAAAAAAGGACAGTTGAAATCAAATAAATTTCATAAAATAATGTCAAAATTAAGGTTTGTTTAATTTTAGTATTGGTATTGCCTATATTTGTTTTGACGCAAATAGACTTGTAAAACAAGATTCCAAAATCTTATACTATTTGGTAAAATCTACTGCGATTTTACAAGACTTTTACTAATGTTCCGGGGTCCCAATATTGGTGACGTCAACGTGCATTAAAAACAAAATGTAATTGAATTAAAGAGAGTTTGAAACACTCTTATTACGAATTTATGAAAGGAGAAGCAAACCATATATATCCCTGTCCTGTAAAGCCTTTGAAACACGTATTGGAATAAGTTTTATTTGCTAATGAACATTTAGTGTAATTTTAATGAAACAACGATTGTAATGAAATTTTAGAGTAAATGAAACTTGAAAGCTGTCGTGTGTCTTCAATATAAGGCATGCACTAAAAATCATTAATAGACAGAGTACACGTACATATGTAATTATGTATATTTTCTAAATCTGACATTTAAGTTCAAACATTTTTTGTTCTTTAATTTATTCGGTAATTCAGCATACGTTTCTACATTTACATAACATACATATATATATTCCTGAAAAATTGATTCAAAACATGTTTACTTTAAATAAATGTAGAATTTAAAAGTTCCAAAATACAAAACAAAAACCACTATCAATGTTTTACAATGTATCAAAATGTATTCATACGACAGTACATTACATTAAATAAACAAACAAAAAATGAAAGTGTTTTTTACATTTCACACATGTAATAGTATGTACATGTGTACAAATTGTTGTTACATTATTTTGACATTAAAATTAAATTCTAAACATTTTTGTTTTTCGAAATTTTTTTTTTTTTTTGTTTTTAAAATTTATGATTTCAAAATTATATTTCACAGTAAGTTCCAATATTTTACATTTACATTTTTTTTTAACAATTTGATTGTCAAAGTATTTTACTCTTAAAATTTGGGGAGATGTTGATACAGAATCATCATCACATACGTATGTATGTGAAAACATTGAAACTATATAGTGCATGCATGTACATATCTACATGGGTACTTTCATGAATGCGTCGTCGTAGTGTGTTAACGATCCGAATGCTTTGAAATTGTAACCCGAGTTGTCAAATGTGCATGCAAAACTTTGCAGACTGCTTGAATTATGCCCGATTTCTTTACACCTGTAGTTAGCTATATTGAAGTTGGCTGGGAGATATCTTCTAGATTGGTTTTCTTCAATCAACTTGAATATTAACTATCTTCAGGATAGAAATATTATTCTCAGCCCTTAAAAAAATACATGAAGCCAATTAATGTGTTGTAAATGTATTGTAGATTAGTTTTGGTGTATTAGTGCGTTTGGATTTCAAGTTCAATGTTTTTTAGATAATCTCTTCAATAAAAGATAAGTTTCTTTACTAATAGATGCGCTTGACAGGATTTTAACCATTAAACAAAACGTAAGATCATAAAATTAACCAGGAGATATCTTCTACTAGATTGGTTTTCCTCATTAAACTTGAAGATTAACTATCTTCAGGATAGAAATACCTTCCACAGCCTTTAAAAAAATTATATGAAACCAACTTCATGTGTAATTTACAAAAACAAATTTTTCACCCGTCAACATTTTTAAATTAGTTATTTCAAGTATCAAGTGGCGTACTATAGTCGGAATATCTATCACTTTAAAGATATCCTGAACCTCAACCACCGGATAACTTTATCTTGAAGATAAGTCTTAATTGAAAGTGAAAGAAACCAAATCTTCAGTTTATCTTCAAGATATGTATGTATGTTAAACTTCGAGATGTCTTGAAGTGAAGAAATCGAGCATTAATGAACCTTACACATTTTCACGATTGCACTGGAAAGAAATTTATGAAATTGATTTTTTTGCCGTCAGCGTCGTCGACACATTTATAAAAGTACCCTATGTTGACTAGTAAATCAGAAACAAAATTTTAAATTTACAGAAAAGACAAAAAAAAGTACAATTTCGTGTACAAAATTGATATTCCTGGTATTTTGCTCGATATACTACATAGCAGCTGTTAACACATTTTCGTTGCACTTTTTATTTGTGTATCTGTACATGAATTACATTTTCATTTAAGTATATATATATATATATATATATATATACGTAAACACATAATATTATGCAATATATGTACATATGTATGTACAAAATATGTTTCTAAAGTCATAAAATTTTCGTTATAAACAAAAAATAGTTATGAAATTCGTTCATATAACCTACATTATTACACAAAAATATGCATCATATGATGTGAAATATACAGAGAAAAAAACAGAATTTTCAAGTGTTCAAAAAATTTTATTCAAATTATATTCAATTAAGGGTTTTTTTTTAAATACATAAAAACTATATAAAATATTTCTATTCTCGTATGTATGCTTACCATCGTACATATAGATTTTATATGATAGCATTTTAAATTACAAAGCAACGAGGCAAATTACCATACAACATCAATTACATTCTTTTTTTATTTATCTGCATACATATTTAAAACAACAAGTTGTACGATTAAAAATCTTAGCCCTAACAAATTTAGAACTTTCAAATGTGTACAACAATTTGGAATACCTTATACCCTACATAACTTTTTTGATAAGTTTGAGTAACAAAATTCGCACATGTCATTGTACGACAAAAAAAAAGCCTTAACAAACATAAAATAATCTGAATTTAAATTTCAAATAGAAAAAAATTCAAATAAAATGACAAAAATATAATATGTGGCTAAATTTTACAAAATGTCTAAATTATTGGAATAAATCGGTAAAGTAGATTTTAGTATACTCGACAAGTGTGCTAAATGCGGCTAAATTGGTAAATCATTGTTTTTGAAATGATGAAATATAAAGTGTAATATGTAGTATGATTTTTGTCTGTAATTTGATTTCTAAATATTTTTTGTGATTTCTTGAAAATTATTTTCCGAATTTTTAACAAAAATTGAAAAAATTAAAAATTTAAATTTTTGAGTTTTCAAAATCATATGAAAATCTGAAACGTAAAAATATATATAGAAACTGTCAACAATTTAGCCATCTTGAAAATAAATTGAACTTTTATTGGAAGTAATTCAAAATCTTGAAATTTAGCCGATTTTTCCGATTCCGCACACACTCATAAAAGAAAATTTGAAAAAAAAAACAAAAAGGAAAAATTTATACAAGTAAATTCGTTGATATTTTCAAAGTTTCACACTGTAACTATAGTAACTTTATAGAGCAAAATATTTTCATACGAATAAAATAAATATGAAAAAAAGTAATAAAATAAACATTACCAGTTTATTTACATTTCTATATTTCGTTTTTTTTTTTATTCATTAAATAAAAAATAAAGGATAAAGAAGTAAAAAATTGTTTTTTTCCGTGGAATACAGATAATCATCATGAATTTGTTTTTTCCTTTTTTGGTTTTTAAAATCCTTTGAATTATTTCTTATTGACATTACATCAACGAGAATATCTGATTTAGTTTGTTTTTGTGTATTCTGTAAATTTAAAACGAATGAGATGAAATTGTTGCCTAGCATTTTATATTATCTTTAAAAAAAACAAAAATAAAATAAAATTTTATCCTTTTTTCCCTACATACATACGTATATGTATTTAAAATTTTCCAATTCTATTATGAAAGTGGAATAACAACGTATTCACTTTAGAAAATAAATTTTACATTTTCAACAGAACAAAAGCTAAAAGGGATGTTTTGTTTTTCTTGATTTTTAAATTATAAAAAAATATAAAAAATATCCATTCGTTAAAAAAAAGGGAATTTCTTTATAAAAATGTACATATAAACATCATGCACATAACAAACAGTTATAACATTATATTTATCATTAATTGCTGTCATCTTTTTCTGTATTAGTATGAAGTCTTTTGTTGCCACCACAGTAATTATCGTCATCCAGAGTGTATCTTCATCTTATTTATACATTTATCTCATAATACATGTAGATCCTTACGAACATACATAAATTTATATACGATCATATATATGTACATGTTATTTTGTACATACAAAATGTGCATATGAGTATGTACATATATATATACGAGCTTATTTGCAACATATCCATCAGATAAATCTTTGAAATAACAATAATTGTACATTTCATCCTTAATAAAAAGCTTATATGTATAAAAATGTTCACAAATTTTAAATCACAACTTACTTTATTTATACGGGGTGTTTCAGAATATCAATTATACTATTTTTATGAAAATTCATTCATACAGTTTCTTCTATCTAGGATATAGAAAATTAAAAATTTTCGGACAAATAAGCTACATAACCGTATCATTTGAACTTTATGTATTATTTGACGACAACAAACAATAACTTGTTGAAAAAGCCTAAGCTACACTTTCACTTTGCCTAAGCCTCAGCTTTAATTTGCTGAGAGTACGAATCAAATACACAGGCAGACCAGTAACAGAATGATATAAAAGTAGTAACCAATTATATGACGTTATGTAGATCACTTGTCCGAAAATTTTCTATCCTAAATATCTCAAAAGGAATGAATTCGAGAAAGGAGGTCTAGAACGATTTTTGACTAAAAAAAGTTTGAACTTTTAGGAAAAAAGTAGGATCGATATTTATATTGAAATAGCATGTATAGATACATCATCCATATGTAAAAATGTTTACGAAATTTCTTTTACTTATGTATACATGTGCATGCATACACATTATGTTATGTACAACCAAACAAATATGTATGTACATTAATTTTGATTTTTTTCATGTATGAAAAGCACAAAAAATATACATATACATACATATGTATATAAAATTTATATGATATTTAGATACATATGAGTTTTGTAATACAAAGAATAAAATGAGCTTTCAGATAGATGTATAAATTTTAATCTTTTCCTATTTTTGAAATTTATCTTTTAAATAATACATATATGTACATCCTTATACGATATAAACGACATACATATACCCATTACAAGAAACGTGAAACAACTGAAATAAAACAAAGGAAAAAATAATAATAAAGAAAAATATATAGAAAATTTTGTAGATATTTTAATCATTTGTATCTTGTTAACATACGCATGTGCTTTTATGATATTTTCAGAATCTTACATTTGTAGGTGTAATAGCATTATATATCATTAAATAATTTATACTTAGGCATATAAGTGAAACTTTATTTTGTGATATAAAAATAAATGGATAAATAATAATTTTATGACATCGTAGATATACATACATATGTATATATACATATGTGTACAAACTCATATATTTCAGAAAATTTTATGAATACATGCTTGCTTGCATTATTTTATAAGATGAAAATAAATTTTTATATTTTAACGACATGCATTTGAACAAATGTATTTATTACCATAGAGTATATATAAATGCGTTCTAGTGTGAAAAATAGAAAGTAAATTAAAATCTTACAGATTTAACAACCATTATATAAGTGTTTGGGAAATTACATTTAATTACACAATTGTTCATACCTATACATATATGCACATATGTATATAATATGTAAATACATATATGTACGTATAAGCTTATATGACATTAAATGTAGAGCATTTTCATTTATCATAAAGTTGTATATTATTTTTCTACTTTTTGATTTTTAAAAATTGTTATACGCTGTCTACAGTAATTGTTATACGTTACGGTAATTCCTTACAGTTAGAGCCTTATTCCTCAAAACTTTCTGCAAATTTTTAGTTCAAATTAAATATCTTCCAAACCACGTAAGACAGAATATTTGTCAATACCCCGTTAAAACGATTAACGATTATTATTATTAACGTTTTTTTAACGATTTTTGGAGACTTTAGTTAATAGATTTTTGTATTCTGAATAAGAGGATAATAGATGTTTCCAACCTCAAAAATTTATTAACTCAGCAGGTCCTCAACAATGACCTGTTCACCTTTTGTAATCCTCTTATCCTCTTAAAACAATATCTGAATATCTGCTACTCAGATAGTCAGATCAGAATATCAAATTTATTAAAAATTTTTAAAAGTTAAGAGAATAAAGATTAAAAAGACATACGCAGAATGGGGGGGCTGAATGTTTGATCACTTTAGTACGAAACGCCCTGCATAAATGGAACTTTTATTTTTTTTTCACTTTACTTTTAATATAAAACAAGATTTTTTCAATTTTTCAAATTTGTTGTCAAGCAAAAAAAAGTTTAATAATATTTCGTCGGTGTTCGATGTATATTTACATTATGTACATATCTTATAAAATTAATATATGTATGTGTGTACATAAAGAATAATTTTATTTTATTTTATTCTTTTTTTTGTGCAATAATTCATACACATATAATATACAATAACGATAACATTATTATCCAGCAATATATGACAGGATATATGAGACAAATCAATATTGATTGTAGAGAAAAAAATATAAATAAATAAAAATTGTATCTCATGTACACACACTTTTTTTCTTTCCTTTTTTTTATTAAATTTCTTATCTTCTTCAAAGGAAAATATGATATTAAGAGAAAAAAGTTATAGTAGTCCAATAATGAAAATACTTTAATAAGTAATCGAAAAACCTCTTATCTACGTTACATACACAGACGAATTTTTTTTTTTATGATGTATTATATATAATTATAATTCTGATAACAAGAAAACTTTTCTTATTTTACTTTATTTATTCACGTATTTTTTTTTTTATTTTATTTCGACTTTTGAAATAAATAAAAATATATAGCAACGTATATCAAAAATTTAAAAATATTTTATTTCAAAAAAAAAAAAAAAAAAATTCCAACTCTTAGTCGTAAATATCTATCTAATTCAAATCAAAGCGAAAAATAAAAATAAAGCAAAAACAAAATAGTAAATAAAATAAGAATAGACAAAAAAGTTCATAATTTATATAAAAATACCTTAAACTTTATACATACGTAAATTACATATACTCGTACATATGTATATGTACATATATGCTGTATCTACATTTGTCTACATAGAAAAATGTAAGTTTAATATTTTGAAATTTTTTTTTCTCTTTAATTTTTTATTTTTATTTTATACAAACAACAAAATAAGGATATCATATTTCATATGACCTCTTCCTTCTTCCTTATATTTTGTAACTTTTTATGTATTTAGCAATATCATTTGCTATAGTTACGTATAGACAAGTACATTTTATGTACAACATATGTACGATACTGTCTGTATAACTATGTATGTACATATTTTGTGCCATATAAAAAGGTAATTTACAGAAATACATGAAAAAAACAGAACACTGGTTTTTTATGCCCGATTTCTTTATACCTGTAGTTAGGTATCTTGAAGTTGTCTGGGTGATATCTTCTAGATTGGTTTTCTTCAATCAACTATCTTCAGGATAGAAATATGTACTTTACACAGCTCTTAAAAAAATGACATGAAGCCAACTTCTTGTGTAATTTAAATATAATTTACTTGTAATTTACCAATAACGAACTTTTTCACCAGTCCAAGTTTTTAAATTAGTTATCTCAAGTATCAAGTGGCGTACTATAGTCGAAATATCTATCACCTTAAAGATATCCCGAACCTCAACCACCGGTTAACATTATCTTGAAGATAAAGAAAACCAAATCTTCGGTTTATCTTCAAGATACGTTAAACATCAAGATATCTTGAAGTGAAGAAATCGGGCATTAGTATGATATATGGAGAAGAATATCAAAATAACACATAATTTTAATTTTTTGTAGGTATGTATATGTAGATAAGAACAGTAAAAATTAATATTACAATATCAGCACTTTTTGACATTTTTGACAATCGTATTTGAATTGAATTTGAAGAGAGTTTTTATATTTTAACTGTTATAGAAAAGCTGATGGTATCTAATTCAATCCCTTTTTGGGTTTGAAATTTTAACCAATTTATAAATAATTTTAATCTAAAGTAGTTACATAATAAATTTAATTTTGATTTACACTGTATAGGTATTACACCTGGAAAACAGATATGTATGTATATGCATAGTTCAGACATGAATTTATAGAAAACTGAAAAATAAAAAAATAAAAAAAAAATATACGTTGTAAAAAGGATACAAAACTTTTAAATAAAAAGAAATAAAAATAAGTAAATATACACAAAAATGGTACATAAAGTATGGAAATTTGAATTGTATGATATACTACATGAAATATGAACAATGTTAACAATGCGAACATACATATGTATGTACATATGTACACCTTTGCGTTCTATATTTCTACATAAAATATAATATTAAAGGATATCCAGAAGAATTTTTGTTACCGGTCTATATCCATGGACCGGTATTATTATGTGTACATAGATAATATTCTTTGTTTACAGTATAAAAAAAAATTTTTTTTAAAGAATATTTTATTAAAGATTGTGTAATAGAAAACATCAGTGGTAGCATAAAAAATATACATATGTAACTAAAAAATTGATGTAAGTTTGTATATACATAGGTATATAGTTTTTCAAATTCTTTTCGTATGCATGCGCATATACTTCATATGCAAAAGCACAAATACACATATAGATATGCACATATATAATGTATGCGAAGGAGTAATATATGTACATACATACATACATACATACATATGTTTTATGGCGAATCAAACAGCTAAGTTTTTATTAGAGAACTGTTATATATATGTATATGTATGTATAACATATAATACATGATATGGAGTTAAGTTTGTAAGTTATTTTGTTATAAATGTTGATGAAGTGCAAATAAAACTTTTAAAAAAAATTACACATCATATAACTACACACACGCATACATAAGAAGAAAAACAATATATCATCATCAAATAAAATTTTCCGAAACATAACAAACTTTACAAACTTGTGTTCACATGAATTGTGAGCATATCCATGCAGAATAAGCATATGTATATATAAACATATGTACATAAATAAAATACAATACACATTATATGCAAGTATATAAATTGACTTAAATGAAACAACAAGTATTCTTTATTTTATATATTATTCAAAGAAAGCAAATATATACACATACATATGTACATACATATATATATGTACACGAATAACCGTACATATCGGTACATACATATGTATGTATGTATGTATGCCTACATATGTACATATGTATGTCTAGCGATCAAAAGGGCTATGTATGCATGAGAAAAACTTTTGAATATATCTACATATGCATATGTATGTTGTACAATAATTAACAAAAATAAAAAAAAGCAGAAAAATAAAACAAAAATAATAAAACCATATAGTAATAATAGTAGAATGTCACAGTTGTTCATTCATTTCTTCTCTTTGTAATGATAATAATGATAATAATTCTTTTGCTTTCCATATACATATGTATCTTCATATGTATTTATATATGTATATACAGGCGCAAACAAATATGTATGTGTATGTTCACTTATGTGCATGCATCTATAATTCTTGTGTAAATATGTATGTACATATGTGTATTGTGTACATAATAAAATATATATAGGTACATATATGAGCATATACCTACATATTTCCATTTGAAATATTATCAAAAGTACATACATACATATGTATGTACATTTGTACATTTGTTACATTGCAAATAAAAAATTAAAAAAAAAAAATAAGTAAGAATAAAAAGACAAATTAGAAAAGAAAAATGAGAAATATGTAAATAAAAAACATAGTATGAAATTAATTGTTGCCTTTAATAGGGTAAAATGAACTTCTGTATTATTTTCATTAAGATAAAATGCATACCACTATCTGTAGACTGTAATACTGTAATATACAAGGTGTCTCACAGTAAAGGTCATAAAACTGGATCTGTCGTAAAGTTCAAAGTGTTTTTAGCAAAAAATCATTTCATAATCTCCTTTAAATTCACCTCTTCTGAGATATAAAGGATTGAAAATTTTCGGGCACATAATGTATATCTATCTTTTGAACCGTCTCATGTACTTAACTCACATTTAGTGCAAACCAAATGTTTCGTCAAGTACATTAGGCTTAGGTTTCTAAAACGAGTTAATGTTCAAATCAAATCAATGTTCAAAGTTCAAAAATCGTGTTTTGTAAGTGAAAAAATTAGTAGATTTTGGATTACCACGTAAAATATTTATTTGCATAATCTTCTGCCGATTGTAAAAACAAGCTTTAATTTGCATTAAATGTAAACCAAGTGCTTAGAATGTTTCAAAAGATTGCATCTAATATATGCAACACGTATGTAACATGACGTGTCCAAAAATTTTCAGTCCGTTATATCTCAGAAGAGGTAGATTTTAAAAGTTGACCCATTGCATGAGACACCCTGTATATGTATTTATATGTACGTAGTACGTATGTATATACATATGTATATTTTTGCAATATGTGTTTATATTATCCAATTTTTCCATTTTACACATAAATTGTATACGGATAAAACAAAAATAAAAAAAATTTCTGGTATGTGCATTTATTTTCATTTTACTCATACATATTATGCATATGTATTATGTATGTATAATTTTTGTATTTTCAGTATTTACCGACAATCCATAAATTATATACATATGTATATACACTTTAACAAAATAAAATTCTTGTTGAAAATGATACGATTGCGTTGATGCATTCATTTTTATCATTATCATCATCATCATCATCATCATCATCGTCACCGTCATCATCATCGTCATTATCGTCAAAAAGGAATAATCTTCCAGAGCTTATAAAATTCATCCATTTAAGCATCATCCAAGTATGTGTAAACATTTCATGCATATAGTACATACATATGTAGGTATATATGTACATACATATGTAGAATACCATATTTCTATAAAAGGGTGTTTCATAAATTAGGGCTTTTCAATTTTTTTTTTTATTTAGCAAAATTTTTCAAAATTGTAATCTAGAAGCATTCTGGGTTTTCTAGTAGCATTCGGATCGGTGTAGTTCGATCTGTGAAAAATTCTTGTTGTGGTATCACAATGGTTCTTTTTAACCTAAGTGTTCTTGCTTGGGAATGAGCTTCTAGTCTAGTACAAAACATGAAGATGGGACTAAATGTTTTTTAATTTTTAAAAAATTTTTAAATTGTTTTAGTATATTCTGTAAAATTAATAATGATTGCAAAGGTATCTTTACTTTAAGATATATTGTAAAGTCTTATGATCATGATGCATGACAAAACGATAAATACAAAAATAAATCAATTTAAATTCATTTTTTAAATGTATTTACGCAATGAATATGTGCGGAATGTGACTAAATTTGCCTAATTTCGGCTAAATATCTAAATTTTTAAATTGTTGAAAAAAAATTGGTAAAGTAAATTTTAGCATACTCGACGAATATTTTACTTAACGCCGCTTAATTGGTAAATTCTTTGTTCTGTTTGAAATAAAAGTGTAATGTATGGTTTTTGTCTGATATGTGAGTTTTACAGATTTTTTGTGATTTTTTTAAAGTAATTTTTCAAATTTTTAACAATTATTAAAAAAACTAAAAATTTGAATTTTTGAATTTTTAAAATCAAATGGAAATCTGAAACGTAAAAATATATAGAAAAAGTGAAAACTAAAACTGTAAACAATTAAGCCATCATGCACAGTAAAGTGCTGCTAAATTGAAATTTTATTAGAAATAATTTAGAATCTTGGAATTTAGCAGATTTTTCCAATGATTTCGCACACACTCAATGAATACAGAAACTTACACTTTATTTCACTTATTCAGTTACATACGACTATTTAACTGCAAATAACTACTGACAGATAGAAAATGTAAATTTTTATCTTCATTCATAATCATAAATGAATTGTATATAATTATTTGATTTCATTTTGTATTTTATTCTATGAAAAAGGAGCATTCTGGGTGTAAATTCAGAACTTTTTTGTTAATGTTAAATTATTTTCTCTCCTTTTTCTCTTAAGAAATGGGATATCTACACAACATAAATCAAAAATCATCCTTCTTGTGTGATGTTTATTATTTATGTACATGTATGAATATATGTACATACATACATATGTTATGACTTGTATATATATAACATACTAAATAGATATGAAAAAAATAAAATGAAAAATACGTTTGCGTGTATGTATAACATTCAACATTGTGACTTTTTAATATGTATTGATATAAGATATAATATAAATATGTACAAATGCATGCATTCATGCATACATTATGTTATGTAGATAAAATATAAATCTATCTATGCTTGTATAAGCAAATTCACATTTTAAGTATATATATGTATGTACGAGATATATATATATACTTATGTACATATATATACGTATTGTATATATATTGAATTGTTGATATATTAAAACACAATAGGAATTACAGCGTAAAAGGTATAAAAGATGTATGAAAATTAAATGAAATACACAGGTACCACAGTAAATACATAAAATATTGTGTTCTGTGTGTACATGTAAAATAATATGATTACAGGATAAGCTCCTATTTGGTATTTAAAAAAAAAAAAAAAGGGAAAATGAAAAGAAATATTATATAATAAATGTTCTATAGTACATCCACAATTGTTCGTATTTAATACGCTAAAATTGGACAGATTTTGACAATGAGATGATGACAACTGTACTACAAATATAAAGTGTATATTATGTAATTTACAAAAATACTGTTAAAAGGACAGATGCTGTGATACTGATGTTAATGGGTGGATGGTAGTGGTTCTGGTTACATTTATAATTTTTTTTTTACATGAATGAAATCGAATGGAAAATGTTCATATTACCAAGCTACACATAATAAAGAGCGCACAATACAGGATGTTATGTCACACAGTCAATGTCACAAAACCATTCTATCATGTAGTTTAGAGTATTTCTAGCAAAATATCGTTCTATACCACCCATCCCCCTCCCCTTTAAAATCCACTCCTTCTGAGATACAGAGGTTTGAACATTTTTGGACGCATGCAGTACATGACGTCGTATAACCGGACATATCTTTTGAATCGCTTTGTGACATTGACTTTGAGACACCCTGTATAATTTATAAAAATGTATATCTGTATAGTATCCTTTATAATAAATGTACTAGAGCTATATTTTTAATGCCTACATACATACATATTTTTATAGCTTGTAATTTATAGTATTGCATAAGTATTTCAATTCATGTCATTTCATCAAATACATACATATGTATATATAATGGAATCATGATAAAATCAAATAAACATAAAACATGCAAGCGATGAGTACGTTCTTGTATATGGGTACTTTGTTCACCAATCTGCATGTACTTATATTATTGTACACTTTAACATGCGGGGATATAAAAATCTCGTCAGACGTAAAAGAAGCAAAAAAACACAAAAGTCATTACAAGTTAACAGCAAAAACAAAAAAAAAATAGTTTTTCAAGCATACGTACACATTGAACACATGTATTTGTGCATATTTTATAAAATAAACAAAAATTCAAATCAATAATTTTTTGTATAAAGGATTTCAAAAATGTTTTAATGTGCAGTATGTAATTCCTTCATTATTCTGTATTTCAGTAACTTTGTACTAATTTTATGAAAATTTCATTTGAAATGTAATATATTATACTCTGTCTACTAATTCGATGCAGTTAAGTTAAGGTCTTATGGAAATACACATGTCCTTTTACTTCTCTCATACTTAATTTCTAATAAGACCATGTCCGTTCAAAAAGTAATCATGACAATGCAGTGTTGCAGAATTATTGCTGCAATGTTAATATACCATTAGATATCTTGTGTTGCGATACTCTGACATAAGCGTAGCATTTAACGACTTTTTGACTTTTGTGTTGCTTTCTATGAAAATAATTTTGGTCATTTCAATGCAAATATCAAAAATTTTGGTATGAAGTAGTCAACGCAAAATCGAATTTTATGTTGCAAATGTTAAGTTAGTGTTGCTAACAAAATGCAAAAACGAACGTGTTGTTTTAGTTATGATTACTTTTTGAACGCTTGATAATGCAGCGTTAACTTTTTGAACAGAACTCAGCAACGTAAAGTGGTACTACTTTATGTCATTTCCATAAGGTCTTAACTGCACTGAATTAGTAGATAGTGTATAGTTGAGTTTATCAAAAGGATTTGTTTTCAAATTAAAAAAAAAAGTGGAATTATTTTGATGAAATCCCGAATGCCATAAAGCTGAATTTTCATATACATAAGTCACCGCATTAAACCGCATCACAACTGTGTTACAATTTCAAATTTTAAAATAAAAAAACTTTTTTTTTGTTTAATCTTCTACTTTGATAACCTTTCCAAACAGAGATAACAGTAATTTTTTCATTATAAAATGACACACATTTTTTATGTGATCAACAAAAGCCTTGTTATACTAACATTAATTTTCATTATGAATATTTTGAAAAAAAGAGAGAAAAATTGATTTTCTATTTTATTATTTTAATTTTGTGTGTAGAAATTTTTTGAAAAATTGTTAATTTACTGAAACGTTTACAATGAAGATTATTTACGAAATTTTGTGTTTAACGGAAGCCAGAAAATTCAAAATTAAAGATAATTTGCCTAGAAACAGAAATATATTTTCCCATTTTTAATTGTTCAATTATTTAGTGAAGTGTATAATACAAGGGAATTACAAGGAAGTTTTATAATTTATCAATTGTCTCTTTTATATATATATATAATACTTTTACACAATACGTACATACATACATACAACTTAAAATAAGCATTATATGCACATGTGCATAGATAACATACAAATATTCATGTACATAGTCGACTTTTTCATTGCAATTTTCTTTTCTTAATAACAAGTCAGACATTATCTACAAATCAAAATGTTACAAGTTCACTGATTTATAATTTTCATTACATCATTGTATCTGATATCACCAGAATATTGCTGTGCATAAATGTATGCAAATTATTACATTGTATATATATATATACTTACATAAATCATGAACAATTCAATGATTTAAATTTGTTTGTAATTGTAATACATAATAGCGTTATCTTTGATAATAGTTTCTTTTTTTTTGCATTTATCTAATTGTCTATGTACCTATACTAATTACATGCAATTAAGACCTAATGAAAACTACGTAGAGTAGTACCATTTTATATCAGTGTATATATACTGATATTTAAAAAATTCATCTGATTTTGTATAAAAAAAACTTTAAATATTGTGATAAATGTGATTGTTCATTGTAACACTTTACTTGTACTCTGTCTACTAGTTCGGTGCAGTTAATCCCTTATGAGACTATGTATGTGTGTGTCTTTTTTCTTCTCTCATAATGTCTTATAAGATCATCTCACAAGCAAAAAGTTATCATATAATATAATACGAGATTAATATCAATATACAGTGACATAAAGTGGTACTACTTTATGTCATTCACATAAGACCTTAACTACATCGAATTAGTAGACAGAGCATAGATATATCCATATGTCATAATTCACTCTTACTTCTCATAATGTCTTAACTTTATATACATAGGTAATTATTGTGCAGAAGATAAAACATTTTAAGAAAAATTGTTTTTATTTTAAATATAAAACTATAAAAAAATGAATTTGAATTGATAACCTGTTCTATTATAATTTATTTAAAAACATTTATTTTTTGATAACCTTATTCAAATTTACAATAAAAATTAAATTTTTTGATATTATTCACTTTTTTCCCTCAATAAATAATTTTTGTGAATTTTTTTTGAATTCATAATTTTTGTTTTTGTTAAATATAAATAATTTTGTTTACTTGCTTATATTTACATATGTATATGTTATCAATATTTAATATATTTATCAAAGTCTGTTTACTGTCTGATGTAATAAATTACTCGATCGATATACAAATATAGGAATATAATATACATATGTAGGTATGTGTGTCGTGAATTTTTAACGAATAAATATTAATACATTACAATCTCTATAATCAATAAATGTATGTATGTCTACATATGTATATTAAGTATATAAAGTAAATTTATAAATTTTTAATTATTGTTACAATCAACTTTTTTTTATTATTTAAAAGTTTCATATGCATATAACGAATATAAATATTTTTTAAAAATATTTATACGTATAAATTTATAATCATGAATATAAAAAAACACAGTCGATTATATAAATTTTTACCAATCAGAAATCTGTACAAAAAGCAAAAAACAAAATCTAATAAACAAATGTAAACAATGTAGTCTTTAATGAAAAATTTTTGTTGTTTTCAAGATATTTTCAATGTATTCTTAACTTCTGTATAAAATTTAATACTATTCAATCAATTTTAAAATTTCAATAAAATGACAACAAATATTCTAAAAATTTAGTACCTGTACAGTCAACATAAGTGTATGTATGGATGTATATACGTACATATACATATGTATGTACATACACTGCAATAATCTATTCCTCTAATCTATCTGTTCTTGTACATAATTTTAAATTTATAAATAAATCTAAAAAAAAATCAAAACAAAAAACAATATTACATGTATCTAGTAATATTCTACATGTATTATATATATAAAGTGTGTTGCTAAAAGTGTTGACTAAATTTCTAAATTATTGGAAAAAATCGGTAAAGAAGGTTCTAGCATACTTAACGGGCGGCTAAATTGGTAAATTCATTGTTTTTGTATGAAATGATATGAAGTGTGATGTATGATATTTGTCTGTAATTTAATCTTTACGTATTTTTTGGTAATTTTTTGAAAATAATTTCTCAAATTTTTCACAATTATTAAAAAAATTAAAAATTTGAATTTGTAAATTTTCAAAATCATATGGAAATCTGAAACGTAAAAATATATAGAAAAGGTGGAAACTAAAACTATCAACAATTTAGCCATCCCGCACAGCAAAGTGTTGCTAAATACTAAATTGAAATTTTATTGGAAATAATTTAGAAGCTTGGAATTTAGCAGTTTTTTCCTATGATTCCGCACACACTCAATGTATCCTAAATTCATTAATACCTATACACATAAATTTATTTTTATTTGTAAATAAGAAAAATTGTCATTGAAATATTAGATATACAAATGTACATACAAATGTACGTATGAAAATTTGATATATACATTTTAAATGCTCGTAGATAAAAATATCATGACCTATCCTAAGCTCACTCTATAATATCGTCATTTATGTGTATCAACCTAAATTTGTTTACATAGAAAAAACAAAACTTGTTTGTTTGCTTTTAGTTTTTGTTTTTGTTTGTTTTTTTCTAATTATTTAAAAATTCAAACATAAAAGAATAAGCAAAAGTATAAAAAAATGTGATGAAAAAATATATTAAATAATATTTTATAATATTTTATAATATTTTGAAACAATCACGAGTATTTTTTAGATATAAAATTATATAACTTTTCTTATAGATTTTTTATGTATTCAACTATGGAAGAGAAATATGCTTCAAAAGTAGTACATGGCCAAAAAATTCTATAATGGAAGCAAGAAAATAAATAATAACAAAAGAAGTTTTCAAGAAAACCCTAAACTTTTATTGTAGAATGTTGATTTTTCCTTTTCCTATTTTTTGTTGTTGTTTTTTAACGTAAGTCTACAAATTAACGCACAAATTAAACTACACACACATGTACTCCAACATTCATAGTATACTAAATAAGTATACACTTTGTCTACTAATTCGGTGCAGTTAAGGTCTTATCAATAAACGCATGTCTTTTTTTCTCTCATAATTTCATCTTATGAGCAGTGTTATGACAATCTTTGAAGTTATCCATATAATACGAAATGATAATCAACATACAGCGACGTAAAGTGATGCTACTTTATGTCATTTCCATAAGGCTTTAACTGCACCAAATTAGTAGACAGAGTCTAGATAAAATATATATAAAAAGCATTCATACACTATATTTAATAATTATAGATATACTCTGTCTATTAATATTATGCACTTAAGGTCTTATAGAGATTACTTAAAGATAACATCCCTTTGTATTGATATTCAAAAAATTCATCTGATATATTATAAAAGCTTTGTGGATTGTGGTAATACTGCTCGTGAAACAGTCTAATTAAAAATGATAAGGAAAGAAAAAAGACATATGTATCTTAAAACCTTAAGGTATAAGACCTTAAGTGCATATTATTAGTGGACAGAGTATACCTATAGTACTTTTTTCCTTTTCAATTTATCTTTATACTGAAAATTATTTTGAAATATAATTTTACTTAAATATAATAAATAATTTGCTTTTCATTCTTAAAACAAAATAAAATATTTGCAAACTTTAAATAGTTTCAATCTGATACTATACAGTATATAGTATTATTTACATTCAACTAACAAATTCATATCTTATATGTATTCAAATTTTGTTTTTTTATGCATGAGAACAAACTAATTTATTTTTTGTTTTTAATCTTGATATTTATTTTATTCCACTTATAAGAAAAGAAAAATATGTACAGTAAAACAACACTCCTTAATGCATAAAAGAATTTTCTTCTTGAAATTCTTATACTGAAAAAAAAAAAAATTAAAACAAATATAAAAGAATGTTTCCATAAAATCGTTAAAAAGTTTATATTTCTTGCGATAATTTAACCCACAGACTATAGTTTTACGTAACTATAAAAAAAATTAAATCTTGAAAAAATAGTACATACTTTACTATTAACACCAGAACCACCTTCGCCTATCAAATTACCTTCTTATTTTGCATTTTAAAGAAAAACAAAAAGAAAATAAAAATAAAAAATCAAAACAAAAAACACAACTCTGGTCTAGTGAACATAGTTCAATATTGAATATCAAGTTCAAATTACTTTAGTCGTACATTAACTAAATACTATACATACAGGGTGTTTCAGTGAGTCTATTTTCACTTCGCACCCCACTAAGGCCGAATGAATTCTAACCTCCCGCCAGGTAATACATATATATACGTACATATGTATGTAGGTCATGCCAAGAAATGAAAAAAAAATCATATTTTAAATAGTGGGTTTATTTTCTTTCCCTGATCCTACTAAGGTCGATTGATTAATTTTTCTATACGTTAATAAATGACATATGTATATGTGGACGTTGTCGGGCATAACTTTTGAATACGATACGATATTGTAACAAAATTAATGGCGACTTTAAGGCAACAAAATATCCTTTCTAGCAAATGTAAAACTATACTCAAGCATAGAGTGGTTCTCTAAAATTTTGTGGACAAAAGATAAAATTTTATGTTCAAGGCGAAATATCTCGAAAATTACTTTCTTTTTTCAAAGTTTTTTATTGGTTTAGATGAAATAAAATGTTGTTGTACTTTTTCTACTACGTTTTTTGGGCTTTCAAAAATTTGCAACAGTTCTTGAGATATAAGACAAAATGAATTCGGTGACATGGCTCCTGCTTATACAATTGTTTTTTGTTTCTCAACATGACCCTGTATAATAATAACAAACTACACAATGCATATATATATGTATATATATATACATACATATATAAAATTTTCTTTTGCATATTCATGCGTTTATTTATAATACGGATGTATGCGTGTACAGCCGTGTGTATAAAAGAAAAACATGGTCAATGTTCTTTTTTTATGTATATATAAACACATTAAGTAAATTAAAATTCCAAGACAAAAGCGTTAAGTTGATGATTTCTTGAACGATAATAATATTATGAAAATTACAATGTGTGACGTTATATGATAAAAATATAATTAAAAGGATTTAATTAAAAATTGCCTTTAACATATTGCATATATGTACATATGTACATATGATGCATATTAATTAAAAATCATTTTACACTATATATAGTACATATTAAATATATCGTTAAATTAATACGTATATGATGAAATAATCCGATTATATGGGAAAATATTGATTTTCTTACACATTATATCTGTACATAGGTATGTATATAATTAAATGTATCTAAAATTTTAATAAAAATCATTATTTACATATCTGTGTAAAAGTTAAATTATTATATTTTAATTAAAATATGTATGTATTAATCATGTAGCACTTTTTTTTTTGCAAAAGTTTTTAAAACAATATGGCTGCGTTCGGTTATAATCAATTGATTCTATTTCGTTACGTAATTTGATCTTACCGTACAAATATCATTTGATGCTTTACAAATTTTCGATTGTCATTTGCTTATATAGGAATATCAATTATCAAATATGTAATTAAATTTTTTGAAGAACTGCATAATTGACTCAACCAATGTCAAAAATTTGCCAGAAAATTACATCAGCGAACGATTCACGACAGTCAACTGCAAAACCGAACGATTGACTATTATGAAGTGCAATATCAAACGCAGCAAATGTAAGCCATATTACGTATGATGAACTTATTTTACAATTATTATGTACATCATACTCTTTTTGCATAACCATTAAATCAATAATAAAATCATTATTTATTAAATATTCAGGATTATCATTTACATTTTTTTTTTTTTAATAAAAAATAAAATAAACTACTGTATTCCCAAAAAGGAAACTTGCCAAATGTTTTTCATTGAAAAGTTTCACTGTTTTAATTTAATTGGAAGTTTCTGGTTATTTTTTTTTGGTGTAAAAAACTAAAATGAAGATAAAAAATTATATGTAAGTAATTAATTTCAAAATCATCATTATTTAACGAACAGAAAGGTAGTAACAAAAAAAAACAACAACTAAACAATGATGATTTCTCAAAAAGAATTTTCCAAAACATATAGGAAAATAAACAAAATCTGCTTGTTTATTTATTTTGATTTTTAGATTTTTTTCTATCTAAAAAAAATTGTTTACAACATAATTTACATAAAAATGAATTCAACAAGAAAATTTAAAAAATAAAAAAAGCAACCTTTTGCTACTGAAATACACTGAACGTTGAAGATGATAAAATGAGAGGATGATGATGACGATGTTGATGATGATAAAGTTAACGAGATGTGCATATACATATATATGTATATATTACTATATGCATCAATCATATATGCCCATATTTAGACTGAAAATATCGTATATATATATGCACATACACAAGTTTACAACATACGTATAAATTTTAAATTAAATGTATAAATATATGAATAATCCAGTTTTCCCACAACTGATTTAAAATCGAAATGCAAAGATAATTGACCTTGCATTTTTATATATATATATACATACATTGATAATAGTATAATGTACCCGTCTTAATATATCAATGTATGTGTATCAATGAATCGATAATAATTTTTATCTTAAGACAAGACTGATATGTAATTTTATAGCGTCATCGAGATAGCGATCTTTTCTGCTCTTGGATCACTCTATGAGCAAATTTCATAATCGAAAAGTAAATCTATCGCAGATTTGTATCTTCACGATGTCACTTGATCTCGCTCGGTGTTAGATTTATATTATCAAGGAATTTGAAATTGCTCTGTGCTAGGGTCAAAAAAAGCATTTTTAAATCTGATTTGATGTGTGATTTTTCGTTACAAAAAAAGAAAAAAATTTTTGAAGTTTATTGAAATAGCTAAAACGTTGTGTGACGTTTTTTGTTTTACATTATCACACTTTGAATTACGATTGATGACAGATTAAATTTCACATTTTATTCATCCTGGAGCAATTAGCTTTGCGTAATTCTAGAGCAAGTTAAATTTGTTCGCAGAGCAATAACTTTTGCAATGTTGCTTTAGAGTAATAACAATCTGACTTCAAGTTAAACCTGACATCTCGATGACGCTATTAAACCTTATACAAAAGATCGTATTCGCACATGTATGCATATATACTTTTTATATTCATATAAAATATATAAAGAATATTTGTTTTTTCACCTGTAAAATTTTTATTCAACGTACCAAATGCACCTATTTATTTGATAAATAAAAATTTAATGTTTGAAAATTAATCTTCATTAAAATAAAAATGAGACAAAAAACGTGCATATGATCATTCAAGTATGAATAATTTTTAATGAAGGACGTTCAAATTAAATTCATGACAAAATTCATTGCATATTGTATATTGTATAAAAAATATTTTATAATAGCTACTACATTAAATACTGTAAAACAAAAAAAATAAATAAATAAATAAAAATAAAATAATTTCAGTCAGGTGATTGAACTGAAGATGCTGAGGATTTTTGTTTTGTTTCAAATTTATTCGCTGTTTTTGCCGGGTTTTTTGCTAAATGTAATCTGATTAAGAAAAGAAACCAAGAAAACACCATAACAAAAAGAAAAAAGTATATATATATAAAAAAAGAAGAAAATACATATAAAGAAAAGAAAATATATAGAGAAACCAGAAAATTAAAGTTGAATAGCAGGTTCTGTATCTTTTTATGGTAGTGTACAACTTACATATGTTTATAAGATGTTATGATATGCGTGTATATATATATACATTTACCAATTTATGTATAAATATATAGTAATGCAGTATTGTATTTATTTATTTCATTTTTTATTTTATTTATTTCATTATTTTTTATTTTTCTTTTTCAAATAAGAAAAAGAGTTATATTTATGTGCTCTGTTGTGGTTTAGAATATTGCCAACTAACAAAATATTAAAAATGTATTTTTTATACATATGTATGTACATATTATAAATTTTGTCCAAATATATTATATGTAGTAATAATGTAGTATATATATATATATACAATATAAATGTTTGATATAATATAAAATATGTGAAATGTGTAATATATTACCACTACTGACACATTTACCGTCATTATTACGGTTACCATCATTATGATATCAAAAATCCATCATAATAACGGAAGCAAATGATAGTATTTTAGCGTCATTTCGAGGTAAAGATGTTTCACTTCACATCATTTCAATTAACTTAAATGTCATTAACAGTCAGCTGAACTAACATTACAGTCGACTAGTTGTATTTTTTACTTGTCAATTTTAAAACAACAAGAAAATCAGTTGTAAATTAACTAGATAATGACGGTGGATATAATGTGTCATACCATCATTATGATGGTATAATGTGTCAAATGCCTAAATTATATTTGATAGGCTGTATTCGCAGCACAACCTTTCTGATCAGAGAAGATCATTATAAAAAGCCATACAAATACATTTATATTATATACATTTTTATATTTTAACTTTTTTAAATAAGAACATGTATAAATTTGGTACATTATATCTGTTATTGTGTTTAATACATGTTTGTATGTAGGTAGTAGAATAAAATAGTTTAAGTTAAAAAGAAGAAATAAAAAAACAATCAGATAAATTTGAACCCAGCATGATATAAATTTCAGAAATACATAAATACTTACATAAGTATATATATATACAAAATTTATATGTTTGTGGTAATATAAATACTAATTTTTTATTCATTGGAAAAAAATATAATAACAATAATAATAATAAAATGTACATATATGATTTTTAATATCGATTGTGATCAATTTCATACATTATGTAAAACATTTCAAAAAGAAGATCATTAACATCTCGTAAACTTTGCCTTATATGTATATAACTTGGTATAACTCAAAATTTGAAACAAAAAATTTGTTAATTTAAACTTTAAAAAAAAATGTATAAAGTGTATATAGTTTGTAATTTAAATTTAATTCAATTACAAACAATTTATGTTCATTATTGTTTAATTTATATACATACATATGTATGTACATTCGAGTAGATATGTATATGTACATGAATATGATTAAAATATTATAATACAAACCATTCCTCTTAACTTCTTTTTAAATTATATACAACATATATAATATAGTACAAGCAGAGTTGCCAATATGAAATGTTTATACCAAATTTAGTATATCTTTTTAGGCTTGATATTATTTGTATTAACTCATTAACCGTCAAATTTAATTTTTTTTTTTAAATTTTCGAGCGGATAAGTTTTTTTTACATTATCATTCATTCCTTGTGGAAGATACATACATACATATATGATTTAGGAAATCGATTTATTTTATTTATAAGATCAAGCTAGTAAACTTGTAAATGAATTAAATTAAATGAGCTTCAATATTTGTTTGTAATATTTTCGTCATCAAGTGGTGTATACGTAGTATGTATTTCAAAATCCCCCAAATGGGGATCATGGCATAGTTTTTCAGTAATACCATTACTAACACGTTCTTCTCACTATTCTATATTTTCACAGCTCAGAAGTTTTTTTATTAACACAAAGCATCTGATCCATCTTTAATAACAAAATTTAACCATACTTAATCGAATGTGACTCAGAAATAATAATAATTGAATGGAAAATATTTCGACTTTCAAATTTCAAGGTTACGAAAAAACAAGATATTTATAAATGAGATCTAAAATGAATTTGTATAGTGTATTGAAAAACGGATTTGACGAATATATTGTTTTAAAGAATTAACTACTAATTTTCTTTCTAATCTAAGTATTTACCACACAATTGACACAATACACATCGGTTTAGCAGCAATTAAACAAAAATTTTAAAAATTATCTATCTTTAACAAAAAAAAAAAATAATAACAAATTGAGGAAGAGGTAAATATTGTCCGCCAAAAATATATAATACAATTACAGATTAACGAACAATTCCTTTAATTATATGAATTTTATTTTACCCTAATTGAAATCTATGCATATGTACATACTTTTGTGGGAAAATAGAAATGTCTCTTATAAAATAAAATTAAAAATGCAATTATTTTGAAAAGTATTTGAAATAGAAACTGAAAACGTGATTTAATTATTTTGATATATTCTCAGCAAAATTTCAGCGAATTTGGTATCATTAATTACAGTTATGTGGCAACTCTGGATACGAATAAAAATAAGTAATTCACGTTTTTCGAGCAAATACACACATTGTTTTTGTTTTTTTTTAATTTGAATTATTAATCTATCAATCAATCAATCAAATTAAATTAAAGAAAAAAATGTATAAAAATAAGAGACAGACAAGTAATAATAAGAATTTGCAAATTTATATAAATACTGTGTATGAAAATGGCTCTAATAAGTAAGACACATTGGCAAAATTACTGATTCATTTTTATGACCAATAATTTTAGGCCATCATAATATCTTTATTATTAAAAATCGTGTCATTTGTTGTTGATGTGAGATTATTCAACCAAAATGTTCTAAAATACTGTAATATGTGTATATATATACGTACATATGTATGTATATGGATAATATTTGAATTTATAAGAAAATATGTTATATTTTGACCCTTAGCTAAAAATCTTAATATTCAATCTGTGCTGTAATAGAAAATAATGACGAACCCTCTTTAATATGTAAAGAGCCCGCATTTTCTTCTGTATTATATATAAATAAAAATTATCCCTCTGGATATACAAATGTGCGTATACATTACAGTATAAAATATAAATACGGCACATTCAGATTATATTTTCCAGTGTATACTTACATATGTATGTAGGCATTATTATACACAAAAAGCGATAAAGAAAAAAAAACACATATTGTGTTTCCTTTTTATGTAATTAAGTAAAAGAACCAAAAGAATCAGAAAAGGCAAAAAAAATAGTTGTATAGACAAGAAAAAAAACTTACGCCTATCGTTCAATTGTTCAATATCCCTATCCCTAGACCATTCGTTATTTTTTGCTGTGGAAAAATAAGGTAATAATGACAAAAAAGAATCAGCAGCATCAAACTGATCGTTGTTAGTTTGTCTCAGCTGCCTCCTCTTTCTATTTATCAATAAACGATGATGATGATTATGACGTCGATAACAATGGTACGGTGAATGAACATCACCATCAATATCATCATCATCATCATCATCATATTCTTGGTTGTTGTTACTATTTTTATTATTATTGCTATTTTCTTTCATTATATCATGATGGCCAAGATATGTACCTTTATCATTATTATCATCTGCTGTCTTCATTTTTATCATCATATTATCACTATTATCATCACTAATATCGATGTTATGATTTATATCCAAATTTCTTTTAGTATTATAGCTATTTTCACTGTTATCATTAATTTGCGATTGCCATAACGAAGATCTTTTTACCAATGATGATGATTCTTCTATATCAGATAATTTTGAATTTACAGATAATAATCCTATTAAATTATATTTTAAATTGATATCCTTTTTATTATTATTCACTGTATTCGCATTAATTGATTGAAAATTGACACAAATTATAAATATTATTGCGTAAATTATCACAAATTTATTAAATTGATAAAAATTATTTTTAATATTTTCCAGTTTATTGTAAAATGAGTAAGAGGAAAATATTTTATTATAATTATTATTATTTTGACACTTTTTTGTAACATAATGCTTCTGCATATTATCCATTGTTGTTGTCTGTTTTGTTGTTATTATTGTTGATGTTTTTGTTTTCATTGCTAAAGTTGTTGATGTTGATTCTGTAATTTTTGTTAATGTTGATGCCGATGGTATTACCATTTCCAGTGGTGGTGGCTTCATTTTCCTTTTTATATTATATTTTTCCACTTCACTTATAAATATCTTTAATACAAAACTACACAAACACGTTCGTTTTATTTTTATAATTCACAAAAACAAACCAAAATATTTTTTTTTTCAAAAATTTTACACCACTTAAATATGAAAAAAAAAAAAATTTTTTTTCTTATATTAATATTTCACAAAATAAAAACAAAATCTTTACATTTTACTTCTTAAAAATGAATACACTTTTACAAAATTCACAGACACATTATTTCATACTTTAAAATTCACATTTTGTATCTTTAAATAATTATTCAAAAATTGCGGATAATAAACAAGTTTTTTTTACTAATTTTTTTTAAAATGCAAAATACAATTTAAAAAAAAAAGCGATTGTTACGAAACACTATTTTTATAACACTTGCCCTCTAATTATTAATTCAGACCAATTCTCAAAAGTGCCGAAAAGCAACTAAAAAGCTGAAGCACAGCCGTAGTTAGTGGGTTGGATGTTGGTTTGAATTAAGTTTGAATGTTGCATTGCATTTGTTGTATGTTGTATTGTTGAATTCGCTTGTTGGTCAGCGCTACACTACCTACCATCATGACCATGGCGTGGCATTTATTTTAGAATGCCCTTACTCTTACTCCGCTCAATAACAAAATACTCTGTTATTTGTTAACGAATAAATTGGAAATTAATCTGTTTACATAGTAATCTACATACGAAAACAGACAAAGTATAGGCATGTGTCAAGCCATGGATTCAAGGGCTTAAATTTTTATTAATTTTGCTTTACCTCAAAATATATAGTCAACAAAAATTATTATGTCATACATATGTATGTTGTAATGTTGTATCACTGATTTATCAATGATAATTTATAATAAAGATTGTTAAAATGCTCATCACAGCGCTCAATATGATGAGCTACATAAGAAAATATGAAAAGAATAAGAGCAATGTCACACATGCGCTAAAATACGCACGTTGTGAAGTGTAAAAAAGTAAATGAGTGTTGTTACACATAGGAAATGCGGTCAAACCCAATTAAATGTACGCACTACGCAGCGTTAGACTTTAGATGTGCGTACAAGAATACTATACTATCTCATAATGCACGGCATGAAGTGTACACTAGTATATGAGTGTTTTCTTTCACACATGCGTTGTTAATGAAAATATTTTTCTTTAAAATTTCAATCAAATAGCTTCTGTTAATTGTGCTAAATCGAATAAAATCGTGTAAAAACGGATTACATTTTTTAATCAAAACCGTGCAAAAATAGACCGTGTAAAAACAGAATTGGGTGTACTCTCTAAACACAATCAAGTGTAGTACTGTAGTCCCTGCGAAAAATGTAAAACGGAAACGCTGTTATTGTTAGACGAATTCAATTTCAAATATTTTTTTCGCTGCAATTAAAGAAAAATAATTATGCTGAATTTCTGAATATATTTTATTTTCAGAGACATATCAGAAAATTCGAATTTTGGTCTGGCTAGTGGCTGAAGAAAATGTAAACAAAAACAAAACACTATTCATTGTCATTCATAACAATTGTTTTCATAATAAATAAAAATTGTTTTGTACATACTTTTTAATAATACTTAAAAACTGAGATAAATAATAATTCTAACAAAATAATTAGCTAGCAATTAGTTAGCAATTTTTAAAAATTGTTGATTATATTTTATTTAAAATTTAAATCCTCAATAATTGTTCATATAATTCTGAATGAAATATTCAATTTAAAATTTCCCTCTTGTCATTCTGGTTAAAACATTAAATTAAAACATGTCGAATGTCAAGTGTCGCGGTCGATAAATCAAAGGATAGTTAAACAATTGTTTGTTTACTAATTACATACATACATTTCGAAAAAACAACGGCTATGTGCGAAATTCAAAATTTTTTTCATTACTTAAAGTACTTTTTTGAGCTATTCACATTATGCTCTTTACCACCTGATGGTCACCATTTGCTGGTAAAATAGCATGCTTTTTCTGTTTACATTTGAAAAAGAAAAAGCATGCTATTTTTTACGGTACAAAATGGCGGCAACTGAAGACATTTTAATTAAGAAACTAATATAATTGGGAATATGTCACAATTATTTTAACATGTTCCAATTACTTTAAATTTAATTTGAATATAAGAATTAAATACATAAAACCACTTTTTATGTGGTAAATCACGAATTCAATTTGACATTTACTCTATTTTTCAGTTTCACATTATTCTTTTTGCATGCTATTTACTATCTGATGCACATCGTAATGTGAATAGCGCATTTAGGATATTTGATGTTAAAGTAAGAAAACTGAATTTTCATACAGCCAGTATTTCCTTATTAGCTCAGTACAAAAATTATACATACAAGTATATATGCTCTTTGCTTAGTATTAAGAAACATATCTTGTAAGTTGTTCCTCAACCTAACTCTATAGCTGGAACCTTACTCCCTTAACCCGGTATCTCATAAGACAATTCTTCATATGTGTCTAATAAAAGTTTCATCGTTTAAAACCCCCCTATGTTGTTAAATACCACATATCATTGTCCATTATTTTATACTTTGTATCTACTTTAAATATTTCCACTTCAGGCTATATAGAAACCACGAAAAGTAGTACCACTTTACATCATTATACTATATAACCCCCGGATCAAAAATAATTCGGACTTGGTCAATAAAACACAAAGTACAAGTCTATTCATTAATATTTATTTTTTCCCCTTCAAAGTATTCTCCGTCTGATGCAATGCACTTGTGCCACCGTTTAATCCAATCCTGGAAACATTTTTCGTACTCACTTTTTGGGATCGCCATAAGTTCCTTCTTCGATTTGTCTTTAATTGCTTCTATGCTGTCAAAGCGGGTTCCCCGAAGTGGTTTTTTTAAGCGACTGAACAAAAAAAAGTCGCACGGTGCGAGATCCGGTGAATATGGTGGTTGATGAATAGTGTTTGTTGAGTTTTTAGTCAAAAACTCACGAATAACCACGGCTGTGTTAGAAGGTGCGTTATCGTGGTGTAAAATCCACGAATTATTTTGCCACAAATCGGGTCTTTTTAGACGAACTGCTTCTCGTAAACGCTTCATTACGCTTAAATAATAATCCTTATTAACTGTTTGACCTGTTGGTAAAAATTCATGATGCACAACACCACGATAATCGATGAAAACGGTAAGCAAAATCTTTTTCTTTGATTGAGTACGACGAATTTTTCTGGGTCTTGGTTCTTCTGAAGCGCGCCATTCACTTGATTGTTGCTTTGTTAACGCATCAAACTCGTACACCCACGTCTCATCACTAGTAATGATCCGTTGAATGAATGCAGGATCAGCATTTACTCTGGAAAGCATCTCTTCAGCAACAATAACACGTTCTTGTTTTTGTAAAAAATTCAATGATTTAGGAACCAATTTCGCTGCAAGTCGTGTCAAGCCCAAATCATCACTTAAAATGCTTTGAATTGTACCAAATGAAATTCCTGTTTCAGTAACCATCTCTCTGATCGTTAATCTTCTATTTTCCAAAACCATTGATTTAATCAGATCAACATTTTCTTTGGTTTTTGATGTTGAAGGACGCCCAGGATGAATGTCATCCTTCACTGATTCACGACCATTTTTAAAACGACTATGCCATTCAAATGTTGTTGTTTTCGATAGAGAACTATCACCATAACATTTTTGCAACATTTTTAGCGTTTCAGTAGCATTAATTTCATTTTTTACGCAAAATTTAATACAAATTCTTTGTTCAATTATTTTTTCCATCGCAAAATCGAAAGTAAGCAAAAACTTGACCTAAACAAAGTGCTGTCAAAAAACAACTGATTGACATATATAGCTCGAATTTGGAGGAAATGTAAAAAACAGGTATACAAACATAAATACTAAAAGAAATGCATCTTAAAATATTGGCGGGGGTTGTACATGAACGAGTCCGGGTTATTTTTGATCAGAGTAGTATATATTGATATTTAAAAAGCTCATCTCATACATAGAAATTTGAGAATTCTGGTAACACTGTTCGTGAAATGCGAGAAGAAAGAAGACACTACTCTCATAAGGTGTGTAGTAAAAATATTTAAAGTACAAAACATTATTACAGGACATTTTTTTGTGGAGGACTTTTGCCTGAATGAGACAAAAGCGATACACCAAGCAATTTGAGTTGGTTAACGCCGAAACTATATATACTATATATACTCTTTGACCAACTCGAATTGGTGTGTCCAAAATGAGAAGAATAAAAATTTTGGTGTGTCGGTAACTTAAAGATAAGTTTCAAATCGGACACAGCCTTGTGTATCTGTCTGTAGCGTAATATGTTATTAATATTATTCAATTCCAATGCTACCAACCATCAGATTTAGATGATATTACATTTAATTATGTACTACCATATGTTTATACTTGGTGTTGTAAACAAACACTCGTTGCTAAATTTTAATTACTGATATCGCTAATACCAGAGACATATATTTACTTCACTAGTTCACTTAAGTTATAATATAATTCAATTATTATAAAAGTGCCAAATGGGAACGCGAAGGAGTTAGTTAAATTTTGCATTTGATTTTGAGCGCGTTTATAATTTTGGTTATAAAATAATTTTTTTCATTTTTTGTTTATTTGTATTTAATTTGAAAAAGTGTATTGTATTGATATTTGGAACTAATTACAAGACAAAGTAATTATTGTTTTACATTATTACAGTAATAATATTAAATTAAATATTTTTATTTTGTGAATATCAGCAAATTTGGTATTAGACAAAAAATAGTTTTTTTTTTAATTCGTACATATTTACATACATACGTAATATATAAAAATAATACACTTGACAAGCATGTGAAATGTGAATGTACGTATGAATTTCACAATCGTGGTATTACGAAAAAACCAATGAATTATAAAATTGTGTAACAAAATCGAAAAACGATCACTCGATTTTGTTAGTTACTTGTTAACTTCACAAAAGTATTACAAGTGATTAAAATTTACTTTGCATATTAGCATAGCATCGTTCAAGGAAAATTGTCAAGATAACCTGTTATTACTAAAGCATTGTACTGTCAAGTAAGTTAACCATCTCTGAAGCAATTGTTGTGTTTTATTGTAAATTAAGAAAAAAAAAATTTATTTCAGTACTTGTATTAAATCTTTAAGATATTATCGAAAGGGGTTAACCAAATTTCAACTTTTATTTTTAACAAAAAAGAGAACAGTAAGTTATTTACATATTTAATTTCAATAATTTAGCTTTCTTTTTAGTTTTTGTTTAATGACAAATTAGCAAAGAAAATTTGCTGTGCTCCATTGGACTAATTGTAGTCCAAAAACTCGAAGTATTTTGGAGCAGTTTTCAATGACCATCTGATAGTAACTAGCAAGAAAAAATAGCATGCAAAAACCATAATGTGAACACCAATGCTGGTAGAATGCTAGCGATTATATTTCTGAGACACTCATATATACATATGTACTTATGAAAAATTATTTCATGAGACACAACGTGAAGGAAATGAGACTTGTGTGAGGTTGCACGGTATCATCGCGCTAGTTGATACACGTCTCGCTTTTTTCACCTGTTACATTGGAAGTGTTTCATAAAACGATTTTTCATATGTGTCTCAAAGGTGTAATAATGGCATACTTTTAAAAATAGCGTGAAAAAGTTGATAGTCTTCCAACTATTTGTACTAGTAGCCCAACTCATGAAATATTCAAAATAGAGTCGAGTTCATGTTTGCAGTTCTAAATTAGTTCTGTAAAGGCATTGTGTTCATGTTTGTTTCTGTGCAAACGCAGCACGTTCACGACTCACGTTGTTTATTCTGTACAAGTTTGACAGCAGTTTTAGCAAATCTAAAATTATGTCTGTAAATTTAATATTAGAGAAAGTAAAGTAAACGATCTGGTAATAGTGGTAATCACGGAGAGAGATAGTGTGCATATTTCTTTTTTTTGTAGTAGACAATTCATAAAAACAGCTGCATAAAGTTAGTATTCTGCTAGATTAGTACTAGCTTAGTTTTGATAAATTAAGTACTGCAATAAATTTTCTGCAAACCTGAACTCGACCTAAATAGCTGAAACTAAAAAGAAGATTGTAGTATAGTAGAAGTAAATGTCAAGTTGAGTTCGTGATTTACCACATAAAAAGTGGTTTAGTGTATTAATTTTTATGTTTAAATTAAATTAAAAATAATTGGAATGTAAAAAAAAAATAATTGATATTCGCAATTACGTACATTATTTTCCTAAATAAAATTTCTTCAATTTCCGCCATTTTGTATCGTACAAAATATTTTAAATTAAATTTTTTTTAAATGTGAAAAGTAAAAACTTCATTAGGAAAAAGGTGAATGATTGGGTACAAAACGAGCACAAAATTCACTGGATTTCTGATGGAGGAAAAAGACGGTCTGGAGGTCTTATAGAAGAACCGAACAAAGCGATTTCAGACCTGACACTGAAATGTGAAAGGAAAGTTATTAGACTTGTAATTGGACTAATAACAGGACATTACAAGTTTAAAGTACACCTACAAAAACTAGGCTTCAATGCGACTAACCTAGACTTTAGGCTATGTCTTGAAGAAGAAGGAACAGCAACACACATTCTGAAGGAATGTGTGGCACTAGAAAGATGGAGATGGAAGACCACTGAGGGCAGAAATTTCGAAAATCTTTCAAATCTAAACTACATAAAGTACGTTATTCTTCTCGCTAAAAGAATAAATGCCTTTATGTAGACAAACAAAGGGTGCGGGATACAATTAGCTTTCTTAAGCTGCAGTGTCGAGGCAACCCAATCTCATCTCATCCTTGTGAATTAAACATTTAAACATTTATAAATTTGAAAAGAAAAAGCATACTATTTTACCAGCAGATGCCCGATTTCTTCATATCGGCAGTTATTTATCTTGAAGATAGTTATTTATAATCCATACACTAATTTGATGCAGTTACGGTTTTATGCAAATGACATAAAGTAGTATCACTTCACGTCGCTGTATAATGTTTAAAAAGCTCAAAATTGTGGTAACTCTGTTCGTGAAATGCTCTTATGAAAAATTACGAAAAAAGAAAAAGAAAACATATACTCCCATAAGGCCTTAACTGCATTGAATTAGTGTATGGAGTATATTTCTTTATTAAACTTTAAGGTTAACCATCTTAAGAATAGAAATACTTTACTCAGCCTTTAAAAAAATGCCATCAACTTCATATGTAATTTAAACTTAACTTATGTACGTGTAATTTACCAATAACAAACTTTTTCGCCTGTCAAAATTATTAAATTAGTTATCTAAATATCAAGTGGCGCGCTGCAGTCAAAATATTTATCACCCCAAACCGGTAATAATAGATATCCCAAACCGGTTAACTTTATCTTGAAGATAAGTAACTAGAACTGAAGAAAACAAAATCTTCAGTTTATTTTCAAGATATCTTGAAGTGAAGAATTCGGACATTGAAGAATGAGTTTCTTCGTCATATTGAACAGTTGGAGTTTCGTATAGAGTACAGTTAGAAATAAAATCAAATGAGTATAGCTTTGTCATTATTTTTATTATTTACCTTAAATACCTCATTTATTAAATTAATACTATATGTGGTCATACATAATAATATTGACAACTTTATACAAAAAGTCTAGTAATTTTAGTCTTAAATATTAGCTTGTTTATCTTTTGTGTACAACACATTAAAAGAATTTATTAATAAATAAAATCTACAATTTTTATTGTGGCTGGCTTATCAGTAAGAAAAATAAATATTTCGATAGAAGTGTTTAGTTTGCTATTCTGGTCTAAATTATATAACACATTATGTGGACATAATATTTTTGGTTTCAAATAAATACGTTTTAATTTTAAATAAAAATGAGTGTTCAAAGAGATCGTTATAAATCAGTTTTTTATTTTATAAAGTGCTTTGTATAAAAGTGAAATTTTTTATTATTATTACATTACAGTTAACAAAATGGGACATTGGTCACCGGTTAGAGATTTTGAAGATGAAATGATGGATATGCAACCTGAGTATGACATGATCTACGGCTGCACAGAACGTGACAATTCATCATGGCATGGTGATACCTTGTATAGCAGTAAAAAGAGATCTGACAATAATCCATTTACGAGCGATGAAGATATGCATATAAAGTCTAAAAATGAAGCAAAAATACGTGAATTGGCATTTATTAACAATGATAATCGTAAAAAAATTGGTCGTCAATATGATGAAAATGATTCGGATAGTGAATATACAAAGGAGATTGAAATTATCAATATGATACGTAATTGTGGTCTCGAATCAGATTTACATGGACATTTAGATAGTAAAACAACACTACCCACAATTAAAAGTAACAAAAAATACGGAATTAACGGTAATAACAGTAATTTCATAGTTTTGTTAGATGAGTCGTACTTTAAATTAAAGCCAAAGAAAAAGAAGAAGGACGATATCAATGCAAAAAGTAGTGAAAGCCCTAATAAAGTTAAAGAGGATAGAGAAACAGATGAAAAGAATAGAGTAGAAACAGATTTTAAATTGGTTGAAACCAGTAAACTTTCCTCGACAGCATCTACTTCTGAAAATGTTACTTATGTCGCTAATTCTACTTTAAGCAGCAAATCCGAAAATCCTCGAGAAAATTTACTTAATTACTACAATGAAATGAAGTTCTATTCACCAAAAGAAATTTATTATAAACGAAAAAATTTAGAAAATTCAAAAACAACAGATGTACCAACAAAGAAATTATCATCATCAATGCTATCTCCGTCTTCATCAAAAACAACAGCTTCGTCATAACAGGAGTATTCATGATTCTTGAATAAAACTGTTATTTTTAATTTTAACACTTTGAAAAATTGAGAATAAAACTAACTTCACGCTACATGTTTTCGTCATATGCTTTTTGTTATGACTGGTAAATCATATAGTCTGAATTCGATCATAGCTGTCCTATGACAAAGTCATATGGTTTTTTGGAGATAGAACGTGCTCTAATTTCCTATAATTTTTCCATAAGGCCTGCCAGATAATTATATAAGAAACTTTCGATTATACACTTTTTAAGTACTTGGAAATACTAATACGAGTTTATGGTAAATCGGACGACAAAAAAATTTGACAGTTTTGATTTTAGTATAAATCAAAATATAAAATATAATAGTAGTATAAATAAAAATACCAAGTTTTCTGTAAGTACTTCTAGCTATTCAGAAAAAATAACAAGATTAGCTGCGAGTAGATAATTTAACTAAGACTTTTACCACATTTACTCAAAAATACTTAATCGAAAGTTACTATTATAAGTTATTAAAGATCATTTTAAGTAAAATGGTTCAAATTAATTTTATAAAATTACTTAAATTTCATTCAATTTTTATAAAATCATTTAATGCAATTTAACACACAAATGTAAAGCAATCATTTAATTTAAACATAATAGCATAGGAAAAGACAAATTTTTAGTGAATTTTTATAACAGAGATTAAAACATTCTAACAAAATATTTTCAAATGAAATTAAAGTTACAAAAACGCGATGGGCCTTACTAATAACCGTTTAATAAGTCATTACTAAAAACTTAATCTTGATTTTCAAAATCACCTTACTAATAACGATTTTAATCAACATCTATGTACCTATTATGTATGTGTGTTTTTAATTATGTACATATGTTTAGATTAAAAATAATAACATCAAGTTTAAGTCTAACTACATATGTATGTATATATGTACGTAGCTAAGAATTTATGTTACAATTAAATGCAATAATAAAGTCAAGAATAGAATTTTTTAAATGCTAGCTTTTTTAATTTCATATCCACACAAACCTTGAAATGATGAAATTCCTCTGATAAGTGTCAGTAATGCTTTTAAAAGTCTTAAAGCTACAAAAATCATATACAGAAGTCCTTTAATATTTTTCATATCTAATTCTTAGAATTCTAGTTCCTATATTTTACAATTAAATTTGAAGTACATATTACATTAAAGTATGTATTTTAACTAGACAGTAACGGCTGAAAACAAAATATGTTCCTGTATGAGCACTCGATGAGATTGAACTGCTAAAGGTTGGTTTTAGTAATATTAACATTCACTAAAGATCTTAAGATAATTCATTCATTTCGTCTATTAATAAAAAGATTCAAGAGTCGAATGTGGCCTTCAAATTAAAAAGAAAAAATATATTATAGTTATTTAACTTGGATCAGCCATTTAATCATATTAAATTACCTTAATTGTATAGTACAATGTAAAACATCTGTGTTTAATCTTATCCCAATACATAGTGGTCTGCTCTTGAAAATTATTTTTTAATTCAAAAAATTAATTCCATTAACCAGTTAAAATACAAAAGGATAGAAATGCTTTATAAAGTACGTAGTACGATGTATGTAAGCACTTTATATTTTTTTCAAGTAAATACATTATTGCACGTAACCTTAAACTGTACATTTACATTTGTTTCATCTAAGTGCCGGGATTCATAATCAAAATACGATCATGAACCACAGTCAAGTGAACGAAAAGAATGCAGAACTATGTAAATAGTAAATACATTTATTATTTTCAATTGAAGATAAAATAATAACACATAGCTTAAACTTTTAATTCAGACTTGGATAGTTGGATCACCTTGTAAACATAAGTACGTTGGTGGTGACGTGACAGCAAAGAAGCAAAGCCGTGAAAATATGGATGCTTTTCAAAACTCTGCACTTAACAAATTTTGAAAGAGATTAGCGTTCATTGGTATAAACGAACGTGCAAAAAAACTCGCAAAGTACATAGTGCATGTAAAGTATATGCATCATGCATACATATGTATTTAGTATTTGTAATTTGTATACCAAGTCAACCAACACCAACTAGCACTAGCACTATATATATAACTACAGTCTACAGTACACTTTACATTACACTACACTAACCTATCAAAATAGAACGTTGCCAAGTGTCAAATATAATTTAATTTAATTTTAAATAATGAATTTAAATTTTGAAAAAAAAAAGAAAAAGGAATCTTGCAATACTATATATAAAAGTGGTTCAAACTTCAAAACAAAAGTCGTAAATGTCAAAAATATGTAACACATTACACAATTATGACAGGACAAAATGAAAATACCAACACACATAAAGGACCGAACAGGACGGACAAAAAAGATAAAATAAAATATAAATAATTTCAAGTCGCTATAATACTCGTTTATAACTGATATTAATTTTATCTTTTCTTGGTTCAGGTATTTCAAGGCAAAATATATTTTTGTTTTTTAATTTAGAAATTAACTAGTACTTGGTGTAAACTGAAAGTTTTCATTCAGAATAATTAACAATTATTTAATAAAAGTTATGTAACATTGTATTAAATGTATTGTATACAACAAACGTAAAGAAACATCTTTCTAAATTTTGTTAAATTTTTTCAATAACATTAACAATGGAACTTTTTCCACTTTTGAACACTAAACTTATTGAATTAAAATTTCCTTCTAATTTTTAGATATTTCAAACAATAATGGGTGGACATGGTCATCATCACGAGCCATATAAAGTACCCGATCCATCAATATATAAAATTGAAGGTATACCAAAACTAGAGCAAGTACAAGAAGCATTAGCAAGACAAGGTCTTAGAGATCCTTGGTTAAGGTGAATGTCTTATAGAAAGAATAAATATTTTATGCTATCCAAGAATTTTACACCTGTTCAATTTTAAAAATTAATTTTTACAGAAATGAAGTATGGCGCTATGATCCAAAATTATGGGGTACACATGCACAACGTGCTAGACGTTTCTTTTTACGTGGTTTTGTTTATGGTTTTGCCGCATTCGTAGCTACGATAGGTGTTGAATTTGCATTATCAAAAGGTGGCGATAGTCATGGTCATGGTCATGATGAACATGGTGGCCATTAAAAAAAATGAATAACGCATGGTAATTTATTTCTATTTTTAAGGTAAAATGAAAGAAATAAAAATAAACCGAGTGGAAATGAGAAATTGAATTATAATTCTAAATGCGATACAGAATACATAGTTGAATGTTTATTACAAGAATTTATTTTGTTTTTTTTTTATCTTTTTGTTTTTTAATTTACGAATTGATACAAACAATTTTAATTTTTAAAAAAAGTGGAACAAAAGGATTCGTTACATTTTATGGATTTCGTGGCTTAAGCTCTTCAAAACAAGGCCGTAAGAATATAGCTGGCTTCTTTGCTGGATTGTAATATTCATGTCCCTAAAAATAAGAAATATGGTATGGTTAGTTTAAAGTGGAAAAAACAGAAAATTAAATTTTTACTTTAGACCAATCATATCCAACTGCATACGCAAATATTTGACCATTTGAATTGAAACAGCACTTTGTTATTGGTTGATCCATTACTTCTGATGATTTTAATTTTGTTCTAGCATCTTTATCCCAAAAACTAAATGTACCCTCAGAACCAACTGTTGCCAATGTGCCATGTACTGGATGAAATGCAATATCATTAACGGCATAAATATCTTGATAACCAGCGCTTCCGTTTGCTCGGTGGCATTTAAATGTAAAGTTATTTTTCGGATTAACTGGATTTACATATTGTATAGCAACTCTGCCTTCAGTACTACCAAGAGCATAACCTTGAAGAGTTTAAAATAAAATTCATTTTTTATACTCCTATTTAAAATGTTATACTCCTGTTTATACATTTTTTATTACCTGTTGGAATATTCTTTTTATCTTTGAATATTGCAATTGTTCGATGTTGATATTTTAATGGACTATCTTGTGCTTTATATTCTGTTGGTTTATTTTCTAATGAATATATAATCAATCCTCTGTTAGCTGTTCCAACAACTGCCATCGGGTAATCAACATCAGCACAATAACAACGTTCTGGTAAATTTAATGACATCATTGGATTAGGTGAACGAGTATCCCAAAACTGTAGATTAAAAGATAAAATAGAAATAATATTATTAATTCTTTTCTGTATATAAGAATGCTTTTTCTTACTTTTAAAGTTTTATCCCATGATCCAGTCATTAAACATGAATAATTTGGACCTTTAATCCAATGACATGTTTTAACTGGTGCATCATGACCGGCTACTTGTAGAACTTGTTCAGATGCTAGATCCCAGCATTTAACTTGTCTATCACATGATGCTATGAAAACTCTTTTACCATCATCCGACCAGCATACATCTAATACAGGACCTCCCATTGTTTTCATTGATATTGGAACGGTTTTACCACTTTGCTCGACTTCCCAACATCGTACCTACATGTATTAAAAGAATACTACTTATTTTAATTTTATTTTTAATAGAAAAATGTACTTACACTACTATCCCAACTTCCTGCTATTAAATAATTTTGTTGTATTGATGCTGGACTAAATTCCAATGATGAAATTGAATCTTCTGGTGGAGACACAACTTCAAAATCTTTCATTGGATTTGATGCTGTCGTTGTTGTAGCACCACCAACATTAAATGTATTACTAGTATTTAATGAAGAATTAAGAAATGCCATAATGCCGATATAATATTTAAAATTTTAACTGTAAGAAAAGAATAACAAAAACAAAAGCCGAATTCAAACTTATAGATTCGTATAATTTTAATGCATTGATTTGTACGAAATCTATAATAATTTGTTTTTATTATTTAATATTTTATACATTTCACTTTTTTTCCTTATAACTGATATTTTATGACATTAGTTAATAACTTTATAAAATAAAAATAAAAATAATTCAAAAACTTTAAATACAAATTCACTTTGAAAAGATTTTTTTTTTTGTGTAGTTAACCAAACCAAATAAATAACCACCAAAACGTACTCATATACATACATATATACATTGCACAGCGATGTATAGTGTACACAAATAAACGAAATAAATTTAATCCGAAATTTCTACAACATTGTTGACTTGAATGTCAAAATCAAAATAAACCATTCTTACCATATGAATATGATATTTACCAATTTACCATTTAATTTTTCCTTCAAAAAAAAAACATGTGCTCGTCATCATTCATCAAATTTATTCGGCACTTCGGCAGTATCCATCCATAGCATGTAAATAAACCATTTTGGAGATTGGAGAATGGCCGGATTCGATCATTCATAATAACGATTTTTTAATTTTTTTTTTTGTAAACAAAAATAACGAACTTCAGGTCTCACTTCTCAGGAATCAGAATTTCTGGTATTTTTTATTTTACTTTTTTTTTGATATCATATGCCACTCCACTACTCATACTAACTAAAATCATTAAATAAATCTTAAAAACAATACGAAATTAATAAAATATGTCATTTCCATAATATCTTAACCGCGTCGAATTTGTGTGGAGTACAATTAAACCATAAATATGATGGCTGCCTGTAATTAAATTCAAAATCGCCTTAAGAATTTGTTTTACACAGCAAACATTTTAAAATCCCTCATGATTTCATTTTTATTTTAAAGATTTAAAAAATAATCAAATATTTGCGAGTATTCATTTACAAATCACTTTTGTTTTGACTGATCTTGATGATATTTGAAAGGTAGTTCAATAATTGATCAAACATTTTACATTAAACTTTTAAAAATTCAATTTTAAAAGAATAGGTACATCATTTTTATCCTTGACATGCATTTTACATTATGTATGTACATATGTACGGATATAGGTACAAATACATACATATGTACATTGTATATACCTACATACAATCCAATTGCAAGTCTGCAAGGGCTATTTTACAAAGTTTTATTATTCGTATTGTATTTTTATTGTGTATATACATAATATGTATGTATGTAAATTTATTGAACAATTAACAATATGTATGTATAGGTATGTATGTATGTACATATGTATGTATGTAAGTATTTTGTGAAAAGTGTTCTTGTTATTTTTTTTTCATTTGTTTTTATTAGTAAATATCATTATAACAAAGTATTTCAAATGAATATGTATGTATTTTGGAGTGAATTACCTTTAATATGTAGAAGATAAACTACCTTTTTCTATTATACAGGGTTTCCCAGTGTCGATGTCACAAAATGAATCTAATCTATTATGTATAGTTTACTTTAGGGTGTAGTTCTTTACTCCGTCCACTAATAGTATACACTTAACTTAAGGTCATGTGTATATACACATGTATGTCTGTTTTCTTCTCTTATTATTTCTAATTAGACTGTTTCACGAGCAGTATTGTATTACCACAATTCACAAAACTTTTATTTTATATCAGATGAATTTTTTGAATATCAATACATAGTGATGTAAAGTGGTACCACTTTAAGTATGTAATCTCCATAAGGCCTTAAGTGCATATTACTAGTGGACAGAGTATAGTAAAAAACCGTTCCGTACAACTCCCCCTTCCCTTTAAATTTTTTTCCTTCTGTGATATGTATGGCAGATCTTGTGTATGGCTATCTTTAAAAATGCATCACTGCCTACTTGATGCAACACTCAGCGTACTATTATCTTAAGCTGAGTATCGCATCAAATTCAAATAGGCAGTGATGCGTTTTTGAAGATAGGGTATATTATTCATTTCAGTCTCCATTTCCAATACATTTTTCTTGTGTGACACGAGGAGTGAGATGAGGTGTGGTGGCCTCGACACTGCAGCCTAACTAATCAGTTTATTGTATCCCTCACCCCTGCTATTTCAACATAAAAGTGCTTATCCTTTTAGCAAGGAGTATGACATATGTATGTACATATATGTATGTACTTTACGTAGTCATCTCATAAGACACAATTTCTATTTCATAACGGGAGGACGGGTAAATAGAACGATTTTTTTGCTAGAAATACGCTGAACTGCATTATAAACTTATTATTTTGTAACATCGACACTGGGACATCATGTATATTATATGGATATTTTTATTGATTTGTTATTAGTAGCGTATTATTAATGTTTATTATCAAAATGATAAATAATTTGTCATAACAATTATCAATTATCAATTGAATAGTCATACATATGGAAACACAGTACTGCACCTTAACAATGCAAAGAAAAACTTTCGAAATGTGTCTAAATAAAAAAAAAATAATAATAATGAAAAAAATTAGAAAATTAAATCATGTGATTGATAATAATAAAATCATATACATACATGCATAAATATTACATATGTACATACATATGTATGTGTACATTGTACATTTTCAGTACTTATAACAAATTTTTTAAAAATTGTTTTGATTCTAAAATTGACAAAGCAAGTTTACACGAGATTTTATCGTATAAACAATTTATATAATATATTTTGTCTGCATATTATTAATACTTCGTTAATTATTTTGATAGTTCCGCATTGAAATACACAATAATAATTCAGGTAAATTGTTTCGAATTTTTATAATGTTATATATGTGTGTACATATGTGCATATGTATGTATTTAAGTGGTCATTTTGCATTTTAAATCTTTATTTAATAATTAAAAGTAAATTTTTATTAATGCGGGGAAGAACCAAAATTATATATGTATGTCTAAAGAAAGGTGTAAGCATTTTCTAAATTAGGTATTTTCGATTAATTTTTTCCCCCTTTTTTCATAAAGTTTATGAAAACTTAATTGAACTGAAATGAACTAATACGGCCGTTAATAGCTAAAGATAACAAGTACATTTGTATACAGGGTGTCCCAGAGTCAATTGTGTAGTTCAGAGTGTTTCTAGCAAAAAATCGTTCTAGAAACCACCTACCCCCTAAAATCCATCCCTTCTGAGATACAGGGGTTTGAAAATTTTCAGAAACGTGCAGTACATAATGTCATACAATGGGAAATATCTTTTGAACCACCCTATGTATTTGAGTCAATGTGTACTCACATGAAAGCTTCGGCCTTTCTAAAGAGATATTTTTCATTTGAATTCATTTAATCCCTGAATTTTGAAAAGAAATTGGAGGATATTATCTTGAGACGATCAATGATTTGGATTTTAAGAGGGAGAGGGGATTTCTAGAACGATTTTTTGCTAGAAACACTCTGAACTACACGATAGACCCGCTTGTGACATTGATTCTGGGACATCCTGTATATACCTATGTACATGTGATTATAGATATGTACGTGCATATGTGCATATATTATTGTAGGTATAATATCGACATTAAGTTGCATTTTTTGTTTTGTTATTAATTTTTTAATTTGGTACTTTTTCCATATCGGATTCTGGTCCAAGGTAATTTATGTAAATCATGTAGGTACCTACCTGTTAAAAAAATATACTTGTAGTTCAGAATTTTTTCTTTTTAAATTTTAAATTCATAAAATGAATAATATCGGACATAGTTATACATATTATCCGTATACATATGTATGTATTACATGTGTACGTATGTATGTATGTACATACATATCAATTTATTGTTATTTTGTATAAATTAAATTTTAATTGGAAAGTTTTGAAAATCAATCCACTCAACTCAACCCAATGATTATGGTACTACCTACCTGTATAGTCAAAAGAGCACATGTTATAAAACGTGACATCAATAATTTTGAAACCAATAATCTTAAATTCCATGAATTTCTTTCCTATAAAATAATTGAATTGAATTTTTAACGGCATTTATTGAATATCGATTAACATAGTATACCTACAATAAATCGCTATCGTATATTACAAACTATAAAAAACAAAAATATTTTATCGTATTTTTTTCTTTATTTTCATTGAGTAAGAATTTTAAAACACAGCTTTGTTTAGTGTCCGTTAATTGATTATTTTTTTTGTCATATGTACATACAAACATACGTATGTAGTAAAATACCAAGGAAAATTAAAATTTACCTATATATGGTACATACATACATAATGTACGTATTTGAAAATTTTTATGTGACGAAATAACATGAGTTACAAATCGATTCATAATTTTCTCTTGAATTTATTACAAAAAAAAAAATAATAATAATAAAAATAAAAAAATAAAAAACAAATGTAAATTATGAAAAATAATTATATTACCGGCCGGAACTAATCCTTTATCTTTTCCATTCAAGATAAAAATTAATAACAAAAATCCCATTTAAAATTCTTTTAAACATTCAATTTTCATTTTAAACAAATTATAATGTGAAATTTTTTTTCGTAACACAGCAAAAATACAATTATTTTCCCTATTTTGTTTATCACTCATCGAATATACACATAAACTCATACACATGATATAACTTAAAGTCCATGTGATTAGCTTTTAGCAAAAATATGTATGTACGTTCATATGTACATATATACAGATGACGTAAAAATAATGAATCAAAATATCAAAGTTTATTTGTTTGATTATTTTTTCAGATTATTTAAAAACCCCTCAATAACTACAATACTATTTAGTCTACATTAATTAATTAATTAATTATTAAACGATGACACAATTAACAAAGTACAAAAAAAAACTACATAATAAGTACGTTTTAAAGTGTTTTTAATAGACTACATAAATTTTTATCCATTCTCAAATACACTACATGACTTGTCATCGTTTAATTTAACTGCTGTGTTGTAGGTTTATTACACAAAAATTAATCAATTGTATTTTAAATATACTCTGTCTACTAATTATGTGCAGCTAGGGCCTTATGGTGGTATACGTGCTCTTTTCTTTTCTCATAATTTCTAATAAATGTTTCACGGTTATTAGAGACACGATGTGCGTTGCTTGCGATGAGGAGGAGGCCGGAGAACACAAGAAATCAATATCTCTGTGATTCTGTGAGTGTCCTGTGGCCTGCCTTTTCGTATGCACGAGTGCGCACGTTTGGCACTGATGTTGTAGAGCTAAAAGCAATCAAGCTCAGACGTCGGGAAGAACTAGATGGAGGAATTTCGAGTACAATGGACAATTTTAGTCTGACTACTCAAAGGTCCTTGCTCTCTCTTCCACTTCAAACAACAACAAAGTGTTTCACGGACAATACCAATGTTGTGTTACCAATACCATAATTCTTAAAGTTTTTCATATAAAATCAGATAAATTTTTTAAATATACAATATGATGATTAAAATGGGTACTCCACTGTATGTAGTTTCCATAAGGCCTTAACCACATGTAATTACTGTACAGAGTATAGTAGTCTTAATTTCGTTTATTATTCCAAATGCATTTCAAAGAGAATAAAATAAATTTACAAGCAATTCTTAACATTTACACAAATATTTATTGTGATGTGTAAATAAAAATATTTACATATTGCATGATAAAATACGATTGTTGACATTTTTTTTATTATTAATTTTAATTAATGTTTTAATCAGATGGGATTGAATGTGCAGTGTACACTGATTTAACAGTGTAAACTGTACTCGCGGTTATTTTTATTTCTATACATTAATATATCTAGAGCAAATTTTTGTGGTTTCAAATAGAATATTAGTATATAGATAGATAATGTACCTACATATATGTACCTATATGTTTGTAATAATATAATCTATATACATATGTATGTACTTGTTGGTGTTCTATAATAAATAATTCAAGTTTATATATGTATATGAATTTGAATGTTTACATTATTCGAATTTTAGATACTCCTAATTTAAGACTAGTATATACAGAGATAATTTGGTTCGATATTTCGGTTTTAAATTGAAATCATTTCGGCTTAATCCCAGGTTTTTGAGAATGTATGTATGTATGGTAAATTTCCAATATGGCGAAAAATGAAAAATATCATTATTACCAAGTACTGAACTGAATAACTGAATAGTGAAGTTATAAGTGAAGTAGTCTGAATTGATTTAGATATTAGATGTTATGTATGATAGTTGAAAAATGTATGTATGTATGTAAGTAGACTCCAAAATCCCAATTTTGGTGTATATACATACATATGTACTATAATGTCAATTATTGGGGCCATCTCATTATAATTCGAATTTTTTTTTTGTATATACATAAAAATATCCAATGTATAAATAATAATAATATTACAACAACAACGAAAAAAAACCATTCAGATATATTTCCATATTATTAACTTCCTATCTGAGGAAAAATATTTAAAAAAATATAATATATAAATAAAAAGGTCAGATTTCATTATAATAATAACAACAAAAAGAATTTGTTGCCGGATAGAGGGGAAGAACCATTTGTATACAGTCAGTAAATGTTATTGTTATAAGCTATTAAACATTTAAATGACTTAAAGCATGTTAATATAATCAAATGATAACATTCACATACTACTTTTTTTTACTTATACATACATATGTATGTACATATGTACATAATTTCACACAAAATAACATAAAATATATCATAAAATAACATTAATTTGATTGATTGAAATTACAATACATTATACCTATGTGACGTCATTATAAGCTATATCATCGTTGTTGATTCATGTACCTACCTATATAATCTGTAATTAGAAATAAATTGAAAAAAAAAAAATTGTTTTTTTCTGATTCCGTTATAAAAGAGAAAATGAAAAACAAAAATTGTTTATAATGTACAAACAAATGTTCAAATATACAGCAGTTAAATTGATTTATCGATTTATTTTAATTAATAAATATATTCGCACATGATCGTGTATCGTGTAGCTTTTAAATGTATTGAATGACAACAAAACAAATAATACTATAATTGTGTCGTCATTGATTACATATGTACATATGTATGTATGTATGTCATATCTCGTTTATACTGAAATATAAATAAAATACGAAAATAACATTTTATTTCATTTATTCATTCATCAACTGCGGAAGAAGGAACTTGATTCTTGAATAGAATTTATAAGAGAAAAATATTTAAAAAAAAAAAAAAATAGAAAATAATAGAAAAACATTTAAATACAATTTAATATGAATTAAAATATCTAGTTTGTGGAATTTACATGTATTCACGTATTTTAAGTACATACATACATAAATGAAAAACAAAAAAAAAAAAAGATCGCGATAGTTTCGTATAATACATATGTATGTACATATGTGAACACTGATTATGTGAATATTCGTGAATACTGGAATTAGAATTTTCTCTAAATAAAAATATCACGTTACAATAAAGTGAAATTGTTATGTGAACGTGATCAATAGAAATTACATACATATGTAAATAAGTAATTTTTTATTAATTTTTTTTTATATATATTTCAAAGATAAGAAGATAATTTTCACACTTTGTTTATTTGAAAAAAAAAACGATGTTTAAAATTTAATAGGTATGTGAATTAGCTTTTATACCTATAAAGTAATTTCAAGTGGAAAATGAACAAAATATAGCAGAAAAAAACAACATTGTTTTTATTGTGATTTTTATTATTAATTTATATCAATTGTGATATAGTGATATCAGAATAAGAAATAAAAAGCCATACTGATTAAAATTAAAAAAAAAAAAAATAAAAAAAAACATAAAACCATAGTCATATAAAAATGGTGGTACCAATTGGAAGTCATTTAGATAAATTTAAAAAAATTTCATCGAATTTACTGTCTCATAATTCAAAAAATGATCAAAATCAACAGCAATCATCATCATCACCAGCATCATCATCATCAGCATCTTCATCAACATCTTCAAATCAATATCAAGAAATAATTGGTAATCATAAAGAGATACGATTACATACAAATGAAAAATATTTACGTATTATTGGTAATTGTAATGAAATATATTTAAATCGTAATAATTGTTATTTAGAATTAATTGGTAATATGACATGTATTAAAATTGTTAAAAATCATGGTAATATAACATTTATTGGTAATAATGGTAAAATATATATGGGTAAAGAATCTAAAATTCAAGAAATTAATTATATTGGTAATAATGGTATATTAAAATTAATGAATACATTTGAATTAAAAGAAAATATTAAGAAAAAAAAATCTACAACAACATCAACATCATCATCTGATGATGATAATAAGGGATCATCGAAAACATCAGAAATTGATTTAAATAACAGTGATAATAATGAAGAGCACAAAATCATTGATAAGAAAATTTTTAATGATGATAGTAACACTAACACTAGTATTAATTGCAATATGAATTCTTCATGTTGTTGTAATAAAAAGGAATATGATGATAAAAATAATAAAATAAATCACATAAAGAAATCTAATGAATTTTTAATTAATAATAAAAAATATAAAAATCTTAATGAAAATAATTTAAAAATAACAATTAATATTCAAAATAATATATCATTACCAAATTTGAATGTAATTAATTTACAATGTAAAAATATTAATTCATATATAAATTGTAATGGTATTAATAATTCTGTAAAAGTATCATCAAGTACTGACAACATAATTATTTGTAATTCAATTTCATTATCATAAAAAAACAAAAAAAAAATTAGGTTATATAGAAAAATTTATTATGTATAGAACTATCTTGTAAAGGACTTTCAATTCAATAATGTAATTCTTGTGATAAAAAAAAAAAATTAAAAAGCTTTGTGATTTTTCTGATAAAAAATAATAAATTGGGCAATGATGTATAGTCGTATGTATGTATATAAAAGAAATTTTACAAATTTTAAATTTGTAACGTAATAAGTAGTTAACATCACTGTCCTAAATTAATTTCTATACACTATCTACTAATTCGGTGCAGTTAAGGAATAAGGACTAATGGAAATACAAATGTCTTTTTTCTTCCTTCATAATTTCTAATAAAATCTTCTCACGGGCAGTGTTATAATAATCTTTAAAGTTATCTATAACAAGAGATGAATTTTTAAAATATTAAAAATATTTAAAATACAAAGTATGCTTTATGTCATTTCCATAAGAACTTAACTGCACCGAATTAGTAGACAGAGTGTAATACTAAAAATATTTTCAATATGAATAATTTGATTTGTATACTTTTAATAATTATTTATAGTTGAATTATTTTGTATGATGTATAAATAATTGTACTAGTATAATTGTATGTATTCGTATATGTACATTAGTACATATGAACGTGTCAAAATAAAAAAAAAATCCATACTTACCGTCGTATACATACGCTTTAATGTTCCTATAAATTAATGTGTTGAAAATGTTGCTCTTTATGTATAATAAGAGTATATGCGAAATACGTGTTAAAGTGCTATATGGTTAAATTAAAACACTTTCAGTTCCATCTAATAACGAATTTAGTAGCTTTTAATTGTGCAAATTGATAAATTATTGACAATTTTTACAATTTTTTAAATGTTCTCTTAGCAATTTAACTGCATTTACTATACATATACTCGTAGAGTATGCTAAAATTTATTTTATAGACATTTCCAATCTCTTACACACAATAAGAGATCAGTTAATTGCTGTCATCTTTTACTTCTTGCCTGGAATAGCTATTTCTGACAACTGCAGTTAAAAGGCTAAAAGACTCTTATGTAGAATCGGGGGGATAATTTAACCATTTAGTACTTTGACCACATTTAGCATGCATTTTGCACGAGTTTTAATTAAGTATGCTTAGTAATAAAAATTTACAAAAGTTAAAAAAAATTTTTTATAAATTAAAACTAGAAAAAAGAAGTATGAGTATTACAACATGACCTTTAATTATATTTATACTGTGTATATCATTAGAAATATGTACTATATTCACGTAAATCATGTGCACATGCATAAATATAAGCATAAAATAATCATTACTATCTTTAATGTAAGTATTTATGTACATACATATGTACATATGTATATGTATATGTATATGTACATATATGTACTATATATGTACATATAGTATGTAACTATCACATAAAAATTTATTAAAAAATTAATAAAAATTTTTTAAAAGTAAAATTCTGTTTTTATTTATTTTTGTTTTATTTTATTTCAATTTATTTTTACATGTCTGCTGTTTAAATTTTTTTTTGCTTGCTGTTTATAAACACGTGAAATTTTGAATTCACACATAATAAAAAAAAGGTGTCAAGGTGACTTGTACATTTTTTAATAAACTCGTTTAATATCGCTATTATTTGATCTTACGTCAGAATTTTTTTTTGTTTATCAATTAAATGAGATGATTTCAAATATTTGATAGTAACCTGTTATATTCATTGATAAACTTATGTACACATTAAAGCTATAACTATAATGATCTTAAGTGATCTTAACAAACTTCGTTTAATTCATTTAAGATTGATTAATTAATTGTAAAATCTTGATCAATCTTTGAAGTAACTATAATGATCTTAGCTGAAGGAGAAGAAAATTATGTAGATTATGTAGATTTGTATAAATTATGTAAGGTTATGTACAGTTAAAATACTAAACGTTAAATAAATACAAAATGTACTGAAAAATCATAAAATATTTTTAATTTGTTGTGTAAAAGATGTAAATTAATATTAAAAACGTTTATGAAATCAAAATCTTTAAAATATTATTAAAAAATCCGTAGCCTCATTTTCCATTAAGATTGTTTAAGATTTCTACGGTCCTAAGCAAGCGTACACATTAAGATTGACGAAAATATTGTGACGATCAAAGATTAGTTAGGAACATTATAATTGTATATACAATCGTACAAAATTTTAAATTACCTTAAGACGATTTAAGATCATTATAGTTAAGACTATGTTATATGTACATATGTACATACATTATATGTTACATATGTACATATGAATTTTTTTATTATTAGAAATTAGTTTACAATATCAATGAATTAAAGTACATTTATATTTTCCCTTTAGCTAATGATTTCTTTTTAAAAATTAAGCAGTAAATTATTCCTAAACTACAGTCTTCATTTATTATACAATATCCGTTTACAATTTTTTTTCAAATTTTTAATTTTTTTTATAATTTGTTTTACCTTTTGCATTTATTTTGTTATAAAAACTTAAATTCTTTTACAATTAGTCACAGACATTTCTTCTTCAAAATCAAAGATACATACATATGTACATATGTATGTATGTTATGTACATATGTGGTTACATATTTATATAAATTTTATTTCACGTTTCAAAAAACGTTAAAATTTTCTTTATTCGGGTATTTACTTTTTTTTTTAAATTTTTGTATGATGCAATAATATTGATCACTTTTATTTTTCGGAAAATAAAATTTTGAAAATTGAATCGATTGTTTTTTTTTGAAATACCAAAACAATATACCTATGGTGCAAATTTTAATTTTTATCAGTTTTACGTCAATATTTTAAAATTTCAATTAAAATGAGGTTTGGTGAAATTTGCAATTTAAGTTTTTTTTTTTTTGAAAAAAGAAAATTCCAAATTTAATTTTTTCAAAGAAATTATATTATAAGCAATATAATTTGAATGAAAATTTTTAAAAATAACATACGCATGATATGTAGATCTTACGTATAAAGTACGTAAAAGAAAATATAAATAATAAATAAAATAATAAAAAGCAAAATAATATTTGTACAATTTGATCAGGGGAAAAACAAAAAATAGAGCACAATAGAATAGGTGTTATTCAGAAAATTAGAATATATTGATTTTCAAAAAATTCATCTGATATATGTAGGTATAATAAAAGTTTTGAGGATCATGGTAATACTGCCCGTGAAACAGTATAATTAGAAATAATGAGAAAAGAAAAAAGACATATGTACATATTTACTCCCATAAAACCTTAAGTGCATATTATTAGTAGACAGAGTATAATGAAGCCACAGAGTTCAGTTTGACCTCTGAAAGATTGGTACATACATATGTGTATGACAATTTATTTTTGAAGCCAATATAAAATAGTGATATGCTTGAATTTATGTTGCAATGGGTTGCAATCCTTGAAAAACATTTATGAAAAGGAGATCTGTGAAATTTTTTCCAGAAAAAATTTTTAGCTTTGAATTATTGTCCAATTAATAGAATTAAATGTAAAAAGTGCTAAAAATCACTTTAAATAACATTTTGCATTGAAAATCTTTATTTGTATTTTCTAAATAAAAAAACCCCTCAGAAAGGTGCTTTATGTTGACTTCATTAATTTACATACATATGTATGTTGCGATAATATCATATGCAACAGTCAGTTATCAGTATACACTATACATATGTATGTATGGTTATTATATCTACAGTGTGTTTTTAAAGCATAGGCACGGGTAAATCATATGACATAAAAATTTATGTTTATGATTTATGTATGTATGTTATTCTCGTGTGGTTGTTGTTTTCGTTCATAAAACGCAGTAAACTAGCAATCTGGTAAAACTGACGTAAAGAAATTGAATGCAAAAGAATAAGAAGGATCACCTAATAACAAAATGTGCCTATGTTATAAAAACACACTATAATGAAATAAGGTGCTTCACAAGCACGCTTCATCACAATCCTTAAAGTTTCCTCAGGACCTGAAATACATACAATTAGCACAAATCAAATATTTGATTGTCGTGTCACGTGTGCAATTCATGTACAGAGTGTAGCTTAAATTTTAGTTTCTCTTTATTGACCGTGTTTAAAGTTACACCGACTATAGACATCTAGCCGAATTTGGCTACATTCCGCATATGCTCTATATCTACTTATTTGTAATAAAATTGGAATATGTATACTGTTATACTGTTTAAGCTAAAATTTAAATGTTTGTTTTTCATATTTTTTATTCATTAATTTATTTTTTTAAATTTCGTTATTAGTAATTACCTAGAATTCCTAAATTCTACTACAGACTCATAGGTCATTTAGAAACTATTGGAATATGATTAAATAAAAACTGTTTAAAAACGTTAACATTAGTAATAAACAAATCATTTGCGGTTATTCTATGTGTTAGGCATGACCCCAATTTTACAAAAAGGAAAAAAGGTGATTTAAACATTTTTTTCCAGAAAATATCTGTTTACAAAAAAAACAGAGTAGACGTACAGGTATGTATTAGGTATTTTACCTTGAGTGTTTGTATCTATCCACCTTGATAATTTTTTTTTTTTTTTGAAAAAATTGAAAACAACGATTATACTATATGATTAATTTTCAAACAATCTATCAATCTATCAAGTAAACAAATATTTATCCAGTATTTCCGATTGACAAAAACAAAATTCAGATATGTATTCGTATATTGAGGCCCCTATTACGAAAATTTATTCGATAATTGATAGACTCGACTCTTCCAAGCCTATCGAACAAATGTTTAATATTATTATGGACTCTCTAATGGACTTTTAATCTTTCAAGTTCAAGTGAAAAAAGATTTTAAACAAAACAACTAAAAGTTATCAAGGCTATCAATAAATGTTATCAGCTGTATCTCAAAAATACGATCGACTTTTTAGATCTGCAGAATAGAAAAATTTAATAATGCCGAAAATCTATTTCGACTTTAAGTCTATTAGCTTTAGAATTTCATAACAGAGTCATGAGTAGTTTGATGAAGTTTGATCATATATAAAACGCGTTCAAAAACAATACAAATATGTTTTATCTTTTTGTTTTGTTATTCCCCTATAACAAAAATATATTATTTAAATTATTTTAGATTTAAATAGATATTTAATAAATAATTTTAATAATAACAAAATTCAAAATTGTAATGTTTTGTTTAAATATTTATGTTATATTATAAAAACACAGTGACAATTGGTTTGAAAAAAAAAAAAAACAAATTACAAATTGTTGGTACCAGTTACTGCATAACTATGATATACGTATACAAATGTACATATGTACATAGGTATGTTATGTCTAATTTTTATATGTAGATGTAGGTGATTTTTTCAAAATATTTTTTTGATATTTTCGTTATTTGTTTTGATAATTAACTAAATTTAATTTTTTTTTACTACGAGTATCTGAATATGACATAGCATACTTCTACACTTTATTTTTTAAATATTTTCTCATGACTTTCAACAATGCTTTCAAGTCTATTATGTATATGTACTTTGTAACATTTGATTTTAATACCAAAGTACTGACAATAAAATAGCACTAACAATATTATTAACATGCATAGTTCAAAATCCAAAGAATGTCCAAAGTAACAAACAGAAAAGACATAAAACAGAGAATGCTAAACAAACAAATAACACTGAATATACGTACATATGTATAAATTGTACGTTTCAACGTAGCTTTAAAAATAAAGTGGAGTTCAAGATGTGAAGTTGTATTTTACTGTGAGCACCAAGATTTTAATCTACCTGAATTTTAATTTAAAAAGTATTATGCCCCGTTCATTCATTTCTGTATTCTGTCTACTAATCGTATTCAGTTAATGAAACTACATGTCCTCTCATAATTTCTAATTAAAATGGCAATGGCAATTTTGCTAAAGAAGATGCAGTGTTAAGGGCATAACTGCATACAATTAGTGGACAGAATAGAGGCGAATTTGATTATTTTTTTTGAAACAGGCTCAAGTTATGTTTAATTTGCAAAAAACGAATATTAATCATTATTCCTCAATCCAATTATATTTACTTTATATTTTAATTATTCAAACGTGTGAGATGAATTCTATGCAAAAATCGTTCACTTTCAATTTAATTTATTTGAACAAAAAATAAATACATTTTTTTTAAATTAAAAATCCAAATGTTAGTGTGCTATTACCGCATTACTAACAATTAATGGCACACTCTTGATTTTCTTGAATAACAATAACATGATAAATAATATCATAATCTTTTATTACATCATGTTATGTACTCCTACTTATCATTGATCATTAACTACAAATAAATCAGAAAGTTCAATTTACTTAAGTGTTGCGTTGCGTACTGAAAATACAGATTACAAAAACGAAGTTATTACACGTGTATGCATTTACCAGATGTAAACATTATTTAATTTATCAATTTGTTCTTTTATTTTTTTATCTTTATTTATTTAATTTATGTTTAATAATAATTGTCGACATGCGGTAAGAAATTGTATTAATTAACGTTACGTCGATGACAATGACGATGATATGGAAATTTTTATTTTATTTTAATTCATTAATACTATTATATAACATACACTTACATACATATGCAACATGCAATATTCTGTGCAATATGTAACGTACACGCATACATATAATCTGTCTCATAAGTGCAAGAAGATATTGAAAACATGTAGTATTTATAAACGGAAAACAAAAACATGAAGTAGATATTAGCAGATATTAGATAATTTGTATTATTAATTTTGTAGAAAGAGCTAGAAGCTACTACATAATTATAATGATTATACATCGTATCGTAACACTTTACACTAGGTATAGAATAATGCATCTGGGATAGAAAGGCATTTTTTTGTCTTGTTAAAAAAAAAATGTTAAGCTCGTGTCTATCTGGTGGCAAAATTCATTAAATTATTAGTGATGAAGTCATAAAATTTTCAAAGTTAATAATATGTGATGAAGGCTTTTATCATTAATATTCAATATTTAATTTTAATTCATGCATAATTTCACGTATATACAGGGTGCTTTCAATCAATGCAAAATCTTAGTGTGGGCGAAATATTGCGGCAATATTGCAAAAATTTATGTAATATAGGATCTCCATTAGCAATATTTCCATAACCGGCAATGGCAATATTGCTATTGGAGACGCAGTCTAAAGAGTGTTAAAAATTTCGCGACTTAACGTCAATAACGGCTTCTATTATAGTATATGTAATTTAAATTTAATTAAGAAAGGTATTCCGAAGAGTATGTGGACCAATATATGAAAATGGAGAATGGCGATCATTGTACAATCACGAATTGTATATGTACACTTTATGACGATATGAATATTACATATGTACATAGTTAACGTAATAAAATGCGGGAGACTTAGATGGGTTGCGCATGTGAGAAGACTTCAAGAAAACAACCCAGTAAAAAAATTATTGCTCTAAAAAATGGATGAAAAAAGAAGAAAAGACAGATCTAAGAAAAGATACCTCGATGCGATGACATGGAAGAGGATATCAGAAAAATAGGAGTGACAAATTGGAAAAATTAAGTGATGGACCGGACGGAACGTTTGGAGAAGTATTCTAAAGGAGGTCATGGCTCCTTTGCGCCGGTGATAATGATGATATAATTTAAATCCGGATTATCATTATCGGATAAGAATGTTCGGAAATATTATTGTCTAAATTTAAAAGACAGGTATGATTCAATACATGACGTCATGCGCCTTAGAGATCCTAAAATCTCTAGAACCCACTAGTACCGCAACAAACTTTATGGTTTTTTTAAAGTACGAATAATCTTGCTTTACGTTGATTAAAAGCATCCTGCATATTCATGTGAGTATATTTTGATAGAAGAAAATAAAACTTAAAACTGTGTATTCTGTATATGTATATGTATATTTTTTATTTTCAAAAATTTTCTGATTTTCGTTTTTTAAAAATAAATTTTGAAATAATTAATTTTAAATTATACGTGAATAAATTTTCAAATTTGGAATTTTTATCGATTTATTTTTTAATAAATTTTTATACTTCGTTTTTTTAATACGGTCACGTTTTGTTGTTGATGCTTCTTCGTATTTTTTTGCATTCAGTTTGAATAAATTTGTAATTTTCTCTTTTTACGCCAGTTTTAGCAGATATTGCTATTGCTATACATAGTTCAATTTAATGCCTTTTATAAACGAAAACAACAATAACCACACGAGACCAACATAAATTATAAACACCAATGACGTAATTTTTTTTATCTTGTATAATTTAACCCGTGACTATATTTAAAAAAAAAACGAAGTTTAAATATTTTCTGTTACAACATGTATACCTATAATTAAAATTTTAATTTTTCTCCTTTAAAATTGACACAAATACAAAAAAAATTACTTTACGTAGATTAACATAAAATTTGTAATTTCTAATTATAATTTCTTCAAAAATTTTATTTTTCTTAAATTAATACAAAATAATTTCATAAAATAAATTCATTTCTTTGTCCAATATAATTTTCAATATTTTTCCTTAAATTAAAAATTTAGTAATAATAAAAGAGGTATGTACGTGTGTGTATATATATGAATAATTTTAATTTTTTAAGTGTTATTATAATTCAAACAAGGTTCTTCCCTGTTACCAAAAAACCACTTCAAAATGTTTATAAATGAGTTTTGTGCACATACTTAAGAATACAGATTTTTTAAGATAAGTCGAAAATGCCACTTATCATGTATGAAATAAAAGTAAATTTTAAGTACCTTTATAAAAAATCATATAATCAAAAATTATTAATATTTTTGTTACTCTATTCTTTTTGGTTGTGGTTTTTTATTACGTATACAAAAGTATCATTGTATATGTTTACATGTAATACTAATATAATTCGAATTTAAGATTGTCTCGATTTTAAAATCATATATGTATACGGTCATAATTTGAATATTGGATTAAATCGAAATCATGAATTTTTTGAATGTTTGAGTGGAAGAATTTTAATGTTGTAGAAAATGCAACATACTCTATAACACAATAAGAGCTTCAAGCTGAAATGGATTATTGATATTTAATCAAAGAAATGATAGCAAAATTAAAAAAAATAATAATGAAAAGCAAAAAACTATAAACAACAAATGGCACATGACGGCTGAAGATTTAAAATTTTGCAAAGCTGAAGTTGAGCTTCATGCCAGCTGAAAATCTCCTGTTTATAATTTGGTTATTATAACGAATTTATATATGTACATGTGTTTAAAGCTCGAGCTAGCTGAAAAGCTCTAATTGTGTTTTAGTCCTGAGTTATATAACAGTTGAATCATTCACGCTTGCAATTAAAATTCAAACTCTTAATTACTATCCCAATTTTCAGGACGATCTGATTTTAATGTGAATTTTTTTTCATCGTGTATAAAAATACATTGGTATTATGCTATTATAATAATATAAAATATAAATAACCATTGAATGATGTATAATTATGTATGTATGTTCAAAATTTTATTTTATTCTATATTTACGTACTGTAAAAGAGTATGTATAGAGTATTATAAAAATTTTATTTTATTATATTTCGTATAATGATTAAGAGATGTTGATAGTAATTTGTAACATACAATTAATTATCTTATCCTGAATATTGTCGTATTTACTTATATTTACCATATACCGATAGTATAAAAGAAAACCCCGTTTATAAGAAATTAAATCGAGTTTCAAATCATGTTTCTTATAAGTGGATCCGACCGACTGTATACAAAAATAATTTATTACCTTTAAATCAAATTTTTTTATTATGACGATAAGATTTGATTGTGTGATCTTGTATTTAAAATTATTTAAAATTTTTTATTATTTCATTTTTGAAGGTAAACATACAAAATTGAACATGATAAACTGATTATCGAACTCAATTTTTAATTTCTAGGTTTGAGAACACCTTTTGATGATGGACTTTTGATATCATCGAGTGCATTTTTTGACGGTGAACGATTTTCTTTACCAGCAAATGCCGATGCCAAAAACAACGATTTAGGAGTTTTTGGTGTTTTTGGAGTTTTCGGTGTATGCGGTCCAGTTACTGTGCCTGTCTTTACATTACCAGATGATGGTGTCTTTGTATGTGGTATTTTAGATGATTTATTTCTTGTTGGAGTTGCATTGATTTTTTCTTGTAAATCAGATATTGTTGTCTCTTGCTCTTTATTAACTGTTTGAAGTTGAACAATTTTCTGTAAATAAAAAAATATATACAAAAATGTACAAGGACCAAAGCCAATAAGCTAAGGTTATTATAATACGCTATTTTGTGCATATTTAGACATGTTAATGCCATAATTCATATATGTATATACTTACGGTTTTCAATTGAGCATTGGTTTCCTTAAGATTTTCAACATTTTTCGAATTTATCATTTCATTTTTTAATTCATTGTATTTCTCTTCCGCTTCTTTAGCTAATTTTTCAGCATTTTTCAATGCTTTGTCAGTTTCTTCGATCTGTCATAAAAATCAAATAAAGAAAATCTAATAAATAATTGTAATACAAAAAAAACAACGGGTACTTTCATAAACGCGTCGTCGACGCTGACGGCAAAAAACTCAAATTCATTAATTTCTTTCCAATGCAATCGTGGGATTGTATGAGGTTAATTAATTTAAGCAGTCTGCAACGTATACAGAAATTACTCAATCGCTTTCAAACAACTGCAATTAGTTCATGCACAGTCAACAACCCAGATTACAATTCTAGCGCAATTGGATCGTCAACACTCGCCGATGACGCATTCATGAAAGTATCCAAAATATTCATCTACCTTTTTCTTTAATTTATCATTTTCTAACGCATTTTCACGTTCTAATTCGATCATTTCTTGTAATAAATCATTACGTTTAATTTGTTCTGATAAAGTTGTCTTTAATTTTTTATTTTCTTCAATAATTTTATTAATATCCAAATTTTGATATTTAGTTGAATAAATTTTATCACAGTCAATATCTAAATCATTATTTAAATTTGATAAAACATTGTCAATAATTTTTTTATCAATCATATTATCATGATCATTATCATCATCATTAGAATGATCGTTATTTAAATTTAAATTTGAATCAAATCGAATTTCACAATTTAAATTATTTTCATTATTAGTAATTGTATCTTTTTCTGATTTATCTAAAGATATTTTATTAATTTGTTTTAATTCATTCTTTTCATTATTATTATCATTTTGATTTAAATATTGATAATGATTATGATATTTTTCATATTGTTCACAACGATATTTTAATGTTATATTCTCTAATTTAATATTTTTATTTTCATTTTGTAATTTAATTAATTGTTTATCTTTTGTATCTAATTCAAATTTAGCTAATTCAATACCATTTGAAAATTCATCTAATAATGTTTTCATATCTTTTATATATATTTCACGTGATTCATATTTATGTTTTAAATCAATATACATATCAAAATATTTATCAATATTATCATTAATATGCTCATTAAATAATTTACCAATTTTATTAACTGTCTCTAATGTTTCCTCTTCAGATGTCATCAATTTTTGAAAAACTATTTCTTTTTCTTTCATTTCATGTTCTAATGCCTGTGATGAATTATTTAATTTAATTAATGCATTTTTATATTCATCTAATTCTTTATTTAATATTTTTAAATCATTTTCTAATTTTGTATTTTTTGTAATTAATTCAATTTTTGTATTATTTAATAATTCTAAATCAGTTTTTAATAATTCAACATCTGTATCAGATTTTTTTAAACGTTCCATTAATATATTAACTGTTGAACGTGTATTATTTAATGTTAATTGATAATTATATTTTTCAGTCATTATTCTAGCATTTTCTTTTTTTAAATCATTTATTTGTATTTGTAATTGTTCATTTAATTGTATATAATAATCAATACCATTTGTTAGTTTACATTCAAAATTTTGTATTTTTTCATCACGTTCTTTAAGCATTTCATTAGCATTTTCTAATAAAATTTTTAAATCTTGTTTTTCTAATTTATATTGTATTAATTCATTTTCATTTAATTTTTGACATTTATCAATTTCATTTAATAATAATTGTTTTTCATGTTTAATAGCTTCATTTAAATTACATTCTAATTCTTTAATACGTTGTTCATGTTGTATTTCAGCAATACGAATTTTTTCTTCAGCTATTTCTTGTGCTCTATCAATTTCATTTTTTTTACATTTTTCAATATCTTTTATTTGATCTTGATGATCACGTAACATTTTTGATATTTCTAATACATGAACAGATTCCATTTCTTTAATTTTCATATCATTTAATTCTTTGATTTTTATTATTTTTTGTTCATATTGTTTTGTTAATTTATCAATATCATCTTGATATGTCAATTTTAAATTATCACGATATATATCAAATTCAATATCTTTATCTAATAATTCATCTTGTAATGCATTAATTAATTCTTGTCTTTTTGACATTTCCACATTTAATTTATCCTTTTCTATACGTAATTCATTTAATTCATTTAACATTTTTTCATTATCATTTTTATATGATTGTAAATTATCATGAATTTGTTTTTTTAAAATTTCAATTTCATTTAATAATGAACAATTTTCTATTGTTAATTTATCAATATTAATACATTTTTCATTTAATTGATCATCATTATTTTTTAATTTTAATTTAATTGTATTTATATCATTATTTAAATTTTGTATATTTTTTTGTAAATTTAAATTATCATCAATTAATTTTTGATTATCATGTTTTAATTGATTACGTTCAATTTCAATATCAGTATTTGTATTAATTAAAAATTTCATTTCATTTTCATGACTTTTTAATAATAATTTAATTTCATTTTCTAATTCCTTGATTTGTTCTTGTAATTGATCTTCATTCAGTTTTAATTTTTTATTATTTTCTTTTAATTCATTTATTTCTTTATTTAATTCATCAATATTTGAATTTTTATTTTTAATTTCTAATTCATAATCATTTTTTTCTTTATCATTTATATCTTTTAATTGTTGAATTTGAACTTTTAATTCATTTATTTGAATTTGATAATCATGTAATGTATCTGTTTTATTTTTAATTTCAACATTAGCTGCCTTTAATGCTTCTTGACCTTTTTGAATATCCTTTTGTAATTCTTTTTTTGGTGTCGAATCTGATGTATGACGAAATTTTAATCGACGTGGTAATGATGGCTATATTACACATACGTAAGGAAAAATAAAGAAAATAAGTTTTTTTTTTTTTTTTTTTATATAAAAAAGGGTGTGGAAATTTAACCCCTAATTCTGATTTAGAAACTCTTATAGCGTCATCGTGATACCGAGTTTTTCTACTCTCAGATCACTCCAAGAGCAGATTTCATCATCGAAAATGCATAAAAATACACAAAAATACAAAAAGTCTCTATTATTTTCAACTTTTTGGTTAAATGTACCCATTAAGAGGATAGCAGCTCCTCCGATGAGCTGCTATTTTAAAAGACTTAAGATTTGAGTTTAGAAAAGCCTCTTATTGTAGAAGCCTCTTATTATGTAGAACAGAAAAGTCTTTTATTAGAGGTCTACAAAATAATTAAAAGATTAACCTATTTGTGACATCTCTTATTTCATAGTTAGAATAGTAATTTTTCTTAACTGTCTCTTAACTTAGTTAAGAGTCTCTTAATTCTAAAGCAGAATTAGGGGGTTAAATTTTTTAAGGATTTGAAATTTTTTTTTTTTTTTTTTTAAATCAAATTTTTTTAAGGGTTTACCGTTCTGAAAAATGATGATTTTGAACTTTTAACTGATTCTGTATCAGATGATGATGGTGTTGATGGTATTTTTATTTCTTTATCCTTACTTGATTCTCTGATATCTTTAAGAAATTTTTTTATATGTTCTTTTCTTTCAGAACATGGAGAATCAACAACTGAAAAGATAAACATGAATTAAAATTTATTCTTTTAATTTGCAAAAAAAAAAATTATATCAAGAAAATTTTTTTGTGTAACGGATTTTCTAGGCTCTTGATTTTAGAAACACAATAAAATGATAATAATGGAATAAAATCGAAAGTTTTCCTTTTCAAATACCTATAGTACATATTACTTTGATATTACATTATATAATAAAAATCAGAAGAAAAAAAAGTCGTTTCTCTTGTTGAATTCCTTTATCCTTTTTTGTACAACCGAGAAAAGAAAATAGGTAAAAAAAACTCATGAATACAATAAGATATATGTTTTGATATTGTGCGATTGATCTTAAAAGAGGGAAATTTCCTTAAATACAAAGAAACGTATATGTACACCTATGAATTCTAAAACTGTGATTATGCGATATAAAGATTTTCGGGTGAAATAAAAAAAATCATCCAGGTGTTCATTATTTCTTACCGGTTCATGTTTTATTCTTGTCCTTTCATTCATATAAGAATAATAGTAATAATAACAACAACATATCTTACATAAGTATATCGACGTGTAATATATTAAATATTAAAAAAAACTTTCTATAACGGTCTTTTGAGAAATATCTCTCTGTGTTCCTTTAAATTTGTTTTTTCAAATAAATAATTTGCTGCATAAAAATGTTAAGTAATATATATACATATATGTATGTATTATATAGTGGTGACAATACAAACCAAACAACTTATCATGTAATAATTACCATACAGGGTACCTTCATGAATGTGTCGTCGACGTATGTAGACGATCCGGATGCGCTAGAATTGTAATCTGAGTTGTCAACTGTGCATGCATGCATTGCAGTTGTTTGAAAGCGATTGAGTAATTTCTGTAAATTTTGCAGACTGCTTAAATTAATTAACCTCATACAATCCCACGATTGCATTGGAAAGAAATTTATGAACTTGATTTTTTGCCCTCAACGTTGACGACGCATTTATGAAAGTACCCATATTTAAAATATTCACTTTGAATAGAATTGTGATCCTTTTTCCATACTGATATTTTATGCATGTACAATTTTTCTTTTTCTTTTTTTTTTTTTTTTGTTAAAGACTATTATTACATCGTTACAGCTATTATTATAATATGCAACTGTATTTAGCTACAATCTTTAGCTTGTTAAGATTGATTGATCAGATTCTTAAACGTACATATATTTTTAAGAAAAGAATATAAAATTTTATATAGATATTTTCAAAAAAAAAAAAAAAAGGATTAAATTTAAAACGGAAGTTAAAACATGCATGCATATATTCATCGATCATTTTTGAAATGTTTACGTAACGTATTAAAAGAAAAAAAAATTTTTTTTCTTTCAACATAGATTTGTAAATACAAATTATGCAGTTTATTAAATGGACTTAACAAAAAAGAAATTTAGATCCCACCATTCTAAAGGCTTAACCAAAATCAACATAAAAAAAATACGTAACATATTGTAACGTAAAATGCGGTAAATGGTTAATACATGGTAATAATTAAAACACACGTAAGCTTACGTTAGTTAATTTTCGATCAATTTGAAATGTTAATTATACGTAACTTAAAACCCATAAGCATCGTACGTTTTACGTAAATTTAAGTTTAAATGACTTAACTGTCATTTTTAAAAAGTTTTATACATATTCATATTTACATATATATGTTTTTATTTTGGTTTACTTACGTAAAAATAACATTCGTATGAACACGTTCGTTCGATTTCTTACGTAGTCTTACGTATTATTTTGGTTGAGGCTTAAGGTACAAATAAGTTTTTGAGAAATTATTTATACTCAATTTTATATCTTTCATTTGAATCTATTATTGTAAAAAGATAAATGATATAAACCCTATATGATGAAGAGTGTTATTTTTGGTTACGTGATGAAAATATATTTGTCAGTATACATACTGGCATATAGAATATGTGTTCATTTTTTTCTACTTATGTTTTCTTGCCTTAGATATTCACATTTGCATGTCAGTATGTCTTAAAAAACATTTACTCACTACCATCTGCTACTGGCTTATTTACATTTCGATGTGCCGCCAATAAAATAAAAAGAAAACATTTTTTTTTAAAATATATTATTAATAGATCTACACCTTTCTTATAACGACATTTCATGTAGACATGTAGGTGATAATTAATTATCTGTTTTGTAATACTTTCAATATGGCAATTTATATATCATATATGAAAATATACGTTTCCTATAAAGATATAGGTTTTTAGGCGGGAGATCATCATTTCTTTGTCATTATCTTCTACTTTAGGATTTCTTTTGTATTTTTATTATTTTTTTCTTTATGACAAAACAGATGGATTTAAAATGATATTGTTTGGAAATACAATTTTCATAAGGTCTATGTACTAAGAAAAAAGGATCAAGAAAGATTTAAACAGATCACATAGTATTTATAAGGAAAGAAAAAAAAACTGAAAATAATAATAATATTAAACCACAGTTTATAGAACAATGGTAGGAAGAATAGTTATTTAATTATCCCCCAAGGAGCTGTTGATGTGATTTTCATTCTTATAAAAATTTATAATATCCTTTAATTCTTACATTTAAATACAAAATAAATATTCGTTTCGTGTGTCAATGCATATGCCACAACACGATACCATGTAGACGTTATAATTGTCATAAGTCAAGAATGTTTAACTTCGACATCTGCTTGAGACTTTTATTAATTTTTATTTTTAAAATTTTATGTTTTGTATTTTTTCTTAAAAACTTTCATAACGTACATTAAATATATTTCTACATATGTACAAACATCTGTATGTGTATTGTTACAAATACAATTATTACACTTCGTCTTGTTCTTTCAAGCAAAATGACAAAAACCTGCTGGAGTTTCATATAAACATTTTATAACAAACTGTATTTACCACGTGTCAAAAAAGTATAACAAAAAATCGTTTTTTATTTATAACTAAGGGGGATTTTCTTGCAAAAATTAAATAAAAGCAAATAAAAGTCAAGAATACATTGAGAAAATTTAATGATCAAATATACATACATATGTACATACTAACGTATATGAATTGATCGATTTTAATATATAAGAACTTGATGTTTTAAGGATCCTGACAAATATGCGCGAATAATCTTGAAATTTTAAAGACTTATACTCTGTCTACTAATTCGGTACAGTTAAAGTCTTATGGAAATATACATGTCTTTTTTCTTCTCTCATAATTTAATATAACATCATCTCACGAGCAGTGTTATCACAATCCTTAAAGCTATCGTATAATACGAAATGAAGTTTTTTAATACCATTATACAGCGACAAAAAGTGGTAATACTTTATGTCATTTCCATACGGTCTTAACTGCATCGAATTAGTAGATAGAGTATAAATGAATTTTTAAACAGTCAACCGGAATTGTAAAGGAAAAAAAACCCCTTAGGTTTACTTTACAAAAATTTTCCCGCTCAAGTTTAAAAAGAAAAACTCAAGTCTTCTTTTTTTATAAAAGGGAGTAATGGTTCGTCGATTTTTTCCTCTTTTGTTTTCAAATTCATCTTAATACTGGTGATACTGGTTTAAACATTTATAACATTGTTTGGTTCAGATTAGACTAGCTACGACCGTTTGTGTATAGAAATTTAAATAATGAAATTAATTTATGAAGCATAAAAATTTCAACGGATGTGGTTAAAAATGAGTAGAATACTTTATAATGCTAAGTTGAAAAATAAACGTTACAATTAAATTGAATTTTTGATTTTATTTTTAATTTTCTTTTCTATCTATAGAAAAAGGAAGCAATTTGTAGTACACTCACTCAAATGAGTGAGTATTGGAATACTCGTAGGATTTTTTTATTTTCTGAAAAGAAAAGTTTATCTAAATTGTCGTAAAATCTATTACAACTGTTAATTATGTTTAACTGATAATGATAGTTTAGTTTACTCTTAATATTACTACCAGGATTCACTATGTCTAAAGTTTTTTTTTATTCAAGCTAAAAATGTCTGATACGGTATTGGTACACTTACATTTAACTATATTATTTGCAAATTTAATCATTTAAGTTACGGTTTATGTGATAATTCAATTGATGGGAGGGTTTTAGACGATGAGACACTTATTGGATATTCGAAATACTTTTTACGATTTAAAACTTAAATGAAAATACTTTCGCACTAAAAACCCACGAGGACCGCGGTACCTGATACACGTCTCACTTTCTTTATCAATAAATGACGTGAGCTTAAACCTTAAAGAAGTTCATTGTCTAAAACACCACATCGTTACTAAAATTGAGTAAGCCGATTCCAATTTTTTTGAAATTTTGATGCCATTACTAAACAATTTCAATGATATGCCAGTTTGAAATCAAATATCATATTTTTTAAAATATTAAATTCCCTGTATTCCAAAAACCCAAAAAGGATAAAGAAAAAAGACAAATATCAGCATCTAAACTTCATAGGCCCTTAATTAGTGTATAAAGTATATTTTTTAAACATTTGATTATACTTACCAGTCACTTCATTGAATCTCTTCAATTTCGCCTTAGAAAATGACATTATGTTATTATTCATTAATAATATCCTTATACACGAATTCCAATAAATACAATATTAAAAATTTTATATATAAAATATCATTAAAATCAATTTTCGTAATAACAAGAAAATTATATGATTCACATGAAAACGCTTTTTAAAACTTAACTTTAATTTTATTTTTTGAAATTTAACGGATATATTTCAAAATGAATTTAAAAAAAAACCGAAACTTAAAATAAAAAAACTTTTAAAACAAAAAAAAAAAAGAAATTCATATACAATTCAAACAAAGTTAAACACAAATAACCTTGAATTATTTCAAAAATACGAAAAACGAATAAAAAATTATAAACAAAATGTAATATAAAAACAAAAAGATAATTATTAAAAAAAATATTTTCCAAACAAACAAAATCGAAAAATTTTAAAAAACGGCAAAAATATATGAAAAATAAAATAAATAAAATAATTTTTCGCGGAAAATGAAAAATTTTACGAAAAATCGCGATAATGAGACTTAACGATATAAACGAAATATGAAATATAACTGATTGGCGCGATTTTCATGTTACAATCTAATTCCTAGTTATTTTTGAATTTTAATAACTTTTTCTTGAGAGGATCAAGTCAAATCGTTTAGGAAGGAAGGGACAAAACAGGTATATTAAAAACCGTTGCATACATGTATATATACTTGTATTCTTTTTACATATATGTACAATGTCATATATAGCACATGTACAGGTATGCATGTCGTAATTGTAATGAAATTCCCTTACTAAAAAGATGATTTCCTTGTACATACATGTGTATGTACGTACATGAAATAAATTATGTTATGTTGCGATAACAATGACTTCTTTAATATTTTTTTTTCTTTAAAATATAAAAGAAGTTAAGTAAAGGTACGATAAGTACGGCCTATATACATATGTATATACAGGGTGTCCTAGAATCAATGTCACAAAGCGGCTCTATCGTGTAGTTCAGAGTGTTTCTAGCAAAAAATCGTTCTAGACCCCCACCCTTAAAATCTTACCCTTCTGATATACAAGGATTTGAAAATTTTTGCATGTACAGTATATGACTTAATATAACCGGACATATCTTTTGAATAACACCGTGTATTGAAGTTTGTAAAAATGCCTATCAAAGATGAAGTTTAGACTTTTCCAAGGAGTTATTGGCCGATAAAATCGAATAAGAAAGTCCGAAGCGATTTTTTGCTAGAAACATTCTAAACTACACGATAGACGCGCTTTGTGACATTGATTCTGGAACATCCTGTATATACGTATATGTGTACACAAGTCCGCGTATAGACATAATTTACGTATTTACGTACATTATACTGTGACAAAAATAATAATAACTGTTGAGAAATGGAAAATAATAATTACTTCTACTCTGGTAGTAGAATTTAAAAAAAATTTATTAAAAGAAGGGGAATTAAACAGCTGCCAACGGTCACATTACGTTTGTTCGTAATTTTTGAAATAAATTTTTTTCTATTGACAAAAAAATAAACGAAGAAAAAAATATCCTAAGAATAATTAAAAGAAATTGTTGAAAATTTGTACTACAAAAAAAAAAAAAAAAAAAAAAAAATGGGATTATTAAAAAAAATTATAGACGAGGACGGAAAAGAATTTCTTTAGATTATCATAAATAGTCATATATGTGAGAACAGGACTGCGTGAGAAATTATCGTTATGATGTAAATGTAATGCAATATTGTTTTTGTTTTGTTTTGAATTTTGATAAATCGTTTCGAAAAGGGATAAATAGGGAATCTTCTGATCAGCTGTTTTTTTGTGGACTTCAGAATCAAGAAATGAAGGCGGGAAAATATTATCCTTAATAAAAAATAAAAAAATAGTAATAGTGGGATACAAAATGAATTGAATAAAAGGACTGATTAAATGTATAGGGCGGTAGACGGAATTCCAGACTGCATTTATGAATGCTTTTCTAATCCTGTCCAATAATTATATACAGTTAAGGCCTTATGGCGATTACTTAAATTGGTACCATTTTACATCACTATGTATTGATATTCAAAAAATTCGTCTGATATATAAAAGTTTGTATAATAAAAGCTTTGTAGATTGTGGTAATACTGCTCGTGAAACAGATTAATTAGAAATTATGAGAGAAGAAAAAAGACATATGTGCTTCCATAAGACCTTAAGTGCATACTATTAGTGGAAACAGTTAAATTTCCTTGTCTTCTAATGAATTGATATTTCATCTAAGTAAATTAAGTGATTAAAAAATGTTTTCCTCTGTGACTGTGTAGAATTGAACCTGAAACATAAAAATAAATTTAAAAATTGATATTTATGCGTATTTGTATGTTCAACAAAGAAATTGAAAATATGTATTCAAATAATCATATTTATGAAATTTAAATCACATTTAAATTTTATTTTATAAATTTTTTAAATCAATCAAAAATTAGTAAACCGGTCTTTTTGTCGTTCCATTCATTCATATTTTCAGTTTTTTATCATTTTCAATGGGATGTCATTTTCTTCATGTTGAATCAAATCTGGAATAAGAATTACCAGAAAAATGATACCAATGGAATATACTTTATATCGTTTTTATAATTTAAATTAACTTATTGCATATTTAGTGGCGTTTTTAAAATAGTACAAAATTTGTTTAAATTTCGAATATTTTGATAATTCGAACAATTCAACGTTCTAAGGATTCTGTTTTCATTTTTCATTAAATTTAATTAAAATTATTGTATTGTAAAATAATTCAGGTTTCTAAACTAAAAAATGTAATACTGGTATACTTGTATTTGTTTGTATAAAATAAACTATAAATTAAAGATGTACTTTTCCTTCACAGTAAGTACATATCTTTGTGATTTACATATTATGTACAATATTTTTCAAGTATGATATATTTCTTAGATTAGATATAACATTAAGTTTTGTATGAACAAAAAGCAAAAAACAAAAAAAAAAAAAAGAAGTCGGTTAAGTGGTCTTTTATTGTTAGAAAAAAATAATCGGGTCAATGAACTCTTAACTCCTTAAAGAAAATTATTACAAGCTTTCCATCTAATTCTATTTTAGTGTTGTCTGCTTTTACATGAAAGATACTATAGGTATATGCAATAATAAAACAAATACATAGTTAAAATGATTCCTTATTTAAACAAAACACATAAACTCACATTGCATTTAGTATCCGTCCTCCCTCAGTGATATTATGTATTATGAAAAAATCATATCTGGTTTATTCATTTTGTAGAATTCGTTAAATAGAAGCTTTTTTTTAAAAAAAAAATAAGATGCTTTCAAGGTTCCTAATTAGTAATTTCTATTTGTCTCCTACAATTTTATTTCCTACATTTATCTCCGTTGCAGAAAATTTTCTCATAACTTAAGGCTGTATACCAAATGCCGGAGTCAAGACTCAGACCTCATGAAGTTGACTTCAAGACTCCAAGCAATACCAAATATTAGCTTCACAGCTTTAGCTAGGCTCAGACTAATTTGAGTCTGAATTAGTTACACATACATATTTTAATATGCCTGAATTAATTTTGACATTTCGAATATTAAGTCTTGAGTTTTTATTCAAGCATTTGGTATAGGGCCTTAATTCATGTACAAAAGGAAAATAACGCTTTTCTTTTCATCAGATTAAAATACAACGTCGTCGTATACTGTTTTTGTTTTTTAATTTGTTTTCTTGATGGTTTTCTTGTATGTATGTACATAAAAAATATTTTATTCCCCTGTAGTTTTCCACATTAAAGCTTTTTACTTACATAAGCTTTCATTGTACATACATACAAATACATATATATTCATTTGTTTTTATTTTGTCCCTAAATCATGAAAAGCTTTATGCTTATTGAATTGTGATATTCGATTTTGGTTGCATTCCGATTATTTTCCTGTACTAGTTAAGTACATGTAGTCAAGAAAAGATAGTTAAAATTCGCGCCGCATATTACATTTTTTTTTTTGTTAAATTTTAAATAAAAAATAAATAAATCAAAAAAAAAAAAAATAAAACAAAAAACAGAATTTATGAATTTTTCTTATTATTTTATTTTGTTATAAAAATAAAAATAAACAAGAAAAGAAAAGCAAAAAAAAATTTTTCCGATTATGTAAACAAAAATATATATAAAAAAAAAGAAATAGAATAAAAAAAATTTTTTTTCTTCGAAAGTATCGTTTTCAATCGTATCTCGTAATTTTCATTTTAAAAATTAAATTATTATTTTATCCCTATTTTTTTTTTGTTCTCGTCTTTTTGTTTTCTTATTCTAAAAATCTAGAAGGAGGTTCTAAAGAAAAATCCAGAACGGATTTTAAATTTTCTGATTTTATATTACGTTTTTATTTTACTTTAATTATTTTTCTTTTTATATTTTGGTATTTATTTCTTAAATAAAAAATAAAAAAATAAAATCGAATTTAAAAAAAATTTTTTTGTAATTTTTAAAATTATTTAATTTCGGTTAAATTTACGTTATAAACCTATTTTTCAAATTTTTGGTTTACCATTTTTTTTTATATTTTATTTTGTTTTAAATAACGTTTACAATGTAGTAAAAATCGCGAAAAAAAAACATGTGCAAGTTTATACGTGAAAAAAATTAAAAATTGTGTAAAAAAGAAAAAAAAAACAAAAAGCGGAATCTACTATCTATGCATATTAAATGAATATTAAATGGTAAATTTTTTATTATTTTTTTTTTATTTTATAAAGTTTCTTTTTTATGTTATCTTTTTCTGTTTTTGAATATTTTTTTACTTTCTTTTAAATTACAAAAAAATTGAAATCAGTGAATGAATCAAGTGAAAAATTAACATTAAAAAAAATTAATAATTTAAAATTTATGTGTTTGCTAGTTGATTTTTTCTATATTTCAAGTTAAATGAAAAAATTTGAAATGTTCTTAAATTTTACAAAACATTAAATTCGATATTTCTTGTGCTTTAAAGGATTTTAAAGGATATACATATGATGATTTTACAAATGTGACCCCTTTTCGGTTTTTCATTTAAATCTTTTCTTTATTTAGTTTTTTTTTTGTTTAGTTGCCTCCCTAGTTACCTAACAGAAGAGTGTACTATGTACAGGTATACATATGTACGTACAGCTTTTATGAATTTTTTATATTTATATTTATTGTGTGTATTGTGTTTGTATACGTTAAATATATATGAAAGCTTTTTTTAAATATAGGATGTACATATAGTATGTATGTAGTTGCAATTGCATTGTTATTTTTTGTAAAGAACAAAAAAAAATCGTACAGTATAGAACAAGGAGAAAAAAGGACATTTTATCTTACATCTAGAAATGTAACAAGAAAAAAAAATGACGACAACAACCACAACAAAAATTTTATGTGGCTTTTTCTTTAAAGTAAATAATTTTATTGATTTAAAAAACTTTTTTCTTTCTATTTATTTTTATTTGTTCACAATTTTCATCAACTGATGAACATAAGTAGTTGTACTATATGTATGCTTGTGGATTCAAGTGAATATATGATATCTGATAGTAACATTTGTTTGAAGTAATAATATGAAAAGTATTGTTATAATAATGTAATACCGTGAGTTTCCAAACGCCAAAAATACTGAATTGATGCAATATATCACTACTTTTGTGATATATATGATTGATACGTTGCATTCAATACATATACATATTTTTACGTGCTTTTACCTTTGACGTTTATATACGATACTTCACTGCAAAAGTGAAAAACATAGTAACATATATAGGTAAAAACATGTTCGACATTTATATATCTAAAAAACTTTGGATGCATTTTTTGCTTAACCGATGCATAAAATTTACGTACACGATGCAATTTGAAATTTTTAACAATGCATTCGTTTCAGTCTTAGACGTTTTAGAACTTGTTGAATTGTATTAATACGGTGTTAATGCATTTCGAAACTCATGGATACACTTTCGTAATACAATTAATGTATTTATATTTTATATACATACATATGTATGTATGTATATATGTACATATAAATATATATACCTATATATGGTTGTGAAAGAAAAAAGAATGAGAAAAAAAAATTCTTATAGAAAATTTTCCAATTTTATTTTCATTATTTTATTTCCTTATTCAATACATTTAAAAAAGAAAAATAAATAAATACGTACATATGTATGTATACGAAATTACAAATGTCTGCACTGATATATATGCATTTATTTTTAATTCCATATATGATTGTAGTTAAAATTCTCGTATTCATATATTATATTGTGTATCTCAGTGCACATAATTACACTCGTATAATTACATGGTCTTATAGACATCAAAATACCCATAATAGTTTTATGTGTATAAATGAATAATAAATGCATACAGAAATAAAATTATCTCGTATATGTGCATATCTATTGATAAGAATATATTGAAGTATGTACATATGTATGTATGTATGTGACAAAATATTATCATTGCAAATAAATTTAAAATTAGTAGATACATACATATATACTGTGCGTACAGATATTTCGTATTGTGCCGGTTTAAACTTAACCGAATGGAAAAATTTAGTACAAAATTGTTAACAAAATAAATTTCTAAATTGGTATATTAAAATCTATTAAAAGATTTTGTATTTAATATCATCATCAACAATGGCGTAACAGCTCAATGTGAAACTGCACCTATCATACGTGCACTTAGAATTTAACGTGGATTGCGAACCACTGAAATTGTTGAAATAAAGACTTAAACTTAATTTTTGTATGATAGGGCATGAATTGATCGTTCGTATTTAATATATTATGCATTATGGAATATTATTCTCTGTCTAATTCAGTGCAGTTAAGGCCTTATGGAAATGACATAAAGTAGTACTACTTTACGTCGCTGTATATCGATATTAAAAAACTTCATCCTTGTATTATGCGATAGCTTTAAGGATTGTGGTAACATTACTAACATTACTAACTTTAAGGATTGAGGCTTTAACTACACCAAATTAGTAGACAGAGTGTACTAAGTGATGAACTGTGAACACTTTACAAAGTTTTTAATGGTATTACTAGAGATCTCTCGATTGACTGTATGACAGAGAATCTTTGCCGTTGAGCAAAGACAAATAGTCCTCGATAATGTTCTTTAGTTCTAATCTCTGATTGATTTCTTATGAAGAAGCTAGGCATAAGGTCTTAGGTTTTACGTTTTTTGAATATTTTGCATTTAAAACGATTTTAATAAAATAATTTTTAAACGAAAATCAGTTTAATTACCATATAACTCAAAAATTCTGAATATGGTACACATATTATGTATTTTTAAACAGAGCTGAAAATTTGTTTAAAATTAACATGAAAAAAAAAGAACTAACCTGAATAAATTGAAATACGATTTATTTTTTGTCGTCTCTAATTTTAAGAAAGCGTAAAAATATATACGAGTAATACAAGAAAATCAGATTATAAATTTCAAGAAAAACAATGAAACAAAAAAAAAAAAACAAATAGAAAATTTTTAAAATAAAATTAGAAACTAGAACAATATTGAAAATTACTATGTATTCACATATAACAACATACGTATGTCAATTGTATGTATAAGAAAATTATTAAGAGAAAAAACGAATAAGTAGCTATATACTTTTGTTCTACTTGAATAAATAAGTGTATAACATGGTATATCATATGTACTGTGTATTAAATATATTGCCTTTCATTGTATAAAAAATTAATATTTTATAGGTTACTAACCTTTTCATTATGATACAAATTATTTTTTGTAATAATTTCTAAATCATTCATAAAGGCCTAAGTCCAATGATTGCATGAATGCGACGCGAGAACTCGCACGAATTGTCAAAACTTTTTTGATACACGAAATTAAACATTGTAATGTCCAACCAATGCGAGAAAACGTGACGCATCGTTTTTGAAAAATTAAAAAATCCTCGCAATGTGAATGCGAGAGTAAATAATTTACTATGGCTTATTGCTAACAATAACAAATTGTTTACGATTTCAATGACATGAGAGCACTTTAGCAGTATTTAACGCATATCGTCTCGCACACATTGGACATTGAAATGCTGAAATGCTAGACGTGAATCGCAACGAGATCTCGAATTACGCTCGCATCGCATTCTCGCATTCATGCGAGGCCTTAAATGTAAAAATAAAAACAATTATTAATATAATTTAATGCATAATAATTTTTATAGATAAATCGTTACAGTTCAAATAATTCAAATTCATTAAGTGTCTTTGTAACAGTTGACAATATTTTTTTTTCTTGTGACATACGATTTGACATGGTTGATGTATTTAACATTAAAAAATTATTTACTTAACATGTGAGTGCAATTTGAACATAAGAATGAATGAAATTCACTATTTAAAGTATTTAGGTAGGTAGGTAGGTAGGTACCATGAGCGAGCGCATTTAGACCTAAAAGTCTCATTGCAATGCAACAAAATGAGGATCAAAGCGGATAAAGTCATTTCGAAGACCTTAAGAACTCAAGTTATAGGCTACCCGCTCCATGCACTACACATACATGATTGTATGCGTGCACATGTTTCTCCTTTTAAAATCCCGACGAAAATGATTATTGTGCAATGTGCATGCGTAGAGTGTGGACTGTGGAGCAACATGTGTAGTGCATGCAGCCTATTACTAATTCATTCCGACTCATCCTAAACAAGAGAAATCAGCTTCGGAAGAGGAAACTTCAAAGAACCTAACTCTGGTTTTTGAGAGCTCCGCACAATTACAAGGAATATGCTCAACATTTTTCTTCTTCTGTTCATTTTGATTCGTTCTGCAGAGGTCTATTGTAGAGAGCACTAAGTTTGTTGACGTGTTGATAACTATTAGGATCCCTATCAGAGTGCCAATGGTCTTCCTTTTTAACGATAACAAATCACTAGAAATCCTTTTATTAACCTGAGTAGTTAGTATAACCTTTGCCTTTCGAGCTATGTAGACTTATCCTCGATAATCGTCTTTGGTTTTAAGCTTAGTCAGACACAGGTAACATTAACAAGAAGAACTTCATCTCTTGTTTATCAAAAAACAAATATACATACAAATATGTATGTATGCTTAAATTTGTTCATAAAAGGATATAGCGTGCAACAATCATAAAAACCAGTACATTTTAAGAAAAATGTCCTTAATGGCCGATTTAAATGTAAAATAAGATTCTGTATCTTTAGTATCATAAAAATACTAATTAAGCAATTTTGTTGTTTATGATCGAAAACATTTGATTTGCGTTATTTCAATTATTTTCATGTATTTTTTTTTTCTTTAAAAAATTTGTTTTAAAGATTTATTGTTAATTTCAAGGATTACCGGCATATTTAAATCCGTTGCAACATACGTATTATTGTACAGAAAATATATTTTGTGTTTTTCTTCTATTTTTAAATTAAAGATAATTTTTAAAATGAAAAAGAAAACAAATTACGTTTTTTATTTCCCATGAAAAAACATTCAATTTGTATATACACATATATTTAATTATGATTATGTGCATCATAAAAAGTATACACAAATAATTTTCATTATATAAGTACCTATACATATGAAAATTAATTTAAAATAAAAATAATAATTATTATATTCTTTTCAATGTTATGATTATTGTTGAGCAAAAAGCACGTGAAACATTTTTATTACAAAATAAAAATATTCTAAAAATGAAAATAAAAAAAAATGTATATGTATGTATAAAAACAAAAAAATATGGTCATCATATGTCCATCAGAAATATTTATTTAATTTAGATGTTATGTAATATTTTTCAACAAAAACAAAACCAGAAAAATTTTATGAAAATCTATGAATTTACTAAGAAATAAATAAATAAATCATGATGGTCATAAAAAATTTGAGTTGGAAATTATTTTTACTTTTGTTGTTATTTTGTATATCTCAAATAATGTTGAATTAAAAAGCTTAGCTATGCGATTTTTAGAATATGTACATACATACATATGTATACATATGAACACATAAATAAGTGTTAAAAAGTGTTGCATTTAAAATACTTTATTCGAGATACAAAATTTACAAAAAATAAAAAATACATGTTTACTGGTACAAACTACTATATTTAATAACACGCACATATGTATATGCATATGTATGTACATACATACATAAATGCGTTTCTCCTTTTATAAAGTTTATAACATTTCTAGAAATAATTTTAACTTTTAGCTTTTATTTAAGGGTTCTTCGGTGTGTTATAGATTATTATGCCTGTATTAATCAACCAAGATTATCCATCGGACATTTTTACGACCGCTAGAATTTCAAATGGATAAAAATTGTTTTTGAACTTTATTTTCAAAACGTGAAACACGTCAGCTGATTGTTATTTATGAAGAAATAATGAGGTTACTTTGATAAGTTAATCAACTTGTACTTCTGTATGTATATTATTGAAATTCAAATAGTAAGGTTATGTTTCTAGGATATCTTATCCAGGCTGATGAATACGATTATCTCGATCTAAAGATAATCTTTGTTGATGAAGAATACATTTTTCAAAATATGTGTAAGATTATTTTTCTCTATAAATGAGAGCTAACTTATATAACTTTATCAAAGGCCGTTACACTATTTACGTTCTGTTTTGAAAGAGTTTTGTGAATGAAGCAAAAAAGGTACCAGCAAAATATCGACTGTAGTAGGTGATAAAATCAGATTGTGATGAATTGGTAATTTTAATATAAAAATTATGTATGTATGTATTCAAAAACACTCAATGGTATTGACTGTTCAGTTTAACGACGTTTTAAATAAAAATTACCACCAAAATCAAATTGTACACAAAAACAATACTTAATTCTGTTTACTAACTACAATTTTTTTGTTATTCTTTATATTTGCAAAATGTAAACTAAGTATTTACTGATAAAAAGCGTTAACGTCAACTGCTATCAGTACATAATTCACCAGCGGATGGTTTACCAGCACGATGAACGATGGTGACCAATGTATCTAATTAGGCATACAAATAGACTAAAATGAATTTTCATAGAATAGGTCTATGTTTTGGAAAGACCTTAAATGTGCTTTGATGGAAATTATACATGAAACGCGTACGAATATGTTTGTATAGACATGACATTAGTATATATATATATGTATATGTATTATTCATTTACTTTTTCACATACATGTACATACATATGTGTATACACATATACTTGTCATATTTACATAGATACAGGTACATAAATAAACATCAAATATGTATAAAGTGTTAAATAGTAATTTTATTATCAGATTTCTTAGTTGTTTCTGAGATAACTAAATACAAAAAATGTTATCTGTCAACAAATGACAATTTAAAAATTAGAAGAAGTACTTAGTATGGTACTTTATAATTTATATAAAAATCTTGAATAAATATCGTGTGTATATTTAAACTTACATACATAAGTATGTATGTATAAGTTTATTGTATGTATATTCGTATGAATTATGTAAAATTGTAAAATGTTGAAAATAATACACATATGATTTATCTTGTTATTTGTTTAAAAATAACGTAAATTTTTTAATTCCACGTTTTTGTTATTTTTTTTAAATTTCTATTTTCAAACACTTATACTCTGTCCACTAATAATATGCGGTTAAGATCTTATGGGAATACATATGTATGTCTTTTTTCTTTTCTCATTATTTCTAATTAGACTGTTTCACGAGCAGTATCACCACAACTCACAAAGCTTTTATTATATATCAGATGAATTTTTTAAATATCAATACATGATGTAATCTCCATAAGGCTTTAACTGCATGTAATTTATGGACAGAGTATAAAAATAATTGTGTACATACATATGTATATTTTGGTTTATTTTGTTCTCATCGACATAATAATTTGAACATTTTTACATGTGTGTACCTATGTATATACTAATTATATCTAATTACATAAATGACCTTTTTCTTTTTTTTTTTTTTAAGAAATTTTTTTGTTTATTCATTCATGTTTTGTTACTTTAAAAAAAATACATGTGTACATTTTTTTGAATATACCCTCTCATATGATGTAATTTGAAAATTTTGAGACAGAATACAGTATACAATTTAAAATTTTAAAATGTATATTTTATCTGACTAGTAGACAACAGAAAGATTCAAATTTTTTATCTTTTAATTTTTTTCAGTTACAGTATAATTATCGTGTTACACGGTTGGCCAAGGTATACAGTATACACGGTTAAATTTTGCCGGTAGAATCGATAATCATTTATAGCGTGAAATAAAATTTTTAAAAATATTTTTTCCAATATCATCTTGATCATTTTCTATAAAAATATTACATGAATAGTAAATTAAATGTTCATCTTATGCTTATCTTTGTGTATATAACATTATATTCTATTCTTATCATAATTTTTAACTAAAATATTTGACTTGATTTTTTTTTTTTTAAATAATGAAAGTGATAAGAAAAAACGTTTGTCATGTTCTGTTTCTTTTTTATTTTTTCTGTTTTTTTTTTTTTTATTTAAATAAATATATGATATGATGATGATGAGAAATGATAACGATTTTTTAGCGCTTGATAATAAATTGTGTTGTACAATTTTAATAGTACATTTAAATCATGTATGAATGAATTTTTTTTTTTTTTTGGAAAATTGAATAATTGAAAAAGAAAATATTTTTATTTAATTTTGAATAATATGTGTAAAAAGTAACTAGTAACAATGTGTTAGAAAAAAAAAATTTTTTTTGTATATACGTAAATACATTTAAATTTGATTTTTCAATCAAACGATCAATTTAAGCTGTATCATAAAAAAATTGAGTGTAAGAGGTCTAAGTCCAATGATTGAGAGAATGTAATGCGAGAACTCGCACAAGTTGTCAACATTTTTTTATACACGAAATTAAATGTTGTAATGTAATGTCCAACGCGAAAAACGTGACGCATTGTTTTTGAAAAATTAAAAAATCCTCGCAGCAAGAATGCGGGAGTAAATGTCAATGATGTCAGCAGTATTTAATGCATATCATCTCGCACACATTGGACACTGAAATGCTAAACGTGAGTCGCAATGAAATCTCGCATTACTCTCGCATCGCATTCTCGCAATCATTCGACTTAGGCCTTAGTCTTTACTTCAACAAATTGAGTGGTTTGCAATCCACGTTAATTTGTAGGTGCACGTATGATAGAATTGTCTTGAAAAAATGAAGATTTAGACCCTGGCTCAAAATTGGGCTGTCATGTCAATGATGATGATGGTGATGATGAGTGATTTTAAATCTCTTACTTTGTTTTCATAGTGTACATACATACATATGCATGTACATCTATTAAAATAAATTTAATTTTTTTAATTTTTTAATCGTAATTTTTTCGTTTCCTTTCAGGAAATTTTTGGAATTTATTTTTGTTTATTTACCCGTACTTGAAAGAAAAACTTTTTGTTTTCGCGACTTATATAGTATTTTACCTGTAAATTATTGTTGTAAAGTGCCGTGTTATCGACAAAAGAAAAAGTAAAAGAGAAAATTAAATTTATATTGAAATGTGAATTAAAAAACAAAAAAGGAACGAAAATAAATCATAATTCTGGAATAAAAAACAAAAACCAAAATAAAAAAAAAATTAAAAATAAAAATAAATAAAATAATTAATATTAATTAAAATAACGATCACATATGGGAAAGAAAGGTTTAAAAAGGAAAACTCGATGGCGTCCATTATCAATATCAGAATGTACAGGAGACGATACGAGTACAGCAGCATCAATAACAAACAGCACCACCGAAACAAATATCGAAGAAGGTAAAAAAACACAAAAATTTCATTGATTTTTTTTCTCATTTTTAGTTACAAAAAAAAAAAAAAATTAATTTCATAATTTTTATTAATAATAATTACATCAGATATTTTCTGTGACAAATAAAAATAATTTGATGCATTTATTAATTACTGACTTATAACGCATTTGTAATGTATTTGTTATGAACTGCATCTCTTTTTGTATTTTCATGATGACTAGTAAAAATTGCTTTACATCGTAACATATGCATTTTATCTTACAATTAACGTTTATGTTAAATTTGATATAAATTGAGATCTTACAAACTATAGAATTTTATTGAAGATGAAAACAAAAGAAAAATAAACATTCATTTCATTGTTTTTGTTTTTCAACTTTTGATTAATACGTGTACGTACAGTTGAGTGATGTATGTATGTACTTTGATTTCAATTTGAAGTATCTCACAATACTCAAAAAGTGATTTTAATTATGATATGATGTAATGTTAGGCGTCAATTATGAGAGTCTATTGCTAATCGACTTTATGTTGAAATAGACTTTTGGTATTATGGAAATCTATTCTTTCTATTCTATAGACTTGAAAATTCGATGATATTTTCGTGATAGACTTTTAAAAAAAAATAAAAATTTTGAAAAAATAAAAATTTTGACAACACAAATGAAAAATTTTCATATAAATTTAAGAAGTAAACAATCAAGTTACTCGTATCTCATTTAGTACAATAATTTTTTAATACTGTGCATGTAAGTCAATTGATTTACATAATACTGTGAGTCCGTGACTTGTTTTGATAGACTTTTAAAAGTCGATTCTATTGTTTGTCGAATATATTCTCATGATTGATGTCAATTTTTTCTTTTAGTATTTTTTCTTCTATTTAATTCGCATACATCATTTAATTGATTAAAAATTTTATTTTATTTTTTATTATTTTCCCTTCTGAATTTTTATTCGTAGATATTTAACGTCCCTTTTCAAGAAACAGAGAAAAAATTAAATAGAAATCAATAAAATAATTAATTTATGTTTTTGTCATTAATTAATTATTATTGTAGATTTATCATTTAATGTAATACAAAAGGGAAATTACATAAAATTATTTAATTGTAATTTTCTTGTAAAGTGATTTTTTGTAAAACTTATTTGATTGTCATATTACATATTAAAATAAATGATGATTAATTGTATTTATTGTCATATTAATTGTGTGTAAAGATATTCTGTATTCATATTAGGGACGATCCTTATACAACAACGTTTACCTCGTTTATATGATTTCCACGTAACATGATTTAAAGAAAATGTTAATTAGGGCTTTGAGTAAAATGCTCGTTACAGTCTACACAGTCTACAGTCCTCCATTGAAATACAGAATAGTTAATTTCCTTATTTTTATTTTTTTATTAATCATTAAATTAAATTAATAATTATATTCACAATCACAAAGAGTAATAACCCACTCAATATGTAAAACTCGCATTAAGAAAAAATACATATATGAATATGGAAATAAAAACCTTAAAAATAATTTTTCATTCATTTTTTTTCATACAAACTTCAGTAAAAAGATGAAATATGTAGGATTGCCACATAATTGCAATTGAGGGTATCAAATCCAATTATTCTTTAAGGTTTAATTTCGTTTTATTTTATTTTTAAAAGTACACAATAATTCAATTAACGTAAAAAAAAAAACATATTGTTGAAAATATTGTTTCATAATTTTTTTTTTAATTCTTGGTACTGAACTTTTATGTGCATTAATGAAATTATGTAGTAACAAATGAAATTAGTTAATTTCTTAAAACACTGTTCGTTAAGTTCGTTTTTTAACATGCTAAAATTTTATTTTAGAATTCATTTATACCTTGCTTTTGATCATAAAATTTGAAATTTGAAGTAATTTCCTACATTCGATTAAGAAGATAGATTTTGAAGATTTTGATACAAAAGTTGAAATATAAATATGTACCTCAGAATCAGAAAAACAAACTTTAAAGACATGATCATTTAAAAGTCAATAACATCAAATTTACTAAAATCAAAATCTCTAGTATACCAAATAATTCAAAACTCCAAAGGTAAATACATACATATATGTATATAAACAAGCATAAATATATCAAAATGGCAACCCTTAAAAAATTGAATCTCTTTGTTAAAAAAAAAATAAACATGTTCATATATTATTATTTCAAATAAATAGCAAGGTATTTTTTAATTCCTTTAAATACTTTAATATGATGAAGTTTTCCACATATTAATAATATCGATTTTATTTTTTATCTGCGATACATAAAGGGCCTTTAATAATTTCTCTTTTTTTATTTTGTACAGAGGATTGAAAATTTTCTGCACACATTTACGGAAGACTATACATACATACATGTATCACAAATTTTTTTTTTAAAGTACGTTAAGACGTCAATTATGAGAGTCTATTGCTAATCGACTTTTTGTTGAAATAGACTTTCGGTATCATAAAAGTTTACTTTTGCTATTCTATAGATTTCAAAATTGAACAGTACTACAAGTTTTTAGTACTATGCATGTAAGTCGATTGATTTACATAATAAAGTGATTTGTTTTGATAGACTTAAAAGTCGATTCTATTGTTTGTCAAATAGACTCTCATGATTGACGCCTAAGTATATGTGTTTGAATTTATGTACTTCCATATATGTATGTACATACGAGTATAATTATGTAAAGTCAATCCAGCCAGGAAATGATTATTATATTTTTCTTTTTAATATTCAGGAGAACATTTGTACTTTAAAAATAACTTAAATCTAACCTACATATTTTTCTCTATGTATGTATTTATGTCTTTTTCAAGTATTTTATTTATTTCTCTTACCATTCTATTTATTTTTATTCTTTTCAATGCATTATTATTCTATATGTAGTAATTTTTTTCTAAATTTTCTATTGATTCAATACACGCAACAAGATAACTTTTATATACATATGCAATACTTGCGTATATACAAATTTGTTATGATATTAAAAATTCAAATATGTTACATTTATTACTTAAAAGAAAATATTACATTTTCATATTATACATTTTACTATGTGTATACCACTTATTAAGGATGAATTGTAAAAAAATAATTTTTATATATTTTATTTTATTTTTTCTTTTGTTCCACAATGAAAAATTGATTTGTGAATAAAAATAATTTTTCTTTAATACTACTACTAATATAAAAATCATATAAAATCTATACATACATATATTCATTTAAGTTATAATATGCGTATTCATTTGAGGTGGAAAAATACTACCCTCAATAGACCCAATTTTTCATTATTTTGGCCCCTAAAATTTTTATAAATAAAATCGTATATAAATTGTATATATGTATACTAAAATTCCGATAAATATAATTTTTCGGTTAAAAATTGTTGTTGTTTTTTTGTGTTTGTTTTTATTTTTATCAAAAAAAAAAAAAAAGAAACATTTGTATATGAACGAAAACCACGCAATTATATTTATTTTCCGTATATACATATGTACATATGTATATTCATGTTTATATATAATATTTTATATAATGCGTTGAAATGAAAGTAATAATAAAAAATTAAATTAATGCCGGCTGCCGGCTTTATTAGAAGTATTTCGACCCGGCTGCAAAGGTTACGTAATATTAGAAGGCCGGAAAATATGTTACTTTTTGTATATATTTATTTTGTTTTTCTTTTGCTTTTTGTATGTATATGCGTATATTTTCCAATTTAATCACAGACAACAAATGAGCTTGAGTATAACACTTTTTTTTGCTTATGTTTTTAAAAGTTTATGTACCTATACATACGTATATATATATGCATGTATATATGTACATACAGTATATAATATACATAATATGATTTCATACCAATATTTGAATATTTTTCAAATAAATTCTGTGCTTATATAGTGGAGTAAATCTTTATTTTCTTTTTCATAAAAAAATTTGCGCATGTGCTTGAGGTTGGTAATTTTACGTACACATGTATACAATTTGTATGTATTTAAAAATTTCGTTTGCATTAAATGTACATATATGTATGTATGTACATTTATGTATGCCTTACTATTATTATTATTATTATGTGATGTACCGGTCGACTGTATTGGTTCCAAATATTCATTTGTGTGTATACATTATTCAATGAAATACATAAATATTTATATGGACTAATTTGTACTGTCTGTTACTTGGGCTTTTTGCATCTTAGCTTACACATACATTTCATTATTGCATTCAATTTCGTTGAAAAGCACGTGGATATATTATTTAATTTATTAACGTCACTGAAAAAGCTACACAAAAATATGCAATATTGTGGGTGGATAGGAGATTAATAAATACATATACATTTTAATACAGAGCATGTGTATATGCAATAGATGGAAAAAGGCTTAAAAGTAACATATGTATGTGTGTATTACATATATGTATACATATGTATACACAAAAAAAAATTAAATAAATGTCAAAAGTTGAAATGTATATTTTATATGGTTTTATTGAAATATGAGGCGCTAAATATTGTTGAAAATAGATTCTTTTTTTGTGCATTCAATAGATAAATGTACAATATTGCATCTATATTATGCATCTCCATATTGGTTGGTGCCAAATAAAAATAAAATATAGGATTTCTAGCTTTTAGATATATCTACATTTACTCCGTCACTATCATTTTTACTGTGTATATTCTTTAATGTACGATTATGGCTGCGTTCGGTTATATACATATATAGTAAACTGCAAAACAGAACAATTGACGATTATACATAAAATGCAATATCGAACAGTTGATATTTTTCATTTGCACTGCAGATGACATTACAGAACGCAGCCTATGTATATAAATATGTGTACGTATATGCATTTAATGCCAAGATTGCAAATATATACGTATATGATTACGAAACTTCTAGCATTTAGTTGCAGTCATTCAATTAAATTCTCTACATAATATTTTAATATCGCATGCGCTTGATTTAATTCAACGTTTTAAGAAAAAATAAAATAATAAAAATGAATTTTTCCTCTTGTCCTCTATTTTTTAATTTTTTTAATTTTTTTTTTTTTATTTCTTTTTCTTGGCCTTATGTTACATAAATATGTACAGATGTAAACTCTTCAACTATATAATTTATTTATGTTAGAATAGAGTACATACATATACATTATGCATTTTGTAATGTTAAAACAACAAAATAATAAATAGAAATCATAATTTTAAACTGAGGTGATTAAAATCACAAAATTATATGCCCGATTGTGGGTTAAGTGCGTTTTAAGACGATTAATCTGCATATAATACACAGGAAAAAAACAAACGAAAAAAATCATTTTTTTTTTGCTTTGCTGTGTTTTCCCTTTATTAATCGTTATCATGTTTTTCCTGTTTTAGTGCATTTAAATTAATAGAGCAATTTGTATGTAATATATGCATATAATGTTCATGCTTTGTATATAACAATGAAAACGAAAAACGTTGCGAAATTATTGTTAAGGAAAAGCTGTATAGTGTATCTACATACATACATATGTATGTACGGCAAAATACTGTATTAAATGTGTAGAATTTAAATTAAAAATTTTGCTATTATTTTTCATTCAACATGTCCACACATATGTATGTATATGTAAATATGTGTTTGTAGATACGTATGTACATACTAAAGTATGTATCGTACATAAGAAAAATGATTACCCTGTTTGATCATAGCTGATTTAGTAAATTGATATACATATGTAAATGTATCTATACTTACATATCATGTAAAGTAAAATAGTTTTTTAGTTTTTCTTTACATATACATACACATTTATATAAATAAAGAAACATTAACATGTATTTACGCTATATTTACGTACAAAAATCACATGCTTTTATTTGATCAATTTTTTCTGGCATCATCATATCACATTCATGTGACATGTTTTTTTTTCGTTTATTTCAATTTTTTTTTCACTTTTTCATATGCCAACTTAAATGTGAAAGACCCTATATTATGCTACATACATAATATATAGTTTTTTGTTTTCTTCTTTAATTTTCTTAATGAAAAATAAAAAGAAAAATGTGTTTTCAATCTGTGCAATGTAACGTTATATGTCATCATAAAATGTGTATTTACATGCATAATTTGTCGATAGATTTATGCATTTTCTTCACAGTTACATAAAAATGTATGTATGTATGTATATAATAAATGTATAGGTCCGTTCGAAAAGTTAACATTCCATTAACACTGAAATATCAAGTGTTCAAATAGTAATTATGACTAAAACAACATTTTCATATTTGAATTATATTAGCAAATAGCAACACTAACTTAACATTTCCTTAACATTAACTTTACATTTGCAACAACAAATTCGATGTTACATTGACTACTTCATACAAAAATTTTTGACCTTTGCATTGAAATGACAAAAATAATTTTCATAGAAAGCAACACAAACGTCAAAACGTCGTAAAATGCAACACTTATGTCAGAGCAGCACAACACAAAATATCTAATGTAACATTAATACTACAGCAACATTTCTGCAACAATGCGTCGTTATGATTACTTTTTGAACGGACCTTATATTATGTGTAATGCTATTTAAGTACTTATGTTTGTAAGAACGTCTCATTGAATAAAATAATACCATATCGTGAAAATATCTTTTATTAGTTCTACCACTGATATTCATTACAATGAAAATGCAAATGTTATTTTTATTTTTATTTATATCGCCATTAAATTGCAATTTATTCTGTTAATTTTTATTCTACATTCTTTTCTTTTTTTATTTGTAAAAAAAAAACTAATTTGAACTAACTTTATGTTCTGTGAAATTTTACGTTTATTTGTTTTTTCTGTTATTTCATAATTTATTTTTAATTAAATTTTCATAATCATTAATTAATTAAAGTTATGTAATTTCAAACTATTTAAGTAAAACATTAATTTGAATAACAATTTTAATTCTAATCTAAAATTAAATTGATTAGTTCTTTAAAAAAATTCTTGTAAAATTTTAAATTTTACAACCGAGAATTTTAAAGTCAGGTCGAGTTCATGCTTGCAGTTTTAAGTTAGTTCTGCAAATAAGGCATTGTGTTCATGTTTGTTTCTGCGCAAAAACAGTAAGTTTACGTTGTTAGTTCTGTATAAATTTGACAGCAGTTTTAGCAGCTGTAAAATTCTACACAAAGTTAGTATTCTGCTAAAGCTATAGGTTAAAACTAGCTTAAGGCCCAATTACAATTGGCTACGTGACTTAAGTAAAAGTAACGGAAAGTCACTTCGGATACGTCTTAACTTGACATCTGGTCATTTCTACTATTCTTTTTATTGTTGTTCTCTCATGTTGACTTGAGTTCATATGATATTTTTCCTACACTTCAAGTTGACGAAAAGTTACAAATTTCACGAAACTGTAGCGTAAGCTCATTGTAAGTGATTGTATTTGTAACCATACTTTTTACTCAAGTCACGTAATCTAATTGTAATTGGGCCTTTAGTTTTGATAAGTTAAGTACTGTAATCAATTTTCTGCAAACATGAAGTTCCATTTGGTTTCATCTAGGTTACATATGTAACTTCGTTAGGATTACACGTTTCTTCGAAGTTTTATGAAAATTGGTCAAAAGATTTTTGAGAAATTAGGTATCAAAGTAAAATCAAAATTTTGATTTTCTTCAACTTTGAGTCCTCACAAAATAGTAACGAAGTTCTTATTTACAATTTTGTTCCATTTATTTTACACAATTTTGCTAGGATTGTGTTTATTCAAAAATCAGTCTAAGAACGTCCGAGTCGTCAAAATATCATATTAGAACTCTCAAGCTTAAGTACAATATTTGTAAATTTTAAAAATTGACCAAATTACCTACATTGAATATAACTGGTTAAAACAGATATTTTTTATGTTATAATGTTTAATTTATCCATACTTTTTCCGGTTAAAACAGCCTTTGAACTTGTTTATTAAGATAATACAAATTGCAATTTAAAAATTTTTCATTTATACACACATACATACATATATGTACATATATAAACATGTACATAATATGTACATACAGATAATCACAATGTACCTACATATATAGATATGATTTTTTTAAATTCATCATGTCACGTTCCGTCCATTAATGAAACTAATTAAAGTATACATGTAATTACATATATTCGATGTTAATGTTTTGTAAAATAATTACTAATTTAAATTTGAAATTTTTTTTGTTAAATGTATGTACACTTATTATTATGTAAGTGTTTACATGAAAAACTGAAACGTAATAGCGTCATCGAGATACCGATATTTTCTGCCCTCATATCACTCTATGAGTAGATTTTATCATCGAGAAGTAAATCTATAGCAGATTTGTAGCATCGAGATGTCACGCTCGGTGTTAAATTTATATCATCAAGGAATTTGAAATTGGTCTGTCCCAGATCAAAAAGAGCAAACATTTAGATCTGTGTTTATTCGATAGATTTGAGTTGCTCATTTAAAGTTATGTAATTTTTCATTACACAAGAAGAAAAAAATTGTTTTGAAGTTTATTGAAACAGATAAAACGTTATATGACATTTTATTTTTACATTATCACACTTTGCATTATGATCGATGAAGATTTAATTTCATATTTGACTTATTCTGGAGCGATTAGCAATTCTTGAGCAAGTTAAATTTGCTCGCATAGTCACATATCAGATTTAAGAGATCTTGCACTAGAGCAATAAAAATCTGACTCTAAGTCAGAGCTGACATCTCGATGACGCTATAAGTGTCTAGATCTACATGAAAGACTTGTACATTGTACATATATAATTAAAAATTTTTAAATTCATTAAAATTAATGTTCTAAGACGAGGTATATTCCATAGATATGTTATGTTTTAAAGTAAAAAAAAAATAAATAAGTGAATATTTTATTGATTTCATTGTTTAACGAGATCGAAAGCATTGTCATTATAATGTTTTTAAAAATGCAATCATATTGTATGTATTTCCAAATGTATGTACATACATATATACGAGTATGTCCTTCTAAGGTGTTTGCACTTTACAATGATGTTAAACGCTATTTTCACTTTATATAGATTGAAAAGAAAATTTTCATAGTCTCACAATTGTGCATATGTTCATGTATTTAATTTTCTATAATTTAATTTTTCAAATAGTATCATTCATATTGTTACATATATGTACATATGTATGTACATACTGTGTGTATATATGTATACTTTCAATGCACATTTAGTAAATGTTACAATGCTACATTCAATCTCATTACAATATATAACGTTTAAAGCACATACGGGTTTTAAATATAAGAAAATATGTTACATATTTCTATAAATTGTTTTTTATGTTCAATGATCGAATAGAAATATGCGCTTAGCGTTCACATACATATGTACGTAAATATGTACATTGATTGTCAGTTTTTCCTTTTGTCACCGTGTATATTATTGAATTTCTATTGTACTACAAATGTATTCTATTTTTAATTTTTTTTCAACAACTATTTTATTAAATCGATTAAAATATATACATATTATCTTATTGTATGCATATACTATGTACATGTGTATATTTCCTTTAAATCGTTTATACTTTGTATATTAAATATTTTCATTACAGACCTTATGGGAGTATATGGGTTTTTTTTCTTTTCTCATAATTTCTTATAAGAGCATTTCACGAAGACTCTTACCACAATTCCTAAAGTTGTCATACAGTATGGAACAGTGTGGCCAAATTGTTTAAACAATTACCCACCGAAATTTTGAATTTTTCTCGCTCAAAATAGCTCAATCATTCCTAAATGGAGATATAAAGAAAAAAATCATTACTTAATCCCAGTTCAATTTATTTGAAAACAAAAACAACAAAATAACCACAAAAAATTAAGTTCTTTTAACAAATATAATTAAAAAATTTCTTTGATACTGTATTATTCAAATTAAAGTCCATAAAGTATGCAGTCACAAATTAATGTAGTATAAGAATTTTTGTAATTTCAAGTGCTTTTTGAATCTATTAATCAGGGTTCGAATAAAAATTAAAATAAATCTAGAATAAAACAGAATAAATATATTGTACTTCATTTGCATTTGGAAATAGCCCAAAACTAGCCAACTCGTCACAGCAAAAAATTGCTCGCAAACCAGAATAATAGATAGCTCAATTTGTGGAAAATAGCCCAATCTGGCTACATTGGTATAGGATGAACTTTTTAAATATTAATACAAAAAGATGTGAAGTGGTACTACTTTTCGTAGTTTCCATAAGACCTATAATGAAAATATTTAAAGTACAAAGTATATTAATAATATAGAATTTTACAAGTGTTATTTAAATATACGGATACAAACAATAAAATAGATAATATTTATTTTCGTAATTGGTATGATTGGCAATTAGCCAATTTATCACATTACAAAAAAGTTAATTATATCTAATTTCTAATTACATACATAATATATTTTTAGTTTTATTTTATTATGTTTTTTATTTATTCATTTTTAGTTGTGTCGCATAGTTTAGTTTTTTTTTTCCTAACATTATATATAAAATAAATACTCGATATTCTATGTTGAACAAATACAAACGAAAAAAATTCATAAAATTTTATTTGCTTAATAGAAAATTACTCTCAAATTAAATACTAATGATTTATAGGATTTTGTGGAATTTTGTAATTTTTACGTAAAATGATGAAAATTTGTCTTTATTTCATAATGAAAACTAATAATAATGAATGTTTAAAAATAGTTTAAAAAAAATTAATATAAATTTTCATATGTATGTACAATAATCACGTGAATTTTCTCCCTGTCTAAATCAACCAACATGAAATTTAAAATTTATTTGTACATTTGTTTGCTAAAATTATCTTCATATTATTACGTATGTATATTTAAAAATTTCATAATTTTTTCTATATGTTTACAACCAAATTATATTTGTATTTAAATAATTTAAATTTTGAAAAGTCAGCTGACTTCATTAATTAATTTAAAAAATAAAAATAAAACCTATGATAATCACATATTTGAGCATGATGAATATGTTGTGATACATATAAATTATCTGTAATACCTCTTATACCCTCTGTTCAATCATAATTCAAAATAAATGAGTGAGTTTCCAAAACGTCATAAAATATGTTGTTTCAATATAAAAATTATACAAATGTCACTGATGAATTGCGTCAGAAAAATTCACAATGTGTCATTTTCTTGAAAAATACATTTTGGATGCCATCACAATACGTCTTGAAACCTTAAACGATTTTATCGTTTTGAGTGTTAGCGTTTTTGGAAACTTTTAATTTTGCATTAAGATGATACTTAAACGTTTTGAAACTCACCGTGTTATTTTTATGCATAAAAGCATGTGTGTGTTATTCATAAATATGTATTTAAAAAAATTTTAAATGAGTTTAATCATTATCTCGAAGAAACAACAATACAAATATAATTAAATAGACATATAGATACATGTAGAATAACTGAGAGTATCTATAATTTATATCCATAGTAAAATTATGTATTTCAAGATTTTCTGGTTTTAATAAAATAATTTATATGTATGTATAAAATCCATTTGAAATTACACTAGCATGTCAATTAAATTTCATGTTTTGAACATGTATGACTATACTCTGTCCACTAATTACATGCGCTAAAGGCCTTAAGGGAGTACATATGTATGGCTTTTTGTCTTCTCTCATAATTTCTAATAAGATCATCTCATGAGCAGTGTTACAATAATCCTCAAAGCTTTTATTATACATCAGATGAATTTTTTGAATACCAATATATAATAATGTAAAATGGTACCGCCTTTAAGTAATCGCCATAAGACCTTAACTGCATATAATTAGTGGACAGAGTGTATATGTGTTTATATTTTTATATTTTTATTTTTCTTTTTAAATTTTTGAAAATTTCAATAATATATGAATATATTACATAAGAAAATTTGACAATGTTTTGTTTTTATTGCATGATATAAATACTTATAAAATTGCAACAAAATCATTTATTCCACACAATATTGTAAAATGCCGTATGTATTTTATTTTTGGAATTATTTATAATTTTAATTTACACATTCTATACATATTTTTGTTTTGAATTAAAACAAAAATAGAGAACAAAAAAAAAACATACAGGAAAAATAAAATTTTACAAATATATTTTCATAAATGTATGAAGTTATTTTGGCTTGTGATTCAAAATAGAAATTTCTTACATTATATTGTTGTGGGCTTATATGTATAAATATGATTCCAAACAGTATGTTCGTACATCTTTTGTGTTTATTTTTTTCGAAATTCTTGTTCATTTATTCCCGGGCAATTTAATTATATATATGTATATTATGATCGTGTAGAAGATGCATTTTTTACTTGACTAGGGTGGTACTCCCTCTCCATCTAAAAGCGAACCAACCCTCAGTTAACAAATTATACAATTGTTCATTTAATTGAACTACTCATTGCTCAAAAATACTGTATTGATGCGGTATCACTACTTTTCTGATATAATTATAATACAATTTATTGATATTATATTGATAATATATTTTTATATAATAGAGAGATTTAATCTCTCATATTACGCATTTTGATGCAATTCCTCATTGTCTTTGGGTCCTGTTTAAAAATAAAAGGAAAAGAAAAGAACAAAAACACATCCTAAATTATTTTTTAATTCAAAATAAATGACTATTGATTTGTTCACTTGATGAAACGATATATGTATAAAACTTAAAAAATTAAATTAATAATCATTAAGACTGATTGATTTGACCACTTTCAGGCTATATTTAAAAGACGAAAAAACTACCTTGCCTATCATTACCGAGTACTCTGCACTCGTCAGAAGTAGAACAGCCATGCTCCTATTTGTGCATTAAGTTGCTTGACAGGCTGATCTTCTGCAGCTCATTCTTCTGCTCTAGAGCTACAGATCTAATTGATTAATATCTATGAGCTATGTGGTCACAGTGTTCCAAATTGCCATTAGATTTCAAAAAAAGGCCTGATTTGAAATAAATCTAAAATATGAATTTTATTGAAAAATTAAATTTTCGATTAAATTATTGAAATCTTCCAATATTTTGTTTATTTGCTTGTTTTACTTTTTTTTCAAATTTTTATGCTTTAAAAAACTGATAGTCTTAATAATAAACACAAACATGTTTAAATTATAGATGACGTCAAAAGATTATTATTAACAAAATAATGAGGTTAAAATGCCGTTATTCAATATTGTTTTTATTTTTTAATTGTCAAAAATAAAAATGTACATACATATGTATATACATATACTATAGGTACATACATATAATTTAGCAAAACGAGCAAAATTCATATACATACTAGTGTACAAGATAAAGTCTTATAATTATTGTTACGTAAAAGAAAGGCAAAAATATTAAATTATTTAATTTTTTTTTACAAATAATAATTAGATTAGTCTTTTTTTAAAAAAAAGTACACATCATATAAAAAACGATCTAAATAATATTGATATGTTGAACAAAAAAATTATCTAATCCATGAACTCCTTATCATAATCTGTGTATGTATTTATTTTATTTTGCTACTACAATCGGCTACTATACAAGGTGTTTCGAAAGTCGTGGAGAATATTTCAGAGGACGAAAGTAGAGACAATTTCCCGTCGAAAATGCCGTATTGCACTTTTTCCATTTCGGCTTTTTTTTATGAGATATCGTAATTTTTACGTTTTTTCATTTTCACCATGTTTTTCAATTTAGAAATTGTTATATCTTAGTATCTAAAGTAATGCTTAAGTGCTTTTTGTAAAGAAAAAGAAAATGGGCTCTCAAGATCAATTTATCTTTTAATTGTAAGAGTAGTCAGTTTCGAGTTATTGTTTTTTAAACGCCACGAGAGGGACTTTTAATTCAAAGGCAATCGATCAGAGAAATTTTTTTTTTTTTAACTGGACCAACGTTTATCGTATGTAATAAAACATTTTTTTCCCAACAAAAATTCGTATTTTTAAAAAACCCCTCTCGTAATGTATAACTCAGAACTAACTACCTTTACAACTAAGAAATAAATTAATTTTGAGAGCTTGAATTTTTGTCGTTATAATAAGTGCTTCTTAAGCCTTGCTTTAGATGCTGAGATATAACAATTTCTAGAGTGAAGAACATGGTGAAAATGAAAAATTACAATATACCACAAAGAAAAGGGCCGTAACGGAAAAAATTCAATATGGCATTTTCGAAGGAAAATTGCCTCTACTTTCATCCCCTGAAATATTCTCCACGACTTCCGGAACATCTTGTATAGTATACACATGCGTATGTAAATACATACATTTGTAGGTACTTTATGTAGTGTACGCATATATTAACAATAATGTAAAATCATACAACCGCCTAAAGATTACAAGGTTTTCTTTTTTTTTACAAAATAAAAATTATTATTAATCTTTATTTTCTATTTTTTGCAATTTGAGATAATTTTAATACTATAACAAATTAACAAATCTTCACATGTACTGTAATGTCAATTTTGAAAATTTCAATGTGATGAAACATGTGCTTTGGACTCAATATTTCTACACTTTTTTTGTGATAACAATATATAAATTTTGAAATATTTTGTTTTGTACATATACAGACATGTGCATAAATAATTATTTCAAAATCTAATTATTAAATGAATGGTTCAATGTTTAACATAAAATTTCCTGGTGTCAAAAATCATGTGGAATTTTTTTTAAAATGAAATATGAGATACATACATTCATATGTACATACGTGGATATGTTATGTTGATAAATTTTGTATAGTTGAGAAATCGATTAATATACACATTAAATTGCAAAACATACAAGAATTCTTAATCAACATTATCAGACAACAATTTTTTTCCTTGATTTATCTGTCTGATATTCTTAATTTTTTTTTTTTTTCATTTTGATTGTATCTCTATTACACACACGAACCTCGAATAAAAATGTATCCGTGTTGCAGTAAATTTGTTATTCTGTATGTCTGGAAAATTTTTTTGTTTTTGGTTATTTTTTAGAAAGTCACAATAAATATAAGCAAATTTCTCCTATGTAATAGTTAGGTTAGGAGATGTGAAAGTTTGTCTACTTAATACTTATGTATGTACGTTACATTATCTATTTATTTTGTATTTCCATGGAAATAAGGAAAGAACTTTGAGAAAAATGAGCATGACCAAAAATCATTACAAAAAATTACATGAGACTGAATACAATACTAATGTTTCCTTTTATGTGGAAAAAAAATGAAAAGTAATGATAGAAAAAATAAATTGTCTGATGTAATTTTCTATTGCAGGTATACGTGATTTTTACGAAAATACATATGTACTCGTATGTATGTGCATAATGGTTGTTTTGTTCTATTAAGATAAGAATATAAAAATTCTAGAGTATGGTTTTAATCTTAAATCATTTTCTAAGGGTAATTTGATATGATGCATTAAATTTTCCGAAAATTCAATTTTTTTTGCCATTATTTTACAGACAATTTGATGTATTCGTACAATAGATAAATGCCATTTATGTCATATGTTAATTATTGTAAATTGCCAATCGTGGAAAATTTCATTAATTTCAATTGACTTACTTATTTTATTTTGATTCAAAGTGTTTAATCGAATAATTCTGTAATTGGTATTGTATTAATTATTTCCGAAATATTTCATGCATTTAGGGCCTTTTACACACGCGAGACATTTATGAAACATATATGAAAAATTTTGCCTTGAGATACCGGGTGAAGGAAATGAAGCTTGTATGAGGTTGCACGGTACTACCGGATTACTTGATACACGCCTCACTTGCTTCACCCGTTACACTGGAAGTACTGGAGAGTGTCTCATAACACAGTGTCTCTTCGTCTAAAGCCCAACATGACGGCAACGTTTTTCACGTATTTTAAAGTTTTTTTTTTTTGAATTTAACTCATTGTTTGTTCCTTAAGGGGGTGTCGATTATCGTAAATTTTTTATCATTTTGATCAAAATCTAAATTTTGTTACCATGCAAAATGAAAAAATATACTATATTCAATAAAGTAAAATCCAATAAATTGGGTCCAATAAAACTTCAATGAATTTCAAATTTCATATCTAAATTAAATATTAAAAATTTTATACATACATATACATATACTTATGAATTTTCAAGTGTCATTAAATAAGATCACGAAAGGTGTGTCTATTTTATTATACCTGTGTACAAGCGAAATTTTATGTGAACGATAAATATGTAAATACTTGATATTGTACCATATATTTCACTTTTGTATTTATTTATGTATGTGTAAACAAAATAATTTTGTTGTTGTTGTTTTTTTTTCTAATGACACTAGTATGCTAATGATGTTGCTTCTGAATTCAAATTTCATGTAATATAATTTATAAAATCAATTATATTCATTAATAGTACGTAAACACATACTTGTACATATGTACATATATATTAAGCATGTTTGTTGAATATCTAGTTTATTTAACATGATTTAGTTTTAAAAGAAAAAAAAATATATATGTAAAAAAATAATGTGCTAAATAATTTTAAATTATTTAGCAATTTAATTTTGAATGTATCTGTTAAAATTTAAGGTCATCTATATATCGTATAGATATATTTATATGTAGAATACATCACGTATCTAACACATACAGATACATATGTTTGAAAAACAGTTTTAAATTATAAATATCAGATAATATGAAAATTCATGAAAATTATTTATTCAAAAATAATTGCATATATGTACAAATGCATACGTTTAAATCTCTACATATTCGTACATATGTACATTCTAAAATGAAAAATTTGTCAATTAATATCTCACGATATTTATAAGAGAAATATTTAATGGTAAACAAAACTTTACTATAGTCTGTCTACTAATTCGGGGCAGTGCAGTTAAGGCCATATGAAAATATACATGGTTTTTCTTCTCTTAATTTCTAATAGCGCCATAAAAATGTCAGCCAGCTCTGACTCGGAGTCAGATTGTTATTGTTCTAGCTAGAGCAAGATCTCGTGAATCTGATCTGCGAGCAAATTTAATTTGCTCTAGAATTGCTTTAGAACAAAGCTGATCGCTCCGAGATGGGTCAAAAGTGAAATTTAATCTGTCATCGATCATAATTCAAATAATGTAAAAATATGATAATGTAAAAAGAAAAACACTGCTGAAATTGAAATATTTCAGCTGTTTCAATAAACTTCAAAACAATTTTTTTCTTCTTTTGTAATGAAAAATTATATAACATTAAAAGACCAATTCAATTCTATCCAATAAACACAGATCTAAAAAATTGCTCTTTTTAACCTAGCGCAGAGCAATTTCAGCTTCCTCGATTATGTAAATCTAACACCGAGCGAGATCAAGTGATAAGTGACATCTCGATGATACAAATTTGCGATATATTTACTTTTCGATGATGAAATTTGTTCACAGAGTGATCTGAGAGCAGAAATATCTATATCTCGATGATGCTACAATGAGATCATCTCACGAGCAGTGTTACCACAATCTTTAAAGTTATCATATAATATGGGATGAATATTTTTAATATCAATATGCAATGACGTAAAATAGTACCATGTATATTTTCATATGGCCTTAACTGCACTGCCCCGAATTAGTAGACAGAGTATAGAACTTTCAAAAAATTTGTGTTCATATTAAATGATTTACAAATTTTCTCTGCTTTACGTTTTGTGTTAAAGTTTTTTTTCAATTCAACATAAAAGTAGATAAGAAATATGCACGTACATACATATGTACATACATTTTCAATCATAATTTTTTTTTTATTCCTCTAATCAAGTGCATGACATTTTTGAATGATATTGTCAATGGCATGCCATCAGCGGGTTAATAACATTCATCTTCTTTTTTTCAAACAACAAATTCATTACATTTTTATTGAAACATAAAAAAAAGGTAAAATAATGAAATATTTATTATCATTGAATAACAAAAATACATGTAATATTCATAATGTAATTTTATAATTTTTTTTTTCATATTTAATTTGTTTTCTTTTATTGATTTTCATGTGCATGCGAACATATGTGTAATGTATGTACATACATATGTATGTCTGTTTGCACGTTTATATCTAATGTTCATCAATTATGTATGCATGCATATACTTATAACAGAATTTATTTCATAATTGCACGTGAAAATAACAAGAAAAATTGAAAATTACAAAAATTAATATATGTACATACATATGTGATAATAATAACGTAATTAAGGAGATATACATACGTTTGTATGTACTTAAAATAACATCAAATGGTTTCGCATGTTTAGTTATGTTATTTTATTCTAGGTACTTGTTATGCAATGAATTATTTTAAATGAATTTTTTAAATAATTAGGGTTATTCCGATCGTAATTAACAGATTTCGCTAATTCGATATTCCACTAATTTTTGTACATACATATATACATACTGTCGCGTTCAAAACATTTGCAACTAAATTAAAAATTTTAAAAACTCTCTATTTTCTCTGCTAATAAAAACTGGATTTACGTAATATTTTTTTATTTTATTTAATAATATGTTGTCATTTTAAAAATACTATATTGGTTCCTTAATAGTACATTATCTTAAAAAACCAATTACTAAGTCAATTTTTTAAGGTTCAAAACGTTTGCAACCAGTACAAAATTTTATATGGAAAAATGATAAAAATTTAAAGATTTTTTGGAAATTTTCTTGGAAAACCTTTATTTTTAATTACTGTGCTGCATCGTTCTAACATTGGACCTATAAACTCACGATTGGTGCTACTGGAAAAATTATTCCATTAATTGGTCACCTGATCTGAGACCAATATAGAACATGTGGCAAATGATGACAAGAACAATTGGAGAAAAATTTTTCAAAAATGAAGCCGTACTTTTTCTAGCCACTACTAGAGAATAGAATATTTAATTAGTATTAGATTAGATTAGATTAGCGTTTAGAAGGTTTATAGAATATTTTTAAATTATTTTCAGTACAAACTTCGCGATAGTACATGTGTCTTGTTTCATCCCTCATAATTACTAATAAAATCATTTCGCAAAAAATGTTACCATAATTTTCAACCCCCATTTAACCTCTCCACCCACTCACACCCCCCTCCGACAGTGTGTCATCACATCTAGACATTTACCAATTTTTTAAGGACCGTTTATTTTGAAAGTGGTGGAAATCAACTTTTTCATTTTTTCAAGATATTGAAAGAAATGCTAAATTATAAGTAAATTATGCGATTCATCAACCTTTTTAAAAAAATTAACTTACATCACTTTTAAAATAAACGGTTCAAACAATAACATCTAATGTACACTATTTAGTTTCACTGTTCTATACTGAAAATAATCTCAAAAAAAAGGTACAGTTATTTTGTACTTTACTTTCTTGTTTTTTTTTTCAAATATTCAAAAAATAGGATATCATTAAAATCATGTAAATACGAAAAAAGATATTCAAATGAAAGATTTCCCTAAAAGTATCAACGATTAAATTGAATGATGAATGTTTTAACCTTTCACAGAACAAAAAAATTGTTTTCTTCTTCGATTTGTTTCCAAAAAAAAATTTAAAAATAAATTTCATGAATCATTTAAATTTGTTTTTATGAATTTTTTTTGTTCATTTTTAGTTTACATAATAAATAAAAGATATTTAAAATACAAAAATACTTATTTGAAAATTTCTTTTCATGTAAAAACAAAATTCTTTAAAGAAAAGAAAAATTAAATTTTGTTTCATAGATAATTGTAATTTTTTTTTTTCACAATTGAATGATATGAGCATAAATATGTAACTTTACATATATGTACGTCATAACCTTAAACTTTTCATCACGTTGATTTTATTTTAGTTTTGTGTGCGCTTTCGTATTCATTTACAATTCGAAATTTTTAAATTAAAAGAAAATACAAAAAATAAAACTGAACTTTTTCTTTTTCATATACATTCTTAACAGATGCGACGTTATTTTTAAAATTTATTCTATACATACATATATATGTACGTACACATGATTTTGTTTTTTAAAAAGATATTATCAGTTGCATGCGCTAAATTTTTTGTTAAATTTGATATTTTGAAATAAATAAGAGACAAATTCATTAGCAAAAGAAAAATAAAATCCTAATTTTTTAACGTTTTAACAAAATGACCGATTTAAATTTAAAAATAACTTAAAGGCAAAAAAAAAGTAAAATGAAAACAAAAAACAATATGTATCGAATCATTTATTTTTTCATGTCTAATTACCGATTTTTGTTACTTTTATAATTTTTTCACTTTTTTTTAACTTTTTCTATTTTATTTGTTTTGTTTATTTCGTAGAATAGCATATAATCGACGTATGTATGTATGTATGTATTTGGCTTTAAATCACAAATAGATAATAATAGGTACATATAACAGCCAAATTATATTGTATACTATGCATTATAGTATATTCATTCAGAATTTATTTTCAATTTTAAATGTTTAAAAAGTTCTTTAGGTTTATTATTATTACATACAGAAAATATAATTAAATCAGATTGCAAGTAAAATGGTTTTATGTAATGTATGTACTTATGTATATAATTACATTAACCGCTGTACGTACATAGCCTGATGGCTATTAGCGTTATCGAGATGTCAGCACTGATTCGGAGTCAGATTGTTATTGCTCTAGAGCAAGATCAATCTGATCTGTGAACAAATTTAACTTGCTCTAGAATTGCTCTAAAACAAAACTAATCGCTCCGAGATGAGTCAAATGTGAAATTTGATCTGTCATCGATCATAATTCAGTATGTGATAATGTAAAAAGAAAACGTCACACAATGTTACAGTTGTTTCAATAAAATTACATAACATTAAAAGACCAATTCAAATCTATCCAATAAACTCAGATCTAAAAAATTGCTCTTTTTAACCTAGCGCAGAGCAATTTCAACTTCCTCGATTATGTAAATCTAACACCGAGCGAGATCAAGTGACATTTCGATGATACAAATTTGCGATAGATTTACTTTTCGATGATGAAATCTGCTCACAGAGTGATCTGAGAGTGATCTATATGATCTTATTAACTTATTGTTGATAAGATATAAAATATCTCATGAGACGAATCTCATCACTAAAAATTGAAAATAATTTGATTTTTCTTTATTCATTCTTGAAATTAAACATTTGGTAATTAATTGGTATGCATACGACCAAATGAATGACATTATAGGTTAGGACCAAAAGAACAAAAAAAAAAAAAACATAAAATTCATAGAAAATTGTTTACATGTATTTTTGATGTTCTTATATTTTCTCTATATGATTTTCCACCTACTTAATATATTACATACGAACATAAGTAGATGTGCGTTTTTGAATGTATGGTGATGGTTTGTAAAACATTTAAAAAACTATTTTAAGGAGCTGTCACATGAGCATCAAAAAAAAAAGAACCAAAGAATGTATCACACAAATGTAAAAAAAAATCAAAAGAAAAGAAAATGTGTAAAATCGAAAATAGAATTTTTAAAAAAATCATTTTTCTTTTTTTTGCTATTTTGTTTTTTGAAATAAGTGTTTAACTATAATATGTTCAAATACAACATCAAATAATTAAATAAAAAAAATTTAAAACCATAGAATATAAATTTGAATTCATCACAGAACTTCTACATAACATCAGGACTGATGGTGACACAAGCGAAACAAAAATTCGAGGCCCAGATTGATTAGGACCGTACTTTTAGTAAAATAAGAAGATTGGTTCCAAATTTAGTTATGATTTTGATCGTCTTTTGGACGATTTGCAATAGTCAATAATTAACGTATTATTGATGTAATGCATTCTAGATGTTTCTGTTAACATTAATAATCGTATCTTTGAAATTATACATAGTATGTATATACAAATTCATATTTATTTTTAAAATACATTTTCGAAATATTTCATAATAATCGACTAGACAGACACAAATTTAGGCGCATACATATATTACACACGTTTCGACAGAAAACAAAAGCGTTTAAGTTATAATTTTCATATTTAAAATATTGTTATGTCATATACATATGTACACATTAACATAACAAAAATGCAGACTGATTCAGTTCGTATCCACTCCGAGAAGTGAAAATCTCGAGAGGACAAGCAAAAAATTGTAGGTAGGTAGAGGGATGTTGTTATAAAATATTTATTTGCTGTTTGAGAAGACTAGATGATAGCCGCTTGATAAAAGTATCTTTCTTGAGAAAAGTTATAGCAAACCTTTTGTCTCTTCCAACAAGGTATTGATCAAGGTTTAAGGACTAATAGTCCAAATGTTGCCAAAAGTTATTCAACTTAAAAGTTATAGATTTGGAACATTTTGGTGATTATTGGAGACATCCTTATGAAAAATGGTCACCCAAAGACAATCAAAATTCTTGTATCTTTCTTCACAAGTCTCTTTTAAGTTCAATACCTCTGACCATTTTCATGTTATTAATTTTCATTCTCGTTAAGATCTGACACCTCTCGAATTTAGTGGACATTTAACTGAATTACCCTGTATAACAAAATTATTCTACGTGCTTACCTATGACGTGTTGAAAATTCAAAAATTATTTCCCAAATATTTTTAAAACCTGTGTTTTTTTTTTATCATTAATGAATATAAATTTAAAGGATTCAGATATCATAAATTAGGTCGAAATTTATTATAAATGGAGAAATAAAAAATAAATTTTGGATCGATAGTGAAAACACAACAATGAAATACATTTTCACAAACAAAAATGAACAACAAAAGATGAATTTAATATTTTTTTTAACTTTTTCGTTTCGTAATGTTACGTTAAAATTTTTAATCTGTAAAATATAAATATTATATGTATGTATAGTATGTACATATACATACATTAATGCATATTTAGTATTAATATTTTCTTTTTACATGAAAAATATTCACTAAAAATAAATATAGGTCACATTACATAATATCAGCAAATATATGTAATCTATTGTAAGTGCATCTGTATACATTTTACATATGTATGTGTGTACGTTATGTTTAAAGCAAATACATAGGGTAGATGAACTTTTGTATGTCATGAAAATTTAATTTAAGTACATATAGTCTGTCTACTAATTCGGTGCAGTTAAGACTTTATGGAAATATATATGTCTTTTTTCTTCACACATAATTTTTAATTATACTCTGTCTACTAATAATATGCACTTAAGGTCTTATGGCGATTACTCAAAGTGATACCATTTTACATCACTATGTATTGATATTTAAAAAATTTTTCTGATATATTATAATAAAAGCTTTGTGGATCGTGGTAATACTGATGCTCGTGAACAGTCTATATTTGAAATAATGAGAAAAGAAAGAAGACATTTATTATGTACTTCTATAAGACCTTAAGTGCATATTATTAGTGGACAGAGCATAGAGTGTTTTACGAGCAGTGTTACCACAATGTTTAAAGTTTTCATATAGTATGAGATGAATGTTTTTTTAATATCAATATACAGCGACACTACTTTATGTCATTTCCATAAGACCTTAACTGCATCGAATTAGTGGACAGACTATAGTTCTTATATTAAATAGAAAATTTATAATTTGTAAAGTATTATAAGTACACTATAGTATACAATAAAACAAAGGAAAATTAATGATAGTTACTAGATGCATTTTTTATTTTTTTTAATTTTTTTTTTTTTTTTTGTATTTTTACAGATGACACCATATATAAATATTCCGTTAAAAATTCATCGTACTTAAGGCGAAAGCCATTACCATTTACAGCATCTTCCACGAATAGAGCAGATTATCGAAATAATAATAATAATAATAATTTAATAAACAATAGTAATTATTATCGTAGTAATAAGCACAACGCTAATAATAACACTACATCATCATCATCAATACCATTATATACATCATCAGCAAGATATTCGTATCGCCGTCGACCGTTCTCAGCATCAAATCATTATCAAAACGATTCTTCAAATTTCAATAATAATAGTAAATATTATTCTAATCGTCCAATTGGTGTTAATAGATCTATAAATCGAATTCATCATAGGACATTATCAGAACCATCTGATAAAGAGAATACATACAATAATTCATCTTCAAAGCCTCAATTAAATGAAGGTAAAAATATTACATATAATATGATTACAATTTATATTATACATTATCAATTGTTGTTTGAATTTACTCATTTCAAAGTGTTTTTTTTTGTTTTGTTTTTTTGTTTTTTAGATGAATACACTCGTATAACGACACCTCGACAAGATGTTATTTTTAAGAAAAGTTACTTAAATCAACCAAAAAGATATTTGTCTTCCACTGACACAAATACAACATCATCAGCTGCGGCTAGCGTTGTTTCAACTGAAGAATCAATATCAGCCACAAGTGTACCTTCATTAAGTCCAGAACAATGTTCATCAATGACAGATTCAATTGATCCAGAACAAGCTTTTATGTATAGCTATTTCGATCAAAATGGAGTTTTTTATGTTAATCGTAAGTATCTTAATAGTTTAATGACTTTGAAAATACCTACACTATATGTTATTCTTATAAATAAATGTACTTTGTTTATTTTTTATTATTATTTTTTTTTTTTTGTAAATATATTTTATTTTAAAATTACACGATTATATTTGAATAAAAGCCAAATTTTCAACCTTAAACATATCACTTAGACCTCATATTATATATCTGACATTAATTGCTTCTAGTTACATATTATATATCTTAGAAAAAAAAAAAAACAAAAATGTAAGTTCTAAGCTATTAAATTAAAATAAATAAAATTCAACATAATTAAGGTCACAATACATGATGAAAGGGAAATATTGAGAAATTTTTTATCATTAATTATTTAGAATTTTTTTAAATTTTTTAATATTACTAGGAGGGTACCCCTTGTCCATCTAACGGCGGACTAGCCCCTATTTTACAAATTATACAACTGATTCATCGTTGCTCAAATTGTATAATTGTAATCGTGAGTTTCAAAACGTCAAAAATACTGTATTGATGCGGTATCACTACTTTTCTGATATAATTATAATACAATTTATTGATACATACATTGCATCTAATGCGTATAATTTTTCCTTCGACTTTTATAAACGATATTTCACCGCAAAATATAGCATTTAAAAACATGTAATAGAGAAGCAAAGTTTATTCTTGAATTTCCTAAATACATATACATACGTACTTATGTACATATGCAAATATGAAATAAAATATAGCGCGGTCACTAAAAACTTTTAGAAACTAAAAATAGAGAGAAAATTTTTAAATTTTTTAATATCATCTGTAATTTTAATGAATATTAATTTTCTATTTGTAACAAACCAATATTAATTCATTATATGATATTTTTTTTCTTTTTTTTTGTGTGTATTTTATTTAGCATTTTTACCAAACGGATTTGATCAATATGGTCAAATGTTTATGTTGCCTTATGGTTATTCGCCTTATATGTTTCCACAAGATATCAATAGTCCTTTAGTAAATGGCGATATAGAAGAAAAAGAAAATCAAATATCGAATGAAACGAATGAAGTATGTATTAGTTTTCAATTAAATTTTTTTTAAATTTTTATTTATTTTTAAAATTTAAATAAAAATCTGAATTAATTTTTTTTTATTTCTTTTTTTTTGCTTTTTTATTTTTTTTTTCAAGAATAAAAATGATCTCAAAAATGAAGAAGAAGTTGTTGTTAATAAAAATAAAGAAAATGAAATAATCAACGAAAATTTAAAAGAAAATAATAATAATGATAATAATTTAAATGAAAAAAATGATCATATAAATGAAAAAATTTTATTAAATAATAAAAATTTATCAGAGAGCTGTGATTCAATTCAAAAGACTTTAAATAATAATAATAATAATAATAATGATAATAATATTGATAAAAATAAAACAATTATAAATAATCACATTAATAATAATAATAATAATAATAATAATAATAATGATAATAATAATAATAATGATAATAATGATGATGTTGAAAATGAAAATAATATAAATAACATTGATGATAGTAATAATGCAATTGTTGATGATAATGATAAATCAAACTTATTATTATTGAATAAAAATGAAGAAAATTTAAATATAAATGAAAAAGAAATAATCAAAGAAAATATTGAAAATTTAAATGAAATAAAAGATAATATGGAAAATAATGGTGCTAATTGTAATAATATTAATGCTAATAATTGCAATAAATTTTTTAAAATGAATTCTAATGATAAATTAGAAAAAATTTATAAAAATCCCGTAAGTATAATCATTTTATTATATTAACCCCTTAATTCTACTTTAGAGTTCAGAGACTTTTAACTTTTTAACTACAGAGTACAGATAAGTGACAGTCACGAGAAATACCTATTCTATTTAAAGAAATAAGAGATGTCACTAATCAGCTGATCTCTTAATTATTTAGTTCATAGACTTTTCTATTCTACATTAGAGAATAAGAGGCCTTTCTAACCTCAAATGTCTCTTAAAATAACAGCTTATAAATAAAAACTGTTTTTTTTTATATTGTTGATGAAAATCAGACAACTTTGAATAATTCTAAATTTCTACATATTTCTTAAGAGCTCGGTACAATTTACGAAACATTTTTAGCAGCGCGATTTTCCAGCGCAACTATTAACTCGAATAAAGTAGAAACTTCGCAGTTTCAAAAACAGCGAAAAACAAACCAATTTGACAGCTTTCGCAGCGCAACTTTGCTGTTCTAATTGTACACTCAAAGCAGGAAAGTTGTACTGAAAAATGGCGCTGCAAAAAATGTTGCGTTCATTGTACCGGGATCCGGGCTCTTTAGACTCTTAAATATAAGTCTCCTAAAATCTCTTAGGTAAAATAGCAAAATCTGCTAATAATTTTAAAAACAAAATCTTTAAGTGATATATGTATGTGCATGAAGAGTCTCTTAAGTAGAATTAGGAGGTAAAATAATAATAATAATATAGTTTTACATAATTAATTTGTTTTTTTTTTTTTTTTTTACAGAAACGAACTGATATTCCTCCATGTGATCCAAATGATTACTATAATTATGGATATCAACAATTTTATCCTCCAATATTTTATCCTTATGTGTATAGTCAACCATTTATACCGATATTTGGTAAATTTTAAAAACTTTAAAAATAAGTTTAAAATTTAAAAAATCAAAAACAAACAAAAAAATTTAAAATACTAAATTTTTTATTCTTTTCTTAGAAGAATACAATAATTCATCTGAATTATATGATGGTGATGATCGTATTAGTGGTATTAAAAGACGAAAACGAATGAGAATCGAGGAAAATTCAACTGATGTAAATTTATTTTTAATTTATTTATTGATAAATTTTTTTTGTTAAAATAAATAAATTTAACAGGCAACAACGACAGATTATTCTGAAGATGAATATTCTGAAGATGATGATGATGATGACGTAACGGAAACACCAGAAATAAATGATGCGAATGAAAATTCCGTTGAATGCAATATTTGTGATAATTTTAAAGAGAATCAATTAATAAATATTAAAGAGACTGTAAGTTTATTTACAAATTTCTGTACATAACATATGTATACTTATGAAAAATTTTTTTTAACTCATAATTTTTTTTTATATTAGGAATCTAAGGCAACTAAATTCAATACGAATGTTGAAGAATTTATCCCTAAAAAAAATAAACCTCATTTAAATGTCCATGTTAAAGAGTTCCATCCGAGAAATTACACATCAGGACAACACATAAATGAAAATTCTCAGCTGAAAATAAAGAAAATAGAAGAAAATAAAGAAATTGAATCAATAAGTACCAAAGAAATTGTGACAAATACGGTGGTCAAATCAAATGAAGCTTCAATTATATCAAACAAAACAACAATACAGCCAAGGGAATCAGAAAAAACGAAAGAAAATGTTGTAGATAATACGATCGCACAGAAAGAAAATAAAAATGAAACAACAAGAACAATGAAATTGGCGACACCGATAACATCCACATCTATAACACAAGAATCATTACCTGCTGAAGCTTTACTCTTACAATCGAAAGCGAATCAAACAAAAGAACAAAATGCGCATGCGAATTCAAAATCACCTTCAATCATTACAAAATCAACAGAAAAAGTACAAATAAAGGAACAATCAGTAAAACGATCAGCAATGACATTAGCTGAAAAAATAAAGAATTCTTTATCGGAAGAGTTAAAAACAAAACACCAAACATCAATGACTGTTTCTAATTTAGTTTCATCTTCAGAATCGAAATCCATAGTTTCGAAATCATTAAGAACAGAAAAAAAGTCAATTCCATTGAAAAAATCTGGATCAGTAATAACTGAAAAATCACAGCTTCAGAAAAAGAAATCATCTCAACGAAAGAATGAAATTCAAAGTTCGAGCATAGTGACAACAGTACCAATAGTAACAACAACTACGACTGTAGCAGTAACAACGGCAGTAACTAAAAGTGTTCCAACATATGCACAAATGCTTAACAATGAAAACTCTGTATTTAATAAAAAATTAGAAAATAATATTAACAACAATAATCCTGCCATTGAAAAAAGCACGAAAGAGCTCCTTATTGAGTCTAATTTACAAGAACAAGAAAAACAACAAAATTCAGTACAATCAAATTCTAAAACTGCCGAAAATTCGAATACTCAAATATGGTTAAAAGTAAAATCACGTGGTAAACGTAACAAACATATTCAAGAAGTAACAATATTTGAAAATGAAGAAAACGTAACTAATAATAATAAAGAAAATGAGACATTAATAAAATCTGAATCATGTAGGATAGAAGAAATACCAGAATTGAATTCAATTGAAAAAATTGAACATTTGACTGTCAATGAAAGTATAGAAAATAATGAAACTATAAAGACAATGAATTCTGTTCCTGTTATAGAAAATTCATCAGATGATGTAGCTAAGAGTAGTACGATCAATACACCTTCTTCGATTACTAACAAGAAAGGTGCAAAATCAAAAAATAAGAAATCACGTAAAATATCGATAACCATGAATAAAAAATTGAAAGGTTTTGAATTAAAAGAACCAAGAATTGAAATTGGTAAAAAGAATCAAAATGAAAAATCCAATAAAAGTTTGTCTTCGTCATCATACGAATCTCAAGATAAATTAACATCATTGAATGTTGATGTTGACACATTATTCCAATTAACACCTAAATTATCTGAAGAAGATCTAACATTAAATCATCTTTATGGTCATGAAAAAGTTAATCCATTTAATCGATCATTTGCTACTAATTCACTAGAAATATTAAATGGATTTGATTATAAATTTTATAAAGGTAGTAGTATACTTAAAGAAGAGGAGGAAATGGTCTTGAATGTTATTAAATCATTATCGCTTAATCACAAAAATGTTCCGAACATAATAAAAACTGAGGAATCAAATAAAGTCGCAGAGAATCAGTCAATAGAAATAAGTGAAGAAATAAAAACTGAAGTAGAAAAAGACCAAAATGACACCTCGAAAGATTCCAAAAATACAGTAATGTTATCTGTGAAAGATAATAAAAAAAATGAAAGCAATAAGAAAATTGAAGAAAATGAAAATGATTTAACAGAAATTCCTAATGAAAATTTGATTAGTATTGCAGAGGACAATATGGAAAAAAAATCCATAATTGAAGTTGACAATGTAATTCCAGAAACATCTACTGAAATTGATTCTTCAGTAATTAAAAATTTGAAATCTAACGAATTAAATCATGAATTTAAGGTACAAAGTGAAGAAAATATTGTAAATGAAGTAACAATAACATCTGAACAATGTGTGCATACAGAAAATGAAATTTATCTTGCTCCATTAGAAACACAATTTTTATGCGATGGAAATTTAAAAACTGAGATTCCAATTCAAAATGGTTCCTTAAAAATTATTACAAATGATGGCATTTTAAATGGTCATGTTGACAGTATTTCTTTAGATTCTGTTGAATGTAATAATAAAACATCTGAAATAAAAAACGATAATATGATAAAAATATCCAATGTGATTTCTAATAGTGAACATAAATCAGATTATAAAAGCCATAACGGGGAGATTCATTCAGCAGATTATACAATTTCAAGTGATGATAATCACAAGGATTGCAATTCCAATAATGGATTTGAAATGAACAATGAAAAGCCCAATGATATTATTATGAAAACTGAAAATTCGTTCAATAAAAAAAATAAATCAAAATCATTAAATAAATCAATATCTAAAAATAATGATGATGCTGAAGATTTTTATAAATTTATTAAAATTGATGATAATATATTGAGCACAAATATTGCTGATCAATTAAAAACAATTGAAGATCAATTAAAAAATTTAGAAAGAATTGCATCAGTATCAAGTTTAAATGGAAGTAAAAATGATGTTAATAGTAGTGATATTGACGCAATGAAATTAACAACAGCAATGAAGAATTTAAAAACTGCCGAAAATTTTCATAATAATGAAATAAAAGAATCATTTAATTCCATTCCATCATTAATAGATAATAACGATGAAATTTCATTACATCAATGTAATTCAATGAATAATAGTACAATAATTAAAAATCATAATTTCAATTCAAATTCAATTGATGTAATTTTAGTTCCTAATAATAATGACCATGTTTTAAATGGTTGTGATAATATTCAATTATTATTATCATCATCAAATAACGAATTTAATATTCAAAATTGTTCTAGTCAAAATGACAATTTAATACAATGCATTGGAATAAATAAAAATGATAATGTCAATGTAACAACAACTTCTACAATTGATAGGATAAGATCAAATTCACTTGAATATTATTGTAATGAAGATAAATATCAACAACAAATTAAAAATGATAATCAATCAGTATGCAATAATAATTTAAAAGCAATTAGTGATAATTCAATTAATACAACAAATTCTTGTAGGTACCCATTGACAAATGCGGTTAAACAGTGGCTAAAAGATAATACAAATGAAAAATTACCAGAGCAACCAATATTACGGATACCACCAGATGATCCAACATTAAGTACAAGAATAAAATCTACAATTGTTGAAAATCATTTAAATCATACAACTGAGAGGAATGCAAATTTTAGAACTGATCTTGAAGAGAAGAATAATGATGGTGAAGATGATGGAGATGATAATAACTCATGTTCTGAAGATGAAAATGAAATTGATACAAATTATCATTTTAATCAGTCAAAAAACTTGCTAAGCAACCCCTTACATGTGTCATCTGTTAAAGAATGTAAAAGAATTAACTGTCATAAAGGAAGATCACTGACAAATGATCATTATGATCAAATGAAAAGTGATGAAATTGATAGCGACTATAACAGTGATAGTCAGCTACAACAGCAACAACAACAATATCAAATGCAACAACAAAAATCAGAAAAACGGTTAAATTTTGATGACAATACATGTGAGAGGGTTGCTTCATTATTAATATCGGGTACAATAACAGCAATAACGACAACAGAAGATGAAGATGATGAATATCGAAAAAATGAAAATTTAAAAAGAGAAAATCTAAAGAATACGATTGTTACAATACCACCATCATTTACAGGAAAACAACAAAATCAACAACAACAACAACAGCAACGGGAAGAACATGAAAAGGAAAAATCGATGAGTGATTTACTTGATTACTGGGATGATGAATTCATTCAAAATCCAAAAAAATGGTTAAATCATACAACAATAACAACAAATAATATTGATTCACATAAATCAAAAATAATAAATGAAAATGAGAAAATAAATAAAGAAAATAAAATGTTATGTAAAAAGAAAAAGAAAAGAAAATCAATGCAACATCGAAGAACATTGAAAAATAATGATGATAATTCATTTAATCATCATTTACAATTATTATCACAATCAACAAAATTAACAGCAACATCATCTCAATCAACATCAACAATTTCAACAATTAAATCACAATCAACATCATCGGTACAATCAATTGATGAAATTGAATTGATACCATATGAGAGTGTTTATGGTAAAACAATTGATTATAATCGTTTATTAAATGATAATAATTATGAATTCCTAAGCAATACAATTATAAATAATTTTAATCATAATCATTTGAATCATAATCATAAAAATAATAATAATAATAATTATCAAATGATGTTAAATAATAATAATAATAATAAGAAAATTCAAAATAATTCATCAATACAAATTGATAATAAGAATAAATTGCTTAATAATAATAATAATAATAATAATAATAATAATAATAATAATAATGATATTGATAATGATAAATTTAATAATAATGATAATAATTTTGATAATAATATAAAATTTATCAATAATAATAATAACAGTAAAATAATGAATAATTGTCTTAAGCCACCTGAAGTTTGTTGCATTGTAATGTAGTTATTTAGTTATAACTGAAATAAAAAAATAAAAAAACTAAAACAAAAAAATAATAAAAAAAAAAATTTCAAAATGAATAAACAAAATTATAAAAAATAAAATAAAAAAATTAATAAAAATTAAATTTTACAAATAAGTAAACAAAATTATGAAAAATGAAAAACGATTTTCTGTTTTTTTTTTTTTTCTTTTTAAATATTAGGTGTAAGGAAACTTCTGTCGTTTTGTTTTGTTCAATCCGTGTGGCACCCAAATAGAGAGTTTGGACACGAAACCAAGCCTTTTAATGTGATCCCTATTACTACTGCTTAATAGTCTGATGATTTCCAAGCTTGAAATTCAATTTTGTGGAAGTTAACGTGGAATTTGTTCTGATCATATTAGATCAGAATTCTTGCTAACGATCTATGTATAACGCATAAAAATGCATGTGTTCAAAAACGACAGAACTTTCCTTTATACCCTATACGAACAAAATTTGATTTAAAATTATAATATTATATGTAATAATAATGATAAATACGATGAAATGCTACAATTTAATTATGTTTATTAATATGCCTATATATACATACTATTATTACTATTACTATTACTATTATTATTATTATTATTAAATTTTTATTTAAATGTTATATTCTATACGATTATATTATACATATTGTTATCAATATATAGATATCTATACAGATAATATATTATACTAAATATACGTACACATACGTTATATTACATTATACATCGTATACTATTATAATGTGTTACGTTTATGATATAAAAAATAATATAGTAATTAAAAAAAAAATACATTAAAAAATAGAAAACAAAAAATTAAAAAAAGATCACGAAAATTTTTAATCATTATTATTATTTTGGTCGTTTTATGTGCCAGATACAATGAAAGCGATGAGTTTTTCAGGCGCTTTAAAATAAGTTTGAATTAAATGCTTTTTGTATCTAGGTACATACATATGTATGTCCAATGAAAGCCACAAAATTATGTAGCGGAACAAAGTTTGCCGAAATTTAAATTTTGTGGCGCTTTGATTTTTCTATAGACGTCTTTTCCCCGTTTGTTTTTTATGAGCATAAAGAATTATAAACAAGTTGACATGAAAAATGTCAAAAAAGTTTGTGTGTTTACATATTGATATATGAACTGCAAAAAAAAAAACAAAACAGCTCTCATTGTACGCTGTATTTTGAACGTTACAAACCGGCGTCACAAGAAAAAATGCTCGCTTTCATTGTATCTGGCCAGTTAATTTTGCCGTTTTTTTTCTGGATTTATATCGTAAATCTATACACTTTAGACATTTATTTTTATTTTAATTTTAGTTTTTTTTTTGTTTAATTATAATGTTTAAATAAAAATAAATATAAATAAAACTGAAAAAATAAAATAAATAATACTAATAATATAATTTACAATATTAAAAAATAAATAAAAAATAAAGAAAAAAACAAAACAAGAAAATTTTTAGGACATGAAAATGGAAAATTTTTTTTTTTTTTTTTTTTTAATGAATACAATAAATTATATTGCTAAGCAAGAAACATATTATATATATACATATACAAATATATGTAGATAAGCATGTTAAACGAAATATAAAGAATTAAAAAAAATATATTGAAAAACATAAAATATCATATTCTCATACACATAGGCAAGAAGAAAACACCCAAAATTATTATGTATACAATACGCATTACAAAGTAATAATGAAAAAAAATAAATAAAACAACAAAACAAAAACAAAATATTGAATTATAGAATTAAAAAAATTAAAATAAAATTGTTGCTTGCTATCAAAAGTCTAATGGAAATCGGTTGTTTTCGTTTGCTTTCGTGTAATTCATCCTTTATTTTCATGTATTGTAAATTTGTATAATGTACGAGTATAAGTACATAGCGGAGATGATGTTGATGAGATCACTGAAGTGACGAGGATTTTCTGCCTTCCCTTATTTTCATTGTATCAGCTTAAACACAAGGCGAGTTAAAATGGTCAACGTCAACCAAATTGGTCAGGCAATTTCGCCTTTGAAATACAATTTTTTTCGTAAAATCGTGCATGATAATTATGTAATTTTGATTCCTCGTCTCATTTTTGGCCTGTGTACAAATACGTAGTTTTAGCATTAAGATATATGTATGTACACACATATATAACACATTGTCTTATTAGATCATTGTAAGGCATGTAATTGTATGCTACAACTACTTCACTATTTCTAATAATAAGTAGTGTTGATCTTGCATGATCTCGTGTAACACTGTAAAATTTATCATGTCCTATAAAATCGACTAAACCAGTTGGTCACTATATATAAAGTACTGTCATTCTAAACAAATATGTACAATTTTCGATCATATATATGTACATATGTAAATGATTGTACATTTTTTAATCAGAGGCTATAGGACTTAAATGTACTTCGTACATTTGCTAGTCTGATTTAAAAAGTAAAAAAAGGATAAGAAATGAACAAATAATGTTGACTTGAAATAGCAAAAGTTCAATCATATTTGCATGTTAAATTGTACGTATGAATGTATGTATGTTAATTTAAACTGAATAAACACTTTTATTTCGGACGATAATTTGTTCGTTTAGGACAGTAGTATTCACACGCATATATACATACATACATTACAAAATATTCTAACAAATCTTCCTAGCACTACACTGGGGGGGAGCCACTGCCTCATCCACAATCTGCCTCCACCTTCTTCGATCTTGTGCTATGCTTGTCCAATTTTGAACTTTCATTTTTCTGAGATCATCTTCGACGCTGTCTTTCCACCTTTTTATGGGTCTTCCCTGGTATCTTGCGCCAACCATCTGCTTTCACACCAGCTCTTTGGGAATTCTTTCATCTTCCATGCGAATTATATTCCCGGCATATATTAATCTCTGCGAATTTATTTATCTTACAACGTTTTTCTTCTCGATAATTTCTTCCATTTTTTGGTTGTGTCTTATTCTATAACCATCTTGTTATTTAACTGCACCAAAGATGATTCATGTCCAGTGACGTCACCAAAATAGACAAAATTAGAAACGCCTACATCAGAGGTAGCTTTAAAATTACCCCAATAACTGAAAAACTGCGGAAAAATCGTTTAATATAAAAAAAATTTTAATCTAAAAATCGAAGAATTTAAAGCATTTTATTGGAATTCTTCCATTTACATATTACATTGTACATATGTATGTATGTATAAATTGTTTGATCAATCCAGTCTTTTTTAAATTTGTTATTTTTATAGAAACATTTAAAGAAAATTATCTGAAAAATGCTTCTTAAATAAATTTAATTCCCATTTTTTTTATCATGTTGTAAACAGGATCATTAAATGCTTTCATAACCGAAAGGCTGTATTCATAAATACTATCTGAATTAATGAATGTACATACATATGTATGTAGATGTTCTTTGTTCGATTTTACGAGTATTAAATACATGTGTATGTAGTTTTTCAGTTTTTGTTGATTTAATATTTTCATGCTTTAAAAAATAAATTTCGTTATCAAATTGAATTTAAAAATAAATCATTCTTATTTGCTTGTTGATGATCATAAACATCATTGTCAATGTAGTTTTGAATATCCAATAATGTCTCATCATTTATGTAATGAATGTTTTCTATCTGAAATGCTAAACTATTTCAATCTGGTTCAATTATAGTAATTTTTACAAACATCTTTTACATATTTATGTAAATATCTATGGGAACATTAAAAAAACCTGAGTGAGAAAACAGTACAAAAACATCAACCAATTGAAACAAGCTACAATTGATGAATGGAATAAAATTGAACCATCACTCATCAGTGACTGAAATTTGTAAAATTGGTTCAGTCAGTTCCAGAGAAATTGAAGACTGTCATAAACGCTAAAGATAAAGTACAAAATATTGATTTAAGGTAGTCATTAAAATTTTTGAAAATTAATTAAACTGTACGAAGACTTATGAACGTAAATTTTTGATATTCATTATGTAGTATAGTTTTATTGCCCATAACTTGAAAAATGATTTGCCGTTGGAGCTGAAATTTTGCAGGAATATTGACAACAAATGAAGTTCAGATTTCTTTAAGTTTCAAATAAATATGTTTGCTAGATTCAGAGTTGTAGACCAAAACCCATATTTTTTTTGTACGTGTACGATGATTTATGATCGCGACTGTATGCATTTATTGTACTTACGTAATAACTAAACAAGGTTTTCCAATTATAATTTGTGTACATTTCACTTTAATCGTTGCGAAATTTTGCAATGCTTTCATATAGTATATGAGTAAAAAATTCATAGATAATAATTCACATAGATAATATAATTTCAATATTTTATAGGGGTAGTGTAGTGTATGTGTACTTGAATTTGAAAAGATATAAAAGCTTGTAATATGTATGTAGTTCAAGTTCAAGTTCAATTGCAAATTTCAGTTAAACGAGTAGCCGCAAGTGATTCACATTGACGCTGATTAAAAATTACAAACATATTTGGACATTTAACTGGCTGAAATTTAAAAAAAAAAACCAACTAAGCATCCAGAATTCAGTTTTAAAAATATTTGTGATCTTGTTTAGTAAGTTAGTATTTTTTTTCTATTTTTCTAATTTCTAATTATAAATTCTTGTTATGATAAATTTTCCTATAAACAAAAATTTGGACTTGTCTATATCTTTACTTGCATTTTTCTTTATAAAAGTGTACATATATATTATTATTATGTGATAAAAATAATCCATACAAAAAAAAAGAAAATTAATATTATTTTCTATAGAACTTTTTAAATTAAAAAAAAAAAATAATAATAAATATTAAAAATTCTTTATATGTACATACATATATGCACATGTGTAGTGCCTGTTTATTTCTTAAAATATTCGACAATGTAAATCGAATGACTCATTTCATATCAATTCTGAATCATACTGCAATCCAATGCAATTATAATTTTAAATTTAAACAATTGTGCTTTTGATTAAATTAGATCATTTCATTTTCAGTATGGTAAAGAGTTTAAAACTTCATATTTAATGTTTTTATCTCAAATTCGTTGTTATCAGCTTTCTTTAAAGGGTAAGTGAAGTTGATATTAATTTTTGTTTTATTTAAATTCGCAATAAAAATTATCACAAAATGGAATTCATTGAAAGAAACAAGAAATAAACTTTTATTATATGTAATAAACAGCAATTCAAATGAATTATTTTTTAAACTTTACCACAGTTCATATTGAACACATACACACATCTGTACACACATGCATAAATACATACATACATATGTATATACGTATACGTATGTATGTAGATATGGTGTAAAGCACGCATGTGGTTGTTGCTATTTTCAATTGGGTAATGGGTTGCAATACTTCTAAAATATTAGAAGAACAAAAAGCACAATTTATTTTTAAGGATTTTAGAGTACACGGTATAAAATAAAAGTAAAAATTAAAAATTCTTGAAAAGTTTGTGATTTACATAATTTAAAATTCGAAATATAGGTACAAGTTAAAAGTAAATATTTTTGATTTCAAAATTTTAGAATACGTACCACAAAAATATGTCATCTCACAAAAATAGCAATATAAATACAAGAATAACTGGAGTAACAATGAGGAAAATTTTATTAAACGATCAACAAGAAAATGTTATATCATTTCGTTCTGAACTGGAAATTAACGCAGATGCATGGGAACAAATTAAAGTAATAATAGTTGGTAAAATATTAAATGGCCGTGATGTAATTGTCGTTGGTGATCAATTAATGGATTTGATAAGTGACGCTGTTGAAGCTGAAGATCAAAATTATACAAAAGAGAATTCACTTGAAATAATATCATTTTTAGTAAAAGCTAAATCAAATTTCAAACATCATGCTACATTAGTAAAGAAGATTCCATTAAGTGTAGTCGAAGACTTAGCGAAAAGTACTGATTTTACATATGGATATTTATGGTTTTTAATTCCATCGAACAATGATAATATTGACCAACGCAACAATAATGTGATCGATGATATACGAAAACTTTCGACGATCACTCATTATGAATTACCAACTTTACATCATGAAGCAGTTGCTTTACCCGCAATGCATGACGGCATTGAAATTCTGTGGTTTAAGCCTAATCATGACATCTATCAAAAACTGATTAGCCCTTTGTTTGAAAATAAATAACTTTTGATATATATATGTACATAATATGTTTCAACATTATAAAAATAATTAAAATCTTCGGATTTTTCACCTTTCTTTTTATTAGTTGTTTATACATACATATGTATTTCGTTATGTCATTAATTCAATAATTTTTTAAAAATAATATTCAAAAACTTGAATTGTATAACTTAATTATACATAATAAAATTATATAAAAAAGTTTTTAGAGATCAACGTGTCATATTTTATTTTATATTTGCATATACTTAGGAAATTCAAGAATAAATTTTGTTTAGTTACAAAATTTAAATTTACATATAGAATACATAATATAGTTACATAATTATAGTTATATAATTTGAGCAACGATTAGTACAATTAAATAAACAGTAGTATAATTTGTAAGATGGGGGTTGGTCCACTGTTAGTAGTAAAAAATAAAACACATTTTCGTATTTTGTTGTTTTAAATTTCAATATTGGCGAAATAGCCACATAATGATATGGTAACATAAATTTTCAATATTTAACGTATGTACGTGCAACAGGACTGAAAATTGGGGAACAACTGTTACCTTTCACTTTTCAGGAGATTTCTAAGGCTTTTTTCATTGAATAAACTAAGAGACAAATAATACAAAACCGGACCGGATGCATATACTATATGTGCATAATTTGTTTTTGCTACGATATTTCTTTGTTTAATTTTAGAACAAGTTGTTGGAGTTCTTTTTATAAGAAGTAATCAAATCAATGAAATTTATTAGGTCTTAAGAATGTTTTAGATAATGTTCAAAAACGTTTTATAATATTAGTCCATAGAGATGTTAGGTAAAATTATTCAACAACATAATATGACAGTATGACAACATTAAATACTCATATCATTAGTTAAGTATTTTATTTTCTGCATTTTTGATTTTTTTAAATATGTATAAGAAGTTTTCACCTTTATCAGATATTATTTTTGTCATTCTCTTGATTTTTTAAAATTAAACAGAAATTAAACATAATTTCATCTTCATTTTTACATGGCAGCGTATTTGTAAAGTTTAAGTGCGATATATCAGAATGCCCAAGGTTGATAAGGATGAAAACCCGGAAGGGGAATTCATAGGTAAAATTTTCGAAGGATTGGAGACAGGTTATTCGATGCAAACAAGATTTCAAAGAATTCCCGATAATCATTTGATAAGAAATAATGAAACAGTTTGCGGAATTCGAGATATGAAACTGGGTAGAGTTAAGAATGGAAAACCTACTGGTAAAAAAATTTAAAGTTTTAAAAAAGAAGGAGAATACTTTGTTAACTAATTTGAAATTAAAAATTTTTTAAGGTGCCCCTACTATACGATTTGATTCAGGAAGAAATACTGGAAGTAATCCTCATATCAATATTGACCCTCTTGGTAAACCTAGCGCAGCAAATCCTCATATCGAGGTTTCTGAAGGAGTTATTACCACTGCCAAATATGTCAACTCAACTCTAAAATATGTGGGTGTTACACTAACAGTGGCTGCTGTAGCAGTTGATGGTTGGCGTTTGGTCAGCGCTTTTAAAAATGATCTTTACATTCGCGATCATGCGGACGAAATTATTGACGAATTAGAAAATGCTTTAAAAAAATTGGAGGAAAAACTTAAAGATGAGAAGAGTTCAAAGAGAAGAAATGAAATTCGAGAAACGATTAAACACCTTGAAAAAACTTTAAAGGAAGTAAGACGTACAAAAAAAGTTCCTGCTAAATTCATCAAAACGACTGGGTCAGTTGTTGGAGGTTGGAGTGCTGGTGCGGCTGGTGGTGCCCTTGGGTCATGGGCTGGTGCATCGACGGGCGCCATGATTGGTTCTTGCTTTGGTCCTGTAGGTACAGTAGTTGGTGCTCCAGTTGGGGCAGTGTTTGGCGCTTTGGGTTTGGGAATTGGTTTGGGTACCGCTGGAAGTTATGTTGGAGAAGCTGTAGCCGAAAAAGGGCTTGAAACATTCGATGATTAACAAACATTTAATTGCTTCCTAATTTTCAAATACTTCGTTATAAAATTATGCCAAGTCTCAAGTAAGCTATGACATAACATTTTTGTCAGGAAAATATAAAAAAATTTTTTTTTTCAAATTTACAATAAAATAAGCGAAGAGTTTTTATTACACAGAAAAATTTTTCATTTACAACTTCATTTTTTTTGTTCATTTTATGTTTAACAAAATTTTGATAATTTATGTCTTTTTATTTTTATTATTATTAAAAACAAAATTATTAATAATATAAAAAAGTGAATATACATATGTATGTTTATACTTACGTAAAAAAATCATTAAAATGAATTTTTTAAGATTATCAAAAGTGCAAATTAAAAATTTAACGACAAATTCAAAATCAAATAATAAAGATAAAAATAATTCAAGAAATTTTATTAAAGAGAATATAAAACAATTAAATAAATTGAATATGACAAAAAGACAACAAACAATTAATCAATCATCATCGTCATTAAATTACTATGAAATCTCTAATAAAAATATAAATAAACGATTAATTAAATGTAATCAAAAATTAAATCAAAAACAACAACAAAATAATGATAATAATAATTTTATAAAAAATCATTTATCTAAAGTAAATTATAAAAATTTAGAAAAATTATCAGATAATGAAGAAAATCAACAAATTACTTTATATATTGATAATTCAACACAAACAACTGATATTAATGATTCATTATTTTTTGATAATGTTAAATTAATGAAACCATCTGAAAAAATTCAACAATATTTAATTAAAGAAAAATTAAAAAAATTACAAGAAATTGAAAAAAATAATAATAGAATGAATGAAAATAGTTTGAATGAATTAAGAGGTCATTTACCAAAATTAAAAGAATTCCTTGAGAATGGTTATATAAAACGTAATGATGATGAATTATTTAATAAATTACGAAAATCTGATTTTCAAAAAAATTTATATGAAAGTGGTAAATTTGATTTTGATAATGATAAATTTAATTTAAATTCTAATATTGATAAATTAAATCAAAAAAATTCAAAAGGAAAACAAATATCCCCATTAATGGGATATGATAATTTATCTTCATGTGATGATGATAATTTATTAAAATTTAAATGTAATGAACATGAAATGATTGATAGAAGACCGAAACGTACTGTAAATAATTTATATCATAATATTGCTACTGATAATTCACATTATTTAATTGAAGATAACGATGGTAGTGGTGATTGCATTAAAAACAATGATAATAATTGTAATAAACCTTTGATTGTTTTATATGAACGTTCTAAGAAAATGTGAAAAAGTAAAACAATTATATTTTTCTTTTTCATGAATTAAAAAAGTTTTTTAAAAAAAAAAATAAATATATTTTTATTTTTTTATTACTTTATGTGTATGTGTACATACAATGTATGTATTTGAAAATTTAAATAGAATTTTAAACTTGAAAATTTTTAAAATTCTGCTTTGGGTTTTGATTTGACTATTCGATAAAGAGAATTTTTTGCAAAAAGAATATAAATATAACTAAATCTGATATAACTAAGCTTTTTATCGAATATACATTATATTTTGTACTTTCAATACTTTTACTACAATATTCGAGCAGTGTTATCACAATTCTCAAAGTTCTTATACACTATGGGATGAGCATGAGCTTTGTGCATAATTGAGCCATTGTGCGTAATTGTATATTGATATTCAAAAAATTTATTTCATGGGCTGCGTTCGGTAATAACGGCCAAATTCCTAAACGTCAATTGCATGACGATGATCAAAATCAAGAATTCGGCTATCTTCAAATACGCATCGTTGCTTTGTTGATGCGGTATCGCCATCGTCAACAGTTCAAAAATGCATCATAAGTTATGTACATCACGAATTAAGTCAAAAATGAATTTTTATGATGCGGACGGTATATGCATAATCACAAATATTACATGTTAATTCAAAATATTTTATTTTCGGTTTTTGCTTTGTTTGTACGTACATACATACATACATACATATGTCTTGATAATTTTATTTATGTAAATATTTTATATTTTAATTAAATTAAAATTTTTTCATTGACATTTAAAATTACACAAACGACAAGAATCATTCAAAAACATCGAAAATTGTCATCAGCATCGGTATTCGTAAAAAAAATTACGAGTGTGTCTCATCGTCTAAAAAGCGCCAATAGATACATCATTTTACACGTATTTTGACAAAATCTATAGCATTATATAACAATTAATTAATCCTTGATGTATATAAATAAAAAATATTGATTAAATTTTTAATATGAAAAAAATTATATTTTTATTCCCAATTTAAAATTTAAGACTAAATATACATAGAAAAAAAATTGAAAAAAAAATAATCTTGCATTTATGTTCTACGTGTTTTAGTTTTTCTTTTTTTTGACCTTAAATTTATTTGCTTTTGCTCAGATTTCTCTTTTTGAATATTTCCATTTTCTTCTTTATTTTCATTTTTATCAGTACTTAAACCTAAAATAATTTCTTGATGATTTTTAGTTTTTTCATTTAAAAGATCTGAAGATGACTGAATCGGTTGTATTGGTACTACTTCTATTGGTGATACAACGGTGGTATTATTTAAAATTTCGATATTAATGGAATCTTTTGCTTTTGATTTTTTTGAATCATTGAAGGATGTATTCTCTTTAACGATTTCATTTTGTGGTAATGTTATTTCACCATTTGCTATTTTTCTTATAAAACTATGAAATGACATATCTGGATATAATTTTGACCAATTTACATTTGTCTCATTTTCATTTAAATTATTTTTATCATTTAAATTTAATTGTTTTTCGTTATTCGTATTAATAACGGTTAAATTATTTTGAGAATTTTCATTTATCATTTTTTCAATATTCTCATTATTATGATTGTTATCATTTTTTATTTCAATTAAAAGTGGTTTTGGTAAATTTGAAATTAAATTATCAATTATTTGAATGATTTTTTCATTTATTTCAGTTTCAAATGTATTTTCTATTATTTCTATTTGAGTATCACGAAATAATTCTGTTAATTTAGCAAATGTATCATAAAGTTTATATTGTACATCTTTTAATAAATCTTTAACTGAAATATTATGTAATATTGAATTATCTTTAACATTTGTAATATCGTTATTATTTAAATTTTTATTCATAAAATTTGATATAATTGATTGATTAAAATTATTTTCAATTACGAAACTTGAAGATGTTTGATTCAAATTTTTTTCAAAATTCATAAAAATATTTTCCAAAAAATAAGATGATGTATCTGTAAATAAATTGGACTAAAAACAAAAAAAAAAGGGGGAAATAGGAAAGTTAGTGCATTTTTATTATTATTATTATTATTAATATTTTTTTTTTTTTGAAAATACGATTTGCGTATGTACCTCATTTTGAATTTCCACCTTATCATTTAATATTTCGTAGGCTCTCGATAAGATACGTTCATTAAATCGTACACAATGTGCCAATGATATACCATAACCTTTAATTGGTGTTGGACCTTCCTAAATGTACATATTATATGTATTATATGGAAATTAATAATGCCTGTTTCACATTGGTAAGCAATTAGCAGCGAATAGTGAGTGTTGAATTATAAACGATTTGTATTTTAGATTGAATTAAGAAAGATAAACGGCATTTTATTTTAATTGTAGTGAAAATGTTGGTATCTTTGATTCTTGGCGTGTTGAAATATAAGACTGCCATGCACTACACATGCATGCATGCTGCTCTACACACTACGGCACAATTATCATTTTTGTTGAGATTTTCAGAGTAGAAACATGTAGTGTGTGTAGTGTGTAAAGCAGCATAATATGTACGATTGTGCAGCATGCATACATGTGTACTGTATAAGGCCTAGTACTAACATTAAAATTAATTAGCAACGCTCGTCACTATTGCTCACACTCACAACTAGAACAATGCTCTTGCTCAACAATGCCGCCCACCGCTCATTCTTTGTAATTGTAAATGAATGATTACAAAGCATTATTCGAGCTGTGATTATCCATTGCTCGCCGTTCAGGCGTTCAATGCTTGTTAATATGAAACAGGCCTTCGATTTTGTTTCTCTATAGAAAATATAAATTTAAAAAAAACCGAACTCACTTTAACTTTGTGTGTATATTCGAGATTCAGAATCCCATCCAAAAATTTCTCTTTGGCTTCAACATGTAAACTTCATCAAAAGAAAAAAAAATTTGAAAATTTAAATGAAATTAAATGAAAAATGAAAAAAAATATTTACTTAATAATGTTCAAATATTTATCTGATAAACGTGTTAAATGTACGAAATGTGTTGTAACGAAAACAAATGGTGTTGTTAAATTGACAATTTTATCATTATTGTCCGATTTGAACAAGCTTATACTTTTATGGTCCTTTAAGTGAAAAACATCAGAAAAAAAATTTATAATAAAAATTAATGCTAAAAAAAAATCCAAAAATAACAGAAATCTTACAAAATGTTCATCTTCAATATTTTTCTCATAATTTTTTAAACCTTTAATGGTACAAAATTTTTCACAAATTTGTTTAGCGATTTTTTTGCCATCGGCTGGATTTGTACTTCTGTGCATAAATGGATAAAAATTAAATTATAAAAACAATCTAATAGGCCAGATACAATGAAAGCGACGCATTTTCCACGCACTTCAAAATGAATTTTAATTAAATACTTTTTATACAATGATAGCCAGGCGATTTTGTTGCGCCTCAAAGTTTGCCGAAATTTGAATTTTGTGGCGCGTTATTTTTTTCTACGTTTTTTCCCTGTTTCATTTTTGTAGGAAAAAAGAGAATTTATAGACAAGTTAACATGAAAAATGTCTGAAACGTTTGCTTGTTTGTTTCTTTCTTTTAATTAATATATAAATTATAAACTGTCAAAGCAGTGCGTAGGGCGCCACAAACCGGCGTCATAAGTAAAAACGCTCTTTTTCGTTGTATCTGGCCCATAAGGTCGAAATAATATGAAAAAAATTTGCGGCGCAAAATTCTACAATTTTGAAGGAAAAGTTTATAATTTTTTTACCTGCATAATTCATCAATGATCACTAAACTGTTTGGTGTAATATTTTTGAAGATGTATTCTATCTCACGGATCTAAAAATAAAAAAGCAATCAAAATTTTGGGCTATACATCATATTTTAAAGTTGACTAACTTCAATTTCAAAACTTGAACCATTTTGTTCGGTGGTATCTTCAAATCCAATTCTTGTAAATATTCGATCACATAATTTGAATTTTGCATTCGAAGCTGGTATAAAGCATCCCAACTACAATGAATTGTCCAGGAAATCTTAGCTTTTTTTTTTAATTTTTATTTTATTTTTTTCATACCTGCGCCATTATTTGTAAGATAGCAATCATTTTTATATAAACTGTTTTACCGCCCATATTTGGACCTGTTATTATGAAAATATTGTATTCTGGTGTTGCTATCTGTTAGAAAACAAATCTTATGTGATTTTTCTTTAGAAGATATTAATAACACACTTACGATATTATTTCGTATAATTGATGATTTTGTTTTACTATATTCTAATAAAGGATGAATTGCATCAATAACTCTTGTTTCATTTCCAAAATTTGGACAACAAAATTCATTATTTAAACTTGTTTTTGCATAAGATTGAATTATATCTAAATTTGATATTACTCCAATCAAATAATGATTAACATCAATATATTGAGATAATTTTGAAATTAATTCTCTTAAAATCCTACAAAAAAGAATATTAAGTTTTTTAATTTTTTGAAAATATTCAGCGCTATTCTGGTTGTAGTAAGCAGATTTCGTTAACTTGACATACTGCCAATTTCCATACAAAATATACAAACTTTGAAAATGTTGTATGAAATTTAGCAGAACATCAAGTTAGCGAAATATCTGCTAATTACAACCTACGACCAGAATAACCATTAAACCAACCTAAATATTTGTACATGTTAGGGTACTTTCATGAATACGTCGTCGGCGAGTGCTAACGACCCGAATGAACTGGTGGCTGGACTGGAATTGTAATCTGAGTTGTCAACTGTGCTATTGTGCATGCACGCATTGCAATTGTTCGAAAGTGATTGAGTAATTTCTGTAAACTTTGCACACTGCTTGAATTAATGAACTTGATACATTTTCACGATTAAATTGGAAAGAAATTTATGAACTTGATTTTTGTGCTGTCAACGTCGACGACGCATTTATGAAAGTACCCGTTGTTTTTCAATGGATTCATTACCTGTCACTAATTTCATAAATTTCATTTATAACTTCATTTATTCTCACATTTAATTTAACTAATTCCGGATTTGTTAGATACAGCACATTTCCTTTTCGATGAAACTAAAACAAAAAAAAAAAGAAATGAAATTCAATGATACAAATTAATGATGGATTATAATAATTTTAAATTCAACCATAGATGTATTTGGTGGTAACTGAATTTGTGGATTTGATTTTGGTATTGTTAATTGCATGTAAAATCCTTTTGTTGTCATATACATCATACGTAACGGTATTTCATTTTGTGATGCTAATTCTTTTATGGTATCTATAATAAATAAATGAAATACAGAATTCATTAAATCTTTTCCATGGACATTTTTATTTATTTTTGAAATTTCATAAATACTACCACGGACAGTATCCGTTAACTTTGTATACAAAAGGCGTGAAAAATCTAACATTTCATCGTAGCCATCTTGTATGGCTTGTATACGATTAAAATGCTGTGATGTACCACGAGAAAATTGTGCTTCAGGACGAATAACATCATCAATTGTTGTTAACATGACTGAATAACGTTCATCCATAAGAATCTAAAAATTCAAAATATTTGTGTAAATGAAATTGTAAGATATTGTATTTTCTGTTTTTCACATTGAATTCATTCTTTAAAAAAAGAATTCATCTTCTTAAAAATAGAATACATTCTTTTGAAAATCGCAAAACATTAAATATCTCAAGGAATGCTCTGAATTTTAAGAAAAACGCATTTTGTGATCTTTGCTTTGGGGCACCCTGTGCGTGTGTGTGTAATTGTCAATATGTTTGCAAAATGGTGAATTCTATTTTTAAAAAGATAAATTCTTTTTCCAAAAGGACGAATTCAGTATGTGAATAATCCTATATTTGTACATGAAAAAATAGTATTTACTTTATATGCTTCTGTAAAAACTGCACTTTTACAATTACGTAAAAAATTTGCCAATTCTGGTATTTGATTGAGGATCGATTTTAGTAATAAAATTTTATCAAACATTAATTCGACACTTTTCATTTTATTTTCCTGTATATAAAAGAATTTCAAATTATTATTTTTAACATTTTTTTAAAAATTTATTAAATAATTTCTTACCACACTTTCAATTATAACAATTTTAAGAATTTTATCTACATTCCAGAATTTTTGCAATTTCTCCTAAAAAAAAAATCATATATGTACATGTGTATACTTTTTAAATTAATTTTAATTGAATATACTTCAAAAATTAAAAATAATTCTGGATCACTGATTAATTCTTTGATACTTTCTTGAATTTGTAAAATTTTTTCTAAATCACAATATGGTTCTAATATTTTAGCACGTAATTGTCGTTTTCCAATTACTGTTACAGTATGATCAAGTATACCATAAAGGCATGATTTTTTTTGTTTTGTTTGACATGTAGGATAAAGTAATTCCAAACGATGACAAGTATCATGATCTAAAAGATAAAGCAATAAAAAAATATCAAATCTATATTGAGTATGAGCATACCAGTAAAATTAATAATATACCAATTAACATTGTACCACATTTCCCTTGATATTCAATTTTTAGACCACCTTTAACAAAATTTACCATTAAAATTTGTTTTACATATTTTAAAAGAGCTGCAGCAGCCACAACTGTATAATATCTAAATTAAGGATTTAGATAATTTTTCAAAATTAAAAATTTCTCCAAATAAATTTTTTTTTCACCTTTTTTCAATAAATTTTATAGAAGATTTACATTCAATAGATGATAATTCATTTATCATCATTAATCCATCTTCAATATTAAAATGTCTTCTTGGTAATGGAATTAATTTTGTTGTTGAAAAATTATCTTTAATAGCAGATACAATTTTTGAATCAGAATGATATATCGTGTATGGAATTATAATCTAAAAGAATAGATAGAAAATAATTATAAAATTTCGATGTTCTTTATAGAATACCGTGTTTTCGAAAATACATCACTTTGGCCATTTGATGTGATATTCAATTCAAGATCAGAATATGCTGATGGATAGACAGTATAATGCATTTTTGAAAACCCTGGGTACTTTCAAAAATGCGTCGTCGACGTTGACAGCAAAAAAAATCAATTTCATAAATTTCTTTCCAATGCAATCGTGGAAATGTACCAGGTTCATTAATTCAAGCAGTGTGCAAAGTTTACAGAAATTACTTAATCACTTTCAAACAATTGCAATGCATGCATGCATAGTTGACAACTCAGATTACAATTCCAGTCCAGCCACCAGCGCATTCGGATCGCTAGCACACGTCGATGACGCATTCATGAAAAGTACCCACTAATACATTTTTACCTCGTTTGGTTGAAGTAAATTTAATTTTGTTATAAAACCGTTATACCAGCATTCATCACTAAATTGTGACAAAAATAAAATTGGTGCATGTAAATCAATTGATGCGATTCCGATTTCACCTTGAGCAAAACCACGTCCTTCTGTGATGACTTTGAAGTAAGAAAAACAAAATGCAAATATTTTCAATTTACAAGAAAAACATTGTTTTACGTGCTAACGTCATACCAACAATAACATATGAATTTGATTTAAATGAATCTAAAAATGAAGTGCGATTTTCAACTTCAGCTGCAACGGGTTTATCGATGAACTCTTCAGGAATTGTCATAGATCTAATTGTATCACTAAAAGATTCATCACGAATATTTTTTTAAAGAGAAGAAAAAAACGACATTTTAATTTTTCAATATTTCAACTATTTACCCGTTTGTAGATGGTAGATTTTTAGCTGGCCGGACTGATTGTACATCACATTTGTTTATAACTTTTTTTTTCATATTTTGTAAGCATTTTGAATCTACAAGCCAAAAAAAAATTAATTAATTAAGAAAAAGCAACGTATTCTATTTTTGTCCTTGAAACGTTTCTAAAAAACTTACCTAAACGTCCAATACGTTGATAAAAATTTTTATTTGATATAAAATTCATTTTTTATTTTTTTTTAATTTTGAAAAGAAATTTTTTTTCTTTTGTTTTAGCACTCTTGATACACACTGTTGAAATGAAACAATCAATATGGCCAATTTATTCTTTTTAAAAATATTTATCATTACAGTTTCTATTTTTTTAACAGTTATGCTATGGGTGTACTTTCGAAAAGCAAAAACATAAAAAATTTGAATAGAATTTGAATTTATAACAGAAAGTTGGCCAAACGTGTCATCAATCAGTACCAAAAAAGATTCCAAATATGTAAATAAAAAAAATGTTTTTATTCAATTTAGATTAATTTTATTTTATTTTTTTTTTAACTCTTAATTTTGCAATTAGACAGATGAGTGTAAATTCTGTTAATTTATGTGTTTTCAAAAATGTAATACAAATTAAAATAAAAATAAAAATAATTTTTACATATAAAAAAAATGTACATGATTACAAATTATTGTTGATAAATTATTTTGAACAAAAAATATCATTTAATTACGTATTATATAATATAAAATTTTTTGTTTTAATTTTACTAAATATGATGATCAACAAAAAAAAGAGAAGAAATTAAAGCATAAAATTGTTAAAATTTCAAAAATTCTAATTATAAAAAAAAAGTCTATATCATGTTAGCAATTTATAGATATTAATATAATATGTACTTAATATAAAAACAGGAAAACGAAACATTATCTTTTATAAAAACAGAGAAAAAATCGTAAATTTTACAATAATTAAAAATAAAAATGTGTTCATATCTTAGATAATTTCTATTTTTCTAAATTACTATTAATTATTATTATAATTTTTTTTTTTAAATTTTTATTCTAAAATAATTCTTTTAACACCGCATTCCATACAAAATTTTGCTTGTGATAACAAAAATTTATTACCACATTCATGACAAAATTTTGACATTTTTGTTTCATATGATTTTTGTCCAACAATTGAAGATGATAACGATTGCTGTTGCAATAATTTATCATTATCAACATCATCATAATCGTCACCATCATTATCATTACCATCATCATTTCCATTATGTTTCTTTTTTATTGATACCGATGATGATGATGATAATGGTACAGCTGGTAATGAATTATCTGATGAACTACCACTTGAGCTAATACTAAAATTTCTTGTACGATTTGATTTATTCTCATTCCATAATGTTGATGTTGTATATTTTGATTTATTTAATGTTGTTGATGGTGATGACATACTAGATTGATAATTATTGCGTGATAATGGAGCACTCTGTTGTAAACGATTACGTGATAATGGTAATAATTTTTTCATTGCTGAATCAATTGGACTATGTCGTGAAAGACTAAAAATAATATTTAAAAAAAAAAAAAAAATTTAAATTAAAAATAATCGAATTTTATAAAAATATTTATTTTGAAATTTTACATTACCTTCCATAAGCTGAATCAGAATTTTGTTTTGATTTGGTACTATTATTTCGTTCATTTAATGAAATATTCTCATCAATGCTACTACAAATATCATCAGAATCATTTAATTGAAATAATATATTATTATCATTATTATTTGATGATAAAACATTTTGCTGATTTTGTTGTTGTTGATCTTGTTGTTGATTTTGTTGTTGTATATTCGTTATTTTTAATTCATCATTATTGTGAATTTCGTTTTGTTCGTTTGTAATTTTCGTTTTATTATTATTATTATTTCGATTATTATCAATATAATTAGATGAAATTTTATGATCAGATTTATTATCATTTTTATATTTTTCAATTTCAATTATTTCCTTATTATTACAATTACTGTTATCATCATCATTATCATTTTTATTATTATCATTAAGTTGTTTTAATGATGAACTTAATGGTAATATTGATGGACTAATTGAATTCATAGTATCATTCTCATCGGTTGTTTGATCCGTTTCAATACTAATAAAAATTTCATTTTTTCTTGATTCAATATCAATTACATCATTATCATAGAATTCATGCTCTTCAAAATCATTTTCTTTAATTTGTTGTGATTTTTTATTTGTTTTTGGTATTTTTTCTTTAGCAAATCTATCATTAGAATTATTATTATTATTATTATTATTATTATTACTATTATTGCCATTATCATGATTATTTTGTTGATTTTGATTATTTTTATTAAATGAACGATTCATCATTAAAAATTCTTTATAATCTTTAAATATTGGATATTGTTCTTCATCATTTTCATTAAATGATGATAAAAATTCTTCAAAATCAAAATCATCAAATGTTGGAGATTCATTATTATTATTACGATTATAATGACATTGTTTTGATGATAATTGTCGATTATGATCATCATCAATGTCGTCATCATCATCATTATTAGCATCAATTAATGAAATTGTTTTATCTAAATGATCACTATATGAATCAATTACTACACAATTATCATCATCATCATTATCATCATCATCAGGTGACATATCATATAAAAATTGATTTTTATCTAATCGTAATTGTCGTTTTAATAGATTACGTTTTTCACTTGAATTACGATTACATTTTAATGGTATTTGTTTTTGTAAATTTTTTATTTGATGTTGTTGATTCGGATGTTGATTTATCATTTGATATTGATGTTGATTCGGATTTGAATGTTGTTGATTTAAATGTTGAAATTGATTTAATTGTTGATTTGTATTTATTATTGTATTGATTGTCTCGAAATTTGTATATTTTGTTGTATTAACTGAATCTGTACTACTTGATGTTGTTATATCAGAATCAGAAATTTTTGTTATATTAATTGATAAATTATCACAAACATTTATTAATTTTGGATCAATAAAATCATTTGAATCTTTGGTTTTATCTAATAATATTGAATTTAAATTTAATGATTTTAATGATGATATAAAATTATTTTTACTATTATTACATTCATCTTGAAGATTACAACTATTTAATGTGATTATATTATTCATTGGATTAGGAATTGGTTCCAATTTAATTGGTTGCATTCTATTAATTGTCATTATAGAATTAATTTCTTTAATTCGATTATTATTGCTATTATTATTTGTATTATCAATATTAAAATTATTTTTACAACCAATTTGATTAATTGATGGTAAACGTTTATTTGTATTTGTAGATGCTATTGTTGCTGTTGCTGTTGATAATGGTGTAGAAGTTTGATTTTTACTTAATGTTGTATTTGTTTTGTCTTTTAAATCTTTTTCAGTTAATCCTGTTATCATTAAAGAAGAAGAAGGTGAACAAGTAGAAGGAGTGACACCTATACCAGAAATATTTTTGGCGTCATTTTCATATTTTAAAAATATTGCTAAAGAATCTGTTTTTGAAATTGGATTTACTGATGACGATGATGATGATGATGGTCCTTTATTGGTATTATTTGTGTTATTATTTAAATTCAACCGTAAATTCCGTCGATTCATACTTGAATTCATGTCACGTTTTACAATTTTCGGACTACTACTATGATGATAATGATGATGATGATGCGTACTAATTGCTAAATCATTAACGCATGCAGATTTAACTGGCATTTCATCATATTCCTCTGGTTTTAAAAAACTCGATGAAATTGGACCCTCATCAGAAATGCCACGTTGTATTGTCGGTTTATCTTTGGATTGTGTATAAAATAATGGTCTTGAAGGATAATGTGTATAGGATGGTGTTGTCTTTTTACGTGATACTCGTAAGGATGATGTACGTCGAAAATTTGTTGAATTACTATTATTACGTGATGTTGATGTAGAAGGTGTTGTATACGAGGAAGAAAGTTTTGACATTGAATTTGGTGTTGTTGGTGTAATTGGTGGCTCTGTTGATGTTGGAGAACATAATTCTTCAAGTTGTCGTTTAGCTGACAGAAATGGATCATATTTATCGGAAATTCCACTAAAAGACAAAAAAATTCAAATTTTTACAGTCAATGATATACAATTTGAAATATTGATTCAGAGGTGGCCAGAGGATATATGGTAAAATGATTTATTTTTTTTCCGATTTTGAATAGTTAATTCAAATAGTTTTAAACAAATGAATACCCAAAGCAAATAATTTACAATAGTTCACTAACCTACATATTGTTTTAAAATTAGCAATCTCTTTTAATTTTGAAAATGAATTTTTTCCTGTTTTCTTATTATTAACTTTTTCTGAAATTGATAAATTTTTACGAACTTTATCATAAATTTTATGTTTTGACATCAATTTATTAACAATATCATCAATTTCAGAAAAACATTTTTCATTATTTTTGTTTAACGTTTCTTCGTATTTCATATGAATAGTACTCATTAATTCATTTAAATCATTTTTTTTACAAAATGATCTACTACTAATTGAACCTGTATAGTTATTTTCATTGATTTTATTAAGTTTAGAAAAATCTTGAACTGATTTTGAATTATGAACAGTTATGGTATTGCTGCAGTTATCAACTAAAAAAATATTTTATAAAAATATTTTGAAATTTTTTGTATTACTTTTTTTTTTTTTTTTCAAAAATTTATTGGATACCTTCAGTTGGCTCGTTTGTAGATGAATTTGTAATTGTACATTCATTTAGTACAATTGGCACGTGATTTTTTGATCCCCTTTTATCTATATCAAATGTTCTAAAGTACAAATAACAATGTTTCAAAAAAAAAAAAAAAAAAAAAAAAAAACATAAATTAAATAAAAAATAATTTTAAATAAGAATTACCGATTCAATTCTGTAGAAGATAAATCATTTGAATTTGAATCTTTATGTTTAAATGATGATAAATCGCATTGTTTAACAATTAATTCACTGTTATTATTATTTGTTAATTTATTCAAATTTGTAAATGATAATGAAGATTTAATTGATTTTAATTTAGATCGACCATTATTAAATGTATAATAATTATCATTATTATTTTTAATATTATGTTCAAATTGAATTTCAAGATTTTGTAATGATTTCATTTTTAATGGGAATACATTTGGTCTTGATATTGTTCTATGTAATATTTTACCTTTTGGTATTAAATTTTCATTATTTTGTTCATTAAAATTTATTATTTTTGAATTTTGTTGTTGTTCATTATTTAAATTACGTTTTTTAATAATTAAATTATTTTTTATAAAATTACGTTTTTTAATTATTGAATTTGATGCCTTCATCATTTTATTATAAGGAATTTTTGGTGTTTCAACAATTAATGAACAATCAATATTAGATTCATTTTCTTCTAATGACGATATATTAAAATTATATGGTGTAATTGTTTCATCTGATTTACCTGTATTACGATCTTTATAAAATTCAAAATTAAATTGATCATCTATTTCATCAGTTATTATTATTTCATCTTCTATATTTTTATAATTAATTTTTTGATGATGATCTAATTTAATATTATCTTCAATTCCTGAACACGTATAAATATTTTTTTTGTCTTTTTTATCTGTATTACTATATTTTGTATAAATAACAATAAAAATTGAAAAAAAATTGAGAAAAAATGAAAATCCTTTTTCGAAATTTACCCCCTAATTTTACTTTAGAGTTAAGAGACTACTAACCACTTAACTATAAATAAGAGACAGTTAAGAGAAATTCTTATTCTACTTAAAGAAAAACGAGATATCACTAATCAGCTGACCTCTTAATTATTTTGTAGACCTCAGTTAAAAGATTTTTCCTATTCTACAATCTACATTAGAGAATAAGAGGCTTTCCTAACTTCAAATATAGCAGCTTATACGGAGGAGCTATTATCCTCTTATTGGGCACATTTAACCAAAAAGTTGAACATTTTTAATACAGACTTTTTGTGTTTTTGTGTATTTTTATTTTTAAAATAAAATGGTTAAAAGAAATAAGAGAATTAAGGCTCTCTTAAAGTAGAATTAGGGAGTTAATTAAAATTTTATTTTACCTTTCGCTCATTATTGATGAATTCAGTGATGTTGACATACTGAATTTTTGTTGATCATTTGAATTAGTTTTTGAATTTTCACTAAAATCATCCATTAAACTAATTGAATCATCACAGCTTAAACCAGAATATTTTTCTCTATTTGCTGCCCTTTTACTTCTATAAAAAAAATTAGACAAATAAAAAATTCAATTAGATAAAATAAAAAAATATCAATAAGAGAAAATAATTAAAAATTTACTTTAGACATGGTGCTCTATAACGAATTCTAGCTTCAAGTCTTTCTTTAGCTGGAGTTTTTGTTGTATTTTTTTGATTTACTAATAATTTTGATTTTTCTTTACACCATTCTACATGTCTATCATACGCTTTAATACCAAAACGTCTCTCACAATATGGACAAGGCTCTGATGGTGGTAATAAATTTCGTTTCCTTTCTGCTTTTAATTTAGCTTCGTTTAATGATTTTGATGTTGTTGTAGATATCGTAGATATTGAAGAATTTGAATATTTCCTTTGTGGTAAAATTGTTGTCGGTGCTGATACAGGTGGTTCATTTGATGGTATAGGTATATCATCATTTTGTTTTGATGAAATCAAAGTTGCAGTCATAGCTTGCTATAAAAAATTATAAAAAAAAACAATATAGACATATCTTTAGTATACATTTTCAAGGTAATTTATTCCTTTTTTTTTTAAATGTATTAATTTATATTAATAATTAATTTACTTGTTCAACGTCTACTGAACATTTCTGCTTTTGTTGATGTGATTGAATATATGAATCATGTTTGGTTTGTTGATTGTATAAATGTTGTTTTTTACTTTCTGGTAAACCAAAACCTTTTGGTAAGAAATCAGCTAAATCTGTACCTTCTCTACGTTGTTTTGATGAATCAAATATTTTACGTTTTTTCTGTGCCATTTTTTCGCATATGTTTACATGCTTTTTTAATGTATCAGGTACAAATGTTCTTGTACATATTGGACATGGTTTTAATTCTAAATTAATTGGTATATTATTACCATCATCATTAATATTATTACCATCCATTACTAGTAATTCATTTACTTTGTCATGATCTAAAATTAAAATGAATGGATATAAAAAAAAAAAAAAATCAATTAAATATAAAATACAAGTACTTGAACGTAATTACTTTTTGTTATATGAATATTAAATGAAAACAAAAATTATAAATTGCAATAAAAAAAGCAATTAAAGACTAAATTATGAATTAAATAAAATTCTTTATTTTTACCAATTATTATATTTTATCATCATTTTTTAAATGATTTTGTTAAATTTGTTAAACATTTTAGTTTTTTAGTAACGTACTTTGTACATTTTGTTATTATGTATTGTTTTATTAAATTGAAATAACAATTAAATATATAACAAAAGAATTCGAATTCATTGTATACTAGAAAAAATGCATATTGTCATTTTTATCGTTTATAATAAGATAAAGTTAAATTGAGCAACAATTGAAAAAAGAATAGTGAATTTGCATTTGTATTATATGTAGGCAATTACACTAAAAGATGTAGTTTCCCAGTGAAAAATTGAGTAAATGTTCACTAAGTGAGTTTAAAATGAATTCATCAGCATTAAAATTAATTTATAATGTATATATATCATTTATAGTCTGTCTATTAATTCGGTGCAGTTAAGGTCTTATGGAAATGACGTAAAATAGTACCACTTTACGTTGCTGTATAGTGATATTGAAAAAATTCATCTCCTGTTGTATAACTTTAAAGATTGTGACATGATATTATCAGAAATTATGAGAGAAGAAAAACTACATGTATATTTCCATAAGGCCTTAACTGCATCGAATTAGTAGACAAACTGTAAGTGAATTCAAAATGACCCGAATATTTCAATTCATTTCAGCTTCACTTTGTGAATAAAATCCGTTGGGAATTGACCGTTACTAAAATGAATTCATATTTTTAATATATTAAATTTTTTTGGGATTTGAAATTCCTGGGAAACATAATATGTGTGGTGTATGTTGAAATCGCTCATTTCAAGATTAAATTTTGACAGGTTAAGGAGTTAATAAAAATGACATCGGATGATATTGATAATTTTGAATTGAATTGTCCAAATTCACTTTGTTTTTCAAACAAATCTTTTGTCCATATATTAATATTTCTTTCCTTTATTCCTTTTCTTTATAATTACCATTGCAATTAAAATTGCCACACATACGGAGTCCATGTTTGTACTCTGAAAATCTCGACAAAAGTGATGATTGATGATTGTGCATGCGTAATTTATAAGGCCTATTTAGTAATAATACTGAATTTTGTATTGTACGTACACATGTAGAAAATGATAGGAAAACATACGACTAGCCCAAGATACACATAAAATGCAAAATATACAACTATTTTACTTTGTTCGAAAATTTGCGTTAAAATATAGAAAAAATTAATAATGTTTTTTCATTAAAAAATAATCCAGATGTTGGAAAACTGAATACTTGTGTTATTACAGTAATGCGAAAAAAATCACTGCTATGCAAGTATTTCTTTGTTTTAATTCTATTTTAAAATTATCATACATTAAATTTTTCGGTATTGATTGTAAAATAAAATATTTCTTTTTTGTATGTGTTAAGCTAAAAATTTAGACATGAGCATGGACAAGAGTTTATCTCTAAAAGGGAAAGTCTTATGTAAAACAGGACCTAAATAGAAAAGTTCGAAAAGATACAAAAATAAAATCAGAGTCAAAAAACCAAGAAAAATACATTCCGCGATAGAATGACACAAAAATCAATTTTTAATAATGCTGATTTATGCTTAAATGGGAAATTGACTTACAGTTTTGTCTCAACTTTTAATATTATTACGTGCACATATAATGTATGTATGCATGTATGATTGTATTATACATTATTATGTACGCATTATGCGATTACTTAAAGTGTTTGTTAAATTATATGTACGTACAATGTACATATGTATGTACATTAAACTTATGTATGTCCATATATTTATATTTACACTTACAGTCAAGTTTTAATTAAAGCAAATAAAATTTTCGAAGATGTCAATATATTTATTATCAATTTAAATATAAAATAAAAACAAAAACTGGTATAATATGTATTTTATAAAAATCAAGAAAACTCAATCAATTTAAATTATTTATGGTACGCGAAGGCGATGAAGTTACCAAATTTGGAAAGACGTTCATTATACGTTTTTCTTTTTTTAAATCAAATGATTGATTTGTTGTATCTGTTGACTTTTAAACAAAAAATTTACGGTTAAATAATTCTATGGTTTGTTTACTAATTCGGTACAGTTAAGGTCTTATGGAAATGACATGAAATAGTACCACTTTACGTCGCTGTATATTGATGTTAAAAAAATTCATCTCATATTATACGATAACTTTAAAGATTGTGGTAACACTGCTCGTGATATAATCTTATTAGAAAATTATAAAAGAAGAAAAAAGTCACATATAGTCCCATAAGGCCTTAACTGCACCGAAGTAGTAAACAAAGTCTTTTTATTATTATTTTTAGGCTTTTATTTAAAATGTACCAAAATTTTATTTAAATTAAACCGTAGGCCTTTTTATTTAAACACTTTTGACTGTTAATTTTTATAGCATATTTATTTAGTTTTCAATTCTATAAAAATTCTTTCAATTCAAAATTTAATGATAGAAAAAATAATTCTTTCTGTTATACATATATACAGTGTTACGCAAAATAAAAGCAATCATATTGATAAAAAGAAAAATTTATTTTTAGTCCTTGAATTTATCTCAATTATATTATATGAAAACAAAATATTTTTTTAAATTTATAATACACTACAAAGTAAAAAGGATTGTTTTCTACTTATTAATGGGCAAATCAGAATGTATTCTAGCAAAACTCAACTTAATATTCTGAAAATTTTTATTAGAAGACCACAGTAGGTTTTTCTTTGTGAAGAAATAGTTACTTTTATTTTGCTTAACACTGTATGTGTACTGTATGTACATGTTTATACGATAATTGTGCTAAAATTTAACAAAATTTTTCATCTGTTAAAATTTTTCCATTATTTTTCATGATAAAGAGAATAAAATATATTTAGTTATTACATTGTTAAGTACAGTTTTCATATAAATGTGCATTTTAAATACTTTTATTTGTTAAATCAATCATCCATTAAAATTAAATGATGGTAAAATGATGTATGTACATAATTGAAATAAAGTTTTATAAAGAAAGGCTTACATTTTTTTTTTTAATTCTTCAAAAATAAAATTTATTGTTGCAAAAGTAAAAATAAAAAGTTGTTCGCTATCTATTTTTTATTAAGTTCAGTTTTCCTTTTTTTAATTTAAAAATTTATGTTGATATTATGACATAAATAAATTATTAAATCTTATATTTTTATATACATACACACATACATATGTACGTATGTATGTACATAAAGTTGAAGATTTTATATAAGAAATTTCATAACTTAACAAACAAAATTTAAATATACACATACATACATACATATGTACATATGCGTACATATGAATTGTATAATAGAAGAAGTCTATATACATTATACACAGTATATTCTAAATTTGGATTTTTAAAATATAAAAAATAAAAATAAAATAAAAGAAAAAACGACAAAATTTAAAAGAAATGAGTTCAAGATGGATGCATTTTATATTTTAAAATTTTCTAGTGGATATATGTACACACACACAAAAAAAAATGTATGTATAGGTACATATATTTTATTTTTTATTTTTATTCATTTTATTTTAAGTAATTCCCTATTTTTATTTTTACATGAGAAGATAAATGCTTGTGATACCACAGTATAAAAATAATAAACGCATATACATATGCGTATATGTATGCATTAGAATATACCGTGAGTTTTGAAACGCATTAATATCGTATTAATACAATGCAACAACTTCTAAAACATCTGAAGACTGAAACGAATGCACTGTAAACATATTCAAAACGCATCGAATACGTAAATTTTACGCTTCGGTTTAGCAAAAATGCATCCAAAATTTTATAGATACATACATACATGTCAAACATGTTTTTTTAACTTATGCTGCTATGTTTTGCAGTGAAATATCATTTCTAAACATCAAAGGAAAAAGTATACGCATTGGATGCAATGCATCAATAAATTGTATCATAATTGTATAAAAAAAAATAGTGATACCGTATCAATGTAGTATTTTTGACGTTTCGAAACTCACGGAGATATGTGTGTACATACATATTTACATGAATGAAAATATAAATGCTTCATTAAACATATGATTTTCACTCTTAATGAAGTTGTTGTTATTGAAGATTAAAAAGAAAAAACAAAAAAAAATGAGGATAAATGAGAGATTTGAGGTGAATGTCCTTAATACAAATCATATTAAAATTGTTAGGCTCTATTTGTTATTTATTTTATCCTCTTTACATACTGATGTACGTATGTATGTATGTAAGTAATAAAGCAAAAAACAAACAACAATGAAACAAATAAAAATTAAATATTTCTTCTCATTCTATGTTTATGCAGTTATGATAATAATTGCAAAGAGATTAATAATAACATAAGAAAATGATAAACACTAGATATTAGATATCTTAGAGATGCGTGCTATTTGTTTTCTTATTTAGAGAAGAAGAAAAAAAAATCAAACAAGAAAATTATAAAAAGAAAAATGATGAAACTAAAAACAAAATACAATTATATAAAATACTTTGCGGTTTTTTGCATTTCTTCAAGGAAATGTATATTCAATATGCATAAAGAATGAATTACTTCATTGCGCACCTACATACGTCAAAATATGATATGCATCAAATATCATCAAATGTGTACTATTATAATTAGTACATACATCAGAATGTAATGCCATAACATATGAGTGATGAATAAAGAAAATATAATTTATAAACAGATTTTTAATTTTCATTTTTTTTTTCATATACAAGATATGTATTGTGTGCATTTAATGTTTTATATGTAAATTGCATACATGAAAACACTTGTACACATGATATCAAATATCGTTTTTTCTTTCAATATAAACAAAAAATATTGCAGTAGTAAAAACAATGATTTTAATCAATTTGTAAATGATATATATACATTTTTATACATACTGATTATTGTAAAAATTAACTGATATGTACGTAAATTTGATTTAAATCAATCAAATTATTGAACAGTAAAATCAATAGCCCGAACATATTGAGTGTGTGCGAAATCATTGGAAAAATCGGCTAAAGTTCAAGTCGCTAAATTACTCCCATTAAAATGTCAATTTAGTACTTAGCAACATTTTGCTGTTAAGTGTGTGGGATGGCTAAATTGTTGATAGTTTCAGTTTTTATTTTGCACATACTTAGGTACATACATATTTATACATTTCAGATTTCCATATGATTTTGAAAATTCAAAAACTCGAAAAATTATTATCAAAAAATCACAAAAAATATGTAAGAAAAAACAAATTACAGACAAAAACCATACATCACACTTTACATGTCATAATTTCACACAAAAACAGTGAATTTACCAATTTAGCCGCATTTAGCATACTCGTTGAGCCATTTACAATTTACAATTTAGCCATTTAGATATTTAGCCAAATTTAGCCGAATTTAGCCACATTCTGCACACGCTCATTATATCAGATTCACTTTTCAAAGGTTAAAGAGTTTCATTTATTCTTTCACTGTGTTCACATACTTTTATACATCACTGTTGGTCATTATGCATGTATGTTATGCCCACACATATCTGAAGTAATTGGGTGTACCATATAGTACATATGTATATATATTGTGTATATCGTATGTACATTTGTAATTTAAGTAAGTATATATTTATATGTACCTTTTTAAATGTAAAAAGAAAATAATACAAATTGTATTGCTTCTGTTGGGAAAGTAGAAATTGATTACTCAATCAATTGAATTGTACAAGTAAGTACATGATGATGATGATGATAATTTTGAGGATAATGGTATTGTTGTGAGGACTTGTGAATACACAATTGATCATTTTGTTTTAGTGTTTATTATTTTTAAGATTTATTTTGATTCGGAATGTAATGAAAATCTTAAATACTAACTTCAAAAAACAAAAATTTCATTCATTCGGAAAAACCATTTTAATAATTTTGAATAGTGTGCAACAGTTAACATAAAAAATTAAACTACAAATTAATTACACTCTGTCCACTAATTATATGCAGTTAAGTCCTTATGGCGATTACTTAAAGTAGTACCATTTTACATCACTATATATGTATATTGATACCCAAAACATTCATCTGATATACATATAATAAAAGCTATGAGGATTATGGTAATACTGCTCGTGAAACAGTCTAATTAGAAATTATAAGAGTACATAAAAGACATGTACTCCCATAAGACATAATTAGATTAAGAGATAATAAGTGCATATTAGTGGTCAGAGTATAATTTAATTATTACAAACAAATCAGATATCAATTTTAATTTTTACATTAGTTTGAATTTCAAAAAATCTTCTCTCATTTAAAAAAAAAATAAAAATAAAAATTTTTACACTATAAATATTTTTATACCTTTTATTAGAACAATCTTATCCCTATCCAAAAATCCATTTCCATTTAAACAATCAATTGAATTTGATATCATTGATGATGATAGCTCTGATACAACAGCATTATTATTATCGTTAACAGTTTTCCCTTTTAAACCACGTTTAAGTGAAAAACTATTAACAACTTTAGAAAATTTTGATTTTGTTCTTGATGTTGAATTCGACACTGGAACTGATTCACTTTTAATATTATAATTTTTATTATAATTATTATTTGAATTGAATTCATTATTATCATTCCCTTTATTCCCATTACTATTGATTTTATCATTTTTATTATTTTTTTGTAATGATGAAGAAGTAGATGGTGATGTAGATAAGGATACCTTTGAGGATTTATGTTTAAAAATTTTATTCCACATAATTTATTATTAATTTTTTCTTTTCTATTTATTGTGAATTAATTTTTTGCCTGTACACATTTTTTTATTTTTCGTAATTTTCAAATTACAGATGTAATATAAAACGATTTATTCAACTAAACAAAATATAAACTGATTCAATATGGTTTTTCCCTCTGCTGATATTTATGCCCAAATAGTTACCAATTATTTTATTCATTTGAAGAAGGTGGTTTCACACACATAGTGTATGTAAAATTCTCAATTAAGTATCTCTTAGTTCATTATTCAATTACATTTTGTTGTTTTTTTTTTCATTTTCCTTTTTTTGCGCACCTACACTTTAGTGACTTTTCCGATTTAGCATATGAACGACAATACATGTAAATATTAATGGCATGTACTACCAAAACAACAAACCTACACAAAAATTAACTTTTTTATTTTATTTTTTTGAATATTTAAAAAAAGCTTTAATTTTAAATCTACATATGTATATCGTTTTATCGTTATAATCTCGTAATATGCGGAAAAAATAATTCAAATTATTTTAAATGAAAAAAGTTTTAAAAAATTATTTTGATTTTTTCATTTAATTTCGAAATCGTGATTTTTAAAGAGCTTCCATTTTTCATGTTATTTATTTCATTTCCATAAGGTCTTAACTGTGCCAAATTAGTAAATAGACTATAGATATTTTTATGTCAATTTCAATTAAGGGCAATTATATGTGACTGATAAATTGAAATATAATAGCATTTTTAAATGATACGGTTCATCTTCGTTTGAATATTGCATTTTATTTATTTGTTATTCACGATTTTTGTTTTTTGGTTTAATGAGAAAACGTTACAAAAACAAAATTTTTTTTCCTTTTTAAAATTAAAATAAAAACCCGGAAAAAACTGTAAAATGAGTACAATTTTTGTTAAATGCCCGTTTTCTTTAGATTATGATGAAAATTAATAAATCGTGCAAAATAATCTTTAACACAACACAATTAACTTTAAAATGCAACTGTAATTGTTTACAATGTTCAATCGCAATTGAATACTTTGATGACAGTAATTATATATTATACTCGTGTATTTTGATTATGGGATATAGTAGAAATTGTGTACGAAACACTAGACAACAAAAATAATGAATAAATGCAGCACAATGTTAATGTTTTGATGCTGAAAACTCTTTATTATTATGTTGACGTCGTCGCGTTCAATTTTCTGACTACTGACTTTGGAAGGCTTATTTGAACAACTGAATTCGAATTGTTAAATCGAATATTAAAGTTGAATCTTACTCAAATGGTGATGATTATATAGTACTGAACTATGATGACTACTATATATGTATGTATATACTACTAACTAACTAAAGGAGAAGACAGAGTGTCTTAGAAGACGATGATGACGACGCCAACCAAATCATATACTTTATATATGTATGTAGGTACATATATGTTTGTATGTAATGTGAAAATAAAATGTAAAGACCTTTGAAATCTTGAAGATACTGTTTCAACATAATATAGGTATATACGACATAAAATAATTCGAATTAAAATGAGATAGCTCCAATAATTAGGATTATAGTATATACGCCAAAAATGGGATTTTATATTCTACTTCACACATACATACATTTTTCAATTATCATACAATATCCAAATTCCAATTCAATTCACTTTACTTCACTTCACTTTTGTTTGTATACGCATTCACTTGTCAGTTCAATACTTGGTAATGATGATATTCTTCATTTTTCGTCACATTGGAAATTTGCCATACATACATACGTTCTCAAAAAATTGGGATTAAGCCCAAATGATTTCGGTTTGAGTTAAAATCCGAATTATCTCTGTATGTACTAGTTTTAAATTGGAAGTACCTAAAATTCGAATTATATTGGAACTATGTATATACTCGTACATGTAATATAAAGCGATTAATGTAAAATTTACATTATTTCTATCATTTCATATTATATACAATTCCATTCATATAATACCAAACCAATTTTATATACGATGAACTTCATCATAGTATTATGACGGCATGAAACCGGCAACAAAATTTTTAGTACATATGCCATGATAATAATAATGTATGATGTGCATTAAAATATTCAACGATCGATATAAACATAATCAAAACTGTATAATGTAACTATAGGTACCAAATATATATTTTTGTTGTGGGTGCCATTTCGTGACTTCATATTATTACAACTGAAAAATGGTATTATAATGTATGTATAGTGTTTCAAGAGAACTCCATTAAAATAATCATTACATTAGGTCTTACCACTTGAGATACTTATAAATTTATATTTGTACATATAGAGATGAAGAACAAGAGCCCAATGGCTTATGAATATAGATGAAAATTTTCATTATAAAGTTTTTCATGTTAATGCTGTAATGATGCATTTAAAGTAACACAATCATTATACAACATGCACACTGCAGATACTTTGCATATCAAAAAAATCATAGATAAGTGCATAAAAATATGTATTTTGTATGCGTGTAAATGTACAACAATAATGGATTTAATTTAATTCAGTTTTATAGTTTTATGGAATCTTAAGAATATAACCATTATGTAATGATGTATTCTTATTTATGCATGCATTGCATATTCTACAGAATCAATGTCTTCTTTATTTACTTTGTAATTTATTCACTCAATATGTACATATGTACATATCCATCTGAAATGATGATACTTGTGTGTCTTTTTTTTTAAGTAAAAATATTTCATATCTATTATCTTATATACACTGTTATAATAAAATTACATTTTCTTGAAAATTTTTTTAAAGAAAATTTTCACTTCCTGTTTAATGAAAAACCAAAAAAAGATTCTAATAAACATACATACATATATGCATGTTACTCACATAATTATTGTCGTATTTTGTTCTATTTTTCATTTGTTACTTAGTATTTTACAGTGAGATAAATATGTACATATAGTATGTATATGAAATCATTAATCAAAAAAAAATTTTAAAATATTTCAAAAAAAATCTGTTAAATATAGTGCATGAGAAAAATATGATAAATTTTTTTTGATCTTATACAGGGTGTCCAATAGTAAGTATAATCAGAAATTGACCCACAGATAACATTCAACAGACTGTTGCCTGAAACCAAGTTAGATAGAGTCACATAGTGAAAAGGTAATTTTCAGAGAGAAAAAATTAGGCTTATTTCTTGTTGTAATAGAATTCGCACGTTAATAACGGTTCTATAAATAAAAAAAAAAATCGCAGTTTTTAAAAAAAAATTTTAACTAAAAGTTCGGAAATTTGACTTTGATCGCTAACACCTTCTAAGCTAAGAGGACTACTGAGAGGAGTGAGAGGTGATATTTGTGTCAAATTAAAGGCTTAAAGATTTTTCTTCGTTATGTACCTTACATATACATGTCATTCCTATGTATATGAAAAAGACGCAGGGTGTTTTGTGAAAAAAGTCTCAAAAATCTTCCATTGAAATTTTCTTTGCCCATGTTATTTTTTCCTTGTCTCAGCGAGACCTATTTTATTTACTTATTACCCTGTATATTGCACGTACGTATGTACATATGTATATAACATATACGGATGTAAATACGTAAATACATATTAAAATAGAGTTTTGCTCGTAATTCACAAAAAAAAAAAAAAAAAAAAAAAAACAGAACAAAATGAGTTAATGTCTATTCTACTAGTATAATTGTAGCTAAATAATAATGGAAAGCAAAAATTATTATAATGTCAAATTTTGATCATAAATAATAAAAATGATGTTATAATTTTATTTTAAATTATATATTAGATTACTTTTACCCTATACAATTTATTTATTTTATTCTATGTGAATTTTCAATATGTATGGAATTTACATACATTCATACATATAGGTACTTATATTACTTATGTATGTATGTATATAGAAAAAAAAATGTTTTTAATAACAATTTTGCAATGATAAATTAAAATGAAAAAGTTTTTGTAACAACAACAACAACAAACTAAAACAAAATAAATTTAAAATAATTTGACATTATATTTATGATCACTATTTATATTACGGTATATTTGTAGATTTGTATCTTTTTTATAGTGAAAATTTTTAAAAATTATTCAAGCACACACAGGAGTATAAGGCCTCTTTAGGAGTAAGGCCTCTTTTTTTGATACAGTGAGATGAGGTTTGTTGGCCTTAACACTGCAACTTGACTAATCAGCTTATTGTTTTCCTTACCACCGGTATTTCTACATAAAAGCGCATATTCTTTTAGTATGACATACTTTACGTGGTCAATGTTGGAATATCCTTCAAATTCCTACCGTCTGAAGTAATCCTTCTCCATCTTTCTAGAACAAAACACTCCTCTATGACGTGTGTTGACGTTTATTCTTCTTCGAAGAAAAATATCTAACACTCTAGGTTATCAACATTGACAAAAAGCTGAGCTGAGCTAAACAGAGTTGAGCTTATCAATGCTAAAGTAAACAAACGTATGACAATTGTAATAAGAATACGCACACTGCGACAGATAAACGCTGATCAGCTTCACTCCGCTTGTAGTGTGCGCATTTTTATTACAGCGTTGATAACCTCAGCTCCGCTTATCTCAGCTCTGCTACCTGTCTGCGCAAGGCTTAAGTATGTAATCATCATAGGTCAATTGAATTGAGTATATACATAAACCACAAAGTATTACAGTATGAGTGTATAATGAACTTAAAATAATTTGTGGTCTTATATCTCAACTTCAAAAAAAAAAGCAAAAAGAAATAAATGTGAAGAATTAAAATGAGAACCTTGTGGTATTCCACGCTTTAAATATCAAAGTAATAGTTAATTGTATACAGTTTAAATCACTTCTCTGATTATCTATTAATTTAATATATACATGCAAGATTTTAATTTAACGATATATGTATGGTAAATGAAGATTAATTATTTTTATTAAAAAGGGTAAATCTTAATCGTGTGTAAAATCAGTTTATTTTTAATGCTTTAAATGTAATGTCATATCGAACCTACTAGTACATGATAAATTGAACATATACATATTTAATTACTTTTTGATTAACTTAAATCAATGATAATGAGATATATGAGTATGTACATTATGTATATGAAAATTTAGTTTTTCTAATTTTAAGATTTCCACAAAAATTTTCAATTCAAATTTTTTGTTAACAGTGTAAAAAGATTATAATAGTTTTACTTTTTACTATAAATTTTATATGATGTACATATAATACATACATAATATATTCATCTATGATGTACATATCTACACATTTGTTTATAAGAACTATATTACATAATATCTACTTGTATGCTTGTATCTTGCTGTATTTAATTATTGCAACGGATCATCTTATACCACTGAAATATATGTACATTCGTATAACGTACAGTACAAAATATATTTTTATAATATAATTATAATAAAAATAAATAAAAAAATTAATGCATCTCTTAGCAGTCATGCGCACTTATGTACGTATGTATACAAACGTATGTGTCATTTATGCAGAACAAAATAAAGTATATTTAGCCCTTATTTTCTTTGGCATCATGCCCTTCTTCACATAGTAAATTTATTTAAAATAGAAAATATTAATTTAACAAGAGTGGAAAATCTTGAAAATAAAAAAGATATATTGACATACAGATACGTATTTTGTTTTTCTTTTTTTTGATCTACATATAAGCATACGTACTTACATATATGTACATACATATGTAAGTATATTCACTCGGTCTATGGTCATAAACATGGAAAAAAATTTAATTTATTTTAAAAAGCGCCAACAAAATGGCTTATGTACTATGAATAACAAAATAATAAAAAATATAACCGTTGCTACCACCTTTTAAGCTTCATATAAACAATTATAAGTGTCTGAAGATTTATTGATACAACTAAACATTTTACGTTCTTGTACATACATATGTATGTATGAAGATAATACAAATTATCGTACGTATTATAAGGTACTCGTATATGTACATATTTAAATAGATACATGAATACTTGTTAGTATATCTTTTAAATATTCAACAATACACAATCGACGGAAGTTAAAAAGTGAATGAGACTCCTTACTGGATCTCATGATGTCAAAAATAAATTATGTTATCACCTCTTTTGATTTTTTTATTTTATTTTTTGCAACAAAAATGTATTTTTGTTATTTCTTTTTCTGTTGAGTTTTGTATCAATTTATTATTTTTACTTATTATTATTTTTTTTTCTTTTAAATGAAAATAAACGGAAAATTTAAAAAGGTATGATTGTCATTTAAAATAACATGGGAACATAATTTGAATATTTGCAAAAAGTTATTTTTTTTATTTATTTTTCTTTTTGTATTGTTAAAGGAAAGTTTTAAGAAAGTTTTAACAAATTTTTCATACACGTTACATATGTATATACATGTCATATCCCAATCTATGTATATATGGACATACATATGTACATATATAAAACGGCCTGAATTTTAATTTTATATTCTGCACTTTATATCCATCATTTAGATAATACACTTGATAGAAAGATACATTTTTTTTGTGACGAGATGTCATGGGAATTCAAAGTACATACATACAGTTTTAATATTTTTTTCCCTTACATGTATGTATGTATGTACATAAGGTCCGTTCAAAAAGTAATCATGACGATGCAGTGTTGCAGAAATGTTGCTGCAGTGTTAATGTAAGAGACATCTTGTGTTGCGATGCATTACTCTGACATAAGTGTTGCAATTTACGACACGTTTGTGTTGTTTTATATGAAAATTATTTGTTATTTCAATACAAATGTCAAGCATTTTGACGAAGTAGTCACCGCAAAATCGAATTTTATGTTGCAAATGTTAACTTAATTTTAAGCTAGTGTTGCTAACATAATGCAAAAATGAACGTGTTGTTCTAGTCATAATTAATTTTTGAACGCTTGACACTGCAGAGTTAATGCAGTGTTTGCGCAGTATTACCTTCTTGAACGGACCTATATTTTCAAAATTATTAAAAGTTATTTTAAATATTTTTTTACTTTTTTTTGCAATTCGTGATGATATTCAATTTTAAATTTAATTTATTTATATTTGTGTAAAACTAAAAATACAAATGCAAAAACATTACATACACTTAGGTACATTCTCTAGTCAGATACCTGTCTATTAATTTTCCATATTGAGTTGCGTGATTTAAATACATCACAGTAAAATGAACACAATAATATGTACTTTTGAAAAAAGAAGCTACTCATTACAAATAATTTATTAAATTGAATGGATATTAAAGATAAAAATAAAATATTTCGTGCAACATACATATATGTAAGTACCTACATGTGTGTAAGTATAGTATCTCTGATGTAAGTTACTTTTTAAAATAGTAATATTACTTAATATGCTTTTATGTACATACATATCTTGAACGTTTTTGCAAATAATTCTATTTAATAGGATCTTAATTAAGGTTAAATCGAAATTTATAATAAATTTATTTAATTTCTATTTTTGTACATCTATCGATCAAATAATCAAACACCATGTATGTATGTACATGCATACATCATATACTATGCATTTTGCATATACATATTACATACATACTACATTATGTTACATACATACGTATAATTTAATGTTTTTGACGTAATACTCTTTATCAAGTTAAAAAAAAAAAAAGAACAATTTCTGTGACCTTTTTAATGTCAACGTTAAGATCAATAATTTTACAAAAGAAATGCTGCTAAAGTTAATTTTTAGAGTATAGTCACATACATATATTTTAAATGAATATGTAGGTATATCTTTTTTATTATTTTTCATTTAAATTGAATACATATATTCATTTTTTGTACCGGACGTCAATGGTACCATTAACATCTACTGTTGTTAATGTTCAATTGAAAACAACAGAATCAAATGAAATTAAGAGTAACAAAAAAGACATTGATGACACTGATATTGAACATGATCGGTTCTTGTATTTTTTCAACAGTATTTCAAGGAATTAAAAAAGAAAAAGTTATACTACAGTACAATATAATAAAAATGACAAAGCAATAAAATTTGATGTCACTAGCTTGATGTTGACGGTAATGGAATTGACGTTGATGATACCATCAGGCACCTAAATTTACCCTTATTCTTAGATTGCAGTTTTCTGTATTTTGCAAATGAAAACAACAACAATCAAAAAAGAACAACAATGTAATAATACACATGACTATATTAAAAAAGTAAACCATAATATTTTACTTCATTTTTTAAATATTTTCACTACAGACATTATGGAAACTACGAGAAGTAGTATCATTTTACATTATTGTATAATGATATTCTCATACTGTATGAGAACTTCGAAAATTGTGGTAGCACTGCTTATGAAATGCTCTTGTGAAACTGGAAATATTTAAAAAATGAGGTATAGAAAACTCGAATTTTCCATTTATAATTACCACAATATTTTCATAATTCCTATGTAAGAATAAGAATGTACGTGTATATATAAAAAATAAATTCGCATAAAATTATTGTAAATCAGAAAATTTTTGTCATCAATTTAAAATTTATGGTTGTATTTGTTGAAAATACACAATAAAGCTAAAGGATAAACCTATAACTTAATTCATACTTTAGGTTTAGTTTAATCGATGAGAAGGCATATAACAACTGTTTTTGCATTGAACAAATCAATGCAATTATATCTTAATTATCTTATTTATCTGAACTAATACATAGTACAAAAATACATTTACATAAATACTTATAGTAAATTTACATAAGTATGTACATTTAAAAACCTATAATTAAATGATTTTCTTGAAGAAAAGAAAATTTATGTTCGAACAAGAAGCATCGAAAACGGAATAGATGATGAATTCTAAGAATTTACACGGAAGTAGACATCATTTACTTTTATATCTATTTTACATATACATATACATATATACGTACGTATGTACATATTCTTGAATACACATTCGTTTTAGATGAGTTTGATATACGTACATATCTACACTTTATTTGACATTTAATTTTTACTTGATTTTCACTTTCCATTCAGTTTCAATGGTTCTTATTTAGCATTTAAATTATATGTTTATTTGTTTTTTTTTTCGTTTTGATGAAATACACATATTTGATTGAAGAGGAAATAACAATTGCATTATCATTCATCCTGTTGTGTATGTTGAAAAAAATGTTTATGGAAAAACTTATTTAAAAAAATTCAAATTAAAGATAAAGCAAAAAAAGGGAAAGTCTGAAATTTCCCTTTTATTACAATTTCTTTCTTTTTATGTTGTATAAAAATGTACATGTGTACTTTTTATGAGAAGAGCATAAAAGATCTTTTTGATCGAATGAAAATATATCACCAATATTTTTTATGATCTGTTGACATTTATATTAAAATTGTATAAGATTTTGGGATTTCTTAAGTAAAATGTGTGGAAAACTCAATTGTTTTTTTTTTGAGTCGGGAAGTTAGAAACTAGTACATACCAGTTGTGTAGAGGACAAAAAGTAAATTTAAATTTTATTTTTTTAATAAAACAAACTACATATAGCTAACTACAAAAATATCCAAAAGAAATGCAAGTATACAAGTATAAGCAAGTATAATAGCGTCATCGAGATGTCATCGAGGACTCGGAATCAGTCTGTTATTGCTCTAGCGAAATCTCGTAATTGTGATCTATGAGCAAATTTAAATTGGTCTAGAATTTGCTCTAGAACAAAGCTTTCGCTCCAGGATGAGTCAAATGTGCAATTTGATCTGTCCTCGTAATTCAACGGGTGATAATATAAAATAAAGTGTTACGCAACGTCTCATCTGTTTCAAAAAACCACCAAAACATGTTTTTCTTCTTTTGTAATGAAAAATCACATAACCCTAAAAGAGCAACTCAAATCTGTCCGAATAAACACAGATCTAAACATTTGCTCTTTTTGGACCTAGCACAGAGCAATTTCAAATTCCTCGATGATGTAAATCTAACACCAAGCCAAGCGGGATCAAGTAACATCTCGGTGATACATATTTGCGATAGGTTTACTTCTCGATGACAAAATCTGCTTATAGAATGATCTGAGAGTGGAAAAGAACGGTATTTCGATGACGCTATAATTTAATGTTAAATAAGAAGTTCTAAAATACTAAAGCAATTAAATCTATTTTTAAAAATACATTGTATAGAAAAGTGATCGACCGATAGAATAAATGAATAAATGGATGGATGGGTGGTATTATTTAATGCAATTAGGGCCAAGTATCTTTTAAATGTATCTTCTTCTTTCTTTTTTTGTTATATTTCATATTTTGTAATGCATTCATATGCACACACATGTGTTGTACAGTTAATTATGCTGACCAATCTGCAAACAAATTACAATTTGTGTATACAAAAGACAAGTTAACTTATTAAAGTATATAAAATGTTTTAGTAAAACTTGAATAATATATAAGTATTTTTTTTAAGTAAAATACACATATGTATATACAACTACAGACAATAACAACATATGTATGTATTTATAGTACTTTAAATCTTTAAAACATATCTTAAAAGGCACAAAAAATTATGAAATATGCAAAACGTACATACATATGTATATGCTTTGCATGCATACATTTTGTTTGCATATGGAATTGAAAATATTTTATATTTTATATGTACATAATGTATCTGCACAACAATCATATTACTTATACAATGGATATTGTTGTTGAAAGAAATTCAAATGAAATGAGTCAATAACTTGTTTGTATTACAAACAAATTATGAAAATAATAAGTATGTAATTTCGTTACAAATAAACATGTACGTGTATACATTATGTCGTATATACAACCAGTGCTGTCGAAGTAAAATTGCAGTATTTGTACTATAATTTTAATTATCGTACTGCTCTATTATTAATTTGGTATTTTTCAAAGCAACATTTGAATTGTCAAACCAAAGGAATAGAGTTTGATTTTACATCTGCTATCTGTGCTGTGTTCAACACCAAATTGTTTGAATGTCGCTACGGTCAATGCAATTATAAGTGCAGTAACATACAAAATTTACACATTTTGCTTCTGTTTTGTTAAATAAAAACTAAGAAATAAAGACTAAAATAAAATAAAACAATTTTAAGTTTTTAACGCGAATAATAATTCTTCTATTGTTTTCATATTAATTTGAATAGATTCACTTTTTATGATCCACAATATGAAAAAAATTATGTTGTCGTATTGCCATATTCTACCTTTAAAGGTATTATTTTTTGACCTTTTAAGGCCTTTTTATTTTTAAAAACGACAGCACTGCATGAAACAGGAAAGATAAATGATTATCGTTCATGTGATTATATCAAAATTATTTCATTTATTATAATTCTACTTATGATGAAATATTTTTAAATGGTTAATTTTGTAATAATACTCGTTACAGTACTGAATCTTTATACATAATTAAATTTACTTTCTATGAAATATTTCTGCATTTTACAAAGAGTCTATGAAGGATTAAATAACTCAATTAAAAATAGTCTTTACATTTCGTTAGAAAATGTAATCCTAATTGTATTTATCAAGATTCCTTTGTAGTTTCGGAATAAGTTTTCATACGAAAAAATAACAACAAATGAGAAATAATATGAATATTCCATTTTCTAACTTCTTATAATTAACTGACCTTGAGCTCATAAATAATAATTGAAAACTGAAATGGTACAGGTGAATCAGTTGCATCATAAATTTTTTAAACAAAAATTTAATGTAGAAAATAACTAAATAAATAAATAAAAATTGAATGTGTACATTATGATGTCACATTATTTTTCATCTTCAGTCTATGTAGGTGTATAACAAATTTTTTAAACGGAGATGAGAAAAAAAAAGAAAATCAAATAAATTCAAATTTGGTAGGTCAAGGTTAATACGAATGTAATTTACACAAAAAAATATCACGATAATAATAAAAAAAACAAAATTAAAAATTAAATAACACATTACTAAATCTATATACCTAGGCTGAAAATGAAAAATTATTACACGGTCATGATTTATTGACAGTTTTTTAGATTAGAAATTTTATTGCTTGAAAATCGTTTTATTTTTGCACAAAATGAGAACTGGTTAAACTAAGAACTACTAGAAACTAAAATTGTAACTGATAGTGTCATTGAGATACTGATGTTTTCTGCAATGTTTTCTGCTCTCAGATGACTATATGAGCAGATTTTATCATCAAGAAGTAAATCGATCGCAAATTTGTATCATCGAGATGTTACTTGATCCGCTAGGCTTGGTGTTAGATTTATATCATCGAGGAATTTGAAATTGCTCTGTGCTAGGTCCAAAAAGAGCAAATGTTTAGATCTGTGTTTATTCGGACAGATTTGAGTTGCTGTTTTAGGGTTATGTGATTTTCCATTACAAAAGAAGAAAAACATGTTTTGGTGGTTTATTGAAACAGATGAAACGTTGCGTAACACTTTATTTTATATTATCACTCGATGAATTACGAGGACAGATCAAATTGCACATTAGACTCATCCTGGAGCGAAAGCTTTGTTCTAGAGCAAATTCTAGAGCAATTCAAATTTGCTCATAGATCAGAATTACGAGATCTTGCTCTAGACTCTAGAGCAATAACAGACTGATTCCGAGTCCCCGATGATATTTCGATAAACTATAATTGAAATTTTTATAGATTTAAGCCAAAAATAATCAAATAATACTGATTTGAAAATTCAATATTATCATCACTTAGATTAGGTAATCGATATTCAAAGAATTTTTTGTGTTACGGATACTAAGCATAATTTAAATCTGTGTTTTGTTAAGCATGTTTCATAAATATTACAATGAACAAAAAAAAATAGGAAACGCAGTTGTAATATTACAGAGTTTTGTCTTTTGATCGCCCACGTACACCTCTTTGTTTTATTACAATTCAAATTCGAAGCGGTTATAAATACTTTTAATGCACACCTGATTTAGTTCAATTTCATCGTATTAAAAATAAAATATGCAGAAATTTGTTTTTCGTATGCAAGCGCACGCATGCAATTTTCTGCATTATTTTCAGTAAAATTAATTCCTGTAACATTTCTGTATACGTACGTACATATTGAATTCATTAAAAATGAAAAAAATAGTTCATGCAACGAATGTTTGCTTTGTATAAATTAAAATTCAATTGTTTTTGTATATTTATGTTATGTAAAAATTTATCACCAATTATTATTAGAACAGTTACAAAACATTACATTAATGTTTGTTTTTTTTTTTTTTGCATTCTCATACAAATAAAACGTTTGATTGACAAAAATATTTTGTTAATTCAATTAACGTATTCACGACCTTTATAAATCCATATTAGCATTTAAAAAAACAAAAACAAAATAATACCGAGTACCACACACATTTTTTATAGTCTGATAACACCGCATAAAAATAAATAACGAAAAAAAAATTATGTGTTATTTTAATCATCGCGTCTTCATTGTGAAGATGTCAAATACACACCTTGAGAATTCACCTACAGTTTTGTATCCGACAAATTATACACACTAAAGTACATAGATCGTTATTTATAAAATTATAATTTAAATAAAAATACATATTTTTATTGTCTTTTTGATAAATTGTTTAAGTTATGAATACCATTTAATATATACTACCAACCATCGCCTGTCCTGTAAGTCTCAATTCTTATGTTAAAGCATGTTAAAGTATCAAGTGTCTATCAATAATACGGATTTGTATTTTGTATGCGTATATGCAAAAGAAAAACAAATAATTTCATGAGCATATAGGTAGTTATGGCTATTGCTAACTACTTGTTTACCTGTCCAAGAACTTTGAATATTTGTACCGCTTTATGGCCTTAACACTTATTTTTTTTTAATAGAATTTATTTTATTATATAACAACAAAATAAAAAGTTAACGTGTATACATATGTACATATATTTTATCTCATATTACCCATCTATTATGAAATCCGTGGCTATACCATATATGCATATATGTACATAGGTATATTCACACGGTTAAATATTTTCTGTGTACATCAGATACTTTTTTTTATTTAAATCATGTACATATAATTCAATAATGCATACATAAGTGGTATATACATACATACATACATATGTAAATGTACATGCATATTTTATACTCTGGACTTTAAATATTTTCACTACGTCTATAGGCCTTATCTTATGATGCGATTATGCGTCTTTTTTCATCTCTCATAACTTCTCATAAGAGCATTTCACGAGCAGAGTTACCACAATTCTCAAAGTTCTCACACAGTATTAGATGAGCTTTTTAAATGTCAATATACAAAAATGTAAAGTGGTACAACTGTTCGTAGTTTCCATAAGTCCTGTAGTGAAAATATTTAAAGTACGAAGTATAGGTATAAACTTTTATACTGTTTTGTCAAGAACATCGGTATGTTTCATTATTATTTTTATTCAGGTAAACGTCTCAATATCATACACGTAAAAAAGTGCAAACTTGAAAACATGTTATTTATATAAATCATAAAACACGATAATCGTTTAAAATATTTGAATGAAAATATTGTGCACATTAATTACAAAAAATAATAATATAATCATTTTTTTTAAAAATAATAATTTCATTCATACACAACTACAAACAGAGTGTTTAAAAATAAAATGTCACAACGTGTGTCTGATTAACATTTAGACCATTTTTAGCAGAAGATTGTTCCAGAACTTCAGAGTTTTGAAGTTCATCCCTTCTGAGATATCATGGGTTAAATGTTTTTGGTCATCTATTCTCTGACTATGAAGTAAATACACATGCCTATGTTTTTCTCTCATAATTTCTAATAAGATCAATTGAAAAGCAATGTTATCAGTATCACCAATATACAACGACACTTTATGTCATTTCCATAAGACCTTAACTGCATCGAATTAGTAGACAGAATATAGTTATATTTAACGTAATCAGCTACATTCTTCAGACTGACCGTCTATACTTGAACAATATTTTGCAATCAAAACCGAGAACTGAGGAGAAGGCAACATTTGATTATTATTGAATTAAACTAGTTGGAATAAAACGGAGAATATTATTTTAGAATGTTTGATTACGTAACAATTTTTCATTACAAATCGGGATGAGGGATATTTTCGACTAAAATGGCTCATAAATGCACTTTATGATATTTCTCAATTTGGGACACTCTGTACATGACAATTTACATAACTCAAAAACATTACGCAACTTTTCAAAAAATATGAATGCAAATATAACCCGTATTATCAAATAAGCATTATATTGACAAATTGATGGTTATCATAATAAACCGACTAATTGAAAATGATTACTTTTAAGTTGATTTCTTTTTTATATTTTAAAAATTAAAAATTCAAAATTGCTACCATCATATCGGAAATAATTATATACTTGAATTTATTAATATGATAATTTGAAATTGAAGATCACTCAGTACTTTTCTTTTGTTTTTCAAAATAAATCACGTATTCAAAAGTTCATATATGTATGTATATACATATATTGCAATTATGAAAAATGTTCATAGTATCATATAAAATGCACACTTGTGTACATGTCATTGCTATATAATTAATTAATTATTTATTTAAAAAATTACATGAATAATAATTAAGTGTGCAAGCCTTCAACATTTATAATAACACTCACAAATAAAGAAATTGCTTTATAATTGAATGTAGTCAATGAGAGTTTGTGTGTATGTACATTCGATATCTATGCGTTTTTTAAATAATTATAGTACATTGTATAGTGATTTTCCTTCTTTTCCATTTTCATAATTTCTTCTTGAAAATTTTTATTTATTGAATTGAGACGTTCATTGACTTTGCTATGACAAGATATTACTTGTATGTATGTACATATATGCAATAAATTATATTCTATGATAAAAACGTATTTCATGCATTATTAATATTGTAAATTCACAATTGAAATTTATGACAATATTAATAAAGAAAATATTAAAAACAAAAAATGTCATCAGAAACATATCTATTTGCAAAAATTATAAAATCATACAATTCTTATTGTAGCAAATATTTCAAGATAAAATTTTTAATGTCATTTCATTTGAACTTTTTTAATTGAAAATTTTAATTTGCATATAAAAATGACATGCAGATTTTATTTTAAAACTTCGTAATTATGATTAGAATAACTTTTGTTTTTAATATTAAGAAAATAAAAGTTTTATAGAAGAAAAACAGTATATTGAAAATTGACCTTGACCTGCTAAGTACTTTTTATAATTCATTATTGCTATGAATCAGTACTTTGTGACCTTTTTTATCATCCATGGGATAAAATCCAAAATCACCTCACGCTTGTGTACCGCAGCACAATGGTTTGGGAGCACTGCAATAGCTGCTAACTTACATATACATATGTATGAATGTTTGTATGTACAGTGTATACTATTTCAGCCTTTTTATTGTAATAAAATAATGTCAAGAAAATTAAAATGAAAGATTATTAATAGTAACTGCATTATATATAACATCTTACGTCATTTTATGTATATTAATAATTTGTATGTACATAAAAGTTTACTTTAAATAACAATAAATTCAATAATAAGATTATATTCATAAAATAAATTTTTTTAAATTTAAAAATCAAAATTAAATGGTTCAATAATTTAAAATTAAATTTTGATTGTGATTTTAATGATAATAAAACTATTTTTGATTAACTTATTATAATATTAAATACAAAAAGTTTCATCGTAAAAAATAAAAATCGATGAATGAAAATGAAAAAAGACATAAAAATGAACAGAAAAAATAATATAACTTTAAAAAAAGTAAAAACAAAAACCAAACTAATTTTAATTTCAAGGTCGTCATGATAAGTCGGATTTCGATTATATCAGAGTATAGCTTGCAGTTTGTTGTTTTTCTCTAATTCAAAGTTACGTTACAGAATTGATACTGAATTTCTCCTATTATGGAATCTTGTTTTATTTGCTGCTCTAGTTTTTTTTATATATTTTTTTTACTTTGTTTTTACTATCGTTAATAAAACGTCTTTTTAATTTGATTTAAGGCCTAAGTCCAATGATTGCGAGAGTAATGCAAGATTTCGTTTCAATTCACGTCTAGCATTTCAAATTTTAATCTCCATTGTGTGCGAGATGATATGTATTAAATATTGCCGACATCATTGAAATCACAAACAATTTGTTAGCAAGAACACAAAAAGCCAAAGTAGATCATTTACTCTCGCATTCTCGCTGTGAAGTTTTAATTTTTCAAAAACATTTAATTTTGTGTACCTATTAAAAAAATTTTGACAAATAATGCGAGTTCTCGCATCGGATTCTCGCAATCATTGGACTTAGGCCTTTACAATTGTGAGTGATATTTAATTATTTAATAATCACTTATAATACCTACATCATGACATTATTGAAATAATTATTTTTTTGTCACACAATTTTATTATTATTAACAATAATTGCTTACTCTAATACTAACCATATAGTCAATAGTTTTCATTAATAAAAAAAAAACAAACAAAAACTTGAAATGATCTTAACTCCCATTATACTCCCCCATTTTCCTCCTTCAACACATTATCTTATATGTACTTTAATATATGTATCATATACATGATTGTGTGACTGATATATTCACGTTCATTCAATAACCAATAATATTAACAATTTCTCAATGACAACGGTTCGCCTGAAGTTATGCGGTACAAAATAATGACAACGATAGAATAAACATGCTTTGATCTTCATTATTAAATTTTTTAAAAAATTATTTGTAGATTATTATTTACAGAATTCTGTTTTGCGTCTTTTTTTTCATGTAAAATTGGTTTATAACTAATAATCAAACTATTCAAAGACATTAATTTTGCAATTAAGGAAACTTAAACGGTAACTAAAATAATGACAAATTTTGCGATTAATCAAAATTTTTCTATGAAAACATAATGAAGTATTTGTGCGTCTATTATTAATTTGCTTTAAGTCTTGAATTATGTCTAATCTAACGTAAATCTTGACTACACATACAGTGTTGGAGGGTTGCCACACAGCTGTAATTGAGGACACTTAATTCAATATTTTAAAATATTAAATTCCTTAAATTTCGTTGAAAGAATACCAAAATCGTTATATTATAGCTTTGCAAAATTAAGAAAATCTTGAATTACAATCACAGCCAATGTTTTTCATTTCTGTAGTGAATACTTTTCAAAATGACAACGTTTTTAATTTTGTTGTTTGAAAGGCATCTCTGTATTTTTATATCATCACACAAACTCAATCAATGTAAAACAAAATTCATATAATTTAAGAAATTGTTAATTTTTGTTACTAAACTGCATGGTACAATAGTTAGGTTAAAAGTGAAATCAGATAATTCCATAAATCAGTTTTCCAATATACTATAATCAAAGATAAGGATATTAGTCTGTGCTATAAACTTGCTTCAAGATTGATTTAAATTTTACTTATTCGTAACTTTGAAGTTAAAGTAATGTCCACTTAATCATATCTCTAAATCACATTCGATAGTGTGACTACTTTTTGATACTCAAATTTGAATATAAGCTCCACAATCATATAAAAATATTTTAAGGTGTAATTATTGAAAACTCAATAATTTCAGATTTTATAATAATTCAATACAAGAAAATAGAAGAGAAAACGTATTGATCTTTGCAATTATCCAATTACTGCGAATCTATCGAAAAATATCAATTAGGAAATTAATATAGTAAGGTATCAAGTGTAAAATAATATATCAAACTGGCAACTTTGATCTTAAGTAACTTGATCAGTATCGAATAGAAGTGAATGAAGGAATCAAAAATTAATTACACATTTTTTTAAATTGTATATACAACTGTAACTGGTGTATGATGTATTATTTTTTACAGAATGTTATTTATACTCTGTCCACTAATTCGATGTACTTAAGGCCTTATGGAAACTACGTAAGTAGTACCACTTTACGTCACTGTATATTAATATTAAAAAATTCATCTCATATTATATGATAACTTAAAAGATTGTTGTAACACTGCTCGTGAGATGATCTTATGAGAAACTATGAGAAAAGAAAAAAGACATGTGTATTTCCATTTTCCATAAGGCCTTAACTGCACCGAATTAGTAGACAAAGTTTAGCTTCATTAATTTTATTGTTCAAAATCGAGTAATTTGAAACACCTTGTAAAATTAAATATTTGTAATTTATCATTATTACATTTTCAAAGCTTTTGGTATTTTTGACTATGTATACTATCTATATCTATGTGAAAAAAAACATCAACTTACATGATTCAATCCTATATGGTATCGACATAGACTCCATGTTGTTGCTCCAAAGTTTTAATACAAAAATAAATATTTTTATAACTGAACACTATACACCTTTCTGATACAAAATTATCAGTATAGTTTTTGAATATGTATGTATCTAATTATCAAATTATTTATTCTATTTCAATAAAACATGAACATTTATTTTTTAATTAAATTGAATTCTCTTTTTCCATTTAATTTTCTATTATTTTTATATTGTTTTATTTTCAATTTCGTGCAGAAATAATTTTCTTTCATAACTATGCATGTATATAATTTTAAATAAATTATTGCACTTTTTTTAATTTTTGGATTTTTTTGTTTTAATTATAAAAACTTTGTACTATGATATTTACTAAGGCGTCAATTATGAGAGTCTATTCGACAAACAATAGAATTGAATTTTAAGTCTATAAAAACAAGTTCATGGTATTATGTAAATCAATCGACTTAAATGCACAGTACTAAAAATTTGTGATACTAAAATTAGTCGATGATATTTTCGTGATAGACTTTAAAAAAAAATGATAACAAAAATTTTGAAAAAATAAAAACTTTGACAATTGATTTACATAATACCATGACTTGTCGTTTTGTTCTTTTTAAAAGTCGTTTATATTGTTTGTCGAATAGACTCTCGTAATTGATGCCTTAATTCATATTTATTTATTAATACGAAAATATGATCAATTATAATTAAAAAAAATAAACTTCCACTGCAAGCACATGTATAGGTACATACATATGTACATATGTATATATGTGCACATGTCTACATACGTTTGTGATGATTGTATATATTATTTTGTATTAAAATAACACACACGATAATTTTTAAATAAAAAAACATATCTTATAACCATGTTATAATTATAACTTTACTCTTAAATTTATATTTTCATCTACATACATGCACACATACAAAAACTTGCAATCTTTAAAATACATATGTATATATTATATAGTATATACAACAAATTGCATATTTTCCTTAGTTTAACACACGTAAAAGAATAATTAGACTTGCAATTAGTATGCGTTTTTTTTTCCATTTCACGTCATTTTTTTAAATTTTTTTTTCTTATATACATATATGATCATCATAATTATTTTGTATGATCACGTACAGTACAATACACATTCGAATTATAAATAACGAATATTTTTCAAGATTATTATCATCGTATCTACATTAATAAATGACGAACATTGCTACTTACAATACGTACATACATAAGTACATGTTTTATAGTTGATAGAATTGGATTGTGAACACCTTTCAACTATAAAAAAAAAATTTATTAAAATACCTATTGAAATTTCAATTTTATTAATTAACGAATGGATTACAATTTTTCCACATTTTTTAGTTTTCCTTTTCTTCTCTCTATTTGCTTCATATATAAATAAATGAAAATTTGCGTGTAACGAAATTTTCTTTATGTTGCATCCAAGGTATTAAACTATTAAAATTATGAAAAAAATGCAGATTTCCACTAGTGATGAATTGATGATCGCGATTTAGTCACGATAGAAGTGATCGTCGTAATGAACAATCACATTATAATTTTTTTTCTATTGACTTGGAGGAATAAAATGCAGCCCCAAAACTTTGCGAGGTTTGAAAAAATTCAAAAAAAAAAAAATTTTTTTTTAAAATATCAAAATTGAATAGTAAATTATTGTGTGTGGAGGAGGTAAGTAAGAAAAAATTTAAAAAAAAGAAAAAGAAAATGATTTTGTTAGTCATATATGTACGTACATAAGATAAAATACAATAGAACAAAAAATAAAAGGAAAACATTAATAAAAGCAAAAAAAAAATCCCAAGCTTTATGGAGGTGGTACATGGGCATACGAATACATTTACTACAATGAATGGAATGCCAATAACTATAAACGTATAGGATATGACAAATCATTAATATAACAAAAGAAGTATAGACATTTTAGCTGTAAATAAGAAGTTCTGCTTTTTGTTTGTTTTTTTCTTATTCATTTTAGAAAGAAACTCTATTTTTTTTTTTAAATAAATGTTTTAGTTCATTATTGTAATGTACAATATATTGTTTCATATAAATGAATTTGGCAAAAAAGAGATGATCAAATTGAATTACACTCGGCGACACTGAAAAGTACTCATCCAAATTTTTAGCAAATTTCTTAAGTTTGGTACAAAAAATGAAGAGATATCGTCGAAACAAGGTAAAGTAGTAATGTATCAAAATTGGACAATGGAAAGCTGGTCACGATTAATATTTTCAGATATAACCGGATGGTCCTAATCCTAATAAAAGAATACGAATAGGCCAGACAGACAAATGAAACAGGGAAAAAACGCTCCACAAAACTTAAATTTCAGAAAACTTTGTGACGTCCCAAAATCGCGTAGCTATGGTTGGATATACTTATGTAAATATGTACCTAGATACAAAAAGCATTTAATTCAAATTCATTTTAAAGCGTGTTAAAAATGCATCGCTTTCATTTTATCTGGCCCAAAAAAAAAAAAAATTTTTATGATACGTCCGTATAACTAATGATTCGCTTTATGTTGTGATTTGGGTATACATTACAACTTATGGGTATACCTTCAGCAAAATATACGATCATATAATCATATAGAAGATTCCTTTTTATTTTTTGTGTTGAACACTTAAAAAATTTGCTAAAAATACAGATGAGTACTTTTAAGTGTCGCTGAGTGTACAAATATGTGTGCAATACATACTACTCGTACATTTTAAAACTTTAGCTAGCACATACATGTAAATATGTAGACAGAGTATTGAATTTTGGATTAGGTCATCGCTGAATTTAAAAAAAAAATTGTAAATTTTTTTTTTCAACGTTTATTTATTTGTAAAAAAATTATTTCTTTTTTGGTCATTTTTATGACCAAGAGTGAAAAACAAAGTTAAATAAATTTTTTTTATAAAAACAAAAAAATAAAATAAAATAAATAATAAATAAATACTTGGTACGATTAAATATGTACGTCTTCATGTATTTTCAAGTGAAATAAATTGAAACTGAAACAGTAGCTGAACTTAATCAAATTATTTTTATTAACGAACACACGTTACGTACATATAATACTCGTTATAGGAAGGAATGTATGTACATGATGATATATGTATGATGACAATACAAAAGTTATAGTAGAGTATCAAGTATGCATACATACTTTCAAGATTACGTTCATGTATGATAAATTTTTCTTGTATCAGAAAATTTTATGCTTTTTCACTTTTTTCAAGTACATTGACAGTAAAATTCAATTCTTTTTCTTTGCTTTTCTTTTTTGTACTCATTAAGAAGAGTACAAGTAAAAATTTACTGAATAATGAAAAAAAAAAAATGTTCAAAAATCAAGTCAGGAGTCTTAAATAAGAAAATATAAGAAAGCAAAGAGAATACCTTTCTATATAATACCTATAATTTTTGAAGAAGGTTACATTAGGTCAAGGTGGCTGTATCTGCTTAAAGATCAGTGAGGCGATGCATAGACCGCATCGGGTCAAAAGCTCACTTCAAAAAAATACATATAAGAAATAAAATAAAGAAAATATAAAAAAAAATTTAAAAAACATCAGAAAATACATAAAATGAAAAAAAAATTATGTAGGTATGTATATTTTGTCTGTCCGTTAATAATATACACTTAAGGTCTCTCTAGTACCACGAACTTCTTCAAGATGTATGTTGTCGTTTCTTAATTAAATTTAAATTAATTTTCTAAACATTTTAGAATCAAATTGCACATGCAAAATTTTTGTGTTTGCCATATATGATTAATTTTTATTGTATTTTATTACACATTTGTACATACGTATTAGATAACAGAATTAAATAGAAAAAACCGCAAATTTAATTGTGAACATATGAAAAACGAGAAGAAAAATAAATTTTAATATTCTGAATAAAAATAAATAAATAAATAAGAAACCACAATACAAATAACAATGTAAATATACTTGAATACACATTTTTATATTTGGTTTTCTGATGGGATTGTTTTTATTAATAAAAAATAGGTGTAATTATAATAACAAAATACAGCAAATATGGATTTAAGAATATAAAGTAGTAAAACAAGCTTTTAAATATTAATTAATCGTATTCGTATATGAAAAATCGTACACACACACACATATTATATGTATGTATACATATACGATACAAAATTAAAAATCGTTTATTTAAATAATCTTTCAGGTGGATACATATTACATGTTTGAAATTCTCGTAATAAACAAAATAATAATGATGTCATATGTAAGCCCAACTAGAAACAAAATATTATCATTTAATTGAAATAAAAAAACAAAAGAACAAAACATATCTATAAATAAGAGAAAATGTTTTTTTTTTTTTAATTAAAAATCATTTTAATTAAATAATGATAGGGTGTTCTCATTACGAGACATGAGAAGATGAGATATTACTAACTATAGACTAATGTTACTGTACTCTGTCCACAAATAACATGCACTTAAGGTCTTATGGTGATTACTTAAAGTGGTACCACCCTACATCACTGTGTATTGATATTCAAAAAATTCATCTGATATTTTATAAAAATCTGATATTTTACATAAGACATTTAGTGCATATTATTAGTGGACAGAGTATAATCACATGAGTAAAAGATACATATTGCATGCAATACAAACTACCTACACTCTGTCTACTAATTCGATGCAGTTTAGGCCTTATGCAAAATGGAAATACACATGTCTTTTCTTCTCTGATAATTTCTCATTTCTCAATTCTCATTACCACAATTTTTAAAGTTATTATATAACACGAGATGAATTTTTTTAATGTCAATATACAGCGACATGAAGTGGTACTACTTTATGTCTTTTCCATAAGTCCTTAACTGCACCAAATTAGTAGACAGAATGTATGCCACTTTAATGGATTTCTCGAAAGGATTAATACCTAGCAAACACACCATACCTCAACATACTCAAAATAATATTAAATTTAAAAACAAAACAAAAAACAATTTTTTCTAGAATTTCTATGAAAACTATTTCAAAAATGTTAATTAAAAATTTCATTGAAATGTATGAATAAATAAATAAAAGGATATTCGTTTAGAATTTAACATTAAGCGCTTGATAGTACCATGTACAAATTATAGTGCTAAGCAAGGAATAAAAAAATTATTTAAAACAAAACAAAACTTTTTTTTTGAATGTATGTACAAAAAAATATTAAACATGAAAATTTTTTCATTTGCATTTCACTTTATTCACCCATTTTTATTATAATCATAATCCACAGTAACTGAAAATATTGATTAAATATGCTTTAGAACTGAATATGAAAAAGTTTGTTGCATTTATTCATATATTCGTGTACCATATAAACGTATATATATATGTATTACATAAAATGTGTATATAGTATACATGTAAATGATGGAAAAAGATTTTTAAAAAAATTTCATTAGTGTATGTAATATCTTGTTTATATTGTTTTTGTTTCAGGGACATAATTCTATGAAAAAAAATGACGTCAATATATTGTATAATGTATCTGTTTTAATATTTTTATACGTATGTTATTAAAAGGTGTATTAATGTATCACTTTTTATGTACTTTTAAATTCTATAATTTACTTGTAGGTACCTATATATAAATTATAATTTATAATTTCATCTGATCACGATAATTACAAACATATACCTACATATGTACATAAGTACACTGTGACGGGTATGTACAATTTAAAGGCGTCAATTATGAGAGTCTATTGCTAATCGACTGATGTTGAAATAGACTTTCAGTATTATGAAAATCTATTTTTTCTATTCTATAGATTTCAAATATCGACAATGTTTTTGATAAGCTTTTCAAAAAAATGACAATAGAAATTTTGAAAACATAAAAATTTTGACAACGCAAATAAATCATTTTCATATCAATTTAAGAAGTAAACAATCGAGTTATACCTAATTTTAGTACTATAATTTTTTAGTATTTATGCATGCACGTAAGTCGGTCGATTTACGTAATATCGTGTCTATCTATTTGATAGACTTGACTTGATAGACTTTTAAAAGTCGATTCTACTGTTTGCCGAATAGACTCTCATAATTGATGCCTAAATTTCATTTATAGAGAAAAAAAGTGAGTACACGAGAATAATAAATTATTGCGTGTGCAAACATATAAAAATGATATACCCCTTCCTCCTCCCTACCTCCTTTGAGAGGTTTATTTGCAAAGTAAAAAAAAAATGTATGTAGTGTGGATATATGTAAACATACCTTATATAAAGGATAAAACAAGGACATTTCAAATGAAAATAAAAAATAAAAATAAATGTGTTAAGCATTTCATTCAAAAAAAAGTAAATACAAAATTATTCTAGGTTATAGATTTTTCAATGATTTCCGAATAAAATATGTAACGTTATTAATACTGTGATTCAAATATTTCATTAATTAAATTAAATTATTACTTTTACAAAACAAATCAATCAAACAAATAAATGTAAGCTTGCAGCTGTTTATGCATGTATGTACATATGTAAATTTGGAACACACCAAATTGATTTTTATTTTTTCTATTTTCTTAAATTTTTTTAGTTTTTATTTTGTTTTTAATTCTGTTCACTCACATATGCAACGAAAGTGTAAAATAGCTTTACTGTTTTTAATTTCTTATCAAACCAAAAATAACATTTTTGTTTCTTTTTTATTATCATTTTTTTAATTTTTATTTTTTTTTTTTAATTTAATTTGTTTTCTTATTTATTCATTTTTTGATTTTTTTTTTTTTTGTAATTCGTATCTTTCATGATAACGATAAGACGACATCAAATTTATTTAACAGTATAAAACTTGAATTTATAGCTAAATCATTTTTTAACTTGTTTTTATTTATTTATTTTTTTTAAATGTTCATTAATTTATCGAAACACAAAAAAAAATTCATAAAAATATTTAAGACAATAAAAAATAATTAAACAAAAAAATATTTTTTAAATGTTTAAATTTTAAAATACGATATATGTATGTATGTATATGTACATATGTAAATTCGTTTGTTTATATGAAAACAATTTTGATAGTAAGTTTAGAGAGATTTACGGTATACTACAATCTATGCACATACATAATTAAAACACCACCACCCTTTGAATTCTGAAATGTATTGCGATGATACCCGTAAACTTTGAAAAAAAAAAAATCCGATACGAAAAAAAACTTTTAATTATGTGTTAGCTATGAATTTTCTATATTTAATCAGTTCCAAACAAAAATAATTTTTTTCATGTTTTTAATATGCAAATGTTTATTTTATACTTTGGTTTTGTTGATAACTTCAGTAAATATGATTTTTTTAAAATTTATGTGAATATATTTTTTTTTAATTTTTACTAATTTTAATATTTTTAATCCGCGATAGGTATAAAGTATTAATTTGTAATAAAAATATTTTTTAATTTAAAAAAATATGCTTGTACCTATGTATATACTTTTTAGCTTTTTTAAATTTAACAACACTCTCGTCATTGAAAATCGGTAAAATAAAAAATGACAAACTAACATACATACGTACAAAATTCAACAATATAATAAGTTAAGTCATTTTTGTTTTTGTTTTTTTTTTAATTCATATATTATAAGCGTTATTTTACCTGTCGCGTCTTAACAACAACGTTATGTTATTCAAACGATATTTGAAATATTATACATACATATGATATAATATACCTGTAATTATTAATACTAGCTGGTATAAACTCAATTAAATTATAAGCTTTAAACTAACATTAATACCAACACACCTATACAATACTTACACTTAGGCGTCAATTATGAGAGTCTATTCAACAAACAATAGAATCGACTTTTAAAAGTCTATCGAAACAAGTCACAGCCGACCTACTTTACGTAGACTATACTTCGTTTTTTTAATAGTCACGTGTTGTTGTTAGTGGAGCTTCTTCGTAGTTTTTTTTTTTGCGTTCAGTTTGAATAAATTCGTCTTTTTCTCTCTTTATGTTGTCATTTTTTTTTTAAAGTCTATCACAAAAATATCGAATTTTTAAGTCTATAGAATAGAAAAAGTAGACTTTCATAACAAGGCAAGTCTATTTCAACATAAAGTCGATTAGCAATAGACTATCATAATCGACACGTATGTATGTTACAAATATGCATGATTCACTTCAAATGTTTTATAAAATATAAATACTTTCATTTGGGGGGATGAATACTCAACAAAAATATGTTTGATATGTACTCGTTTGTTACCCCAACTTATAAACTTCATTGTAATCCCACTATTATTTTGTTATTTATTTCTTCAGTAAGTAAAACACAAAAGTTAATTTTTTGTTTTTTTTAAATATTGTCTTATAGACTGATATTTCTAAAAAAAAGCTTTAAAGTTTCAAATTTAAATTTTATAAGTGTTTAATTTACACATTTTTAAAATTATACAGATCTACCATATATGAGATAATAATAAAATACTAAATAGACATTTTTTCAAATACATGTTGCTGACAGCTGAACAAGCTTTTTAAATCGAGAACCTACAAAATATTGTTGAATGAAACCTTAAAATACTGTAATAAAGCTAACAATATATAGTAGGGAGTAGGGATTACGTATTTTGTAGGAGAAACTTTTATTTCTGTAGGTTTGTTTAAAATACAAAGTAAAAAAGACGTGAAATATATACATAATTATGTTCATGGATATGTATAACAGAAAAAACAAAATGTATCTACAATCTACATATGTACGTTTTTGCATGAAGTACTCATGTATAGTTACAGCACATCACGTACTTTTCCTTTAATCAAGATATAGAGCGTAAAATTGAAACTATTTCTCTGTTTATCCTTATCTGGTAGTCAAAGCAACCTTAGTAAATGCACATGTGTGCACTTAAACATATACATGTACATATACATACATATATATTGCATTCATATGTGTGGTTATATATGCAACTTAGAAAAATGTGATACTTTTGCAAATTCTTTCTTTTTGTTTTATTTAGGTGTCAATTATGAGAGCCTATTGCTAATCGACTTTATGTTGCAATAGACTTGGTATCATGAAAGTCTAATCGAATAAAAATTTTATAGACTTCAAAAGTCCGCTGATATTTTTGTGATAAGACTTTAAAAAAATGACAACAACAATTTTGAAAAAATAAAAATTTTGACAACACAAATAAAAAATGTTCATATAAATTTAAGAAGTAAATAATCAAATTACCTGATTTAGTACTATAATTTTTTCGATTGATTTACATAATACCATGACTTGTTTTGATCGACTTTTAAAAGTCGATTCTATGGTTTGTCGAATTGACTCTCATTATTGACAAAACTTTTACGTATACAAATGACAAAAAGTATATGCGTACATAAGATACATACATATATATTTAGCCAAAAAATGGAAATTTTCACTTCAAGAATTGGATATCAAATATCAATAAACATTTAAGTTTAACTGATATTTAACTTTTCTAAAAAATTTGTATTTGTGTACATAATATTGTATTTCAAAATGTTACCATAGTCAACAATAATTTTGCCACAAAAAATGTTTGTACACATGAACATTACACAAACATTCTTACATATACTTACGTATACATCACGGATATATATGTATATACATTTTTATTGCAATAGTATTGATGTATGTATATAACAAAACCTCTTACCCTTCCCCCCAGATTTATTCAAAAGTTATGACTTTTATGTTTTTAACCACTAGGATTTAGTCCCGGGTCTAGAATAAATTTCATTATGACTTTCATCTAATTGGTCATCATGAGTTCATCAATGAAGTCATCATACGTGTTGTACTAGGGATATACATAGTATATATATACATATATTTATGTATGTATGTATATTTCTATTTTACTTACATATGTATACTCTGTCTACTAATTCAGTTAAGGCCTTATGGAAATACACATGTCTATTTTCTTCTCTCACAAATTCTCATTAGATCATCTCACAAGCAATGTTATCACAATCTTTAAAGTTATCATATAACACGAGATGAATTTTTTCAATATCAATATACAGTGAATGTAAAGTGTTATTACTTTATGTCATTTCAATAAGGCCTTAACTTAACTGCACCGAATTAGTAGACAGAGTATATGTACAAACAAAGTTTGATTAATAAAATCTAATTTTTCATAAACTTGGCTATTCTGGCCGTAATTAGCAAATTTCGCTAACTTGACATTCTGTTAATTTTCATGTAAAAATTTAACGATTCGTAAATTTCGTATGAAAGTTTAGCAGAATGTCAAGTTAGCGTAATCTGCTAACTACAACCAAAACAGCTTGAATATGTAGTATACATAGATATGGTACTAAAAAAATTTCTTCAAGAATCATTTATTTAAAGCTGTTAATGATTTTGAAATTAAAAACTTAAATATTTTGTAATCTATACTCTGTTCGCTAATTACATATATGCAGTTAAGTTAAGCTATGAGCTTACTTATCTTATAAATCTTAAATGCATAGAATCAATGAATAGATTTTTAAAAAAAATCTATTTGAAAAATTAATTTATTGTACAGATAATCCTCATACAATATATACATATGTAACTATAAAACGGCTCTTCTATAGCAATTCTAACTTAATTCAAGAATTGAGTAAAATCCTTGTAATGAAACTTATTATAAATGGTCTTTATCTATATCTATGATAAAGCGAAAGATACTTTAAGTGCGAAAGTTGTCTAATAATTATCATAATTATGAAAAAAATATAATAGCATGATTTTTTTTTTTATTTTTGTTATCTAACCCCCCTTTTTGTACTAATTCTTTGTTTCTAAACATGGATTCGCATAATTCGACAATTTTTTAGAACGTAATTCCCGTATTATACAGAGGTTACCTGTAATTTTTTAAAAATGTATTATTATTCTGAATATTTAAATATTTTTATATTTGAATTTTATAGCTAACAAGAACAAAGTTTATTCTTGAATTTCCTTAATATATGCAAATATTTAACCGAATTTAAACCAAAGCAATTAACACAAGAAATTTAACACACACATGTATTAATTCATTAATTATGTAACATATATTTTGATTTGAATTTTTGCTCTCAATCAAATAAAGATGGACTATGCTGTGATAGTTAATCATCATGAAATCCACATACATAATTCTCACCCAATGTAAAAACCTGAAACTTAAACTTAAAACTTAAAACTTAATTAAAAATTACAAGAAATTGTTTTGTACATTACACAATGTGTATACATACGAGGATGTACATATATAATTATATATTATTTACCTACCAATAACCAAAATTTTTATTTTAATTCTAAATATTCATTTAATTTTCTGTTATTTTCAAATACAATGGAAAAAAACTATTACAATTTTTAACTGTTTTAACTGCCGCAAAATTTGAATTTATTATTCGAGTATCGATTGTCAAAAGTTAATAACCAACAACGAGCTAAACTGAAAAAACAAATTCTTCTTCGCATAAAAATTGACAATAATATAACAATGTGCACATATGGCGTATTTACTTACATATGTTTGGACATGTTTATGAGCATTTTGGCTATCTGCAAAATTTAAAATTTTCCTACTTTTCCATCAAATTTCCTTACTTTTTAGGCAGTTTGAATTTGAACTATTTGAAGTAAAATTTAAAAAAACACAAACTTGAATCTCGCACACAGTCTGAAACTATCCACTACACAGAGATTTAGCTTGAATCTTAGCTAAAAATGTTTACGTGGAATGTGGATTTATAATTTATATACTTGTTGAGTTTTGTTGAATGTTGATTATAAATTCAATAAAAAATGACATTTCATTCATCATTTACATCAACATAATCAACACAGGAAAATACTTAAGTGCTTATCATTGCTTATCATTTCGTTAATCGTTATTATCAAGATATCTTTTATTATTAAATTATTTTGTAGTGATTTTATATTAATATTTGTTATTTTTTATAAATTAAGAAAAAAAGAAATGTACAAAAACATTCTAAATCTTTTCCTAAAGGTAAATTGCTTACTTTGTTCTTTGTATAAATAAAATAAATTGCATGTATGTACATACATGTGTGTATGTATGTATTATGGTAACTAAACATTGTATCTTTTTTTTCTTGAATTAGGAATTTTCAACAGTTCATAATAAAAATTCAAAATCATTTATACATACCTCTAATTGTGTTTTCCATTCACAAAAATTAATACAAGTTAATGATTCTGATGGTGTACGAGAAATAATATTAAATGATCCAAAAACACGGTAAGAATCTTAAAAAATACTTATCATAAAAATAAGTACATATAATAGAAAAAAAACGAAGATTTAAGAAAAAAATAAATTATTGTCTAAACTAAATTAATTATTATTAAATAAAACACAATTAACGATTATTATTATTTTTTATTTTTTTATTTATGCATTGTCACTAAATAATGCAAAACGAAAATAGAATACCAAATAGAATACATACATATTTACCCGTGCATATTTACATAGCCTACTTTAATAACAAAAAAAAAAAAATTTTTTTGTTGATTCATTGAAAAAAGTAAAGCCATAGTGTAACTATTATATACATTTTTTAAATTCTAGAAATGCATTATCAATGGCAATGATGAATGGTATCCTGTTAGAAATAAAATCTAAATTAAATGATGAAAAAACTAGATGTATTGTGATATCATCAACAGGACCAGTTTATTCAGCAGGACACAATTTAAAAGAATTGGTATGTATTTTCCTGTTAATTTTATTTTATTATATTAACTTTTTAATCTTCCAATCTTCTGATTTTTAGGTACCAGAAACTGGAACTGAATTTCATCGCAAAATTTTTTCAAAATTAGCTGAAATCATTATGACAATTTATAAAGCACCAATACCAATTATAGCAAAAGTTGATGGTCTTGCAGCTGCAGCTGGCTGCCAATTTGTATCATCATGTGATATGATAATCTGTAGTGAAAGAAGTTCATTTTCAACTCCAGCGTAAGTATTATAAACATTATTTTCTTAAATTAAAAATATTAGAATCCGTGTTCAGAACATTAATTAGCACGGCTTACAAGGCAGTGTAAACATTTCATCGCCATGAAAATTTAAAACTACGTCATGGTTACAACGAATTTTGAAATGATAACACAAAATAAAAATAACAAAAACAAAAAAAAAATAAAAATAAAAAAAATAAACAAAATAGTATTTCCTTATATCAACCTTTTAAAAAATTAAAAAACTTTATATTGGCTTGATAAACCTGTAATTTTTCATCTTACAGCATTATTTGTTCACTTGTATGCAGTTCTTTACGATAACGATTATGTATTTACAACTGTCAAACAAGTGTTTACATTGCCTTTGTATGTACGTCGTGATTGATTGGAATTAGAACTAGTACAGTGATCACCAAAATAACTTTTTTATATAATAAAGAGATATAATGCAATTAAACGTATAAAATTAAAAATTTTCAGTGCAAATTTTGGGGTATTTTGTTCTACGCCAGGTATTGCAATATCTAGAACGATGCCTCGCATGAAATCATCATATATGCTATTCACTGGTTTACCAATTACAGCAAAAGAAGCATACATCTCAGGTTAAAATAACTTCAATTTCTAATATAAACATTTAAAACTGAAACAAAAACCTAATCTTTTTCTTTCATTTTGAACTAGGTTTAGTTAGTAAAGTTGTGTCAGATGATAAATTAGATGAAGAAATGAAAATAATCTGTGATAATATTAAATCAAAAAGTCGTTCTGTTATACAACTTGGTAAAGAATTTTATTATGAGCAAATGTGTTATGGTATAGAGGAAGCATACAAGAAAGGAGAAGATGTAAATATATTGATATTTAAAAAAATAATAAAATATAAAAATATAATGAATGTATCTTTGTTTTTCTATTTTTTTAGATTATGATACGTAATTTACAATTACATGATGGTAAGGAAGGTATAAAAAGTTTTATTGAAAAACGAAAGCCAATTTGGAAAAAATAGTAAAAACCAAATATTTCAGTGGCAATGAAAATGTGATAACGGATAATTGAAAAATGAAATACTCTTCAAAATGTGAGACAATTAGGTCTTTTTGTCATGTACATACATACATATATGCACACATAAGTAAAAATTAAAAGTTAAAAATAATTATAATTAATAAATCATTGGTGCAGGAAATAAACAAACATATTTTGTAAAAGAAAAAAAATCAGATTTTGTTTTGAAGTTCCCCTTTCTTAGGATTTCACACTGGATGATTCTGTTAAGTATGTAGGTCTTAACGAGATAAACAAGAAATCGTGATAGGAAGTGGAGTTGATATTTATTCTCAAAGTTATTCTCTAAATTTACAATGAAAATTTTTTATTTGTTTTGTCAAAATTTTTATTTTTTCAAAATTTTGTTATCATTTTTTTTAAAAGTCTGTCACAAAAATATCGAATTTGTAAGTCTATAGAATAGAAAAAGTAGACTTTCATGATACCGAAATTCCAACATAAATAATGATTAGCAATAGACTCTCATAATTGACGCCAAAATAACGTTTATAATTTGAAATTATAAAACACTGTAAAAAAAAATAAGTTTTACATTCAAACAAACATGAAAGGTTGAAATGCCCGAATTCTTTCTTGAGCTACTCTTGATACATTAAAAAACTGGATTAAATTTGAAAACATTTGATCATTTTATGAAAAAGAAGAAATTTTATTAATTAATTAAAACAACATTTTTAACTGCTTCAACATAATTTGCATATTGCAATAAAGCAAAATTAAAGCTATAAATTATTTAATTTAATTTAAAAATTTCAAAAATCTAAAGTTAAATTATGTCATGATTTATTGATCGAAACAAAATAACTTGAATTAATTTATTGCCTTTTTTTAACAAATAAAATTAAACTTCGTTTTTTTTTAAACTTAAAATTAATTTATTTCAAATAAATTTTCTTTTGGTCTTAAGAGTATTTTAAAAATTTAATATTATTATTTTTTTCTTTTGCAATTCGTACATATGTACATACATATATAAGTATGTACATACAGTGTTTCTATTAATGCATTGAATATTTTGTTACTTAAATAGAATTAAATGAGCCGTTTATTTTGAATCTAGTCCAAGTCTATAATTCAAACTTCTGACTTACATGTGTATATAACATATTTTTTGAATTTATTTCTAACCTTCATAAAAAGGAAAACTTTGCCTGTTATAAAATCCATACTTTCTAGACTTTTAATATAAACTATTTTTTTATGCCAAGAACATACATTTGTATGTACATATGTATATATCCCTGTAATATAAATTATATGAAAAACTTGATTTTGAAATTCTAAGATTTGCCTTCAATTTGAATTTTGAATATTAAAATAAACGACTTAAATTTTTCTCTTTCCTAAAGGAGTCCCAGCCCATCCACTTTCAAATATATGGGTACTTTCATGAATGCGTAGTTGACGTGTGTTAACGACCTAAATGCGCTGGAATTTTAATCTAATTGTCAACTGTACATTTTCACTATTGTACTGGAAAGAAATTTATGAACTTGATTTTTTTTTTGCTGTCAGCGTCGACGATGTATCTATGAAAGTACCCTATGTTTGCAAATATGGCAAATTTGACCGTGGATACCATTGTTTGCAAATAAATTTGCGTGTTTGAAGAAAAATTTGAACATATCAGAAACCAGAATATCAGAAATTTTTGCTGTTCGAAGGCCATTTTATCGAGTATGTGGTCTTGTTTATGTTTGTCAAATATTCTTGAAAATTTCCATTTTCATGGTTACTTTTGTCCTGTGAAATATCAAATTTTCTTTCAAATCCTTGTTTATCCAAAGTTCCCATATAATTTGAACATGTAGCTTAAATTCAATGTTTTATGTTTGAAACTTCTCAACAAAGTGATATTTGCAAACATATTTGCAAATACTTATATTTGTTAATGGATGAGCTCGGTAAGATACATATGTATGTATATACATATATGTATAAATATAAAAAAATAAAAATGAAAAATTTAAGTAGAAATCAAAAAATATTCCATTAAAGTGAACAAAATTTATGATTCTAAAATGTTTTAATATAAAATAAGACAATACCATTTAAAAGATTTTAACAAAACATATTTAAAACTTATTTTTTAATTAACAGACAGATATCATAAATTTATGAATTTTATTTATTATATTCAGAACTTGGATGTGTTCTTATCCATTCTAATGCTCTTGCAATTAATGGTGGTATCTGTGGTATATGAGAACCAGTTGGTTGATAACCATTCTCATCAGCTGTATATTGAAAGAATACGTGAGTACCATCTGGTGCGGTCCAATCGGCTGATCCTTGTGCATTAACTCCACCAACACCACTTTCTGATGCTGATATACCATTACCTGTTTGATATTCATATGAATATGAACCATCTGGATTAATTTCAGAATTTTGTTTTAAAATTGGAATTTCTCCACTTGGTGCATTAAATCTTAAAGCACTCAAAACATTTCCAATAAAAGCGAACAAAACAATTAACTGCATACAAAAAATAAAATAAAGTAAAATTTCAATACACACTTTAAGCAATTAAATTTTAATAAAAATATCACAAAATATTTTTATTTTCTCTAATTTTCTAAAAACCAAATTACCAAAACTTACAATATATTTCATTTTCATTTTTGATATTGTTTTAAATTTTCAATAATAAAATAATTTAAAATAATTTTTTTCCGTTACTTTTTGATCAAATTTTGAAATTTTAAAGAATTTCACTTGTGAATTTTTACTAAATGTTTATGAATGATAAATTCTTTTCCTTTTTATACTAATAAGAAATTTGTCGTCAAAAAAAACAAACTACAATTAATTTCCCCTCTTATTATTTAATATCAAAAGGTAAAACAAAAAAAAAATTTAAATCAAAAACAACACAAAAACAAAACCATCTACATAGATGGTAGATGTTATCATTACCTTAAATAATCAATTTCAGTATCATTTCATTAATGTCGTGTGGTACAGTTTTTTTTTTTTTTTTTTGAAATGTGACAAATATAAATATATTTTCGTTTTATCTTAAACGGAAACAAATTCAAACATTATTTATGTAATGTACATGAAGTTTAAATGAATTTGATGAAGGTTGGTGATATTTAAAATGAGAAAAAACCAGAATTATGTTACAATACAACATCTCCATAATTTCATATTTTATGTAATTTATTAATATACCTAGTGTCAAATAAGTTGTTTTTAGAGCAAATAATATAATAAATAAATTAATTAATGACTGGCTGACTGATTACAATCAAATTCTCACGACTATTTTTGTTTTTTATAAATGCCGTATATGTAAAATTAGGCCCATATGTGTTTTCAATCTTCTTTTGTATGTTTATCGTATGACATATAATGAATTATTAGTAAAAACTAAAAATATAATAGGTATGTACCTATATTTAAATAATTTTATTCTTTATTATAATTATAATATAATAAGGAAATCAGAAAGAAAAAAAAAACGCGTGTACGTTTTTTTGGATTATATTCTATGATAATATTAAAAATGAAATAAACAAATTTGTTGTCTATGAATCCTTTTGTATCTATACATTCTATCTACTAATTCGGTGCAGTTAAGGTCTTATGAAAATACACATGTCTTTTTTCTTCTCTCATAATTTCTCATAAGATTGTGTCACGAGCAGTGTTACAAAAATCTTTAAATTATGAAATCTCATATCTTTGAAGTATGTATGAGATGAATATTTTTAATAACAATATACAGTAACGTAAAGTGGTACTACTTTATGTAATTTCCATAAAACCTTAACTGCATCGAATAAGCAGATGAGTGTTGTGATTTTACGTCTTAGAATTTTATTGTTCATTTTTAATTATGTTTTCATTATGAACCAAAACTGACCAAGCTGAATAATAAAAGGATCATATTATTAGAAATCGGATACATTTAAAACCCTCATTTTCAATAACAAAATTACACATTATTTTCTAATTTTTAATCATTTTCCAATTATATTTACTCACAGTTCCAAAACAACCGAACAATATAAACAAATAAAAAAACTGAGTTATTTGCAATAATGTGTACATATATAAGAACAATATTCAAATCATGTTAATTTTTCCATGCAATTTTGTATACACGGTTTGCAATAAAATAAAAGTATGTATGTACGCGTAGATTGAATTTTTTTTCCTTTTTAATCAAATTTAGAAACATAATCAAGTCATATTTCATATTATTTAAAAGGCTGCTATACATACTTACGTGCTATGTCATATGTATGTGTAAACCATTTCTTTTTTTTATATTTTTTTTTCATATCTGCTAATTTATAAACCAAAATGACAACATTTGAAAGGTGTCTAAAACTAAAATTTTTGAGTATTAAAATTTTTGAATATTTACTTGTATTAATAAATATGTAAATACTGTATGTCCACATATGTATGTACATTATTATATGTAATTAAATGCCAATAACAAAATAATCACATTATGTTGTAATATGCCATTTTGATCTAATTTACATTTTTATTGTTCATAATGTGTTCGATATTTTTGAATTTAATCAATTTCTTTAAAAGCACGAAACCAAAATCAAATTTTCAAATTTAAATTATACGTACAACAATGAATCACTACAATGAATGTATGTAATGGTATTAAGTTATATCGATGGTTATATATTCTATCTACCAAATTTATCCAGTTAAGGCCTTATGGAAGTTACGTAAAATAGTACCATTTTACATCGTTGTACATACATTGATATTTAAAAAATTAATTTTATTCTATATGCACAACTTTAAAGATTGTGATAATACTAGTAGTGAAACACTAAATTAGAAAATATGCGAGAGAAGAAAAATACTTAATACATAGGTAGCTAGGTAGAGATGGCCTCCCGTTCATTCCCAAGCAAGCACACTTAAGCCAAAAAGGCCCACTGTGATACCACACCAGGAATTTTACATAGATTGAACCACCTCGAGCTTTTCTGAAAGCCCTGAAGCCTCTTGACTTTTAACCGAAATCTCTCCTGCACACGAGAGATCATGAAATATCACAGCTCCAAGAAACCTTAAGTACACATATCGTTTTTACTCTGCGGGAGAGCATAACGCCGCTACAAAATACTTCTATCTATAACGTTATTGCTTTCCACCATTTTAATTTCATTCCAAGATTTTCCTGATGATATCGCTTCAGTTAAACAAAAGACTTTGTCTCCACGACAACTTAGATCTGTCTTTCTTACTTGCTCCTTGAGGATTTTATTCGAGAGCTCTGCGAAATATGCTGTTTGGTGGTCTGCATAACGTGTGATCGAGCTATCCCGATTTAATTTCTTAAGCGCGTACATATGTTATGTATGTACTGCAAAAAATTGGTGGACAGAGCATGTATGAAACTAAACATACATAAATACATTAAAATTAATGTTCGTTAAACAAAACTTGAAATTTTTCTAAATAAATTGTAATAAAATAAAATGAATACGAACATGTATAAAAAAGACATTATTACAGACTTAATTAATAAATTAATATGGTCTATCGAATTTATTAAAAAAACAATAACAATTATCCAAATTATGATAAAATTTGTCAAAATTAATTTATTTTAATGTTAATAAAAAACGGTAATTAAATTTACATTAAAATTTATTGATTTTTACAAAATAAACAAATTCGAGCTTTAATATAAAAGAAAAAGATTATCATAAAAAAGAAGAGATTTAATCATTAAATTTATTCGCCGTGAAAGGCTTTAAACGATATTTAATAAAAATTTTCTGGCTTTCGTCTTAATGATTTGATCATATCTATTTTGTTTTTTTTTTTCTTTTTTTGTGTTATTAGTTTTAAATTATTAAAACAAATGGTGTTAAATTGAATCTGGTTTTTATCCAAAAATGTCCATTTTTACCTTTAAACTAATGAACAAAAGAAGGCATTTTAATACAAAAATATCATAAACTGAACAATTAATTTTGCATAAATTTTTGAATATATGTATGTTAGATAAAATTATACTTGAAAATTTTTCACGCTTAATCGTAGATAAAAACCATTATACAAATGTGCTTTTTTATTATATTTTAAAATAACATAAATTTACATTTATGTACTACGATGAGAATTTAGAAGCATTCAAACAAAAAGTAGGAAATTTCGAATAAATTATAATTGCTTTTTTAATTGTTTATTATTTAAATGTAGTTATGTATTTAATTTTATGTTCTGTATACTTTTCCTTCTCTAATTAAACAGACTTAATTGAATTAAAAGATCTTTTGCGTCAAAAAATATGCTTATAACGGATATGAATTATCCGTTTTTGATGTTATGGTTCAATTGATGTTTTCAAATTTATTCACGCTTCCTGGCATTTTCCGCAACACTTGTTCCCTGGATTGCGAAATGCATCAATGTTTATTTGATACAACATTCAACTTAAAATCATAATACGCTAAATATCTCATCAACTAAACAGTGATGCAGTTTTCGATTTTACCCCTACAAAAATCAGCTTGATTCGAAGCATCTGTTCTATTCATATGTTCAGTCTACCCAATCTGCAGTTATATATCTAACGGATTTCATCATTTGATCTTCTATTGCATTTATTTTATTCTTCGTAGTACTTTCCTTTCAATCCTAATATTGGTCTTGTCAGCGTTTTCAGTTTTGTATAGTACTTTAGCACACTTACAACTACAATTTTCATTTGTATGCATAAAAATAATTTAATAAATTTCTATGTGATATCTGATGTAAATATGATATTTGAAAATAAAATTGAGTTAAATTTTTGAATAACAAAAAGAAAATGTTCATCTTTAAACATGCATATACACACACATGCACATATGTATGTATACACAACAATGTCGTACGACAAAGAAAATTTCAAGTTAAACATGTCTGAAATTAAAAATATTTTTTTATTTTAAAAAACCTTAACAAAGCTGTTAATATCTTGCGTATTTCAAAATTTTATCAAAATTTATTATAATCCATTTATCAGTTGAAATATTCTGTTACATATGTGTCAGATAGGTGTGTTTTTTTCAAATATCTTCAGATTAACAACTTTTCGGTTTTCATTAAAATAAATTAGTCAATCAACTGTTGTTGACAATATCAGCTCTTTGAAATTTCTTATAATATATCTTTATTAACTTTGATACATAAGAAATATATACATATTTTTTCTTCATGTGGACATGTTTGTGTATATCATCGACTTTTTTAAATGTAAAAACGTCGATAGATAAAAAACACACGAATTAAGTATACATAAATGTATCTTATCATTATACATATCAATCAGTCTAATATGGTCTACTAATACAATGGTCATGCAAATTAAATAATGATCAACGACAAATATCGATCAGTAAATTCAAAATTTTCTGTATTTCATGATTAAAACTTTTTTAAAGCTTTTCATTTAAATTTTTATTTTGAAATTTAATTTTGGTTTTATGAAAATGTCACTAGAGTGCGTTATTTAAAAAAAAAGATGCTTTAATTCTGCGAACAAAAAAGGGTGATCATAAATTTTGTATTAGGAAAACACTTCCAAAACTTTTATATATAACGGGCTGTCTAGAAAACCTTTTTACTTGGTCAGAAATGTTATGCCAGATGTTTTAACAGGTTTGATTGCCAGTCATTTTCTGTCAAGACATTTCTCTTTTTTTAAATCGTTGTATCTGCTACATCTTGTTTAATTTTTTAATTTTAATCTTATTCCATCTATATACTCAATTATTCAATTATTTAAAAAGCAAAAATATTTTCACTTGGCAGCTAATTACATTTTTTACATAAAATTCTCTTAAATATGTGAAGATTTCCTATAAACCTCATAAATATGCCTTTCATGTTAACTCAAAAATTCAAAATCCGGAATTTTTCAAACAAACTTTTTTGTCTGGTGGGGGTAAATCCTATAAAAGTTTTAATAGTGTTAGTAACTAAATTTTACCCCCACTAAATAGAAAAATTTAATCAAGATTAAAGATTAAAGAAAGAAAATCCATAATGCATAGCAGTAGAATATACAAAAGTATCTATTTCATCTTATATCAATAGACAAATTTACACGATAAGATTTTCATACGATTTTCATGCAATTTTGTAGATAAGAAGGATAGCAGCGTTTTAATTGGATCGTGTCCCATAAATATCGTATGAACCCCTTATGTCCAATTTCTTCACTTAAAGATATTTCGAATTTTAAAATATCTTGAAGATGAACCGAAGATTTGGTTTTCTTCACTTCTAGTTAAGATTTATCTTCAATATAAAGTTATCCGGTAGTTGAGGTTCGGAATATCTTTAAGGTGATAGTTGATACTTGAGATAACTAATTTAAAAATGTTAACAGGTGTTTGTTATTGGTGAATTACACGTAAATTATGTTTAAATTACACATGAAGTTGGCTTCATGTCATTTTTTTAAAGGCTGATATTAGTGTATTTATCCTGAAGATAGTTAATCTTTAAGTTTAATGAAGAAAACTAATCTAGAAGATATTTCTCAAATAACTTTATCTTCAAGTTAGCTAATTACAGGTATGAAGAAATCGGGCATTATGGTGTAAGATAGCCAAATTTGATTTTATTATCTAGCATAAGTTAAACCGTGCCTGTGCCTTTGCTTTAAAAACACACTGTAATAGCTCTCTTATCCTAATGTAATTAGGAAGAAAATGATAGGAAATAGACGTTATTTAACGGAAAAGTCCTTTCATAATTTTAATACAAAAACATATGATGATAACAATTTATTTCACCTTTTTATTGAACTGTTACATTTTCTATACTCATTCAATTCGAATCATACATATGAGAATTTTCGAGTTAAATTTATTATTTATTTTTGAACTTCAAATTAAATTATTACAATATTTTAAATTGGGATTGAATTAAAATATCAAAACTCAGTTCCGCATTCATCGTAATAAATATTGATTTAGATGACATAACATACACATTCGTAGGTATTTAAATATACATATGTATGTGTGTAAAATTTAATTTATTAAATCGATTAATTCAAATTTTTAATTATCATTTAAAATTTATGAAAAACATTTTTTTTTAAACGTTTTAAACGGATCATCAAATTCACAGTTCTAAATCAATTTTGACACTATTGTCATTACTATATAACATCTTATCGATTATATGATATGTTACAAATATTATATTGTATTCAAATTAAAGAAGACAAGAAAAAAAACCAAATAAAAGTGAATGACAATTGATTAACTGTTAAATTCAATTTGATTGCTCATAATTGTATATCACCTGTATCATAATGAGATGTAAATTAAATACGATTTTTTTTTTGTTAATATTTTGTCTTCATTGATCTTAAATGAAAATTCAATATATGTATCTACCTATGAATGTATGTATGAATTTTGTTTTGTTTTTTAAATATCGTTTACTAAAAATACTTAATTGCTGTTTGATATTCAACATAAGAATTAATACATGAGTATTAACTCCCACGTATGTATGACGCTAATTTATGATTTATGCAAAAGTACTCGTTATTGTAATGACATGTAAAAATTGAAAAACAAAAAAACAAAAACTTATGTACATAAGTTAAATTACACAGATTTTAATTTGAAACATTTTTTATGTTTCAAATATTTTCATCTACTCGCACATATTTTTGAATTAATCTCTAAATAACGATTATTTAAATTTATATACGATTTGATATACTTTGTCCATAAATTGTATACAGTTAATTAAGGTCTTATCGGAATATCGTTCAAACGCGAAATATCGTTTTTAAACGTCAAAGGAAAAAGTTTACGCACTGGATGCAATGTGTCGATAAATTATACCATAATTGTATCAAAAAATTGTAATAATGCGTTCTTATCAATACAGTATTTTTGACGATTCGAAACTCACGACGGTATGTCTTTTTTTTCTCATTATTTTTTAAATTTGATCAGAATGACTCACGAATAACGACCAGTATTACTACAAGCTTTGAAGTTTTCATACAGTATGGATGCATTTTTTGAATATCAATATGTACAATATGCATAATAGTACTACTTTATGTAGCTTCCATGTTCATCAAAGAGCATTGTATCTATAATTTTTGCTTCCATAGACCATAAGGCCTTAACTGCATAATTAATGGACAAAGTATAGATTTTGTTTTTCTTTTTATAACAATTATAAAACGATTAAATCAATTAATATAGTAATCAATTATGACTCTGATTATATTATGATAAATTTCCCAATTATTTATTTATTTATTGAATATATGTGTATTTTAAATTTAACCATGTAATTTAACGTATTTAAAATATAACATTTCTTTTAATTACCTAATTTCTCAATTTATGAATATTCAATTTAATTTAAATTTTCTAAATAAAATATTTGGTACTTAAAATGTTCAATATTGGAATTTTAATTATTTATAATTTTGAAGAAGAAAAAAAAACAAACATGAAACGATGTGTAAATCACGTGTAAAAATGTTAAATCAATGAACTCAAAAATATTTAGTTTAAACTTTAAACCATAATCCAATAATGTCATATATATTTTAAAATACAAGAAATGCATACACATACATACACATACATACACACATACATATGTATGTTCATATGTATATGTATGACTCGTGCATAGGATGGTACGTGCTCTACTAAAGATTTTGTAATAACATAAATTTATTTGCATATTTTGATGAACTTTTTCTTCATCAAATCAAAATGAAGAGAAAAGATAAAGAAAAATAAAAAAAAACATACAAAAAAATCAAAATGATAATGTATTACTATAATATAATATATTTTTCAATAAATTAAATTCACTGACCTTACATTTAATCTAACTAATGTAGATTTTCTCATTTTTCGTAGTTCTTTTTTTTTCTTCTTTTAACGAATTTTTAGACATTTTCTATTAAATTATAGTGTCTAATGCTTATGAGTTTCAAAAACAAAAAAAAAAAAAATTTTCTTTTACATGCCATAATACAAATGCATGTAAAATAGGAGAAAAAAATTTTGAAAATATTCAAAAGATTGAGGTAAAAATTTTTTTGAATAATCTTGTAATAAAAACGTCTTTAAATATCATTGAAGTACAATAAATAATGAAAATATCCTATATGCACATGTTGGTATATCTTTTGTAAATGTATGTGTGTGTAAAGGCCGCTTTACACTATATTATCTCCACGCTTTGTTTTCGCATGTGTTTGTTTTTGTGTCACACAAACAGGGTGGGGGAGTAAATATTGCGTTATTGCGTTAGCATAATTGTTAACGCAAACAGAAAAAAAAACAAACACAAATGTGAATGCAAATGCGTGGCAATAATAGTGTAAACTGGCCTTAAGTGCACCTATGCACAATCCCCACATATGTATTACTTGGAATTTGTACAACTACAAATGTGTTGGTTAATTTGCAATTTATTTTCATTTAAATTTTTGCATCATGTTTAATTAATGTAATTAACGATGTCGAAGTATAGAAAAAATTCATTTTTAATTTATAATTAAAACCTGATGTATCATGGATTATTCTGTATTATTACATTTTTTTAATTTCATTTAACAATGGAATGATGAGTAATTTTTAATTTGTAATAGTAATTTTCAAGGCATGAAAAATTATTTGAAATCAGCTTAAACTCAAAAAATACATAAATTCTTAGAATAATATGTGGGTACTTTCATAAATGCGATGTCGACGCTGACGGCAGTAAGATCAAGGTAATAAATTTCTTTCTAATGCAATCGTGGAAATGTATCAGGTTCATTAATTCAAGCAGTGTGCAGAGTTTACAGAAATTATTCAATCGCTTTCGAACAACTGCAACACGTGCATGCACAGTTCACAACTTAGATTACAATTCCAGAAAGTACCATTTTTCTTCACGGTGCAAATAATATCAATTAATGTTTTTGAATTAACAATTCGTATAGATATTACATGAACTATATTTAATAATTTGGCAACTATGTATATTACTACAGATCAGGAGTTTCCAACTTTTTTTGCGACTGGACTTGCCGAGTCCTAAATATATATTTATACCTAGAAACCAATTAATATTAGATAATTCCAATATGCAATATAAAAAGTGCAAAATATAAGTTTTGGTATTTTAATTCAATAAAACCAAAACATATTGAAATTGATACAACGACTTGTAATTAAAAAATTAAAAAGTACTATTTCGAACATGTATTATTTTATTTCTATGACAATTGAATAGAATCTCAATAAATAGGTTCTGATAATGCGGTCGATGTACATAGTTGATATTAGACATTTTCAATTATACACTTCATTACTTATAAGCAGATGTGGTAATAGTCTTGGTTAAATTATCAACTCGCATCTACTCTTGGTGTTTTTTCTGAGTTTGCGCAAAATTAAGCTGTTAAGTTTTTATATAAAACGTCATAAAATGCAAAACTTATGTCAGAGCATCGCAACACAAGATATTTAATGTTACATTAACACTGCAACGACATTTCTGCAACACTGCATCGTTATGACTACTTTTTGAACGGACCTATGCATACAAGGAAATGCAAAGCAATTTTTATAATGCACTTATCGGTCGTATATCTTATATGAATTTGTAAGTATTTGGTGTAAAACAGTTTTCAAAATACTTTTTTTTTGAAGATCTCATTAAAACTTCTATGGACCTTCGAAATCAAGTTTTTTCTTGTGGATCCCATTAGAACTTTTATGGATCTGGTTGCGAAACATTGTTATAAACGATAGCTATTTTAATTTTTTGGCAAATAAATTGATTTTCATGATGGTTAACATTTAAAACACATAATTAAAAGGAAAAAGTTGTCTATAACTTATTTCCTTTATGAAAAACATATTCCTACGTTTTCCTGACTTCTATTCCATTATTTTATGCTACAATATATTACGTCATATTATTTGAAATTTTATCTAAAAAAAAAAATATTAATATTAAATTTTATAAAAGTTATTTGAATAAAAATTTGATCAAAGAAAAGTGAACTGGATTTCAGCAAATTGTTTTTTGTTTTTCTTTTAATTTTCTTGAACTTTATGTATAACAGAATAACATAATTCATTTGATTTATGATTTTAAAAAATATATATTTTTTTATCAAATTTATTATGTAAATGTATTACATACTTTCATTTTATTTTTTGAATTTTTCTCTGGTAAAATATTGTTTTTTCATTTTTTTTTTTTTGAATTTTTACAACGATTAATTTGATTTAATACACGTTTCAAAATACATATTCTCTTGTTTACAATTAATGTACACGCGTGTATATACACATATGTTAATTTATGTTAAAATGAAATATGAACACAAAAACAAAATTAAAACAAGATTCTTTCATCCAAATTTGTTAAATTATAATTTATGTAATATTCTTTGAGACCTTCAACATTCAAATTGAAAATTTTAACAACAAAATAAAAAAACTGTTGGTGTTAATAACATTTTTTTGTTTTAGACTACCTAAGGTATGTTCATATATTGTTGCTAATTTTTGTAACTGTTTACTTTTTTTTTGTTTTACAGAATCGTTATATTGAGTGGAATTTCAACAGGACTTGTTAATATTTTAGAGAAAAAAATTTAAAAAAATTCGGGCCGGGTAAAAAAGAACATGGGTCATATTATATTCGAATGAACCATGAGTTAGATCAACTCATCCAGAGAGACAATATTACCAGATTTGGCAAGTCTCAGCGATTAAGATGACTAGGATATTTAAGTCGTATGCCACGGATAATGAAGTCGCGAGTGATCTGAGAATAATAAGAATTAGCAGATGGAACATGTTGGTGGCAAAGAATAGAGCGATTTGCAAAAGTCCACCATGGAATGTAACGCGAGGAATGATGATGATTGAGTGAAATTTCAAATTGTAAACGAAAAGTTTCTAAGTTAAAAAAGTATATTCATTTTTTTTTTAAATAGTTAAATATTGTACAAAGATCAATGATTAACTGATCTCTTCTGTCTTCTCTTGACTTTTCTTTTACTTCATTTAAATATTAAAATTGTACACATGTTTATGTTAAAAATGATAAGATTAAATAATGATGTCTCAACTTGAACTTGGTCTCTTTAATGTTCATTTTGTAACATAATTTTTTTTCTTGTAATAATAAAAAAAAAAAAGAAAATGAATGGAAAACAGAGAAAAATGATAAAAACAGAAAAAACAGAAAATAGAGAAAAAAACAGAAATACATTATGTACATATGTATGTATTTTTATTATACATATGTATGTTATCAATATGTATGTATATTTTGAAACAATAGAGCCATATAAAATACAATATATATTTACCAACATTTTTCATCCCACGCTTAATGAAAAATTTAAAAAAAAAAAGTTAACATTGTTTTTCTTATTGATGGTTACCTAAAACAATTCATTAAAAGAAAAATCATTTTATTTTCAACCACAAAGATTTTTATTAATTGTTTTGCGGTTGATTCATTTTATGGTTAAACATACTTACATACATATGTACATATGTACATGTGTTATGGGATTAATAATTAATTTTTTTATATATTTTTTGTACGGAAATAAAATATAAGAATAAAAAGAAGTGATGATGCCCATACATTATAAGCATTATTTAAAAACCGAGTAATAATTGTGAGTTTCAAAACGCATTAATACCGTATTAATATGTATAATAAAACAAGGGCTAAAACATCTATGACTGAAACTGATGCTTTGTCAAAAGTTTCGAAACGCATCGATTAAGCAAAAATGAATTCGAAATTATGTAGATACATAAATGTTAAACATGTTTCAATCTATGGTCTGCAGTGAAATATCGTTTTTAAACGTCAAAGAAAAAAGTATACGCATTGGATGCAATGTGTCAATAAATTGTATCATAATGATAATTGTATCAGAAAAGTAGTGATATGTATCAAAATGCAGTTTTTGCAGTTTTGCAGTTTTTAACATTTCGAAACTCACAGTAACTTTGCAGTTTATTAAATGCATGTATGGTTAATATTTACAATTACATGTATAAAAAAACGCATATCTCATTTAATAGTTATCTCAAGGACGAAATAATTGTAACTGAAAATAAAATACCTGCTGTTTTTTTTTAATTTTTTTAATACAGTATATAACATGAAACAAATTTATTAAAAATGATGTATTCAAAATGTAGACAGATCTTCGTTTATTTATTTTATTTATTTATTATTATTATTATTTTTTTTTTTTTTGTTATGTTCATAGTTAATTATTGTGGGTACACATAAATTTACCACTCCCAATTTTCAAAAATACTCATATACAGAGAGAGAAAAAAAAAAGATTTATTAAAATGAACTCGTACACACAGTGTAAGAAATAGAAATATTAAATATCATATATGTACATATTGTATATATTTGAAAAATATTTATGGAATTATTTTTGAAAAAAATATTTATATTTAATAATAATACCCACATTTTGTTTATAAGGTGTTTCCGATATTATTACCATTTAGTTCTATTGCCGTTTTTGTTCACAAGGTGAAATTTTATATCCGATAAAAATCAATAAAAACAAATATCATCGTCTAATGAATACGATAAAAGTCGCTGTCTAATTATTTTTACAAATAAATAAAAACAATGGTTTAAGTTATGTTTGAAAAAAAAAAAATGCAATTATTCAATACCTTTTTTCGACACGTACAAAATTATACTGACTTAAAGAGGTTTCCTGTGCAAATTTCCAATGCAAATTTAAAGTAAATGTTTATTTAATCTTAAATTTTTTGTTAATAAATAAAAATATCCTTTTAAAATACATTTCGTATATTTAAGAATTTTTGATCTTTAATATGCACCCTGTACAAAATTAGTTGTACTAATAAGACATCATGCTATTACTAATAATTTTTTCTACTTAAAAAAAAAAATAAATTAAAATAAAAACAAAAAAAGCTCATCATTTGTATGCATACCTAAACACTATGAACTTATTTGTTACAAGTATAAGCGAGTGTAACTGATCAACTTACACTCTTCACAGACGCAAAAATTGTAAATGCTTATTTAAAAGAAAATCAGGACTTATTAATGGATTTAAATATGTACATATGTACATATGTATGTATGTATATCACAACATTATAAAATGTGATAGGTTATGTTATGATTTCTTAAAAGATTTACGATCATCTTAATTTTGAAAAAAAATTTTTTTCGCTGATATGACCACAAAGATCAATTTAACATCGAAAATGATGATCTTGTTTATTTAAATTTTACATATTCATATACACCCGTAATGTTGTTTGATGATGAGATTTGGAATGGCATTTTGTCTATTTTTGTTTTTTTTTTAATTTCGAAAAATGGTAAAAAATAAAACAAAAATAGGAAAATCAAAAATAAATGAAAAAATAAAAGACTAAAAAATATAAACAATTTTATTTTTGTTACGTTTAAATATTTTAATATTCATACATGCGTATATATTATATTTGAACTTCTCAACTTGATATATTTAATGTATGTATATATAATCGATAGATGCTTACATACATAGATAAAGGCGTCAGTTATGAGAGTCTATTTAAAAAAAAAAATAGAATCGACTTTTATAAGTCTATCAAAACAAGTCACGGTATTATGTAAATCAATCGACTTACATGCATAATACCAAAAAATCATAGTACTATACTCTGTCCACTACATTAACATTATGCACTAATATTATGTACACTACTATTATGCACTTAAGGTCTTATGGGAGTACATATATATATTTTTTTTCTCTCATAATTTCTAACTAGACTGTTTCACGAGAAGTAATACCACAATCCATAAAGCTTTTATTATACATCAGATGAATTTTTTGAATATCAATACATAGTGATGTAAAATGGTACCACTTTAAGTATTTTCCACAAGGCCTTAAGGGCATATTATTAGTGGACGGAATATAAATAAAGTACCTTGATTGTTTATTTCTTAAATTTATATGAAAATTTTTTATTTGTGTTGTCAACAGTTTTATTTTTTCAAAATTTTTGTTGTCATTTTTTTTTTAACTCTATCACAAAAATATCATGGAATTTTTAAGCCTATAGAATAGAAAAAGTAGACTTCCATAATACCGAAAGTTTATTCCAACATAATGTCGATTAGCAATAGACTCTCATAATTGACGCCAAAATTCAAAAATTAAAGGTGTTTGTACCAATTATACCATTTTTGTGGGTAATTTCAAAGGTGTATATATTATTATTAGAGTAATAAATATTTAGATACAATAAAACTGCCTAATATATGAAATGGAAAAGCCCCTTATATACACAATATATGTACATACGTATGAATGGATAGATGAATATGTGTGTATTCTTATAATTATCATAATAAATTTTTGCACTTTTAAAATTACAATATTGTTTACAATATATGATATATGTACGTGTTACAATGGAAAAATATAGTAAGTCAGTAAGGTGCTTTTAGTGTGCCACCTAAATTGATATGTTTATACATACATGTATAAATTAAAAACAGTTGATACATAATGGAAGGGAGAGAAGAGAAGGATTAAGACGATACTAATGATGATGATGATGATGATGATGATGAAGTTACTATAAACGTTTGTAGAAGAGTGCAAGGTATAAGCATACTCTGAATCAAATGGTTTAAATTACCTCTACTTTAATGCTGTTTCAAATCGAGATGATGTTGAAGATGATGTATTTCAATATTTATTGTATTTGTAGTTATACAATTTTATATGAATTTTTAACTTTACTGATGATCATGATGATCATATATAAAAAGCCTCAAAACGAATAATAATTTCAGTTCTATTTGTTTTGTGTATCACATAGGATCAAAAGGGAAAAAAAACATTATAAATAAGTGCCAGTGGATAAAATAAAAATGAAAGCATTTGTAAGGATAATAGAATTTAAAAAAAAAATTTTTTCGTAACACATAAATTCTAAGTATAGAATATTCTGGATATTAAAATTAACTTGAAAAAAAAACTTCCTAAGGATTATTACAATTATTTGGATTAATTTATTTGAGCAACTCTCAGGAATTTAATTTTTATGGAAATAACACCACAAAAATTTTTTTAAAATACCACAAGAGTTGAATAATCTCGAACAATATTTTTTTTTTGTTTCAATTCATAAGTTTTACGTAATATTAAATTTCCAGTTTTGGGATTTTTTTTTAAAATATTTGAAAATCTCTAGAGTGGTTTTTTTCATTTAAAATTTTTAATAGAAAATTTGAATTTTATTTGAAATTGTACGTTAAAAAAATTTCAAAACATAATTTATATCCTACAAGTGACCTTGAAAAAGAAATACATAGTTTGATTTTTCATTTTTTTAAAATGTAAAAAATTGTGTGTTAAAATCTTGGCATAAAATTAAATTATTGTCATATATACATATGTAGATTCCTTAAAGTGGTCCTTATAAGGACTTTTAAAATTGAAAAAATTTTTAATCAGCTAAAATGATTTTATTATTATTATTTTTTGTTTTAGTAATAATTTAAATAAATCTATTTCCAGATTATTATATCTGTTTTAATAGCAGTTACATCAGCTGCGTACAGACCATCTAGTCAATTTGGTAGACAACAAGTGCAAGTATTTCAACCGCAACCAAGCTATCAAGCTCAACCATCAGGACGATATACTGGTGGTGGTAGTGGAGCTGAAATTCCAATTTTAAGACAAAATTCTGATATTAATCCAGATGGTTCATATTCATATGAATATGAAACTGGTAATGGTATATCAGCATCAGAAAGTGGTGTTGGTGGTGTTAATGCACAAGGTCAGGCACAATGGACAGCACCAGATGGTACACCCGTACAATTAGCATATGTTGCTGATGAGAATGGTTATCAACCAACTGGATCACATATCCCAACACCACCACCAATACCAGAACAAATTTTACGAGCATTAGAATATATAAGAACACATCCATCACAGTTGTCACAGGATGATCAAGGACAATACAGAGGTGAAGGTGTACAACAACAATATCGTCCACAACCAGTTAACAGTTTTAGATCAATACGACCAGTACCATATGGTAGACGTTCTTAAAAAAAAAAAAAAAACTCATATATGAAAAATAAGAAATGTATATGTAAATAGAACGTTATGTAAGATCTGTGAAACAAAAATTACGATACACATATAAGTACATAATTATATATTTTTAATAATATACATACATACGTACGCCTAATCATACATTATATGACGATGATGTTATAACTTTTGATTTAATAATTTAAAAATTAAAAAAAAATTTCTTATATTTATGTATATTTAATGTGATTTTGAAAATTTTAATTTTAATTTTATTTTCAAATTTTGTAATTTTTTTTTTTTATTTGAGTATTAATTAAACAATAGCTTTTTTTTCTTGTGTACAAAAAAAAATTTTTGTTTGTTTTATTTATTTAAAATTACATAGAATATATCTGAAAATGATGGCAAGGAATTCTTTCAATAATTTCTTTATGAAATTACAAACTTTTTCTTATTAATATGAATAATATGGGTTAATTCTCATTTTAGTACAAAAATTGTTCATATTTTATAAACAAGGTCTTATCAAAATATGTTAATATATTAAAATTATGCTAATCTTTTCTTACTGTATGAACCCTAGACATGGATTTAAAAAAAAAACAACAACAACACTTATTATATTGCTATATAATGGAATAAAAAAATAAAAAAATTGATGATCATAAATGAAAAATGATCTTAACATAAAAAAATCATTATAAAAATAATGTGGCTCTCTGTTTCATTAAATCATTATATTAATATTTAAATGGTATGTATGTAGGTAAACTAATTTAATTTAAACTAATGCTTATGTTATAAAATGAAAATGTAAAAAAGACGGTTATGTATAAAGTGATTTTGATGGATGTTGAAGACCTTGATATTTTAATGTACCAAATACCAATACATGTAAATTCATTTACTTTCACTAGCATTTATTTAGCGTAAACATTTCTTGTAAGTATATAAATATTTAAATACCCACAATGATATAATTTTATACATACATATGTACATCGCTTATACATTATATAAACGCATATACATATGTACATATTAGATACTTATTTATACTTATTTCCTTGAAGTTGAAAATGACTTTAAAAGAATATAAATTATCTAAGAAATTAAATAACAATCAATTTATTTCTTCTTTTTTTGTACTATAAATCTTCAAGCGGAAAAAACGTCCAAAAAGAAGGAAAAATATCATATACATACAAATGTACATGTACTGATGAAGAAGTTAAAGAAAACATTCTTTTTTCGGCATTTAATTTAATTTTTTTATTTTGAAAATTTAAATTTCTAAATTTTATTAAAATTCTTTTCAGCACTTTAAATCTCAGATTCTTATCTTTTTTCTTGATTCTTAAGAATTATTGTGGAATTTCCTACTTTGTAAATTATTTTCTATCAAAGATGTCCGTGATTATTACGTAACCAAATGTTATAATGATAATTAATCTTATGACCATAATAAAAGCCATAAAAAAAATAAAATAATAAATAAAATAAAATATTACATTAATTTGTCTGTTATGGACCAAAGAAAAAGGTTGGTAAAATGTGGCAGTCTATACTCGTTATATTTATGTACATATTGATTTCAATTTTATAAATTACATCTAATCTAAGTACATACATACTGTATGTATGTGCATATGTATGTATGTTTGTTTATATATTTGTGATCACAATCATGTGTAGAGTGGAATTGATTTTCTTTTTTTTCTTTTTTTGAAAATACGAAATTTTAATGAACATCACCTACACAAAATTATCGTGTAATATTATTGAAGATATTTGAATCTTTTATTATAATTTACTACTTGGATTGATATTTTATCATAATATTGTTTTATAACTGACTATCCATGAAATTATACGTAAATGCTATAATATTTGTACCATATGTATACAATTAACAGATCAACCCATAACCAAAGTACAGATTAAAGATGAAATGGATTTTTTCTAAATGTTAAATTCACATGTTTGTCATTTTTAAGTAAAAATTTAATGATTTTAATTTTATTATTACGATTTACGCAAGACATTTAAAATTTATGTCAGTTTTTATAATATTATGAATGTATTAAAATATAGCAAAAATATATTGTGGATAGTTCAATGCAACTATTTTCATAAGCGGTACATTTAAGTTTTTATACACTTTGTAATTACGCATATAAATGTATGTTTAAAGAAAATTCATTTAACATTATAACTATCTGTAGATGATCACAAAATTATGGATGAAATTGTATATAATAATACATATGTAGATACAGGGGGATCAGTAGCTCAGTAGGTAGAGTACTGGCTTCTAAACAAAGGGGTTCCAGATTCGATGCCGGGCACAGAAGAGTGAAGAAAAATAAAAAAATATTCTTCATCATTATGCTGCATCATCTGCATCACTACCCATCCCTATCATACAAAACTGAATATAGTCTCTACTTCAACAAACTGAGTGGTTCGCAATCCACGTTAAACTGTAGGTGCACATATGATAACAATTGTCTTGGAAACATCGTCAAGATTTAAGCCCTGACTCCAACACTGAGCTTTCGCTCCAATGATAAAGATGATGACATATATAGTCTTAAATATTGGATTTCAATTTGGACATTTTCTTTTATTTATAGACCAGTTTTTAAGTAAAACCTTGGTAATACACCGTACATGCATCTTTTTGCGAGGATTTCAAATCTAATTAGCATCTCATAAAGAATATTTGTTTTTTTAAAAGTTTATAAAATCTATACAGAAATATACTCAATATACAAAAATATTTCATAACTCTGTATAGATTAATTCCGCATAAAAAATATAATTTTAAAAGTTGTTATCCACAGGACAACATGTTTATTTAATATAATTCAAAATTTGCATGACTTTTAGTTTTATTTTATTTTTTTAATTTAAAATTTATTTAATTATCAATTTGTTTTTTTTTTTTCTTTAAATTTAATTTTATTTTTATTGATATTTATTACACATATTATAGTTAATCAATTTACTGACGTCTATTTGATGCAAATTTTCCGGGTCCGTAAGTTCTAGGATCACTTCCTGGTATAATACTTAATTCAGAAGGATGTTGTTTAATGTATTCTAAGGCTCTTAATATTTGTGGCGGTACAGCTGGTGCTACTGGTAAATGTGATCCAGTTGGTTGATAACCATTCTCATCAGCTACATACGAAAGTTCTACTGGTGTACCATCTGGAGCTGTATATCTAACATAACCATTTGCAGTTAAACCACCAACACCACTTTCTGATGCTGATATACCATTAGAAGTATCATATTCATATGAATATGAACCATCTGGATTAATATCTGAAGATTGTTTCAATACAACATCATATGGCAATTGATTATATGTGGCTGCTGATGCAATTGCAATTAAAGCTGATGCAATGATCTAATAAAAATTTTTAATTATGAAAAAAAAAAATACAGAACAAAATAAATAAATTAATTTGAAAATTTTGTTTAATCCATTTAATAATTGTGTAAAATAATAATATGATATTAATGTCTTACTATGGTTTTCATTTTGAAAAAATATTTATTAAGCGTTTATTATATAGAGATACTATCAAATATGATAAACTGATGAAACTGATACATTTTATCCATCGGGAGCCTTCCTTTATATACGAATTTTTAAGATTAGAAAAATTAAAAAGTATCAAGAAAATTTAAAAAAATATACGTAATAGGAGCACGTGTTTGTATATGTATGTCATCGATTACATAAAGAATATCATTTTAGCAATTTTTATAAGTAGATACACAACGATATATGTATCTTAAAATTTTGTATATGTATTTAATTTTCTAATGATGACACTGAAGACACGATTAAAAAACTTGTATGTACATACATACTCACACAAACATTTGAAATACATTGTTAATAATAAAAATTTTATTAATCTTATATGTCGTCCTTCTGATTTGTATACACTTTCGCGAAAAATTTTTCATTATTCTTGTTATCGTGATCACCTACGTATGTAGGTGCGTAGTAAACACGAAAGATTCAAGAAAAAAAAATGATAGGAAAAAAAGAAATATTTCATGCTTGCATTAATTATAACACAACTAAATGAATTATGTGAAAATATAAAATTATCATCATTGTTCGAGAAAAAAATTTGAAAATATGGCGTCAATTATGAGAGTCTATTGCCAATCGACTTTATGTTGAAATAGCTTTTCGTTGTTATGAAAGTCTACTTTTCCTATTCCATAGATTTAAAAATTCGATGATATTTTTTGTGATAAACTTTAATAAAATGACAAAAATTTTGACAACACAAATAAAAAATTTTCATATAAATTTAAGAAGTGAACAATCGATTTATACCTGATTTTAGTACATACATACTATAATTTTTTATTACTGTGCATGTAAGTCGATTGACTTATGTACATAATACCGTGGTTTGTTTTGATAGACTTTTGAAAGTCGATTCTATTTTTTTCAAATAGACTCTCATAATTGACGCCCATGGAATTTGGCTTTCACATACAAAATATGTGTGTATATTACATTCAATGTTTAGATATAAATGTACAAGTAGTTCTCGTTTCAGACTTCATGTTATACAAAGTAAAATTGTAGTTTACACAAAAATCTCAACAACAAAAAAATCAAAAATCAACTAAATTAATTATATTAATGTACTAATTGCACTAGTACACTACTTTTATAGTTATATATGCAGTTAAGGCTTTATGGATAGGAAATATCTCAGTCAGGAGGCTTCTGGGGGTTTTCTAAAGTGCTTGAGGTAGTTCGATTTTTGAAAATTTTTGGTATGGTATCGGAATGGGTCTTTCTAGCCTAAATTTGCTTGCTTGGGGGTAGGCCTACCTGCCTAATTCTTCATGGGAATAAGTTTGTTTTTTTTTCTACCCTCATAATTTCCACTTAAAGCGCTTCACGAGCAACTTCAATCCTTAAAGTTTCCAAGAAGTGTAAAATTAGATGAACTATTTTATTATATGTATTAATATATGTACATATAATAATAGCCCTATCATACAAAATTGAGTTTAGTCTCTACTTCAACAAACTGAGTGGTTCGCAATCCACGTAAAACTTTAGGTGCACGTATGATAGAATTGTCTTGGGAAAATCGTCAAGATTTGGGCCCTGACTCCAACACTGGACTGTCGCCCCAATGATGATAATGTATATAATGATGATGATACATATAATAATTTGAAATGGTACTACTTTAATTAGTATCTATTTATAAATGCTTGGGAGGCAAATAAGATCTCATATTGCACACTTCATCACATATCAAATTGTGTACCATAGAATTTTGTAAAACATATCTCCAGACTAGAATACATTATTTATTTTTCATAAAAAATTTTAAAAAAATAAATAGTTGAAAAAACCAAAACTAAATTTAAAAAACAAAATGTAACATAAATTCAACGGTTAAATTTGAATTATTTATAATAAATTAAAAATGTATAAAAGTAACAAAATACAACAGGTTTTCTAAAAAGTAAAAGTTTTCTACATACATTCTTTTTTTTTAGATAAAATTATCCGGTTTTTTATAGTTTTCTACTATACTTGCACTATATATAAATTATATATAGGATTAAATATTTATTCCTATATTTAATAATTCAAAATTTTAAAGGTCATAATATTTTCGTATGTTTTAAATTTTTTGTTCGAAATGAAAAATATACTTAATTTATTATTTACTCATGTTATCGTTTCACATTATTATTATTCCACTTCTAATCTAAATCTTTGAGGTGATCTTCTATTTTCAAATGTTAAAAAAGAGAGTGAAAGTTGATTCTGGAATAACATCATTCCTACGAGTACAGTGAAAGAGCATCTCTTTGCCCTTATACCGTCATCAACATGTCATCTCAGCTCTTACTCCGAGTTAGATTGTTATTACTCAAGAGCAAGATCTCGTAAATCTAATCTGCGAGCAAATTTAACTTGCTCTAGAATTGCTCTAGAACAAAGCTTTCGTTCCAGGAGTAAAATGTGAAATTTGATTTGTCATTGATCATAATTCAAAGTATGATAATGTAAAACACAAAACGTTACACAAAGTTTCACCTGTTTCAATACACATCAAAACAATTTTTGTCTACTTTTATCATGAAAAATCACATAACCTTAAAAGAGCAACTCAAATCTGTCGAATAAACATACATAGATCTAAAAATTTGCTATTTTTGACCTAGCACAGAACAATTTCAAATTCCTTGATGATGTAAATCTAACACCGAGCGAGATCAAGTGATATCTCCATGATGCACATTTGCGATAGATTTATTTCTTGATGATGAAATCTGCTCATAGAGTGATCTGAAAGCAGAAAATATCAGTATCTCGATGATGCTGTCAGAAAAACAAAATATCAAAATTTATAACAGCTTTATGACGGAAATATGTATACACTATCTACTAATTGTATGCAGTTAATGCCTCGAGGGAGTACATATTACTTTTTTTCTTCTCTCATAATTACTATAATTAGAGTGATTCATGGGCAGTAATTCCGTTCCATGATCCTGAAGTTTTTCATACAGTATGAGATGAAATTTTTACGTTACATTATGCACATACTAATGTAAAATGATTCGCTACTTTACGTAGTTTCCATAAGGCATTTAACTACATACAATACAATTAGTGAACAAAGTTATATATTCCTTCTTACATTAACGTTTATAGCCAATATATCTAATTTTGGATTTCAGTTCTTAAGAACAAGAAAAATATTGAATACAAGCGACAAAAGGAAAACTAAATTTAGATTTCAATAAAAATGCTATATTTAAATTCTAATATATATGGCAGTTTTTATTTTTGCAATATTTAAAAACATGGAAAGGGATTAATTTTTTTATTTTAAAGTACTTTATGAACACTTTTAACTTTTTGTTGTTTTCCTTTATATAGAACTGCATCTTCTTCAGAAGGATGTGTTCTTATATATTCTAATGCTCTTAATATTTGTGGGGGTACATCTGGTCCTACTGGTAAATGTGATCCACTTGGTTGATAACCATTCTCATCAGCAACATATGCAAATTCTACTGGTGTACCATCTGGTGCTACCCATTGTGCTCGACCTTGTGCACTTACACCACCAACACCACTTTCTGATACTAATGTACCATCAGCAGTTTCATATGAATGTGAATATGAACCATCTGGATTAACTTCTGAATTCATTTTAACAGCATATTGTCTTAAATCTACTTCACCTGGATAATTTACTGCTTTAAGAGCCATTGCGAATCCCACTAAAGCCGAAATGATAATCTATATATATATAAAAGTTAAACTCATTAATCCAAATTATATTTAAAAAAAAAAACTTTAATTAAAAAAAATTAAAAAACAATATTTTTTATTTCTTACAAAAGTTTTCATTTTATGTTTTTTGTTTAATCTTTTAGGATTTGAGAAGAAAAAATGATCTTAACAGATACACAAAAAAATTTCAACTGATACTGGATGTATTCTGAAGGAGACTTTTTATATAATTTTGAAAATCCCAAAATTTCAAAATTCATCTAAATCAAATAATTTGAAAATGAAACACGTGCTTATTATTATATTAACATTAAAAAATTTTTAAATTAGAGATTGTACACATAAGAAAAAACTCAGATGACCAAATACTTTTGAGCGGTGGTGTATGTGTGTATATATTTTTATTCAAATTCGCTGTCTATACATACTTTATCCACATATCTTAAATACATGCTTTATCTTGTATGTTCACATGCGAATAAAATATAAAAGTTTGTCCTTGCTTTCTTGGGATTTACGTCATTTATGCAATTTTTATTTGAATTTTATTATAAACTATTTTGAAAAGAAAAAAAAAAAAAAATCGATTTTATCATGTCTTTATGTGATGAGATTTATAGATCCCCAAAATTCGAATGTCATTGGATGGCGTTATAAATATCAAAATATCACATGAATTAATTACGGACTTTTTTTTTAAATTGTAATTTTATTTATAGATTCTGCTGTTTTAGCTATAAAAGAATCTTATTGAAAAATATTATAGGTTAATAAGTTGGACAAAGAAACAATTAGATTTAACCAAATTTTATTTATTTCATTTGATTGGAATTCGTAACATATAGAATTGATGATATATATTTTTGTTCTTCTTTTTTTTTTTAATGAATACGATCTAATAGTTCATACTTTTGTGCTGGTACATGTGTTCGAATATAATTCAATGATCTTAATACATGTTGTGGAATTGATGGTATATGTGAACCAATTGGGTGAAAGCCAGTTTTATCGGCTGTATAAGTAAATTGTATTGGTGTACCATCAGCAGTTATCCATTGTACACTGCCTTGAACACTTTGTCCTCCATGACCACTTTCTGAAACCACAATACCATTTTCAGTTTCATATTGATATGAATATGATCCATCCGGATGAATGTCAGTTGAATGTTTAATAGTTTTTAGGCTATTAAGACCTTTTTGATGTTTTAACGGTGACAATGCACTGGTAGTTCCAATCAAAATTGCAAAAAAGATCTATGTATATCAAGAAAAAAAAATCTGGTTCAATTGTTAAAAAATTAAAAATCAAATTACAGCCTTACAATTTTAATTGCCATTATTGATAAACTAAACAAACAGAAATTTAGGTTTTTATGATATAGGGAGTTTGGTAAAACTAATTCTGAATTTTGCAATTTTTTAACCTTTTATACTAAAAATATATTTAACAAAAAAAAAAGTTAAAAATGCATTAAGAATTCACCACGATTTTTCGACTAATCTTTAACATATTCAGAGAGCGTGTGCGGGATGTGGCTAAATTTGGCTAAATTGGTAAATTAATTGTTTTTGTATGAAATAATGAAATATCAAGTGTAATATATGGTTTTTGTCTGTAATTTGATTTTTACGGATTTTTTGCGATTTTTGAAAATAATTTCTCGAATTTTTAAAAATTAATGAAAAATTAGATATTTGAATTTTTGAATTTTCAAAATCATATAGAAATCTGAAATCTAAAAATATACAGAAAAAGTGAAAACTGAAACTACCAACAATTTAGCCAACACTTGGGAACTTGGGATTCCGCACACACTCTCAATTTTTGAAAAAAAAAAAAACAATAATAAATTTATTTCATTTGCATAATTTATACTCATTTATAAAATACATTCGACTATATTGAACAATATTTTACTGTTTCCTAAAGAAATATTTTTAAACTTTTTTTTAAAAAATCTCAAATATAATTTGTATCAAAACAAAAAAACAATTTTTTTTAAAATTCAAATAAAAATTTTTATTATAATGAAAAAGATAAAGAATTTTTTTTCGTGCATATTGCAAACGTGTTTATAGCATAAATTTAATAGAATTATCCAATTTAAAATGTTCATTGCCGTTTTAATCTCGTGTTGATATTATACGCTTTAACTTTCTATTGAAGGATGACTTTCAATATATGCAATTGCTCTTAGAATAGCATCTGGTATTGGATGAATATGTGAACCGGTCGGTTTATAACCATTTTCATCAGCAACATATGATACTTCAATTGGTGTACCATCTGGTGCTGTCCAAGTGGCCTTTCCTTGTACACTAACACCACCGACACCATTCTCTGATGCTGAAATACCATTAGAAGTTTCATATTCATAAGAATATGATCCATCTGGATGAATTTCAGTTAATTGTTTCAAAACATCTTGTGTTTGATGTGACTGATGTGATTGATGTTGTTGGTGTGATTGGTGCTGTTGGTGTGATTGTTGATGTGGTTGGTGTGGTCTAGCGACAGAATGTCCTGGAACTGCTGCTGAAGCAATTCCTAAAAGAGCTATAAAAACGATCTAAAGAAATAGAAAGGAAAAATTAAAAAAAGTAAATTCGTAGACAAAACTTTAAAAAATTATTGATGTAATTGAATATGTTAATTCAAATTTTCAATATAATAAGTAATTTAAAATTCTTACAACAATTTCCATTTTTGCTATTTATCTGATTTAAAATATTTATCCTTTACGATGCTCGAAGAAGACAATACTGAATTATTTTTCCATTCAATTGTCTTTTATATATTTTTGAAATTTCCTTAAAATTCGTTTTTTATAATATTTTGATGTTTACAGTTAATAATAAAATATGATTTTATTATTATTCTAAATGTCAATATTATCATTTTAAAATCATATTTTTAAAAATGCAATACGAGCTGTTATATGCATTTATGTCTTTTTTTAATTTTATTTTAAATTAAATTATAATTTATATTATTTTGAATATTATTCTAATTTAAAATAATTTTAAACTTGTTTAACAAAAGACCAAAGGAGAAAAAACGAATTTATTTTCTTGTTATTTTCAAAAGAATGGCGTATTAAGTCAGTTAGATCAGACTGACTACAAAATGAAATAAGTCGCCGTGTTTACAACAAATTAGACCTGTAAAAGACCTAAAATAAAATCGTACTAAAAGCCTAAAAGTCCAATGATTGCAAGACTGCGATGCTAGAACTCGCACTAATTGTCAAAATTTTTTTATTACACGAAATCAAATGTTTAATTGTCCAACCAATGCGATGCGAGAAAACGTGACGCATCGATTTTGAAAAATTAAAAAATCCTCTATGTCTTCTTGCTAACAAATTGATTATGATTTCAACGATGTCGGCAGTATTTAATGCATATCGTCTCGCACACAATGGACATTGTAATGCTAGACATGACCGTGAGTCGCAACGAAATTTCATCTCGTAATCATTGGACTTAGGCCTAAAAACAGCTTAGAACTTTTGTAGAACAGAAAAATCTGCAAAACCAAAAATTATATTTTCTGTGAGCGCTTCTTTGCTTCATACATTCCATAATAGTCCCTTTTTCTTTTTTCACTATTAAATGTTAGCTGGTAAGGTAAGGATTCCTTTCGATACTCACTTCTGATTTTCTTGATACAATGCATACTGATTCTACTCAAAGAGTATAATATAACAAAAATGATGTCAAGCTGCTACATTTCAAGGCCATAAAATTGAAAGAAAACCCTAAAAATTGACACAAAATTTCAAATATTTTAGGATATTGTTCTTCAATTTTCATCAACGAAACAAAGGCAAAAACTTTTTTCTCAATTGACAATGTAATCATAACCTGAAACCCTATTTTTATTTTTCTTCTAACCACATAAATACAACGCTGTTAGCATGTTGTACAAACTGTTCAGAGGTTCTGGTGATGGTCATTCCAGTTCTTATCACCGTGAATACCGTCAAATTCAAAAAAATTGAAGAGGACCGAAAAAAATTCAATTGATGCAATAATTAAATTTAAATTTTTTAAAATGAATTTTTTAAGTGCTAATTCTCAAAATTACATATTCTTTTAGAATTGAAAACAAAAAAAAAAAACATTGTATTCTTTTGATCAAAGATTTCTTAAGAATTTCATTTCATAAAAATCTGTGTAATCATTTCTCAATTATTAACAATAACCATAATGAACAAAACAAAGATCAAAGCAATGTTAAAGAATCGAAAGAAGTAAAATCAAAATGTTGTACAGATATCGACATTCTTATGTATGTATACTTCAACCGTCATTCAAAAGATCTTTACAAAAATAAAATTTTTTTGAACCTTTTACATATGAATTTTTTTGAAAGCAATCAACTATAATAATTATTGTAATATTCTAAAATGTCTTTAACAGCAGATAGAAATTAAAAATAAAAAAGATAATATAAAATGTAGCACAAATTTTCTTATAAAAGAAAATTATATACAAATGCTACTCCAATCCGCTTTGATTTATTTTAAGAAAATAATTGCATTCATTCAATATCCTGACATGTCATGAATCATTTTTTTAAAAATAATTTTAGGCCTGTTTCATATTGAAGAGCGATAAGCGATGAGTGATCATAGCTCGAACAATGCTTTGTGGGGTTTTAGGCGAAAAGACACTATGTTATGAAACACTTACCAGTACTTCCAACGTAACAGTATCCTATAGCACTATTTTTCACATGTATTTCATAAGTGTCTCTTCGTCTTAAACTCCATTTTTAATGCATTCATTCAGATTGATTAGCGATGAGCGGTATCGCTGAACATTGATTTTACAACCAAATTTGTTTTGGTTTTGATCGATAACGAAGAGCAATGATAATAAATTCTAATGCACATTTCAAAACGTGCAGACATCAAACATCAAGGATGAAACATTTTCACCACAACTGAATTAAAACGCCGCTCAGTTCAGTCTGAAATACACATCGCTTACCGCTTACCGCTAACCGCTCACCGCTCATCACTTGCTAATATAAAACAAGCCTTAAGCTCACTGTACACAATAGCAATGTACCAGTATGTATATGTGTATTATGTAACGTTCAAATTCCATATGATGAATAAATGTAACTCCTCTGCATAGCATATTATATAACACATGAATGTTATATTTTAGTTTTATTATTTATGCACTTGTAAATTACATGTTGACTAAGTGAGAGAATTTAAAAAACAAAACAAGAAAAAAAGAATTGCTAAACAATAAGCATTCCAAAATTGTTTTGTTATTAAATGAATTCATTTGAATTTATTTTTCTTAAAGATATTTTATTCTCCTATTGTACAATATAGTTGTGGGTAATTCCAAATCATTTCTAAAAGAGTTCTCAAAGCGTCTATCTCCTTTCAAAAATTAGTATAAAAGCAAATTGGCTCGTTGTAGACAGATGAATGAGGGAATATACATAAGTTTTTAAAAAATTATAAAAGAAATTCAAAGGATATAAAAAGATTTCAAAGATAATATGGCATTCTACATATTTATATCATGAAAACCTAATTTTGAATATTTTCTATTTTTTTACAAGAACATTTACATGAGTCTTGGAATGACAACATACAAGGAAAAATCAAATTTTTAATAATTAAAAGTGACACAAATTTTAAAATCTATATTAAAAATAATTGTTAATTCCTTTCAAACGGTATCATTCATCGCTATACGATGAGCCAATGATTTTATACCGATTTTGATGTCATTAATACGTTAGTATAATATGTTACTCGAACAAATGGTCAATCTAAGCTCTATCATACAAAATTAAATTTAGTTTTTACTCTAACAAAACTTATTTTCGTAATTCAAGTTAAACTGTAGATGCATGCGTGATGTTGATAATACGTCATCTAAGTACGTAATTTTCTTTTCAAAATTTCAACATACAATATTTTGCAGTAATGTTTTACGGTTTGTCTATTTTTCATTCTGTCCTTATCTCTAGAAAAATATCACCAATATCTGAGGTCACTTCGAAGATTCTTATCGAAATATCTTAGAATTACCCTTATATTTTTGTTATTCTTTTACCTTTAATCTCCTCTACCGGTTGCAAGAAAAATAAAACAGAAATTTTTTATTTTTATTTTCATAATAAATATTTTGCAAATTCTTTTTTTTTTTAAATTACGATATAAGATAAGAGACATTATTTATGTATTCATTCATATTATTTATGCATATTTTTCACATTTTAATTTCATTTGATGACAATCTCTTTATATATGTACATATAAAAAAAATGACATATGTATAAAATTTTTTCTTAATTAACAATCCAATTTAATAACATGAAATTTTCAATTGTTATTTCTTATTTTCGCGTGGATCAAAAAAGTAATCTGTCTATACTATAAAAATATTAATCTATTAAATTTTTGTAATTTTCGGTTACATATTTTAAATCATTGTAATAAAATGAATCTCATTTGAAGATCATGAAATTTCATTTGTGCAACATGCTGTACTTCGTACATTAAGTATTTTTACTACATGCCTTGTAGTGAAAATATTTAAAATATAAAATATAGAAAAGACTGTTCATTTTATTGTTTTTAAGGGAAACAATAAAATGACATTGAAATTGAATAACATGTTAAGTACTTGAAACTTGAAAGTCTTTTACTTTTCTATGTATCCATTATTAAAAAAGAAAAAGAAGGAAATTAATGATAAAAATTAATGTATTTTTAAAGCACACATAAACTACCCACATAATCTCGTCCATAACCTTGAAATTTTGAATAAAGTTTTCTATATATTACATATCTAAGACACTACAAAATATGACATAACAGCTTCAATTTACATAATTGATGATGTTTCACATTATAAAATAATTTCTTTTTCACTTTTTTTTATATCATTATTATTGTGAGATATAATATATACCTTCTTTGTATATTCCATTTACAAAAGATGTCTATACATATAAAAACAAATTAATTCAAAAATACATTAAAAATTATGTATGAATGTATTTGTGGTATGGTATGGTAAAATTTAAATGATTAAAAGAAAAGAAATTGTATAAAATTAGCATTCATGTTTTGTGTATACATACGTATGTAATAATTAATCAAATTTACGCATGCCATTATCACATATGTATATACATATGTATGTTTATATGTATCTATATCTTCGTGTGTACATCTACAGTAAAATAAAGAACAACTTTTTCATATATGGAAATTATATGCATATAAATATGTATGTTTACATGTACAAGATTATACCTATATTGTACACATCAACATATTTACAACATTATTTTTGTTGTCAAGATTAAACATTAAAGATATAATAAACATAAAATAAAAAATCCTTTTCCATTTTTACTAGTGTACACCTGCGGTGTGTATCTAATAAACTATTTTCATTCTTCATTTTTAATGTTAAATGTTTAGAAAAAGTTAAAAAAACAAACCCAAATAATAAAGGAAAAAGAAGACGATTAAGAAGTGATGATGTAAAAACATTTTACATATACATGAAGTGGGTGAATCCATCATATTGAATAAATCTTCCTTTATTTGTCTGTTAAATCTTCAATTTTGAATTAACAAATCATTTATATGTACATATGTATTTATAGTGTCTAATGTAAATGGTACTGATAATCATCATTACCTGAATTTACAAAAGCACAAGTCATATTATTTAGTAGATTCCTTTCAACGGTTTTTTTTTTCATATTAAAGCCAAGTACAATGATTACGAAAATTCGATGCGAGACTACGAGAGTAAGGCAAGATCTCCTTGCTACCCACGTCTAGCATTTTAATGTCCATTGTGTGCGAGACGATATGCGTTGAATATTGCTGACATGATATTAAAATCATAAACAATTTATTAGCAAAAAGCTATAGTATAGTATTCTAGCATTCTCGGATGCGAGAATTTTTTAATTTTTCAAAAACGATGCATCAGATTTCTCGCATTGATTGGACATTAGTCATTACAACATTTAATTTCATGTATTAAAAAAATTTTGACATTAAGTGCGAGTTCTCGCATCGCATTCTCATAATCATTGGACTTAGGCCTTTAAAATGTACAAAGAAATGATGATTACAAGAACAATTGACCTTATCTATTGTACCTGTACGAAATCGAATCAAAATGCACAAAAGAAAGATAGTAAAAGTGCACTACCGTTCAATACTAGGTGCTATGTGAATGGTTCAATTGAATGGTCAACTTTATAAATAACTGATCATGATGATAATGATGACGATAATGCATTGAGATACATTATGTGTACCAATGGACTTAATTTGTATGCCATCGTCTATAAATTTTCTTAATAAAACGAATATAGTAACAGTAAAACCACATTTTCAATGGAAAAATGTTGGGTATTGGGACGTTGAGTATATGTATGTATACATGTTACATCGAGCTGTTGCGCCAATGATGGTGATGATATGTACATGTTATTTCATTTTTACCTGCCTAACGTGCAAAATTTTAAAGCTGGAATTATATAAGTTAGATAATAATATAATAAAATGATCAAATCAAAAGCGATCTTCGTCTTAATTTACTGCATACAATTAATATAAATACATGTAAGTGCATATTTTTAGTTTGTATGCAAAATTTTGTTATAAAACATATCACGTCATCATTTTCCTTATGGTACATGTATGATGCAATTTTTCTGCAAAATATACATAACATAATATAGGTGCACAAAAAATAACCGGTTAATTTAAATTTAAAATGCACGCCTCTATATCATGCTTAGATTTTTATTAAATATTGGAGTACAAAAACTGTGAAATAATAAAATATGAAATATGAAAACTTCTTTATGTACAGACACCATCCTGAATACCACGTACAAATACCGTACATACGTGCATACCTACATTTGTAGTTGTTCGCAGAGAATATGCAATTTTATTATTATATAAAATTTGTATGTAATAAAAAAAAAAGAAAAAAAAAATTAAATTACTTTTTCATATTGATATTTTATGTTAAATTATAATAATTTTCTTTTAACATCAATACGCAATGATTTATATTCAGATTATCTCTATATAGTGATATATTTTGAATGTCATTTTATTCACTTAGCTGAATCGCATAAAATATACCGTGTTAGCAGCTTATTGCAGTATAACAACAATATAATCTATACTTTGTTCAATAATTCTGTGCAATTGAAGTAGTACCATTTTACATCGTCATTGTATAACGATGTTTAAAAAATTCATCTGACTTTCGGTAATTCTGGTAATACTGCTCGTAAATTACTCTATTTAGAAGTTATGAGAAAAATTAAAAATACATATGTACATATGTACTTACATAGGCTCTTAGCTTAGGGAGGCTCAAGGTTCAGTAGACTATCAGCTTCGAATGAGTATCATTAGCTTCTGCTTGTGAGTTCAAGTGTTTACTAATACTGACAACAAATAGCTCAAAAAAAAAATAATAATAATCAATTTTAAGCCCTATCATCATACAAAATTGAGTTTAGTCTCTGGTCCAACGAACTCAGTGGTTTATAATCCAGGTTAAACTGTAGGTGCACGTATGATAGAATTGTTTTAGGAAAACATCAAGATTTAGGCTCTGGCTTAACACTGAGCTGTCGCGCCAATGATGATGATGATGATGTAATCCCATAGGGCCTAAACTGGCATACATTTAATTAACAAAGTATATTTCGTAGTCAAGAAAAAAAAGTTTTAATGAAAAATAAAATCTCATTATTATGAATAGTTTTGAATACATAATGCTATGCTATATAATGTAATAATCATATACAATACAAATAATACAAATTATAATGGTAATAATGATTCTTGATAGTTAAATAAATATTAGCGTAAATTTATCATTTTCATATTTGTATGTAATATTTAAATCATATACATTTTACCGACGTAATAATAATTTTCTCATATTATATACACATATTTATGTATACATGTAAAGAATTTAAAGGTGTGTTACACATATCAATTGTTTTAAGTTTTTAACAAAAGAAAATCAAAATATATGTATGTATACCTGTAACCTGATGTTCATTTTCAAGGCATAGTCATGTTTAAATGAGTGCATTTTCTCATTCGTTTTCGAGAAGTCGAGTAAAGCCTTAATACAATGACTGCGAGAATGTGATGCGACCAATATTACCACAGTTCTCAAAGCAAAGTTTTTATTATATACCTTATAAGATAAATTTTTTGAATATCAATACATAATGATATAAAATGGTACCACTTAAAGTAATCTACATAAGGCCTTAACTGCATATAATTAATGGACAGAGTGTATGTAAAAATTTATAATTCAAATTTTTATTTATAACATCTTTAATTTATAAACCAAAAATGATACAAAATAAGAGAAAAATTTATGACAAAAAACATAAACAATTTTCCTTTGAAATTTCATTGTTATAGCCAATAAAGGATTCACTTTGATTGATAGATTTGAGTCATAAAAAATAAAACAGAGCAAACAGGTTGCAAAAAGTGAACACTTGTAAAAGAGATTCATTATTTCGTAAATTTGAAATTTTACTTGATTTAGCACTTAATCATGACTTTATTTTATAGTCACGACAGAGTAATCATTCAAAATAAAATTACTGGTTTTTTTAATTATATCGAAAAAAAATTTAATTAAAAATTTATCGTAAATTATTTAGCTATAGTGGATGATCTATACTACGCGTATTTTGCAATATATGCGTACATAATGCAAATACAGTATAAATAATAAAAATATCAGCATGGTAAAAGAAAAAATAAATTTTTATTTCTCAAATACATAGAAATTATTGCATATAAAACGAACAGTTTCAAAATTCGATAATACAGGATGATTTTCTATTTGTGGTTCAAAATATATAATCAATACAATTCCAAAGTAATTTTACTTTTTTTTTCAATGTAATTTAAAAATTTATATTTGAGTCGTTTTATTTGAAAGTGATATAAGTTCAAAATCATCAAAATCCTGTTTTTGATTTTTTTCTAACCTCAAAAATCTCTTGACTTAGCAGTTAATTGTGAGAACATCTAAGTCTTACTTACTGAGGATGCTAAACGCTAAATGTGACCAATTTATTATATGATCAGTTATTGCTCTTTATGTGTTACCAGAATAGTATCAAACCCAATTTAGCTTTACATAAACAATTTAAATAAAAAATGAAAGAAAATGTAATTTTAAGGTAATTTTAGTGAATTTGAATTTAAATAAAAAATGAAAGAAAATGTAATTTTAATGTGTACGAGTCCTTTTCCAAATTTCAAATAACTCATGTCCGAACAAATTCGTTTCTAAAACAAAAAATACATTTAACATTTCGCACAGCTAAAACCTCCTGAATTCCTTATTTGGATGTAATTGAAAGTAGTTCAGTATTCTGGCATGCTTTTCCATTCATTTCGCACAAAACCAAAGTTCTACTTTTTTATTACATTTACACTTTGTCTAATAAATCGGTGCAGTTTAGGTCTTTTGGAAACGATATTAAGTAGTATCACTGTCCACTTTACGTCGCTGTACATTGATATTAAAAAACATTCAGCTTGTATTATATGATAACTTTAAAGATTGTGGTAACACCGCTCGTGAAAATCAAAATATCTTATTTGAAATTATGAGAGACGAAAAACGACGTGTGTATTTCCATAAGGTCTTAACTGCGCCAAATTAATACCAAAGAAGTTTAATCTAAATAATATAGTATCTCTGTTAATACACAAAACGTAGTAAAGAATACAAATTTAAACATAGAATATTTCAGAAAATAAAAAATTGACTTGTTCCACTTTCTAAATAAAACGACTCATTTTATAAGATTACAGTCGTTGATCAATGTTTTATTCGATCTCTGCATTTTAATACTGTAAATTTGTTATTATCAATGTTTTACATGTAACGCAATGTATAACGAATACAAGTATATAAGATACACAATGTACGTTACTGTGTATCTTGTAGTATATAAAATAAGAGAATTTTTTTTTGCTGTTGAAAAATATCAAATGGCCAATTATGTACAGCATATGCACTTATGTGCATATTTCAATTAAATTTTAAATATGCATTTTTATCCGGTTTCATTTATCTTAAATAAATTTTGTAGTATAACATAAATTAATTTGATGATTTTGAAACTTAATGAAAAAGATTTTTTTTATTATGTTACGTTTTTCATCTTTGTATTTTGTTTTTTGGTACATACATATGTACATATAAAAATTTAATAGCTTATCAAATGTTATAATGTCGCATATAATTAAAAGATAAATTATTTTTATTAAAAGAAAAAATAAAAAAAAAACAGACACAAAAAAAAATTTATTGTACATATAATTTTTGTCGCATTCGAGTAACCATTTTAGTTATGTTTTAACCGTGTATCTAAAATGATTTTTTGAATGAATTTAATGATCATAATTATTATTAATTTATTGAAAATCATTTTCAAATTTGAAGTATGTATCCGTAAAATATTGAAAAAAAAAAAAAAAAATTAAATAAAAAATGAGCAACAAATTTAATTTGTGTATAACAAATTTGAATTAATGTTAATCGAAAACTAATTCGTTTGTACTCTACTTGGATTGCTTTTTTTTTGGTTTTTGTCAATGAATTTGCAATCAGCAGGAGGTGAATTCAAAGACATTGGGATGTACATGAATACATTATTTTGTATGTATACGATTTTGTTATTACGTAATGTCATTTTTGAAAACAATTAAAATGAATTTTCATAGCTGATGTACCATATATCGAATTGATCTACAAGATCATAAGTATAATCTACACTCTGTCTACTAATTCGGTGCAATTAAGACCTTATGGAAATATACTTATGTACATGTCTTTTTTCTTCTCTCATAATTTTTAATAAGATAATCTCACAATCTTTAAAGTTATCAAGTAATACGAGATGAATTTTTTAAATATCAATATACAGCGACATAAAGTGATACTACTTTGTGTCTTTTCCAACTACACTGAATTAGTAAACAGAGTATAAATGATTTTTTTTTTCAAATAATGGTTGATGAATTATAACAGAGTATAAGACATAAACATAAAAAAAAAAACGTACATACATACGTTATTATGTACTTTGTATACCTTTTGTACACTTATTTACACAATTTTTTTCTCATCATTCAAATTTTTTTTACAATTTTATTTTTGATGATCTTATTAATTTTCAATTCATCTATATAGTCAAGTACAAAATTACATGTATGCATTGCAGGTGGAGTTTTATTAATTAAATTAAATTTAGATTTTGGTTTTGAACCTTCAAAAATGTGTGTATATAGTATGCATAATTTGGCCTTGTATGTAATTTTTGCAATTAAGGTTATTGATGTAATTGAAAACAAAAAACATGATTATTAGGCATTGACATATGTATGTTATGTATTATTACACACCTTCATTTTTTTTCTGTTTGGTGATATATTTGGGCCGGATTTTTTTCCTCAGAATAATCCTCTTAGTTACACAATTAATTGAAGAACAAAAAATTAATGCCAAATATTACAATATCTTAAAGGCGTTTAATTTTTAATATTAAATGTATACCTATGTATATATTTCCTGAAAATAATTTTAATAATTTTGATTATTACTCTGTCCAGTAATTATATGCAGTTAAGGCCTTATGGACATATTTTTTTTGTTATGTAGAGTATTTCACAACCATTAAAATTTAATACATGAGTTTATGTATCAATCAATGTACAATGATATCACTCTACGTACATAGTTTACATAATACCGGTGAGTTTCAAATCTTAAAAATACAGCATTGATACGGTATTTACTTTTCTGATACAATTTATTGACACATTACATCCAAATTCTAATAAGTATACATTTTTCTTTAATATTTAGAAACGATATTTCACTGAAAAACTTAGCAACATAGGTAAAAACATGTTTGATATTCATGTATCTACAAAATTTCGGATTCATTTTTTGCTCAACCAATACGTAAAATTTACGTATCGCATCCTTTTCAGCCTTAGACGTTTTAGTACTTGTTGCATGGTATTAATACGGTACTTGTATTAACTGCATATGCATATAATCTATGTACAGTCTATACATACAAAGATAACTAATTATACAAGTATTAGACGGTGTATATACATATGTATGTACGTATATATTTTTTTATGTATAAGAACGAGAATACTAAACAATTACAAATTGTGTGCGTGTGTTGAATATCCAAATTAATATTTTTTTCAGCTTTTAAAAGAAATTCATAAACTCAGCATTATCACATAATTTTGGTATCAACATAATAAAATCATTTAACGCCTGTTTAATAAAACAATGTAACAACAATATAAACAAATAAATAAGCAACAAAAATTCAATCTGTTTTTTTTATTTTGTTGCTTATTTTACTCAATTTTTGGTATAAATATGCAAATGAGACAAAACAAAAAAAAAACGCGATGTTTTAATAATAATCACACGCATGTTTTGTATCTTATATTGATTACCAAAAAAATGAATTAAATAACAACAATAACAAAAATTTTAATAAAATTCAAAATAAACAAAAAATCACCTCATACGCCCATTATATTATTTATTAGTCATTTTCTACCTTTCTTTACATATTTATTTATGTTTTTTAAATGTAAATAATAAAAATAAAAACAACAGTCTGTTGAAATTCAAAAATTATTCAAATTTATTAGATAAAAAAAGTCAAAAATTTAATTTTCACAACTAACATGGATATTAATACTAATAAGAAGAGCTTTACATGTTAGGACCTTAAAAATTTATTGACCATATTTTATAATTCGAAATTTTGCTATTATAAAAAAGGTTTTTAGGTTGACCTTGAGTGCAATCAGGAAAGAGAAGAAAAAGAAAGGGGTTTTTTCTTGTCTCTCGCAAGGCGAGGTAAAACGGTTACCTTACCTATACTTACATATACATATATTATGTGAGTGAAATTAATATTTAAATAAAATGTATATCGATGTTGGACTGACAATTAAACACAGATTTTCGTTCATTAAAAAAAAAAAAACAAACAAACAAAAAATCTTAAAAAGCAAAGAGATATTCAAAAAGTACGAGTATAAACTTCTAAACAAAAATTTGGTTTAATTTCCTAACCTTCAGGATTGTGAATTGTTTTAGATTTTTTCCAAATTAACACCGTAAGTTCTCTTGTTATTGTTATTACTACTTTACACACATAATATAGGTATATGTAGGAAATTTTCACCTTGAATTTTTGAATACGATATTTCCATTACAACATTTTAAAAAAAAGAACCAAGTAAATTGTTTTGTTTATAAGTTTTGAATAAAATGTATTCATAAATGTAATGTAAATTTTTAAAACAAAAACAAACGAAATTCAAAGATAAACAAAATAATTTTTGTTATTGAAAAAAAAAAAGATAAATAAATAAATAAATAAAAAAAACTTAACAACAGCAATAAGCAATTAACTTTCATTTATTAATAACTACAAAATAAAATTATTGAATTTATGATTTGTTTTAGTATAAAAAATTCTTTTTGCAATTTTTGTTTTTTAATGAAAACAAAAAAAAAATTCCAATCATATTATTAATTTTACAATGGAAAACAGCAGAAACATTATAAAACACCACATAAAATACAAAAATAAATAAATAAAAATAATAACAGCCTTTTTCTTTTTTAATAGCTATTCTATATGGCATTAATAGTGTTTTTAAAAAATTTTCATTGAAATCTGTTTTTCAAATTTTTCATTTTTATACTCAAAAAATAATAATAAAAAGCCTTTTATAATTTCGAATATATTTTAATTTAATTTATGTGTTTGGTTGTGTGTGTGTTTTTGATAAACAGCAAAATTAAATAATTGTAACAAATAAAAATTATCAGAAATAACAATGTGTATACATACTCTGTCCACTAATTGTACATACATATGTCAGTTAAGGCTTTATGAGAATATTACCTTTTATCCTCTTACAATTTCTAATTAGACTGTTTCACGATCAGTTTTACGACAATTTTTAAAGTTTTCATACAATATGAGATAAATATTTTCAATATATCAGTATAAAGTGAAGTAAAGGGTACCAGTCAAGTCCCTCTATGAACCAGAAAAGCTGGAAGACCAAAATTAAGATGGATAGATGGGTGGACAACGAGACATCAGAAAGCTGCAAGTGAATAACCAGAAAATCGTAACTAAAGATCGTAGTGTCTGGAGCCACATCTTAAAGCAAGTCAAGAGCCACCTTGGGTTGTAGTGCTATTGACGATATTGATGAAAGAGTACTGCTTTACGTCATTCCCATAAGGCCTTAACTATATAGAATTAGTGGACAGAGTATAGCATATATAACACAGTACATCATACGAGAACTACTTTTAACAGCCATATCACTATTGTTTTGATTTCTTTTTATTTATTGTTTTGTTGATTTTTTTTTATTTTTCATTTGTTAACAATATTTTTAAAAAAACTTTTTTTTCTTGCTTTAAATGTCGAAAAAGCTGCTTTATAAATTTTATTAATAACAATAAATATTAGTAAAAGAATATGAAACACCGAATACCATAAATTCATAAGTTTGATGATTGCTTATAAGTAAAATGTATCGATTTAATCTAATATGGGCTAGCATATACATTTTTTTTTCATTGAATAAATTTTCAAATTTAACTCACCTAATAATACACATTAATAATTCTTGTATTGATCCTAAAGTGCTTGCGTTTTGTTTTTATTTATTTATGAAATTTATGTTTTAGTAAAAATAAGAAATCAATTTTCATAAAAGGGTACCTCAACTCAATAATTTTAATAGGTAGGTGGAGGTAGAGAAGGCCGCCCGCTTATTCCCAAACAAGCACACTTAGGCCAGAAAGGCCCATTGCTATCATTCTTGCTTCGACAGAACAAATAATAAAACTTAATAATTTAAATTTAAAAAAATAAAAAATAAAAGGATATTTCAAAGGAATTTTTTGATGAATGTGTTTTTTTTTTATTTCGATGAATTAAAAACGAATTGAACAAACTAAAAATTATGAAGGTGTATACTTAAATATTTGTACCAGTACGCCGTACAAATATGCATTTACACCGTAACGTACTCAATACAATCTATTATAGATGAGTTTTTATAACACCCTGTGCTCGTATCATTTAATTGCTACTTTGCCATTGAAACTGGTTATTGATATATAAATTAGAAAAAAAATGTTTTTTTTTTTTAACTGAACATAAAATTTTTAAAATTATATTCATGGGTATGTAAAATAGATTATGTTTCAGAATTAAGTAAAAGTTTCGTATGATCATATACTACTCTTCTTTTAATTCAATCAGATAACGTTTTAACTGTTTTTTTTCTCAAATTTTATTTTGGAAAGATCAAAAGATTATGTCGAAAATGTGATAAATCATGCAAAAATTTTGACAATTATAAATATATTTTAATTATAAATCTGTAAGTTATAAAGATCAAGATGTGTAGCAAATACGATGAACATTTTAGTGCAGGTTTCTATTTGTATTAGCATTAGTGATGTACATACAAATAGACCTTAATAAATATCTTAGAAAAATTTTGAAAATGTTATAGCCAAAGAAAATTACAAACGAAGAATTGTTTAAAAGGGCTATAGGAATAGAAAAGGAAATAAAACAGGGTCAGTCATACACTTCGAAAACCTCAACAGAAAGTGTGGCAAAAACAGCTCTGGAGTGGAACCATAAAGAAGTAGACTTAGAGACAGACCAAAGAACACCTGTCACCAAACGTTATGTAGTTCCCTAGAATATATTTATGTAGTTCTATAGAATGTAGTTCCCTAAACATATCATGAGCAGAACAGAAGTCAAAGTATCTAGTAGTACAGAACCGTGTTAATTTACATGTTATGTTGTGTAGGTGATTGTCCACATATCTTTCCGTGTAGAATGACAAGGCCGGATGATGAAGATACATACATCTTGATCTTGAAAATAGAAATACATACATACATATGTATATATGTCTCCCCTATTTCAAGTTCAAGTAAAAATCTCCTCTGGTGCAAATACGTGCGTATTTTTAAATTCTTCTGCGCATGCGAACGTAATACATTACGAAAAATTCATCGGATTTGGTTCCCATTCTAAAGTTTACATTAGTTTATATAACAAAAATTTATAATTACACATCAAAATAATTTGTCAGTTATTATTTTTAAATATTTGAATAGCAGACTGTACCTAATTTGATCTGATATGCAAAACTTCCAAGTAATTTAAAACGAAATTTTAGTCATAAAAATAATTCAAAGAAGAAAAGTGAACGCAACTTTTATCTGCATTGATTTACAAATGTGCAATCATAATTATAAAATCAAAATACTTTTATAATTTTTTGTTAGATATGTGTATGAAAAATTTGTAGATCCAACAAATAAATGACAGTTTTGTCTTTATATCATTTTTCAACAGTTAAACCGCTCCTTATTCTAATTCTAAATAATCATTTTATCATTATTCAAGGTTTTCAATTCAAAAATTTAATAAATAAAAATTGTTGATCATCTCAAGGTAGATCGTTTTTCTTTTTCTTTTACTTTACATATTGAATACAAATGAGTACTACATTTACATGGAAATGATACATTACTTGGGAACTCAGTAATTCAATAGCCAGAGTATTGGCTTCTAAAGCATACAGTACGGTCCCAGGTTCGATGTCAGGAACAGACAAGTGAAGAAAAACTATAGAAAATGTTTTTCATCGTTTATTTGCATTATCGGCATTACTACCTTACCATCCCCCCATTCCATAAGGTCTCAACTACACCGAATTAGTAGACAGAGTGTAGTAACTAGTAATTCTGATCAAATCTGCTTGCTAACACCAGTTAAGTTAACTCAAACAAATGATCAATCTCATTTGTTCTCTATTCCAAACAATTTCAATAGTTTACAATCTCAAACTGTAAGTGCACGGATGATAGAATTGTCACAATAGCGATAAGGCTCTGGCTCACATAATAAAGAATAATGTCAGGAATTTGTCTATTTTATCATCCTCAATGAACAAATTCTAAAAAAAAAAGTTAGTATCAAATTTTTATCTAACACCTGCAATTAGCTCATTTTTATAAATTGAAAGTAATAATATTTTATTAATGACAATAATTTATGAATTCGTAAACCAAAAATATTATAAGGAGAGGTGTTACTTTATTCAAATGATTATTTTTTTCAAATTACAATTTATCGTAATTTGTTACACGGTGTTACGTATAAAATCGTGATTACTTTGAATTTTAATAAGTTTCTTTTTTGTTCATTCACTTAATTTATAGCAGAAAAAAAATTAATTAGAATTATTATTTTATTTTAGTTTTGTTTTTTTTTTTCTTGAAAAATAAGGGAAATAATTTAAATAAATTAGATGTAAATTGATTAGATTTTAACGCATATCATAACATTTAATTATAATTTTGTGAACATTATGATTGTAATCAGTTGTAATTAATTAATTATTAATTTATTTATACACATATTATGTATCTTCAAAAAAAAAACGTTTTTTTTTTTAAATTTTTTTTTCTTTTCAAGAAAAACAAAATAAATGAATAAAAAAATAAGATGAATGATGTAATTTTCTACACAAAGCATTTTTTGAATTTTACTAAATTATATGTAACCAATTTTCATAAAAATCGGTGATGGGTCCTACAAAGAACTTCAGCCAAATGCTTCTATAAGGCTCCATTTTTGATTTGACTAAGGCTGCTATACTATAGTTGACAAATTTAACCATTTGACCAGGTTTATGATCCATGTTGTCTTTTACCTTCCTCTGTTCTTCTTGCCATTATTTGACTTTGAAATACGATTTTTAGTTGTCTGCATTCGCTGCTTCTCATGATATGACTCAGGTACCGTAATAGTTAATTTTCTGAACTTGGTTATATTCACTAACTCCGGTCTTCAGTTGAAGCTAACTCTAAGGGAGGCTAAAAATTGGGATAATTCTGGTGACGATGATGTGTGGAAAATCGCTTCAATGTTTATTTTAAAATATCAGTAAAATTTAAATAAAAATATATATGTACATATGAACAAAATTTAAGGTCATAATTACAAAATAATTCATTATTTCATATAAAGATTTGAATTTTTTATTTTATTTTCATGAAATCAATGGCTTTTCCTTAATTTTTTTTATTTACCTTGTTCCTAAATTTATGCAAACATTTCACAACGCAAGTTTATATAATATATAGTCTATGTGTTTATTTATATTTGTATGTACACATGTAGGTATGAGAATGGGATGAATTGATCCAAAATATATCGCAAATTTTTGAACGTCAAAAAATTTTCAATCTAAAAATCTTAAAAAGAAAGCTACCAATTTAAGTTTAATTAAATATGATCGATATTTGAAGATAAATAAAATACAGTTTATTTCAAAATTTAAGCATTTCAAAAATGTATACTGCACTTTCCGTTTTAAATTTATTTTGTATATGCATATGTACATATTTATACATACTTCTGAAATTATCAAAATAATAAATACAAGTTTGAAAATTGTGAAAAACTTTTCAGTCACAATAATAAAGCTTGAAAATTTGAAATTTGTACATGATTGATATATCAAGAACATGAACCATCATACGATTGTATTCAATAATTTGTTTTACGTTGTATTAAACAAGATTCCGTCAGAGAAAATTCCGTCAATACAAATAAAATACAAAAATTTATTTTATTATACTATTTAACTTAAATCATTCAATTTCATATTGTAAACAATCTTTCAAAAATCTCTAGATCTCGTAGTTTAGATGGAAAAAAAATTTGCAGTATTATTTGAAAACGATTTTTTGAGATGTGTGAGCGAATTTAAATTAAAGATTTTTTCAGTCAATTTTTTTCCTGAGAAATCATTTTTACTTCAAAATTGAAAACGAAATAAAAACCAAAAATTAATAGGCAAGCATTTGAAAAATCAAAAGTATACTTTTATCCAGAATAACCCAGTTATACTTATTTATTATGCTTTTAAATACTTATATTGTGTAACGTTGTATGATATTAAATAAATCGCATTGAAATCTTATTTCAATTCGTTGCAATTCCTGAAAAGTATCCTTTAAAGCTTTCATAGGTTGAATTTATGAAGCGTAAAATTAAAAAAGATTCAAGAACCTTAAGGTTTTGAATTGTTATTACACTATTGTTCTCAATTTCTTTTCAATTTTGAATGTATTTTATATAGTTTTTATTTTTTTGTTTCTACACAATTTTCGAATTTATTTGCTGTACCTTTTACTTCTTTTACATAAATGTTTTTAAAAATAGTCTAGTGAATTTTTCTTTTATTGAAACTTATATAACTGTTTCTTTTTATTCAATATACATATGTATATATTTTACAAATTGATTTCGTGCTTCTCCATGGTAATTCAATTATTTGTAATTTTTGTACTTGATTAAAAGTTGAACCATTTTCGGTAAGAAATAAGTATTAAATACAAAATAAAAATTCTCTACTTGAAAAAATTAAATGTATTTTACGTTATTTTCTTTAGTCAAAAATAAAAGCAAAAAACAAAGCAAAATCCAAAGATAGAAATGAAGAATTTTTGTTCCTGTAAGAAAAATCATTACCTTTATAAAAACGTCATATATAGGCATGTATGTATGTACATATGTATGTACCTAATCCATATGACTACATGTACATACGTGTACTCGTAAATACAAAATAAAGCAAAATTTATATATGTACATGAAAGCCTTCTATATCAAACTTCTGGTGTATCATGTGCATTGTTGTTGTATATTATATACGTAAAGTACAATGCACATTTTGTATTTCATAAATAAAATTGCTTTAGGCCCAATGCAATGCAGGTGAAAATTAAAAAATTCACTCTTTTCTTGGTCAAAATCAACGTAGACGATAGGATTGGATTGAAATTGTATTGTTATAGGTGTTACGTTTTGCATGAATATTAAAGTATAGATTGGTATCAACGGAAATTGGTATTTTGTTTTATGCGCGTGTTGTAAATTTAACACATTTAGTAAGGATATCACTTTTATTCCATTGCAAACCAAAAAGAAAATATATAAATGAATTTATATCTGCAGTTCTAAAAATATACGTAAGTGCACAAATCCTGGAGTAAAAAATTATGAGTCTATAAAAGGTAATAAAAAACAGTTAATTTTTAGGCTGAATACATAAAAATTTCATTTTGCATTATTCTCCTGCTTTTATAAATATATATGTATATACATTTATTTAACACATTTTTATTCGTAATGTCAACATAAATTTATTAAATTGTCCTTAGAATGTAATAATAAGTTCTAAAATAAAATTCAAGTGAAGGCATTTGGCAAAACGCTTACACGTTTGGTACAATTAGTTTTATTTAAGGGCTTAATGCATATGTATGTTTTTACATATATGTATACACTTACATATGTATCTGTATACATTGTCTCAGTTTTTGAGTTATAATAATAATAATAATAATAATAATAATTAGAATTAAAGTTATTAATTCTATTAATAAATAAAATTCTATTTATTGTTAGTAATCGTTTAAAACAGGATAAATAAACAAAAATTAAGAACCACTTTAACATAAAAAAAATATTTCACAGAGAATTTAAATCAAATTGAACATTGAAGGCAAAATTATTTAAATTTTTTTTTCAGTCGTTAACAAATTGACAAAATTTTGAGTTTTAAGTCCACAATAAATATCAAATAAAAAAAGGAAATTCATATGAGATTGATTTTCCGGAAGAAATTCAAATGATATATTTGAATATATTTGATTAAAATACTTTTGAAAAAATTGATTTATTTTTGTGAGAAGAAATATGTGCTACATTTTAAGGTATTCAAAAAAGTTTTTGAATATTTATTTTACACTACACTGAATATTTATTTATTTATTTATTTTTTTTCAAAGAAATATTAACGTATATAGACTTACCTTTATTCACGATGTAGTACTTATATTTATAGGTGACAACTACCAAGTCTTTTTTTATAATATATGAACACAACACAGATAAAATATTTATTAAATCCAACAAACACAATTCACTTAACACACAATTTCACTTCACTTCAATTTTATACGAATAATGCTAAAAATTTTATGTCAGCCATTTTAAATTTTTTTCTTTATAGAAAATAATTTATTTAAAATTCTTTGAAATATTCTTTTTAACTAAACACTTTTAATTTTATTTTAATTAAATTTGATTGATTTCACTTCACTTTTTTTTTATTTCACTTAAAAAAATTCGAAAATTTACAAAACAATTTAATTTTGTACAATAACTTGAGGAAGAAAAATATTCCACGTCCGTATCCTCTGAATTCCCGCCATTTTAAATTGTTTTCTTTATAGAAAAGAATTTATTTAAAATTCTTTGAAATATTATTTTTAACTAAACACTTTTAATTTTATTTCAATTAAATTTGATTGATTTCACTTCACTTTTTTTTTTTTATTTCACTTAAAAAAATTCAAAAATTTACAAAACAATTTAATTTTGTACAATAACTTGAGGAAGAAAAATATTCCACGTCCGTATCCTCTGAATTCCCACCATTTTAAATTTTTTTCTTTATAGAAAACAGTTTATTTTAAAATTCTTTGAAATATTCTTTTTAACTAAACACTTTTAATTTTATTTCAATTAAATTTGATTGATTTCACTTCACTTTTTTTTTTTTATTTCACTTAAAAAAATTCAAAAATTTACAAAACAATTTAATTTTGTACAATAACTTGAGGAAGAAAAATATTCCACGTCCGTATCCTCTGAATTCCCACCATTTTAAATTTTTTTCTTTATAGAAAATAATTTATTTAAAATTCTTTGAAATATTCTTTTTAACTAAACACTTTTAATTTTATTTTAATTAAATTTGATTGATTTCACTTCACTTTTTTTTTTATTTCACTTAAAAAAATTCAAAAATTTACAAAACAATTTAATTTTGTACAATAACTTGAGGAAGAAAAATATTCCACGTCCGTATCCTCTGAATTCCCACCATTTTAAATTTTTTTCTTTATAGAAAACAGTTTATTTTAAAATTCTTTGAAATATTCTTTTTAACTAAACACTTTTAATTTTATTTCAATTAAATTTGATTGATTTCACTTCACTTTTTTTTTATTTCACAAAAAAAAAAAAACAATTTACATGTTAAAATTTTTATAATAGCTTAACTTAGAGTAAGAAAAACACGTCCGAATCCTCTAAGTTACAAAACGGAACTGAGGGAAATTTCTTAGTAAAAGCTCTAAGTGTATTAAAATTTCAAGTCAAGAAACCGGACATTGACTGAAACCACACCCACCACACTGAAACGATAGAAATATTGTAATTTCAGTGCTGCCATTTTACCACGAATGTGATAAATCTACTACAAAATTCACCAAAAAAAGTGGTAGATCTACCATATTTGTGGTAAAGTGGCAGCACTGAAAGTCAAGAATCACTCAGTCGTTTCAGTGTGGTGTGACTTCAGTCAATATCCGGTTTCTCGACTTGAAACTTGAAATTGAAATTTGAATACACTTAGAGCTTTTACTAAGAAATTTCCCTCAGTTCCGACTTGTAACTTAGAGGGTTCGGACGTGTTTATTTGTTTTCCTCTAAGCTTATTTATTATACAAAATTGAATGGTGTAAATTTTTGTAAAATTGTTTTTGGTGTTGTAAATTTTTGTGAAATAAATTAATATTTTAAATTAATCGAATTTAATTGAAATAAAATTAAAAGTGTCTAGTTAAAAATAATATTTCAAAGAATTTTAAATAAATTCTTTTCTATAAAGAAAACAATTTAAAATGGCGGGAATTCAGAGGATACGGACGTGGAATATTTTTCTTCCTCAAGTTATTGTACAAAATTAAATCGTTTTGTAAATTTTTGAATTTTTTTAAGTGAAATAAAAAAAAAAGTGAAGTGAAATCAATCAAATTTAATTGAAATAAAATTAAAAGTGTTTAGTTAAAAAGAATATTTCAAAGAATTTTAAAATAAACTGTTTTCTATAAAGAAAAAAATTTAAAATGGTGGGAATTCAGAGGATACGGACGTGGAATATTTTTCTTCCTCAAGTTATTGTACAAAATTAAATTGTTTTGTAAATTTTTGAATTTTTTTAAGTGAAATAAAAAAAAAAGTGAAGTGAAATCAATCAAATTTAATTAAAATAAAATTAAAAGTGTTTAGTTAAAAAGAATATTTCAAAGAATTTTAAATAAATTATTTTCTATAAAGAAAAAAATTTAAAATGGTGGGAATTCAGAGGATACGGACGTGGAATATTTTTCTTCCTCAAGTTATTGTACAAAATTAAATCGTTTTGTAAATTTTTGAATTTTTTTAAGTGAAATAAAAAAAAGTGAAGTGAAATCAATCAAATTTAATTAAAATAAAATTAAAAGTGTTTAGTTAAAAAGAATATTTCAAAGAATTTTAAATAAATTCTTTTCTATAAAGAAAACAATTTAAAATGGCTGACATAAAATTTTTAGCATTATTCGTATAAAATTGAAGTGAAGTGAAGTGAAATTGTGTGTTAAGTGAATTGTGTTTGTTGGATTTAATAAATATTTTATCTGTGTTGTGTTCATATATTATAAAAAAAGACTTGGTAGTTGTCACCTATAAATATAAGTACTACATCGTGAATAAAGGTAAGTCTATATACGTTAATATTTCTTTGAAAAAAAATAAATAAATAAATAAATATTCAGTGTAGTGTAAAATAAATATTCAAAAACTTTTTTGAATACCTTAAAATGTAGCACATATTTCTTCTCACAAAAATAAATCAATTTTTTCAAAAGTATTTTAATCAAATATATTCAAATATATCATTTGAATTTCTTCCGGAAAATCAATCTCATATGAATTTCCTTTTTTTATTTGATATTTATTGTGGACTTAAAACTCAAAATTTTGTCAATTTGTTAACGACTGAAAAAAAAATTTAAATAATTTTGCCTTCAATGTTCAATTTCATTTAAATTCTCTGTGAAATATTTTTTTTATGTTAAAGTGGTTCTTAATTTTTGTTTATTTATCCTGTTTTAAACGATTAATAACAATAAATAAAATTTTACTATTTTAAACTTGAAATATGCCCTTATATCGAGTGATTTGGTAGTATTTTTTACCCAACCTGTATTCCCAACAAATCGTATCAAAATAATCATGTAATTGATGTTTTAAACATAACTGAATATGTCTATGATTTAGATGTTAAAGAGCATAAAATTGATGATTAAAAACTTTATAAACAGTTTAAGTCGTCTTAAGTGCAAACAGAAACTATAATTTCGGCTTCCTGATATTATTAATTTTCAAATCAGTCGTAATTTCAATGACGGATGGTGTGAATTTTGTTTTTAATTTTTCAATATACTCACATGCACAAATTGTACGTACATAATTTTGATAGACTCGAAAAATTATACATATATATTCGTTTTTAATACATATATAAAATATCCTGATACGTACCGATATTTTTTTCTCTGTATACTTTTTGTGCAATATGAATAATAAAAATAAGGACAAACCAAATAATGAAAAACAATAAAAAAATATTTATATTGAATTAACATGTATGTATATAACGATGAAAGACAATTTAATAACATGGCATAGATAAAAAATATATCCGAAGCAAACCATATCATTAAAGCTTAAAAATTTTACAACAGAGAAGATTATGTATAATGGAGTGTATGCACTTTATATTCCAATAACGCATTCATGTATTGTACATATCACAATTATTATTTTTTTTGTAAACACCATTTTTATATAAATTATGGTAAAATAATGAAATTTATAAACTTAAAAAGTTATATATGATAAAAATTATAAATGCAAAGCAAAACGTCGAAAATTCAATATTATAACAGTAAGAAATAATTTTCACTTGTGGTATATTCATACATAATTTACAAATTGAATAAATTCAATAGCTAATTAATAAATAAATAAATTTGTTTATTGTTTTTCAATTTTATTCAATAAGATTCAAAGAAATTAATACGTTATATTATTTTATTCGTTTCCGTTTGCTGTATTGTTGTAATTTATCAAGTGAGTGCATATATTCTGTTTTTTAAAAGAATATATATAAAAAAATAAACATAGAAAAAGAAAAAAAATAAAATAAAAATAATAACAAAAAACAGGAGTGGCAAATTTCATACGATCAATAATATAATCATTATTTACCTAATTTTGTTTTTTTTTTTGAATAATTTTATAAAATATGGTATTTATATTTTGAAATCATAAATCAATAATACATAACTGTTGAGCAAACACCTGTATTATGCAATTTTAAACATATTTTCTAGGAATTTCTTAATAATGCGTAAATGCTTTTAAATTTTTTTTAGTGAACAAAAAACAAAAGAATTTGTTTAGTTTTTTGTAAATAAAGTTAAAAGAAAAGAAAGAAAAAATATTTTTGAAAAACAAGCATACAGTACTAAATTGTTTATGTATTTATATAAATTTGTTTCTTAGCTTTAAGAATGTTTTTTAAAATTACGAAGACCACCCATTTCCACCCATTCACGTTATGATTTGAATGATACTTTATTAATGTGTGCTATAATGTTTTGTAGATGCCTCCATATAATCCAGATGTTCTGAAGGTTAACACCGTTATATTTCATTATAGTTATATCAACAAAAATAATTGTTATTTTGTGAATTTTTTTCTTTTATGATATTGGGAATATGGTTTGAATGATCATCCAAAATATACTATTCATTGGAGACAATTTTCTTTCAATAATACAAATCTCACAAAGGTTTTTGAAGACGCAACTTACAATTTCAAAGAAAGTTTTGTTCAATATGCACTTAACAAAGATCAAAGTTGTAAGTGTATGTATATTAATTTGAAATCAAAATTAAAATGATTATATGTTTATTTCTATATTATACAAGTTGTTGAAGTTAAAAGTAGTTTACATTTCTATTATGGTAAATGTCATACACTGCGTTCAAAAACGCCGTCAAAATATTATTTTAAAGAAAATGGATTTTCACTAATGTTAGAATATTCAATTTTCAACTATGATCAACCCATTTAAAAAAAAAAAAAAGAAAAATTCCAATAGTATTATTAATTTTACAATGAAAACAACAGAAACATTATAAAACACCACATAAAACACAAAAATAAATAAATAAAAATAATAACATTCATAAGTTCGATGATTGTTTATATAAGTAAAATGTATCGATATAATCTAATATGGACTAGCATATACATTTTTTTTTTCATCGAATAAATTTTCAAATTTAACTCACCTAATAATACACATTAATAATTCTTGTATTGACCCTAAAGTGCTTGCGTTTTGTTTTTATTTATTTATGAAATTTATGTTTTATAACAAATAATAAAACTTAATAATTTAAATTTAAAAAAAATAAAAAATAAAAGAATATTTCGAAGGTATTTTTTGATCCATCCTTTTTTTATTTCGATAAATAAAAAACGAATTGAACAAACTAAAAATTATGAAGATATGCACTCGTGTGTATACTTAAATACTTGTACCAGTATGCATTTACACCGTACTCAATACAATCTAGTACAGATGAGTTTTTATAAAACCCTGTGCTCGTATCATCTAATTGCTACTTTGCCATTGAAACTGGTTATTGATATATAAATTAGAAAAAAAATTTTTTGTTTTTAACTGAACATAAAATTTTTAAAATTATATTCATGGGTATGTAAAATAGATTATGATTCAGAATTAAGTAAAAGTTTCGTATGATCATATACTACTCTTCTTTTAATTCAATCAGATAACGTTTTAACTGTTTTTTTTTCTCAAATTTTATTTTGGAAAGATCAAAAGATTATGTCGAAAATGTGATAAATTATGCAAAAATTTTGACAATTATAAATATATTTTAATTATAAATCTGTAAGTTATAAATATCAAGATGTGTAGCAAATACGATGAACATTTTAGTGCAGGTTTCTATTTGTATTAGTATTATTGATGTACATACAAATAGATTTTAATAAATATCTTAGAAAAATTTTGAAAATGTTATGGCCAAAGAAAATTACAAACGAAGAATTGTCTAAAAGGGCTATAGGAATAGAAAAGGAAATAAAACAGGGCCAGTCATACACTTCGAAAACCTTAACAGAAAGTGTGCCAAAAACAGCTCTGGAATGGAACCCATAAAGAAGTAGACCTAGAGACAGACCAAAGAACACCTGTCACCAAACATACATCACGAATGTAGTTCACTAAACATATCATGAGCAGAAGCAGAAGTCAGAGTATCTAGTAGTACAGAACCGTGTTAAATTACATATATTATGTTGTGTAGGTGATTGTCCACATATGTTTACGTGTAGAATGACAAGGCCGGGTGTTGAAGATACATACATCTGGATCTTGAAAATAGAAAATAGAAACACCAATGACGTAATTTTCTAATCTTGTATGATTTAACCCGTGACTATATTAAAAAAACAATGTTTAAATAGAGTATTCAGTATAGTCACCTACATTACATATTACCTTTTCTTAGATATTATAATTTTCCCTCTTTAGTCATGTCCTTTTTTAATTTTTTCTTTAATTAAAATAAGTGCAATAAAAAATTTTATATTTAATGTAAAATAATTTATTCAAAACATTTTCCAAAAAAAAAATGAATTTAGATATAAAATGAATTAAAACTTTACACTTCAGATGAACTTTTAATTATATTTAAAAGAAAAAAAAACCAAGAAACTAAATAAAAATTATGAATAGGAAAGATTTATTCTACGTAGGTCGGTCCTGGTACAGGCATTGATTCTAGCTGGTCAGAAAGTTGTTTCTGTTCTGTTGTTAAACGGTAAATTTCTTCTTGTTCTTCAGCCGTTAAAGGTCTTTTATGTTTAATTATTGTTACCTTTTTGTACATTTCAATTATCTTTTAGGGGAAAAAAATAAAATAAAATGAAAGTTGAGAGGGGGAAAAATGTATTGAAAATTTAAATAAGAAAATTTACTTCTTGATCGACAGCATCCAATTTTCTTTTAACATCCAGTCTTTGTAATTCAGCTTTAGCCGCTGTTTGTAATCTTCTTAATTCATTACTATTGTACTCAGCAATTGCTGATAATTCAGCTATCACTCGTTTTATTTCAGCTAAAACTTCATCTTCTTCATCCTATGGAAAAAAATGAATAAAATCTTTTTTTATATATTCAATTTTGAAAAACTGTATTTAATTACTTCAGGGTAATCTTCTGGATCTAAAATCCCTTGTTCAATAAGTTCCTTCTTTACACGTTTCTCAATGCTAATTCCATTTTTCATCATTGACAAAGTTCGTAATGTACTTGTTGAATTTGTTGTATTTTCAGAACTACTATTACTGTCTGCATTCGATAAACCATCAGTAATTAAATTCTCTTCAATTAAGGCAGAAACCAGTCGTTGAGTTAACGGACCAGTTACACCTTCACCCCTAAATGAATTAAGAATATATTGAAATTATTTCATTAAATTTTATAAAATTTAAAAAACTTACATCAATTTTTCACCCTTTTTTAACATATTTGTTACTTCATAATTTTGTTTATTTCTTGTTTTTGAATTTACACTTGAGTTATCTTGTTCCTCTTTTAAATCTTCTGCAGCCCATACTGTACTATAATGTGGTCCTAATTCTGGTATGGGTGGTACTAAAGGACCGTTGTATTGCTCTAATAAATCATCAATAAGCTAAAAAAAAAAAAATGGAATAAAAAATTTGGAGACAATGCTATTATATAATGTAACAATTGCAATGTACCTTTAAATCTTCATTTGTTAATGGCATGCAATATGGTTCAACCGATAACCAGAATTTATTTGGTGTATCATTTTTCGGTAGGGTCACCTTTAGATGATCTTTTTGATGATAGTGTGCTCCTGAATCCATACTATCATCTGTATGATGTAACTGTGCTGCTGATGAATGTGCAGTTGGCAATTTATGTTTATTCAATTCAAATTGTGGTATACGATCTTTTGTTTTTTTGTCATCTGATCCACCACCACGTTCACGTTTACCAGGTGATATCGGTTGTTTATCAATAAATTTATTTCGACTGCTACGATCTCTTTTATCATCTCTATCAAGTGATTCGTATTCAGATTTTAACGCACGATAACGTAATGCAACCGTTGATAATAGTTGTTCTAGTTCTAATTGAACTGCATCTAAATCTTTAGCAGGAAAATATTCATCTTTTGATCGTCCTAAAGCTATATTTACAATAAACAAAATATATGTATATTCAATTTCATATTTGAAAAGTACGGTAAAATAGGCAAAAAGATACGAACCAGCTGTATATTTTGGCAATAATCTACTATTATCCTGTATTTTAATTTGTGGAAATGTAACGGCTGTATCTGGAGATTTTGGTGATCCTGAATGTGTTGTACTCTTCCCGCCACCCGACTTTGATGTTGATGTTGAAGGTCCACTTTGTGAATACGATTTACTTTTAGAAGATCCTGATGTTCGTTTACTAAACATTTTTTCGTTTTTTTTAAAATTCGATTATGTTGTATAAAAGGAAAAATTAATTAAGATTTTGTGTATGCACAAATTAAAACCGAGGAAAATTATTTTGTTTATCAATCAGCTGATCGCCTATTTGTGGAATATCCTAATTTTGACAGTTCATCGAAATTTTACTGCATGCAATACAATTGACACACATAATCATAACTTTATTTCCACACACCCACACACATCAAAGCAAACAATTATAATTAAAAAATATAGCCTCAGCAGAACTTTATAAAATTGGATCAATGGTTTTCAATTAAATTCATAATCTTTAAATAATTTAATTTAAGTAATTCAATATTTTTTTCGACTTTTTTCTCACAATAATTTTATTCCAACACAGCACAGTAAACACACGCGCAAGGTACAATAATATATTATATAAATATATATATATGTATATATTTATATATATCAAAGAGAATTGTTGTTGCTAGTAAAAATATATTTAGTTCAGTTCAGTATCGTACATTCGTACATCGTAACATTTAGTATATAAAATAAAATGAAAACATATTTAAAATTTCAATTAGAAAGAAAAGGTTAGCTGCTGTGATTACACAAACCCAAGCCCGAAATTATTATTGAATGCCATCTATCGAGCAGTACTAAAGACTAGTCAATTTCTATTTTCAATTTTTAATGGAAACACTAACAAACCACTAACCATTTTACGATCATGAAGAAATCCGAAATAACCGACATCAAAAATTGTTGAATTATCAGATTTGTAATATTTGTGATTTCCTTTAAATTTAAATATACACTATACATTATTTTAATTTTTTGATGAAATTCATTAAATCAAGTAATAAAATTTAAAAATTGTCAATTTTTGCTGTCTATTTTTATTTAATTAATTTTATTTTTAATAAGCCAAAGGTGTATACCGTACATAATTTTTGTTAACGATAACTGTAGTCAACTTTAGTAATATGATTTCTCCCTAAAGCATAAAATAGACTATCAAGTAATTGTACAATCTGGCTTGCCAACTAATTTGTATATTTTGCTATACACGCTCAAGCGGTTTGTATAACCGTCGTACAAACGGTTTACTCTAAAATTCGCTTATTGTTAACACTGACAATTTGATTGAAAATGTTCATATAAATTTTTGTAAGTTTGTCAAACTTCACTATATACAGTACAACCAGCCTTGGTACAACCAGTTAGTCAAACTGTGGCTCCGTCCACAAAAATTAAACATTTTTGATTTTCATCAAGCAGTTTGTTAAACTTGAAAATTGATCTGCCGACTACGCTATACATAATACAATTGGCTAGATTGTACAAATTGCTTGATATTAATGTATATTAAACATAAGAATTGTTATAAAAATTGTAATTTTTCAATATTCATAATTCAGATATGTATGTACTCCTATTTGTCTCTATATTATGTTTTCCATTCACACTATAGTTCAATTTCATCAATTATATTTTCATTACTTTTTTTTAAATAATTTTTTATTTATTTATATAAAACGATTTTATAAATAAAATTTTTATATTATTTTTTGTTTTTATTTTAAATACATATTACTTATATAATGTATATATATAGAAGTCATTTATTTTAATTTTGGCCTTAAAAATAAAATCAAAGCGTTAAAATAAAGAAAAAAGAAACATACGATATAATTATGTATTTGGAAAATAAATTTTTAATTTTTAAATATTTTATATGTATTTATATGCGTGTATATATATATAGAATTTATTTATTTATTTGTTTATTTTAACAACACGAAGCATAATAATAATTGTAATGTAAAATTTTTATTTAATATATATCATCTTTTATTATGATATAATTAATTACATAGAGAGAGAAATTTTGTTCTTATGTGTTTTAATTTTTTTTGTTGTTCGTGTAAAATGTTTTTTTTAATCTTTAATTAATTTTGTTTAAATATTTGAAATAACTTGTGCGCAAAATAATAATTAATTAGTTAATTTAATTAATTTAACACATATTTGTATCATAATAATTTGCAAAAATGTTCAACATAGTATTAAATTTTTTTCTTAAATTAATTAATTTATTTATTTATTCACTTTTTTCTTATTTTTGGTGAACAATTATGATAATAAATTTTTTAATCGATTAGTTTAGCTACATTTATTATTTTCATTTATTTAATTTTAGTTTGTGGTAATAACGCTACCGTATTGTTTTCAATTTAAATATAGGAATTTTTTTTACATAAAACAGAAAAAGAAAAAAAAAACGGAAAGCGAAAAGATGCAATAGAATATTTCGTATTCAAATAAATTTTTAATTTTAAATTATATAAAATTTCGATAAAATCATGAATTTATGAATCTTCTAAAGAAAAATAATATTGAATAATTTTTTAGAAAAAAAATTAAACAAAAAATTAATTTTGTTTTTTCGATGAATAAAAGTAAAAACAAAAAAAAACATAGGGTAAAACTGAAGAAAAAAATAATTTAAAAAACAGAAAATTACGACGTTCCTCATTTCTTTTTACTTTTACCCAATGTTAAAGTATGAGATGCGACCATTTGTGTTTTACGACGATTAAATTCAACAAATTCTTCTTCAAGCTTTTTACGTGATTCTTCTAATTTACGTTTCTCTTCAGCATGATCTTTTTTCAATTTATCGAATTTTGAATGGAGCTAAAAAAACAATTTTTTTTTGTTATTTAAAATTTAATTTCTCAAGTAAAATTTTGTCAAAATTAAAAGAAAAATTTAACATAATTTACCTCTTTTTCGCTCTCTTTCAGTTCAGCTTCTTTCTCTTTAACGCGCTGTACAAACATTTGTCTTACTTCCTCTTCTTTAGCTTGTAATTCAGCCAAATGATTTGAACGTTTTGCTTCGAAAGTTTGTTGGAATGATACCTACAAACAAAGTAAGATTAGATATGAAATAATTAATAATAATTAAAAATTTTTATTTCTTTTTAAAAAAAAATTACCGGTTTATTATCACTATCAACATCAGTGAAACCCATTTGTTCTAATCTCTTTTGCCGATATAATTCATAATGACGTGTATGAGTTTTTTCACGCATATCTTCCATATTTGTTCTAACCAACATTTCACGTAATTTAACGAAATCGCAATGAGTCTCATTTTCAACTGTATGAAAATAAAATAGAAGAGATATAAAGATTTCATAAATTGAAAATCATACAAAGAAAAATATTTTATTTTCTTTAATATTTACCTTGAACAGTTCCCCATGGATATTGACGTGCTCTTACCATTTTATTACCAATTTTAACAAAATCTGTACTACCAACAACTGCAAATGGTACATGTGCATTCATTGAACTGTTTATTTCGGCAACTGTTTCATCATCAGTCGGAAATTGATAGATTTGTACACCATTCGATTGTAATTCTTGGTTTATTTTCGCTTTAAAACGTTGTAATTCAGTTTTTGATATGGTATCAGCTTTAGCTATTATTGGTATTATATTAACTTTTGTATCTAATTTCTTCATACAAACAAGATCTAATGATTTTAAACCATGACCAGTCGGACATATAAAATACAAACATGCATGTATACGACTATCATGACAATTAGATAATGAACGTTTAATTTTTAATTCCTCTTGTAAATATGCTTCAAATTGTGAATCAATATAATCAACGACTGCTTTAAATGAATCATCTTTATTTATTTGATCACCATAACCGACTGTATCGCATATTGTTAATTTCAAACGTACATTACTCTCTTGTAATTCATAAGTATGAGATTTTAGTTTAACATTTGGTAATGTATGTGGACTTGGTGCTGATTCAAAGCTTGTATTAAATAATGTATCCATTAAAGTTGATTTTCCCAAACCAGTTTCACCTACAAGAATTTTATAAATTAGGATCTTATATAAAATAAAATAAAATAATGAATTTCTTAAACACTTACCAATGCACATGATATTAAACACAAATCCATTTTGAACACTTTTGTTAACCAATTGATCTGGAAGGCTATCAAAGCCAACATGTCCAGCTAATTTAAGTGTTCTTAAATGTGGTTCATGCTGAAATAAATAAATAATAAATTAGAGATAAAAATAATTTTAAAATACCCAACTACTAAAAACATATATTTTATTGCCAATTAAAAAAATGAACACAAATACCAATAAATTTTCAACAAATAAAAATTCTTCATAATACTGTTCTTCAATTAATTCAATAATTTTAATTAATAATTTTGAATAAGTACAGCCTAAACAGTAGCAAAATTTTTTATTATTTTTGTGTTTTGATTTTTCATTTTTCTAATAAATTCTTTTTTTGATTAAAATTTTTAGTTTTTTATTATAAGGAAATTTCTTCTTAATCGATGATTTCCAAATTTTTAATTTTTTTTACTAATTCTTTCTTGAATAAAACGATATTCAATAAATACTTAAAATATATTCAAGGACTGATTATCAAAATAAAATATATAGTCTAAAAAAACAAAAAACTTATTTTATAATAAGTTTTGTAGAAAATTTATCTTTAAACTTTTGTTTCTATCATCAGATTGTAATCTATATGACCTTTAGCTTTTCATTTGATTCCTTTTTTTTTTGTTCGTACAAAAGCTGTAAATTAGATAAGTATGAATATGTATTTTTTCGAAAAAGTTCAAGGATATAAAGTACTTAAATGTAAAAATTTTTATTATTTTAATAAAACAATTATGAAATAATTTCAACTTCTTCATAACAAAGAACAAAAAGAGAATATATGTATACGCGTATTTTTTTGCAGTTAGGTAATGTAAAACCATTTAATTTCAAATGAAATTAAAAAAAAATTTTTAATATCTCTCTATTATATAAAGAAATTTTTAGTGATCACCATATTTTATAATATATTTGCATATATTTAAGAAATTTAAGAATAACTTTGTTTGGCTATAAAATTTAAATTTATATATAGAATACATTTAAGTTACAGTTATACAATTGAGCAACGAGTAGTACAATTAAATAAATGAAATAAAAAGAAAACAAATTTTTTTTTAAAGCGTACATAAAAAATTTGCATAATTATTTAATTTAAGTATTACGCTTAAGTTAAAAAAAAAAGGAAAAAACACAGAAACACTTAATACAATTCCAATGATTATGTATAATGAATTAACTACAAAAAATATAAATTTTGTTCATTACAACTTTATGGTACAAAATCTTTATAAAGACTAAGTAAACTACATAATAATTCAAAATTATTATGTAAATTTTTCTTTTTCTCTAATAGATACATGCATTAGATTGACAATATAAAAAAATAAAAAAAACGAAAAAGTTATTTCAAAATTTATTATGTCAATCAATATTAAAAGCAAATTAATAATGATTTTCTAATAGTATTTTATTAAAGTACTTGACCTAAATTCAATGTTGCAAAAAAGACAAAAGAGAATACAATGAATAAATTACTAGAATTTCAATGTGTTCTTTTTGTTGTTTTTTTTTTTTTAAAGATTTAAAAACATGTAACAACAAAACTTAATAACATTCTTATAGTCTGTTTGCTAATTCGGTGCAGTTAAAGACTTATGGAAATATGTCCTTTTTCACCTCTCATATTTTCTAACAAGATCATCTCACGAGCAGTGTTACCACAATTTTTAAAGTTTTCATATAATATTAGATGAATATTTTTAATATCAATATACAGTGGTACTACTTTGTCGTTTCCATATGATCTTAACTGCACCGAATTAGTAGACAGAGTATAATTGTAAAAATTCAGTTAACGAACTATTGATGAATTTTCGATTGCTTTGTTTTTTCTCCTTCTAAAGAATAATAAAGTTCTTATGATGATTAAAAAAAAAAAAGAACAATCTAGCAGAATTAAAAATAACAATATGAAAAGGTACCTACCTACTTAATGTTTAAGTTTCATGTTTAAAAGGTATAGGTATAATGTAATACGGAATTTCTTTTGAAGGATCATTGAAAATAAATTTTATTAGTTAAGCTCTTTAGTAACAGTTTCAAAGCTATTTAAAAAATAAAAAATAAAAAACATTTTTTGTTTCTTCTTGTAAAAGGAGATTTTTATTTTATTTTATTTTATTTTTTCCTAATCATGTCAATTAATGTCTCAATTGCTATTAGTTTTTATTTTTTCTTCTATTTGATAAACGATAAAATAAAAACGAGTTCAATGACCATAAAAATAAATTTAAGGTAGAGAGAAAGTGTAATTAAGTCAATTATTTAATATGAATTCAACTGGTATGTAAACCATTTCAGAAATATATGTAGCTATGATTATAGTACCTACATGGTTTTGTTAATTGACAATTTTAAATGTGAATAATTTATGAAAATATAACAGTGGTTTATTCTAATTTATTACAATTAAAAATCCAATGTATTTAACCCAGTCTCGTGATCTAGTTCAACGGAACAATTTATCCAAATTTATAATTATTTAATGTATGTAGAATTCAGACCGACATATGTATGTATGTACAGTAAATGTGAGTGGTGTGATACAAATACACAAATACTTTCGTTATTAATTTATGAATGGAAAAAAAAAATTTTTTTTTCTTATCGCTTGCATAGTAGGTATATTGTTTTTAATTATGTCAGTCCCGTTCCCGTCCTCATTATTATTGTAATATTCATAATTAAAAAAGAAAACAAAAACCCAAGTCCATATAAGTTATTACTTTTCAAAACTATAATATTAAAAAAAAAACATGGTAAAAAAATAGTTACAGAGTACTACAATAATTTAAAAATTAAATAAGAAAAAAAAACTTGTTTGTTTTGAACAACACACATAAAACTTCCGTTTTTAGGGTAAACGAAAAAGAATTTATGGAATGCAATTGAATGACTATAGAGTGATTGTATATGTTATCTATTAAGTGAAATAGTCATCATCATATTTATTGTGGCTTTATGTAGAATATTTACATCATAAATGGTCATCAGTCATTGATACTGTAGTTGTTGTTGTTGGTTTGTTGGATTTTTTTTTTCTACCTACATACCATATCGCATCAATCAAAAAGACCCTTCTAAAATAGTAAAATTAAAAGAAACAACATCGATTAATAACACCAAACTAACTACTAAATTAAATGACACACGTATTTATAGTAATTCTACAATTTCAAAAAAAGAAAGCATTTTTTTTTTTTTTAATAAGTCACATATTTATATTTTAAATCTACAAGGAAAAATGAAATAAATTTCTTGCCATTTTTTCTTTCATGATTTTGTTTTTTGTTTTATTTCCAATTTATTTTAATTTGATTTTTCTTTTTTCTTGTCACCAATTTATTTTATTTGTTTTTAAGAAATAAAAAAAAAAAAACTTCTTCAATTCTTCTAAATAGTTGAAGAAAATGTAATTTGACGCCCTCGCCCTAATCAATGTATGTATGTTATATGCTGCAATAAAATTGTCAACAAATACTCAAAAAAAAAAAATTTTTTTCACAAATTTTTGTGCAGTTTTTAATTAACTTCTATAAATAATTCTATATAAATCTTAAACTACACTATTTTCCTTTTTTAAATATTTAATTTTTTTTTTAATAAAATCTTTTTTCTTTTATGAAAATTTTAAAAACAATAAAATTTTTTTGAATACCTTAGAAATTTCAACATCCACTGCCGCCATCGCGAATCACTATATCAGATCAGTCTATCATTCACATTCAACAAACTCAATAGTCAAATAAATTATAAAATATATGGAATATATGTAATATAACCGAAACCGACCGAATCAAAATTCAAATTCAACAATTCTTCATCCTTCAATTTCAATTCAATTCAATTCACTAAAACTTTGACTAAAACAAACTTTTTTATGCTTTTTTTTATTTTATTTTTTGTTACTTGTTCTGTTTCTTGTTTTGTACAATACAATGTAGATTTTCTATGTTTATGAAAATAGTGTTACCATTTACTATTCAATTTCAAAATCAAAACAATTAACACAGTATACACATAGCTAAATTGAAAAGACAAATCATTTTTAGAAGAACAATTTATAAAATTTATCTAAAAAAAGAATTTTAAAATTTATTTATTTAATTATTATTTGAGTTTTGAAATATTTAACATACTATATATGATATATGATATAAATATGTATGTATGTATGTATGTACAGTGCGCCACTTGATACTTGAGTTGAGATAACTAACAGTACTGTCACATATACCGTCATTATGACGGTAATCTAAATGATGGTATGACACATTAGTACCACCGTCATTAAGTATACTGATTTTGTTGTTGTTTTAAAATTTACAAGTAAAAAATACAATCAGCTAATTGAAATGATAATTCAGCTAATAGAAACGATGTGAAATGAATAGTATCTTATGCTATTATAATGACGATATACATATATGCCAGTACTGTTAGAAACATAGTGTAGTGTAGGCCTAAGGAAATTTTCCATTTCGCACATAGTCAAAGTGTTCCAAAAATTCAATTAGAAATTCAACATAACAAATTGTATTTTTTACGTATTTTTAGATTTAATTCACCATTATACTGTCAATCATTATGACGAGTTGTATTGTCAAATGTGTTTTTTTATAATTTTTTTTCCGGAAAATTATTTTTTGTATAGAGTATTTTTCACCTCTCAACTTTAATGTACAATAGATTTTAATTTCTTCTTTTTTTCATTTTTAAAAATAAAATAAATCCACAGAACACAAAAAAAAACACTACGTAATTAAATTAAGCTGTGAGCATAATAAAAAGAAAGTATTTGTTTAATTTTAATTTAATTATTAATATTTCAAATAATTTAGTGCAAAAAAAAAAAAAAGAAAAAAGGGAAAGACTAGAGAAGTTAAATAGACAAAAATCATAATGTCACAATCAATGGATGAACAACGTTCTGAAAAGATTTATGGAGGCTGTGAAGGTCCTGATGCAATGTACGTTAAATTAATATCATCAGATGGGCATGAATTTATTGTTAAACGTGAACATGCATTAACATCGGGTACAATAAAAGCAATGTTATCTGGTCCTGGTCAGTTTGCTGAAAATGAAGCAAATGAAGTGCATTTTCGTGAAATACCGTAAGTTTCTTTTTTTTTCTAAATTTTTATTTTTTATTATTTAGTTTTATTAGAAAATCAATTTGTCAAGGATATTTATTTTTATTTTTAAATAAATCTGAGTGAATGATTCATTAGTTTTCCATAAACACAATATGAGATCTGTATGATACTATGTACAAATGTTTAAAAGTACAAAGTCTCAATGTCATTTGTTTATTTCATTGTAAAAATTTAAAAAAAAAAAATCAAAAACTAAATATGAATACAAAAATTTGCCGGTATTATATATATTATCAAAATGTCAACATCTAAGAAAAAAATCTATAATATCTTACTAACAAAAATTATAAGAAATTTATTTTATTATTCATTATATTTTTTCATTTTATTTCATTTTAGATCACATGTACTACAAAAAGTCTGTATGTATTTCACATACAAAGTACGTTATACAAATAGTTCAACAGAAATTCCAGAATTTCCAATTGCACCAGAAATTGCATTGGAATTATTAATGGCTGCTAATTTTTTGGACTGCTAAAAAAATTTATTTTATTTTTTTATTTTATTTTTTAATTTATAAGCAAACAAAAACAAAAAGATAATATAAAAAAATAAATTTTAATTATATAATTTAAAATTTAAAAGAAAATAAAAAAAAACGAAACGTAAAAAAAACAGTTAAAAGAAAATGAAATAAATTTTAAAGAACCACAAGAATAACAAGAAACTATTTTTATCTATTGTTAATTTAATCATCATTTAAACACATTTGCGATTTCGATGAATGAATGGAGGTTTATTTACATAATATATATATAATATGCTATATATAAGAAACGAAATAAAAAAAGAAAAATAATAGCCAATTTACCATTTTATTATATTAGGCATGTTGAATATTTTATACAAAATTTGTATAAAAATCATGGTACGTTTTTTTTTTACATAGATAGTGTTTATTTATTTGGATTTTTAAGTGCGAAATAAAACAAACATAAAATTTTCTAAGATTGTTTTCAAAATTTCACGTATAGATTAAAATACCTATAATTATGATTAGAAAAAAATATGTTTTTAGATTTTTATTTAATGTCAATTAAATTACTCTCATTTCCTTTTACTTTATTTTGTTTACTTTTTTTTTTTGTTGTTATTATGGAATTGATAAAAAAAATATATACAAATTGTAAAGTATATTTTGCAAGAAAAAAAATAATAAAGAAAAACTATAAATAATTTTTTTTTGTATTTTTAATTTCTAATTTTTAATATTTTTATTTTCAGTTATACATCGTGTTTTCGAAAATGCATCATTGCTTATTTAGGTGCGATACTCAGTATATTATGATCTTAAGCTGAATGTCACGTCAAACAGACAGCGATGCATTTTTGTAAGCACGAATAATTTTCAATTAACTTCAATTTAATTTGATATTTTCGATGAAGTAAATTTTAAACTGAACGTTAGATAAATTCAACATGATTTTACTGCAACAAAAAATCATAAAATTTTGTGTAAGAAGACTGTTATTTTACTTTGTTGTAAATAACTAAAGTGTCACTAAAATAAATAGAAAAATAAATGTGGCTTTCAAAAACGCATCATTGGCTTTAACACTTTATTCAGGGTTTCGTGGTTTTAAGCTGAATGTTACATTAAACAGTCAGTTATGCATTTTGGAATTTTCAGAAACATGGAAAATTTGAACTCGAATCTCAAGCATAAATGGTTCAAACTGTTCGTTATTATCTTTATGCCCATATGCATCGATCAGTATTTTACCTAATCTCGTCACAAAAATTATTCAGCAACGTCAATGATGCACAGCTGAATGATTTTTATCATGAGTTTAATACCGGTGCCAGTACATATAGGCGACGGAATATCAAATAAAGTTAAATTAATGCAGGTTCCTTCTGAACCTGCATTGATTTCAAACACCAAATATCAAGGCCATGATACCATCACAATTCTATAAAAGGGAGCACAAAAATATTCAATTTGCTTAGCAGTTTTATCATGTTTTAGTAATAATTTTATCTGGTTTGTAATTTGAATAAAATTTTTAAAATAAAATTAAATTAAATTCACTTTTACAACAAATTTTTTCTATGTTATGTATATTAGTAGATTTTAATGTACTTTTATTTTTGTGTAAATTAAATATTATTTAAATACAAAGTTAGACAAAAAATTGTATTCTTATTTATTATAAATAAATCAAATTATGTAATAATTTTTTTGTTTTCCACATTGAATAATTTTACAAACATTTTACAAATAGCAATAACAAATGATGCATTATTTTATTAATTAATTTTATTCTTGTAAGAATTTTTTTTATTTTGTATAATTTTTATACCTAAGTTAATAAGCACAAGGATATATTTTGCAAATTGGAAATCAAAAAATAAAAAAATAATAAATTACATAATATATTTTTATAATTACTTAATTATGTATACAATAAAATGGATTATTTTAAAAGGTACATTATTCATACTCAATATCATTACTTTTGTTTTTATAGATTATTATAATGTTTTAGCAAAAAAGAAAGAAAAAGAAATCTATTATTATATTGAAATCTATTATTATATTGGCTATTTTGCTTAATAAAAACTGACTAAAATTCAAACCTTTTTTTTAGTTGTAAATATTACAATTAGAATAATTGTAAATGTTGAGTAAATTCAAAAATGCATCATTGCCTATTTAATGCAATATTCAGCTTAAGATCATAATACAGCCGCGTTTGATAATATCATCTGCGATGCAGATAACAAAAATCAACCTTTCGGTATTGCATTTGATAATCGTCGATTTCGGTATTACGATAATTTGATAATTGTAATGCAATTTGTATCAAATTTTTGACACATGTTGAGTCAATCATGCAGTTCCTCAAAATAGCTGATTTCATTTGATGGTGATTTCTGTAAGCAAATGACGATCAACAATTTGCAAAGTATCAAATGATATTTATACGGTAAGATCAAATGACGTATCGAAAGAGAATCAATTGACATAACCGAACGTAGTCTACGCTGGATATCGCATCAAATAAACAGTGATGTATTTTCGAATTTACCCATTACCTACCACCACTATTAGCATAGTTTCTTTATGTAAAACGAAAAATTAGATTTTTTTATGTTTTCTTGAAAACGTTAAAAAATTAAAATCGCTTTAATTTAATTTCTTTTTTTTTTTTTAAAAAAAAAAAGAAATTAAAAATTTTGTTTGTAATAAAGGGTAAATTCAAAAATGCATCACTGCCTATTTTTGATGCGATATTCAGCTTAAGATCACAAAGCAGTGCTGCATTTTTGAATTTACCCAATGTTAGCATTAGTATCAATCTTCGATAGTTGCAATACAAAATTGTCAAAGTACATTATCTACATATTTTACTTACCCATAATATTAATACATCCGTACACATACATATGTATATAAAAAAAAATTTAAAACACAATTTATAAAAAGCTACTAATCACTTACAGTTTTTTTTCCATATTACTTTTCTCTTAATATAACATACATATTTATATGTAGTTTATTTTTATTGTTTTTTTTTACGATAAATTTATTTAGTTAAAATGTTTAAATATATTGCTATAAAAATTTATTTTTATATTTTTGAAGCATTTTTATTATTATGTTTTCTTTGTTTGTAATTTGATTATTTTTCTTTATTAAATTGTTATTGAAAAAAAAACCATTTTACATCATTTTGTAAATGCAATATAAAAAATTGCTGACTTGATTTTGTTGCTTTAAAATAATTTTGATTATTTCTTTTATTTTATATGATTTTCATATTGCATCAAATAAGCAGACATGCATTTTTGAATTCATCCATAATTTTAATTAAACATAATAATATCTGTTTAAACTGAAAAAGCATGTAGAAAAAAAGGAAATTAAATTTTGTAAATAAGAAAAAAAAGTATAATTTTGAAAATTTTCATTTTTGAAATATTTTATTCCTTTTTTTTTAAATTTTCTTATATGTTTCGTACATCTTATCTAAGAGCAATTATTTTAATTGGTACCTTACACAATAACACCGCTCTATAGCAGATGTACTTTTAACTTTTAAAATGGAAATAAAATCAAAATTCACTGAACATATTTAACGTGCTTTCCTCAATGAAATCTAAAGCCGTAGTCATAAACTTTCAAACTATTACATCTATTGAAGAATAGCTTTCAAAATCAATTTAATATGAAAATCTGTGAATTTGTTTTCTTTTTTTAATGCGTAAATTTGAGTCTTTAAGATAACAAAAAAAGATACTAATAATACAAGTATATATTATTTAAAAAAAAAAAAAAAACAAAAAATAAAATCTAAAAGTTTGAATTTCATATAATTTGTGTGTTTTGTTTTCTTTATATTATTATTTATTTATTATTTTATACTTTACAAATACGTACGTTATACATATTTAATAGTTTAAATTAAATAATACATTTATAATAATGTGGTCTTGTGTGTCTGTGTTATTTATTATTCAAATATTAAAAAAAAAAGTCAAATAAAAAATTAGGAAGAAAAAAAATAAAAATAAAATAAAATAAAAGAGAAATACTCAAACTATACTTTTTACTTTAAATATTTTCTCTCATAATTTTTCATAAGACCATTTCACGAGCAGTGTTACCACATCTCTCATATTTCTCATACAGTATGAGATGGGCTTTTTAAATATCAATGTAAAAAGATATAAAGTGGTACTACTTGTATACGATGTAGTGAAAATATTTAGAGCACAAAGTATAATTGCAATTAAATGAGTAGAATGTAGAATATAATAATTATGTAATTATTCGCGCAATATTAATAATACATATTTTTTTGTATTTTATATTATAAATTTCCAAATTTCTATGTAATGATTTTTTTTTTTTATTATTATTATTATAAATTTTATATTATTTTTATATATTATTTAATGCATGAATATATATGTATAATAATTTTTAATGTTGATTTGTTTCATTTTTTCATTTTCATTTGTTTTATTTTATTTTTTAGATTTTTTTAGTTTAAACCGTTTTTATTGTTCATTAAATTTTGACTATTATTATTATTATTTGAAAATAAAGAATTATTTTCAGCCTGAACAACTGATGTTGAACACAATGATAATGGTGATGATGATGATGATGATGATACCAGGTTTCCTGTTGGAGTTGGGGTTGTTGTAATCGCATTTAATTGTTCAATTGCTTGAGATGAATTACTATACAAATCTGATGAATCTTCAATGATTTTCAGAGGCTCATTTAATGTTTTATCTTGAGAGAGTTTGAAAGAATTGCTTTGTTTTAATTTTGTAATCATCTGTTGTTGTTGTTGCTGATGATTATGCTGAAGATTCATTGGTTTAATTGCAATTGCTGGCTTTGTTGTTGTAGTTGCCGTTGATGTTAAAGAGACATCAGTTGACGATGATATATCTAAATTTTTAACTTGTTGACTGATTATACATTCATTATCGTATATCCCAGTTAAACTAGATGGTGGAGATGTTGTATGATGCATGAATGTCGGCTGTTGATGTTGTAAATAATGCGATTGTTGTTGTTGGTGATGATGAAGAATTTGTGGGAAATTTTCATAATTTTCAGCGCTCATTATTTGATAACCTTCTTCATTTGTATTTGATGGTAATGGCGGTGAGGATGATGATGATGATAACGAATTTTGTGACTGACATTGTTGTGATTGAAATGCTGTTGTTGATGGTGACGAAGATAATTGGTGTTGATATTCTTGAGATTGTTGTGACATATATCTGTAATTTGATTTCATTTTAATGTCTGTGGACGGAGATTGATGCTGTTGTTGTTGGTTGTTCATGAAATTAGATGATGATGATGTTGATTGAGATGTTGATGATGCTGTTGGAGTTTGAGGTGGCTTTTGTGAGAATAAATGAGGGAATCGTATTCGTATTGAATCGACAACATCTAATAAATTTTTGGCATCCATTGCTAATACATGAGCTGCTGATAACATGCTTCTAAAAGGCAAAAAGAATATAATTATTTTATGTTGATTTTTCATTGTTTTGTACTTTTGTATCGTACTTTCTATATTCAACGTCCAATGTTGTATCACTATATTGTTGAGCTAATCGCATAGCAGAGACCAATTCATACATGTCCTTTGAAAGAACTTTATGTGCCATTTCCACTTCCCTAAAACAACAAAAGAAAAATTTTAGTGAAATAAATAATTTAATTTAATTTAATAATGTAAATCTAGTTGTACTTATGAGCTTGTGGAGGAAACACAACAGAGAGTGTATCAACTGATCCCAACAAATTACGTAACTCCTCACCAACGTTTTTGACTAGATCCAAATAATCGACAGCATTTGCTTTTTCTACACCTTGACTGAGTGTCATAATCGATTTAACAACATTCGTTGTTGCTGCATAGACAGCATCATTTGTACGATCTAATGGCATTGTTTTCGTCGGCTCAGCAAGTTTTGTGGATGATGTAGATTTTATTGCCGTTAATTGTGTTGTTGCCATTGTCGTTTTTATATCATCCGATGATGATAATGGTGTTGTACTACGTTCTATTGATGAATTATTTGATGATTTATTCATTGTACCTGGATTTGAACCCGGCGTGTGTGGTCTAGAACCGGCCGTAGTACTTGTCGGTGTTTGTGGTAAACAATCATTATTTAAACTTGATGGTCCAAAACCAGAATTTTGTGGAGAGAATCTTGGACTTTGATTTGAACAAAAACCGCCACCTTGATATTGTATTGATCCGTTTGTTGTAGCCTCATTGTCATTACCAGTTGTAATCAAACTGAGACGTTTTTTCTACAGATAATAAATGATCATAACTTACACTGTCAACTTTTTTAAGATTCTTCTATGTACTTACTAAATTATTTTCTTCTTGAATTAACCACTGACTATCAATTTCACTTTCCATTTGCTGTTTTCGTAATTTGGCTTCGATATCTTCTTGAAATTGTTGCATATGCTATTGATGTAATGACATTAAAAAAAGATTATTAAAATATTATAGTACATGAAAAATACAAACTAAAACATTAACGTTTATAAAAAGATGTTTAAATCATTTTAGCAATTATATAAATAACTATAAAGTAATATATAAGATTTTTCTAACACAGAGCTTATAGAGAATTGAAATTGTTGCACGAAATTTTTATCAGAAAATGTGAATTTCTCACATTCTTATTTCCGTAATTAAAAAATCCAGATGTTAACATTTAAAAGTGTTTACACAGTATAAAAAAAATGTTCAAAATCGAAATTTAAAGCGAATCATGTTAATTTGTAAGCTCTCTATTGGAAAACGTTTGTGTGTAAAGCAAGAATAAATGTTTAAATTAAATTTAAAAAAAATAAATAAATAAATTGATTAGTTCTTAACTAAGTTAAAGGTCTTGTTTATACTAGATTAAGATTCTTATTGTATAGGTATGGACATTAATTTTTTTTTTTTTTTGATCAATACAAAAAACACTTGCTTGTATTTACAATGTTTCTCTTTTTCAACTTTAAAATTAAAATAACACATGCTGTGCATTTGTTTTTACTAATACTCTAGCATTACTAAAAAGAACCATATTTTTATAAGGTAAATTTCATTCTGAAATTAAAAAACAAAATAAAACATAACAAATTCAAAATTTTTTCTACTTATTCAAAAGATTACATTTAAAATAAAATGTTTACAACAACAACAAAACGAAATATTAAAAAAACTGGATAACTGAAAAATAAAAACAAAAAATAGTTAAGTTTGATCATCAGGCTTATTCACTTGCAAACCAAAAAAAAGATTAAAATTAGAATCATCACAAAAAAAAAAAACATTAAATCAGTTCAGTTGATAAAATCTCAAACCTGAGAGAGAGAATCAGAAGAGGAACATCCGCTAACACCACCCGTTAACATACCCGTAGCGATTTGAGCGGAAGGATGCCCATAATTAGTAGGGTATGCTTGTACCATTTGTATATGGGAAGGATGTTGTTGTTGTTGTTGCTGATGATGAGTCTGAGAAGGATGATGATGATGGTGGTGACTGTAAACCATTTTCATATTAGAACAGGGAACATTCGATTCAGGTATTTGACTTTGTAAAACAGTTCCAGTCATTATTTGACCTGCCATAACATTTGTATTTGAATGATAATGATTTATGGAGTTTGGTTGAGAGGATGAAGATGAAATAATTGGATGATAATTTGGGAAAATCTCTTTTGACGGCATATTCCATACACGTGGAGCCATTGGGGTATATGTTGAATTCTGAGAGTATTGTGAGATATTTGCATTGGGCGGTTGATATGGTGGCGGAGTACCTTGACACATCTGGTTGGAAGAAACCGAGTTTGAGATTGGTATTGGTTGACCAGATTGATCCATGCTATTAGTTGTCATTTGAATATTGATACTACTACCGCCTGGAGATATTACATTTTTGGCTTTGTTCATAGCAATACTGGCACAACTTTTAACATTTGCTCCACCAAAATCATAGATTTCTTCTTGGAATGGTTCCACTTCCATAGCTTTCACTTGTGAACGGTAGGCATAATAACTGGGGTTACGTTCTAAACTTCCTGATCGACTAACAGTTACCATTTGTTGATTTCGTTCAAGACTGCCACCTCGGAAATTTCTATTACGCATAAGATCGTAAGCGCTTGACATCGATTGGTTGCGTTCTAAACTGCCACCTTTTGACCGAAGTGTTTTCGGTCCATCAACTGATACTGGTTGATTACGTTCAAGACTACCGTAAGATGTACGTGCTGATCGACGTTCAAGACTAGATGAATGCGTCGAATCCATCAAGTACATTTCGTGTCCAGCACTTAATTGTCGTGTTAATGAATTGGTTCGATTTTTTGCTGCTGCAATTTGAACACGTTCAAGTGAGTTCATTTGAGAATTGTCAGGGTTTTGAATTACATACGAAGAATATTGCTGGGAATGTTGCTGCTGTGGGTAAATCATGAAATTATTATTATATTGTTGTATATCAACAATGTTTGACGATGTGCCATCTACTTGAGGTTTATTCATTGGCTGATAAGCAGGCTCAGAAGATAAAGATCGTTTTGGTGAAAGGGTACTAATTATTTCACAGGGAGTTGGATACAAAGGTTGTTGTTGCTGTTGTAAAGATTTTTGGTGATAAATTTCATTGTATTTGTTAAAACTGTTTGATTTCGATGAAGGGGTATTACTCTCAGAATCAATCCCTGATTTTTGTTGTTTATCAGCACCACTACCACCACCACCACCACTACTATTAATATTATTAATTTTTGTTAAATTGTCATCAATAATAGGATCCAATTTTAGTAATTCAGCTGCAGGTAATTTAACAGTTTTAAGACTTATTTCAGCGGGATTCTTAATATTAGATATGTTAGTTTTTGTTTCATCAACATCTACAGCTAAAGTATTAAATACCGATGCTGGTGTTGTATATGTTGAAGGATTCAGTGAACGATTCTCATTTTCCATCATAAGACGAGCCAAAACGGCTGGATTTTGAGCAATAATGTAAGTTTGTGGTGCACTTTGACTATCATCATTTGCCGAAACTGATGGTAAAAGTAAAGGATCTAAAAAATTTAAATTGAATAATAAATTTATAATTTCGAAACTAAAACGAAAAAAAATAAATAGATTTCAATTTTCATTCGTACCGTTTTGTGGAATTCTAGCTGGTTTTGGTGGTGCTACATCATCTCCAGCACCCCATGACATTGCCACAACACGACGGTTTTCACGTCTCATCGTTTCACAGTCACTCATTCTTTCCTCAATTAATATTTCACTGTAAGAAAAATAAAAAAATTAAAAAATGTACAAACATTAACAAAAAATAATAAACTAGTTTTCATCTATCTAAGAAGATAAACTCACTATAATGTCTCTTTTATATTTTTAAAATCTGGCCTTTTTAATGGTTCATATGCCCAACATTGAGACATTAATGAATACAAACGTGGTGGACAATTTTCTGGTAACGGTAATCGTTCACCATTCTCTAATTTACCAATAACATCACTATTTTTAATACCCTGGAATGGTTTAACACCAAGCATTAAGATTTCCCAAACGCACACACCTAGCGAGAGAAAAATAAAACAAATAAAAATTTTTATTTCAAGTAAACAAACAAATAATTCATTAAATTTTTCATTTACCAAACATCCAAACATCACTAGCAGTAGTAAATCGTCGAAAATTAATTGATTCTGGTGCCATCCATTTAATTGGGAGCATACATTTACTTGAATGATAATACGATTGATCTTGTACCCATCGTGATAAACCGAAATCTGCTAATTTAATACATGTTGGTGAACTAACAAGTACATTTCGTGCTGCTATATCTCTGTGAACAAACTTTTTAGATTCTAAATAACTTAAAGCCGTTGACAGCTGATAGCAATAGAGCAATAAAGTTCCCAATTTTAATCTAAAAAATAAAAATTTCAATTTCAAAAATGATTTCTACTTGAAAATTTTAAATTTTTATCGTACTTTTCTTTATTTGATTTTAAATATGCTCTAAGTTCACCAAGTCTTGCTAATTCCATAACAATCCATATTGGAGGAGTACTGCATATTCCAATTAATCGAATTATATGAGGATGATCAAACTTTTGCATAATATCTGAAAATTTAATTTTTTATTTTATTTTTTTTAAATTAAAAAAATATTATTTATTGAAATTAAAAAAAAAAAAAAAAAAAAAATTAAATGGAAATTGCGCTTTAATCTTTTATCTAACTTACATGCTTCTTCTAGAAATTTTTCCATTTTAGTTTGATCATCATCTGCTTTACATGTTTTCACAGCCACATGTATTATACCACTTTTATTACTATTTTCATTATTACAATCATTTACACTTAATGATTCAGATCCACTATTTCCATTACCGCTGCTATTACTACTATTTTTTTTATCATCTATAGATGATGACGATAATTTCTTTGGTGGAGTTGATTTTTGTTTAATGCGGCATGTACCAATATGTACATCGCCAAATTGTCCAACACCAATTATTTCGTTTAATGTAATTTGTGATCGGTCCAGTTCATAATTACGAACTAAAATTTTAAGAAAAAAAAATTAAAGATTTGTTATAATTTTAAAGTTTATTTTAATTAGAAAGAAATGAGAAAAAAAAAGAAATTTACCTGCTGGTGTTGAATAATCTCCTTCCTCTTCAATAAGTCCAATTTCTGCATAATCTTCATTTAACATTGGAGTATTATTTTCTGAATTTGTTGTCGTTGTTGTTACTGTTGTTGACGTTCCTGCTGCTGTTGACGATGACGTCGATGTTGTTGCTATTGTTGTCGTAAATACATTTTCATTTGATTTTTTATTATTATCTTTTTTATCGATAATTTTCTCTAAAGAATTTGTTGCACTACTGTATGGTGTTTGACTTGAACGATCCCATAAACTTATATCACTATTACTTTGTAGACGACAGTAACCATCAACTAAATCAGCAATACTCTCAGCAGTCTAAACACAAATAAACAAAAACAAATAGAGAATATAAAACAAAACAGACAATTTTTTATTAGTCATAACATTTAACTTTCAATCATTACTAAGGTCTATTATTGAAAAAATGACTAATTTTAGTAAATGTATACATTGAAATTTATAAATGCATTTATCGGCGTAATTGAATATTAATCATAAATAAATAAAAATAATAATAATAATAATAATAAATTTAAATTATTTATTCATCACCACACTAAAGGCAAATATATGTATGTATGTATTACACAAAACATTGATATGATAACTTACATTAAGACCATCACAGGTAATAACTAAATCTTCATCATTTCCATTGGCTTTAATTTTTAATTGTGTTTTAATATCTCGACAATTGCATGCATTCTTTTTATCTTGTGCTGATTTTTTACTAATTAATGGGCTATTCGTTATTAAATTATTACTACTATTTGTCGTCGTTGTTGTTGATGATGATGTTGATGATAATAACGATGTTTTATGATCTTTTTGATGCTGTAAATTACTATGATGATGATGATGATGATGATGATGGTGATGATGATAATTACTATCACTATTATTACTACTATTGATCTGTTGTTGTTGTTGATGATTGTTGTCTTTTGGTAATATATACGTTTTTATTCTTTCAATATCATGAAAATCTGTAACTTTTGTGAGTTTTGCTTGAGGATGAGTTAAATAAGAGATTCCTAATAACATAAAAGAAAAAAAAATAATAATAGAGAAAACAGAAAAAATAAAAGTTAAAAACAGTTTCATTTGCATATACAAAAATTTTTTTTTTAATTTGAATTATTTTGCTCTTTATGTTTTACCAATATGTGGACCAATATATAATGTTCCAGATATATTCCAAGCAGAACTTAATGTAACGGGAAATTGCTCTTGATCAAATGTATATTGAGATCGTAATAGTTCAAAAAATCTAAAAGAAAATAGAAAAAATATTAAAAAATTAAATTTTAAATATTATCAATTTAATTTTTACTTTAGCATATATTCCATTTCAGTGTAATTGTAAACTTTTTTATAGCCCGCTTGTATTAGTTTTTTAAGATTTTTCTGCTTAATTGTATGTATCACAGACTTTGGTAAAAGATTACTAAATCCAATCTCTTTTTCTATATAGTCTACATGATGTTTTTTATCAGACAACTGTAAAAATTCAAAAAAAAAAAAAAAAAAAAAAAAAAAAAAAAAAAAAAAAAAACCCAAAAATATTTTAATATCATTTTAAATAATTTAAATTTTAATTTTCATACTTGATTAGTATCCTTAAAATAATGTCTTATTCCTAGACAACAAAGTTGTATTGCAATATCTTGATCCATTGATGGTATATTTGATTGTATATAATCTTGTTTAACTTGATCAAAGTAAAAATGGCAAGTTGTTCGATCTTTTTCATATAATTCTTTTAAACTTTTTGGAATATAACGTACACGTAATTCAGCTCTCCATACGCTATTTGCGTGTACACCGCTACCAATACCACTACTATTACCACCACTACTACAGCTACTGCTATTATTACATTTTGTTAGTAATTTTTTACCACCTATTATTGATGATGACGACGATGATGATGACGATGAATGATGATGATGATGATGTTGCTGTTGTTGACATTGTTGTTGTTGCCTATCATTATTTGGGCAATCAGCATTTGGACATGATGGATTTGATATATGCGCTACAACTTGTGTTATTGATGTATCCCTTGGCATCCATAAAACTTCTTTGGTAACAACATTATGTAAACGTAATGCATAACTTTGTGGATTCGTTTTTTGGCCAGGACTCATCGAATTCACAATTAAATTAATTATTTGTTTAACATCAGATGCTTCATCAAATTTTATCATACGAAAACCATGATTTGGTAAATGTACATGTAATGTAGGATTTTCAGATTGTGCTGATGAACAAAATGATAAAAACAATAATAAAATAATCAATCAATTTATTTTTTATACATGTAATTTCTGTTTATATATATATTTTTTTTTTCTTGTTTTTTGTTTTATTAATTATACTTACTTCCATTATTTCTTGATGGACTAAAATGAGGTGAATGACCACGATTAATATTTATTTCAGCCATTTTTGTTTGTGACTTATTTTGATGTTGTTGGGATGTTGATCCGCTACCACCACCACCAACACCACGAAAATCAGCTGCACCTGCACTAGCCGTACGCCAATGGAATACTGATTCGGCAGTGTTATTATTATATGAGAAACGTGATCCTTTATGGGGACTTTGCCCTCTAGATGATAAATCGCTTACTCCTCCATTACTATTACTACAGGAGCCATCATAGCTATTATTAAAAAAAAAGAAGAAAAATAGAATTGATCATGTAATTATAATTATTGTAGATTGAGAACATTTTTATAAATTCAAAATAATTATATATATGTACATATTTAAATCATTTTTAAATTTATTTTTTTCAATTAATTATTGGTGATCTCATCAATGGTTAAATTAAAATTTTATGTGTTAGATGTATAATTTAAAAATAAAATAATAATTAGGTATGTATATTAAAAATGAAGAATCACGATTTTTTTCTAATTTTTTCTTACATTTAGCTCCAAACAGTAGAATACTTTTATTTATTTTTATTTCAATTACTATTGTTTTGTCGTTATTATTATTATTATTATTATTTTTTAAATTTGTAAAGTAGATAAAAATTTATTAGAATACAAAATAAATGATACTCTATAATATGTTTCACAATTTGAAAAAAATTACATCATTTCAGTAATAAACTGATTTTGCTACTACGTTTATCAATATGAAAAAATCTTTTCATACCTTGTTTTGCAGAGAGTAAAAAAAAAAAAATTAACAACAAAAAGTAAACAAACAACAAAACGATTTTTTTAAGGTGTACAGTGTACATACATAAATATGTATGTATGTAATAAATACCATCACCTGTATACAATGTATGCTCATGATATTTTTATATGAAATTCTGATGAGATGACGTTAGTCCATTATATTATTTTTATATGTGTGTATACAAATGGTAATTATACTTGCTAAAAATAATTCATCAGATATGAACTGTATATAGATACATTAGTTATAGAGCAATTCATGTATGTTGGGTATTTAACGTACATTTTCTATAGATTCATTTTACACCTTTTATGCTTCAGGCATATACCTTTATGATATTAAATAAAGTTGATGTAGATTGTGATGATGATGATGGTGATGTTAATGACGATGAATATGTATTATGTGAACAATTATGATAATAATAGATAAATCTTTTATATACGGCGTACATTTTAACTATGTATACCTTAAAATGTCGTATAGTATCCATATCAAAAAAAGAGTTAAAATTTTTTAAATTTAGTTCATCAGTGTTCAGATTTTAAATCACTTTTTTTTTAAGCGCACGACAAAGTATACTACGAACCAGTATTGCCACAAGTTGGAAATTACGTGTATCAAAAATTTTTATCAAAAAGTTTAAAAATGTATCAAAATATTCAAAGTATACATATCCCACAATAAAGTCTTATTTTCTAACATGACTAAAAAAAATGAAAATTAAATGAAATTTATGTTGCAAATAATTGTAAATATGTAGATTATTGAAATAAAATGATCAGGCTACATTTTCAAGTAAAAATGAAATATTTTTATTCAATTAGTAAAAAATTAGTAACAAAATATGAAATAATGTCTAAAATAAAGTAATGACAAAAAAATAATAAGGAATTCATAAAAATATTGCAAAATATTTTTATATTAAAAAAAAGAATAGAATTTAGTTGGAAGAAAAATATAATTTGGTGCTGCCGTGATTAAAAAATATTGAAAGATATCAAAAGGTATCAAAAAATATGAAAGGTATAAAATTCGAGTTTAAAAACAAGTATCAACGTATAAAACTCTAAATTTTTTAAACAAAAGTATTAAAGTGGCATCACTGCTACAAACTACGATACTACCATAAAGGAGAGATTATTCATATTTGATATGCAGATGAAATAACATCATAAAAAGTTAATGTATTCAGTCAATTATAATACGATATGATAGTAAACTTTTTGGGCTTTTTTTTCTTCGAAATGTTCATTCAACTGCTATCATAATTACCACTCTTTTCTATAACTAGTCAACTATACATGTGCCATGTGGCTATCGTGTAGGTAATCGTTGCCTATTTATTCGTTTTTTTTTTTTTTGCTTTTCTAACCTAAGTAATAAAAAAGACTGTGCTATGCATTTAATTAATGACTAAAAGATCCTATAACATATCTAAAAAAAAATTATTGGATTTTATAACGAAATTAAATAATATTAGAATTGTATCATGAGAATGAAAGGCAGTAATTTTATTGTTGCTACAGAATACAACGTTATGAATGAACTTTCTAATGGTGAAACAACAAAGTATCAAAATGCCATACATGAATAGGTATAAAAAGAAAATTGCTATGATGAATGAATTGCATGAGTGAGATTGGTTTGAATTGGTTGAATTATTTTTTTGTTTTTGTTCACATCATTGCTTTTGTATCACCTTGATTTCTTTTATCATTATTTATTTTTTGTTTGAATTATAACACGACTCAAATACACATTAAACACATTGATGACATTACAATGATTTTTCTTTCTTTTTAAATTTCTTTTTAGATTTTGTTTTTCATTCATATTATCTTCTACATGCATGTGTATTTTATTCAATGTTTTCTTTTTTTCTTTTATAGAAGCCCCTTTAATAAAATATGTATCACACTTTACAGATGTATGAAAAGTTACTAACATAAATAGAATTTTATAATGACTTTTAAAATTGAAATTTATATTCTATAGATATACAGTGCATACACACATACATACGTACATGTGCAATAAAGAATGATTATTATGGTATTTTATTAATGCAATATAGAGGTAGCTTAGAAAATAAAAAACAAAAAACAAATGATGAAAATTATTATACAAAGTATGTACACCTTTTACTGCAATACATGTTTCACTGATGGAATAATTACTTTACTTGTAATGTAATGTAAGTATGTACATTGTACACTCTCCGACACTTGATTACTCCTACCTTGTCAGGAAATTTTTAGCTCTAGTTGTTTTTTAAAACCAACTACTAATAACCTACTAATAAACCAACTACCAACTAAAAATAATATTGAACATTGATTGATGTTCAATACTGATTGATTGGGAATTGGGTTGATCTCAATAAGGGAAAGTTCTGTCGTTTTCGAACACGTGTACTTTTATGCGTTGTCGATCCTTAGCAAGAATTCTGATCCGACTGAAATCGGTTTAAATTTAAATAGTTAACTTAATACATACATATATGATTGATGATTTATACACATTTTTTAGTATTTTAGTTAGTTTTTTTAAACTTTTAAGCTGTCAACAGGAGTAAAAAAAATTGCACTTAAGACATTATCTGTTGTATGAGTTTCAAAAAGAGAATAACGCCATAGTGGCGAAAAAAATAAACTTGTGTAACGTGTTCGGAGAGGACGCAGTAACCAGGAAGTATGATCAAGATAAATTCCAAGATAACTTCCATAAAATTGAGTTTCAAGCTAGAATTCATCAGATTTCTGCTTTGGATCACATTTCAAAGGTTTGGTTTTGCGTCTAAGCTCTGTTTGGGTGCTACACGGATTAAGCAGAAAAAAAAAACGATAGAACTTTCCCTTACACCTAATACATAATATTTAAAAAAATATTTAGAAAAATAAAGGTGAGAGTAATCAAGTGCCGGGGAGTGTATATAACGTACTCACAACAGTCACAACGTATAATTGTTAATAAAATTGAAAGGGCAATACATACATATGTATGTTCTGGTTCTAGTACACACATATTCTCTTTTTGTCCAGTCCAGGTGTTTTTAAATTTTTTTTTCCTGCTTTGTTATTATATTTTCAAGACATATTTTTATGTATCATATTTCCTTATTTTACATATTAATTAAGAATTTGTGTTTTTTTTTCTGTTCGCTTTTTGGTTTTGAATTAATAAATTCTAAAGCAGGAAGAAGAGGAAAAACAAAAAAAAAAATGGTAAGTTTTTAAGTTTGCATACAAGTATACCCCTATTTACATTAAATTTATGAATATCAATATACAGTAGGTGATATGCATAGGTAATTTACAATATAACACAAAAACAAGTAAATATAACATTTGTATAGTGACGATAGGGTCGAGTGATGATGACAATATGTTCTAAGAAAACATGCAACGATATAAGTATATGCAGTAAACGAAAACATAAATTTCATACATACAAAAAAAAAAATTAATTTAAATCTAAAGGTGCAAATTAAAATGTTGTATAACATCAGAATTGACATCATCATCAACATTGCGAACAAAAGTATTTTTTATATTGAAGAAAATGTATAAAACACGCACTGTAATGTTTTAAGATGCAGTAAGAAATTACAGTCGAATATGGGAAATTTTTTTCTTTTTTGGTTCAGTAATCATTAATGTAATGTTGTTAGTTGGTACATACATATTATCATTTTCTTATCTTTACAAAATAGGTAAATAAATTGGACAACAATAATAAATTTTATTTTTATTTTCCTATTTCGTTTTTATGCTCTGTTGGTAAACATAACAGAAAATGTCAAGAACGTACGTATGTACGCACAAACATACATACATATGTATTTATGCGGAAAAGTCAAGTACTTTAGACCGTATAAGAAAAGCATATAAAAGTTTAACTGCATTAAAATATCTTCATCAACGTCAACGGTAACGATACACATCTCTACATAAATGGAAAATTGTTTATCATAATTCATAATGTATGTACATATTGTATACCTAATCGTATGCATACACAATATACGTTCAATTAAAAATACAGCAGTTAATTTCGTTTCATTCATACATTTAATTTATTATTTATTTTAATATGAATAAAGTTAGAACTAAAATAGTCTATAATCTTTCGCGGAGTAAAGTGCGAAACTGTGTAATCAAATTAATTTACCAATAACGTATGTAAATTTTCGTAAAGTAATAGGAAGTTAGCGCAGCTGACGTACGTCGTTGTAGCTTGACAAATTTACGTTGTAACTTACGTCGACCGTATGTATGTTGGAATGTAAGTTATATGTTACTTTTATGTGCAAAGAGATTGCGGAAAAAAATTAGAAACGTAACTTAAAGAGGAAAAATACGTACAAAAATATGTTAGAAGACTGTAAGACATGTTCGTCGGCAGTCAGTTTTAAGTTTATACGATTTTCAGTTTGTCAAAATAACATAACCTATGAAACAATATATGTATGTTCAAAAATTACAAATTACATGTTTTTAGAAATTTCAACTAGTTTGCGTACATCAACGTAAATAATGGTTTGCTTTTACGTATTACGTGCACAAAGAGATAATAACGAATACGTAAGTTTACGTATTTTTAACGTTTTTACGTTTTCGGTAACCTTTTTTGCGTAAACTCCCTTATCTATTTAAGGAGAATACCTAAACTTATCAATCGTTATTTCAGATAACCAATGAATTTAACAGAGCAACAGATATTACAAAACTTCACTTTACGTTTTTTTTATTATACGTGTAAAATATTTACATAAAATTTCTTACTTTGCGTTACGGACTATAATAGCTATATAGCTTATACGATTTTCTTATTTCTAATGTACATACGTCCGGATGTATGTATACATAAATATGTAGGTATACACAAAAAAAAATTTTTTTTTGAAAAAGAAAACTGTACGAGTATATGCACAGAAAAATTACGTATAACATTTATTTCATATACATATTTCAATTTCTTTAAATGAAACCTTGAGCCGGTTCTTATGTACGAATTAAAAAAATTTTAAAAATAAAATAAATTAACAAAAAAAAAAAAAAAAAAAAAAAATGTAGTATATAAATAATAAATGAATGTCCCTTTTATTCACATTTAATTTTGTAGGTACTTAAGAATAAAATTAATGATCGTTTGATCATTATAATGTAATGTATGTAAAAAACTTATATTCAAAAATTTGAATTAGCATTTTTAATTTGAAATATTGATAGAATTTAAAATAAAAAAATAAATTAAAAAAAAAAAAAACAAAAATAAAATATACCTATACACCAGTATAATTATAAACATCATATAACAGCCTAAATTTGTATAGGTATATTTAAAAAATTTCAAGGTCTAATTGTGGTTATTGGTTTAATAACTTATACCACAAAAAATTGTCATTTCTGTTTAAAAATTTAATTTATACCTATCTTCTTGTTTAAAATCCTTACAATCAAATATTTGTAAAGATTAAATTGGAAAGAAAAAATAAAAAAAAGGTATGTAATCGCAAAATCGATCCTTCTTAATGTCTTGAGAAAAATTATAAAATTATAAAATTATTTTAAATTTTTATATGATGCCAATTTATTTATCTTCTAAATTTCGAATTGTAAGAAAAAAAAACGTTATCGAATTTCATATCTTATATCATTATAATACTTTTTTAACATTTTCAATAAAAAAGAAAAAGAAAAAAATCTTCAATAAAATTATTTTTTTTAGTTATAAAAAGATCAATATAATCGAAATGCCAAATTATCATTTAATCCGAAAATTTATTATTAATTGATTAAAATTGTGAAAATTATAATCGTATTTTTACAGAAAACAAATTAAAAAGAATTTAAAAAAAAAACAAAAAATTAAAATAAATAAATGACACTGATTAATAAACACCTTTTACGATAAACCCATGTTTTGACGATATCTGTTGATCCCATACTATGTCGTTTTTCGCTATCACGTCGTAGTAATGCACCAGCACCAGAACGTCTTTTAATATTTTGTTTAGCTAAAACAGAACCATGTTGTGGAGGTCGTTTAGTACAATGATAATTACTATCGCTATTATTATTGTTATTTATGATAATTGGCCCTTGGATTTTTCTCATAAAATTATTTGATGTTTGTAATGGTGTACATTTTGAAAATTTTATAATATCATTTTTATTTAAATTATTATTATTATTGCTGTTTCTATTTTGGTCAATTACAACTTGATTTACATCTCGATGTGAAATGAAATGTAGTGGACAGCTGTTATTCTCAATATCATAAACATTTCTTTCCCTATTACCTCTTTTATGTTCATTATAATTTTTGCTACTATGATGATCATAGCGATCTTCATCGTCATCACTGCTTGCACTCAAACAATTATTACTTAATAGGGACCAAGATGTTAGACTTGTCTTTGCAGGAGATGATCTATTGATTGCACGAATAAAACCAGATACTTTTGGAATAGGAGATGACGACGAAGAAATTCTTCTGCAATCGTCGCCAGCGTTACTACTTCTATCAATATATCTCATTGATCTTTGTCTGTTGCATGATTCCTTTTGAAAGGCGTCAGTGTCATCATCACTACTAGCAATGTTATTATTGACACTCCAAAAATACTTCTTGTCATTAATAATGCTACTACCATGACGATATTCTTCCGTATTATTTTCATCATTAAATTTGGTATCAAGTAGCATTTTTCTTGTCATCTTTTTATTGTCTCCTTCTTTTGACATCATTATCTCATTTTCATTTGATTGGAATCCCATTATAATGCTTCCATGATCTAATAATGATGGTTCACTTAATGAGTGAGAAATTTTAATTAAGTTATTCATTGAATCACCAACAGTAGTTACATTAGTTGTTTTTGTTGCTATTCCTGGCGGCACTGAATTCAACGACGATGAAGAAGATGATGACGGTGATATTGTCAATCTGTCAGATGAACAATGACGATGACGACATTGTTTATTCCGATGTTGTTTTATTTCTGGTTCACTTATTATGGCCTCTAAAGATCCAGATATTGTGGTTATTATATTACTAGTATCAGTATTTTTTTTATTACATTTCCGTCGTCGTTTTTTCCAAACAAAGTTAAGATTTTGATTTTGCAATAAAAAACTCTTGAACTTGGATTGTGATGGTGGCATTAATGGTGGCACTGATGAAGATCGCGGTGATTGTGGTCGTTTTGAAGGTGATTTATTATAATTTAAATTTAATGCATTAATTTCTGTTGTACCAGGTTTTATTGTAATTCTATCGCTATTACTATTATTAGCAGCTGAATTTCTAGGGCAATGACCCTTTTTTTGCTGTTGTTGTTGCTCGTATTTATTCTCACTTCTATATAAATTGACTAGGTTGCTGTCATTATTTTTACTTTCCTTTTCACTATTATTATTAATATATTTTGTTATAGGCGCATCAGCTATATTTTGCCGGTTATTTTTAGATGTGATAGTTTCATTAACAAATTCAAATTCTTTTGGTGATGAAGAACAAAATTTTCCAATTGCCTCGTTTGTTAGCATTGTTGTTGCTGATGTTGTTAATACATTCAGTTTATCTGAATTTATCTTTTTAATTTGACTTTGTTGTTCAAAAATTCTACCTTCGTTTATATCGTATCTCATTAAAATTGGATAAAATTCTGTATTGTCAAAAATGAAAATTGATTTTTGACCAGCTGGTTTCTCTGATGATTTATCTGTTGTTGATGTTATTTCTGTAATAAAGGTGATTTGTTTGTTTTTTTCTTCTGTTTTTAGTTTTTAATTTTCTTTTTTCAGTTTTAATTTTGTTTAGTTATTAACATGACAGTGATATTGAAAGATGTGATTTTTATTTTATTATAAATTAAAGATTTAAAACTTGCATCAAAAATTTATTATAATAATGATTATTTTGAATATTGATCCTTTATATTTTATGATAAGGGGCGATTTCCATTTTTTTTTTGTTTATTACTTCTAAGAAAATGATCTTGTATGATTGTAATAAGTAAAAAAATACATAAAGATTATTTTGCAAAACTTTAATTGATTTTTTATGTATTCGTTTTTGAATTTATAAAAAATAAAAAAATCGTTAATATTCATTTTACAAATAAAAATTAATAACACATAGACAAATAGCGTCATCGAAATTTCGGCTCTGTGCTCTGATTCAGAGTCAGATTGTTATTGCTCTGGAGCAAGATCTCGTAAATCTGATTTGTGTAATATAAAATCAAATGTAATTTGATCTGTCATCGATCATAATTCAAAGTGTGCACAGCGCAATTTCAAATTCTTCGATGATGTAAATCTAACACCAAGCGAGATCATGTGACATCTCGATTATACAAATCTGCGATAGATTTACTTCTTGATGATGAAATCTGCTCATAGAGTGATCTCAGAGCAGAAAAAATCGATATCTCGATGACGCTAAAAGATAAGAAAATTAATTGATCTTCATTGACATGATCACAGTAAAAATCGTTATTTTTATAGAACACAAATTTAAATGATTTTTCTTGCACAATACCTGTAAACTTGAGCAATATCAATTTTTTCAATTCGATAATTTTACAAATATTATTGCTATAATATTTCTCAATTGATCAAAGATTATGTGTGTTATTTCACATAACCATACACTGTTATATGTGTATAATAACATTACTTTTGCTTTCTATTATTTATGTAACAAAAATGGAATTATAAATACAAATTTTATTATGCAACTATTTTGCATGTTTTTATTTTTTTTTCTTAAATTGCATTAAACCAAAACAAATAAAAAATAAATAAAACATTTAAATTTAAATTTATGAATCATTTTTCAACGCAAAAATTAAGTTTATCTAAAGTTAAAGCGTAAACACAATTGGGGCGATGAAAAATAACGCATAACGAGATACGTCGATTAATTTCGTTTTGTTCATTGGAAAGAACCAAATATCAGCAAAACAAGACAGCAAACAGCGAATTTCTAGGTTGTAAAACAAAAACGTATCTTGCGATTTTTATGAGAATCGATTTTTATAATTCGACCATCAAAGAAAAATTGATTGTCGTTGATGGTCATAATTATGGGCCGCTTTATCTTTCTTGCTTAGCTTCACACCCCTTGATAGGTCATAGCTTAATCATCATTACTGATGATAGGTCATAGCTTATTCATCATTATAAATTCAATTTTGTATGATGGGCATAGAGCCTGAATTGATCGTTTGTTTTTGTTTCTGAGTTACTTGTTGTCAGCAAGTAGACTCGATCAATGTTAGTAAGCACTTGAATCCATGAGCTTGTGATACTCATTGAAAGCTGAATGAACTTTGGGAGCGGTAACGTAGTGACAGACATATAGTATGATGAAAAATAATTTATTTTTATTTTTCTTCATTTGTCTTTGCGTGGTAGCTTAATAAGAATATAATTTTTCGTCGTTCACTGCAATTGTGTTCATACTGTTATCTTTATAATTACTGGTTATTTCGGTATTTGTGCATGCATATAAAAATGAATTTTAATTTTTATATCGGTATTAAGTAGCAAGTTGTATTTGAAATACCAGTCTACAAAGTATAATAATTGTAAACTACTTAATCATAGTAAAACAAGAAGAAAAAAAAATTAAATACATATTTATATAAAGACAAAGTGGTAATTTGAAATGCAACCGTTAAAACAATAAAATTATCGAAGAAAAAAAAGAATTTCTGTATGCTCAATATACATGTTGTGAGGGGAGAATATGTATGCATTTTTGATGCAAGTATTTTTTATACATATTATAAATTATGTATTATAATTTTTATTTTATTTTTATTAATTTTATAATTATTTGTTATGTTTGAATTACATATTATTTTCATACCATTTGGTAATAGGTCACTTGTTATTTTTGTTGTTTGCGTTAATTCTGTTGATACAACAATTGTTTTTGATTTTTGATTTTCATATTTTTCTTGATCATTTCGTAATAAAATTGGATCTAAATTTTTTGTATTAACTAAAAGAACTGGTTTAGCTGCTGTTATGCGTGGGCATAAATCACGATTAAAAGTTTTTTCTTCACTTGTACTCCTTTTTAATAATAATGAATGTGAGCATGGTATAATATTATTATTACCATGATTTTTACAATTACAATTATGATGACAATAACATTTATGATGATGATGACAGTTATTGCATTCATTATTATTCTCGATACAACAATTTCTATTACCATACAATAATTCACGATGTGTATAAATTTCATCTTCTAGTTTTTTAATCATTGATAAATCAAGTGTTATATTCTCCATTGGTGATTTTGATTCATTCATTGTTGTTGTTGCTGTTGTTGATGGAGATGATGGTGATGATGATGATGATGAAGTTGCTTTTAATACAGCCGAAAAACGTTTACTTAAATTAAAATTACTTGGTACACTTAATGGACGTAAAAATTTTGGACGCCTCCTACGATATTGTATACGATTTTTGTCAAGATTTATTACATTATTATTATTAACATTATTAATGTTAGTGGTATCTGTTATTTTCATAAATGGTGGTGGTTTCTTATTTGTAAAACTGTTGCTACGTTTTAATATATCAGGTGATACAATCATATTTGTTGTATTGTCATTTTTTTGAACATCATAAATTTTCTTAGTATTATTTAATATTTTACCTTTAGCATAAATGATGTCATCATCATTTCCATCGTTTTTAATTTTGTTGTTTTCGTCTTTATAAAATTGATTTTTTTGTATGGTAATTAATGGTTGGTAAAGATGATGAGAACGAAGATTATCATAATTGAATGAAGTAAATTCATGATTATCTGTTGATGTTGTAATTTTTGCCATTTTTTTTAATACTATTATTAAATTTGTATATAAATACGATTAAACGATTATTTAAATTTTATTTAATTTATTTATTTAATTTTATTTAATTGTTCTATATGTAAAAATGTAAAGTAATATCTTGATGAAAAATTTCAAAAAATTTTCTATAGTTTATATATTTAAATTATTTCTAGTACAGGCATTGCGAGGCTGTACTGCGCTTCTAATAAGCACAAAAAAGTGCTATTATTAATCCTCAAAATTTTCTTTCAACGTTACATAAAGTTTGCAAATATTAATACACATGGCCGATTTCATAGCCAAGAATTTAGTTTAAGGTTTAAACTTCGGCTAAAGAAAATTTTGGTTTTACTGTTTGAGCTTAATCTAAAATTGGACTTTAAAGTTTGGTTCAACTTAAGCTAAAGAAATTTTAGGTTTAAACGTCGCTCAACCAAAAATAAGAGAAGTAATATTTGATAAAAGCTAAATTTGCCAAATAAAAAATATTTTCTTAGAATTTTTTTTTTTTCATTTATAAAATTTACTTGTCATTCATAATACATATCACAATTATCTCTCACATTGGTTTAACTAAGCCACACCTAAAATTTTACTATGAAACCAAGTAAGCTTAAGCCAGAGTATTAGGCTTTCCTTAGAACTTAGCTAAGCTCAAGCTAAGATTGTACCGTGAAATCGGCCAACAGTGATGTAAAATGGCACTACTTCATACGTATATACATATATTATACATATGTATGTAGTTTCCATAAGTCTTGTATATTGAAAATCTTTTATTCTCTCTTTTTGAAATGAAAAATTAACACCAATTTACACCAATTATAAAACAAGGATATCTGAATACCTCAAATTTCATAAAATTAGATTTAATCTTTTATAAAAAGTTCTTCATTGATACAATTTTCCATAATTAAAATCATTTGACGTGTAAAATTATAATTAAAATTTATAAAATAAATTTTTAATTGATTTAAAAACATAACAAAGTCCTATAATAAATCATAAATTTAATATACAATGTAAGTGTACATATGTATATAATAAAATGATTTTTAGAAAATTAAAATTAAAATGTTCATGTAAGAATGATTCATAATATATACGAATAATTTAGTAATTTATGTATTTTATTTTATATGTTAATGGTGGGCAACATTAAAATTATGATCTATATATTGTACATCCAGTTCATATATGTATGTATGTGTTTCTCTTTTATTCAGACGAAATTATACTTTTGTTTTTTATTTATTTTTAATTTATTAAAATTGTATACATTTTCTTTTGACAGTAAATGTTTTCGTTTTTTTATTTTTTTTCATTTTTCTCTTTACCCTGAATTATCAACATAATAATTCAGTTATTGGGATTAATCTTTGCCATCATTTATAAAAATTAGAAAACTGCTGTGAATTTTTTGATATGCGAGAGAGGCGAAGAAAAAATATATAAATAAAAATAAATAATTTCCATTAAATTGTCAGATAAAATTTGGAAAAAAAAAAGAAGAAGAGAATTTATATCTTTATAACGTTTTTTAAACAAAGACAAAATCGAAATTCATATGAACTTAAAAGATACTATACATATGATGGTGTTTTTTTTTTATTTTTCATTTTTTGATATCTAACGATATGATATATACGCCCACTATACTATTTTTTATTTCTTCTATTTTTCTGTTACATCAAGATATTACTTTAGATATATTTTAGATTTTTTTTTTTTTTATTATCTAAGTTAAATATTGTCGCCTGCATGTTTTTTGTTTTGTTTCTTTCCACATCATTGCACAATATAATACTATATGAAAATGAAAAATTTAAAAAGACAAACCAATTTTAAAACAAGAAAAATTTGATGTTTGTATATATGTACGTACATTTATATATGTACATACATATGTTTTATTATAAATTTTAAATTTAACATTGTTGTTGTTTAACTGGACTGCTCCTTCTAATGTTTATTGCTACGATTATAATTGTTATTTTTCTTTAAAAAACAAAAACAAAAAAATATATATATTCTGATGACAGGAAATTGTTGTCGACTTTATCACTTTTCTTTAAAAATTATCTGATTAACGAATAATATTAATTTAACACAAAAAAAAAAAAAGAAACCAAAATGAAAAATTAAAATATAAAATGAAATTAATGAAAAATAGATTTCCATCAATCTTGAGGATTTTTGGTTTTTTTTTTTCTTATATTTTATTTCATCATTTCAAATATGAACTCTTTTTGTTTTCCAATTTTCCAGTTTCTTGTTTGATTTTGTCTTTCTTCGTTTTTATCCCTTTTGACAATCACCATTACGTAGATATTTTATGTTAATGGATTTTAAGGTGCAAATGTTGTACATTCACTTTTTTATAATTTATATTAAGTATGTATGTGTGAATAAAGATAAATCGAATGACGATACACCATCAGATTATTGTCCAAAAATCTTTTTTTTTTGTTTTTGTTAAAAAAAATCAGTTTCTTTTTGGTTTTAAAATCACTCTCTGTCTTTTCAATTGATTTTGCATATAAGCTGGGTTCGGTTATGTCAATTGATTCTCTTTCGATACGTTATTTGATCTTTATTGTACAAATATCATTTAATGCTTTGCAAATTTATGATTGTCTTTTGCTTACAGAAGAATAAGAATATCAATCATCAAATGTAACCAGCTATTTTGAAGAACTGTATGATTGATTCAACCAGTGTCACAAATTTGACACAAATTGCATTAGTGAACGATTGACGATTATCAAATGCAGTACCGAATGGTTGATATTTGTCATCTGCACTGCAGATGACATTACCAAATGCAGCCGTTTTAACACAAAATTTCAAAAAAATAAAATAAATAAATAAAAACCCATAAATTGATCAATTCACATTTATCACTTTTATTTGATCACATTATGTATAACTGCTAAGTATACAAACATATTTCTTATCCTGATTTTAAATGGTATTTATTTATCGAAATTGTCTATAAAATAATCACATATTGCTGCTTTAAAGCAATTTAATGCAAATTGTCTTTTATGGACTAATATTATTATACAGTGCATTATTATATCTATTTAATTAACGGAAATTGTTAAATGTGATCATGATTTCTTGTATACATATTGTTGTCGTGGTCAATAAAATAAATGAAGCAAAAAATGATATTCGTTCAATTATTGTTATTATAACTTTTTTTTTTTTTGAATTACATTTTATATACTATGAACATATCATAGGTACACGTATTTGTATGTAACTGAAATTGCACAATTATTGTTATTTTATTACACTATATTGTAAATGAATTTGTAGTACTGTACAGAATGTTTTGTTTTTATATATGCACAAATACACAAAGAAAAATTCAATGTAACTTTTTATAGTAGAAAAATTCAATCGCGAATAAATGAATGAAATTTTTTAATTGAATAGATTTTGGATTGATTAAATCTTTTCGTATCGAACCAGTCAAAACGGCGACAAAGCATGAAAATGATCGTGTCAAGTTGACAAAAACAAACGAAAATATCAGACGTTATCGATATGTTTATGTATATAACTATATGTGGTGAACACCTTCACGTATATAATGTAATGTATCTGGTTTTACCTCATTTTCGAAAACAATCTATATGAAACCTAAATGTAAGATCGCGAATAAACACGTACTATAATCGATGTACAACAAATCGATGTCAACTAAATACTGCTGCTTAATACCTAACTTTGATTAAAAGTAAAAAATATCTTTGTAAAAAATTCATTTAGTTTTCTTATTATAATGTTATACACACACAGTGATCAATAAATCTAATATATTTGTATACCAACTCATACATATGTATGTACATATATGTACATATGTATGTACATATATATAAATCATATAATCATACATAACATTAACATGTAATATATGTATATAAAAAGCAATATATAATGAAAGCGACAGCGAAAAACGTCTACACAAAATTCACAAGAGCATTGACAGACGATTTAAAAACCTACAAACATTTTTCATTTCCACAATCTGGCATATATCTTAAAGATATGGGCATAAGTTGAAATTCAAGTAAAATTTAAGGGTCATTCCATAACAAACTAAAATGAATTTTCTTTACTTGTTATATACATAATTTCAAAGATTTTCACAATTTCAATCCAAATTCAATTTAATCTAATAACGTCTAAAACGTAAACGCGTTTGTGCGTATTGAAAATCATTATAAGTTTATCACTCTTGATTGTCGTCATTAAGTCTTAAAATGCTGTTGAGAAAAACTGTAGAAATACATTTTAAAAAACCGTGTTTTTCTTGACGCACATCTCATGATCTCACGTACTACCATTGTATAGGTACATATGTATGTATATGTATGTAAAGCAGAGGTAGAGCTCTAGCTATAAAGTTAGTCAACATCTCAAAACATGAATCAACAACTTATTTTGTTTGTATGTAAATTGTACTTTAGTTTATGAAACTATGAATTTTCTTTGTATACTAGTTCAACGTTAAATGACTACATATTTGTGAGACTTCTTTACTAGTGTTCATCTGATCAAAATCAAATGAAATACTAAAAATAAAAATGTATGTTAGTTCTATATATGAAAATACTTAGGCTTGGCGCTCAATGAGAACAGCAACTGCAACTACATCTGCTGCTGTTGGAAAGCATCCAATGTGAACTGCAATGCATTGCATTGACATGTCATTTTTAAATGTAGTTATGTATGGTTACACTTTTTAACGTACATAACCCTTTTTTAAATTTTATTTTAAAAATTTTTTCGTTCATTTTTATGTTAATTTTTCAAATTTGAATTTGAAATTGAAATTTACAGAAATTACTCCATAAAATAAAAACAGAAGATAAGTAACTTCAAATGCAATGTTACAAATAAAACTGTTTCAAAAGTAAAATTACGTTGACGTTGGACAAATGTTGTTTCTTTTCATCTAATTTTGCTGTTGCAGTTGCTGTTCTCACTGGGCGCCAGGCCTAATTCTCTTCATATGTGTTAAAAACAATAGGAAAATTAAATAGAAAATAGACTATACGAAGTTTTTAATAGAAGTTTTATTTTTTTTTAATCTATTTTTTTAATACATGTAGTTAATTTAAAATTTATTACAAAACATTTGTATATATAGGTACATATAGTTGTTTTTGTATATAACATAATTTGTATGCGTTTGCATGCATACTGTACAATGCACTGTAAAATACCATTTGTGTAACATAAAATTTGTTTAGTTTGAATGTACATATACATATGCATATACCATAAATTGAATTGGTTTAGCCTTTAATCTTTATAATGTAATTCTCCTTAAGCAATGTAATGTACGTGTTTCAATTTTGTAAAGTATTTTTTTTCTCTATGTATAGAGTACCTATGCATTATGAAAAGCACATACTTCAATTTAGAAAAATCGAAAATGTGTGAAAATAATTTTGATCTTTAAAATTAGTTGAAATACATTAGGAAAATTCAAAATTATTTAAATTGTAGACGTATTAACATAATAGTTAGGTACTATTTTATGTACATACGTACATACATATGCATATATATATATACATACGTATCTCTTCATCGTTTATTTTATTTTTTTACATATAAACAATGTTTGAATTAATCCATGAAGAATTTATGAAAAATAAAAATCTGTTCTTAGGCAGTTGCCATTATTTTTTGATATTCAAGTAATTAAGTCCGTTCAAAAAGTTAACATTGCACTAAGACTGCAGAGTATCAAACGTTCAAAAGGTAATCATGACTAAAACCACACGTTTATTTTTGCATTATGTTAGCAAAACTAGCTTAAAATTAACTTAACATTTGCAACATAAAATTCGATGTTGTTTTAACTACTTCATATCAAAATTTTTGACCTTTGCATTGAAATAACAGAAATAATCAAATACTTTTTATAGAAAGCAACACAAACGTCACAACTTCGTAGAATGCAATAAAACTTCGTTAGAGCATCGCAACACAAGATATCCAATGTTACATTAACACTGCAGCAAGATTTCTGCAACACTGCATTGTCATGATTACTTTTTGAACAGACCTATTTTTATTATCATTTAAAAAAATGTTATAATTGCATTAAATTTTAGTATCATGAATGTGATCAATTTTTTTTATTTACCAAATTTTCTGGAAAATTTATCAGATATTTTATGTAATTTAAAAATTTGTTTCGTTTTTCAATTTGCAGATAAATAAAATTTTGAAAGAAAGACAACGATATTTCTTAGTTTTTGTTTTTTATTTTTAATTATGGCAAAGCCTGAAGTGTGGAGACACATATTTATTTTTGCAAAATTAAAAATGTCATATGTCAATTCAATTTAAATTATGTAAAAATTAAATTATTAATATGTAACCCATACAAACATACGTATGCAGATATATGTTTTCATGTACAAATGTACAAAATGTTTGTAAGCACTTCCGAAACTCATTTTTTGCACAATTTTTACACATTTTTTTTCTTAAAAAATGGTTTTTCATTTCAATGGTATTCACATGATCATATATACATTTGTACGTTATATTAAAACATATTAAAAAAGTATATTTTTTTATTAAGATAAATATTGTTGGTTCAGTTCGTTTAAATTATTTTTATTGGCATAATGTAGGTTGTATATTGATGTCGCCATAAATACCACGTAAATATGAATTTACTTAATTTTTTGTTTTTTTTTTTACAAAACAAAAAACTCAACCAAAAAAGTTAAGGAAAATACAAAAATGATTTTATATAAAGTTGCTAATAATCTACTGTATGTTATACTGAAATTTTGCGTAAAAGGTGTAAAAAAACAACTTGGACTAAATGATACCTACATTTTTATTTTATTTTTGATATTTAATTTTTGCAAATGTATCGATGAATAAAATGGAACACAAAAATAAATAAATAAATAAAATAAAGCATCTGTAGGTAGGTAGGTGAAAGCTTGTCTATCAGCTCTATCTTTTATATTTGTACATACATACATACATATATTATCCTGCATTCTATATATAAAGTCTTTGATATGAAATTCTTTATTTTCATTTATTTAAATTAAATATTTTATATAAAATATATTTATAGTCTGTCTACTAATTCGGTGCAGTTAAGGTTTTATGAGAGTACATACATATGTATGTGCATATGTCTTTTTTCGTTTCTCACAATTTCTAATAAGATCATCTCACGAGCAGTTTTACCACAATCTTTAAAGGTATCATTTAATAAGAGACAGTAGAATTAGTAGACAGAGTATAAATATGTTCATATGTATGAATGCATAAAGGTTGAAAAAACAAACAGAAAAAGGAAACTACATGTTATGTTTTTTTAAAAAAAAAAAAATTGAAATGCCAAGAATTACATTATATCTCGTAATGAGTCGAATTTCAAGATAGCAGAAAACAAAAAAAGAAAAATCAAGTATAGAAAAGAAAAACGATTACAAACTACATAGCTGCATTTATAATATAGCATTTAAAAAAACCTGTATTACATTATTAAAAGTCCGACTGCATGTCTGCGCGTATTACGTGACGTGTACGCGAATCTTTTTATTCACATATTAAAGTATAACAATTTCATGCACTATTAAAGTTCAAAGAATTGCAACAGTGTTTGTATGTATGTATGTTCATTCAGATACTGATTTTTCAATTTCATTTCTTCTTCATCATTTTACTGTCATTACAACAAGATCGCATTAAAATAAAATGAGTACGTACATATATCAACTTCGGTGTACAACGAGTTAAAAACAAACATATGTACTCATAAGTAAGAACTATCACACGGGATAAATTCATAAATTTACAAATGCAATTTGAGATTTACATAAATAAGAAGAAACAATCAAGCTCGAACGTCAGGAAGAACTTCAATGGACATTGGACAATCGGCAATTTTAGTTTTGAGTGCTCAGAGGGTCTTACTCTCTCCCCCACTTCAAACAACAACAGTAACAACAAATAAGAAAGAAAAAAATTTAATTGAAATAACACTCAAAAAATTTGTTAAAATTCATAAATTTCATTATTGACACATAAAATATAAGTCCAAAATATTATGAATATGATCGCAATAATTCAATAATTAATATGTAGTTAAATCGTATTACCATTCTATATTGATATTATGGTCCAAAATTCAAGTTTTCCTTATTATTATGTACAAGATAAATTTTTTAAATAAATCAAACAAACTTAAAAAATTCTTACGATGAAGGTCATAATAATAACACATATCTTATGATGATTTATAAATTCTGATCAAGTATCAATTATAAAGATGATCAATTTAGACATTAAGAATTATGTATATTTGACAATAAAACATTTTAAACTGATTTAAGTGTATAGTATAGATCACCTTAAGCTTTTTAAAAATTGTTTACATGTCATGTGTAAAAAATTAATCTTGAATTATTTAAAGTACATAAATCTTTATTTCAAATTAAAAAAAGAAATATATAATAATTCAATAAAAATGTTGGAAAATAAAAAAACCACTAACACTTAATTAATATGATTATAATTTATTTATTTATGAAATTTTACTTATTTTGATCAATATTTAAAAATCCATAAACACTTGAAATTTATTTCACAAGTTTACAGTGATTTATTCACAAGTTTTTATAAATGGTGCTTTTTCATACATTTAAAAACTTAATAAGCACATTTTTTGTTTGATTTAAAAAAAAAAAATTGAAAAATTTTTTTGAATTTATTCGATTTCAATAAAAACGATTGACAAAATTAAACAAAATAAAGTACATACAGTGAGTTGCAAAAGTCTGCGTACAGTACAAAAATTTTAAGCAAATTAAAAAAAAAATTTAAAGCTGTCATTAGTCGAAGAATGAAATAAAATTGGCTCTGAAGTAACAAGGAAGCCCATAGAATCCTTGCCTCGAAGACTCCAAGTAATTATTGATTGAAAGGGATGACCAACAAAATAATTAAACATGATTTTTGTAAAGTATACGCAAACTTATGCAATACTTTTATTTTGTATTAGATATAAAAAAATTAATATTTTAAAATACATTTTTTTAAAGAAAGATTGTTTTGTTTTTTCGTTTTTAGTACACCTGATGTACATTTAATGCAATATAATAAAAAAATTGAATTACAAGTCTGTCGTGTTCTTTTTTTCAATTTTTTTAAAATTTTTTGTACTGTATGCAGACTTTTGCAAATCACTGTATATGTATGGAGTAAAATTAAATAAATATGAGTTCAAAAGAATGCGACTTTTAATTATTGCTGCTATTTTATAAAACAAAATTATTTTCATTGTAAACAAACGTTACTGACTTTATTGAATTCGTTATTATTGACAGACTTTTAAGTGATTATGTTGACAGATGATACATTTTGTATAGATTATTATTGATTTAAATTTTTTTTTTAAAGATATACCTACATATATATGTATGTATGTACATAAAACTTTGCTCATTGTACTTTAATTTGCTTGAAATGAATCTGGATTTGCGTTATGTGTAATGACTCGTTGCATATACAAAAATAAATTTAAATAAAACAAAATCCAATGAAGTAGATTGGATTTTATCACTTAATTCAAAATATTTCTTTTTATTTAGAAAATTTTGTATGTGTCATCCAATTCTAATTGTATATGAAAATTGAAAATTTTAAAAACTAATCATGCATACATACATACATATATCGTCATAAAGTGTACGTGTATATATACACTTGTGAATTAATCAATGATTATATACCTTTTTTCATTTATGTATACATTTTTAAGAACACAAAAATTTGAATAAAAATTGATTGAAATACATATTTTTTTGTCACATTGTTAAATGTACAGAATTTTAATTTTATGGTTCAAAAAAAAAAAATAAAAAAAAACCATTCAATTCCAGATATAATGTACAATGATTCTGAATTGAAATGAAAATAAAATACGTATAATATCATCACGTAAAATGACCATTGAGGTTTTAAATTTATACATTTTATGTATGTATATCTGCACGTTTCATTTTTAATAGATCAAATCATCAGTTACATATCAATTTGATTAAAAAAAACGTAAATAAAATTGATTGCATTTTAAAGGTGGTCACAATCTAGAATACACTTGATGAGACAGCAACGGAAAATTTTGATTAAAAATTTACTATTAATACACATGAATAAATAATGATAATAAAAGAAAATTTTTTTCTATTTTACATTTCCTTTCAAAATATTAAGAACAAAATTTTTGGAACGAAACAAATTAATGTATTACGTTACATTCAAATACTAAAACCTTCTAAAATACTTGAGAACATTGTTATTTTGTAATTTTAATTTTAATTAAAAGGAGCAATTAAAAACAAATTTTTTAAAATGTTATTTAAAAATAACGAAATTTCAGATTTTTCTCTTTTTGTTTCTTTTTTTTTCTTCAAATTCTTCAAAATTCATGTCAGAAAATTTTGAAATTTTATTATTACAAAATTTGGTTCATACATTATTTTATAATTTTTAAAATTTATTTCAACTCTTTTATTTTCATTAGTTAAAAATAAAATTAATTCAAATTAAATCAGCTGTTTTTTTGTAAACAAACCAAAAAAAAAAAAAAAATTGTTTCCCCCTTTCAATAACGACATTGACGTTATCATAGCTGTTATATTTTATTTATTAATTTTTCAATTAAATTCACATTAAAATACAAAACAAAATAATGTATGTAGATAAAAAAGAAATAAACTATACAGAGCATAAATTCATAAAATTTACGGAACTTTTAAAGTAGATTCTAATTTATTGTAATTGCTCTGACAAAAAACTAAATATAAACTTAACACACACTTAAAAAAATAATTTAAAATAAAAATAAAAAAATTAAACAAAAAAAACATGTACAAACAAAAAAACGAATAATATAATAATCGCAATATAAACAAGATTTTGACTTTTTATTTTAAGAATAAACAAAAACATAATATGGGACTGTGAGAAAACTAAAACAAGAAAAAAAAATCAAATTTAAATTTTTACAGTACTATAAAACACAATTTTTGTATCTTCAAGAAAACTAATATAATTTTAAAAAATGGAAAAAAAATTTTTTTAATTGCTTCATAATACACGCATGATAGATAACTTACATTTGAAAACAAAAAAGAACATAAAAAATACAGAAAAATGAAACAAAAAAAAAAACGGATGATCTAAACACTATACCCAACCACCCACATACGTAATCATTAATTTTGTTTTTATTCTATTTTTAAGCATTTCTATGTTTTCTGTTTTAAACATACAACACAACAAACATAAAAATAACAAACTACCAACCAAAAAAGTCGTAATGAAAAGTGAAAATTATAAGAAAAAATTATTCTTTTTTTTTGAAAAAGTGAAAATTTTTTAATTTCATTTTCATTAGATTTTTTTTTTTATTTTTGATTTGATTTTGTTATTTCGTTTTAATTTATACAAATGTTAATACATGAATCAATGAAAGTATTATGGCCATGAATATGATCTAAATATTAAAAAAAAAATTTTTATTGCATAATAATAAAAATAAATATAAAAATAAAATAGAAATGATATAATGTTGTAAAATTGTAATTTTTATTTTACAAAAATTTTCGTTGCTTGAAAATACGATATTAATTGTAGTCAGATGTATTTTTAATGTTTATTTATTGAGATTTATTAATAAAGAAACTTTAATATTGAAAAGATAATTCATACAGCTGTAAGTGAAGAATTATGATGGCAAGTGTAGTAATAAGGTTTAAGGATATTACAAGATCTAGCAAAATGTTACTACATAAGAGACTGGTAAGACTAGTGCTAATGCACGCATTTGAAGCTTAGACTTTAACGGCTAAAAAATAACTGCATTCGAGAGAAAAATATTGAAAAAAACCTTTGGAGGAGAAGGAAAACTGACGAATAGAGAATAAGGACAAATAAGGAAGTGTATCAGCTGTTTAGTAACGTCAACATCGTGAGATTTACAAAGTTTGGTCGAGTTCATGTTTGCAGTTCTAAGTTAGTTTTGCAAAGGCATTGTATTGGCTGGTTGTGTTGGTGTTGGTTTTTGCACAAAAGCAGTAAGTTGAAGTTCACGTTGTCAGTTATGTATGTATGAGTTTGATAGCAGTTTTAGCAGCTGAAAAATTATGTCTGCAAATTTAAGATTAGAGAAAGAAAGAAAGTAAATAAATGGTCTGGTACTCATGGGGAGTGATAGTGTAAATATTTCTATCTTCTTGTAGTAGACAGTTCATAAAAACAGCTGCAAAAAATTAGTATTTTGCTAGGTTAGTACTAACTTAATTTTGATAAATTAGATACTACAATCAATTTTCTGCAAGCACGAACTCGACCTATGATAGACTGCGTTGGATGCGCTATCTCTGGAAAATTGACGCGTGACCCAAAAAGTTTTCCTCGATAAACCGCAACACAAAAGAACAGTATGACGCTCAAGATTGAAATTGTGTGCAATCATAGAAATTGATCTTGAAATGTTGGAATGATGTGTGGGAGACGAAAGCAAAAAACAAAAAGATGAATAGATAAAACAAAAATCAGATTTTTATTTTTTTGAAATTTTCTTGATGATTAAATTTTCGATTATTAGCAAATTTCTAAAATAATAAAATTACTCATGAAATAAAGAAAAAAAAAACCAAACAAATATATACATTTATCACCTCTAAAGTGTATATAGTATATATACATGGCAAATAAAAATATTAAATTACACTGATGATGATGCACTTCTAATCGCAACATTAATCGTTGTGAATGAATGATGTGACTTCTCGTACATAAGATTTTTTTCATAATTTATTTAAATTATTAACAATTTAACACCCTTACACGTTCACATTGTACAGTAATGTGTACATATAATATTATGTATTTTATTTTATTTAATCAGAATGTGAAAAAAAAGTTCGCATATAAACATTATTCAGTTAAATGCAAACTTATTACATTTATTAGCATGTCTACAAATTGTGTAAATAATATACACGAACGAAGCTTATAATAAATACATAAACACTTGAATATTATTTATTGTTTTTAAATTCGATGCTGCATTGCAATTATGTACATATGAGTATATAGGGTGTCCCAGAGTCCTTGTCACAAAGCGAGGCTATCGTGTGGTTCAGAGTGTTTTATTCATCTGCAGACACAAATCATTGGATATCCCAAGATGATATCTTCCGACTTTTTTAAAATTTTCAGGAATTGAAGGCGTTTACGGAGTACATCAACAAATTTTTTCCTATCCAAAGGTAAACAGCGTGACCCAAAGCTATTTATTTCTTTTTGCATTAAAAACAACATTGTAAAACTTGAACATCAGTAACTACGGACTTTCTTATTCGAATTCAATAACACACAATGAGAATTCAACACTTTCTCATTCGATTCCAAGGACTCGTTGGAAATGTCTAAGGCCTTCGACAGACGTATTGGAATAAGTTTCATTTACCAATGATCATTTGGTGTAAATGAAACTTTAAAAAATATACATATGTAGTGACACACGACTGATTATAAGTTTCATTTACTCGAATGAATTGTACTAAAGACAGACTACGACTTCTAAGTTTCATTTACTTTACGATTTTAATGAAACTTAGAAGCCATCGTCTGTCTTTAGTATAAGTTTCAGAAGAAATGGATTTTAGGAGAAGGGGGTTTAGAACAATTTTTTGAAAGAAACACTCTGAACTACACGATAAATCTGCTTTGTGGCATTGACTCTTGGACACCCTGTATATGTACACAAACTGCAGTTTTGCAGTTAGCTATTTACTAATACTTATTTTATTGTTAGTTTTTGTTTAATGTAGTTAAAACACCTTTTTATGTTATATTTATTATGTACCTATTTTAAATCTTTTTCATACCTATATATGTATATAAGATTTAAAAACTTTCACTTTTATTATACGATTTTGTACGTATAAGGGTCATTTTAAAAATTTGGTCGACTTTTGAAATTTGATTTTTTTAAAAAAAAAGTTTGAATAAAATTAATTTCAAGTATTAGAAGTGCTAGAATGCAATCAAAACAAGGACTTTTGGATAGTAGCAGTTAACTTTAAAAAATTTTTACCCAAAAATTTACATGTTTTGTCTACCAGGTCAGATCAAAACTTCCCCTATGTTACCAAACTTAAAAATTAACAAAATGCAAATTATATTTAATAACAAAAATTAAGTTTTATTTCATTTTATTGGTAACATAAGAAGAAATAATATGCGTGGTTTATGGTAATAACAATTTAATTGTTTTTCTTAAAAATCTATTTTTATGTCCACTTTGTTACTCTCTTATTATTTTTGAAATAGTTTTTTTATCACAACTAAAAAAAAAAAATATGTGCTTTTTTCATTTATACATAATTAATAAACTCATTTATAGAGATAATATAATTCATAAAAATTTTCTTGACAAACTTGAATTTTCCAACAAAAATTGAAAATTCAGTCACTAGAAGCATGGGATAAATTCAAATTTTATTGAATTATGTCACCTAAGTTACTAAAAGTCCCCTAAGTTACTACAATGTTCCTTTCGTTTTTCATACAAAGGTAACGCAAGGGTAACGCATGGGACTTGTTACGCAGGGGACAAAAAATGTTCAAATATATATTTGCAAAAATTTGTTAAAAATATTATCAAAATATAAATGTCATCTTAAAGTACTTTACAACTAGAACATATTACTTCAAAATTAAAATAAAAAGCATTTGTAATCGGTTGTTTTTGAAGATAACTCAGGAGACAATGAATTAAGGCACGCGCGCTATTAAAAAACTTCGGGACTGATTTCTTTATACTTACGCACTTGTCTACAACTAAACACAAACCGACAAGTATGTACATGAATGCATGTTTGTCTGCAATGACGTAATGGAAAATTTTTAAAAAAATTAACGCTTTTATGATAGTAACATAGTGGAAGTAACGCAGTGGACAAAATCCAGGGACAAAATACTTTTTTATTTAATTTTTTTTATTTGTAAAAAAATCACTTTTTTTCGACACATTTGTTTTCTTATGATATGAATGCTTAATATAGTAGTCACATTAATACTTAATTTATAAAATATAATGAAATAAAAATGCATTGAACTTGAAATTTACTCTCGGGGACACGCCATATTCGTTGACATCATAACCATTATGTTGAAAAAAACAAACTTTTTATTTAAAATAATGAAATTTAAAATGATCATATTTTACAGAAATCAATTAAATATTGATATTTTTGCATTTTTATTTGTATTCATCGAATAATTTCCGAGAAAAATTAATTTACATGTCGAGGACAGTGAAGTCGACCAAATTTGTAAAACGACCCATAATTTCCTTATCAAATTATAAATAGCATTAAATTTTAGTCAAATTTTAAGTAATTTATCTTAAACGATTTAAAAACTAAATGTTATACTTAAAACGTGATTCCCTTAATTATTATAAATATTCCGTAATTAATATTTTAATTTTTTTTTTATTTAAAATTTTATCTTCAATAATTTTTAGTATGAAAAGTATGAACATATTTTATAAATGAGAAAAAAACAATCTATTCTTTAAGTTAAACTTGAGATGCAATGGTCTTACCAAAAATAGTGCATACAAAGATAACCTTGTAACAAATATTCATTCGCTTTGAAATATCTTTATTATTTTTTCAAATACACATGTAAAAAATGTGATTTTGATGTATTTATGGAAAATTAATGACTTTAAATTTGCATTTTTAATTGATTTTACAATAGAAAAATAAATATTTCAAGAATTACTATTAGACAATAGTTATTTAACATTAAAAAATAAATAAATAAATAAACAAACGTGAAAAGACGAACAATGTTTTTCATGAGTATTTATTCATTTTTTAAAGTAATAAAATTAGTTTGTAGCATATGCATGATTTCTTGTTCCAAAAAATTTGAATATAAATTTTTCCAAATAACAAATATCTGTACTTTGTCTACTGGTTCGATGCAGTTAAAGCCTTATGGAAATGACATAAAATAGTACCACTTTACGTCGCTGTATATTGATATTAAAAAAATGCATCTCGTATTATATGATAACTTTACAGATTGTGGTAACACTACTCGTAACTTATGAGATGAACTTCTAGAAATTATGAGAGAAGAAAAAAGACATGTGTATTTCCATAAGACCTTAGCTGCGTCAAATTGGTAGACACTAGACAGTGTATAGGTATTATGGGAATATCAAAAGTTTAAACCTCAAAGTCTAAGGTTTTTAAGCTAATATTGGACGCCCAACGATATCGTCAAAATCAGTTGATGTTCACGTTCAATTAAAAACAAGAGAATAAAATGAGAGTAGATCCAACACAAAACAATTGTTTATATTGACGTTGAAATCAAATATGTTTGATTTTTGATATTGATGATATTGGAAATGTACCATTTTATTAACATTTTTGCGAAAATATTTTAGGAACTTTATATATATTACAGTACAGTGTAATGAAAGTAACAAAGTAATAAAATTTCACGTTGAGTTACATTTGAGGCTAGCCAGATACTGACGAATGACGATGGTATTGGTGTAAGATATCTTATAGGAAAGTAAAAATAAACTTAAAATTATACTTTTGAAATTTCAGGTCAATTTAGAAAATAAATTTTAAAAAAAAAATAAATAAATAAAACAACCGTTATTGTACAACAAAGGAATTTAACTAAAATTGCAAAAATTCACATATCACAATTTAGTGGAAATTTATGATAGGAAGAATTACAAATTTTAAATGAAAGTTTAATAATTTAATAAAACATTTGTACGTACGTACGTTATTTAAAACATTATTACATGTTTTATTCAAATTGTTGTTTTAATCATTGGTATTAGTGGAGGTACCTTTGTATGCATATTGCTTGCATAATACAAAAAAAATTTTCAACATTTTATAAATCGCCTGTCAACATTGAAATTTATTACTTTTAATAGCACAATATAAAAAAAAAATTGTTTAATTAAAAATTTAATTCATTCATATAATAGTTTTTCATTAGAAATATATTTTGCTTTTTAAATTTACAGTTCTATTCCATTATCACTATAATAATATTGCATGTTATGATTCGATGTGACATCATACAAACTGTACAAGTGTACATACATATGTATAAATAAAGAGAAAATGCAATATTAATTTCTTTTGAAAAAATAGTTATATTTGTATGTAATTTATAGTCTGATAAATGCATTGTATTACATATATGAAATGAATGCGTGCGTGCTTAAATTTGTAGCCGGAAATTACACACATTACATATCGTGATTTGTATAATGTGTTATTTTCCATAGTTCAACGAACCAACTATACAAAAATTTTTTTTAATCAAATTATTATTTTGCATTATTATGCATTTTTTCATTATTGTTAAATCTTTTCATTATAAATTATTGCAAATGTTTGAATATACAGTTAAATAATTAAGTAGAAAAGTCCACATTATTATGCCTTGTATCTTGTATACACGTATTATGTACATATGTTTAAAATTACAAACAGTATAAACATTCAACATATATTTTTTCTTTTCTTTTTTTATAGGTACTTACATTTTATCTTTTCATTCATTTACATCTATGTACTTAGAATGATAATGATTACAAGTTAATTACTTCAATTAACGGATTTTTTCTACCGTTCAATTTCTAATTATAATAAAGAAAAAACAAAACATGGAATAACAAAATATTAAGTAGATAAATACACATTTTTAGTTGAACAGATACAAATACAGGGTGGGCCAACATGGATGTAAAATGCTTATAACTTTTGTAATCCTTTTCGATAATTTTAGCGTTTAAATGAAATGATCAGTCCAAGTTGGCCCACCCTGTATATAATACGATTAAAAAAAAGTTTCATTGCATTGTTTACAAAAAGTATTATATTTATGTCGATAAAATGTGTAATCGTTACATATAAGGTGTAGTGCATATACATACATGTGGGTATGTTGTCGGTAAAGTACATTTTAATAGTTACGTTATAACATAAACTACAATAATTTTAAATCATTTACAAACAGCATATTGTTGCATCTGTATGTTTGTCTTGTATTGTAAAAAGATATTTTTTTTTGTATACGTACACAGATATGGGAGTGTAGGAGTCAACGAAGCGAAACGTTTCTCATTTTATGTAATAAGGTTCACCAATATGTGAACTAAATCTTAATGAGTTCAAAATAAAATTAAAAAAACTAAAACTTAAAAAAAAACGTTTAAAATGTTGTATATGCACATTCATAATTGATATAAATTAATTACTAATTGACTAAATAGAAAACGATTAAAATGTTTGTAGATAGGCGCAATGAGTGTATAGGTATGTTCGTGTGCATTTGTACATCAATAGTCGTTGAAATATTTTAATTAATATTATAAAAGTTAGTTTGTAAGTAGGTAATTGAATTAATGGTTGATAAAGCTTTGTTTATAAATACATGCATAAGAGCATTTTATAAATTGCAAAAGAAATATGTTAAATAGATTAACATAGAATAATCATGGTATTTGAATAACGTATAAAAGTAACTATATATATAGTTTTTTAATTTTAAATTTTATTATATTAATCATGTAATCGATCATTTCAAAATAAATTCAATTAGTAGATCGATATCAAAACGAAAATTAATTTACATAAAATTGGATTTTAATCCAATTACTAAGATTACAAATAGATTTTTCAAAAAATTGTTCTCAAATTGGAGGATTATTCAACGTTACGTAACGTTAATTTTAATTTCTTAATTTGAATATTTTGATAAAAAATTAATTTGATTTATTTTTTGTTTGCGATTTAAGAAAAAATTAAATATCTATGAGTGTGTGCGGCATGTGTGATGTGGCTAAATTTGGTTAAATGTCTAAATGCCTAAATTTCTAAATTGTTGGAAAGAATCGGTAAAGTAGGTTTTAGCATACCACTCCATACAGTGAAATGTTGCTAAATGCTAAACTAAAATTATTTTGGAAGTAATTTAGCAGACTTCTCCAATGATTCTTCACACACACTCTATGACATCATAACGACAGATTAGCATAGTTCTTTATTCTTCTTCATCTTAAACAAAACAAAAAAAATTTAATAATAACAATAGCATAAATTGAATTAAATGAAATGATAATAATTTGTCAATACCATTTTCGTATAAATAAATGATAATTTACATTATGTGGGTATTTTAAGTTTTAACTTTGTTATGATTTCATTATTTTAATGTATATGTACATATATAAAGTTAAAATAATTTAATTATAATTGATTCATGTTGAACAAAAAAAAAATCGCACATACACATAATCACTACAGAATAACAAAAATATATTATGTCTATTAATTCAAATGAATAATTATTAAAAATTTAATTTCTGACAGATATGAATAATTTTTCTTATGCTCAACATATTAATCGTGATGTAAACGTAATTCTACAATATACTATAGTACCTACTAGTATTTATTATTAACAAACAAAGAAACAAGTAATCAATTTTTCTTATGTTAATGAAATTTTTCTAAGTAAGTTCGTGACATATGAGTGATTATTATTTATGCAAACCATGCAAACTATACGCAAATATTTTTAAAAAAAATTTAAAAAACAAATAACGGACAAAAAAGGAAAAATCGTTTTGTTTTTTACATTTTGTATAATTTATTTTTAAATTTTATTTTATTTTCAAAATATATAAAAAAAACCTTTGAAAAGAAAATAAATTTATACATATATGTACTTTGTGCACATACAGGTATATACATACATATATATATATATTATACCTATGTATATATATATTTTCTAAAAAAAAAACTTTTTTCCTTGTTTCTATGATATCTTTATTTATTTTTGAATGATTATTCCATGATATTTCAAATTTGCATAGATGACCTTTATAAGACATGTAATACAATTCATAACTATGCATGAAAATACAAAAGTTAACAATTTTAAAACTCATGTAAAAATACACATATTTATATGTATGTATATGAACAGTATTGAAATTCTGAAAAAGATATCAATAATGAAACCAATTGACAAACAATAATAATCATTATGATATTGATGATGATACTGATAATAATGGTGATGCTGATGATTATAATAATATGAATGCGGTATATTTATTACATCGACGACCACAATATAATGCACAAGAGTACACGTATATCCCAACAAACCAAATAGCGATAATTGAAATTTCGATTGAAATTTAAGCGATATCTCGCAACGTGATAGAAAAGCAAAGCGTACTCGAGACGCTAGCAAGTAAAATGGCGATAATTATATTTTCGACACGTTGGCGATATTGCCAAAAGGATACCTGAACGATAATATCAATTTGCACGTGAAGAGCAGTATTATATGGATACATTTATTTTTCCCTTAACCAACTCGACTCGAAAATGATTTTGTCTTCGAATGCGATATCGTTTAAGCAATTCTCGTCCGATATCATTCTCAAATCATTTGGTTTGTTGGGTATAAACATATCAGTGGCTTAACAGTAGAAGTAGTAGTAGTAGTAATAGTAGTATTAGTAGTAATAGTGGCGCTTCCATTTATGAATATAAAAATAAATCTGCATAACAATTGAAAAATATTATCGTTTTATATGTGAGATAAATAATGTAATTGTCATCTTCCCACTGTCTCCATGTTCATTACCACATCGTCTTCATTTTTTATTATACATACATATACTCGTATTTTGTAGTTTGTAGTTATGTACGTAAAACAGTTTCAATGTGTCGTATTCAATTGCAATTCAATACTTCTTTATTAAATATTTAAATTTAGTTTTTTTCTATCATTGCTTGATTTTATTTAATCTATGATCGCTCCTGTGCGGAGTATTAAATAAGATATTTTTAATTTTTTTTTTTTATTTAACTTTTTTAAATAAAAATAAACAAACATAAATTTATTTACAATAAATTACCGTCAGTAGACAATCCAGAAATATATTTAAATATATTCACATACCATTTACCATATTTATAAATATCGATTGTAAAGATTATCGTGATTGAATTTAATTATTATTTATCACAGGTGAGATACAACAAGAAAAGAGACATTACATGCATTTGTATTTAAAAAAAAGAGGCGCAAAGCAATTGCAAAACAAAAAGATAAAAATCAGTTTTACCATTTTTGGTTAAAAGACATAAAGACATTTTTAATCTGTATACTAAGAAAAAACAAAAACATATACAGAATAAGACATTTACAATGCAATGTGTACAAGAAACAGAGCTTTATAATATCGTAATCTGTTGCATATTGTAAACATAACAAGTTACATTTCAGCATATTCTGATTAAAATTAAATAAAAATTTAACCGTATACTATACATCAACGTATGTAGATAAAAATTATTTTCGAAAGGTCAAACACGTCAGATGAATGTTATTTATGAAGAAATAATAAAATTGCTTTGATAAGTTAATCAACTTTTGCTTCTGTGTATTAATGAAATTCGAATAATAAGGTTATGTTTCTAGGATATTTTTACGACTACCTTATGGCTGCCTAAAAATTATCTTATCCAGACTGGTGAATACGATTTATCTCGATCTAAAGGTAATCTTTATTGATGAATACGGGCATAATTGTCTATTGATATGCTTTTACTATATTGAAAATCCCATAAACACATGCTCAAAAAATTGGAGTTAGATTAAAATTAATTCGATTTAATCCAAAATCGGATAATGACTGTGTACAGGACTTTAAAACTGGGACGATCTCAAATTCGAATTATATTAGGATTAGGTGTATAGGCAATTACATATGTATGTATATTGCTTTGATGTTACATGTTAATGTTACATAGATTCGAATATCAGTAATTTTCTTACAAAATTTTGTAATCGATTTGTTTATTATATTTGCAGATAAATTTATTTATGTGAATGCAATATTTACTTGTACAATATTCGATGTAACACGCAATCTAAATATTGTATAAATTTATTATTGTACAAAATTTCAAATTTTTCGTAAACAATGAATATATATATGTATGTAAATAATATATATTTGTATAAAACATTATATATGTATAAAACACATAAAATAAAACAGTAATAACGTGAATATATTTAAGTTGCAATCATTTATAATGAAAAGAATAAATACAAAAATATATAAATTATCTATATGTTTAATTGTTTATGGAATATTGTACTTATAATGTACATTTTAATATTTTTTAAAGGAATTTTTAATCTAAATATAAAAAGTTTTATTATGAAAAATAAAATAATTTTGCAAAAAAAAAAAAGAATAATAACACTATAAAAATTTTATTTATTCGTATAGTAAAGAGGTTGTGGTTATCTTGGTCATAAAATTGAATTGAAAAATGTAACACAAAAACAGACATTTCATGCATTACAAGTACACTTCTTGTTCAAGCTGGGCTCGTTTACATATGTAAATGAAAATTATCGAAATAGGAAGTTTTAAGTTCAGAGATTTCATCATTATTATTATACTCGCAGGTCCGTTCAAAAAGTTAACACTGCACAAACACTGCAATATCAAGCGTTGAAAAAGTAAGCATGATTAAAACAACACGTTCGTTTTTGCATTATATTAGCAAACACTTAAGTTTAACCTTATTAAGTTACCTTAATCTTTGTAACATGAAATTTGATGTTGCGGTGACTACTTCACACCAAAATTTTTAACATTTGCATTGAAATGATGGAAATAATTTTCATAAAAAGCAACACAAACGTCAAACGTGTCGTAAAATGAAACACTTATGTCAGAGCATCGCAACACAAGATATCTTATATGTATGTTTTGCAGCAACATTTCTGAAACACTGCATCGTCATGATTACTTTTTTAACAGACTTTATTTTTTTCATATCTTCGTTGGTTTATTTTAAATGAAATTCCATAATTCTCACGGTTTTCTACAGATAAAGTATAAGCCGAAATAAGAAAAAAATATTGTAACTAAAATCAATTTCATGGTATGAAATTCACAAACTGGGAATACAGACATTAGTCTCTCAAAGTTAAGGGCTTCACAAAAACAAAAAATAAATGTTTTTTTGAATTAAAAGAATATTTGATTTCTTTGGTTTTCTACAATAATGAAATTGACTGTTTAGCTTTATTTCAGCAAATTCACAACTGATCCTTGAACTACACTTTACACACAATAATATCCAATCTATGTACATAAGTATGTATGATTTGTAATTCTTGAATTATAAAAAATTTTTATCACGTAAAATTTGATTCATTTTTATTTTTTTATTTTTTGGTATATCAACAGACAGTCATTACACATAGAAAAGAATTGTAAAGTCATCATATGATATGAATATCCTTTTGACAAATATTTAAATTAAGATTAAACATACGTACAGGAATATCTTGTTTTTTGAAAAATTTCTATATTTCACAGCTGCAACAGCAACTACGTAAATTACCGTCCTATCATGAGTAAATATATCAAATTTTGTAATGAAGTAATACAAAACACAGATTTTATTATATGATTTTAAATAAAATATATGAAAAAAAAAAAAAAATAAATAAAATTTGTGCCTAGGCAATATTTAAATATTATTTTTTTATTTTATTCCTTTCAGATATAGCATTTTTTATTTTAATATAGCACATATAGGGTATCCCGTTTCAATGTCTGTATTGATATTATGTACCTATATGTCCTAAACATTTTTTTCTTCATTTCTAAAGTGTCATTTACTGAAAAAATTGAATTTGACGAAAATCCATTAAGTAGATACTTTATACATAGTAACAAAAAAAAATTATCGAATTAAAATTAGATAGTCCCAACAATTGGGAATCTAGTATATACATACACCAAAAATGGAATTTTGGATTTTACTTACAAACACACATTTTTCAACTATCATACATAACATCTAATATCTAAATCAATTTAGACAACTTTGCATTACTTTTGTTTTTATATATTCACTTGTTATTCAGTATTTTGTAATGATATTTTGTATTTTTCGCTATATTGCAAATTTGCCACAAATCTATTTTCAAAAAATTGAGATAAAGATGAAATGATTTTGGTTTAAGCCAAAATTCGATATCTCTGTTTATACGAGTTTTAAATTGAAACGATATAAAATTCGAATTATATTGGGACTAGATACATATATTCATACAATGAGATGGAACACCCCGTATAATGCATATATGCATATGCCCGCATTCAGATTTATACACATATACATACATATGTACATATACATATATGTACATAATATTATTGTGTATTTTTATCGTTATATTTAAAAAACAGGACACGTCAGATAAAATATGCATGATGATTTTTTATTTTTATTTTTTGTTATTTTTTTTTTGTAATACTGAAACCACAGTTGAACAATTCAAAAAACAAAAAAAAACAAATGCCAAATGAACACAACGATGCATTTTAAATTCGAATGTCGAATTCAAAAAATATTTATTGCAGAGATATATTTTTCTGTTTTGTAACGTATAATACTGAATACATAGTGCCCATATGTACATACATATATATGTACGTATATATATATATATATATATGTATGTACGTGTATACACTGCATAAAAGCATATTTACAAAAGAAATCTTCGCTTATATTGTTTTTATTGAAAATATCTACGAAATATTTCGAAATTTATTTTTTGTATGAATGGTATAAATGTTATCCTTTTTCGCTTTATACAGAAAATAACCATAAATTGGAAAAAACAATACAAAAAAAAATGAAAATATAAATATACAAAAAAAAAAAATATCGTATTGTACTAAAAATTTAATTGAATAGAAACAAAAATACTTTTATAGTTATTGCAACTTTTTTTAATTACAAATTTTATTTTATTTTTTAAAGTTTCATTTATTGAATTCGTAAAGATTCCAATAAGTTATAGTTTTATTTTATTGTGTACGTATATATGACACAAATAATTCGACTTAAAATGAAATGTTGCTAAAAGAGACGCAGTGTAAAGAATTCATCCGACTTTGCACGAAAACTTTGAAACTGTATAACACTTTAATTGGAAATTATGAGGGAACGAAAGCATACATATGTATATGTATTCCCATAAAATTTTAACTGCATATAATTAATGTACAGAGTACAGAAAACAATTCAAGATCTTCTGCAGAACATTTTTTTTTTCAAAGTTTCACGCTAAATAAAAGCCATCTTAATAAAACAAAATATATTTTTTATACCTATATATTGATTGCAAATTAATGATCCTTCATTTTATTTCTTATAAGTATTATAATTAAATATTAAAGATCTAAAATTTCCGTCAATTTTATATACAAGTATGCATACACTTTCCTCCTAATAAGATGCTTTGCATACCTTTAACCCTTTTCCAAACAGACGTTTTTTAAATTATGTACATACGATACATAGGTATTTTATTAAACGGCCAGAAAATTTAACTCACATCTGTTCTAAAGAATCTTATAAACGATAAAATCTGTACATAAGACGCGTGACTTTAAAAAAAAATGTTTAAAAAAATCCAAAATCTTTTGATTTATTTTATTTTATTTTTTTTATTTTTATAAACAATGATTTAATTATTTTGACGGCAACATTAAATACACATGTACGTATACGTAGAATAATTTTCAAAAAATAAAAATTACTTTTTAATCAATTGAGATTGAATTAAAAGTCTTGAAAATAAAAAAAAAAATAAGAAAATGTAAACGATCAATTTTTCCTGTCTGACATGAAATATGCGGGATAAATGAACACACGTAATATTGTTTGTTGATGATTATTGCGGTGGCCATCAGGTAAAATAAAAAAAATAAATCAGCAGGCGTACTGGGCGGTAAAATTTAAATTATACACATCATAAAACGTACATACTGCATACATCAAGCAATACGTATATATGTATGTATGTATGTACAAAACTGTGAGTATTGTAATCATTAAAGTTAAATTATATTGTATAGATTATGGCATACGATAAAACAATTTGAGATTTTTTTCGTGATGTAATCATCATAAGTTCTGATTTTGTTTTTAACTTTTTGTTTTAGTCTTTTTCTTCTCAAGAAAAGAGATTTAAAAAAAAAAAGTGATTTGTAAATCTTATGTACATTTAAAATGTATGTATGTAGGTATATATGTATATTTTTTTTATTAGAATGAAAATCATAAAAACGAAAATTAATGACTTTTTACCAAAAACGTAACAATTTAACACCTTCATGTCGTTTATTTATCAAACAATGTATGAAAATAAAAACAGTAAGAAAGAATAAATTATACACCCCTGTCTTTAGGCTACATGATCAGAGAATTTTAATAATTAGGTACATGCTAATTGGTAAATAATTTGATTTTTGTTTTCTTAAATATGTATTAAAATACCTAAAAGTGAAAATAAAATTAATATGTACATATGTATGTATGTACATAATAATAAAAAGAAGATAGAATAAAATACGTATGTGTTGTTAATGCTTTATGTATCTATCCTTTTACAAAATAAGGAGTTAGTGCAGTTGACATATGCACATACGTCATACGTAAATGTAATAAAACGTCAAATTTATACATTACGTTTACGTGCAGAGAGTTTGCGCAAAAAAATTAGAAACATAACGTAAAGAGAATAAATGACATGACACGTCAAGAAATGTCAAAAATACGTTAGAAAGAAGACTGTACGTACCTATGCATGTTCGTCGGCAGTCAGTTTTAGGGTTATACGATTTTCAGTTTGTCAAAATGACTTGACCTATGAAATTACAAATTACCTACATGTTTTAATAAATTTCAACTACTTTGCGTACAACAACGTAAATAATAGCATAACACTTATGTTTGTTTTTACGTTTTTCTTACGCAAAGTAAAAATGACAAATACGTACAGTTTACGCATTTTTAAGTTTACGGTAACGGTTTTTGCGCGAGCTCCTTAATTAAAAAAACAAAAATAAATACATCTGGAAACTATAGATATATATGTATTTAAATTTAAACACGTGTCAAAAATTGATAAGAAAAAAAATACCAACACAAATTAAAGAGTTATTGACATTGAATTGAGTAAATAAAAATCTATTAGTTTACGTCATATCGTGTCACATACAATATTATCAAATTGTTTGGTGATTGAATTCATTCATTTAACTGTATTATGTGTATGTAGGTATATATACGCTATCAGTTTAAATTTTTTTTTATTTACTTTATTTAATTAATGAAAATGTAGAAACATATTCAATTTCAATGTTTATTTTAGATAATTTTATTTTTCAAATTTCTTCCTCCCCCTTTTGTTTATTTATTTTTTTTGTTTTGTCTTGTAGTCAGTGTATCTTTGAATCATCTCTGTGTCATCAAATCTTAATTGACCCTTGAAATATGATTATCGTTATCTTTGCATAACGAATTTTTTTTCATGCAATTGGTTTTCTGTTTTATGACAAAATAAAAACGTCTGTTTTTTTCTCTTGTTTAATCTGTTTTTAAACAAATGTTTTGCCTAATTTAATAAATAAGGCAAAAAACAAGGAGATAAATTTTGCTCTTATCATGAATTAAAAATATTGGATTTAAAAAACAAAAAAATGCTGATAATTTGAATTTTAGTGAAAAAAAAAAACGATTTTTTTAAAATTTTTGCGGCAAATAAAACGAAAAATATTTGACTTTACGAGAATTAATCAGTTGAGAAAGAAAGAAAAAAGAATATTAATAATTGTTTTGGTTACTCATGCGTTAAACTCGAAAAAAATTATAAATGTGTATTATAATTCATTCACACATATGGCCATATGTACCTACATACATACTTATGTATGTTTGAATCAATGTTGCAGATTTGCTACTTGTGTAGTAAATTTACTACATATTTTTAAAATTTTCGAAATTTGCTACTCTACTACACACAAAAAGGGTCTCCATATAAATCTACTACTCTAAATTTCATTGCCTTGTTGAATGAAAATGAATAATGAAAATGCTTTTTTTGCTGTAATAATTTTTTTCTAATGAACAATAAATGTTAATGAATTATTATATTTAGTACTTTGATATTATATTATTACTTAAAAAATGCTTAAAATTTTTCAGAAATATATAACAGTATTAATAATTCTGTTTCTCACTTTATAAGAAATGAAGAAAAAGGACACAAAAATAATTTGTTAATACTGCAAAATTTTATTTGGAAATTTCAAAATTTGAATTTTTGCACCTACTTCAATAACTATTGTTGCTGTTAAAATATAAATTTTTTAAGCAATTTATACACGGTCCAAGTCTAAGCTTTTGTAATAAATTTCTAGTCTACTACACTCATTTTGGAAAATGTAGTAGATTTTTACTACACTTGAAAGTTGTTCAGCTGCAACACTGGTTTGAATTAATATCTATTGTATTTGTATGAGACACATATAATATGAAAATCAAAATTATTTGATTTTCACATTTCAAAATGTAAACAAAAACGAATAAAACATGCATATATGACGATAACAAATAATTTTTTTTTTTAATTCATTTTTATTTTTTTTTATTTTTAGAATAAAGTTTGAATGGGTCTATATTTTCCTTATAAAAACAAAATTTGAAAATGAAAAATATTTAACTTCATTGTTTATATTTAGATTTAAAAAAAAATCACTGTGATAAATAATGAGACTCCTCTCCATTTGATAGGAGTTCTAGTACTTACATACATACATATGTACACAAACTCAAATGAATGCATTTTGTTTACATTTATAGTGCACTGGTGCAGTTAACAATGATGATATGAAATGGCCCTTATATAAAAATGAAAAATTATGACAATGTCCTCTCATATCACATCAGTATTTACTTATTCACTACTACAGTACTGCTAGACAATTTAAAATTTTAAACATAATATTTTATGCGCATATGTATGCACACATGTGTCATAAATAAAAAGTAGAAAAAAAATATTAAATAAATTTTCAACTCTGAATTTTGTTTGGCGCTTGATTATAAAACGTTTTTTTTTTTTGTTTTCATATTTTTATCAGTAAAAATATACAGTATACATAATGTATTAGCGTCTATTACACTCAACAGTGAAAAGTTTATATAAACACAATTTAGATATGTATGTATATATCTATATACAAAGCAATGGTTAGATAAGAATTTTTTTTCTTTTTTTTTTTAATATAAAAATAAACAAACAAAAATTTTTGAAAAAAAATTTTATTATGATGTAATTTAACGTAAAGTCAATGACTTGGTTCAATCGAATTTTATTTGTTGAATTTTTTTATTACTAAAGAAAAAAAGTAATATATGTACGTATGTATATATATACATACATACTTGATACACATATGTATGTAGGTACTCTGTCCACTAATAGTATGCACTTAAGGTTTAATGGGAGGCCAAATTCCTAAATGTCAATTGCTTGATGATCACTTCAATCAAACTAAAATTATTGACATTGCACGTAGATCAATTTGTTGTTGCGATCAATTGCAATATCATTTGGTTATAGAATTTTTGACACATGCATCAAAATGTTTTTGATTTTGATCATCTTTATGTAATTACATATCCGGCATTAATTATTATGCCGGAGTTACATATATCCTTTTTCTTCTCTCCTGATTTCTAATTAGACTGTTTCACGAGCAGTATTACCACAATCCTCAAAGCTTTTATTATACGTATGTACGTATATCAGATGAATTTTTTGAATATCAATACATAAGTGATGTGAAGTGGTACAACTTTCAGTAATCTCGATAAGGCCTTAACTGCATATAGTTAGTGGACAGAGCGTAGTACTTGAATATTTTCAATTTAAAAAAATAATAAAAAATAAGAAAAAAAAAATGTGCATAACGCATATACATAACGTATATCTTTTGTTTTAAAAAAATTAGCATAAATTAAAAAAAAATTGTTGTTTTGTTTAATTACTTACGTTTCTAAATACTGAAAATATTGATAAACTGGTCGACGATATAAGAATCCTTCAGCTTTTTCAACCATCATTACGATTTTAAAATTAACAATAATTTAATTAAAAAATTAATGCATATAGGATGTAAATGTATTATTCACTTTATTAATAATATTTGGTTATTATATTGAATTGTAATTACATACTAACATATTGTACTAATAAACACAAAAAACAAAAAAATACGCTGATGTTTGTACATTTGTGTAAATGCAGTTAAAAAATAAATTTCAATTGGAATAAAACTAAACTGAAACATTCATAATTACATCACATTACTATTTAATTCACATAACGAGTATTTATTTTTGAAGTTTCACACAAAAACCGAAAAAAGCAGTAACAATTTTATGTAAAATTTGAATAAATGTATTCAGTTTAGTCATACAACTTTTTTTTTTAAATTATTTTTTAATAATAATTACAGAACACATGTTTACATTAAATTTCCATTATTCTGTGTATGTTTCAGTAAATCATACATGTACGCATATTATTTGTATATGTGTACATTAAAGAACTGAAACGACAACTGTTTATTTATATTTTTGTTTTTTTTTGTTGCTTTTTTGTTTATTTTTTTTTTATTATTTATATTTTTTAGCGTTTTAATTTTATTTTTATTGTTAAAACTATGAAATATGATTTATTGGTATTTAATAAGGAAACCATATGTTTCAGCTTTTATTAATTATTATGCATTATATACATATTGTGTTATTTCCGTTCTAAACAAATACATTCAAAAATTTTATAATGTCACATATCAACACTTTTGTTTTTTATAATGGCTATAAATCACTACCGTAACAATATAAAAATAAATCTGATAATTTCATGTTAAAATTAAAAATTTTTAAATTTTTATTTTTAACAGAAAAAAAAAATCTTCAACATGCCTCAATGATTGTATTATGCATTAAAATGACAAATTTATAATAAAAATGTAATTTTTTCTATTATCAAACAAAAAGTATTGGTTTTATCATGTTTAAGGAACCATACCATGAATTTCAAAATGTCTAAATACCGTCTTATCGCATTATAATAAATTTTTAGACGTTTTGGAAATCACCAGTAATTTTGTACAAAGAATTTTCATTTTATCATTATGAAATAAAATCACATTTAATTGATAAAAATTGTTATTACATTTTTAAATTTATTTATTATTATTATTGAAATTATGTTTCAAGTAGACCCTTATTATCCTTCAATGGTTGATTGTATTGTGAATAAATTTAAAAATTATTATTTCTAATAAAAATATGTAATTTCTATTGATAAGTAAAGAAATTAATGAAATATACAATTTCAATGACAAATTACAATATTGATTAAAATACAATACATTGGGGGGTCGGTGGAATAACAAACCGCCCTTAGAAATTGTTGAATTTTTTTTTCTTTAGAAATTATGTAGGTATGTATGTACTTGTAATACATTTGTAACATTCTGTTATCTATTGCAACTTTATTGTGAATGAAAATAAAAGAAATTTGTTTTCTCCCTTTTTCTTTATTTTTAATTTCTGTGTATATATCAATAATGATGCACCAGACTGGATTAATCGCAAACATTTACAAATGGATATAAATATAGTCTGCATTGTGCACACAAATATTATGGTACCAACCCCTAGATATATTTTATTTTTTTGAAATTACAACTAATTTCACTGCAATATTGAAAAAAATAAAAAAAATAAATGAAAAATATTTCATTTATATTGACAAGAGGATTTATTGATGAAATATATAATTTTTTCAGGCATCGAGGACATAGAGATTTTCAAATACATTCATTTTGCATGGGTATTAAGCATATGTATGCATGCATGAATAATGCATTTAATATGGTCATTTTCGTATTATTGAACACAAAAGTAAATTATTGTTTTTGTTTATTTTATTTTATTTTTTTTTTTTGAAAATACAAAATATGAATATGGCATTTAACACACGTTTTTCTAATAAAAATGAGAATTTAAATGCAATATATTGGCATAATACGTCCAATATAATGGATATGATAAAAATGAAAAGTGATATATGTATGAATATGAGTTAAAATAACAAAAAAGGAAAATGTAGTCCAAATTCTGTGGAAGATAGAGGATAAACGTGATTATATTTTATTTGTACATGCACATGTAAAAGAGAAGAATTTTCACACAAATTCGAATTTCGAAATAATATGAAATTCACAAAAAAAATAAATAAATAAAAATGTTTACATACTCGTAATGGGGATTTGTAATCAAATGAAATTAATGTGTTTGTGAAGTACGCTTCGCATTGTGCACGTTTGTTGGCACAGTAAATATATTGTGCATAGATATAAATTTTTCTGAATCCTTACACAGTATTAAAATCAATGTTAATTGTATTTTATACGATTCCGTTTCAATCATGAATTAATGGATTACACAAAAATAACAGAAATGATCATATTATAAAGTAAAATGAACAATAAAATATTCATATAAACACGTGTCATATAAATCGTCCTGGCTGTTTTTCTTTTTTCCAAAGAAGGAATAGAACGAACAGAATACTGTTCAGAATATTTGGAATAGAATGAATAAAGAAACAAAACTGAATAAATAGTTTTATTAAAACGGCTGGAGAAAAAATTATTTTTTTCATTATTGGAGAGTTGGGTTAGAAATGTTTGTATTGAAAAAATAATTAAAAATTAAAAATAAAATAAAATAATGTAATTTATATATTTTATTAAATTATTTTATTATGACATAAGCCTATTTAGCGTTTCACTATCAAAAATTTGATAGATCACAAATTAAAAGCAGGGTTTATTCCATTTATTCCATCATCAGTCTAAGATTAAAAAGAATACGTTCTGGATATTTCGAACGAATAAAGAAATACGAAAAGGAACATTCTGAATATTCTTTTTGAACAAAGAAATGCATTAGGAATATTCCAAACGTTCAAAATAAATAAAAGCCCCTGAATAAAAAGAAGAAAGTTTATTAGCAGAATAAAAACCGAAAGTATAAAATTTTCAAATTAAAGCCACAAATTATCAACTTTTCTTCTTCTTTTTTTGTTGTGTTTTTTTTAGTTTTGTTTTTTTATTTATTCTTTGGAAAAAACATTAATAAATATTACTTTACACTAATCAAATAATTTTATTAAAATGTTTCATCTCTTTTAAAGAACTTTAAAAGTAAAAAAATTTATTTATTTATGTATTTTGGTACCAATCTGTCTATGCCATAATTTTTATATTTACTAACATATTAATTTCTTTTTATTTTATTTATATAAATATACATACATATGTATATATTTTTCTGTTTTAAATTCAAAAACAAATTTTGAAAAGAAAAATGATATAAATAAAACTGCATTTTTTCAAATTACAAAAAAAAAAAGAAAAAAGAAGAAGAAAACTTGAAACTTTATGAAAGATATCATAAATTTAATAATTTTTAAAAATTCCTTCTTCGTTTGTTCTTTCTTTTTTATATTGTATTATTATATTATATTTATATTGTATTGTGTGTTGTTTACGTGAATCATCATCATTATTGGAGACTTTTATTGCTGATGCTATGCCGTATGTGTTTACACATATTTATGAATGTGTGCGGAATGTGGCTAAATTTGGCTAATTCGGCTAAATGACTAAATTGTTGGAAAAAATCAGTAAAGTAGGTTTTAGCATACTCGACGAGTTTGTTAAATGCAGCGAAATTGGTAAATTCATTGTTTTTGTATAAAATGAAAGTGTGGTTTTTGGTTGGTATGGTTTTTGCCTGTAATTTGATTTTTACATATTTTTTATGATTTTTTAAAAATAATTTTTCAAATTTTTAACAATTATTAAAAAAATTAAAAATTTGAATTTTTGAATTTGCAAAATCATATAGAAATCTAAAACGTAAAAATATATAGAAAAAGTAAAAACTGAAACTGTCAACAATTTAGCCATCCCGCACAACAAAATGTTGCTAAATATGTACTAAATTGAAATTTTATTGGAAATAATTTAGAATCTTGAAATGTAACCGATTTTTACAATGATTTCGCACACACTCTATATATGTTCTGTGATTTCATATAGAATGCATTTTATCAGTATTTTTTGGATTTATTCCAAAAAAATAAAAAATAAATTTTTTTTTTTTTTTAATTTAAAAAGAATTCGTAAATCAAAAGTTTTGTTAAAAGATTTAACTTTTGATAATTCCTTTCTAACAAATGACTAACAAGCACTTTTTAAATACGTATACATATAGTACATACAAATGTTAGTATATTTACTATAAAGAAAATGTTTAAAGTGCATACTCATAACTTATGGTTATCAATTTATCGTTTAGGAAAAAATTTTTCAACTCATATCTGAAATATCATACATACAAAAATGGGTATACATATATAATTTATCAATTCAGTTTTTTTGCCTTCTTTGAATTAAATTCAATGTAAAATAATTTTAATTAAATTCATTATAAAATTATGAATGACTTTTATATTACTATTTATTACCATCAATTAACGTAACAAGAAAATTTGTTAAATAAAGAAAAAAGAGAAACAACAGCAACAACAAAAAACTATAAATTGCATCTATTCCTTTATTTCTAGACTATCAATGGGGTCAATTAAAAAAGCTCTTTTTCTTTAGAATCTCTTTTTTGTATTTTATACATAGTAGATCTATTATAGCCAGTAACGACACATGTTGTTGTGTTTTAATTTTCATTCCATATCTAAAAAAACTTCCCATATGTGGAAAAAATTAAGAAGTATTATTGGAAGTAAAAGACCAAATGCTAAATGTCCATTGCATGACGATAATCAAAATCAAGAACTCGCAAACATTATGATGCATGCGTCAAAAATTACATAACCAAATGATTTTATAGTAGTCGCTCAATAACGAATGCATTTGGATTTTCATTGATCTACGTGCAATGTCAATGATTTTATTTTGATTGACGTGATCGTCATGCAATTGACGTTTAGGAATTTGGCTAAACTGTGTAGTATACTGAAATGCACATAAAATGCAAAATTTTACCATAATGTACATAATTTAACGCGACCTCTATCGTATAATTAAAAGGCGATTTATTTGTTCAGATGTTTAATTGTTTATACATGCGTTTATAGGCAACTTAAAATGTAAAGGGTGACATTAAGGATTTCTTCAATTATTTTGTCTTTTTATTATTTTACAAATTTCGAATTTAATTTTTTCCAAAAAAAAAAAAAAATGAAATAATTTGAAATTTTAACGCACGCATGATACATATAAGTACATAGGTATGTGTTCATATGTATATCGTTAAAAATATTGTTTTCAAACTAGGTATGCTGCATTCATTCTTCAAAATTGATTACATATTATTATCATATTTTTCTCTTCTAGTTATCACATTACTATATTTATCAACTTTTTTGGAAAAAAAAAAAAACACAAAAATCTTAAAGTATTCCTCCCATACTACCCACTGCCGTATCGTATTCTTCTTGATCTGTGGTTGCTTATTTTCCTTTTCTTGTAAATAAATATGGTAAAATTATGTGACTAAAAGAGTTCATCATTTTCAAATGATTTACACTTGACTTACAAAGTTCAGAATGTGGTTAAGTATAAACATATGTACATACAAATATGCACATACATAATGTAAAATGCACATGAATTTATTATCAACATTATGAATACAATGTGACGTTCATATAAAGTTTTGTTTTGTTATATGTAATATCAAGTAAATGTTGATAAATGGTAAAATCCATAAACTTGTAATGTCATTGTTGATGTCGTTGTCAACAAATAAAATTTGCACACACACATACAAGTTCAGATATTCTCCATATACCAGAAAAATTTCCCTGTAAAGATATAAACGGGTCAATTAAGAGAGTCTATTGCCAATCGAATTTATATTGATTTGAAATAAACTTTCGGTATTATGAAAGTCTATTTTTTCTATTCTATAGATTTTAATATCCGATGATATTTTTGTGATAGAGTTAAAAAAAAATCATTGACGCCACAAGTTTCATTTGATTTTCAAAGAAAAACCAAAAACCCAAAATAATCAAAATAATAACATTTTTTTTACGTAGCTTAGAATTTTTAATTTAAAAATGTAGATAGAGTACAATATAAAATTTTTAATTTGTGCTTTTATAACAACATTATAAATTTCTTTTGTGGTAGTTATCATGAAACTGATAATGAAATTTTTTCATGTTTACTATTTCTCTTGTACATTTGAAAAAATATTGTACAATTAAAAAAACAAAATAGAAAACAGAAGAAATACAATGAATTTTTAATTTTCTATTTACTTGTAATTATATTTTGTTTCATTTTCAATTTTAATTTTTGTATTTGTTTTTTTGTGAATTCATTATTATTATTATTATTTTTATTTAAAAATTGTTTGTACAAAGTTAAAAACTTATTTGAACACAAAATGAACAATTTGAATTTTTCTCTCATTTTTTTTCTAAATTTTAAGACAGGAAACTGATGAGATTCTGACTTCCTTTATTCATGGATGGATTCGTCATAATAATTTAACGATATCGCAAAAATAAAATAAAATAAAAATGATTGTAGTTTTCTCAATTTACAGTACATATGCACAAAAGACAAAATAAAAAAAATAAATAAAAGAAAAAAGAAGCAATACAATGTCTTTCAAAAAAAAAAATATCCATGTACGATTATATGTATGTATATACATGGATATATACACGTACATATGTGAGTAATGACATAGAGGGTGCTTAGTTAAACCATAGATGGATTTTGCCAAAAATAGGAAAAAGTTGGTTTGGGGAAGGGAAGTTTGCGATGGCAATCTTAACGAGAAGGTTGAACAGTTCTTCTGTTCTTTGTTGTAGAACAATCACATGCGGAAATAACGAAATAGATCCTTTAATCTTTGATTTGACACCGGTATCACTTCTTTAGCTCCTTTACCTTGAGAATTATTAGCGATTAAAATAAAAAATATTGCATACGTTTACCTAAAATTTTGGAAAAAATTTGTGATTTCGTCAGTAACTCATTTTCGATAAGTCTCAAATGAGAGTTTTTCAATGTACCTTAAAAAACTGTAGATATTTCCGATGTTTTGCTTGTCTCAGCGAAATTCATCCCTGATTTAATTTTTACTAGCTTAATACTAAACACCCTGTATAATATTGTATGTTGTACTTAGTGAAAATGAATGTACATATAATTTTTCGTTTTTTGATTACTAATTTCATAGCTGAATTATAAAATGACTGACATTATTAAAAAGCATAAAAATATTTGATTGATAATAAATTGTACAAAACATACGATTTTCTTTTTATAAAATGTAATCAGAAAATATAGAAATGATCAGTTGCGGAAGAATAAGAAAAATAAAAATTTGAAGGAATGCAACTCAAAGTAGAAAAAAAAACTTATTGAACATACAAATCTTACATACAGTAGTGTAAGTACACATACACAATTACGCATTCGAACTTCATATATAAAATATAACATATTCATATATATGTAATAATTTTGATCTCATGAATGACGTGTTAATCTGATTTTATTAAATTAGAAGGGAACCACGATGATTTGACGAAATATACATAATATGTATGTAATAAATGAGGATTAATTGACTGATGATGAGGGTGGAAGCATACTAATAATGTAATCATACATGATTTTTCATTAAATCAAATTAATATACATACTATATGTCTGTACATTCATCAAACTTGAAATCATTCTAAAATTTTGAATAGTTTAGATTTAACAATATTTTTAGTTTAATATATTGAATAGAAACTCATTGATGTTGCAAGTGATCGCAAAAAATCCATACTATTACAGATTTCGATCTGAAGTGAATGCACTTTTTGGAATGACATTTAAGGTACCCGTACACAGCACAACTTTTGTCATTTTCGTGCAAGGAAAATTGTATGCTACTTTTAGTACAAAGGCTGCGTTCAGTAAAGTCATCTGCAGTATAGATGACAAATATCAACCGTTTGGCATGGCATTTGATAATCAATCGTTCGATAATGCAATTTGCATCAAATTTTTGACACATGTTGAACCAATCATACAGTTCTTCAAAATAGCTGAGTACATTTGTTGATTGATATTCATATTCTTCTGTAAGCAAATGACGATCAATAATTTGCAAAGCATTAAATGATATTTGTACAATAAAGATCAAATGACGTATCGAAAGAGAATCAATTGACATAACCGAACGCAGCCAAAGTTATTTTCTTACGAGCAATATTTCACAGATCTTTGTTCACACAGTACAATTTTTGGTGTAAAGTTTAACAAAATATCGACGTCAAAAACAATCGAAATTTAAACATTAAACTTATACTACTTTCAAGATAAACAGTTTATCATACATGCATCCAAGCATAAAGTTGCAAATGCGAACTGCAGATAACAGAAACAGATGTACATTTAATTGTATGAGCTTTTAAATTAATGAAAAATATCAAAGAACACTTTTATACCTATCCTAGATACATATCTACATATCTCTATTCAGGTTTTTTAATCATAGTAAATGGAATTGTTACAAAATACACATGCATTGCCATAGAGGATTAAAAACATTTCATATTTTTTTTACATAATTTCAACTTACATCAGGTGGTTACTTTATGGTTTCATTATTATTATTTTTTAAATCTACGAAAAATGTATCTTTCTATTTTTTAAACGAAATCTATGACCGTAATAATAAAAATGAATGTAAAATTATGAATTAAAATACTGATCTGTTTTTTTTTTACATTTAGCAAAATTTAATTTAAAAGCAATTTTTCCTTTTGTTTTTTTTTTTCTTTAAATACCATTTCAATGTTGTTGTAATGATGATTAGGCTAATTTATTATATGATTTTTACTTCCAAATAAAATCTTTTACCTTGATGATTCGAATTGCTTATAAATTTACGTAAAACTTTTAAACGGCGTCAATTATGAGAGTCTATTCAATAAACTATAGTCGACTTTTAAAAGTTTATCAAAACAAGTCACGGTATTATGTAAATCAATCGACTTACATGCATAATACTAAAAAATTATAGTACTAAAATTAGGTATAACTTGGTATAACTTGATTGTTTACTTATTAAATTTATATAAATTTTTTTATTTGAGTTGTCAAAATTTCTGTTGTCATTTTTTTAACTTTATCACAAAAATATCATCGAATTTTCAAGTCTAGAAAAAGTACCTAGATTTTTATAATATCGAAAGTCTATTTCAATATAAAGTCGATTAGCAATAGACTCTCATAATTGACACAAATTACTATACATACGTATAAGAGTATTCTAATACAGAAACTCATATATTGTGTTATAAAGTTTCGATTACAGAAAAAAAATATAGATTTTTCATTTAATATAAAACATTTTGAAATTATGTATACAGTCCAAAACAGTGATCAAGGTTATTTTGTTCCTACAAATGTATTACAAAAAAACTTTTTCGTTTTTTTTTTAAATATAAATTTCCATTATATCAGATAACACGAATAATAACAATAAGAAATTATTCACATTTTAGATTAATGTTAGCTATTGTTATGTTAATAACAATTTTTGGCTTGAGTTAATAATGGCCATTCCACAGCTGTCTAACAACATGGTCAAAAATTTAAATTAAAAAAGACGGTGAAAAAAAAATCGAAAATTGTTTAAAATAACACAGTTCTTCAACATGGGTATCGCATTAAATGAAGGAAGGGCCAAAAATAAAAAGTAAAAATGAGAAAAAGAGAAAAAAAAATATATTAAGAAATCGTACGTGATAGTTCCAATCTACATCATACTAAAAATGAAAATGTTGCAAGCTAAGAGTCTACATGGTATAGTACATACAATATGTATGTACATTCACAGTATGTATTTTTGATTAAAAATTTATTTTGGCAAAACATTTATAGTTTTACCTATATAGGTATACGAATACATAGATAAATAGATACTCGTTCAAATCAAAATTTCAAAATTAAAATTATATGAAATTTATTACTAATTTTCACGATAATTCAATTGAATCAACAACGAAAACATTTTAAACTGACATTTAACCTTTTTGTTGGTTTCATTTTTTTCTCCCTTGAAAATAAAAATATCTTCATAACATCAGTAACGAACAATATCAAATATATACTTTGTACTTTAAATATATATTTTCATTACAGGCCTTATGAGAATATGCGTTTCTTTTTTCGTCTTTCATTATTTCTTGTAAGAAATGAGCTTTTGAAATATTAATATACATACCTACAATGATGTAAAATAGTGAAAATGGTAACTACTTTTCGTAGTTTCCATAAGGCCTGTAGCGAAAATATTTAAAATACAAAGTACAAATGATATTTTATTACTGTTGCCGAAATCGATAGTTTACAAAGAAATTTAAAAGAAAAATAAAATAATAAAGAATTAAAAGGTTTTTGATTTCTATTGCCCTCTTTATTTTCTTACCAAACAATAATTAAATTTTTAAGCAGTAAACTATGCTGCAAAAGTATAATGTAATAATAATAAAAAATAAAAAAAAATTGAATTTTCATTAATTCAATTGTTCAAATATGTTTGTTCATTCACATATATGTATATGTATAATTTATACATATCAAAACTACTGTTTTTGTTAGCCATTTATCAGAATTTCTTAGAAACGGAAATAATCAAGTGTCATCGATCTCTAGCCATTGCTCTGTAATCAATACAATTGTACACGTATGTAAGTTTATATAAAAATGTATTTGTACAACCAAAAAGGTAAGCTAGATGAATTGAATTGAAAATTTAGCACCCACCTTATGTACCTTAGTATTACATGCATACACATTACATTTATGCGACATGATTGACTGACTGACTTCAGTTAAGTATATACAATATTGTCATATCATATGTACATATATTTAAAAAGTTATTCACTAGTTTTATATCTATTGCATTATCCATAGTAAATTTTAATTATGGATGATAATGAATAGAAATATGTAATCAAGTATGATATATGTATGTATACTTATGTACATACGAATATACGTAAAAGTCTAATGAATTATAATTCTGATAACGTGTTTCATTGATGACCACCAACAATGAAACTTTTCTGTATTGTATAAAAAAAAAAGTCGCATTCAGACATTGTATATTGTCCAATTACATACAATATATTTTTGATGATAGTTTTTGATGGATAGGCCTTTTTCCTTCAAATTGTATTTTACACCATTTATGGTGACGTTTTGGCTACCAATAATATAATGCGTTTATTATAAAATACATATGTATGTATGTACAAACGTTGATATGCACATGCACATATGTATATTGTATAATGCAGTTTTATATCATTTTTAATTAAGCGTATATACAATATAGTCTGGTATTAATTTTCAGTACATAATAATAATAACTGCATGAATTAATGACTCATTTCCTTTGGGAGAAATATCGGTTTATTGATGCTTTAAAATGCAATTTTATTTCATTTTTCTGCATGAAAAACTATCATTATTATTTATTTATTGTTTTTATCATTTGTTCTTCTTCTCCGTTTTTAATTCTGCTATAGTATTCTGGAGGGATTCGTTTTTTTCTTTCATTTTGCATATTTCAGATTGAATGAAATTACATGAAATTTATTGATTGAAATTACATTTACATAACTATTCGGAATTAAATTTTTCTAAATATATGCAGCCCGTTGCAAAATATAAACTTATTATGACCATGATGTTATCAATATAATCTTATTTAATAATAATTTTTTATTATAGGTTTGTTCTGTATGTAACTGCAATTTTTTATGTTTCTATCTATAACGGTTTTCTCGAAAGGGGCCTTTAAATTCTAAAAAAGTGGTATTGCAAAAAATAGCCTCATTCAACGGCTTAAAAGATATTTTGAGTGCGTAAAAATTTCAATTTGAGTGTTTTTTTTTATTATTCTGAGAAAATTTTATCTTAAAAAATATATTATGGCAAAAGAAGAAGAAAAATCAAACCGCCAAACTGATCGATTACTAGGACCAAATCCTAGAGCAATTATTAATTTTATGGAAATAAACTCAAAAACATATCCCTCCGGCAAAATTAGGCAAGGCATCTAAAGTTACTCTGGCAACTAGAAGAAGAATTTTAAGAGTAGCTTCTAATTAAACGCTAAGTTTATTAAAAATAAAAGAAAACTGTGGAACTACTGTCCACAAATCAACGATTCATCGATTACTGAAACTGAAGTCATGCGAGAACATCCAATTAAAAAAAAAATCAGCAGAATCAGCTTTAACAGCGCTTCATAAAAACAGCGTATTGAGTTATCTCGTACCCATGTGTCCTGAACTCCTGGGCAACTGAGTGACGTAAAGTAATCTTTACTGATGAAAAAAAAACTTAATTTAGATGGGATAGATGGGATTTTATCAGTGAAGATCACCTTTTTTCCACTCAGTTGTCCACTCCATATATTATGTGGATCATGGGATGAGCTTTTTTAATATCAATTATACAAAGATTTAAAGTGATAGTACTTTTCCTAATTTCCATAAGGTTTGTAGTGAAAATATTTAAAGTACGAAGTATAGAATTAATTTAGGGAAAAAGTAATTTAAGGTAATTTAATTTTAAGGTAATAACAGGTAATTTAAGAAAAAAGTACATGAACTAAATGTTGGTTGTTGATTTTTAGATAGGTATGTACATACATACTTTTAATATTTAGATACGTAACATATTTAGTTTTAGTGTCTTGTATACATGCAGACTTTAACACATGATGAACAAAGAAAATATTGTAAGAATTAGATTATTCTGACGCATAAAAACAAATAAAATAAAAATTTTTTTCTCATAATATACATATATATATTTTTTTGTTTGTTTGTTTTTATATTTCACATATCATTCATAATTTTATCAGCCAATATATTTGTGTAGGCTCTAAAAAACAAAGACAACTAAAAGTGGTTTTTATGACTCTTAACACTAATTAATCCACAATGTTTTAAGCAAGTTTAAACTTTAAAGTATTAAAATGTGACTATTTATGACTCCTCCACATAAAACAAATTTTTATTTAGTTTCTTTCTATTCTACATGATTATACTTGACTTCATTATATGCAAAAAAAAAATTATGTGGATGTACATATAATTCTTTTTTAAAGAAAGTCTTTTGATACTTTTATATGCAAAACTCAACTATTCTATACTCGTACATGAATATACATACACATACAAATGTATACAGGGTGTTCGACAGTAGGAGTCATAAAATACGTTTTTCGTATAATTCACACTGTTTCTAGCAAAAATCGTTCTATATAGTTTGACTACTAATTCGATGCAGTTAAGGTCTTATGGAAAACATAAAGTAACGTACCACATTACGTCGCTGTATATTGATGTTTAAAAAGCTCATATGGTATTATATGATAACTTTATAGACTGTGGTAACACTATTCGTGAGATGATTTTATTAGAAGTTATGAGAGAAGAAAAAAGATATGTATATTTCCAATTTCCATAAGGCCTTAACTGCATCGAATTAGTGGGCAGACTATAGATTGCTCCCATCTCTTTTAAAAATTCATCCTTTCCGAGATGAATGGAAACAAAAAACTTTTTTTAGGGTTCCTTTTTTAGTCTAGGATACCCTGTATACGTATACTTAAAAAAGAGTATGAACTCTGAACAATAAGTAGAACATGGAAAAGATACTGTTTCATGCTTCAAATATTTTATTTTATTTTCACTATGGTAATATAATCATTAAATCATAAGAATTTGTTTTCATTTTTTTCTTGTTGTCTGTTTTTTTTTCTTTTTGATAATTTTAGAAAGCAAAATAGTACATTTTGATAATAAAAAAATTTTGTTTTTTGGATTTGTTGCTATAGCAGGTTTTTATATGTATTTAATTATGAATCATGTTTGATCGAAAGAATCAAAATTCATCTAAAATCCATCATAATATTTTTTACAAATATATTTTTCATGTCTATTTGGATTGAGATTGTTTTTTTCTATACTCAACAACCAGTCAAAAGAAATAACATTTCATTAAAAAAAGTGAAAGAATCATTTCAATGATACATAAATAAATTATTATTGTTACTTACATACATATGTATGTACATATTTGTTAATTTCACTTGTTTCAATTTAGCAAACTCATGTTAATTTATTTAAGAAAAAAATTTTATTTTGATTTTACGGAATCTTGTCATTTTATTATTGATTTCAACTTTTTAAATTATTATTGACATGCATTTAATGATTTCATGTTGACATAATTGTGTTATAGATTTCTTAAAGCATGTGTATGTAAGCACATTTTAATGTATTATTTTTGTTACAATGTGTGTCAATTTTATAGATGAAATTAAAAAAAAATTAAAATGCGGAATGAATGAATTGTCATGTATTATATATGTATATGATCTGTCTACCAATTCTATGCAGTTAAGGCCTTATGGAAATGACTTATAATAGTACCATTTTACGTCACTGTATATTTATATCAAAAATATTCATCGCGTATTATATGATAACATAACTGCAAAAATTGTGGTAAAACTGCTAGTGAGAGAAGAAAAAAGACGTGAATTTCCTCCCATAAGGCCTTAACTACACCAAATTAATAGACAGAGTATAGACAATTCTGTGTTCATTAAATGTTTGGTGATATTATTTATTTATTCTGGTATGGATCAATTGAAACGTACATTCATCTGTTTTAAAATTTTCATTTTTTCTGTATGTCTTATCGAAAATGAAAAATATTTAAATAAATTAAATGTGAAAGCATAAAGGTGTATACGTACATATACATACGTATATACATATGTGTTAACTTTTGCATTAAAGGAATGCATATTTTCAAAATCCAGTAGTTTTTTTATTTGTACATAATTTATTCATTGAACTTGTTATTTGCTTATTGTAATAATTTTTTGTAAGTTTGCATGTACAAAATTTCAGGTACATACATACATACATATGTACATACATATTATATAGGTACAACAATTTTATTATTACAAAATTTGTACATAGGTATTTTCTTTTACTTTTACAAGTGCATGCACTTGAATTTTTTTTTCTACCTGATATAATTATGAAAATTTTTAATTTGAAATTGAAGTCAATAAATTGTCTAGACATTGTATGTGTGTAATGTACGAGTATATAACAACAGGTGACAATAATTATATTGAAGAGAAAAAAAAACGTTATATGATACATTTCGAGGTTAAATTCGATTCAGTGCAATGTTGCATGTCAAAATCAATAATGCAATTCGATATACAAGTTTTGTGTTTTTTTTTGTACACGTAAATGTACATTTTCTCTTTTAATATTTCGCGTTTTTCTTTTCTTTTATTCTTTTAAATGTAACATTTCGAGTTAAAAACTTATATGTACTCTGATACATACATATGTGTGTACTTTCAATTTAGGTATGGTGTACAACATAAAATTACAAAATGATACATACATATTTCAATCATTCAATAATATAGTGAAAATGTGGTGAAAATATTTTTACTCAATTTCATAAGAGAATTTAAAAGGGCATCGAAAATATTTAAGATACATTGGGTTTTTCAATTTATATTTGATAAATATGATCTCAATTGAAATTCAGATACATGATACATTACATGCACATGCGATAAAATTTTTTATTTTCTTTTTAAAAAAACGATTTACATATATTGAGAATAATATAAAGCATATGTATACATGTATGATTCGCATAGCGAAACTATAGGCTGGGCGTTTAAGCATCTATTAAGGGCTGAAACACAATTGGAGCTTTTCAGCTAGCATGAATCCCAGGTGAACTAAAAATGCAACTGAAAAAGCTGCCCTATAAGACAAAAAGAACTATAAGCTGAACTGAATTATTGACATTTAATCAAAGATGACAGCAAAATTTAAGAAAAAATAATAGAAAGAAAAAAATTTTAAACTACAAATGACACACGCTGGCTGTAGATTTAAAATTTTGTAAAACTGAAGTTGATCTGCATGCCAGCTGAAAATCTCCGATTGTAATTTGGTTATAACGCATTTATATACATGTGTTTAAAGCTCAAGCTAGCTGAAAAGCTTCAATTGTGTTTCAGCTCTGAAGTTTAAAAAATGTTATTCTACTGGGGCACGAAAAAAAAGTAGAAAATTCTTTGGGATAAAGTCAAATGCGTGATTGTAGAGTATAAGCATAAACATAAGAATGCATTTAAATTGGTGATGATTTTTTATATTTTTTATGCGCTAAAGAATAATTTCCAGTTGACCCATTTTCGAATTTCTTTACGCTCATTCTTTTTGATAAAGCAGCAAAAGTAGCAAAATAAAGAAAAATATTTATAAATTCGCTTTGGTCTGGAACATTTTGTTTCCAAATTTTAATAACAAATCATTTTTTGTAAAATTTTCCTATATTTTTACACAAGAATGCACTCAATCATTACATTTATCATTTGAACAACTGTAATAAAAAAAAATCCAATAATAATTGTAGCGTGAAAATTTGAATAATTTGCATTCGATAAAATTTTCTTTTTTTACGCTAACATTTCATGTACATACCTATTGTATACATATGTACGATCGCATTAAAATACGGTTTTTATGCTATAGTTTTCGTTGATGTTGAACATAGTAATATGTTATATCTTTAAATTGTATCTTTATTCAACTTAAAAATTTTTTTGCCAAAAGTATATACATACATACATAGATACTTTATAATCAAATTTCATTACGATAAAATGACAAATTAAAAGATGAAAAGAAAACCGAATTTATGATTAAGATCCCCTACACATTATTATAGAAGTACTATATAGAATAAATTTTTTTAGGTCAAATTATGTTTAGCGAATTTGTATCATGCTCATAAAACATCAATCATTAATATTCAAAATAAAATGGAATCCAAACTTAAAAAATTTAGTTTAATTTAGTAAATATAAGGTCCGTTCAAAATGTAAGACTACACTATCAAGCATTCAAAAAGTAATCATGACTAAAATAACACGTTCATTTTTGTCTACTACTTTATACTAAAAATTTTGACCTTTACATTGAAATGACAAAAATAATTTCCATAGAAAGCAACACTAACGTCAAAACGTCGTAAAATGCAACGCTTATGTCAGAGCATCGTAACACAAGATATCTAATGTTACATTAACACTGCAGCAACATTTCTGCAACACTGTATCGTCATGATTACTTTTTGAACGAACCTGTAATTTCAATAATTTGGGCAAAAATACGTAAAAATGTACATATGTCCTTTTTACAAGGACATTTTATATGGGTGCGTATGTAGTAAAATAGCTTATTGTCACGAAAACTGAATTATGTATCTATGTATATGTACATAATTTCAAATACCTTGTTGTATTTGTTAATTACTTTCATACAAAATGGAATTTGTGTGTATAATATTTTCCCTATGGAAACTCAGCAAGATATTTAAACTAATGAATTCTCACACTGTTGCCCTTTATGTATATATATATGTATGTACATAAATACGTCAGAATAAAGTCAATGTACACGAAAAATTTTATTGTAATATAAAATTCCCAGAGGCACTGTATAGAAAACAACTGGAAAAATATAAAAGCGTATACAAATAAAAATTGACAAAAAATTTAACAACAGTAGATTTCATCATAGTTTTTTTGTTGTTGTGAAGAAAAAAGGAAAAACGTTTTTTTAGCTGTTTTTTTCTCATGTATAATAATTAATTTTACATTCAAAAAACTTTATCCCTATTCATGGATTTAGCCATGGATTTTACATATTCATTGATTTTAACGTCATTTTTGTATTGTTTCATTTGTTCTATAATATATGTATATGTACATTCATAGAATGGCAAAATTCCAAAACAAGTCGCAACCTAATTTTTTCCCTTTCTTTTGTATGCATACATACATATGTACATATGTACGGTATATTTAAGGGAGAATTTTACATTATGAAAAACGAAAAAAAAAATATTAGTTTAATTCAGATTGAATTGAATATTTTATTGTGAACTTTATCTAATCGTCTGTCTGTGTCTGGCTGGTTAAATTTTGCTTAGATGGTAAATACTAATTGGAATGTACATAAAATATAAACTTTTCAATTTATCAGCTCAATTAATCAGTTTTTTTTTTAAATTTTAATATTCTTTACAATTTTTTATTTTTTTTTTATATTTTTCACGTTATTTTCATTACGTGTTAAATCACAATTTTTAAGTTTTAAATCTGTAATTTCATTTCAACGCAAATTTTTTATATTTTTAAATAATTGAAAATGATAGCATAAGTAAAAGTTGAAAAAAGACAGAATAACATAAAAAAGGTTTGTCTCTATAAATGCTTTCATTTAAAATGCATAAAGGATATAAACTACCCCATTTGTTGTTTTTGTATTATTTCATTTTAAATTGTATATAACATACATACTAATAATATGACATACGATAATTTTAACTTGAAAGCATGTTGAGAATAGCAATAGGTCCGGTCCGTTCAAAAAGTAATCATGACGATACAGTGTTGCAGAAATGTTGCTGCAGTGTTAATGTAACATTAGATATCTTGTGTTACGATGCTCTGACATAAGCGTTGCATTTTACTTTTTGACGTCAGTGTTGCTTTCTATGAAAATTATTTCCATCATTTCAATGCAAATGTTAAAAATTTTGGTGTGAAGTAGTCAACGCAACATCGAATTTTATGTTGCAAATGTTAAGTTAATGTTAAGCTATACTTTGTACTTTAAATACTTTCACTACAGGCCGTGTGGAAACTATGGAAATTAGTACCACTTTATAGTTTATATCATCGTATATTGATATTTAAAAAGCTCATTTCATACTGCATTTGAGAATTGTGATAACACTGCTCGTGAAATTCTCTTATCAGATATTATGAGGGAAGAAAAAAGACACATATACTCCCATAAGGCCTGTAGTGAAAATATTTAAAGTACAAAGTGTAGTGTTGTTAACATGTATAATGCAAAAATGAACATGTGGTTTTAGTCATGATTACTTTTTAAATGCTTGATAGTGCAGTGTTAGTGCAGTGTTAACTTTTTGAACGGACTTAACGTGTACATTATAAAGTTAAAAAATATCAGTTATATGTGTATGAAACACTTGCCCATATGATGAAAATTGGATACGATGTTATAATACACATATACATATGTACATGTAACATCCATGCGTACGTTATATGGTCAGATACATACCTATAATGTTATGAATTATTATGAGGATGGATTATGTGCATTTTCATCAGTTTCCTATTTCATTTTTTATACTTTTGTCTAAATTACATATGTACATATTTATAAGCTAGTACAGACCATATACATGTATATACCTATATAATTTTATAATGCACATCTATTTATGTACATACGTGTGTTTACTTGTATTTTGAGATACACTCAAAGCCTGCATAGGTAAAATCATTAAATAAAATGGAAAATGTGCACGTGTATGATGGCATCAGATAACCCTTTTTTCATTTAACATTCAAAGGCAAAATAAAGTGGAAAATTCTCTACAGGTATTTAATACACACAACATATCTAGATCTACGTAATGTTATAAAATCTAACCTACTACCTATATGTATGAACGTTATTTCATTCATTCCATTTTATATTTAAATAAAAGTCAAGTGATATACATACTATATGTATATCTATGTATATATATACAAAAATAAATAAACAAAATAAGAAAATTTTTTTCTTGTTTTACTTATTTTTACATAACATAACACACCTATAGCTATATACTCTATACATGATGTATACGAATAACACATACATGAGTAGACTACGCAATTATACAGCAGAAAAAAAAAGTATTTTCATGATGCAAAATAATAATAAAAAAACATTAAAAAAAATTATAAATATAACGATGATGAAACCACCACAACATACTGGTTATTTTGTTGAGCTTAAAATACTTTTATTATTACTTTTGTTTTTAATTTACCTGTATTTTACTTTATAGAAATTCATAAGGCTTTACAACAATAAAAAATATAATGGCTCGAGTGGTTAAAATTTAGGGCTTTTTTTTTTAACAAAAAAGGAAAATGAAAATTCAGTAAAATTTCTTTTTTTTTTTTCTTTTTTAGAATATTCATGTATATTTGCAAATTTGTAACAATTAAGATCATAAAATTTAAATGAAAAATCAGAAGATAAAAATTCATGAAAAACAGATTTTTTATTTGTAAAACAAAATATTAAAATAAAATTCATTGCGAAAAATTTTTCCTTTTTGAGATATTTTATTTTAAATTTTATTTTTCAACATTCAAGAATCCTTTGCCATCGAAATAAAACAAAATAAAATTTATGAAACAAAAATCACAAACTAGAATTAACAAAACAAAATATAGAGTGCGTGCGGAATCATTTGAAAAGTCCGCTAAATTCCAAGGTGCTAAATTAGTAGGAGGAATTTAAAATTTAACCAAATTTAGCCACATTTTGCACACACCCATAGTTGTGAACAATTGAATTTGTAAAAGATACTACAATGTAACAGAATGAGTAAATTGAAAGATAAATACATATATTTTATTTAAAATAACCAAAATGATAAAATAATTTATGTATATACATATACATACATATGTATATATATAGTATATATATGCATAAATTTATTCGAACATATTTAAATAATTTCGATAAAATTTAATACCTATACTTTCAGACAGAACTCACATATACATACATATGTAACAATTTTCTATATAACATCAGATTACATTTTTGGTTTGAGTAATTAAAAAATACCAGTAAAAAAGGATGTTAAAGTTATAGAATATCGTAGTACTATGAATTGTGTGAAATGTTTTCAATACAATTAGAATGAGAGGAATGGTATAATTTATAAACCATGAAATCGAAATTTGCAAATTAATCTTTTGTTGGCTTAATGTATGTATAACAGATCCATATCTACATATATATACCTATACAAAAATCGTAAATCCTTATTACATGGTTATCAAATTGGGGTTTTTAAACTTTCGAAATGATGCAATGCAGTGTAATATGTATTTGTAGGATAGCTGAAATTATTCGTGAGTTTCGTAACACATTAATACCGTATTAATACAATGCAACAATTTCTAAAACGTCTAAGACTGACATGGATGTATTGTCAAAAGTTTCAAAACGCATCGAATACGTAAATCAGTTAAGTAAAAAAAGCATCCGAAATTATATATATAGATATATAAATGTGAAACATGTTTTTATTTATGTTGCTATATTTTGCAGTGAAATATCGTTTATAAACGTCAAAGGATAAAGTATACACATTAGATGCAATGTATCAATAAATTGTATCAGAAAATTAGTGATACCGCATCGATCAAGCACTTTGACTTTTGAAACTCACGGTATGTTACATTAAATTTTTAATTTTGTTGAAGTGGTTTATAAATACATATTTAAAGAACAGATATGCAAGTACTAAAATATTTTGTTTAAAATCGAAATTCAAAAAAAAAAAAAAAAATTAAATGGCAGCTCTTTTTTAAGTTATAAACGGTTTTGTTATAAATTGAGACATTAAGAATTTATTAATTATTTTTACAACCCTTTATACTAAGTTATTAAATTTAAAGCGTTAATTATGAGAGTCTATTCGACAAACAATAGAATCGACTTTTAAAAGTCTATCAAAACAAGTCACGGTATTATGTAACTCAATCGACTTACATACATGCATAGTACTAGAAAATTAAACATAGTACTAAGATTAGGTATAACTTGATTGTTAACTTATTAAATTTATATGAAAATTTTTTATTTGAGTTGTCAAAATTTCTATTGTCATCTGTTTTTAAAAGTCTATCATAAAAATATCATCAAATTTTCAAGTCTATAGAATAGAAAAAATAGAATTTCATAATACCGAAAATCCGTTTCAACATAAAGTTGATTAGCAATAGATTCTCATAGTTGAGGCCTAAACCTAATTAAATTCTGTTAATTTTATTTCTTTATTAATAGCGTAACTCTAAACAGCAAGAGTTTTGGTATAATAGTTAACTTAATTTATTTATCAGTCAAGAAAAATTTAATTTTAAAATTTAACTGAAGGTATTTGAAGATTATTTGAAAAATATTTTTAAAAAAAATATGATTGCGATAACTTTCAATTATCATCACTTTACCGTCTTATATTCATCTATAATATTATAGATATTTCAGAATTGATTAGAATCGTTTCAATTCTCCCCTTTTACTTATAATAAAATTTTTTAATTAAAATTTTATCTTTCTAAATTTTTGTGATAAGATTACATATTTTTCAAAAAAAAAAAAAAGTTGTTTTTGGTCTTTAATATTTAAAATAATTTTTTCTTTCGATAAAAAAAAAAATATTTTTGTTTTTTTTTTTTCAACTGACTTTAATAACCATTAACCATATGAAAATATTTCCACTGTATAAAATCATGAAATTTTAATTGAATCAAAGTGCACAATTTTTAATAAAACGAAAATAATCAAATACATATGTATAGGTATGTACATACATAATTTCACATTTAAAAAGAAAATTTTGTTCCTTTTTTGTAATAATTTCTACTTTTTCAATCATTTATAGAAATAACACACATAAGGCATATTGCGATTGCATTTCATGTTTAAAATCGATTTCAATTTCTTAAAAAATCAAAAAAATAGAAAAAAGAAAACACATATTTCTAACGCAATTATATTACTTTAATTAAAATCACCCACCACCCAACACTCTTTTCTAGCACTTTTATACATATGATCTCTTCCACTTTCACTGTATTTCTTAGGTGTTCAAATTTATATTTTTCTAATCAATTTCTAATAAAATATAGACGGTTTTGAAATTATGAAAATTAATTGCACATTGATCACATCATAAACACAAAATACCGCACCTATTTTCTTTTTTTTTTTTTTTTAATTTCCTTCCGGTATTCGTCCTTGTTTTCCGACAACACAAAATTACTATTTTAATAACGTCAATATAAAATAATTCAAGCAACTTTGTGTATGCACATTGCACAAAGTAAAAACAAAGCTTACTAATATGGTAGCCGGTTATTAAACGACTGTAGATAAATAAGACATAAGGAAACTAAAATAAAATTCATCAATTTCAATAGTGCTGGGTGAGCTGACTGCTGAGTGTTGGCACTTGGTTGGCTTGGCAGTTGGCACTACTATTGGCCTGGCATAAAATATATATATATGTGTATTTTACCATAATACACATTTTCATTCCATCATAGCATAGCATAGCCATAGACTAGTAGTAAGAGTCAGCACCAATAAAATAGTAGCAAGTAGAAGCTACTTAATAAAATACAAAAATGCTTCTGAAGTTTAGCTCGACGTCAAAATTAAGTTAACAATAAAGTTGAGTTACGATGAGTATTCGTCAATCGTCGTACTGAAGTGAATCTGTTGCTGTTTAAATTTTAATGTTTTATTATTTATTCTGCTGCATGCTAATTGCTTTGCTAGTATGTGAAGCTTTAAAGCAAAGCTTTAAAAATTACGTCAAAGTATATACACACATAAGTTATTAAATAAAAAATTTTTTATGTATTCTTGTTGTTAATTTTCTTTTCTTTTTTTTTTCAAATTTATATGTATATTTGAGCTCTGGGGCAATGGGAATTCACTGTATTTTTGATAATAATATAATGATAATCATAATATACAACAGAAACAACATCATCATATAGATCAATGAATCATCTGGCGCTGGGTCTAATTTTATGTTTATACTACTGTAACTGTTAATGATGCTGTTGCAGCTGTTTTTTAAATGATTATTTTTTATTATTTTTGTTGCAGTTTATGACCTCATTCCGATGATTGTTTACTTGTTGTGTTACATATGCACATATATTTTGTATACAAATTAATGTACATATGTATGTACGTAAATTTAAATAAGTAATCGGATGGTTCATTGTCCATATCACAATTTTTCATTATTAAATGGGAAACATATGTAACTATAGTCCTTTTCCAATGCCATCAGATACTTACATAATACATATGTATGTATACATATGTACATGCGGAAACTGGAAAATCAAGCAGGCGTGCTTGTTATTCATAAATGGGTGTTGTCAGGTGTTAACTGATAACTATTAAAATTTTTAATTGAAATCGATTTAATAACAAAACACAATTTCGTTACTACCTACATACATATTTACTATTGAAATTCGTATTTTCGCTCAGAACATATTTTTATTATTACTAATTTTATATGAAACATTAAAACATAAATTTGAATGGACATTACTGAATTTTACAGAAACTTAGAATTTTTTCAGTTTTTCATCTAAGACACATACACACATACATACATATGTATGTATATCAAATTATAAAATTTACAAAAATTTCTAAACTGTTGCATGTCGTCAATATAAAATATTTTAAAAATAAATTTTTTATTATTATATTTTCTATTATATTATACATATCCTCAAAATTTTTTCACAGTTCACACACATACATATGTATGTACATATTATGTATGTTTTTTTTTTTTTTAATTTTCAATTTTTCCATTTTTATTTTTAAAAAATGTCATTGGTAAATTAAAATACATGTATGATATCCTTTTTTTTTGTTCAGAATGTTCAAAAATAAGTTTAATATTTCCTATTTAAATAAAATGTGTAATTTTGTCATAAGTTTAAAGTAAAACATTTTTGTACATATTTATGCACTTATACTTAGTACAAAAATGTATAACATGTACATTTTATGTATGTCAAGTTTATAAATTTTACTCACCCATGACATTATGACCTGAAAAGGAAATATAAAAAGAAATTAATAATTTTACTATGTTGAAAATAATTCAATTTAAATTATAAAAGCATGAATTTTAGTTACCCATTTTAATGTTTTATTGTTAGTAAAATTTAAATTTATATATGTTGTAAGTAAATAAAATGTGTGCTTTAATTTAATTAGGTCAAATGCAATTATACTCGTATATATGCTATATGCATGAAAGGATATTCAAAAAAAAAAAGAAAAAAGCATCCATATCAGTTAAATTTTCTGTCATGTATCCAATGTATGTACAAAGTGTTTAAACATTGAAATGAAAAGTGTATAATGAAATGATTCTAATATTAATTGAAAGAATGAATTAAATGGCATCTAAAGTATAAATAAAAATGTACTATTAAGAATAAGAACAAAAATAACGATAGTTATGTAGAATGTGTGCGGAATGTGGCTAAATTTGGTTAAATGCCTAAATTTCTAAATTGTTGGAAAAAATCGGTAAAGTAGATTTTAGTATACTCGACGAGTATGATAAATTGGTAAATTCATTGTTTTTGTATGAAAGAATAAAATATGAAGTGTAATGTACCGTTTTTGTCTGTACTCTGACTTTTACATACATATGTATGTATTTTTTGTGATTTTTTGAAAATAATTTTTCAAATTTTTAATAATTATTTTAAAAAAATAAAAATTTGAATTTTTGAATTTTCAAAATCATATGGAAATCTGAAATGTAAAAATATATAGAAAAAGTAATAACTGAAACTGTCAACAATTTAGCCATCCTGCACAGCAAAGTGTTGCTAAATACTAAATTGAAATTTTATTGGAAGTAATTTAGACACTTGGCTTTTAGACAACCTCTTCAATGATTCCGCACACACTCTATATTGAAAGTAATTTAGCACCTTGACATTTAGCAGACTTTTCCAATAATTCCGCATGTAGTTTAAAATTTACAATAATACGAAACATTTCAAACTAAAATTTTCAACATACATAGTGACATTATTATTTGTTATTCATTCTGTATTTTATATACTATTCATTTAGAAAATAGTCATTGAACGGAAATTAAATTAAAAAACGAACCCCCAACTATGAGTTCTATATAATGCATGTATGTACGTACACACAGACGTGAATGTTTTACATGCCAACATTGAAGGATATAAAACAAATACGTAATACTGTACATGTATACAAAAATAATATCAGAAAATTGTATACTTAGTTAAAAGTAGGAGATTTTCAAATACTTTACAAAACTTTCATACATGTCCTTTCATTTCCTCTTGGTCATTGTTTTATATGTAGTTTTTTTTTTTTTTTTGTTCTTGTTAATTTCAACTTTATATAATGGTTACAGTTATAAAATTTCATCGATTTTAAAATTCTTAATAGAAAAATCCAAGAAAAAACAAACGAAGATATTATGCATTGATGTAAAATTTTTCAATTTTTTATTTCTTTAAAAAATACAAAAATATATTAAATCAATGGCACAATAAAATGCTGCTTTTCCTCATGTGCTGAGTTATTTAAAGACAAAAAAAAAAATTTACATATACAAACATACATACATTTATACACGCAATACATTCGTCTGGGGTTATTTTATTATCATTTTCTTTTTTTTCTGTATTTTATTTATGTAGAAGAAAAGAAAAAAAAAAACATTAAGGATAAATTACAAAAATCATAAATTATTGGATTTCTTAATATACCATACAGTATACAGCACACAAGAGAATCATTATTTCATCGACCCCATTTTATCATAATTGTAACCAAAGATCAACGATAAATGTGCGCATATATATACATACGTACATACATACATATATTTTACAATAGAAAAACAATTTATACGCCCAAATGATAACCTAGATATTTGCATAAATGGAAATAAAATTTTATTAGACTTTAGAAAATTGAAAATTATGCATTACATATATTGTACTCCTTTATTATACAGTTAATATAAATTTTTATTATTATGCATATATTCAATTATATTTATAAATTCATATTTTTAATGATTTTATTTATATATTTCGTATGAAATAAAAAGCTTTAAAGTAGTATAAGCTTTAATACAAACGTGATCATATAAACAAGAAAGTTTTTAATTAATTTTATTAAATACAAAATTTTGCATATACATATGTATGTATGCACTCGTATATTACACAGGATGTCCTTGAATCAATGTTAAAAAGCGGGTCTATCGTATAGTTCAGAGTTTATCTAGGAAAAAATTATCTTGGAACCTGAATTGAATTCAAAAATGTTGTATTTTATGCAAAACAATTAACTGTGTTTGGGTCATTCTGTATAATTTTTGTATGGGAAATTTTGTATCAATTTTTTTTTTTGTTTTTTTATGAAAAAATATATATACTATTATAATGTAAAAAATGTAAAAATATATAATAATGTCTTCAATTCCTGAAAATTTCAAGAAAATCTTAAAATATTCAATGATTTGTGTCATTTTCAAGGTGTAAGCCTTATCTTTGATAAGCACTTTGCCTAACTTCAATAAACGAAGTGGTTCAGAAGATATGTCGGATTATGTATCTCAGTATCTCAGTATGCCCTTGTATCTCAGAAGAGGTGGATTTTAGGGAGAGGAGGGACTAGAACGTGCCGGAACGATTTTTTGCTAAAACACTCTGAACTTCACGATACATCCGCTTTATGTCATAGACTCTGGGACACCTTGTATATTCATTTTTTTTTTCTACTGTTCTTAAATTATATTTTCATTGCTTACATGAAAATACAAAAAAAGGAACAAAAACTTTATAAAAGTTTAATCTGTCTACACATTAAATTTTGAAAATATATATTAAATGAAAAAGTTGAATTAAAAACAAGAAACATTAAACTATATATACTATATTCTATTTTTCTTATCATTTTCAGTTATCTCGAAAAACATATTTTTAAAGTTTTCCTTCTTGATGTAATTAGCCTTTATAAGAAAATAAATTAATTTAATAAACATGTTCATAGCATTTTTGCTATTAATAAAATAAATATGAAAAAATTCAAAAAAGTTTCTTTAAAAATAAACAGAGTATGTAAAATAATTATTAAAATTACATTTTTAATAATAAATTTGGTCAGTATGATCGGATATTACTTATTTATGTATGTATTAACCTCAAAACTAGAAAAATTAAAAAATTAATCTTTACCTTTTGGCACTTGTATACACATTTGAATTTTAAATCTAACATGTCTACCTATCATTTAGATAATTTTTCACAATTTAATTTTTTTTATTCATTTCAATATTTTAAAAGTACCCGTGAGTTTCGAAACGCATTAATACCGTAATTAATATAATGCATGAAATGTTTAGTTCTGAAATGTCTAAGACTGAAACTGATGCATTGTTAAGTTTCGAAACGCATCGGTTACGTATATTTTACGTATGGTTCAAGCAAAAAATGCATTCGAAATTTTGTAGATACTATACATAAATGTCAAACATATTTTTACTTATGTATGTTACTATGTTTTGAAGGGAAATATCGCAAAAAACGTTTCTAAACGTCAAAGGAAAAAACATATACATACGCATTGGATGCAATGTGCCAATAAATTGTATCATAATTGTATCAGAAAAGTAGTGATATCGCGTCAACACAGTATTATTGGCATTTCGAAACTCACAGTATTATACAATAGAAAGTTTCCCTTTTTGTAATTTTTCATTAAAAAAGGAAAAAGAAATCATTTTTTTTTATTTTTAGTAGTTTTTCTTTTGTTTTACAATAATAGAATTGTTTTGTCTCCTATTCGGTCTACAATTTTTATATTGCAGGTATTTCCTGCAATTCTTCTTGAATTTTTAACTCTTCCTTTGTATTTTTATTTATTTATTTTTTATTTTTATTTTTGTTTTTATTTTTCCGATATTTTACAACTAAAGGTCTAAATGGCTTTATATGTACATATGTACCTGCAATACCGTCATAGTGTAATGTAAAAATACGAAGTACATATTATGTACACATGTACATACACATGTACATACATACATACTTATATAGTAAACAATTTAAAGAAAACAAAAAATATGTATGTCGGATTGTACTGGTATGTGTAGTATATATGTAAGTACGTATTATGTTAAAAATAAAAATAATACTTTTGAATTCACTTAAACTTCTTTTGGCACAACTTCCTGTTTGCTAGTGTACTGCATACATATTTACATTTTTCACAATTTTCCAACCTTTCAACCTTATTTTTCTTTCGTCTCTTTGTATGAATACACGTGCGTGTTTTTCTTTATTCATTCCGTAGAAAGAATAGAACGAATAGAATACAGTTCGGAAAATTTGGACTAGAATGAATGAAGAAACAAAACAGAATAGTTTTATTAAAATGGCCGGAGAAAAAATAATTTAAATTTCATCTTTTTTATGTATGTATAATTTTTAGAACAACACTATGCATTTCAACATTTTTCAATAAAATTTAAAATGAGATTATTTCACAAAATTTTTAATTTCTTTTGAAGGCTGTTAACTATACCAGAATGAAGAAAATAAACTGAATTTACTAGCCCTGGTCGGAATAAAACATAAACCATATTATTTAAATTTCTTAAAGTCGTATAATTTTTGTTTAATAACAACTCCGATGATAAGTCACGAAATTGGTTCCGCCTTTAATCCATTGGGTGCCAATTATGGCTCTGAGACTATGTATATAAACCTAAGAAACCGAAAGCACATTCAATTGATATTAGGTAGGTAGGTAGAGATGGCCGCTCGCTCATTTACAAACAAGCATACTTAGGTCAAAAAGGCCCATTACGATCCCAAACCAGGAATTTCTCACAGATCGAACCACCTCGAACGCTTCAGAAAGCCCAGAAGCTTGAGATCTCCCCTATAAAATAGAGATCATGAAAGAACGCGGCTCCAAGAAAATTTTATTTTCTCTTCTAGAGAGCGTCATACAATTGCAGAGAAGGTGATCGATGTATATTAATTTTGAAATTTTTTTTGAACTTATCTTGACTAACTGGAAATTATCTTTTGTTAGTGGTTGTTCAATCGCAATATGAATGACATGCCTTTGAACGATCAAGACAAATTAACTCATTGGTATTTGGTAGCTTATAATTTCGATTGAATTTCAAAGTGTGGTTTTATGTCAACAATCATTTTACAAGAAAAGTATAATTCACATTATCCACAAACTTTTAATATCCGTAGTACTTTTCTGCAAAAATCTTTGGATGTAAACATATTTATGTTTTTATGTTTTTTTATTTATGTTGTTATTAATTCTTACACCTGAATTTATATTAATTTTTGCACCAAAAAAAGATGATTCATTCCATCCAGTTAAAATAATTTCTAAGATGTGTGGTTTTTCGATAATTCTAAAACAAATAATCCTTCGTTTTATTTGAAGAATTCAACTTAAAGTTTAGTTTTCCCTATTGACATGTACACAATCTTTGATATGAACTTATTTCGCGTTATTACATATAAAGATACGTTTGAATAGTGTTCTTCACAGTCCGCAGCAAAGGCAGGAAGGAATTGAAATTGAAGTTTGGTTAACAATTTTGAATTACTTTACTAATGAATTAGATCACATATAGGTTATCAATTGTCTAATATGTATGTACAAACATACATATGTATATACGAGTACATACGTATATATGTCGACATACACATACATCACAATTGTCAAAAAACTTTATAAGCTCGTGTTTGATAATTTTTATTAAATTTTTAGTTTGTAATTAAATTTCGTTGAGTATACATACTTACATAGTTATAAAATAAATTTTAATAATATGGATAATACATTATCATTAGTGAAAATTATAAGTTTCAGTACATTAATTGTTTGTTGTTTGGCACAATCAGGATGTAACTTGAAACAAACTTTTACGTCTGAACGACAATATGAAATAGATTTAGAACGAGAAAATTATGCTAGAAAAATTGCATCGTATATGGACACAACTGTCGATCCTTGTACAGATTTTAATCAATACTCATGTGGAAATTATTATAATGTTCATAAATCGGCAAAATTATCACAAAGGACAACTAATATAGCAATGAGTGATGAATATATTAATAATGAATTAATAAAAATTTTAAGTGAAAATTTATCAGATATAAATGAAACTGAATGTTCAGCTGATACAAAAGCAAAATTATTCTTTCAATCGTGTATGTCTGAGGATATTTTTAGTTACAATGGAAACGAAATTTATTCAAATTTAATTGAATCATTTGGTAATTGGCCATTATTAAATTCTGAAGAATGGGACAATATTGAAAATTTTGACATACTAGAAATTGTTATGGAAATGAGAAAATTAAATGTAGACTCATTTTTCATAGAACAAAAAAAAAAAGGAAATACAAATATAGACATTTCTTTTTCTTTGTTTCCAACTGTTTTGACATTATATCCCGATAATTGTAAAGAATGGTTACATAAAAAATCATCATCATTTCATATAAATCAAAAATTAGCAATGTTTTTATTAAATAAATATAATTTTTCTGAAACGGATGCAAATTTAATTTTCAATGATTTAGCTATCGTTGGAAAACAAATGTGTGAATACAACTTTGAACAAAAATCTGGTAAAGAAACAATTTTAAATAGAAATAATTCAAAAATAGTTGAAAATTTTAATCTAGTAGAATATTCTGAAGACTTATTCCATGATGTATATAGTGATGGTAAGAAAATTGTAGATCTTAATATGGGTTTTGAAACTCAAAATATTTCGAATCTTAAAAAAACAATTGAATATTTTAATACAAATTCTACAGAAACTAGAAAACGAATTGCAAATGCATTATTTTTAACGCTTTTGTATATTTTACATGATGAATATAGATCACCAAAAAATAAAGAACTTTACTGTTTAAATGTGGTTCGATCATATATGAATCCTGTAATAAGTTCACTTTTCATTCGAAGCCAGTATCATAGAGAAAGTTCTGAGGATGAAGTTTTAGTTATGATATCATATATAAAAAATGCAATGAAATCACGAATTAAAACTGCTAACTGGTTGGATAAGCAAACAAGACAAAATGCATTGAAAAAAATTAAATATTTACATGCTAATGTTGATGATAGCGATTTAAGTCTGAACATAGATGATTTAAATGATAAATATGAAATGTTAAACATAACTGCCAATTCATTTTATGAAAATGTTTTAAATGCTCGTAGGTATAATATTAGAGAATTTATTCCATCTAAAAAATATTTTTCAATAAAGTCAAATGCAGCATATTTTCGAAAACAAAATAAAATAAATATTTATCCGGGAATTTTCCATAAACCAATGTATTATCCAGAATTACCAAAATCGTATAATTTTGGAACTCTAGGTACAGTTATTGGTCATGAAATTGGTCATGGTTTTGATTCAGATGGTTGTGATTATGATTTCAAAGGAAATAAAGCTATGTGGTGTGAAAAAGAGACGCGAGACATATTAACTAAAAATAGTGAATGTTTTGTAAATCAGTATAATCAATATAAAATTGAAGGATTTAATGAAACAATAGATGGAAAAAAAACTTTAGATGAAAATATCGCGGATCATATTGGATTAAAAATTGGTTATTTTGGATATAAAAATTGGTTGAAATCGAATGGACCATCAATTGATATGACACTTGAGGTTTTACCAGGACTTAATTTGACTAACTGGCAGTTATTTTTTGTTAGTGTTGGTCAATCACGATGCGAATGGCATTCTTTCAAAGGATCTAAACAAATTAAAGACAAAGTACATACACAAGGAAAATGGCGTAATATTGGAATGATGGTGAATTCAGAGGAATTTGCAAAAGAGTTTAATTGTGAAGCCGGTACACCAATGAACCCTGTGAAAAAGTGTACTTTTTGGTAATATATTTCGAAAACTCTAATAAAAAAATTTAAATTAGATATAAAAGCTTTGGTAGTGTTTTGTTTATTTTTAGTATAATAATGTAAAAAATGCACCTATCTTGAAAACAATAAATCATATTTGATTGTGCAAATCATGACTTGGGTTTTTATTAAATAACATAAGAAGCAAAATGATTGTGATCTCCATTTTAATACTTATTTCAATTTTTTCCATTATGAAGGATCTGTGGTAGCTTCTAATTTCGATTGAATTTCAAACTGTGGATTTATGTCAACCAAAATATTTTTTGAAAACATTGTTATGACGACTAATATCAACTAACATATAAGTCAAATAATTGCCAAAGTTTTAGTACCAGCAATTTTTTCTTAAAGAGCTCTTTATTATTTGCTAAGAGCTTGAATTCGTAAGAATATCATGGAGGATGTTAACATTTTTTACATATATTGAGTTACATGACATGTAATTGTTACAGTTGAATTTATTTTCCTATTTGCACACACCAATAGTAGTTCAATGTGTCTCGATAATTCTAAAACAGATAATCCTCTGTTTTATTTGAAGAATTCAACTCAAAGTTTAGTTTTTTCTACTGATATGTTCATAATTTTTGATATGGACTTGTTTAGCGTTATTATAAGACCGCATTTGAACTGTGTTCCTTACTGTATTGGCAGAAATGACTTTTTGTCTTGGAATTATTCTTTTTGACTATAATATGGGAACTAAAATTTCGCATTTAGTTATTTTCGCAAAGATTGAAAAAAAATTATCAAAACAATATTTTTGTGTCCATAAAAAAAGTAAAAATAAAACGAAATTTTTGAATAAGATAACACATAGGTTATCAATTTTCTAATGTATGTATATGCATGAGTACGAATATACATATTATATACATACATATTTCTACATCTATACAGGGTGTTCCGAAAAACTTGGACTATATTTCAAGGAGTGAAAGTAGAGATGATTCCTAGTCGAAAATGCTATATTGCATTTTTCCCGTTTCGGCTTTGTTTATGAGATATTCCAAATTTTGTGTTTTTTCATTTTCACCATGTTTTTCACTCTAGAAATTGTTATATCTAAGCATCTACCAGTTCTAGAATAATGTTTAAGCACTTATTGTATCAGCAAAAAGTCCACATCTCAAGATCTTTTACGTGGTGTTTTCGTATGTTTTTTTTTACAATAACTTTAGATGCAGATGGCCTAGGAACATAAACATGGATTTGTTAAAAAGGTAATCGACCAGAGAAATTATTTTTTGAACACGGATCATACCTTTATCTGCGTAATAAAGCATGTTTTTCTCAAAAAATAATTCAGTTATATTTTTTTAAAACCTTCCTCGTAGCGTTAACGTAGCAATAACTCAAAAACTACTACCACTACAGCTGAACGGTAAAAGGATTTTGACAGATGGATATTTACCCGATATAATGAGAGCTTAAACATTATTCTAAGGCTATTAGATGCTGAGATACAACAATTTCTAGGCTGAAAAACACGGTGAAAATGAAAAAACACAAAAATTGCAATATCTTATACACAAAGCCGAAACGGGAAAAATGTAATACAGCATTTTCGACTGCAAATTATCTTTACTTTCACTCCTTGAAGTATAGTCCACGTTTTTCGGAACAACCTGTATACGTACATATGCCTGAAAATTGTTTAAATATTTTACAAGCTCGTGTTTGATAATTTTTAATAATATGGATAATACATTATCATTAGTGAAAATTATAAGTTTCAGTACATTAATTGTTTGTTGTTTGGCACAATCAGGATGTAACTTGAAAAAAACTTTTACGTCTGAACGACAATATGAAATAGATTTAGAACGAGAAAATTATGCTAGAAAAATTGCATCGTATATGGACACAACTGTCGATCCTTGTACAGATTTTAATCAATACTCATGTGGAAATTATTATAATGTTCATAAATCGGCAAAATTATCACAAAGGACAACTAATATAGCAATGAGTGATGAATATATTGATAATGAATTAATAAAAATTTTAAGTGAAAATTTATCAGATATATATGAAACTGAATGTTCAGCTGATACAAAAGCAAAACTATTATTTCAATCGTGCATGTCTGAGGATATTTTCAGTTATAACGGAATTGAAATTTATTCAAATTTAATTGAATCATTTGGTAATTGGCCATTATTAAATTCTGAAGAATGGGACAATATTGAAAATTTTGATATATTAGAAATTATTACGAAAATGAGAAAATTAAATGTGTACTCATTTTTCATAGAACAAAAAAAAAAGAAATACAAATATAGACATTTCTTTTTCTTTGTTTCCAACTGTTTTGACATTATATCCCGATAATTGTAAAGAATGGTTACATAAAAAATCATCATCATTTCATATAAATCAAAAATTAGCAATGTTTTTATTAAATAAATATAATTTTTCTGAAACGGATGCAAATTTAATTTTCAATGATTTAGCTATCGTTGGAAAACAAATGTGTGAATACAACTTTGAACAAAAATCTGGTAAAGTAAACATTTTAGATAGAAATAATTCAAAAATAACTAGAAATTTATTTAATTTTAATTAAGTAATTGAACTTTTCAGTACAAAATCTACAGAAACTAGAAAACGAATTGCAAATGCATTATTTTTAACGCTTTTGTATATTTTACATGATGAATATAGATCACCAAAAAATAAAGAACTTTACTGTTTAAATGTGGTTCGATCATATATGAATCCTGTAATAAGTTCACTTTTCATTCGAAGTCAGTATCATAGAGAAAGTTCTGAGGATGAAGTTTTAGTTATGATATCATATATAAAAAATGCAATGAAATCACGAATTAAAACTGTTAACTGGTTGGATAAGCAAACAAGACAAAATGCATTGAAAAAAATTAAATATTTACATGCTAATGTTGATGATAGTAATTTTAGTTTGAAGGTAAATTACATAAGTGATCTTATTGTATTGTTCTCTGTAACTGCTAATTCATTTTATGAAAATGTTTTAAATGCTCGTAGATATAGCAATCTAGAATTAGTTATACCCAATAGTTTATATTTTTCAATAATATCAAATACAGTGTATTTACTACAAATAAATAAATTAGGTATTTATCCGGGAATTTTCCATAAACGAATGTATTATCCAGAATTTCCAAAATCGTATAATTTTGGAACTCTAGGTACAGTTATTGGTCATGAAATTGGTCATGGTTTTGATCCAAATGGTATTGATTACGATTTTAAAGGAAATAGAACTGATTGGTGTACAAATGAGACAAGAGAAATATTAACTAAAAATAGTGAATGTTTTGTAAATCAGTATAATAAATATAAAATTGAAGGATTCAATGAAACAATAGATGGAAAAAAAACTTTAGCTGAAAATATCGCGGATCATATTGGATTAAAAATTGGTTATTTTGGATATAAAAATTGGTTGAACTCGAATGGACCATCAATTGATATAACACTTGAGGTTTTACCAGGACTTAATTTGACTAACTGGCAGTTATTTTTTGTTAGTGTTGGTCAATCACGATGCGAATGGCATTCTTTCAAAGGATCTAAAGAAATTAAAGACGATGTGCATACACAAGGAAAATGGCGTAATATTGGAATGATGGTGAATTCAGAGGAATTTGCAAAAGAGTTTAATTGTGAAGCCGGTACACCAATGAACCCTGTGAAAAAGTGTACTTTTTGGTAATACTTATATTTAGAAAACTCTAACAAAAAGATTTAAATAAGATTTAAATTTTGGCTTTTTGTTTATTCTTAGTAAAATAAGTAAAATAATGTTTAAAGTATGTATTGAAAACAATATAATTTATTTAATTGTTCAAATCAGGACTTGGTTTTTAATCAATAACGTAGTAGCAAAATTGCTTCTATTTCCAATTTTTTACTTATCAATAGTGTTTCTCTTGACGAACCTTTTACTATTTGATATAAGTTTGAGTTTGTGTGATGATTGTAGAAGACGTTAAAATTTTTTACATACATACATTGAGTTACATGCCATGTAATTATTTCCAATTCCATCCCGTTTAAATAATTTTTTTGATAATTGGCTTCTCGATAATTCTAAAACAATTGATCCTTTGGATTGATACTTAATTAATACTAAAGGATTAGTTTTCCTTATTGATATGTACACAATTTTTGATATAGATTTCTTTCACGATATTATAAATAAGGCCACATTTGAACTGTATTCCTTACTGTATTGGCAGAAATGACTTTTTGTCTTGGCATTATTCTTTTTGATAATAATATATGTAAGTGTCGAAACCTCGTACATATTTAGTTACTTGCATTTTCGCAAAAATTAGAAAAAATTGTTAAATTAATACTTTTGTTTCCGTATATAAAATATAAAAAATTAAAACAAAATTTTTGAATAAGATAACACATAGGTTATCAATTTTTTATACATATTATATACATATTATATATATATTTGTACATATATTTATGTATGTACATATGTAAGTATGTCTCAAAATTGTTGAAATATTTTATACGCTCGTGATTGATTATAATTTTTCTTAATTTTCGTATTAGTTTATACTTAAATTTCGTTGAGTATACATACATAGTTATAAAATAAATTTTAATAATATGGATAATACATTATCATTAGTGAAAATTATAAGTTTCAGTACATTAATTGTTTGTTGTTTGGCACAATCAGGATGTAACTCGAAAAAAACTTTTACGTCTGAACGACAATATGAAATAGATTTAGAACGAGAAAATTATGCTAGAAAAATTGCATCGTATATGGACACAACTGTCGATCCTTGTGTAGATTTTAATCAATACTCATGTGGAAATTATTATAATGTTCATAAATCGGCAAAACTATCACAAAGGACAAGTAATATAGCAATGAGTGATGAATATATTGATAATGAATTAATAAAAATTTTAAGTGAAAATTTATCAGATATAAATGAAACTGAAAATTCAGAAGATACAAAAGCAAAATTATTCTTTCAATCGTGTATGTCTGAGGATATTTTTAGTTATAATGGAAATGAACTTTATTCAAATTTTATTAAATCATTTGGTAACTGGCCATTATTAAATTCTGAAGAATGGGACAATATTGAAAATTTTGATATATTAGAAATTATTACGGAAATGAGAAAATTAAATGTGTACTCATTTATCGCAGAACAAGCTATAACAAATCCAAAAGACGAAATTTATTTCATTCTGGCACCAACCGTTTTGTCATTATATCCCGATAATTGTAAAGAATGGTTACATAAAAATTCATCATCATTTCATATAAATCAAAAATTAGCAATGTTTTTATTAAATAAATATAATTTTTCTGAAACGGATGCAAATTTAATTTTCAATGATTTAGCTATCGTTGGAAAACAAATGTGTAAATACTCTCAACATAAAAATTCGGATGAAATAAAACTCTTACCTAGAAATAATTCAATAATAGCTGAAAATTTTGATTTACTAAAATATTATGCGGAATTATTAAAAAATTTTGATAATGATGAAGACAGACCGTCAGATTATATTAAAGGCTTTATAAGTAAACAAATTTCGAATCTTAAAAAAACAATTGAATATTTTAGTACAAATTCTACAAAAACTAGAAAACGAATTGCAAATGCATTATTTTTAACGCTTTTGTATAATTTGCATGATGAATATAAATCACCAAAAAATAAAGAACTTTACTGTTTAAATGTGGTTCGATCATATATGAATCCTGTAATAAGTTCACTTTTCATTCGAAGCCAGTATCATAGAGAAAGTTCTGAGGATGAAGTTTTAGTTATGATATCATATATAAAAAATGCAATGAAATCACGAATTAAAACTGCTAACTGGTTGGATAAGCAAACAAGACAAAATGCATTGAAAAAAATTAGATATTTACGTGCTAATGTTGATGATAGCGATTCCACTTTGAACGTAGATGAATTACATGATAAATATGAATCGTTGAACATAACTGCTAGTTCATTTCATGAAAATGTTTTAAACGCTCGAAGACATAGTATTTTAAAATTATTCATGCCGGATAATTCATTTTTTTCAATCGAATCAAATGCAGTGTATTCACCACAAACAAATAAATTAGGTATTTATCCGGGAATTTTTCATAAACCAATGTATTATCCAGAATTACCAAAATCGTATAATTTTGGAACTCTAGGTACGATTATTGGTCATGAAATTGGTCATGGTTTTGATTCAGAAGGTTGTGATTATGATTTCAAAGGAAAGAAAACTATGTGGTGTGAAAAAGAGACGCGAGAAATATTAACTAAAAATAGTGAATGTTTTGTAAATCAGTATAATAAATATAAAATTGAAGGATTCAATGAAACAATAGATGGAAAAAAAACTTTAGCTGAAAATATCGCGGATCATATTGGATTAAAAATTGGTTATTATGGATATAAAAATTGGTTGAAATCGAATGGACCATCAATTGATATGACACTTGAGGTTTTACCAGGACTTAATTTGACTAACTGGCAGTTATTTTTTGTTAGTGTTGGTCAATCACGATGTGAATGGCATTCTTTCAAAGGATCTAAAGAAATTAAAGACGATGTGCATACACAAGGAAAATGGCGTAATATTGGAATGATGGTGAATTCAGAGGAATTTGCAAAAGAGTTTAATTGTGAAGCCGGTACACCAATGAACCCTGTGAAAAAGTGTACTTTTTGGTAATATATTTCGAAAACTCTAATAAAACAATTTAATAAGATATAATCTTTGGTAGTGTTTTTTTAGTATAATAATGTAAAAAAGGTACCTATTTTGAAAACAATAAAACATATTTGATTGTGCAAATCATGACTTGGGTTTTTATTAAATAACATAAGAAGCAAAATGGTTGTGATTTCCATTTTAATACTTATTTCAATTTTTTCCATTATGAAGGATCTGTGGTAACTTCTAATTTCGATTGAATTTCAACTTGTGGATTCATGTCAACCGTTACGCCGACTAATATCATTTAATATCAACTAATATCCCAACCAGCACTCTTTAAGACGTACGGGTTGCCGTTACGTTATTGTGCCTATACCTGTGTCAATAAATAATCCTATGTTACGACACGACAACTTCGTAGAGTCTTTTGAATTGTGTAGGTTAATGTGTAGGAATTGGCACATGACATTGTTTATAGGATACCTAAAATGTTAGTTGTTCTTATTGAAACAAACCGGTAACAAGATATTTGTTGCAACGTCACCGATAAATATTCATCAATAATTTCCAAAATTAACAATTTTGTATATTATAATAAATCCTACTAACTAATGAAAAGCTAAATATGCAGGTATACAGTCTTATATATATGTATAAGACTCATGCATTAAAAATTGTCAATACATAATTTTCATGGAATTCTAAATTTTCCTAGTATATCAATGATATAGAAGCAAGCTTAATTATTTTTCATATCTGGGGATAAAATTATCAACGGTAAAAATTTTTTCGTTGAAGTTGAAAAAAAACTTCCAAAATATTAAAGCGCCTTTCGAATTCAATCAAATTTCATAAAATTAAAATACAAAAAATAGTAATTTTTATTCTTATTTTTGATATCTTCATAAATTAGAAAAAATCATATTCTTCGTATTTTAAGGCGTTTGTTTATTATACATGCTTATTGTGACCATAATATCTATTTTTGTTTTGCAAATTTTTAACATGCAATTGAAGTCGATTTTTATTCCATATTTAATTTGTTGTAGAATAGGGTTAGTCTGGGTTACATTAAAATAGGAAGATTGGGCAAACACGTAAACGTTAACGTAGAGTTGTCAAAAGTACCAAAAATTCTACGTTTAACGTCCTTCAGTTTGGGCATAAGCTTACGTAGCAAATTATTAACGTATTCTTCGTTCTACGTTTGACTTTGCGAAAACTGTTCCAACTTTATACGTAACACACAAATCTATATTTAATACGGCCATATGATTAATTGTAAAAAAATGTAAACATATTTGTTGAAAAAAAATATAGTATATACACAAGATCTACATATATTATATAAGTACATATGTAGATCTTGTATATACATATGTACATACACACATATTTGCAAACCACGGCCTGTTCAGTTTGTTTTGTCATAACCAAAAACTGATTGAAAATTATTACGCATATGGAACCGTAAAGACAGTCGGTTTACGTGAATTTTAATGCTTTTTCCTTAAGTATAACGTGTTACTTACTGCCCAAACTGAGCTACACGTAAACGTAAACGTTAAAAGAGCTTTCATAAACTTACGCATGCACGTACGAAAACTTACGTTGCAACCATGGTATAATAACTCTTATATGGTATATTAAGAGCTTTTTATACCATGCGTTGCAACGTAGAACTTTACGTTTACGGTTTACGTAGTAGACATAAGTACGTCGTTTGCCCAATCTCCCTAATATTTGATTTTAACCTCGTTTTACAATAATGAACTTATCTACAAGGAAAACTACATAGCGTACGTGCAAATTTGTTTCTAAGTAGGCACAATTACTATCTGATGCCTAAAGAGCTAATTAAATTTGGCTTGAGTTAGCTCAAGTCAATTTAACGTAATTTACTGAAGCCGAAGTGACACCCATATTGAACTTCTGTGAATTGTGTTGAATTTGGTAAAACTATGGTTATGTTGTCAATATTTTCTGTTATCGCTATGGTATTTATCGTGTTTTAAAAAAAAAACATTTTCAACAAAATATTTAATTTTTTAAAATTTATTTTTTTTTTTCAGTCAGTCAACTAAAGTCAACGAAAATTTGACAACTTCTTTCAGTTTCACTTAATCCGACTTCACTTCATTATAGAATATAGGCACACTCATATAAAACAATACAATCAGACTTCTGACTTAAGCTAATTCAAGCCAAATTTAGTTAGCCCTTAAATTTGGTATATTGACATATTGTTTACAAATGTGTTTCTATTTTGTGCCTAAATATGATATCTCTATGGGCACAGTTACTACTATAAATTTAATTTGAATCAGGCAATTTAAAGTAACTGCGCCTAAGAAGTAACTCCGTAGAATAGCTAAGGGGGCACTGTTTCTTTAGTGAAACAGTTTATTTTTAGGAACATAATTAGACAAATTTACTTTTCTGTGATTTTTTAAGCTTTTTTTTTGTAAGAATTGTTATTTTACAGACGTAAGATGTAGAAACATTTACGTCACAATTCCTAAATAGTAGGTATGCCACAACAAAGTAAAAGTTTCTTTATACTAAAAATGTTTTTAAAGAAAAATTTATAGGCATTTTTAAGTATCTGCGACTATTATTGCAATTTTTCAAACATGTGACTATCTATACAGGAAATTTAGCGACATATGTACTTGCGAAAAAACGATGTTATAAGAAAGTCGTAGTGCATAAAAAAGGATTGTAGTAACATTTAGGCACAAAATGTTAGTTGGGATATAGCGTCAAATAATTTACAAAGTTTTAGCATCTGTTATGTTTCTCCTCACGAATCTTCTACTTTTATCGAAGAAACTAAGTTCGAAGGATGTTAAAACTTTTTATATTAAACTACATGACATATAATTGTTATATTCGAATTTATTTTGCATTTTGCACATAGAACATATGATTCTTACCATCCAGTTAAAATAATTTCTTAAATATATGGTCACTCGATAATTCTAAAACAATTGATCCTTATTTGAAGATTCAACTTAGAGATTACTTTTCCCAATTGAACATACACAAGTTTTGATATGAACTTCTTTCACGTTATTATAAGACCACATTTAAACTGTATTCCTTACAGTATTGGCAGAATTCAGCTTTTATCTTGAAATTATTCTTTTTGATTATAATATACATATGTATATGTATATGTATGTAAGTATTAAACCTCGTACATATTTAGTTACTCGTATTTTCGCAAAAAGTAGAAAAATGATCAAATTAATATTTTTGTTTCCGTATATAAATAATATAAAAAATTAAAACGAAATTTTTAAATAAGATAACACATAGGTTATCAATTTTCTAATGTATGTACATTTATGCATAGGTACGCATATATAGGGTGTTTCGAAAAACGTGTACTAAATTTCAGGGGATGAAAGTAAATATAATTGCCAGTCGAAAATGCCGTATTGAATTTTTCCCCTTTCGGCTTTGTTTATGAGATTTTGCAAGTTTCGTCTTTTTCATTTTCACCATGTTTTTCAGCCTAGAAATTGTTATATCTCAGCATTTAATAGCCCTAATTTTCGACTGGAAATTATCTCTTCTTTCACCCGCTGAAATATAGTTCACGTTTTTCGTACACCCTGTATGTACATATTATGTATGTACATATGTAATTATGTCTCAAAATTGTTGAAATATTTTATATGCTCGTGATTGATAATTTTTATTAATTTTCGTATTAGTTTATATTTAAATTTCGTTGAGTATACATACATAGTTATAAAATAAATTTTAATAATATGGATAATACATTATCATTAGTGAAAATTATAAGTTTCAGTACATTAATTGTTTGTTGTTTGGCACAATCAGGATGTAACTCGAAAAAAACTTTTACGTCTGAACGACAATATGAAATAGATTTAGAACGAGAAAATTATGCTAGAAAAATTGCATCGTATATGGACACAACTGTCGATCCTTGTGTAGATTTTAATCAATACTCATGTGGAAATTATTATAATGTTCATAAATCGGCAAAACTATCACAAAGGACAAGTAATATAGCAATGAGTGATGAATATATTGATAATGAATTAATAAAAATTTTAAGTGAAAATTTATCAGATATAAATGAAACTGAAAATTCAGAAGATACAAAAGCAAAATTATTATTTCAATCGTGTATGTCTAAGGATATTTTCAGTTATAACGGAATTGAAATTTATTCAAACTTAATTAAATCATTTGGTAATTGGCCATTATTAAATTCTGAGGAATGGGACAATATTGAAAATTTTGATATATTAGAAATTATTACGGAAATGAGAAAATTAAATGTGTACACATTATTCGTAGAACAAAAAGAACTAAATACAAATGGAGATATTTATTTTTCTTTGTTTCCACATTTTTTGTCATTGTTTGACAATAGATGTAGTGAATGGTTATATAAAAATTCATCATTATTTCATATAAATCAAAAATTGGCAATGTTTTTATTGAATAAATATAATTTTTCTGAATCGGATGCAAATTTAATTTTTAGTGATTTAGCTATTGTTTGAAAACAAATGTGTGAATACGCAGTCGAGCAAGAATCTCAAATTTTGTTTTTTTTTTTCTTCCCTTATTTATATTATAAAAATATAAAAAAGAACTATACAAAATGTAGCTTTTACCAACTTTTACAAAACATCGAAGAAAAAAAATTGAAGGTACATAAGTATGTATTTATGTATTTGAAAATCTTTTACCCAATTTTTTTTATTTTTCTTTTATCATTTGTAATGTATAATTAATTTTATCGAATTAAAAATGAAAACGAAAGAAAATGTAATAATAATAATGTTAATGATGAAAGTGATGATAAAATTGTATATTAAAGAAAAAAATAAAAAAATCTATTTTGATTCCTTTAATTAAACATTTTACAGCTCAATAAAAATACACGGTCTTTCATACTGTGAAACCAAACAAACAACAATACGGATGTTATATGGACATACATATCTGCTGCTATATATATGTATGTATGTATTTACGAGCATTGCAGCTGCATGTAAGCATGTAATGCATACTACCATCAGCTACCATTTACCAATTGTATTAAATATTGTATTAGACATTGGTAAATAAAATAAAAAATATTCTCGGTGGCATTCATTGAACTTCAAATGGAATTAAATTTTAATTTAAATTGACGCGAATGGAAAAATATATAAGAGAGTTCCCTATATTGTACTTTCATATTATATGGATGAATTCATAAATGTAGAATTACCCGTCTTCCTGATAATTACGATGATGGTGATGATGATGATAGTAAAAATAACAAGACAATACACTCATCTAGTTTTCTCTAATACATACTTATACTAACATTTCAATATACATATGTATATGTGTGTATATGTGTGTACAAAGAAAATACAAATGTAAGTGCACATTTTGTATAAATATACATACTATTTTCGCTTTATTTCATATAATTTTTAGAAACAATAAACACTAGATAGATTTACATAAAACATGATGGAGCATTCAATTTAACGATAAATTTGTTTGTTTTTTCGTTTAATATACTTAGATATAAAAATTTTTCATGGGAAAATTTGAATTAAATGACAATATTTTTCGTACATTTTGTACACAATATACAATATGAATTTTAAATATTGTTTGAGGAGCCAATTAATGCAGAAATGAATCCAAACATATGATATATGTATATATGTATGTATGTATTTTATAAATCCTCTGTATACAAAAACCAAAAGAAATATGAACTATCTCTTTATTATATAAAAAAGTTTTTAGTGATCATGCTATATTTTATTTTATATTTGCATATATTTAGGAAACTCAAGAATAATCTTTGTCTCTGTATTACATGCTTTTACTGATTATAAATTTGTATACCTGAAAAGATCTACTAGTTGGATTTTACTTGGTAATTGCAAATGACATATAGTACACATATAGACAGACAGAACAGATTCTTTGGCCGTTTTTCTTTATTTATTTTGAATGTTCGGAATATTCCATATGTATTTCTTTATTCTAAAAACATATTCCTTTCCGTATTTCTTCATTCGTTCGAAATATTCAAAACTTTTTTTTTGGCCCTAGACTGATGATGGAATAAAAACAGAATAAATGGAATTAACCTTACTTTTAATTTATGATCTGTCAAAATTACATTAAAAGACTGAATAAGGTTAGAGTCACAATTAAATAGTTCAAAAAATACATAAATTACATTATTTCATGTTGTTTATTTTTTTAAATACATTTTAAATGCAAAAATTCACAAGCTAGCTCTCCAATAACATAAAAGGTTATACTCTATTGACTAAATCGGTGCAGTTATAACAAAATCATATCACGAGCAGTGTTACCACAATCTTTAAAGTTGTCATATCATACAAAATGAATTTTTTATATACATATTAATATACAACTACATGAAGTGGTACGAGTTTATGTCATTTCCAAAGGCCTTAACTGCACCGAATTAGTAGACAGAGTACCTATATGTATGTATTTTGCATACAGGTAGGACCCATGTGTATACATATATATATATATTTTTTTTTTTTTGAGTAAACTAGATATGTATGTAATTTAACTGATGAAAACAATACCAAAACGGTAGCCTAGAGTCTAATTTAAAACAACAGATCTATCAGCATATTAAATTATCTACGTACATACATACATATGTATGTAACAGTTGAATTTATGTATTCTCATGTCTATGAGAATATGTACTTGTATATACATATATGTATGTACATATCCATGTATAAAAATTAAAATGCATGCATAAATACCAATATGATTAAATGCAATCAGAGGTAAAGGTGAAATACCATGTCGAATCGCATACAAACGATATGAATGAAACAATAACGACAACATATCATGTGAGATATACACGTCAAGATACACGTTATGTATGTAAAATATTTTACCCGTAGGTATTTCAGTTTGTATGCTGCTAATTATTGGAAATCGATATTCCTGTACCTTTATACCTACTGCGCTCATGAAATAGCACAGACATAACGAGATTAATATGTATAATGTCAAATGTCTAGGTTCTACGTCATGGTTTTTTAATATATATTTTTAATTGATAGGTAAATCGGTGAAAATGTTGACCTCAATAAACGTAATGTAAAATAACAGATAATTATTGTATGTATTATATACGAATAAAACATTAATAAAACACATAAGACATTAAAAACCATCTAAAGCACAAAGCTTTCTTCCCACTAATAAGTTTAATTTTTTTCTTATGATAAGAGTGTAATGCTGTAAGCACATTACGGCTACCGACCACAGCATGCAAACTGACAAACATCAATCTAAAAATAGGAATAAATTCTAATTTCGCATTTTATAGCCGTATTAGAGCTGTCTTTAAAATATGTATGCATGTGTATTCGAAAATTTTTGACAGTTGATTTCTTATCTGGTAGTTTGAATTTTTTTTGGTCAGTAGACGTAGTGTGTTTGCAGAATTAGATATAATATTTTAGATACTCATCAAATGAGATGCATTTAATACGAATATATTAATCGATTTTAAAAAGTATTGAATTAATAATATTTAAAAAAAGAAAGAAAGCTCCTAAGGGATGCAAAATCTGAAATACTACGAGTAAAATACAGAGTAAACGTAGCAGAGGAAGAAGAGTTACATGGATGGGAAATTTAAATGATTGGTTTAACTGCTCTGTTCATCAACCTGTTTAGATTTGCAGAGGACAGAAAGAAAGTGAACAAAATGATTACCAACCTCCAAAATGGAGAGGTACTTTAAGAAGAAAAAGATTAAAAAATATTAACACACAAAATAACATAACAAGAAAATGTGAAAAATAAGAAATTCTATGATATAAAATTTTAAAATTCTTGTTATTATTATTGTTTTATTCAAATTGCAACTGGAAAATTTATATACAAAATGGAATGAATTAATATCGGAATGAAAAAATGAAGAATATTTAATAGAAATATGATTCATTATGTAAGTGAATGGATTTACAATATTAGAGGAAAAAAAATGAAACGAAGAAAAGAAAAAAAAATGTATAAAATGACTTAAGATGATGTATTCAGTATCGATTTCAAGTAAATAATTTGATGTCTAATGATGAATTACATTTAATCTTCTCAGAGTGTCTAGTGTACATTAATAAATTACACATTTTCCTGTATTTACATATGTATGTACATAGTTATTTATACGATCTGTTAAGTGTATATGTTAAAAAGCTAACATTGCACAAACACTGTACTACCAAACATTCAAAAAGTAATCATGACTAAAGCAACCTCTGTTCATTTTTGCATTATATTACAGTGCATTTATATTGTCAATATTGCCCTAAAAGGCAATATTTATTTGACAGTTCATATTGCTTTCTAGGGAAAAATATTGCGGCAATATTTCAAAAATTTATAAGAAACAGAAAGAAGAAGAAGTCTCAAATATACTGAAAGGTCAAAAATATTTCCGCTATATTTCAAGAAGCAATATTACTCCGTAAGGCAATGGCAATATTGCCTATCAGGAAATATTGCCGGCAATATAGGGTCTCCATTAGGAATATTTCCATTGCCGGCAATAGAACTGGTTTAACTACTTCATACCAAAATTTTCGACATTTGCATTGAAATGACAGAAATAATTTTCATAGAAAGCAACACAAACTTCAAAATATCGTAAAATGCAAGACTTACGTCAGAGCATCGTAACACAAGATTCCAATGTTACATTAACACTGCAACAACATTTCTACAACATTGCGTCGTCATGATTACTTTTTGAACAGACCTTATACATATACAGAAGTTATACAACATATGTATCATATTAATGTATTGATTTTATTTTTATTCTATTATATTTTTCATTCTAATGAAATGACATTGAGAATTAAAAGTTGGTTATAGAAATGAAAATAACAAAAAAAATTTATTTCAGATGATACTAAAGTTCACATCATTAATCGAAGTATCTGATCTGTATATGTATAACTACATAGTTCTTTTCTTCTCGAATTCCAATCAATTTTTTATTCTAATTTTAGTGTTAATTGTCATTCAATCCCAATCAAATTAAATCAAGACAAAATTAAAGAATTCTTTCGTTTAAAAAAAAAAAAAAAAAACAATAATAACGACAGAAAAGAAATTCAAACTTCAATCAATCATATTTCGTTGATGTTTTCTTTGACATGATACATTGTAATTGTTAAAGATAATATGGAGTATCAAAAATTTTTGTATTTTTATTTGCGTTTATAAGACCTACATATTATTTACGTACATGTATATAATTTGAATTAAATAAGTAAATATCATCGTAATGTATGTCACCAAACAAGCTGCATTTAAAATTTTAAAATATATACTTGTACTATATCAAAACAAAACACACTACAATAACATACATACGTATTATGAGACTATATTAAAAATTAATAAAAAGTTCACGATAATAATTAAAATCAATTAACTTCAATAGTTTTTTTCTTTCATGAAATGTAATAGTAATTTAGTAGTGTAGTGTAATTTAAAAATCAGTACTATAGTACACTGTGGCTATAAAGATATGATATAGGTATGCAGCAGATGCTTGCAATTGCATTACTTATACATGTGCTTATACTATATAAGAAAGCTTATTTTAAACAAAAGTAAGTAAATATACTTTCAATTGTAAATTAAATACTCTTGTACTTAACTAACTGTATTTATGTGTTTGGATTATTACCTATATATACCAGTGTACACATTACATATTGTATGCAGTACGTGTGTACATATATGATAGTAGGGTAGAGAAGACCCATTTACCGGACAGCTCCTATTATATCGGACACTGTGAAGCAAAAACGAAAATATTTTTCTCCTCAGTATTAACCGTCAAAAAGAAAATAATTCTTGATGAAGCCGAAAGTGTCTATTTCATTTTGATGCATTTACTCTTATGCAATAAGAAAGTGGTTCACAGAGCTCAAAAACTTCCTAAAAAGCATAGATATAGAGAATATTTTTAAAGAACCAAAAAGAATCTTTAATGGAAATAATGCTGCTTCCAGCCTCTGTTCAAAATCGAGAGTATGCAATAATTTTTTGCAAGTACAGAACTCAAATAAAGAGAAAAAAGGATATGTTAACAGTTTTATTGGTTTTCAATGCTGATGGTGGTACTTCGAATATCACGAAATATTGATAATACTTGTATTATTTCTTATTATTAACATTTTGATATCTGTTTTCTTTTCAATATTAATAATTTCAAAATTGAAATTCTTCATTTCAGTACCGTCCAGTATTAGGAATCATTTCGTAGGACATTAGGTACCTGCTGTCTGATAACGGGTGAAATGTGTATTTTTGACTTTAAGTATTATTATTTAAAAAATGGGAATATAATTTGAAAAAATATTCATTGAAGTTGAAAATTCAATTGATTTCAAAAGAAAATTTTCAAATAAAATGTTATTTAATTGTGGAGTAAAGAATTCATTTGGTTAACTTCCTTAAGTGTCCGGTAAAGAGGTCTTCTACCCTATGTATGTACATATGTGTTTGTATTTCAAAAAAAAAAATAATAATAATAATAATAAAATCAAAATACTTTCAACTTTACAATTATAATATGTACCTACATACCTATATATACGAATGTACATATTTACGTATGCATCTACATAATAATGGTCATATACGCTACAATTAACTTAACTTATTTAAAATGATGATAAGATATGCAAAAATGTTCAGACGTAAAGATGTTATGCATATCACATTCAAAACAAAAAAAAGAGTTCAGCAAGTATGCTACTCCTATTATGAATGCAGATATACATATTTGCATGTAATTATATGTACATTGTACATACATACATATGTATGTATGTAGATAATTTTTTTTTTTCATATATGCGCATATATTATGCACCTAAATGCAATTTTTCTTTTTGTATAATTGTGATTTGTGTCTGCAACGGGTGTATTACATTGCAAGCAATTCCATTCCATATACCTACATATGTACATACATATGTACAAATTATATATGTATGTACATACATTCAAATGTGTAATGTAATGTAATAGGTACATACAGATACTGCTATATCAATTATTATATAGAATAATGGCAAATAAGAAAAAAAATTAGATGATGAAAAGTAGCTATTAAATTCATATAATAATGAAAATCTCAAGAGAATAATAATTTTTAATATTTTTGCTAAATTTCAATTTTTTTGTTTTTTTTTTTTTTTTTGGTATGATTCGGCACCGTATTGCATGATAAGAAAACTTTTTTTTATTTTGTTGGTTTTTTATGATTTTGCTTGCATTAATTACAATTAAAAATTTCAGTTATTTAAAAGAAAAAATAGAAAAGGAAAAATTCTTTATCTTTAAGAATGTGAGCTATGATTTTTGTGCAAATATCAGCAAAATGAAAAAAATGAAAATATGTTGACTGAATTGCTTTTAACTTACAAAAAAAAAAAAAACAAAATAAATTCTACTGAATAACTAAAGTGCATGATAAACAATCGAGGTCGTATGTATGTCTATTAAAATATTGTAAAAATGTAGATTGTATTTTAATCATAAAAAAATTAAGTTATTTTAACACCATATATCTAGGTACTAATTGAGTATTTGTTGAATATGTACTTTGTTCTATGATTGTGAGGTTTTAGACGATGAGACACTTTCCAGTACTTCTAGTGTAAAGAGGGAAAGGGGTGAGGCGTGTATCAGGTAGCTCATTGGTACCGTGTAACCTCAGACACGCCTGACTTCCTTCAACGAGTGTCTCATAAGACAATTTTTGAATATGTGTCTCATAAGTGTCTCTTCATCTAAAAATCTCCACAACTTAGGCATATACATATGTATGTAAAAATTCCCTTGGAATCAACATCATGTCTCAATACTTATTTTGTTCAGAAAAACAGACAAAACAATGACAATGTAATGAATTTCTAAATACATTGATATGACACTTGTTTTATTCTAGAACTCAATTGAGGATAAATTTACCTTAATATCTAGAATTTGTAATTAAGTACAAGTGCAATTTTTCCTTAATGTTTGTACTAAAATTAAAATTACAGGTACCTATATGTATTTATGTATTTTTGTATTATATGCAATAGAAATGTATGTACATTTACATAATATGTATTTAACAGTTGTACTTACCACTATATGACATCCTATATTCATGTATTAAATTCCACTTTATTAAAATCAAAAATTATCACAAAAACAAAGAAAAAAAAAATCTCACTTAAAAATAATATAGTAGTAATGATCAAAATAAATTTTAAAATGAAATACACAATATGTATTATTCAAATGAATGTCACTTTATTGTTTTCTTCTCTTTATGTTTTATTCGTTTTATATAATAAAAAAATATTTATATTTATAATAAATCATTTAATATAAAATTTATGAAATTATACTTATCACATTTAATTAAATCAAACTCTTAAACACTTATTAATTTTTTAATTCATAAAATTAAAATATTTTACTATTTATTAATAAAAAAAAAAAAACTATACAAAAAAAACAATTCTTTTTCCTTGCGAACAGATTTATGTTTTATAATAATACCGTACACAGTACACACTACACCGTAATTATTTATGTGTTTTGTTGTTGTTACATTTTTTTTTTTGTACAAATAAAATATATACTTAGGCGGCGGCCATATTATGTCAAATTTGATGTTTTAGAAATGAATACAAAAATGAATATTAAAATGAATTTTGACAGTTTACGAACAAACCTACATATGTATACATGTTATTCACCTAATCACATATACAATTTTTACACAGGCTACTGAATAATTGTCAAACAAACAGGGTTGAATACTTGTACAATTTTTAAACTATGTGAGTGTGACATCTATAGTATTAAATTAAAATTAAACTCACTTTAGTTTTGATAATGTAAATGGTTGACAACTTAGAAATTTGCTATCTCGGTAGTTTTAAACATTTTCCTTTTCCGTTTTAAACATAAATTTGATTTTTATTTGTTTTTTTATTGGAATGAAAATCGTTTAAAATGAGCTCATTTTAATATTTTAGTAAAACAAGAAGTATTTCAGAGTACAATTAGAAAATTATCTAATTACATGAAAAAATAAAAAATTATGTAATTACATCAGTGGAGGAACTGCAATCTTGTTGCAAAAGTCTATTGCAACATAAGGTCGATTAGTAATAGATTCTCATAATTGACGCCATAATGAATTGCTGTAATAACAACAACAATAAAGTTATCCAAATTCTTCAAATTTAACAACACATGAAAATGTTTTTGAGTGGGTGGGGTTCACTGATCAATTAAAGAAAAAGATATTGACGATGTCCAAAACCAAATGATAAAAAATGTGTTTAATATAATGAAACTACATCGTTTTGCAAATACTGGTACGAGCTTCTATGATATTTTACAAACTGTATTCCACGCTAAAATTTTTATATAATAATCTAATAATTACAGATTGTTAGCTAATCAAGGTCATTTTTTAAAATAAATACATACATATGTAGGTACTTAAAAAAGTATAAACTTAGGCATCAGTTTTTTAAAAAATAATCACAATCAAAACTTTATAAGTAAATTAGATACAATTAAAATTGAGTATACTGATTTTAATTAGAGAAATGACAATCTGAATTCAAACATAAATTTTTTTCATACAAAACATCCTAATCTCTGAAACCAAAAAAAGTACAAAAATTAGACAAGTGCTAGAATCTAATTTCAGAAGCATCAAAATGAATGTACTTGCATGGCTTTGCAATTAATCGTTAAATTTATAAACATTTCATTTTATTTTAGCTAGAAAATTTTGGCGTCAATTATGAGAGTCTATTCGACAAACAATAGAATCGACTTTTAAAAGTCTATAAAACAAGTCACGGTATTATGTGAATCGACTTATATGCGTAGTGCTAAAAAATTATAGTATTCAAATTAGGTACATGTAGCTTGATTGTTTACTTCTTAAATTTATATAAAAATTGTTTGTGTTGTCAAATGTTTGATTTTTTCAAAATTTTTGTTGTAATTTTTTTTTTTGAAAGTTTATCACGAAAATATCATTGAATTTCTATAGAATGAAAAAAGTAGACTTTCATAGTACTGAAAGTCTATTTCAACATAAAGTCAATTAGCAATAGATTCTCATAATTGACGTCTTTTTTTAATTTTAAATGTGAGAGATTGTTAAATATAGAGGCCATGAATATCGTGTAGATAATGAAATATTCACTCCAACGCACATATAAAAAATAAGTACAAGTTTTATACCCTTTAAAATGAGATATCACACTCTACCCGAAAATACGCTCTAAGAAAATGAACATACCATAGCTTTTTTTCTTTAAAAATTAAAAAATTCTTATTTATAATACATTTATTTTGTTTGCTTAATTAACATTTAAAAAAGAAACAATTAATTATTCGTAACGGAAATATTACAATGTTAATGGTAAAATAATACTTTTTTGTATGTACATACTATACTTTGTACTTAAAATATTTTCACTATTGGCCTTATGGAAACAAAGAAAAGTAGTGTATCACTTTACATCTTTGTATATTGATATTTGAAAAGCTTATCCTATACTGTATAAGAATTATAAAAAAAAAACGACACTTATGTACATACGTTATACTCCCATAAGGCCTGTAGTGAAGTTATTTAAAGTACAAAGTATAAGATAAAATAATTATGCACATGTATGTACACTGTAAAATTTATTCAAATTACATGCAAACAATTGATTTTGTTTTATTTAATCTTCATGCATATATTTAATTATATCTTAATTTAAATAATTATCAACTCAAATAATAATGAATTACATTTATTTGTACAACAAAAATTACTGTGTCATACATATCTCATAATATGGAGTTATTTAGAAGAAAAAACAATAATTAAATGCTAAATATAATAATTCACAATTTATAACTCATTATGATGTAAACTTAAAATTTTAACTAAAATCACTGGCAATACTGTCACCATGAAGGTTTTTGAATTGTTCATAATTGAATATCCAGATCCTTTACTATTTTCTAAATCTCTTTGTAATTGATGGATTTGATCATTCATTGCTTGTTCAGCATTAATCATATCTCGATTAACTTGTTTTTGAATATCATCTTGACTACCTTGGTTATTAAACATATTATCAATATTATCACCAAATTTTTTAAATTCATTTGTCATTTGATCACTTAATTTGTGAATATCAGATTTTAATCGATCATCAAATGTCTGACATGCTATTATTCGTCCGTTATCATCTCGACAAATATTTGCTGGTTTTGTTTCAATTAAATTAATAATTATTGTAAAAATAATTAATAACGAAAAAATATGATTTTTAAATGCCATTTTATTTTGGTTTTATTTATTTATTAACTTTTTTTTATTTTTTGTTCACTGTTTTGATTGTATAGTAATTGTATCAGCGATGTGTACACTCTATTCGATTCTAACAAACGATTTTTTCAAAATGCGAAATAACCGAAATTTTTAGGGGTATTTATAAACTTTTGATTGTTTACGTTTTGAAGGTTTCCTTTAAATCGAATTTATTTGGCTTTTTATTTTTCTTCTGGCGCTGACGAACTGTAAGAGTAGTAAAAAGAATTCTGTTCTTTTTGGATATTTTTTTTTCACTTTTAATTTGTATAATTAATTTTCATACATATGTATGTACATATGTATATGCTGCCTGTAAGAGCCATTCTGTGGGTTGTGGCAAAATTTATGTCATTTTTAAACACTTACGTAATAGAATGTTTTTTTTTTTTTTTTTTTTTTTTTCTTTGAGGAAGAACAAAAATAAAATACATACAAAATACAGAAGTGATTAACCAACATATAAACATGAAATGGAAATGACCGATATAAAAAAATCATAAATAAAATTTCAGTTTTTTTTTCTCATTGTTTGGGTGAGGCTAAAATATTTTTTGTTATTTTAATTAAAATATTTGGAAAACATGCAAACGATTCAGTTTCGTTAGTTTGTGTAGTTATTAGCCAACAAGGCAAAGTACAATTTTTTCTGAAAACTTTTTTATTACCAAAATTAAAAATAGGGCTCTCTATATTTACTAGAATGGGTCTGTTTGTATTTTTAGTACTGATTATATCGAATGATTTATTAATTTAGTAGTTTATTCGATATTTTCAAGACAATTTTTCAAAAATTATATTCTAATGTAACCCAAACACCTTCCTTTTCGGGGAATTGAGTTCCCTTTTGCTTAAAACTGTCTCGCTTTGCCAAGTGCTCTCCATTTTCTATTTTTAATTTTTAGAAGATATACAGCAAAAATTGTAGAATCAAAAAGAAATCAAAAATCAGAATCAAAAACGATTGATTCAAAATGGGTCAAATTTTTAAGCACTTTGACAAAAATAACGTTCCGTATATAACTTTCTAAAAGTGTAACTATTGTTGAATACGTTCTTGTTCTACCAGTTGAACAAGCTTTTACTATCGTTAACAAAATTTGCACTTCAGATAAATCTAAATGTATACAGGATGTCCCAGAGTAATGTACACAGAGTCAATATCACAAAACGAATCTTGATTTACTTGACTGAATTCTATTCTATTAATTGATAGCTTCTGTTAGATATCTTTTAGTCGTCTATAATTTTCAAAGTTTTTATCAACATTCAACATCGCTATTTTATCCTACATTGAAGTGGGACTTTGCTTTAAGAACAGTGTTTTAGTCTTTTATTGCATAAATATTTTGTTTTATTATACAAATGAACGTATATAGGCTGCATTTATCGTCATCAATCGTCATTTATATCGTAAAAAGTGAATCTTAAAAGAAAAGTTTCGGTCTAAGCTTTTCTATAAATTTTTAAATATTTTTGATCATTTTAATGAATATCGAATAATTCGTATGTCAACTACTCAAGTTAATAAAGTATTTTAATTTATAACATTTTAACTTGATTATGTAAATAATTTTGTTATTTCTAATTCTCTTGGTATTTCTGGAATTCATTGGTGATGGTGGCGAATGACGACTATAATCGAGTGAATAGTATTTCACAATCACGAATACAAGTATTTTGTGGTATTCTAAACGAGAGTGTGGAAATTTAAAACAAATTTATAGTGTTCTCTTTGATTTTTGTAAACTAACTTGACCCTGAATTTGATAATTTATGTTATTTGTTCTACTTAATGAACGGACGGTTTTTGTTTTTGAAAATCGAAAATGTCAAGACAACAAGATATATATGAGGGACTATTTTTTTTAAAGAAAAAACAAAAACGATTTTTTTTCGTTAGTAAAACGAAATATAATGGTCATATGATGAACATTAGAGATGTGTACAATCTGTTATAAGCATTTGAGAATTTATTTAGTGTAATTAAAACTTCCTAATTTTATAAATGAAAAAATTGAGTTATATTTGTTTATTAACGAAAAGATATGAATGTAATCGCATTAATTTCTATGTATGACATAATTATTACAACACATACATACCTACTATGTATTACCTGTATACATATTTAAACAATTTGCACTGAGCAATATTTTGTGAACCACTTTCAACTTTGTATATTCTATTTATGTTTGTCAATTGAGAGCTTGTCTTTTCGATAAGGTAAAATTGATTATAGTCGAAATACAAAGTCCGAAAATAGAAACACCCAAAATCTAAATGTCGTTTTTCTAACAAAATATGGTTTTGAGACAGTCTATACAAGTTTAGTATGAAAATTTTTATATCAATTGTGAAAAATGTGGCTTATCAGGGTTTCTAAATCCTGAAAATCGGAGAATAATATCATAAGTTATTCGAAGTTTTCTATCAAATTTTATTTTTTATTTTTTCAAATTTTTTGACCTTGAAATTACTTTTTTCATACCTTGACATCATTTTTTTTTAGATTTGTATTGTACAATTTGATTAGATCTTGTGTGCACAGTATCAAAAAAAATCGGAGGTGGGTCTTAAAAGAAACTCTTACCTGCACAAAAAAATATAATGCAATTTTCTTAATTAATATTTATCTTAAAAATTGCATTACATTAAAAATTTTATTTTTGCTGAATTCTTTAAAAAATTAATGTACGTTTAGTTTAGATTATGGATTTTTTTGTAAAGACAATTAATGAATTTGTCATTTTATTTAAAATTACATCAGGCTCTTATTTACATACCTACCTTTTAATTTTAGCTCCAATATATGCACTTTTTCGCTAAAAATACGGATGTACGAATACTGATTTGGTATACTGTACTTACTAACTTAATTCAATACGTAAAAAATTATAAAAGGTCGTTCGCATTTAAATGCTAATTAATTTAATTCTATAATTTTTATTTTCAATTTAAATGAAATGCTATAATAACAACAACAAAAGTGAAAAATTGAAAATATTGCCTAAATTCTTCATATTTTAACAACCTAAAAAAATATTTTTGGGTGGGTGAATTATTAATTCAGTCAAATAGTTCACTGGTCAATTAATGAGAAAGAGAATGATTGACTATGTCCAAAAGTTCAAGTTCAAAAGAAAAATAAAATTATACAAAAATTAAAGCAACATTTTTTTACAAATACTCATACGAGCTCTGCTATAAATTATTTTCATACCGAACTTTTTATTTAATAACTACGTGTTGTTAGCCAATCAACGCCATTTTTTAAAATTAAAAACTTAAAATAAGTATGAACTTAGGCATCATTTTTTTAAAAAAATAATCACAATCAAAACGTTCTACATGAATATAAAATTTTTGTACCATCTATTTATAGATTTAAATCGAACGAAAAAAAAATTTGTAAATTTTCTTTTAATTTTTATTTGTCATTGCTTTTAAAGAAAATGAAACAAATTCTGTGTATTATGTAAATAATTATCAAATACAGATAATGGAAACATGACCTACGTTAATCTTAAGGATATTAACCGATCTTGTTTATTTTTTGTACATCTTCCTGTTTTTGGATAAAAAACTACCTTTTTATGATATTATTAACAATAAGCGGATATTTTTAATGGAATAATTAACCTTTTTACATTTTGTCCAAATAAAAAAAATAAATTTTATCATTAGTATGTGACAAAAAAAGATGTGAAAAAAATTCTTAATATTTTACCATTTTACATACTTCATTCTTTAAATATTTTCACTACAGGCCTTATAAAACTACGAAAAGTAGTGTTCCGCTTTATATAATTCTACATACATATATTGATATTTATAAAGCTTATCCCATACTGTATTAGAACTTCAAAAATTGTAGTAACACAGCTCGTGAAATGCTCTTATAGTATATTTTATAGATCTTGTATACATATATGCTTCCAAAAGGCCTGCAGTGAAAATGTTTATTGAATGAAGTATAGGTATATGATGTTAGTCGTGCGCCACTCCACAGTGAAGAAAAAAAATGTACAAGATAAGGTTTGACTTTTTCTAAAAAGTATCGAATAGTCATTGTTGCCGAATTGAGATTATAATAAACGATTGTTATGTTAAAATTTCATTAACATTTATTTTCAGTTAATTATACTTAGATAAAAATCAGTGGTGAAATTTTCAAGAATTTTTCAAGAAGTAAACAATTAAGTTTAACTATAAACTTTTGGTTGTTATGATAGAAATTTTTTTCAATTTGGCACTTAAATGTTGTTGTAATAACACTAAATACACAATAGTAATAACTCCTGTCGATAAAAGATCAAAAGTCGATAAAGATAGAAGTCCATAATGTCAAGTATTTGTTTGATCTGCTTGTAAATAGTCGAGTCTATTAGTTATCGAATATATTTTCGTAGTAGAGACCATAATCAATATCAGTCTTATGTTAATGAAATTCATCATTTTCCTAATGCGAACTTTTATTTTTACGCATTTTATCAACAAAATTTCAAAGTTTAGTTACAATCTCTAGATTCGAAGTTAGTTATTACAATTATTTAAGTGAAAAGTATCGAAAATCAAGTAAGTACTCATTGGAATGTATCGAATACAAAAACATCGAGTATTTGACACAAAGTATTCGATACCAATTCGATACTTGAGCACTTTATCTCAACCCTATTCTATCAAGGAATGTATATTTGTAGTTTATACACACATTTGTTTGTATATACAGGGTGTATCTTCTGAGATACAGGAGTTTGAAATATGACACGTACAGTACATGACGTCATATAACTAGACATATCTTTTGAACCATACTGTGTATTGAAATCTGGTTAAGTGCTTGACAAAGATGAGGCTTGAACCTTTTCAACGAGTTATTGGTCGTTGAAATCGAATAAGGTAGTCCAAAGTTAATATTGTGCAAATATTAAAAAAAAGCCTGTATCTAGTAATGGGGGTCTAGAACGATTTTTTGCTAAAACATTCTGAACTACACGATAGAAACGATTTGTGACATTGACTCTGGAACACCCTGTATATAACATAAAGTTCACATTGTACGTACATCAAATTTAAAATTTAGATTTAAAGTTTTTATATTATTATAGAATGATAACAGCTTAATGTCTAGTTTTTTAAAATAAATTTTTTTTATATACGAGCATATTTTTTTTCTTTTCAAATTTTAAATGTACATACATACATATGTACCTCAAATATAGTTTAATGAAAACAAACATTTGACGTACGAGTATTAGGATGTTATTTTATATTTTTAATCTTTGATGTATGAGAGCACCATACTCTGTACTTTTAATATTTTCACTACAGGCCTTATGGAAACTACAAAAAGTAGTACCACTTTACATCTTTGTATATTGATGTTTAAAAAGTTCACCCCACATTGTATTAGAACTTTAAAAATTGAGGTAACACTGCTCGTGAAATGCTCTTATGAGTAATTATTAAAGAAGAAAAGTCATAAGGCTCATATTGGAAAGTACGAAGTATAAAGTGAAAGTAAACAATATAGACAATAAAAAACAACTGGTAATTTATAACGTAAGTGTTACAACGTTATTGGCAAAATAATACTTTTTTGTAAAAGGATCAAATAATTATGCATAAACTAAAAAATTTATTTCATTTATATATGAACAATAATTTTAAACTTAAAATTTTAACTGAAAATCACTGAGAAAACTGTCACCAAAAAAATATTTGATTATCTTTGATTATATTTGATGTGATTGAATATCCAGATCCTTTACCACATTTTCTAAATCCATTTTGTAATTATTGTATTTCATCGTTAATTGATTTAAAAAAATTTGTTGCTGATTTTTCTAAATCATTCATATTATTTTTAACACCATCTTGAGTAGTTTGATTAACATTTTTAGATTCTTGATTAGCATTAGAATCGGTTTCTTTGAAAAGATCTTCAAGACTTTCACCAAATTTTTTAAATTCATTTGCTATTTGTTCATTTAATTTATGAATATCAGTTTTTAATCGATCAAAGTCGTCATCATCATCAGTCTGACATGCTATTATTTGACCGGAATCATCTCGACAAATATTTGCTGGTTTTGTTTCAATTAAATTAATAATTATTGTAAAAATAATTAATAACGAAAAAATATGATTTTTAAATGCCATTTTATTTTGGTTTTATTTATTTATTAACTTTTTTTTATTTTTTGTTCACTGTTTTGATTGTATAGTAATGTATCAGCGATGTGTACACTCTATTCGATTCTAACAAACGATTTTTTCAAAATGCGAAATAACCGAAATTTTTAGGGGTATTTATAAACTTTTAATTGTTCACGTTTTGAAGGTTTCCTTTAAATCGAATTTATTTGGCTTTTTATTTTTCTTCTAGCGCTGACGAACTGTAAGAGTAGTAAAAAGAATTCTGTTCATTTTGGCTATTTTTTTTTCACTTTTAATTTGTATAGGTAATTTATTTCTATATGTACGAGTATGTGCTGTTTGTAAGAGCCACTCTGGGATTTGGCAAAATTTATGTCATTTTAGATATACTTACGTAATAAGAATTTTCTTTTTGGTTTCCATTTTTTGAGAGAGTAAAAATATAAATATATAGGTACATGTATGTAAATTTTTTATATGCATAAAAAAATCATAAATAAAATTTGAAATTTTTTTTCCTCGTTGTTTGGGTGAGGTTATAATATTCTTTTTTTTTTTTTTTGTTATTTTAATTGAAATATTTAAGCAACACGCAATCAAACTCATATTTTCATTTAAGTTTCATAAAAGTTAGTCGTTATTCTGTAAAATTTTTGTTTACAAAATAAAAATAAATTGGACTTTTTTATTTAATCAAGTGGGGTTCGTTAGAACAAACTTTGTTATTTGATATTTATCCTATATACAGATCAAGAAGCATGGTCAAGAAGTAAGTTTTTGTCTATTATCTTGGGTACAGATTAGATTTTTCTACTTTACTAGTTACTAACACTATTACAACTTTTATAGGATTTTATAAAATCCTCACCAGAGGATTAGAGTAAATTTTATATACTCCCACCAGACAGAAAAGTCTGACTTTTTTCTAGACAGAAATATCCACAATAACATTTTTAGACAAAAATAGCGGATTCTGAATAAATAAAGGGCATATTTATGAGATTTATAGAAAATCTTTACAAATTTAAGAGAATTTTATGTAAAAAATGTAATTAGCTGCTAGGTGAAAATATTTATGCTCTTTAAATAATTGAATAATTGAGATGAAATAAGATTAAAATCATAAAATTAAACAAAATGTAGCAGATACAACAATTTAAAAAAAAAAAATGAAATGTCTGGACAGAAAATACCCAGCAATCAAAACTGTTAAAACATCTACATAACATTTCTGTCCAACTAAAGATACATTCGAAATAGCGCCTTATTGCATACATATTTTGTTTTATTATACAAATGAACGTACATATATAGGCTGCATTTATCGTCATCAATGAAATTTCGTAAAAAGTGAATTTTAAAAGAAAAGTTTCGGTCTAAGCTTTCCTATAAATTTTTAAATATTTTTGATCATTTTAATGAATATCGTATGATTTGTATGTCAACTACTCAAGGTTAATAAAGTATTTTAATTTATAACATTTTTACTTGATTATGTAAATAATTTTATTTCTAATTCTCTTGGTATTTCTGGAATTCATTGGTGATGGTGGCGAATGACGACTATAATCGAGTGAATAGTATTTCACAATCACGAATACAAGTATTTTGTGGTATTCTAAACGAGAGTGTGGAAATTTGAAACAAATTTATAGTGTTCTCTTTGATTTTTGTAAACTAACTTGACCCTGAATTTGATAATTTATGTTATTTGTTCTACTTAACGAACGGACGGTTTTTGTTTTTGAAAATCGAAAATGTCAAGACATCAAGACATTTATGAGGGACTATTTTGTCTTAAGAAAAAACAAGAACGATTTTTTTTCGTTAGTAAAACGAAATATAATGGTCATATGATGAACATTAAAGATGTGTACAACTTGTATAAGCATTTGAGAATTTATTTAGTGTAACTAAAACTTCCTAATTTTATAAATGAAAAAAATTAAGTTATTTTTGTTGTTGACGAAAAGTTAATTGTGAATATGATCACATTAATTTCTGATATACAAAATACATATGATTTTATGATATTTTTTTTACGCACATATAATTGGTTTTTCAATCTTATTATATTTATATACAACTTCGTATGTTTGCCTGTTTATCATGTGTTTTCACATTCATGTACTATTTATTCCCGCAGATTAATAATGTGTATACACATACTATGTACTAATATACTTATATACTCTATTTTTTAAATATTTTCACTACTGGCCTTTAGGAACTACGAAAAGTAGTACCACTTTACATCATTGCATATACACATACATACATATATATCGATAATTAAATAGTTAGCAGATTTCGCTAACTACTACTAAGAACGACCCGAATAGCCTTGATTTAATGATAAATAAATAAAAACGTATTTGTTGTTTTTTTATAAAATTAGACGTATTATAAAATTGTTAGAATTATGAGCACGAAAAAAAATACAAGAAAATCTTTTTACATATATGTATATACATATGTATGTACATACGTACATATATATACAAAATATTAAAAAAAAATATATTGGGTAAAAATATTTTGATGACCATCAAAAAGCAAGGAAAAAAAATTTTATCTGTATGTTTTAATTTTCTAATGACATAAATAATCGACATTATGTAATTTAATATGAAATTTTTAATTGGAAAAAAAAGGTTTATTTCCATGAAAGATTTTTTTCTTAATCATACAAAAAATGTAATTTAATCTTTTTTAATTTTTTTTCACATTAAAAATGATATTTTTATTTAACTTTTTTAGAAAAATTATTAACTAAAATATGTATAGGTAGGTATGTATAAAAATTTGCAAAAAAAAATACACTTTAACTAAATATTTGTAAAATACAAAAAAAAAATCAAATAAATCTATACTCCATACACTAATTCGATGCAGTTAAAGTCTTATAAAAGTATGTATCCTTTTTCTTTTCTCGTAGTTTCTAATAAGATCATCTCACGAGTAATGTTACCACAATCTGTAAAGTTATCATATAATACGAAATGAATTTTTTTAATATCAATATACAGCGACGTAAAGTGTTACTACTTTATTTCATTTCCATAGGACCTTAACTGCATCGATTAGTGTATGGAGTATAATAATTACAACATATCTTATAGCACTACTAATAACTTATAGTAATTTACAATACAATAGTTGCTTACGATTATAAACTTTTAAGTACTTGTATGTACTAACATGTGTCTAGGATAAATTGTTAAATTTGACAGTTTAGATTTTAGTATAAAATCCACTTGGTGTACAGTACTTTTATGTAAGTAAGTACTTCTAGCTACTCAGAAAAGAAAATGACAAGGTTAGCTGCGAGTAGATCATTTATCCAAGTCATACCTACCACATCTGCTCATAAGTATAGGTCTGTCCAAAAAGGTTATGGGTATAATCGTAAGCAAAAATTATATATTTAAATTCAAATTTGAATATATAATTTTTGTCAGAAGCAACTAATAGTTGCTACTCTTGTTATTGTTCATGAGTAGCTAGAAGTACTTACGCAAAAGTACTTTCACACCAGATGGATTTTATACTAAAACTTAAACTATCAAATATTTGTGCATACAAGTGTTTAAAAGTACATACATACATAATCGTAAGCAACTAATAATATGAATGTTATTGACTTTAACCAAATAAACCTTTTATTGAATCCCAAAATGTTTTTTTTTTATTTTGTTGTTGTTGTTGATCTTGTTGTTGTTTCTCTTTCAATGTTAATAGTTGAGTTGTTAAATTATATGCATCTGAATTACAATTATGTTCATTACAATAGCATACATATTGTCTTATACCAGTTTTAATACGTTCATAACAATAATTTGTATCATTTTGTGTTAAAAATGAACATGAACGATATATACGTGTATCTGGTGCTGGTAATTTATTTATTGAAAAATCAATATCTTGTATAACTAAACGACAATAACCAATATATTGATATTTATTATAAATTGTTTCATTCATTTGTTTATCAGTCATTTCACATGGTTTTGAATACATTATATTTGGTGTATTATAATTACAATTATTATAACCATGTAATTTACTATTACATTCATAGCAATTTTGTACAACATGAGGAAATACTAATTGTGATCTTGTATGTACAATAAATAAAATACATTGTATAAAATATATATTTAATAAAAATTTCATTATTTATTTATGTTTTTCTTAATTTATTTATTATTTAAATTTTTTTTTAGAATTTTATTTTTGATTATTTATTTGAATTTTTTTTTTAAATTATTTATTTTAAATTTTTGTTCTTTTTCAGAATTTGTTTTTTTTTACAAAATTTTTTTTAAATTATTATTATTATTTTTATTCAAAAAAAAAATAATATGTCTTTCAAACGTTCTCTTTTATTAATTTTCCTTTTATTTTTTTTTTTATAAATTTTTATTATATCTTATTTTGTAATTTTAATTTGTTATTGCGTATTTTACTTTTAAATATGTATTTGGCAAAAACAAAAAAAAAATTTTATGCTTTTTAATTATTTGCTATTTTATTTTATAATAACGTGCCACTCTATATATTATGGTTCACAGTTAAAATTCAAATTGTACACGTTTATTCTTCAATTTTTAAATTTAATCTAATTTATTCTAATTTCATGAAAAATTGTATAAGTTCAAATTAAAATCATTTTAATTCTTATCATTATTATTAAATGTACAATATTATCATGTATTATGCTCATAATAAGGTTGATATGTTTTTCTTGAGCTCATAATGTATTTTTTTATTTTTTTATTTTTTAATCGCTATATATGTATGCTCACGTTCAAATGTTACGATAAGCCATCAATTAATTAAGAACATTAATAAAAAAAAAAAATAAATAACAAAAAAAAATATACGTAGTAACATAAAAAAAGCAATTATCATTAATAATAATAGAACTTAATGAAAATTTTAAAATAAAAATTTAATACAATTAAATATATAATTTTTTTTTTGTCTATTAATTAATATAAATTTGTTTAACATAAATTACTAATGATATGTGACCATAGAGAAGAGGGAAAAGCCAAAAAATAAAATAAAAGCCGACAAAAATATGTGTACGTAAACAAAAAGCTATTATAGTAACTTAAATTTGTTTATAAAAAATATCAAAAAGTCATTCTTATGTTATTGTAAATGTATATCATCGATTATAGTACAATAGTACAGTACGTGTTTAAAAAAAATGCAATCATATTAAAATAAACAAGTGAAGTAATAGCATACGACAATCAAATAAGACAAATTTGATTGTCGTGTGGTAATAGGCTAGCCGTAATACGTAACATTCCGTAACGTAAAATAAAAAAAATTACGAAAGCGAAATTACGAGAATTAACGTTACATAAAATAATTTTTAGAGTTAGTGCAGCTGATATGTATACGTCGTACGTAAACGAAATGAAATATCAAATATGTACGTTAATCATTACGTTGACGTTTACGTGCAAAGAGGTTACAGTTTACACAAAAAAATTAGAAACGTAACGTAAATACGATAAATGTCAAAATACTTAAAAAAAATACGTTAGAAAGAAAACTGTACGTACTTATATACGTTTATCAGCAGTCAGTTTTAATGTTTTACGATTTTTATTTTGTCAACATGACACACCTTTGAAACTATGAATCGTCGTCGTTCTGTGAAAACTGAAAAATCACTAAGTACAAAATAGTAGTTTTGAAATAATGACATTAAAAGTTGAAAAACTGTATTGTATGCAGTGTGAATTAGTGATTTTTAATTCTTTATAACTTCGTGTTTTATGTTCGATCGATTTTAATGAGTTTTGTTAAAATATTTTTATGAAAATTGTGAAAAAAAACTATGTAAAGAACTCAATTTAGCCAAAATGTAACTTAGTGACTTTTCACAAAACAACAACGCTATGTATGTATGTTTAAAAATTACAAATTACATGTTTTTAGAAATTTCAACTAGTTTGCGCACATCAACGTAAATAACAGTTTGCTTTTACGTATTACGTGCACAAAGTGATAACGAATAACGTTTGCTGAAACTTCCTAAATATAATTTTGAATAACGTTAATTGTCATTATGGTCAATTAATTCTTAAATAAGAACTGGAAAGTTTTTGTGAAAGATTGAGTTCACGAAACTCAACGAACAGAAATTTACGTGCATTACATACATACATATGTACTGATTTGATTACACAGCTTCGGGTATGCTTTATTTTACTTTACGGAACGTTACGAAATTATTTTGGTTTTAGCTTAAGTCATCTTTTTATTTTTTTAAACAGATATAATTATCTGTTTTTATATGGAGCATTTCAAATTTCTTCCCTCTTTTGGTTATTAATTGTTAGTCTTTTTCATCAAGTACTGAAACTGACTATTAAGAAAATGAGAATAAAATTATATTGAGCTTGACTGACAAAAAGGTGAAAAATAATCCCTTTAAAAATCATGTGATTATTGTTTAAAGAATACAGTACAGGATTCACTATTTTCATTTTTATTATAAAAAATAGAAAAACATATATGTAATTTTTTGATATCATTTTTATTGAGATATTTATGAATACGTTTATTGAATGTGTACATAACTGACGTAATATACATACATATTTTCAATTTATTAAGTATACATTAAACACATTTTTTTTAATAACTAAAGAATCAAATTTAAAAAAAAAAAAAAATTCAATAAATGTAATCCCATCGTGACAAGTATGCAAGTAGTATAAAATATTTTACTCTGTGTTGTTAAAGAATGTCCAGAATTAATGTAATTATACGAGTACCGAATTCCATTAGAAGAATAACTGGGTTTTGAACTTTTACCAGAACTTTTACTTGAAAATGATGAAGATGATGAACTTCGACTTAATCCACCAGAACTAGATCGAAATCCTCCTCCACCTCCTCCTTTACCTCCTTTAGCTTCTACAATGTAACAAATGGTTGCTACAATGATGAAAATCCAAATAATTTTCAATGATGTTTTACACATTTGAAATTTTATTTCGTATAGTTCTAAATACTTGAAAACGTGAGATGTTAAATATCTTTTACTTTTAACAAAATATTGCAAATAATAACTAAAAATTTTACTTGCTCCTTATTTTATATTCTGAGATTTAAACAAATCTTATCAATTTATATATTAAAATTCTTGAAAATTAAAGACATTAATTAAATTAATTGAAAAACAAAACACAAAGTGTGTGCGGAATGTAGCTAAATGTCTAAATCCTAAATTTTTGTAAAAAAATCAGTGAAGTATAATATTTGACGAGTATGCTAAATGCGACTAAATTCAATGTTTTTGTATGAAATTATAAATTATGAAGCGTAATGTATATTTTTTGTCTGTAATTTGATTTTTTGAAAGTAATTACTTGAATTTTTAACAATTACTAGAACAATTAAAATTTTGAATTTTCAAAAACCTATGGAAATCTGAAACGTGAAAATATGTATATAGAAAAAGTGAAAAAAAAAAAAAAAATAAAACTGTCAACAATTTAGTCATCTCGCACAGCAAAGTGTTGCTAAATACTAAAATGAAATTTTATTGGAAATAATTTAGAATCTTGACATTGAGCCGATTTTTCCAATGATTCCGCACACACTCATAAATAATATTGGGTTTTGTAAGAATTCTTATCTATGTACATACATACATAAGTATGTATATACATATATTACAATGCGTGATAATCAAAAGAAAATTTAAAGAAAAACAAAGAATTACGCATAATTATGACAAAATATTGGGAATCTTATGAAATTTTATTATTCATGTTTGTCCAGAATTTGTATATGAAGAGATTAAATTAAAATTAAATTCTACGTCATGAAAAATAAAAAACATAAAAAATGTATATTTTGATAAGTTTAATAATCAAAAAAGTCAGTTATAAATAAGAAAGAAGACTATCTTACGTAAATTTTATTTGGTAAATGCGTGTATTAGGTATGGGGGAAAATTCTATCATTTTTGAACACGTGCACTTTTATGCGTTGTCAAACAGAACAGCTCGAACATGCCAAAGATGGTTTGCGAAATTTCGTTCGGGTGATTTTTAAACCCAAATCATGAACTACGATCAGGACAAATTCCGCGTTAACTTCCACAGAAGTGGGCTTCAAGATTGGAATTCATGAGACTACTGCTTTAGACCACATTTCAAAGGCTTGATTACGTATACAAATTATCTATTTGGGTGCCACCCGAATTAAGCGAAAAAAAACGACAAAACTTTCCCTTCCACTTAATACATACCTACATACATACATATATATGCACTTATGATATATATATATGTTGTATCATGTGTATTAGTATACAATAACAAAAATTTACTTAATTTGATCATAATCAAAAAAATAATATCTAACTAGGTTCATTGAAGTAAGAAATTTTTTTTTATACATACTTACATAGGTATTTGTTAATAAATTTCTTGAACTTTAATTAAATGAACAGCCATATGAAACTTTTTCAATGCTATAAATACATATATTTGAAACTTTGTTTATTGAACAGGATAATGAATTTCTATATTTAATCTACCTATACATTATCCTTGAAACTTTGTTAAGATTCAATTATATAAAAATAGTTCAATTATACAAAAATTATTTTCACTGATATTCAACACGTAATGAATTATGTGTAATTAATTATTATTTTTTTTTTTTTTAAATAAAAGTCCAAAGCATTATAGTTACATAATACGATTACGAGAACTGATTATTTCAATAATATTTATCATTTTGCCAAATTAAATTACAATATACAAGGTGTATCAGAATGAAAAATCAGTCATTCTTTTTTTTTCTACAAATTCAGAATACTTATTTCTAGTAAAAATTCGTTCTAGAGCACCCTCTCCTCTTTCTAAAATTAATGCTTTTTGAAGAATTGGCGAATGAAAATCGTTTGAATATATGACATCATATGTACATATGTATGTGTATGTGGTCCAATAACTTGAACCATTCTATGTATTTTATTTGGAAAATATCGAATGTTCATAAATTTCCATAAATATTCACAAAAATTTCATTTATTGAATTTGATGAATATCCATACAAAATGCGGTGTTTATGCATCGAAAAACTGACACGATAATATCCTCAAATTTTCATAACATATACAAGGGTTAAAGATATATTTAGGGGTCTTATTTTTTGTAATTAGGGGTCTTATTTTTTCAAAATTTTCATATTGAAAATTTGAAGGGTAGGGTAATAATAACTGCTAACTTCTCCAATCAATTTCAATGATTGTTATAAAGATCTAAGCCTCAATGGCAAGTATAAATCAAATACATGAGATGATTCAAAATATGTGGTCAATTACACATATGACGTCATGCACTTAATATCTCCGAAGATTTTGAATCCTTCATATCTCAGAATGGATACATTTTTTTTGCGGTCAAAGTGTAAAATGATTTTTTTCTAGGAAGTCTGAATTTCCAAAAAAATATTATAATATGAATATGGTTGGCAAACACCCCGTATATATGTATGTACACATACTTATCAATTCGACGAATATTTTTTGCATGTTAAAAAGTAAAACTCATGTAAAGACATAAATTCAAACGATAATATCAGTAATAGAATGCTTGAATATACGCTATTATTTACAAATTTAAAAAATAAACAGACAAAATTTATTAGCAAAAACAACTACCTACTAGTTAAAATAAAATCTTCTTGCCCTGTTCCGCAAAACTCATGATTTGATTTAATAGAGAATGTGTATGTAAAAATTACGAAACATTTTGGATTTTCCCTTAAATTATTGAACTTTTTAGATTTCAAGTTCAAATCAAAATTAAAGATTAGTTAAACTTGGTTAAACTAATTTGTAAAAGATAAAAAAGATGTTTGTTTTGTTTTGTCTAATATAAAAGAGACTTTAAAATTTTATTTGACACATTAATATTAATTTAACAGCAAAACAAAAATTGATTAAAATTGAATTTTGATGTTTCTTTTTTTAAATTACTGTTTATCACTTTCCTGACTACGAATTTGTCTTAAATTCATTGGGATTGGGGCTCTTTGCATACCAGCTGGTGGACGCATTGTTAATTGAATACTGAACATTTCTTTTGGTAATTCTAAATATGTATTTGGTCTACGTCTTTCTTCATAAATATCATATAAATCTTTATCTGTAATTTGATCTTGTTTAGGACTTAAATCTCTAACAACTGGTATCCATCGCAATCCATCATTTAATGGTTCACGTTCCCTTCTATTTCTTGTGTTTTCATTTACATTTACATTTCCTTGTAAAATGATTGGTATTTCAATATAAAAATTACAATAATTTTCTGGATAGAATTTCATTACATTAAATTTTGTTGTAAAGATTTTTTAAAAAAAAGCACTCTTCAACCAAAACAAATTACAAAATATAGAAAATTAATCCAAAATTACACACATATGTATGTACATGTATGTAGTATTTACACACGTGTTAATTTAATTTTATCGAAATTTGATCAAATCGAATATTAATTTTTAAAAAAGTACGAATGAATGTTATTATTTAAAATACAAAATTAATAATGACAAGTTAAAATTTTGTTACTTTGTTACTTAATTTGTGTAAAGGCATGTGTAAAAGGGATTTATTATGAAATTTCCCTAAAGGGTTAACTAAATTTGGCTTGAGGTAATCAAGTCTTTTTAACGTAATTTACTTCAGCCGAAGTGACAACCTGACAACCCATATTCAACTTCTGTGAATTGTGTTGAATTTGGTAAAACTATGGTTACGTTGTTATTGTTAAATTACTTCATTGTTTATGTTTAAAGGAAGTATAAAGAATTATCGTGTTTTGAAGAAGTAAAACATTTCCAAAAAAATCTTTAATTTTTTGAAATTTTGTTTTCTTTTAATCAATGGGCCAATGAGCCAAATTTAGTTTGTCCTTAAAGAATTTTCAGTGTTATTCAGTGTTTTAGGATTTATTATTTAATTATTAAATTAGATACCTATTTTTAAATAATTTTAAACAATTTTTCAGAATGAAATTTTCATGATTTTTCATTCAAGAATGTTGAATTGATCCCTTCATCTTTTGTCCGATTTATTTTTTTATTTTATATTATTTTTTTCGAGAAAATCTGATTAGCAAACCATCTGCAATGGACTTTGTTAATAACAAAAGAAGACCTGTTGCTTTTCCGATTTTTCCTTTTAAGACTATCATTTTATTAATTAGTTGATTTATTTATTTTTTCGTATGTGTGAAAAGATTCTCATTTGATACGAAGTCATGCATATAACCAAACCAAAAGAACGTTATTCCTTTTTTATACGTTTTTAGCTTTTGATTCTCCAATTCGATGAGTTAAGCTTTTTTTAAATAACTTTATTTCGTTAGATCACATTTAAGTTTTTTTTAATTATAACGTACTACTATATATCGAATTTCTCCAATTTCCACATTCAAGTACATTCTATTATCTACATATGTATGTATATTTACTTGCATACAGAAATACATATATGTATAACTAGGGGCTGGGGAATAACTGGGGTATGATGGGGCATAATGTGGAGTATCTTGGATTGGATAATGTGGGAATGAAACGAAAAAAAGTTTATTATTTTATATTCTGATATTTAAAGTTTTTACAATAAAAACCAGAAAATCAGAAAATAATAAATTATATGATTATATTGACTGTCGTCATAAATATTAAATACTGTCATATGAATGATCATGATGAAAGGCATATGTACGTAGATTCAATAATAATAAACGTATCTGTGTAAGTATTTTTTAAACTTTTCTGAAATACCTTTATATTAGCTTCATACTACAGATATTTCTTAACCTATCTGTACCCTCTTTATTCACATTTCAAGTCCAAAAAAACATGTCAACGTAATAAAATTTTTGATTTTTTATTTTACTTTTTGATTTATTTATTCTCATACATACGTACAAAATGTGGTCTTTAATGCGCGGTGTATGTACATACGTTAAAATAAATCATTTTCGTAAAAATAAAAGAAACAAAAAACGTTTGAATGAATCAAATATTTTGCTAAATCGATTTTTTATCCTTGGCTTATCTTGATTAGAACCATTCTATGGCTGCGTTTGGTAATATCTTCTACAGTGCATATGAGAAATATCAACTGTTCGGTATTGCATTTGATAATAGTCAATCGTTCAGTTTTGCATAGTTGACTGTCGTCAATGCGATTTGTGTCAAATTTTTGACACTGGTTGAGTCAATCATGCAATTCTTCAAAAAAGCTGATTACATTTTGATGATTGATATTTTTCTGTAAGCAAATGACAATCAAAAGTTTGCAAAACATCAAATAATATTTGTACAATAAGATCAAATGACGTATCAAAACAGAATCCATTGATATATTAATCGAAAGCAGCCTATTTTTTATATTGTTATACAAAAATACGTAGGTATATTAAACTACCAGGACATTTTAAAGCCAAAAAAAAAAAAAAAAATTATGAAATTTAAAAGTTTTTTGTTCAGCCATACATATGTATAAATATAAAAACAGACGTTCGTTTGTATTGTACTGACAAAAAAAATTTTGATCATATTTTGATTAATTTTTCTTTTGTAATACGTACGTATTTACATATGTACATAAGAGTACATATATGTACATATGTACATACTTATGTGTGTATTTTTATTTTTTAAATGTTCAAACAATTTTTTTGTCTGTCTCAAATTTTTTACATATGTACGTACAGAGTGAGTAAAAATGGATTTGCGGTTCGAATAATGGATTCATATCCCAACAAGATAATGATCCTAAACATACATCATGTCTTATCAAGGAATGGTTTTTATGTAGTGCATTTAGCCCTTAGTGCTCGAATAACAACGCCCACAACCTCTCAGGACATCAATGGAATTTGTTAGAGACAAGCTCGGAAGGGTGAAATTTCTACTATTAGTGGTTTGCGAACAAAAAGAATAGGATAAAATTTCGCCAGATGAAACGGCAAAATCTTTTTTGATACACTGTATGTATTTATTAATTTAAAACTTTGCTACATACCAGATTATTCGTACATCAAACAATTCATAATCAAACAAAAATATATGTACATTATTAATTTATAAATAATTTTATCTGAAAAATAACTATACTCTATCTACTAATTATGTGTAGTTAAAGCCTAAGCCTTATGGGAGTACAGATGTATTTGTAATGTATTTTTTCTTCTTTCATGATTTCTATTGAAAATGTTTCACGAGCAGTATTATCATATAATACGAGATGAATATTTTTAATATCAATATACAGCGACGTAAAGTGTTACTACTTTAAGTCTTCTCCATAGTCTTTAAGTCTTAACTGCATGGAATTAGTGGACAGAGTATAAAATTAGTAATAATTTTACATCAATCCGATTTTATATGTATGTATTGTACATTGTACACGCATTATTGTGTTTATATGCATGAGAAGAACAATTGAATTTAAATTGCATGTCTGCATAAAATTTATATAATCACCCATGCACATGCATATAAACAAAATTAATTGTTTAAATTACAAAATTAATTGGTTAACAAAATAAATTATGACAATTGAATAATTTTCATTATGATTGTAAATATAATCAATGCCTTTTTATTTTTTATTTTTTTCAATTACTGCATGAATTACAACGAAACCTAAAAAGATTTCGTAATTTCGTAATTTACTTATGGTTAAATCCCGTTGGCATTTCCCTCATTTTCATACAACATTATATAAAGTATCAATCGTTTCGACTATCTGACTGTTTAATTTGAATGAATAATTTATGAAAAGGACTTTTTTATTATTTATATTAATTGTTTGTTTTTCATGTTTTTGTTTTTACAGTACGAACAATTTTTTGAGCTATTTAATAGTTAATCATGCAGATTTTTTTCCCAGTTTAATAAAATTTTACTACATACATACTCGTACATAATGTATGTAACATAATATGAAAGGAAAATGAATTATCCTTTTTTTTTCACTTTTTCAATTTCAATTTTTTCCCATATATCCTGTTAGAAAGACCCATGTTTCTGCTTTACCAATTGACAAACATGATTCGAATATGCAAGGTGGTTCAAAAGATATCTGGTGGCTCAATATCTGACGTCATCTTGAAAATTTACAATCTTTTTTATATCTCAGAGAAGATGAATTTTTTATTTCGGGACGCCTTGTACGTATACATAAGTATGTACATATGTACAAATATTATTTTATTTTTCATTTGTATAAATAAATTTTTGTGATTGTCATTTAAATACATCTAATATATGTTTGTATGTATGTATTTTATAATTTTGACATTACTTAAAATCAATTATAATAAATTTCGTAATAAAATCATTAAAAATGTTTATTTTATATTACACGTGAATATTAAATTGAATAGAATTTTAGTTTACAATTGAATAAATACATACATACATACATACATATACGTAATACATATGTATATGTACGTATGTATACCTATGTTTATCAATTTATATTTTGTAATTTTATAACAAAGCTCTTAGGTTTTTTGTTTTTTTTTTTTTTTCGTTTAGAATTATTTTAATTATGGTGTGTATTTGAATCATAGACACCTTGTTATCTTATACAACCTAAAAAGATTACGTCATTAATGTTTATGATTTATATTACTCTATAATCTGTTTACCAATTCGATGCAGTTAAGGTCTTATAAAAATTACATAAAGTATAGTACCGCTTTACGACGTTGTGTATTGATATTAAAAATATTCACGTATTACATGATAACTTTAAAGATTGTGGTAACACTGCTCGTGAGATGATCTTATTAGAAATTATGAGAGAAGAAAAAAAACATGTATATTTCCATAAGGCCTCAACTGCATTGAATCAGTAGATTGACTATAGTGTGATTGTTGTTGTTGTTGCAGTAAAGTATAGCAATGGAAGAATGAAGCTCGGGAAGGCTCATTAGAGAACCAAACAAGGCGATCTCTAAACTAGCACTAAATTGTGATAGAAAGATAACTAAGCGTGTGATTAGACTGCTAGAGGTATTTTCATATCAGTTGACAATTCGTATTATACTAGGCAAACGTGCGCAGAAGAAAAGATACAAATACATACACAAGATAAGAAGAACGAAAAGAAATATGAGACAATATATGTACGTACACGAAATTCTTACTTATACAAACAAATCATGCGCGAAGAAATGTCAACTGATATGAAAATATCTATAACAGGATATTACACGTACAAGGATTCCTATAATAGGATGTCTACAAAAACTAAACGAATTTATTCAAACTGAACACAAAACAATAAGAAGTACCATTAACAACAACACGTGACTATTTTTTAAAAACGAATTTTATGGAATACGGAAATATTCCGTATTTCTGTTTTTGTTCAGAATATCCAGAACGTATTCTTTTTGATCCTGGATTGATGATGAAATAAATGCAATAAGTTCTACTTTTAATTTGTAATCTGTCAAATTTATGATAGTGAAAGATTGAATAGGGTTATGTTATGACATAATAAAATATATAAATTGCATTATTTTATTTTATTTTTCATTTTTTATTATTTTTTAAATACAAAAATTTCCAACCTATGTATCTCTTCAATAACTAAAAAAATTAAATTATTTTTTCTCCAGCCATTTTAATAAACTATTTATTCTATTTTGTCTCTTTATTAATACTATTCCAAATTTTCCGAACAGTATTATGTTCGTTCTATTCCGAATATAGAAAAAATAAATAAAATAGAAAAACAGCCATCATTCTGACAAAAAAATAAAAACGTTTGTTTTTGACCTATTATCAAAAATTGTATTGTATTTTCATCAATTACATATTATACGGATGCCCAAAAAAATTTAATAAAACAAAATAAATTTCTATAATATCAAATATGTACTTATTCGTGTACTATGCATATTCAATTTTCTGTTAATTTTGTCTTCCCTTTTTTTATTTTTTATTTTTTTGTTTTGTTCATTTTGTAATACATAATTACACTTTTCATGATTTTTCTTCATTTTTCTCTTTTTATTTTTATTTATATACTCATGTAGTTAAATAATTGTGAACGCATTGTTCTTATTATAAAATCTTGAATAATACGAAAAAAATATGTGTGTATGTACATATGTACATACCTATATATCTGTTCTCCGAAAAGATTACATTATAAACAATTTTCATTTTTCTTTTTGTTTGTAAGCGATTTATTAAATTGTTTCTGTGATACATCTACAAAAAAAATATCAAAGAAATTTATGTAATTTCGGTAAAACCTCTCCAACCACCGTTCATACAGGCATAATAAATTGAAAATTTTACTGGTAAAACCTTCAATTCAACATACATATGTATACATATGTAGGTACATGATATTTGAAGGGATTTTACAAAATTACATGAATTTCCTTGTTATGTATGTATGTATGTATTTGTTTAACAAATTCGAAAAAAATAAATGTAAGAGTACGCCTTCTTTTCCTTTGTAGCATATTTTTAAGGAAAGAATATTAAAATAAAATCCTTGGTAAACTTGTTTTTGTCAATAATACCACAATCATTTCAATAAATTATTTGGTAAACCTAAACAAACGAGAAATATAAATACGTAAATATGGTATGTAATTATGATTTTTTCAAAGAATTCAAATTTATACATGATCAATTACAGCGTTTCTCAACTCAATAAACTAATATCCCTTTTAATTCACATCGAAACGAAATATGAAAACGAATTTGAAGATTGATAAAATAATTAGTTCTTAAAAATGACAAAAATCTTGTGAAAAACGACAAATTTAATTCAAAAATGATTTAAGTATGAAATACATATGTATATCTATCTGTGCGGTAAATTTTTGAATTTTGTGTTATGTAATTTTTTAATTTTATGGTTCGCAATATGAAAAAGGTTGAAAAACTCTGATGAATAATAACTCTGATAAACAATTTTTATTTACTTGTTTACATTCATTCATGTTAAAATTTAACTAGGTCTATACTTCATACTTTAAAATTAAATATTTTCACTACAGGCCTTATGGAAACTACGAAAACTAGTACCACTTTATATCTTTATATATTGATACATATTTAAGAAGCTCATCCCATACGATATAAGAAATATGAGAATTGTGGTAACCCTGCTCGTGAAATGCTGTTATTAGAAGTAATGAGAGAAGAAAAAAGACACTTTATTTCCATAAGACCTGTAGTGAAAATATTTATAGTATGAAGTATAGAATACGTATTTGATGTTCATGACATTCATTAATTTAAAATTTTCCTGTTCTCGTAAACATTTGGTTTTTATTTTTAAAGTCGAATAAATCAAAAATATAAAATAAAAATAAAAAAAATAAAATTTATCGTTGCACGAAAATAAAACAAATGTTCTATATTTAAATTGTTTGAATAAATAGCCTATATAATTATTTGTGTAATAAATATTATTTAATTGCTGTTAAAGCTATTAATTTTTTTTAAAAGCTTTCTCTATGTAATAATACAACTTTATAAACCATAAAATTAACTTCTTGTGTTTTCTGAGATTTTTTGTTTTTTTTTTTTGCTCTGTATTTTTTGAATTTTATTATTTGTAAATAATTTTTGTTGTAAAGGTGTAAAAGAAATGTGTGTAAGGACTCCAGTAATTTTTTTAATTTTTATATGTTTTCACTTTTTATACCATGTGGTGCCATTTAAATAAGATATGTATATTTAAAACAAAAAAGGAAATTAATCTTTTATAACCATTAAAGGTATTAATAAATCTAAGAAATTACAAATCGTTTTTTTTTAATGTAAAACTTTTTACAATTATTAAATTCATAATTATTACGTTTAAACGATATTTTGAAAATTTAAATTTTTAGTTGAAGAATGAATTTTTTTTTCATTTTCAAAAAAATTGAAAATAATTAAAATTAAAAATTTGAAAAAAATCTTTTTTCGTCAACTTTGCTTTGTTTTTTTAACTTTAAATAAAATTCGTCTTCTTCTTTGGAAGTACAGCCCGCTATGATCCATGATCTACATGACTATTATGCGCTATATACTCGTATTCTTGAATATGAATGAAAACAAAAAATGAAAATTGTGAATAAAACTGTGAAAGAAAATAGAAATAACCGATTATCGCTTCAGGAATTAAGGTAAAAGCTGTTTGGTTCGGTCGGCTAAATATGGTATACGTAAAAGAAACAAAAAATAAAAAATGAGGTTTAGTTTAAGATATGAGCAGAAGGTCCATTGTACATCACATTTAGAAGATTTAGTCGATGTTGTACAGAATATTTAAATATATGTACATATTTTGATAGCTTCACTCCTGAAACACTATTATTAAAAGTAATGAAATATGTAGGAAAAACGACTCGTATACTCAGGCAAGCACTGAAAATCATTAATGGACAAAATATGTGTGTATACCTACTTATTTGACTCAAAAATACAATTCATCTTTCTACAATATATGATAATGGAGAGCAGTTGCTACACATGAGAATAATTGATTTTTTCTTTAACTTTGTTCACTTTTCCTTTTACAAATGTACATATACATACAATTGTACATATTATAGTTTTAAATTAAACCATATACATATGTATGTATGTATGTACATATAGTATCGCATTTTATATTTATTTTCCTTGGATTTTGTTTTAGTGGATGGACCGGACCGTTTATTTTGAAAGAAGTGTTCAGTCCATTTTTTAATAAAATTGAAAAATCACATAGTTTACCAAGAACTTAGTGTTCTTTGAAATATCTCGAATGAAAAAAAAATGGACTTGGACTTCAAAATAAATGATTCATATACATACATATGTATGTACTATGTATATACATTTAAATTTTTCGACAAATTTATATTTTTGTATTGTAATTGTAATTGTTAATATTTCAGTCCTCATTGTTTTTAGTTTACACTTTCTTTTTACAACACGTGTATTATTTAGTTTGTAGTTAGATCTATTTGTTGTATCAATTAATTCTGTAGAGCTTACAAAGCATTATAAATATATTTTCAAAATTACATAAATATATTAATTAATTATATTTGAATAAGATCCTTATATTAAAAAGTATGTAATTCAATAAAATTTACTTAAACTTGATCCTTTTAATTTCTGTTATGTTAACATGCTATATAACATGTTTGATATTCATGTAAAAATTTTTCTTAAGAGTACATTCATACGTACGTATTTATATATATGTACATATGTACATACATTATACACATGTATACTTAATCATTTTATACATATTCTATACATATTTTACATATTAAACATAATTATTTCATTATCACTTTATTACGAATTTAGTTATGTTTATATTCCGCATTTAAACAAAAATTTTAATTATCCCAACAAATTTATGAAAAGAAAACGAAAATTTAAAATTTTTCTATTTTTGTTTTTATCTTTGTAGAAAAGTTTTCTTAAGATTATTGTTGAAGAATAAGACAAGAAAAGAAGTCTGTAAATTTGAAATTTTCTACGAAAATGTAAAAAGTTTTTTTTTGTTTTTGTTTTTATGAATAATACACCACACGCATAGATTTGTACATACATATGTATGTACATATGTATATATACAGGGTGTCCCAGACTCAATGTCACAAAGCGGTCCTATCATGTAGTTTAGGGCTAGTTTTCCCGTGAAGGTTTAAAGTTTAAACTGAAAATTAAATAAACCTTAACGAGAGTTTAAATTTTCAGTTAAACTAATTTTAGTTTAACAGTTTACTTTAATCTTCAGTTTAACTTAACTGAGTTTAAGTACCGAATGAAATGCAGTTCTGTGAAAACTGTATTATTGGCATTGGCAGTAGAATTTTAAATTTTGAATTTAAAATTTATATTATGACAATTTTTTTGACAATTATTGATCTTTTTCTTTACTTTCATTAAACGAAGTTTAAACGACGGAATTCTTCAGTTTAACTTAAATATGCTTTGAAGTTTAAACTAACACTGTAAAACCGAAGTATTTTTTAAACTTGAGTTGAAACCTTAAATGGAGTTCAAAGTTCAAACCATCACTGTAAAACTAAGCCTTAGAGTGTTTCTAGAAAAAAACAGTTCCAGATATCTCTCCCACCCTCTCCTGAAATCCACCCCTTCTGAGATACAGGGGTTTGAAAATTTGATAAATAAAAACACTCTGAACTACACAATAGATTTATTTTGGGACACTCCGTATATAAGCATAACAGACATTATATCTTATCTGCCATATTTTTTGTCCTTAATGACTTTATAATATTCATTCCTTTTTATCCTATTATTCTTTTCCATTGTATTTCATGAATTGATTTTGTTATTGTTTCCATAAAAAAACGATTTTTTTTGGTTTTATTAAAAAAAATCTGGTACGATGTGCAGAACAGAATGTTCTTTTTAATGGTTCCTTGTTTTTTTTTTTTTTTTTTTTTTTTGAAAAAGGACAATCAATATAAAATTTTGTACAATGCAGATCCATAGACTTAATTAAAATTCTTGTAAATGTCACCTATGTATGCTCTACAAAGTTTTGAATTTATTATGCATTCAATAAAATGTTTTGCGTAGGTTGTAACTTGTAAGTACATATAAAGAAAGGAAATTAATTCAATCTTCTGGGAACGTTTTTGTTTTTGCTCCATTCATTTTCCGTTGAAATGTGTTTTTTTTTTGTTTTTATTGAAATCATTTTGCATTGTCAAGTATTTTGTATTGTTATAGGCTTAAAATAAGGATTAAAATACATGCATTGTGTCTATTTTTAAATATAATTGATGAAAAACAAAAGATTTAAAACTTATATTACCCCAGAATGAAAATTTGATTTTATATAGACGAAATTATTCAACACAATTTTATGCTTGAATAAATAAATTAAACTACACTTGAATTGTTAGATTTTTTATTTTTAGAAATTATTGTCGTTCCTTCTGCTTTTTTATTAACATGACATATTGTATGTCACGTACATATAATATCAGGTAGCACTATAGCAGTAATAAATCATATGTATAAATTTGATAATTTCAAGATTAATTTTCACATGAGATAACGCATAAATTATAAAATCTAATTAGCGTAAATGATTAATTATATAATAAACATATAATTACGTTACGCGTTTGAATACATTAATTGTCGTTATAAACGCATCATTGATATTTTATTATTATTTTAATTATATATCCAAATATGTGCATAAACAAAATTTACCTACATATTTAAATATATCTATTTAAACAGGCATATGTACATATGTATGCAATTAGGGTATTAATGAAAATATCACATTGAAAGCGATTGACAGTGATGATGTTTCGTAAAAACCATTGCATTACCATGTGAACTATTATGTAACATAAATACATACATAATTTCCCTATTACAGTTGTATAAATTTTTCATGCTCTATGAAATCTGAAACAGTTTGTTATCTAATCAAATGAAATCGTTACAAATAAACATTTATAAGTATTTTTGAATATTCAAAATATATGTACATACATATGTATGTGTGTATGTGTAAAAAAAAAGTACTAAAGAAAAAGAATATAAAACAAAATACTTCTAATGTAAGTTTTATTTATTTTCTTCTTTTGGCGCTACAACCCGGAGTGAATTTTGGCCTAAATCTTTTCATTTTTTTTAGACGATTCTATCATATCCTAAAGTTACCTAAAGTTTACCTTGAATTGTGAACCACTCAGTTTGTTGAAGTAAAAACTTAAACACAATTTTATATGATAGGGTTTAAATTGATCATTTGTTATGAGTTACAAGTACTATCTTGGGGGGCTCCTGAGAAGGTAGAGTATTGGCTTCTGATACATGTGGTCCCAGACTCGATGCCAGGCACAGACGAATTAAGAAAAATAGAAAAAAAAATATTTTTCAAAAAATATTTATTTTTCAAAATTTAAAATTCAGCTGTCAAAATTCAAATTTATTTTTCAAAATATATTTCCGCCCCCAAGTTCACCCAGCTTCGATTGAGCTGTGGATTCAAGTGCTTACTAACATTGTTCGAGTCTACTTGCTGACAACAATTAACTCAAAAAAAGTGATCAATCTAAGCCCTATCATACAAAATCAGTATTAATCGATATATATGTAGTAACGATCTTAATTAAAGTTTGGAAATGATTTTGCAAAGTGAACACTATTTCTTTAAAAATTGAATTATCATATTCAGGATTTTCAAATTAAGTCATTTTCTTTTGCCTAATAAATCAGTTTTATTTTTTAATGATTTTATTGTCATACGGAGGGCAAACTCTAATGTTTATACTAATTATATTAGAGCTATAGTTTATATGTATACTAAAAAGCATTGCAATGTGCCGCTTGAAATGGTTAGGATACTTAGACAAACGTAATGATGATAATCCGGTAAAGTTAATATTATATCAGAACCTTCAGAAATAAGAAAATGGTCGTCCAAAGAAAAAACTTATAGATCCAGTCGTAGAGGATCCTAAGACGCTGAATGGGAAATTTTTAGCTCAATACCTTGTTAGATGGGACGAAATAAAGCCAAGGAAGGAAATGAAGGAAGCCAAGGTTAATAAAAAACTACAGCGTTCAACATGATGATTTATTGTTTTCTTTTGTATGTATGTATGTATATGCCTCTTCAATCAAATGTTTGTCATTTTTCATCCTTGTTTATCAAAATAACAATCCAGAGTCATTTATTTAAAAAAAAACGTATATGTGTTAATGCTATGCATTTATATGAGCATATGTACGTCATATACGTACATGTACATATATGTACATATATACGTACATACATATGTATATGCGAGTGAACATTAAAGTCACAACAATCTAAAAATTTATTTTAAAATCTTTTCCTTTTTTTCTCGAAAATTGGAAACTTTTTAGTAAACTAACTTAAAAGTACTTTAAACTTTAAAGTAGTTAAATATAGTTTATAGTATAAATTATTTTATATTATAAATATGTACAAAATACCTGAAAATAAAATTTCACACTAAATGTGTTTATTTTTACGCTTAATTGAAAAAGGATCAAAAGATTTTCTATTTCTACTTAATTCGTAAATAACATTTTAATAAGATAAGAAAGAACACGGAATAAAAATCTGCAATAGAAAGTCAATGAATGTTGGATATTCTGTATACATACATACATATGTATGTACATATATATGAGTAAATGCATGTGTATATAGCATTATAATGAAGTATAGTATTATATACAATTTATTTGGTAGGAGTATCTAAATATGTATGTATGTATTACAAAAATAAGAATTCGAGAGGCAATGACTTATAACATGTTTTTTAAGCATAGTCACCTGTTATTTAAACTGATGCCTCTTCTTATTCCTTTACATTCAGTTTGAATAAATTCGTCATTTTTTGCATTTTCTGATTCCCAGCTTTTGTGTATTTTGTAAACAGAAACAACAACAATCCTATAAATATGTATAAATGACGTAACATTGTAATGCTTCGTAAGAAAATACATGACTATGGCCGTTTCTGGAAATCAAGATCTTAGTAAGAAGTGTTTTCGGTAAATAAGCTCTGAATTCTGACACGTAAAACAGTTCGGAAAATCAGTGCTGTATAGACTGTCAAACAAGTGTTTCTGGAATTCAAGAACTTAGAAAAAAAAGTACATATCATGTATGTTTTGACCGTGCTTACTGTCAATAAGCTCTCAAAAGTAAGTCCTGGGGATCGTTTCACGTACCGTTAGTTTTTGGAAACGAGTTTTTTTCCAGTGAGATTTTTGAAAATACGTTTCACTAACGCACCATGAGAAAATGAAAAAGTGTCAAAAATTTCTCAATGAAAAAAATTTATCCACATGAGTTTTTTTTACGTGAGTTGAATTTTGTATTTTTTTAATTTAACAGTTACTAAAATGAGTTTTCTTTTAAATAAGAAACGATATATTCTAGTTTTTATTCCACATTTTGGAAATTTCTCATTTCAAGTACATTTTTGTGTATGGAGTGAGAAATATCGACGAGTTTTATGAATGACATGAGAAGTAAGGAAAAACACATTCTCATATAAAACTCTAAGTAAATAAAAATAACGACCCCATGTTTTGAAATTTAGATATTATGTAGCACTTGATTAGAAAATAAGAGTAAAAAATCAAGCTGCCAAGTCAGAACTTGGCACACCATGTTCTAAGAATTTTGTAATTATACTTACATTTCTTTCACGCAAGCTAGAACAGTTAACTTTAATTCTAGCATTCTAGATAATGTACTGTCTAAAAAGTGCAAATAGTTTTTGCTTGAGAAATAAGAACTTAATTTCCGGAAACGGCTTATGCTTTAAAAATGAACTATAGAACCTTTTTACTTAAAATACCAAAAAAAAAACAAGAAAAATTTTATTTCATTAATTTACCAAGTTTGTTTAGGTCAGATTTTATACCTTCATTTTAAAAAATTTCAAAAACAACTTTTTAACATGTTATATCCTTGTTTATCTTTTAAATATACTTATAAATATGTTTATGTATGAAAGTATACACAGTTTGAAAAACTTACCGTTGAACGTACTAAGAAAAAATAAACATAAAAAAAATTAAAGGAAGTAAATCAATGCAAAGGCAACTTAGATACCTACATATGTATATGTATGTATGTTATGATGACAAAATAAATAACACCGACATTCGTACATAAAGAAAATATTTGATTAATTTTAAATGAGTATATTGATTACATATTTGTACGTATTTACCTTTAAGTATATTATTTATTATAATTTAAATTCCTTCGAGTTGTACTTCCTTTTCTAAATAATTATTTAAAGATTTTTTTTCGTTTCTACTTTATTTCAATTTAATTTTTTTTTTGTCAGTACTTTACATCACTTTACATTCTGTATAAGCGCAAATTTATCCGCTTTTTAGGTTCTATAAGATTTTAAAAAATTGCAAAAAATTTTAATAGAAATCATAAGACAAAAATAAATGTACATATGCACATACATATGTGTGTACATATGTACCTTATATGTATGGAAAGGATATTTCAAAATAAATGTCTCTCAGTCTATTTTTTCAAAGTCAAAATTTCAGCTTTAGTTTACTTGATATACTTTTATAATATATGAGTGGTTGAAAAGATATTGTTTCAAATGTACGACATTAATACTAGTACATTGTGCATATCTAAGCTAAATTGCAATTTCTTATATGTACTTCAGAATGAGGTGGGTGAATATAACAATTTTTTGTTAAAAACCGTGAGTTTCGAAACGTCAAAAATACTGTATTGATGCGGTATCACTACTTTTCTGATATATGTATGTACAATTATGATACAATTTATTGACGTATTACATTCAATGCGTACATATACGTTTTCCTTGGACGTTTAGAAATGATATTTCACTACGCTTCGAAACTTTTAACAATGCATCCGTTTTAGTGTTAAACGTTTTAGAATTTGTTACATTGTATTTAATACGACATTAATGCGTTTCGAAACTCACGAAACATTCTGAACGTTCACAAAAGTAAGCAGTAAGCTAAATTTTTTTCTTAACCACCCTATGTATGTATTAAATTTATCCATAACACACGTATGTGGTTTTAAATATTTTAATGCTTAGAGATTTTTTTTTCTTGTAGAACTTAATTAAACGAATGCTTAAACATCAAATCTAAATTTCATTTTTGGTTTGTTTGGATACATACGAGTATATGGTATATACATATTTACTTACGTATATACTTATATATGTACCTATGTTTTTATATTGAAGAAGAAAAAATTGGCTGGGAAATTAAGATACATAAACATGTTGTATACGTACATACTTATGTGCATATTTACATGATGTACTCGTACAACCGTACATCAAAAATTTTTAATAGAATAAAACAAGAAAAAAATATAAACTGAGTATGTATATTTGAACTCAAATTCGGAGCTTTTATTTTCGATTTGGTATTTAATTACATATTTATACATGTGTACTTTTTAAATTTTCAGTATTTGGCAAAATTAACAAATTTTTAGTGTACATACGTACAAGGATCATTATTTATTCTGTACACATACGTGTATGTATTTTAAATTTTAAACATACATACATACATACATATGTACATACATAATTCACTTTTTTTCTTAATTTTTAATTTTTTTGTTAGAAAAATGAAATTAACAAAATCATAAAGGGAATTAATTAATTTGGTACAGTGAATATTTTCATATAATACTCATGAATAACAAGTTAATTTTGCTTATTGTCAGCCGTGGTAAATCATTATTTAGCTTGACAATGTATGTTGTTTATGGGTTTAGGTATATGTTTTAGCAGTTTTAGCCAGTGTTTTGCCTAATCATTTTTTTTTTATATCCCACTGTGTAACACGTGAACATGAACTGTGGGAAATTGGTAACCATAAGTTGACATTTCAAATGAAACACAACATGATATAAAAGTACTTTAAATAACGTGCTATTTTTTATTTACATTTATATAAAATGTATGCCTATGTACCTACATATGTATGTACATTTTAGATAAAATTTATGCCTAAAGGCTGAAACACAATTCGAGCTTTTCAGCTAGCTCGAATCCCAGAATTGTCATGAAAAATCATCGTAATGATGGTTAAGACAAAGCTCTTAAAGGGCTGTAGGGCTGAAGATAATAAAAAAAAATCTGAAACTAAACTTAATCCCAGCTAAAAATTTCCGGTTTTAATTTGGTTAGGTACATACATATACATATATGTAGGTATACATGTGTTTAAAGGTCAAACTAGCTGAAAAGCTCCAATTGTGTTTCAGCCCTAAAAAGATAATAGCTTAAATCAACTTTGAACATAGTTTAATGTGCTAATATAAACATTTACAGTTACGTATGTATGACACATGTACATGGGTACACACGTTTACATATTTTCATTATGAATTTTTTGCGCTAAAATGTCTTTTTACTTTTCTTTATTTTCTAAGAAATCTTTATCAATTTGACCTTGATATGTACTAACTGCATTTACATACAAATGTATGTACATATGAATAACACGTAAATTATTCAATTTGTTTAGAAATGATACACGAGTTATTTTTAATGCTCATACGTAATAGCTGTTTATCTTTATTTATTCCATAAGAGAAATAGAACGAACAGAACACTGTTCGGAATATTTAGAATAGAATGACAATGAGTAAAAAACAAAATAGAATGAATGGTTTTATTAAAATGACTGAAAAGGAAATATTTTAATTTTTTTCTATTATTGGAGAGCTAGGTTGAAAATTTTTGTATTTAAAAATGAACAATATAATAAATTAACGTAATATACATATAGTATGTATTTTATTAAATTATTCTATTATGACTCTAACTCTATTCAGCCTTTCACTTCACTATCATAAATTAAATTTATTCCATTTATTCTGTTTTGATTTCATACTTAGTCTAGATCCTGGGATCAAAAAGAATACGTTTTTCTTTTTTTTGGATATCCTGATATAGAAATACCAAAAGGAACATTCGAAATATCCTTTTTGAATAAAGAAAAGCATATGGAATATTCCGAACACTCAGAATGAATAAAGGAAAACAGCCATTATAAGAATTTTCATGTACATACATATATGTATACCTATATTTCTAGTTTTTTTATTTTTATGTTATTTCTTTTTCACTCCTTTTTGCAATATTTGAATTAAAAAAGAAAATAAATAAATTTTTAAAGGGATAAAATAGAAATAGAACGCAAAAATGTATTTTTGTATTATCCATTTTTTGAATTATGACAGGAGTTTATAAGTTGTATTATGATAAATTGCTCGTTTATACATTACAGGAGGTCTCCTAAGTCTCTTTCAGTTTTCCTTTCAATTTTATTTTGCTTTTGTATTCTTTGTGTTTTTTCAAAAAAAAAATTTTTTTTTAGCTTTTTAATTTTTCTTTATTTTGTTTTCTTTATTCCTAATTACATAATAAACCTTTCTGTTATTGTATTTTAGATTTTGTGTGAATTTACATTATTTCATTTTTTTATTTTTTTAAACATAACTTTTTTTAATCAATTCAGTTGAAGCAATCAATTAAGAAAAAAAAATGTAAATAAACAAAATGATAAAGAAAGGCAAAATAAACATTTTAAAGTAATTAATTTTTAAATTTTTACGCCATATATTTCATTAATAATAAGCATCCAAATTATATTAATAATTAATTTACGTTCATACATAAAAGATATTTGAATCGTTTATTATAAAAGTGGTATAAGTCGAAATTTTTACATTTTTAGCGAACGACTGTATTGTGAAAATGTTAATTTTTATATTCGACAAAAGAAAAAAATAACGAACGAATGATGATCGCATTCCCATTAGAAATGCAGATCTTTCATTTTTTTGTACCGCACGAGGAGTGAGGTGAAGTTTGGTGACCTCGACACTGCAGCTTGACTGATCAGCTTATTGTATTCCTCACTTCCGTTGTTTCTACATATAGGCGCATATCCTTCTGGATAGATATACGACATACTTTATGTAGTCAGTAATTCAGTATATGAAAGATCTTCCAGATAATTACCCTCTATAATAATCCTTCTCCATCTTCCTAAGGCAACACAATTCTCTAGGATATGTGTTGATGTTTCCTCTTCTTCAAAGCATAACCTGAAATCTAGGTTATCACAGATCTCTCTTACATTTTTTAATAGTCTTCCTACCCTATATACATATACATATTTACGTTCACATGAATATTCCCTTGGGATTCCAACGGAGTAATTCTCGGCAAATAAACCAAATTTAGGCACTTTTGTTTTAGTTTTAGTAGCCTCGACACAGCAGCATAACTAAGCAGCCTATTGTATCCCTCACTCTTGATATTTCTTCATTAAGCCGCATATTCTTTTAGCAAGGAGTAATCTGTACAGCGTATTCTGTTTTGGGCTATGTGTATGTGTATAATTTCTGTCCATGTTTTCCCGCTGTTTTGAATTTCCTTCATCACTGTTATTCGTGCTTCTCAGCCTTTCCCATACTTCTTTTTCCCTGCGGGTTTCAGCTAAGAGCTTACTTTGTTATTGTATTCTGTTGTCTCCACAGTGTGTGGCTAACCCAATTCCACTATCACTTTGTCTATTAGATCTTGCTCCGTAATTTTCCGCAGGTCACTATTCGCACCTCTTCGAGATAAGAAAAACTTAGATATGTATCTTAGGCATGTTAACTGAATAATTTATAACAATAATTTTTTTATTAAATGAATTGAATAAAATTTTTCTACTCTAATAACTAAAAAACGAGATGTAATTTTTAATCAAATCATTTTTATTTTTGTTTTTTTCATGGCGTAATTTCAAATGGAAAAAAAAAACAAAGGAAGGTTGAACAAATGATTTACCGTAAAAACAATGTTTTTAACAGATTCATATACTTTGAAGTCAAATTGTAAATTGTAAATTTATGTATGTATGTAAATATGTATATTGTAAAAGAGTTGTTACTTATTTTGTGTTACGTCCATAACAATGTATGTATGTACATATGTATGTATGTATGGTTAATGATTGTTAATTCTTTTTCCATGTCAAAATTACGTTTTGTTATTGAATTTGATTTTTTAAAAATTTTTTTAAAATTAATTTTTTTTGTCTTAAATTTCAATTCCACCTTATAAAATAGGTTTCATCCATGCGTAAAATGAAATACATACTCCAGATTCCTTACATGTCTATACATATGTATGTACATATGTATCTACAATTCGAAATGTTTCAAAAACAAAAACAAGAAAAAGAACATGATAAATTTCTTTTCACATTTAAAAATATGGAGTGAATATGTAGGTCATTCCCTGTTACACTTAAGTAAAAAATGTAATTTTCATTTCTCGTTTTGTTTTTCATTTTACTGCTTTTGATCGAACATATACACACATACATACATACATATGTATGTACATATGTACGTATGTATGTATGTGTGTGCATAAAATTTAGGAATTCAATTTACCATAAAATTATTACAAATCGAATTTTCTTTATTTCCATTTTTCTTTCAATGATTTTTCACTTTTTTTTTTGTTTGTATTTTACTTGCATGTAATCATTCAATTTTATTGATTTTCCTGTCATTTTGATTATCATTTTTGTTCTTTGATATATTCGTCATTCATAATAATGCGAATAAATTAGTGTTTCTAGGTGACATCGTTTTTATTCAATTGAATTGACTAAGGCGTACATACATACATATGTATGAGTATATGCTCTGAGATTTCAAAATATAATTGTATACATACATATGTACATATGTATGTATGTATGTACGTATGTGCGTACATGTGAATTTAAAACCCATATAAATTTTCTCAGCATTTGGATTTGTTTTGTTTTTAATTTTTAAATTAAGGTCTCCATGAGTTTCGAAACGTCAAAAATACTGTATTGATGCGGTATAACTACTTTTCTGGTACAATTATGATACAGTTTATTGATATATTTTGCATTCAATACGTATGTATGTATGTATACTTTTTCTTTCGACGCTTATAAAGGATATTTCACTGCAAAATATCGTAACATACATACATACATATGTATGTACTATATATATGTACATACAAGGTGAAAATATGTTTGACATTTATGTATGTATCTACAAAATTTCGAATGCATTTTTGGCTTGATCCATACTTAAAACAATGCATCAGTTTCAGTCTTAGACATTTCAGAACTTGTTGCATTGTATTAATGCGTTTCGAAACTCACAATCTTTTCTTGTTAATTTTTAGTCTTTAAATCATAATACTTAAAGAAATAATGTGATATTTAATAGGAAAAGGTATAATTTCCCTTCATTTTCATTTCAAAATTCAAATAGTACATGCTGAAATCCTTTATCGTCAATTCTGTTTTTTCTTCGTCCAAAACAAAAAAAGGAAAAAAAAAACACAATAATGACCACTGTTAAATTACTAAATATATGTATGTATAAAACATTGAAATTGGCCTTTAAAAAAAATTCTATACATTCATGTTAAATTTTCATTTAAAGGAACACTTCTATTATGTATAATTTTAATATCCGTAACTTTTCTTACGTTTTTCCTATTTCTTTGTTCATTTAAAAAATTTTTGATAAAAATAAAAAAAAAATGGTTTCATACTTAGATAAATAAATACAATAGATTTATTTACATATATTGAGTATAATTTAATTTGCATTTCCCTATTTTTCTTTGTGTCCGTCTATTTATAAAATATGTGAAACATTTGTTGTTTTTTTTTTCAACATATTTTATGTAAATATTTTTGCTTTATTTTGTCAATTTTATTTTTCTTGATTATCTAGTTTATTTTTATTGAAAAAGAAATTTTTGTCGTTCTATTTACATTTTTATTTATTATTTCATGAATATAAATTAATATAAAAATGTAAATATATTGTGTTATCCTCTAAAATGTTTATGTTACGTTATTTAAAGGACAATAAGGAAAATATAACAAATTATAAAAAAAATTTTTTCAAATATTAAAATTCGCATATTTAACATAAGATCGTGTATGAATTTTCAATTTAGTAAAAGACTGAAAAGATATACTAAAATGAAATTAAATATGTATCCATAATTTCATATACATATGTACATATACATACATACATATGTACATATGTATGTAATTAATATAAAATAAATTATACAATTTTTCTTATAATCACGATATACAATGTCCTGAAATAAAGGTCCCCAAATATATTTTTTTCATATCATGTTTCACTAAAAGTGGATAAATTTCAGTTAAATAATGTTTCTCGTGCAAAAATTGTGGGTTTTGAGTAACCCTGTACAATTTTCGTGCGATATATGAGCAACAATAAATAAGGTTGGGCTCAGTCTTTATGTACAGCATGTTTGAATGGTAGTAACTTTAAACTTATAAGAATAAGAAGATCCTCATTCTCTCGGACAGCCAGTCAGTGATCAAAGCACTGAGAAGTGCTACCATCAATTCCAGCTTAACACTAGAGTGTTAATTGTTAGCACGAAACAATAATGATATATAATTGAAATGGGTGCCGGGACATAAAGGTATCATTAGAAATGAAAAAGCAGGCGAACTAGCCAAGCCATATGGCTTCCAACAAACCCCTGTTTAAAAAAAATGGCCAATTACATATATGACGTCACGTACTGCATGTGTCCGAAAATTTTCAATGCCTATTGTCTTGTATCTTAAACGGGATGAGAACTATAACATTCTGTATACACATATGTACAAAAGATATCGTTTTTGAAAGAGTTTATTTTTTGTTTAATTAACACGTATATAAACACACTTTTGCAGATAACAAATTTAAAAATTTAAATACTATATACATATTTTAAATAAAGGCCGTAAATAACAATGGCTAATGCGTTTATTAGTGTGATTAGAAAACATCGCCTTAACAGGAATTTTGCAATGTAACATTTCCAACGATCATATTTGGGCTTAATATTTAAAAGCCTCTTTACCCTTTCAGTTTTCACTGCTCTGAATCTTACAATAATTATCAATTTTGATAAAACGAGGTGATTTTTAGCATGTAATATAGATACATTGTGAGATTACCATTACGATGAGGAAAAACGCCTTCTCCACCTACAAAGTGATAAGGGAACATGCTCAAATGACCTTAAGCATATGTGAACAAAATTTCGAAGCGATTTTTGACTAGAGCCACAATTTTAAGTAATAACGAAAATGCTCAAACTCCTTATATATTATAACAGGTGGATTTCAAGGGATGGAGGAATCTAGAATGAATTTTAGTATAAATAGGATGAAATTTTTATTTATTATTATCAATTTATTTTAAATGAATACAGCTTGTAAATGCACATTATTGCCTAAATATGTATTTATCTGTTCATGTATATCATGATAATAAAAAATTAACAAAACGTAAAATGTAACAACGAGATAAAAGAAAAATTTACTGTCGCTCTAAGCCAACATAATGATAACAATAAATAATTGTAATGAAAATATAAATTATTTTGTTTGTCCAAATATTCTGTTGTTAATTCAGACAAATCTTGTTAAATAATTTAATGTAGATCATTGTACGTATGTAAATTAACTACCCCTGAACCCTAAGGCGAATAAATTTTAAAAAACGTAAACTTTTACAAAGAAAGTTTCTCACGTGAGTCATTTGAAATATGGAAAATAATTGGATAATAAAAAATTTCATTACAAAGTATAGATATTCATTAAATTGAATAAAATCACAAATTTTTTAAATTCTTATGTTCATACACTTCAAGTACATTTTTTCTTGTTATTGCTAACTCATAGAGAATATAACAATCGTTTAGATTTGACTTTTATTCATTAATTTTGTAATGTAAATTTTGTAGTTATGTAAATAACATTATACGATACTTACATAGTTATATCCCAGGGAACTCAGTACTCAGTAGCTTAATAAGTAGACTGTAGGGTAATGGCTGAAGCATAAGGTCCCAGGTTCCTGGAGTGGACAAATGAATGCTGAAAAGTACGATGCTATTCGAAAATTACCTGTAGTGGTTTTTATTTTGGTATGAACATTTTTTTATATCTTTTATTAACATAAAAAATGATAAACATGAGGAAATAAATTATGTACAATTTTTATCCCATACATTATTATTTATATGAGATTTCGTTTTTACAGATTTCGACATTTGTGTATGTGTGTACATATGTGTGTACATATGTGTGTCTGTACATATTAAAATTCAATTCAGAATTGAATTATCAAACAAAATAGAAGAAAATAACAACATTAATATACGTGTAATTATTGTGTATGTATAGGTATACGTCCACATACAATACAAAGACAACATATTATGTATATAAAAAAGTACGAAATCGATGAGAAAATAGATCAAAAAATTAAAATATAAAACAGGAAAAAAATATAGGCCACTAATATGAGAATCTATTCGATAATTGATAAGCCATACTTTTCCAAGTCAATCGAACAAATGTTTGATATTATGGACTTCAATCGATTTTCAAACTTTTTTTGACAAGAGTTATTACTATTATGAATTTTAAAAACAACATTCAAGTGTCAAATTGATATAAATGCGATTTTAGGTCTATTGACTATACACTTTCATAATAGGGGCCATATAAGTACATACATATGTATGTACATATTTGACGTTTATAATAAATAATTAATTAAATCTCATAAAGGTAAATTGACAACGAATGACTGAAAAAATTTGTACAAGAGATAAAAACTTTAGTATTACGACAACAACAAAAAATTATCAAGAATAAATTTAGCTTATTACTACGGGCAAATTGAAAAAAAAAAATGCTGAGTTCGGTATTGCATTTGATAACCGTAAATCGTTCGGTCTTGCAGTTGACTGCCATCAATCGTTCAGTAATGCAATTTGCATCAAATTTTTGGCACATATTCAATCAATAATGCAGCTCATATTTGAAATAGCTGATTTAATTTGATGATTGATATTCTTCTGTAAGCAAATGACAATTAAAAATTTACAAAGCATCAAATGATATTTGTACAGTTAAATCAAAAGAGAAATCGAAAGAGTATCGAAAGAGAATCAAATGACATATCGAACGCAGCCAAAATTGTTCAAAAAATAGATAACTTTTTTTTCATCCTTTTCAATTTAATTACAGTATATGAATAAAAAGAACATCCGATCCCTCGAATGTAAATTTAAATTGTACTCTCGGCAATGTCGATTACGTTCAATTTTTCTTAAAAATAAAATTTCACACTTTTTGACATCATAAATACAAGAAAAATTTTCAATTAAAACTTTTAAATATGTATAAAATAATACAACGAAATTAATAAAATGGTAAAGTAAGTATAAGGTTTTATATCAACAACTTCCTAATTTGTTCTGTCCATTAAAAATTATGTTAAAAAATCTACAAAAAATGTAATATAATTTTCTTTCGCTTGTTTTAATATTTTCAAACTTTTTGGTATTTTTTGTTTTTGTTTTCTAATTTAGAAGTTTTATTGGTTCACATTCATGCATCTGTGAACCATACAAATTTTCAAACATTTGATACAAATCTTTATACAAATTACAAGAAAATATGCATATTCAGGGTGTCACAAGGAAAAGTATCATTTCTTTGCCGGTATACACACAATTGTAAAATATTATCTTGAAATAAACAAAATTTCAAAATTTTAAATTTAAATTATATTTAAATAAATATCTGACTCGTTTGAGAATATTGACACCTGTATCCAATAATGAGTCCAGATTCAATACCAGGCAAAAAATCCTATTTTTCATAGTTCCATTCATCATCCTATTTTTTATAGTTCCTTCCATAGCATCACTACTTTACCGCCCCTATATTTGGCCCCTTTACATCATTGTACATTAATGTTTAAAAAGCTCATCCCATACTGTATGAGAACTTTGAGAATTGTGATAACTCTGCTCGTGAAATGCTCTTATGAGAAATTATGACAGAAGAAAAAAGACACATATACTCCCATAAGGCTTGCAGTAAAAATATTTAAAGTACAAAGTATAGTTATGGTCTCATGGGAGTCTCGTAGATCATCAGATGCTTTGTTCAATATCAATGCGCAATGATGTAAAACAGTACTATTTTACAAAGTTTCTAGAAGTCCTTAACTGCTTATTATTAGCGCACAGAATTCACTCAACTTTAAATAAGTATCAAAGGTTTTTTGTGTAAGTACTTAGTAATGATTAATAATGCTAATCGAATATTTTTGCTAACAACAAATAAGTTAAACAAATGATCAATCTAAGCTGTTTCGTACATTGAATTTGTTCTTTACTCTAAACAAATTCAATGGATCACAATCCGCGTTAAGCTTTGGATGCACTTATGATGAAGCTATCTTAAAAAATTATTACAATGACTAGGCTTTGACTTACATCAGGCTGATTCGCGCCTTTTATAACGATGCATGATTTTAATAAAATTGGGGTTATTGAGAAATGATTTTTTTTTTTTACTTTTCTGTGTTTTGTATCTATTACTACAAAAATATCCCCATCATTGTCTTTTTAATTTGATGAACATCATTTCAATTATTATAGTCTACCTATTAATTCGATGCAGTTAAGACCTTATGGAAATGACATAAAGTAGTATCACTTTACGTCGCTGTATATTAATATTTAAAAACTTCATCTGTTGTTATACGATAACTTTACAGATTGTGGTAACATAGCTCGTGAGATGATCTTATTAGAAATTATGAGAGAAAAAAAAAGACTTGTGTATTTCAATAAGGTTCTAACTGCATCGAATTAGTAGACAGACTATAGAAAAAGATGTTATTCTTATCACATGATCGGTTCTTCGTAATTTTGAAGATTTTCAACTTTATTTTTTAAAAATTTCCTAAGCCTTGAAAAACCCGTATGCATAGTTTTTATTGGACACCTTTGTCTTTGTATATAATGTAAAATTAGGTTTACCTTTTCAATGTTTTATTATCCAGTAATAGTAGCAATATAATGTGTGCTAAGTCAAACATAAAAATTTTTTTTTGTTGTTTGTTTTAAGTATACATATTCATATTAATTTTTTAAAATTTTTTATTCAAATGAAAACTTCTGGATAAATAACTTTTAAAAGCGTAAATAAAAGGAAAAGTGAATTTAAAAAAAAAAACGGTGTTACAAATATCATATTTTGTCATGACGTACACTTGGTTTTTAATTTATCATAAAAACAAAAAACAGTAAAAAGTGGAAATCAAAAAAAAAGGTAAAACAAAAAAAAAAATTAAATAAACTAAAAAGGAAATTCATATTTAATTGGAATATAAATGAAAAAAGTTTTTCTCGTTTTTATTACAAAAAATTTTAATGAAAATTTTCTTCCTTTTTTTACAGGGTATCTCATAATTTGTGTCACAAATTGTATTTGTTGTACAGATCAAAATGTTCCCAGCAAAAAAATACAGTCTTAGGTCCTCCCTTCTTAATATTTACCCCGTATATGATATAGGTAGGGGTGCTCAGTAGCTCAGTATAGGTTAGGTAGAGTACTGGCTTTTGACGAACAGGGTCCCAGGTTCGATGACACGGAACACGCACAGACGAATGAAGAAAAATAAAAATAAATTGTTTTTCATCATTTGCCTGTACTATCAGCATCACTATCTTACCGCCTCTAAAGTTCACTCAGCTTTGGATGAGTACCACAAGCTTTCAGCTTATGGGTTCAAGTGCTTACTAATACCGATCGAGTCTACTTGCTGACAACAGGTAACCCAAAACAAATGATCAATTTAAGCCCTATCATTACAAAATTGAACTTAGTAGTACGTCAACAAACTCAGTGATTCGCAATCTTCGTTAAACTGTAGGTGCACATATGTTAGCGCCAAAAGCAGAAGCTGTTATATAGGGAATTTAAAATTTTTAGACATATGAGGTACATGACATCTTTTATGGGACAACATTTTTTGATTAAGCCTACGTCTTAACTTTAACAATTGCCGGACATGAGACTTATACATAGGATGACTTAAAAAATACTGTCCAATGTAATTTACATGTCTAAAAATGTTCAAGCCCCTAATATCAGAAGGTTCAAATTTTTAACAGAGTGATAAAGTCTGATATAATCATTTTAAGGAAGGGTCTGAACTATACGAGATAAACATATTTTATGACATAAACTGTGGAATACCCTCTGTGGCTATTTTTGTTTATCTCTATTTTTTTTTGTCAACATTGAATGTGGGTGGTAATAAATTTTTGTATATTATTAAAAGGAAGAAACAAAGCGTTGTTTATCGTTTTAATTTTCACTATTAAAGTAAAAGTTTTTCACTTTTATTCAAATTTTCTATTTACTTATATATTTTTTTTCGCCCATTTCATAACTGTTTTTAACTTTAATTCTTGTTGTTTCTATATTATCATACTCCGTTTTTTTATTTTAAAATTTTACAAATTGAATACTGCCTAAAATCGTGTCGTGAAACTTTTATTGATCCCAATTGTTCAGTTTTTTTAATCTTTTTTTTATTTTAATAAGCTTGTGTAACTGTTAATCTGTTATTAAAGTACCGATAACAATCTCTTTTATTAGGTAAAATAACAATTTATTTATACAAGTTTTACACCTTTCTTGAAAACCGAAGAAAAAATTCCTGAGAATTCATGATTAATTTTATTAATCACCTTTTTTCAACTTTTTGCCTTAATTTTATTAATCAATCATTTGTGATAACCAAATTTGATAACACTTTTTTGTCGCACATGTCAATCACAAACATTATTTATCATCATCAAAGTGGCAATGGCAACGTATACAATATTTTCTTTTATTTTTCTGTTTTTTTAAATGATGAATAACTTTTGTATATTTTTGACATTTCAAAATGAAAACATTTATAAATTTGTACTTTTCATAAAGGTAAAAAATGTTAGCCTAAAAAAAGGACCACTGATGTAACATAATGGAAGGATGAATTTTTGATATCATATTCAAACGGATATAAATATAAGCGGAAGATGTACATATTTATACGTTCATGACAGAGATTTAGTAACGAAATTTTTTAAATGTTAAATTATTATGTACCTACCTTACCAATAACCGTTTACTAAGTCGTTAGTAAGAACTTAGCTTTAGAATATCAAAATCTCTTTACCAATATCGATTCTAATCACAGAATTTTAGTTAGTTATGAAAATAATTTTAGTTACACGAAATTCAAAACAAATTTGTAAGAATTTGTAATTTGTCAAGAAGCCATGACGTTTGATTTTTACGTCATCGCTATCTTTTTATACATTCGATATCAACGATATCCGTTATATATGCATATAACCGGTGCAAAAATTATATACTCAAATACATAAATTTTCCAAGTAATAAAACTGTCAAAATTCAGAACACATAAATGCACATATACATATGTATACAATGGGATTAAATGTGTTTCGAAGATATTTCGAAGATATTTGTTGCAAACGTACAGACAATTAAAAAATCTATTTGAGTATATAATTTTTGCCTGTGAAATAAGTTTTTACTTTATCTTGTTCTGTGTACCACGTGAGTATTTGGGACAGAAAAACGGGAAAATCGAAACTAAATTAATCATTAATCATGACAAAAATGTTATAAATGTAAAAATTTTAACTCGATTTTAAATTTAGACACTTGTTGCTTAGTACTAACGCTGTAGTTCTATTTTCTTTGTATGTATATGACCAACCACATAGCTTGAGTGTTGTTCCATATATTCCATACAATCATAACCTTATTCGACACTCATTGTTTTCTTTTACTGTTCCATGAATTTCGTAAAAAATTTTTTATCTCAAGGGCGTCAAACACTTTTACGTTATTTTCCACGCTTTTGACGCGTACGTAGTAATCACTACCTACGTAAATGTCCTGAAAGTGTGGTTTTTCTGTGGACAATAAGGGATGTTTTCTTTTTGTTTACAATTGAAATTTTCATGTAAAGTAAACTGTATTAGAAAAAATCATTAAATCATATTTTATATCCAAAATTAATGTGAAATGATTTACATGTGCTTTCTTATCAAAATTCATACGTGTAATTCTTCAAAAATTTCAATTAAATGGAGTAATACAACGAACTTCATTCCAAATTTTAATTTTTATACATGCATACACGAATATTTATTTTAAGTAATCTCATTTTGACTAGTTCATTGTGGTTCCAAGCTAAAAGTTAAACAGATAAATAATAGTAGAAATTTCATTTATTTTCGCTTATTTCTCAGCTCTGCTTACATAATTATGTACGTATGTACATACTATACATACAGTATGTATGTACTATATATTTTCAAAGTTTCAAATGATTTTATTAATTAAATGTCTATTAATCCGTTTGTTATAATAAGTTTTTGGTTTTTACACCTTTCTTAAATTAGTAAGTACATATTAACATTTTCCTCTGAAAGTTTAATTTAGTTTTTTCCTAAAAAATAATTATTATTTAATTACAATAAATCGACGTATGGATGGGATATGGATACACAACATAGGTATATTGTGCAAGGTGTCTCAGATATGAAATAAGTATCACAAATTGTATTTCAAAATTTAAAAAGTTTTCTATCAAGGAATAGTTTATTTAAATTATTAGCTCAGATAGTCGGATTATCTCAGTTATGTTATTATAGTAATACACTTATTATGAGGCTTAATACATTTTACATATGTATGTAACTTTTGTTCTGAGACATTCTGCATAAATACTTGTACTGTGTACGTGCGAATATTTAATAAAAAGCCTTAGGCCTGTTTCATATTAGCAAGCGATGAGCAGTGAACGGTGGGCGATCAGCGATGTGTATTTCAGACTGAAGTGAGAAATCTAAGCAGCGTTTTAATTTAGTTGTATTGAAAACGTCGTCATCTTTGACGTTTGATGTCTGCATCGCCTGATGATGTCTGCACGTGTTAAAATGTGCATTAAGATTAATTACCATCGCTCACAACAAAAACAAATTTCGTTGTTAAATCAACCGCTTATCGCTTATCGCTAATTAATCTGAATTAATGCATTGGAAAGCATTGTTCGAACTATGATTACTCATCGCTCATCGCTCTTCAATATGAAACAGGCTTTACTCAATTATCAACGAATAGCGATGAAATATTAAAATTAATAAATTCTGTTTATGTTTGAATGCCTAACATATTATCTTACATTTAATTAACTTACATACAAAAGTTTGAAAAGCATCTACAGAATTTCAATTATGCTGGAATGAGTTTCATTCTAACGTGATTTTAATGGATTGTTTAAGTTTTTTCTTTTTTCCTATAAAATTCTTAAAAACTTATAACAAAATCTTTAGTGCGTAAATTGTTAGAAATGAATACATACATATGTAAATGAATACATAATACATGTACATATATCGTGTAACTGAATAATTTATATGTATGTATTCGTATTTTTATCTTCTTTTTTTGATAAAAACAGTCATGATAAATGAAGTTATCTAATTTATGCCTTGAAATTGATATAAATAAAATTAATGGAGTTATTTAATGTACATACATACTTTATATATGTATATCTTATATGATTTAGTTGTACATATTGTGACATAAATATGGTGATGGTCTTAACAGATGTTGGGATTCTTGAGATTTAAACACGGCAGCCTCCTTCGATGCAGTTAAGGCCTTATGGAAATACACATCTTTTTTCTTCTCTCATAATTTCTAAAAAGATCATCTTACGAGTAGTGTTGCCACAATTTTTAAATTTATCATATAATACGAGATGAAGTTTTTTACTATCAATTATCAATATACAGCGACGTAAAGTGGTACTACTTCAGGTCATTTTCAAAAGGCCTTAACTGCACTGAATTAATAAAAAGAGTGTGGATATTCTGATTCGCAATGTGCGCATATTGTACGTTATATAAGGACTTTATTCGTCCTTTCACTATCATATATTTGACAAATTAAAAGTAGGAAAATTAGGATTAAAAAGAATACGTTCTGGACATTCCGAACGAATAAAGAAACACAGAAAAGAACATTCGGAATATACTTTTTGAATAAAGAAATGCATATGGAATATATGTATGTATATATACGATACCGAACGTTCGGTACGAATAAAGAAATACTTTCACTGTAACTATTTCATTTTTATATTTATTATAACAATTTAAATTTTAAATGATATTTTATTACGCATCAAAAACCAATTTCTTAAAACCAAAATAAAAATTGCTCTTTTTTTTCTAATCTAATGTCAATCAATGCTAAATTACATTATTTTTGTTGTATTTAGAAATAATGGAGTAAGTTAATTTCTAAAAAAATAATTTAAATAGAAATTGTTCCAAGCGAAAAAAAAAGGTTTTTATTATGATTATTATTATTAATAGAAATTTATGCCCTAAATTTTAAAAGCTTTTGCTTTTTTATGTATAGTTTCCAATGTAATTCTTTTTTTTTCATTTACATATTTCATGAAAATTAATTATAAAAGTGACGCATACACAAAATGTCACTACCATATAATATTAAATATATTATGTACATATGTATGTATGTATGTAATTGCAAAATCATTATTTTATATTATGTATGAATAATTTTGATATTATTTTCATATGTATGCTGTATATATACGCAGAAAAATATTTCAAAAAAGGACTTCACTTTGAAAAGATTCAGAGCAGAGAAGTAATATTTCACTTTGTGAGAATAATACATTACATTGAATTTCTAATGAAAACAAATGTTTTTTTTTTTTTCAGTTAGACACAATAAAATCCTCACAAGGTTGTGTTATTTTGCATTATTTTTAGAATTTAAATACCCAAATAAAATTTGTTTGTTTTGTTTTTTCTTGCTTTTAATTTATTTAAATTTTCCTATAGGAAGTTCAAGAGTGACCTTTATTACTTTTATTTGTTCAATATTCCACTTTATTTCATATTCAGTAACCGATTTTCAAGCAATATTTTTCTAAAGTACTCTCAGATATTTATGATTTGTATAATATCCTCGATGTCGTATCTATCGTCATTAAGGGTATATACCTATGTATGTATGTAAATGAAAATTTTATAAGGTTGTTCAAAAACTAACGCATTTTTTACATGAAAATTGTATTTTTGAACTTTGTACATTAATAAAATATAATGAATTGCTTTGGTTATAGCTCGTATAAAAGATTTACACCTAATAATGTAAGTAGACCGCATTATAGTTACCACTTCATATCCTAGTTAATTGAGATAACCAATGAGAAAGCAGTGGTTTCCAATACTTCAGTTTAGTTACAAACTAAAGGAAAAAACGACTATACTTTGTATTTTAAATATTTTCACTACGGGCCTTATGGGAGTAAATGTGTCTTTTTTCTTCTCTCGTAATTTCTCATAATAAAAACATTTCACGAGCAGAGTTATCACCTTATACAATATGACATAATAGGAGTGAATTTTGTTAAAAGAGGGAAGAGGAGGGTGGTTGTACAACGACTTGTTTTGCCGGTTGTGAATTTTACGAAAAATTCATTTTGTTACGTGACACGAACTATTGGACGTATATTTTAACTATGGTCTACTTCACTGGCTATACTCTGTCTACTAATTCTGTTCAATTAGTTAGTTAAGGTCTTTTGGAAATGACATAAAGATAAAGTAGTACCATTTTACATCGCATTATATTGATATTAAACAAATTCATCTCATACTGTATGAAAACTTTGAAGATTGTGGTAACACTGCTCGTAGTACACTCTAATTAGAAATTATGAGAGAAGAAAAAAGATATGTGTATGTCCATAAGACCTTAACTGCACAGAATTAGTAACAGAGTATAGCCATATTACGGTAAATTTGGATTTTGAATTTTGTAATTTAAATTTAACTTCGTATGTTCAATTTGTTTATGAAAGAGTTTTCTTTATTAATTTTAACTGTTTTTTTCTAAAAGCTTTTCAACAAATTACTTTCCATATGAAAAAAAATTTCCATATAAAAATTTTAATTATTAAATAAGCTGTAATTGTGAATTGTTTTCGATCAACAAAAAAAACATAATTTTGCGTTTTACATGTTATTATCATTTATCAAAATATGTTACACGCGTTCATACAATAACATACAAACATTTTTAAATTTCTTCATTTATTTCGAATTAAAATAAAAATAAATTCTAACACATAGTAAAGCAAAATGTATTTTTATTCCATATTACATACATATGTATGTATATTCACGACAAAAAGCTAAAAGAAAATAATATTTCCTTAAAAGTCCACACAGATGCATGAAATATGTTTTTAAATACTAAATATAATGCTCAGGTGAAAATGAAAAATCTTTTATTTTTATTTATTGTTAATTTTGAACATAAAGCACGTGTATTTTTTTTTATCATAGTCACAACAAATTGTGTTCCTCTGTGGCGTAGTAAATACGTTATAAATTTTTAACACAATATACGAATATTGTGAATGAGAATATCTATACTCTGTTTACTAATTCGGTGCAGTTAAGGCCTTATAAAAATTACCTGAACAAATTTTCAAGTTTGACAGAAATTTCAAGTTTGATGAAAATTAACAATTTTTGATTTTTTGTGAGCGAAGCCAGAGATTGACAAACTGGTTTCACTGTAATATAGTGAAGTTTGACAAACTTCAAAAAAAATTTTTATGAACATTTTTAATCAAATTGTCAAAGTGTTAACAATAAGCGAATTTTTCTTCTGTTTTAGGTTAGTTCTTAACTCATTTGATTGTATGTAATTAAATTATAAACTTTGTACGACGGTTGTACCTATACTAACTGTTTGAATATTTGCTATAACTGTTGTATAGCAAAATATACAACTCAGTTGGCAATCTAGAATATACAATTTGTTTGATAAATATAAGGTACATACATACATATGTACATATTATGCTTTAGAAATAAGAGAGAAGAAAAAATACATGTGTATTTCCATAAGGCCTTAACTGCACCGAAATAATAGACAGAGTGTAGATGTACACACATAAGAAAAATAAATAAATAAATTATCCTTTCAAACGTCATCTTTTCAAGTAGACATACATATGCATGTATGCATAAGTAAACGTACATAATATATATGTATATTTATGTATATTTACTTTTTTAAATAAAAATTTTCACAAGCAAGTACCTATTTTATGAAATTCTGTTTTTACATGAGAAAAATCAAATACTTTAAATAAAAATGTTTTTGTATTATCTAATAATATATGTATGAAATAATATTCGATTTCTGTTTACTTTTTTAGTTGTTCATTCATAAGTACATACATATGTATGTATATCAAAAGATAAATGGTACAGCTTTATTTTTTTACTATTTTTATTTTGTTCACTTTAAATTTAAAATTGAAAATTTATGAATTTCATATACTACAGTAGTTTTGCATCTTTTACTGTATTTTCAATATGAATTTTATTTTCTTTTATTATATTGTCGAATAATATTTGTTCATTTTAAAATATGTGTATTATGAAGTATTATTGAATTTATCATTTTAACTTAAATAACTACCAACAAGAATTCGTAGTATATCAAATATAGGTACATATTGTTAATGTTATCATGAATACGAGTACATACTATAAAACACTGTTTTTTTTTATACTAAGAAAACAGGTATCTTGAAAATGTTCTCTTGAAAATAAATGAATGAAAATACATAGAAAAAAAGAACGGAATATGTGATGAGTTTCAAATGGTCATAATGTGGTAATAATATGGCTTTGATAGAAAAATAAAACTTAGAATCCAGTGATAACGGCAACGACAACGACAGCTATTAATCCTTGATACTCGCTCAATGTATGTAAATTACAAGAAGAATTAACAGTGCATTGATATCTAATTTTTAAACGTGTTTTTATTGTATAATAATACTTTTGCCTCAATTAATTTTATTGTTATTACCATTTTTTCATTCTTTTCTTTAAAATAAGTTTAAGTTTTTGTTCATTTTCAATATTTTTTCGTTTATTTTGTTTTTTTAAATTTTCAAATTTAAATTTGACAACTATCACATTACATACGTGACTTTTTTAAAAACAAAAGATAGGTAATTTTCGTAGGTAATTTTACCGACAAAATTATTATACTCTGTCTTCTAATTCGGTGCAGTTATGACTTTATGGAAATGACATAAGGTAGTACAACTTTACGTCGCTGTATATTGTTATTAGAAAAATTAATCTCGTATTATGGTATATGATAACTTTAAAGATTGTGCTAGCACTGCTCGTGAAATGATCTTATTTGAAATTATGAGAGAAGAAAAGAGACATGCGTATTTCCATAAGGCGTTAATTGCACCAAATTAACAGACAGAGTATTGAAATAAATCTAATAATTGACAAAATAATTTTGCCAATGTTGCTATTGAGTACAACGATCGTTCGATTGAATCTAATTTTGCAGTTGTCATTATCGTTATCACCGGGCGTTAGAAATTATACAATGTTATTGATGCTTTGGTTATTTGTAACAGTATGAGTTTGAGTTCGTAAAATTCTTTGGAGATTTTGCTTTTTTATCTTTCAACTTCATTAACAATTAGAAAGTTCCAGATAAAATCGAGATATGAACGTATGAGTAAATCTAATTCTGTTTTTATTATAAAGTGTATTTTACTAATAACATGAAATACATATTTAAATGAATAATTATTAATTTTACTCTTCTTCATAAAATTAACAAAGTGAAAATGATGGTGATCAAGGTCGAGGTATTTAAACGTTCTGAAACTCATGAATAAAAAATATAAATGTTTCTAGTTTAAACTATTAGACATATGTATGTCTGCATATGAAAAATTTTATTATGAGACATCTGATGAAGGAAGTGAGGCGTGTATGAGGTTGCACGGTACCTATGGGCCACCTGATACACGCCTCACTTCCTTCACCCGTTACACTGGAAATAGTGGAAAGTCCTTTATAAGTTTTTATCTTTAATGTAAAAATCAGCAATGAAATTAAGATATCCTTTGTTTACACAGGAAGAAAATATTACGTAGTTTACCAATACTATGAGTATAAATAAAACAACGTACAAAATTTTAATCGGTTTACTTTATGGTCTTTTTTATATTTACGTATTTGTTTCTTTTTTGTCATACAAAATCCTTTTTATAAATATTCAATTTCAGTTTTTGACAGCGTATAAACCAAAAGAAATATAAAAAAAAATCAATATCAAATATCTAAGTACGTATTACTACCAATTACAATACTTACCAAAATTGAATTTTGAATAATGAATTATTTCAAATTTGTAATTTTGTGTCATTATCTGTATTCAAGATTATTTGCATCACTGTAGATTTTACTTTCAAAAGTCACCGATATAACGCCTCACTTTCTTCACCCGGTGCCTCATAAGACAATTTTTCATATGTGTCGCATAAATAAGTGTCTCTTTGTTTAAAATCCCACTATATGTTGATAACATTGTGGGTAGATACATAAAATATTTTTTTTATATACTTAGAAAAATTTAACCAATAAAACATATTATAAAAAGACTTACAAACTTTTCAAATTAATTTTCTTCATAAAAAATAAAGTATTTATTGACATGAAATTTCCTATAAACAAAATACAATCAAATGAAATCTTTTTTGAATGTATAAATTATTTCGTATGTAGGTATATGAATGAAAATAACTTTTATTTTAATTGCTTAAACGGAAATTAAATCATTTTGAAAACATTCAGACAGGAAATTTCCTTTTATTACTTAACATTGTAATAAAATGCGTATTTCCTTTTATTTATTTATTTTTTCAGTGTCATATTAAAAATAAATGATTGTGGTTAATTAAACCGATTCCCAACAGCGTATTATAATCGTTGCTGAAAAGTTTACTACCTACATACATACATATGTATGTATGTACATATGTGTGTATAGCGAGAATACATATTTAATGATTTTCTAATAATAAAGCTTTTTCGTCATGAAAACTATTAGAATACATGATTTCAATATTGAACAAGGGGCCTGATCAAAAACGGCAAATTTTATGCTTTGCAGAAGCAGTCTATTCAAAAGCAATTTATGCAAAGCATAGCATTTGTTCAAAAACGTCGTATATTCATTTCATGCGCATTAGTCACGCATTAGTGCAATAGTTAGATCGCTGATGCGCGGATAGAAATTTCATATTATTATAAAGTTACGAGTATTTCTGTTGTAATGTTTTAGGGTTTTAGTCATCTTTTTTGTTAAAAATAATATAAATTATACTATATACAATAATATAAATATATGTAAATAATATAAAATATAATAAAAACTTGTTTTTTTAATTTTTTTTCTTGGTTGAATCTCATTTAAAAAAACACATACTTATGTATGTATGTATGTACATATATCAAAAATAAAATTTTTTTTTAACTCGTTCATTCACCGTTATATAATCCGACGAGAGTAAATGTAATATTTTGAAGAACATTTGAATCCTTCATATACTTTTTAGCAAAGTCTAATCATTTTTTTCCATTTACTTGATCCTGACATCATTTTTTCGGGTCCTTGTTAACCTCCTGCAATATTCCTTTATTCTTTCTTAAAGTTAAAAGTTTTAAAAGACCATTTTTACCACTATTTTCAACATAATTCCTTTTTTCTAGCCTAGAAATTATGGTCCAAATTGTATATTGAATTCGTCCTGTTGTTCCTGCAATTGCTGCTTATGATTGATTTTGCCTAATAGGACAACTAAAACAGGATTCGAAATTGCATTATTGGAAGAATTGAAAAGAATAGGCCAAGATATGGCTCATAAATTAGTCCAGTAAATCTCAAACCGACTGGAAGAAGTAACAGGACAAAAAGGATACCTAACTAGATAATAAACATTGGTAAAAATTTTTTTTCAAATTTTTAAAATCTAAATAAGAATTCTTGTAAAGTTTTAAATTCTTTGATACTAGGCAGTAAGCATAGAGGAAGTAAAATAAGTTCCATTTTTCTTTTTTTCTGTATACATACATATATATAGGTACATATGTACATATGTATATAAATTTACATTCTTTTCATTTTTTATTTATTCACAAATAACTTTAACAATTACATATGTACGAATATACCAGGACAATTACATTGACTTAAGTAAAACATTTTTAAGAAAAACAAAAATTAAAAAAAATAATTTGTTTTCGTTTTTAGCATACTAATTATATTCAGATTATATTTAATTCACATGAAAAAAAATTGTTTTCATTCACATGATTTTCACTCAAAATATAAAGTTTATTTATTTTTTTGATTATTTTTATTTTTATTTTATGTGAATAATTAGGGATTTTTTTGTACGTAGTTTATTCTTCCTTTTTTTTCTGTTTTGCTTATTTCTCATTATAGATTGTACCTAATTGTAATTATCATTTTGAATAAATAAATCTAAACTTTTTACACACATATTTTTAAATTAGCATATATGTATTTTTTTACAGCGTAAAAAATAATTATTAATTAATTTCAATTTCTTTATATACAAATATTAAATTCTATAATAAATATGCGTAAATTTTCCCTTCTTTTTGATGTTTTTAAAATTATGCCTACATAAGTTATTATGTATCTTATTTTTTAAAAATAGACTAGATTTCTTTTTTCTCTTGTTAAAAATGTAATCTTAAATTATAATCGGCTTATTATTAAGTTCACGTGTAGTATGTATGTATGTACTTTACATTAACTTTGCTTATACGTTTAATTATAGTGAAATAATTTTTTTTTTACTTTCCTCTGTCAGTAATTCAAAATAGGAATAAAATATTTTTACAAATTTTTTAAAAATATCCTTACATATGTATGTATGTGTATAGATGCAAACAAAATTAAGAAAAATATACATACATAATACATACATGTGTATGTACATATAATGCTTTAGAAATTTTTGTTAAATATTTGTATGTACATAAATATTTTGATTTAATTTTAAATTTTACTGGAATTTTGTGAAAAGAGAACTTTTTATATAATTATCGAAAAAATATCGTGAGTTTCGAAACGCATTAATACCGTATTAATACCAAATTAATACAATGCTACAAGTTCTGAAACGTCTAACTCAAGCCATACACAACCAAGTTTGTTTGCAATCATGTTTGCAAACAAATGATATTTGCTGCGCGTGTATGGCTTGGGTAAGACTGAAACAAATGCATTGTCAAAAGTTTCGAAACGCATCGAATACGTAAAATTTACGCATCGGTTAAGCAGAAAATGCATTCGAAATTTTGTAGATACATTAATGTCAAACATGTTTTTACCTATGTATGTATGTATGTTGCTATGTTTTGCAGTGAAATATCAATAAATTGTGTCATAATTGTATCAGAAAAGTACTGATATCGCATCAATACAGTATTTTTGACGTTTCGAAACTAACGGATTTCGGATGTTTTTTTTTCCTATTTCAATTCTGTTCCTCTTCTCAAAAACAAAAGGATCTAAAGGATCTCTTTTAATTTGATCATTGTTTTTAATTTTTTTTTTCTTTTTTGATAATTTAACCTACTGCTATATTTTTACAATATTTTCCATTATTCATAATTATATTGTTACAATTATTATTTTTATTATTAAAATTATTATGATTATTATTTACAGATAATATACAGTCTCCTGATAATAATGATGCTGTTGCTGTCGATGCTTTAATACCATTTGATGCCCATGACACTCGTAATTTTTCACGTCAAGGATTTTTATTTAATTTTAATGAATTATGATTTGAATGATTACGAATACTTCTTTTGCAATTAATTTGATTTGAAACATTATTATGTTGATTGTTATGATTATTATGATTATTATTATTATTCATGTTAGTTATTACTGAATGACCATTTCCACAGTTTTCCATGAATGTTGTTTGGACTGTCTAAAAACAAATTTATTTTATTTTCTAATAAAAATGAGAAAAAGTTAGAATTTTTTCATTTTCTTTATTTAATCAAATTAATGCATTTATAAATTTAAATTTTTACTAAACAATAAATTTCAATTAATTTATTAAAACTAATTTTATTTTAACTAATTATGTTCACTTGATTAATAGCAATTTACCTGCCTTGAACTATCTCTTGTTAGGTCTCGTACACTTGTTAATTGATAGTTACTTCTAATACTTGGACTAATGTTATTTAAACGTGATGCTGGCATACTATGAGTTAATGTACGATCTTCAACACGAATACGTGAACAACGGCATTTTTCTAATGCATTACGAAATTCTCGACGAAATTTACCTAAAAAAAGTAAGTTTTTTTTTTTTTTTTTTTTTAAATTTAGCGAGATAATATTATATAAAACATATCAGGGTATATCCTTGCATTTTTGAATGATATTGTATTTATTGAAAGGTCCATTGTGAACTTGAAGCAATAATCAATTAACTACAGGAAAGTGCATCGGATATGGGATTATCTAGTTCGCGAATACTATGTTTATGGCTATATAACAAGTGCTGCAACATAACGTTGCACGAAATGTAGCTTTCGGCGAATATTACTTTAAGGTAATCAATTAATTTATTTATTTAAGATCACTAGCAATAGGAATAGTGAATAAATAAGAAGAAGGATCATACCAGGAGACGGAGCTTACTTTGCTCACAAGGGTTATATAAATGTCTATCTACATATGAACCTGTGACCGACCATATGTGGCGTAGTGGACACTCTCTAAAGTTGACGTAAATGCTCTAAAAATATCCGAAGAAGGAAAATGGAGCATAAAGACACAATAATGAATGAGTTGTACAGGTTACATTAAGATACAAATATAATGCGATGAATTAATGCTCAACGAATAGCAGAGAGCGACATTGTGATAAAATACTTCACAACCCAGAAAACAAAGGACGCAAGGAAAGCCGAAAATCTTTTAAAACGCATTATGGAATTAGAAATTAAGAATGTAGCACGAGACAGAGAAGTATGGAAGCAGAAGCTTTGTAGAGCTAAAGATGGTAAACATTTAGTTTGTTTTCAATCGACTGAAGAACTTTTTAATTTTATCATTTGATTTGATTCAATTTCTATTGTTTACCAAAAATTAATTTTATTTCAAGAAAAACTGTATCTACAATTTTTATAATATTTAATTATATTGAAAACTTTGTTTTTTCGTTTAAAAAAAAAAAATAATAATAAAAAATTTAATTGCAAATTTTCATTTAATTTCATTACATCGCATGTACATATGTACCTACATTTAAAAGAAAAACAAAAACAAATGATAAGTACAAAACAAGTATTTTCTACATCAAAAAGACAAAAACAAAACGAGACTAGTGGGAAGGAAAAATTATAAAAATTGAAGAGAATGATAAATTGAATTCGATTAATTTCCGTTTTTAAAATTATAAAATAAAAACAAAATAAAATAAAATAAAAATGTAATAAAATAATTTTCTTTTTACGATTGCATTAATATGATTGCTATTGCATTGTAATGAGATCAGAAGACATTGGCAAATGCGTCATCATGGGCGTGTGCGGAATGTGGTTTAATTTGGATAAATTCGTCTAAATTCTAAATTGTAGAAAAAATCGTTAAATTAATTTTTACCATACTCGACGAGTATGCTAATTGCTGCTAAATTTATTGTTATTGTATGAAATAATGAAATATAAAGATGTGTAATGTATGGTTTTTGTCTGTAATTTGATTTTTACATATTTTTTGTGATTTTTTGATAATAATTCCTCAAATTTTTAACAATCATTAAAAAAGTTAAAAATTTGAATTTTGGAATTTTCAAAATCATATGGAAATCTAAAACGTAAAAATATGTATGTACGTATGTATGTATGTATATAGAAAAAGTGAAAACTGAAACTGTGAACAATTTAGTCATAGCAAAATGTTGCTAAATACTAAAATTTTATTGCAAATAATTTAGAATCTTAACTTTTAGCCAATTTTAACAATGATTCCGCACACACTCCAAGTTGAAAAATGTATACGTACTTTTTATAAAGAAAAATTGTATTTCTTTCCATTTATTTGTTTTTTTCTCAAAAGTCATAAACGTAAAAAACCATTATAAAACAGAAATAAAATGAAGAAAAAACAAATACTTTATAGCTATGCACATATGTATGTATGTATGTACATATTTGTGGTTTTAATTTAAATGTTTTATTATTTTCTCGAATACATTTTTTTCTTATGTACTTCATTTTTTATTTACTTTCTATTTGTACTTGTCGTTATTTTGTATGTCATCATAAATTATTATGATGAATATTTTGATTATACATTTTAAAGTTTGATATAACATCGTAAAATGACACATAGAAAAAAAAAACAAAAGGAAATTTTTTTTAAATACAGAATACCGTTGTAATTCAACATAATATACGTTTACAGCATGTGTACATTTAAATGATTGAATATAATAAAAATCAAATGAGAAAAAATAAACGATTTTTCCATGTCATTCATTTTGACATTATTGCAAAATTATGGTTTTTTTTATGTATGTATATTTTATGTTATTATATATGTATGTAGTTGATCAAATGCAAATACAAATGTATGTACATACATACATATAATTTCGTTACCATACGAGTTTATGTGCATATGTATGTAAGTATTAAAAAGCACCTCCAGGCAATAAGAATTGTTGACAACCGCGTTTTCAGTCGGTTGAAGATGGAAACACGGAAACCTTGAATCAAACGACAGCATCACTGTTTTTTTTTTAAATTTTACCTGTACAAAAAATTGCTGAAAATTTTTATTTAGAAAATTCAAGAGTAAGCTTTGTCTCTCTATTGCACGATTTTACTCAAGTTTTTACCTATGTATGTATGTTGCTATGTTTTGTAGTGAAATGTCTTTAATATCAATAAATTATATCATAATTATATCAAAAAAGTACTGATATCGCATCAATACAGTATTTTTGAGCAACGAGTAGTACAATTAACTGAACAATTGTATATTTGTTAAATGGGGGTTGGTTCGTCGTTAGGTGGACAGGTGATATCCCCCTAGTATTTAAAATAAAAATAATAATTGTGAATTATACGTCCTTTAGGACGTATTTTTGAAAAGTATTATTAAATAAATACTTTTTGCCTTTTTCCTGCTAAAAGCACATAAATTCGTGCGATTTACTGATTACTAATAATGTTCAATGCTAAACACACCAAATTGAAATCGCTTTCAAACTTGATTTCGTAGCCAAAATCGGAATTTTCATCGATTTCAACATGATTTCGCCCAATGAAATCGTCAATAAAATATTCGATTTCAATTGAAATCACGTATGTACGGGTTGTTACTGCTTCATCTATTTCGTTTAAGGCATTACTATTTACTTTGTTAGCAAAACGATTAACAATCGTACTAATCGTTTGTAGACCTTTTTAGTTTGTTGTGTTGTATGTTGACTTTTAATTAAAATTAATAAATAATTGATCTACTTGAAGTAATTTTCTTTAGCTTAGGAAAAATAATAAAATTAAATGATTTTGTTTTTTTTTTTTTTTTTTGTTTTTTTGAAATACTGTATAAAAATCTTTAGAACAATAAGAACCTACATAGAAGTTTATGGTTGATTAGATTTTTACAGATTAACTTTGATTTTTAAATTAAAAAAGAATCTTAATTTTAGAAAATTTCTTAGTCGATCATGAAATAATTTATGCCTTTTGTAAATTTTGAATTCTAAATCTCTTTCAATTTTAACAAGCAAAAGTCATCAAAGAGTCAAAATTGTATGTTAAAATTTGAGATCAACATTTCAACACTTTATTTCATGAACATGTCATAATAATACAATTTTAATTGAATTTCTACCAGCATTTACGAGGTATTTTTCAAATATAGGTACATACATGGTATGTGTACGAATTTATATAAATATGTATGTATATTTATCCTTGTACGTAATGTGAAATTTTATTGAAATAATGATTATGAAATTTGTGTTGAATGTGAAACAAAGTAAATGTCATAATACTTAAAGGAGGATATGTGTATGTATGTATGTACATGACATTAATGTATATGTGCGTACGTGTGATTTGAGAATACGTTAACATACAAATTCATTACTCATTTTTATACGTACGTGTAGAAGCTATAAATACATTTTCAAAAAAGGAATAAATTAGCTGACATAAAATGTTCAAATGAATTTAGTACACTTATCACAAAAATTATTAAATTTTATTTTGCGTAACAAAATGATTGATGGGAATTATAGTGTTCCTTTAATAAAGTTTTTTAATGTAATTGTATTACTATATAATAAAATTGAATTGTATTTAAATTTTTAAAATGAAATTAAAAGATAAATCTTTATACTTACCACTCATAAAATTATAAATGACTGGATTTATAGCACTATTTGCATAACACAACCAATGTGAGAAAAGCGCTAAAACTGATATAATCTCATCCTGTGTCCCAACATGATACCTTCAAAAAAGAATACAAAAATAAAGTAATATTAGATTCACATTAACAAATAATTTTGGTAAGGAAAAATGAATTATTCATTATATGACAATCATAAATCTAAAATAAAAAAAATATTTTGACCTTCATATGTATATCCATATTTTTATTAAATCCTTGAAAAACATATTTACCCTATTTTCATGCACAAACGTTTAACATATTAAAAAAAAAAAATCTAAAATTTGTTAGTTTGATCTTTAGTCCTTTTTTGAATTTTAATCTATTCTCGCACTAGTATTTTTTCAAATCAATGAGAAGATTTATATACAGGGTGGCCCAGAGTCAATGTCAAAACGGGTCTGTCGTGTAGTTCATAGCGTTTTTAGAAAAAAATCGTTTAAGACTTTCTCCCTTCTCTAAAACAGATCCCTTTTGAGATACAGGGGTTTGAATATTTTTGGACACGTGCAGTACATGACGTCATGGGCATATCTTTTGAACTACCCCGTGTATTGAAGTTATACATATATCACAGATAAGGCTTAGACCTTTCCAACGAGTTACTGTTACGAGTTACTTTCGTTGAAATCGAATAAGAGTTCAAAATTATTAACGTTCAAAGTTCAAAAATGTTGTTTTTTATGAAAAAAAATTAGTGATTTTTGGGTCACCCCGTATAAGTTTTATATGAAAAATGTTGTACCAATTGTAAGAAAGATGTCCCCCATAAATGCCTTCAATTCCTAAAAATTGGAGGAAAATCGGAAGATATCATCTTGAGATATTTAATGATTTATATAACTTCAATCATTATAATTTTCAAACATTCAAAAATTTTCAAACCCTTGTATCTCAGAAGGAGTGGATTTTAAGGGGTAGAGGTCTAGAACGATGCTTTCCTAAAAACACTCTGAACTACACGATAGAACCGTTTTGTGACATAGACTCTGGGACATCCTGTATAAAAACATTCGTATATATTTGAAAAGTTTAGGAACTTATCATTTTTAAAATTAATTTTACTATTATACATGTGTCGTATTATTTAGTAGAACAAAAAATAAGTTATTTTCTAGTGGTTAGAAAATGTATACGTTACAAACATTAATTGAAAAAGTTTATATACAAAAGTTTTCATTAGTATCAAATTAAAGTACCATTAAAATGTAAAATATTAAAAAATGAACTCATAAACTAAAATTTGACAACAACCATTTTAGTTTTTAATTTAAAAAATTTTTTAATTTAGGGTGATTCTGTTTAATTTATACAATTAAAATATTTGTGGTATAGGTTCGAATGGGGTAGACAAAAAATTGCATTAGAAAAAAATGTAAATATTTACAGTTTGACCGCTAGAATGTGTTGAAAAAATTTTCACAATTTTCAATTTAAAAAATTTTAAAATTTGCAACTTTAAATTTTGTATTACTTTATTTTCATTAAAAATTTGGCAAATTTTTTGATTTATTGCCCTATTTCAGGCATAATGTTAAGAATTATTTATAAAGACAGTAACTACAGTAAGTACAGAAAAATTCTCTGTTCTATTAAAATTGAGATCGTTGATCGGCTGTTCAAAGTTAATTTACTCCTTAATTCTACTTTAGAGTTAGACTTTTAACCTCTTAACTACGGTTAAGACACTATTAAGAGAATTTGCTATTCTACCTAAGAAATAAGAGATATCAATAAACAGCTGATCTCTTGATTATTTTACAGAATTAACTAATTAGGAGGTTAATTTGATTTTGTATTTTTCAAATTCAACTACAAAATTTGTTATGTGAAGTGTAAAGACATTAAAATACTTTTATCTAGAATATGTGATCAAACTTCAACAATTCCTTAACAGAGTGTAATGGGATCTTATATAACAGGCCCTTTCTGAAAATTTACCACAATTTTACGGGTTGAATTCGAAATTCCCAGTTACAAAATCTAAACTATAAAAAAAAATCCACGGTTACAAAATCTTTAAAAAAAAACCTACAGTTGCAAACTCCCTAAATTTGAAGTGGGCAGAATCAAGGTTTGATTTTTAAAATATGTACACAGATTTCAAACAGATTTAAAAAATTTTTAAAATTATGAATTTACAAAAAAAACGTTCAAAGTAATTATTTGAATACAATTTTTTGTTTACAATTGAATAATGTTTGTAATAAAAACAAAAAGTAAAAAATTTTTTATTTTTTTATTCATGTAATATAATACAATATAGTATATAGTAATTCATGTATAGTAATTTAAATACAAAAATAATACTGAAAAACAAATAAATTTCAAAATTATTAACAAATACAAAGTATATGCATCGAATTGTATTTGGGGATTTTGCAACTGTGAATTTTGTATCTGTGGATTTTGTAACTGTGGATTTTACAATTTGTAAAATAGAAAAAAAAATTAAGATTTTGTCACTTGGGGTTTTTGCAATTGTAGATTTCGTGAAGCTCTCCAATTTTATAAGATCGACCTTTAAGTATTTACATACTTTATTCACATTCTTATTCCTTCTCATCAATTATTCAATCAATTCAACGAAACAGAATCACCTTGTTTACAAATAAAAAAACCAAACTATGTAGAAACAAAAAAAAGAAAAATTTATTTAAACTTTTTAAATTTTTGTTTTTCACATAAAAACCCAATTAAAAACGGATTACTTTTTTTGAAAATTAAAAATAGCAACAAATTTTTTTTACATCAAAATAAAATAAAATTTTATTAAAGTAGATGTTGTTATCGATTTAATGTAATACTGGAAAAAGTTTTCCCAGTAAACTTTTTATAAAAAAAAAAAAAAAATCATAATAAAAGAAAAACAATTTGTTTCTATACCTTCTTACTAATCTATGTATATGAAAATTTTTTAATAAATATTTCTTTTACAATAAAAACTAAATAATCCTAAATATTTTATAATAGAATGTATAGAAGAGAATTATACTTTACATGTGAAATTTATGTGTTCAAAAGGTTATAGTTTAAAACGTGCGCTTTTTTCTTAATCTAAGATAAAATAGGAATGCATGTGGTACATAATGCAAAATAAAAAAGAAATAATTTAAATTTTTATATACATTTATGCATTACAAATATTGCATTTATGCATATATTTATAGATGTACATATTATGTACTATATGTACCATATTTGTACAATGTCGCACATACTTACCGTAATATACTGAACATATGAACAGGAAAATAACATATCGCAAACATAACGACAACAGCTACTAACATTTTTGCTGCTTTTCTTCTAGCTCTCAATTGTCCCATTGTACTTGTATTTGCAGCTGGTGCACATGATCCTCTAGAGTCTGTATAAATGTATAGCATATATAATAATAGAAAATATTTAAAATACATTTCAAAGATAAAAGATATTATTCATATCATGTACATACATATGTACTATGTATAAGTGTTTTATTCACACATTAAGTTTTTATCTGATTTCAAAAAATTTGTTTACATTTTTTTTAGCATATTTACATATATGTAATATTTACAATGTATGTACAAATATTAGAATACATTTAACGTGTACTGAAAATACGTATGAAATTTTTTTTCCTTTGGCGCAACAGCTCTGTGTAAGCCAGGGCCTAATCATCATTACGATGATTTTTTGAGACAATTCTATCATACGTGCACCTACAGTTTAACGTGGATTGCGAACCACTGAGTTTGTTTAAAGTAGAGATTTAAACTCAATTTTGTATGATAGGGCTTACACGAATCATTTGTTTAAGTCACTTGTTGTCAGCAAGTAGACTCGATCGGTATTAGTAAGCACATGAACCATGAACCCATGAGCGTAAAGCTTATGGTACTCATTTATGGTTCCATAAAAGTTCAGTGAACTTTTTGGGGTAAGGTAATTTCGATGCCAACGGTGCAGACAAATGATGAAAAACATTTTTTCTATTTTTCTTTATTTGTCTGCAATTGTCTGGAATGGAATGTATGAAATATATTTTTATATTAATACTTACATCCACATGTATACTGATAATGATTACGAGATTCTCTATGTCCTGGAATTGTATCTGATTTCCATAAAACACGAACTATTTTATAGTAAGCAATTGTCATTAAAATTAAAGGAAGCCTGTTAAGGAATCAAAGAAAAAAATATTTTTAAAAAAAGAGAATAAAGGAAACAATGATGAAAAAATTTTAATCAAAATAATGTTATCTTTCTTTAAGATTGATAATATTTATGGTAAAATTACTTCCATATACATATGTTTACCTTTATTGTATGTAATAAAGACGTGTATATTCATATTTATGCTAGAACCAAAATGGGTCGTACTCTTAGTAAGTAAGCAAGCTTATGCGACTTAATGCAATACAATGAAGTGGCCCAAAATGATCCGTAAACTGAATTTTCGAAATGTCATTTTTTCGTAAGTAAAGTACGTGAAGTAAGTAAATTACATTCGAGTGTAAGCAATTGAATTAGGTGAATCGAAATAACATGTAAAGTATGTAAGTAAATTCAAATTTTAGTAGTGTTTTTTTTTTTTCATAAATTATTTTGAAAATTCAAATATTTTCACTTTTTATTCGTGTGTATAGTTATTGACTTCACTGAGTTCACTTTCACATTTCAGTCGATATGTCACATCTGACAACCATAAAATTTTTTCGAGAATTTTTACTTACTGATTTCACTGAGTCTATGACCCATTTTGGTTCTAGCATTATAAATGTTGAAAAGACATTAACGTTTAATAAAACGTAACCTCTACATACTGTACTATTATGTTCGAAATGTTTGTATATGGGTATTCTTTAGATAAATTAGAAAAGATAATGTTATAAAATTCTCTTGAAAAACATCTTATTTTATATTTAATATCTTTTATTTAAAAGAAAATTGCAATAAAACGTACGAGTATATTCTTATATGTAAAAAGTTAAAAATAAATTTAAAAAAGTTATCCTTTTCTTATTACATACACATGTTAATACACTTTAACCGCATGTATTTATATTTTACATGTACCATTGTACATACTCATACGTAAGTATGTATTTCATATACAATGTTGCTTGTATACATGCAAAAATATTATCTATTTTTTTTTTTTGTTTTGTAAATTTCTTCTTAAAAGATCTTCTTTGATATTTTGTACTTGTACTTTGTTTCTCTATATACATTATACACACATACACAGATATGTACATACGAGTACATACATATGTACATATGTATACGCTACATCATACAAAAGAAAATTAATCACAGAAATTGCAAACATGTAAAAGATAAATACTTTGATTACAAAGTAGGTACATACTAATCTGTGTTCATATAAATATCAACAAAAAAAAAGAGGGCGGAAGAATTTAAAGAAATTCTGTGATATGCAATAATAAATGAAAATATTGTGAAAATTGAAAATTCGCTTTTTCCCTTGTTTCACATAATATATGTATAATTTTTTTTTTTTTTAGAAAAATAATTCTTTTAAAATATCAACGTTCATGTTTGAATTTCATATGAGTGTGAAAATTTTCTTAATTCTGATCATGCATAGTTTGTTCAAATTAAAAACTCTATTGAAAAACTAAACAAATATGCATCATATCATATCCTCACATTGTGGCTGTTAATTTTATGATAAACTCACGTAATACACCTGTGTTCACCACAGAGGAAAAGAATAAAGGTAAATAGCTATGTTAAGCAATATTGTATGGGGTTAAAATAAGATTAATTTATTGATTAAATGGTAAAAATACATCTGATAGAAGAATACGTAATTTGTTTTACTTCCTTAACGTTTTATTTACGTACGAGGTACGAGTATACTGCGTAAATGTTTATCTATCTTTTGTTTATTTTAATTTATTTTTCTATAATAAAAAATGTACTTAAAAGAGGTGTACTTTCAGTGCAATGTTAGAAAGTTGACGTACATCGAAAAAGAGTTCATATTTCTGTATTATATTAGCAGCTTCTAAATTTCATTTACTCCAAAGTTTCATTAGAATCGTCGTCTGTCACCAAAAAATTTAGCTCTAGCCTGTCTGCCAATTCGGTGCAATTAACTTCTTATGGAAATGACATAAAGTAGTACCACTCTACATTGCTGTATATTGTTATTAAAAATATTCATTTGATATTACTATATGATAACTTTACAGATTGTGATAAAACCGCTAGTGAGAAAAATACATGTATTTTCATAAGGCCTAAATGGATAGAATTAGTAGACAGACTATAAGTAAAGTTAACAACTTCATTGCTAAGTAGGTTTTACGAACTTCATTAGACCAATTTGATTGGGGAATTATTGGAAATTTCCATTCATTTTAACTGCCGTTTGTGAATTTTAATGAGTAAATGAAACTTACAATCAGTCGTGTGTTAGTGTCACTATGTTTTTCCTTAAGAAAAATTTTAAATTACCTTTGATTTTTTTCAAAAATTCATGACTTGTTATAAATTTTGATTGTCTTTATAAAATGTTAAAAAGTTCACAAATTTTCTAAAATGTGCATAAAATTTTCATTTTTATTTTTTTATGCTCAATATTAAAATGTTATCTGAGAGGTGGCCGACCGCTCGTTCTCAAACAAGCACACTTATGTAGAATGTTTAAGTACACAAGCACTAAAGAAAGTTTATTAGGTAAAATGTGTCATACATGTAAAAATCATAATTTTTCTTCTATAAAAATTTTCCCAGATTCATAGCGTTTTTTATTATGCAACGTATTAGAAAAGCACGCTAAAATCATAACTTAAATATTTCATATAATTTCAGTTAAATATAACTAATCTGTATATAAAATCTGAATGAATAAAATAAAGCAACAATTCTATACAAGGATTTTTTTTAAAAATATTAACTTACGTATATAATAGCATACAACGAACTAACATCACAGTTTCTTCAGTCCTTTTATCCCATGTGGTTGTACATTGTGTGAATAATTCAATACCAAATCGTAATTTTGGACCCTTTATAGTTAATGCTAAAAGCTCTGGAATATCTGAAATTGAATATATTAAAAAAAGAAAAGAAAAAAATACCAAAAATTAGAAAAAAAGAAATTATAACACTACAACACATAATAAATATATGGTAAAAGAAGGAAGAAAATGTAATAAATAATTCACTTTCCAACCCACACATGTGTAATATGTGGTGTAATATATACTTATATTTATGCATTTACACAAAACCAGTAAAAAAAATTAAAACGCATAAAAATGTCATAAAATAAAGTTGAAATGACTTGAGGACTTCATAAAATAATGTGTGCTTGTGCATGTACAGAATGTATGTACTTATTATACCACGACAATGAAATATGTTAGTAAGTATGTATAATATACTGTATTTGAGTGTTTTTTTTTTTTTAAATATGAACAAATTATGCATGATATTCAATACATACACTGAATTATGACGAAAAAAAAATGAAAATTCTTTTTTCCCTATTTAACAAAAACGCAAATTTATACTGTATTATATGTGTACGTTTTGCAAATAACTGTGCTGACACATTCACCGTCATTATTACGGTTACCATCATCATGATTACAAAAACCCATCATCATAATGATACTGATGTTTCATTTCACATCATTTCTGTTAACTGCATTGTCATATCTGTCAGCTAAACTGTCTCTTACAGTCAACTGATTGTTGTTTTTACTTGTTAACTTAAAAACAACCAAAAAAAAAAAATCAGTATAGATAATGATGGTGAATATAATGTGTAAAACCATCATTTAGATTACTGTCTTAATGATGATTACCAACACAATGGCAAATAATGTGTCAAAAGCCTAAAAGTGTATTACTTGTACTTGTTCATATTATGTATATACTTACTTGATATAAGTGCAAGAATCCAAATGAGTGCAACTGATGCAATAGCACGACTTATTTTAGTTCTATAACGTAATGGAAAGCAAATTGCATACCATCTATCAATTGATATACATGTTAATGTTAAAACTGACACAGTAACAGAAACAACCTAGAACAGAAAAAAAGAAGAAAAAAAAAGGAACAAATAAAAAAAATGAAGAAAATTTTGCAATAAATATTAAAAGATAATAAAAAGTTCTTTTTATGTTTCATTACCATAATTATGCATACGTAATGTATAACAAGAAAAAAACTGATGACATAAAAAAAGAACAAGAAGACAAAAAAAAAAGGAATAAAGAAAAATTTCAAAGTTTTTTCTTTATTTTTTCTCTTATTTCAAATAAGAATTAACAATGAAATAGGAAAAATCGAGAATAATAAATTTCATTTAAAAAGCAAGACATGTTAAATAAATATTAAAGAATATGTTTAATTTATTAATTTTTTTCTTTCTTGTTAAATCGAGAAGACAAAATCAGAAAAGAAAACTTACATTTTTTTGCTTTAAACATAAAATGAAAATGTCATAGACATAAAAATATTGAGAGGATAATAAATGAATACTTAAAGTTAAATGAATCATAAAAGCGATTGGTTTTGCACGTTTCTACTTTTTATTTTTTTTTTATATAAAGAAATAAAGGAATGATTGTTTCGCAAAAGGTATTATAGAATTCAATCTGCCAAAATTTTCTTATTTTTTTCTTTTTAAATAAAAATCAATGGATTTTTTTTAAAATACAAGACAAAAAAGAAATTTAAGTATAAATGTTAATAGAAAAAAAGAAAAAAACTTTATTATTTGTTACACGTTTTCTTTGAAATATAAATAGCTTTATTGTGAATTTTGATAAAAAAAATTCATGGAGAATTCGGTTTTGATGTTGGGTATTTGATTGATGTGACTTGCATAATTTATGTACATACATACATACCTATACACATATTAAATAGGTAGATATACAGGATGTCCCAAAGTCAATGTCACAAAGCGGGTCTATCTATCGTATATTTCAGAGTGTTTCTAACAAAAGATCATTCTAGATCCATCCATAAATTAAAACAGAAAGGATGGATTTTAGAAGAAAGGGGTGTCTAAAAAGATTTTTTGCTAGAAACACTCAGAACTAAACAAAAACATAATAGATCCGCTTTGTGACATTGACTCTGGAACACCTTGTATATGTACGTAAAAATATGGTTTGTTTTGTTTATATGTTTATACACAATGTGGTATAACATATACATACATATGTATGTACAGATTGATTTTGTACGATTGTTTTAAAACACGCGTCAAAATTTTCAAATATTTCTCAGTTTCATTTTATCATCAATTTTTCTAATTTAATTTTTTTTTATTTTTAGTTTCGATATCAATTGTATATGTTTAATAAAAGGTTAATAACTTTGATACGTTCCAATAAAATTATTTTCCAGTATATTCCAGTTTATATGTACATATATAGGTACAATATTTTTTGTATAGAAAATAAAAACACCCTAGATTAAATTAGGATGAAATACGTTGACGAAAATTCTTGTCGTGTTATATTATTATTATTTTTGTTTTATACGTAACACAAATTATAAATAGAAATACGAATAAACAATGACGTTGTTATATTCAGTTTATTAATATTTTTAACAATATTTACATTCATGTGTACCATGTGTTTAATTTTATATTTTATATTTTAATTAGTTATTTTGGAATACAAATTAATTTATAAATAATTTTTGTATAAATTTAAATGTAAAATAAAATTAACCCCAATTGGATCAATTCCCAGATCAATTTCTTTCTTATTAATTTTTTATTGGAATCATTTACATATCTCGTGTGAATATTTTCATAATGAGAAATAATTTATTTTTTGATAATTATTTTTAAAATATTTATTTAAGTATTTCTTTTTATTATATAAAAAAGTTTTTAGTGACCGTGTCATATAATATTTTATATTTGCATATATTTAGGAAATTTAAAAATAAACTTTGTTTAGCTATAAAATTTAAACTTTAACATAGTCGAATACACGTATGTATGTTGCTATGCTTTGTAGTGAAATGTCGTTTATAAACGTCAAAGAAAAAAGTATAAGGCATTATATGCAATGTATCAATAAATTGTATCAGAAAAGTATTGATATCGCATAAATGTAGTATTTTTGACGTTTCGAAACTCACGGTTACAGTTATACAATTTGAGCAACGAGTACAATTTAATGAACAGTTTTATAATTTGTAAAATCGGGATTGGTCTGCCGCTAGGTGGACAGGGATACCCTAGTATTTTATAGTTATTTTGTTAAAAAAACCTAATTTCGTTTAGAGAAAATTAAATAACTCATAACGTACATATGTATGTACATTTAAAATGATAAAACAAATTGAATTATGTTTTATCCAAAAACATGAACGAATATTGTAACAATAAAATAAAAAACAAAAATTTTGAAACAGAAAAATTAAGAAAATTTTTTTATCAACGTTTACGGTACATTTTCTTTGGATTTAGTTTTCCCTCAATTGCTACTTAAACTAGCTTCACACTACATGTTTTGTCATATGCTTTTTGTTATGACTGGCAATAAATTTTGACATTTTTGACCTGTGTCGCCTACGTAATTAAAATTTTGTGCAATTTATATTCAAAAATATATTCAAATCACACAGAAATGTCATACAGGTGTGAACCATAACTCGAAAAATACTATGACTTTTTGAAGCATATGAAAAATAATAAGAAATCCTATGGCTAAAGCATATGAAAAAACATGTAGTCTGAAGTTACCTTTAACAGTATTTTTTTGTTTTTCTATTATCATTTTGTTTTGTTCAAAAAGAATTAAGTAAAGAGTATTAAATATGTAAATGAAGTGAATATTGTTCATCATTTCATTTTTAATATAAGCATAAATAAAAGTGATGTTTACATTCTTTTCAATTTGTTTTTTGTTTACATTAACATAATCATCATCATCACCATCATTTATAGTCAACACGTTTATGTAAGGGCTATGAAATACAATTGGAGCTTTTAAGCTAGCTTGAATCCCAGCTAAGCTGAAAATGCAACTGAAAAAGATGTTGTATAACACAATAAGAGCTTCAAGCTGAATTGAATTATTGACATTTAATCAAATAAGGGCGGAAGACCGGGATTTAGGAACATTCTTAGCCCGTTCAAGTGGCTAAATCTCTGGTCTGTAATGAATTTTAACCGGTTTAGAACGATCAGAACGTTCTTAGCTATAAACCCGTTCCTAGAACTAGTTAAACCAGTTTTGAGCTCTTTTGGAAGCTGTTCTCCCCTTTTTCCTATTTATTTCGATCAAGTATTCTAGAAAATGAAGAAGAAAAAATATTTGAATTTGAAAATTGTCAAAGGTGTCTATGTTATTTTTCTGTTTTTAATTTTACAAAAATTAAAAATTCAGAAATACAAAATAAAAACTAAACCAGGTTTGGTCTGTCAAGAATAATTCTTAACCAAAAGCTTATTTTTTAAGTGCCTACGCTGAACCAGTAGAAGCTTTTGGTTTGTTTTTACTATAACAGAAAGAAAAAAACTATAAACAACAAATGAAGATTTAAAATTTTTTAAAGCTGCTGAGCTTTATGCCAGCTGGAAATCTTCTGTTTTATTTTGTTATAACGCATTCAAACTAACTGAAAAGATCCAATTGTGTTTCAGCCCTAATACGTAAAATACAAAGAAAATATGTACTTATATTTTATTCATTAAGTTCACTTACCTGAATGTATTCAACAATTTTACACATAATTTCTCCCATAAACCATGTTTCAGTTACATCCCAAACAACTGATGGTGGTAAACATACCAGTATAACAAAAAAATCAGCAACAGCTAAATTTACAATAAAAACATTTGTAACCGTTCTCATCGAATAATTTGTATAAACAGCTATACAAACTAATGCGTTACCAACCTGTATTAAAAGAAAAAAACAAACAAAAATGAAATACATTTAATAAAATACACTTTATTTTTACACTGTTATTTTTATATGTTATTAATACAAGGTAAAGAAAATAATATAATGTGCTTCTTTCTGTTGTGCGTTTAAAATGGAATATAAAAAAATGAATTATTTATTAAAAGGATGTGTTTTGCTTGATAAACAGAGAATATAAAAATGAAATATTTTAAAGTAAATAGGATTACTTTTCAAATTTAAAAGCAAGATTTGTTCTCTTTACATACGTACGTATATGTATACGGTTTATCTTCATTTAAAGGTTTATTTCAAAAATTATATTGAAGATCATGTATTACAGTTATTTGAAGATATTAAATCGCTGAGCAAATGGAATGCTATCTTCTTACACCCTAAGCTCTTAAATTTAAATGCAAATAAAAACAAACAAAAAAAAAGTTGTAAAAGTACATAAAAGAAAACCCACATTTGTTAATCAGGCTATGATTTGTAATGGACTTCCGTAAATCACTGGCCGGTGTCACAATCCAAGTTCGAGTTTAGCTAAGCTTTAAGGAAAGCTTAATACTCTGCCTTAAGCTTACTTGGTTCCACAGTACAATTTTATGTGTAGCTTAGTTGAACCAAATTTAATAGATAATTATGACTAAAAACTGAAATTTTTGCATTTAACGTAATGTATTCTGAATGACAAGTAAATTTTAGACATGAAAAAAAGGATTCAAATGAAATATTTTCATTTGACAAACTTAAGCTTTTTTTTAAATGTTACTTCTCTTATTTTTAACTGACCAAAGATTAAAATTAAAATTTCTATTACTTATACTCTGTTCACTAATATTATGCACTTCAGGTTTTATGGGAGTACATATGTATGTCTTTTTTCTTCTCTCATAATTTCTAATTAGACTGTTTCACGAGCAGGATTTTCACAATCTACAAAACTTATTATACGTATATCAGATGAATTTTTTGAATATCAATACACTACTTTATGTCATTTCCATAAGACTTTAAACTCCAATTCTAGCTTAAGCTCAGACTTTGAAATCAAAAATTTCTTTAAATCGAAGCTTAAACTTTAAACTAAACTTCAGCTTGGACTGTGAAACTGGCTACTGACATTGATACCTGATTTCTTTGAAAATCAAAATTTTAGTTTCACTTTAATATGTTATTAATATTTCTCAAAAACTTTTTAATCGATTTACATAAAATATTTAAACAAACGTAGTCCTAACTAGTAACCACTAATCAAATTACATAAAGTGAATAGGACTGATTTTCAAATGTTTGTTTATAATCATCGAAAATTAAAAAAAAATAATAAAAGAAGAACTATAGCTATTTATCATTTCATTGATAAAAGTTTCAAATTGGTATCTTTTTAATATTTTTGATTTTAATGTACATACATACATATGTATGTATAGCTATATGTACATTTCCGATTTCTGCGATTTTGATGTGATTTTCATGAGATAAGGTTCAATTAAAATCGATATAGCACTTGACACATTCTATGCTGCTCAACTTTGTTAATTACTCATAAAATCATATGAAAATTATATGGTGTTAAAATCAGGATTTTTAAAATTGATATAAAAGTGTACAAATCACCTCAGAATAAGCTAAAAATACAATTACGTACTTTGTTATACCATTTGCATTCTGTTCACATTTTTAAATAAAAACGTTACGTAAGAAAAATAAAATAAAAATCAATAACATTGAATGTGTAATTAATCTTTTTCCTTTCTTTATCGTAAATAATTTCAATTTATTTTGAACATCATAAAAATAATTTCCTTTTTAATATACCTACATATGTATGTGATATCGAGAAAAATCTTATTAAATTTTTGCTACTTTTTGAATTTCTTGTTTTATTTATTTGTTTTTTTTTTCGAATAAAAAGAAAATCATAAAATACATTTTTTTCTTTTCCTTTATGTTTTGATTTTTTCTCCCGTCCTTTTGTTCACTTTTTTTTATATTTTTATTTTGAAAATTAGAATTTAAAAAAAATACAATAAAATTATAAGAAAATAAAAGGGAAATAAGAAAAAAATAAAAAAACTGAAATAAAAATTAGAAAATATGTATGTTCATGTGATATTTATGCTTTTGATTTCTAACATATGTATCTGATTTTTACGTACTTACATACATATGTATATATATCATGTGTTTATTCATGTAATGATGTACGTATTCTGTAAAAATATGTATTTCAATGTACATAAAATCGTTTCCAGAGAAACCTTATACAATACATTGAGTGTTTTTCTTTATTCATTCTGAACAATCAGAATATTCTATATGCATTTCTTTATTCAAAAAGAATATTTCGGATGTTCCTTCCAGAACGTATTTTTTTTTAAATCCTAGACTGATGATGGAATACATCAATTACACTAATTTATTTTATTTTTCATTTTTTATTATTTTCAACCTATTTCAACAAAAGTTTCCAATCTATTCTCCAGCCATTTCAATTAAATCATTTATTCTATTTTGTTTCCTTATTCGTTCTGCTTCAAATATTCTGAACAGTATTCTGTTCATTCTATTCCTTCTATGGAATAAACAAAGAAAAACACTCTAAAATGTATATAATGAGAATAAGGTCAACGTAAAAATACAATTTCAACGATAAAGCAAACAGAACCGTTGAAAGGAAATATTTTGTTTATCTAAAGCAAAATGAGCAAAATAGAAACGAGGACAAATTTTTGTTGCTATTTGTTTTTTTACTAACTTTAGTTTTAATGTCCTGTTTTATGTAAACAATTTTATGCAATTTAAAATAATACAGATTCATATAATAGTAATTTTTGCTTTTCATTGTTATTTTCTTTGCTATTTATTTAACGTTACATAAAAATGACAATGCATTTTTAAATGATATAAAACTAATATGTATTATGAAGTATTATTTATATGTATTTTGTTTTTCTGTTTTTGTAATTAGAGTGCAAAATTTTTTGTTAAGTGTAAAAAATTTACAAAAAAAGGAATTTGTCTTTGTCATTAAAAACAAACGAAACAAAAGGAAAAAGGCAAAATTAACGGAAATTAGAAAAATACATAAATCCTTGATAAATTACGAACAATTTTCTCTATTTAAATACATTCATTCGAATTATCTTTCAAATTATTTTAAATTGATTCCTGTATTTTATTTTAAGACTATGCTTCGTACTTTGAATATTTTTACTACAGGTATTATGGAAACTACGAAACCACTTTATACCATTGTATATTAATATTTGAAAAGCTCATCTCGTACTGTGCTGTGTCAGAACTTTGAGAATTGTGGTAACACTGGAACACTGCTCATGAAATGTTCTTCTTATGAGACACTATGAGAGGAGAAAAAAGACACATATACTCCCATAAGGCCTGTTATGTAACGGAAATACTTAAAGTACAAAGTATACATAAAATATACAATTAACCCCCCAAATCTCAATTCTGCAGAAGTCTCTTAATTCTCCTTACTCTTAAGCTTAACTATTAAAAACTCTTAACAAATTTGGTATTCTGATTTGACTAGCAGATATCTGAAATGTGGAAAATTTAAGTTTTAAGTGGATAAGAGATATGTACATATATCAAATAAATGATAAGACGTTAGCAGGTCATTGTCGAGGACCTACTAAGTTAATAGATTTTTGAGGTTAAAAACGTATTTTACCTTCTTATTCAGAGTATAAAAATCTATTAGTCTCAAAAAAGTTAGGAGTTCAGCTGATCATTGACATTTCTTAACTTACGCAGAATACCAAATTAATAAAATAAGAGGCTAAGAGTCTCTTAACTTTTACCCAGACCAGAATTGCTGCCTAAGTTGGGGTAAATGTAATTAATAAATTCATTTTTTATTACTCGATTGATTTAAAAGAATTTTTAGTAATTTTTTAATAAAATTAATTTCATCAAATTTGAATATATTCATTTAAATTCGAGAAAATGTTTCAAATTATTGAAATAAATAAAAATAAAATGAAAACTGAAAATCTTAAAAATTATTTTGCAAAAGTAAAGTAAATAAATCATTCATTATTGTGTAATGTAAAAACCAAGTAAACTGCATGCAACTGAATTCACAATACCATATTGTACTCTACATACATACAAACATAATTGCATCCTTTGTGGTATTTTGGAATTTAATTTCAAACCATGAACGAAATAGCTTAATGGCAAATATTATACTTTTAATTGCATCTGCATGTAAATATGTACGTACAATATTTTGCAGAATTATTTTCTTCTTGTTGTAATGATACAAATATTGTAATGATTTTTATACTGTATGTCATTAAATTTAATGAATATAGTAAATAAAAATTTTGCTTAAATTTTGTATTTGATTCATGGTTTCATTGTTGTGTTTTCATCATAATGTATTCATAATTTATAAATAATTTGAAGCAATCTAAACTAGACGGTATGTTTGCAATACGTTTTGAAAATCTAGACGATGTTTAGACGATCGATGAGTGTAAAAACATTTTGGAACTTAAACAGTGAGTGTGATCGGAGTCATTGGAAAATTCTGCTTAATTCCAAAGTAGTGAATTATTTCTAATAAAATTTCAATATATTGACAGTTTCGATGTTCTATGTATTTTTGCGTTTTAGATTTTCATATATTCCATATGATTTTAAAAATTCAAAAATTCAAATTTTTAATTTATTTTTTATGTAAAATATGTAGTTAAAAATTCGAGAAATGATTTTCAAAAAATCACAAAAAATCTGTAAAAGTACAGACAGAAAACCATACATTACACTTCATATTTCATGATTTCATACAAAAACAATGAATTTACCGATTTAGCCGCATTCAACCTACTCGTACTCAACATACAAGATTCTTTCCAACAACCCAGGATTTTAGAATTTAACCAAATGTAGCCACATTCCGCACACACTTACTATTTAGTATATTTTGAAACTCACGAGTAGATTTTATGAAAAATAATTCAATATACTATATGTACATGTACATACGTGATATATAAAATTTCACTATTCAGTTCAAAAGCAATTTTATTAATGTCTTCCGTTTTACAAAAATTTACTTTTGAAAAACAAAGCTAATGTGTATGAGGTGTGTAGTCAAACACCTTAAAGTCATTAGTGAATTTTAATTTTCATTATTGGTGGAAAATGAATAATAAAATTTTTGGCATGTTTTCAAAAATAATTTTAAAATGCATAAAATGCAACAATTATGTATATTTCAAATAAAAAATGATTTATTCCATGAATATTTTATTTACTTGCCAAATTTCCATTTAATAATTTGTTATGACATTTCGTTGGAAAATTTGTGCATGTAGTCAAATTAAATTACAATAAAAATTTATTATAAAAAGTAAAAATGTATAATTTATTCGTCAATGTAAAATTGTAAACAATGTCACAACAATAAAAAAATTTAAATTACAATTTTTAACTTTTTTTTTAATTTTCATATTTCATTTCTTATTTTAAAATAAATGAAAATTGAATTATCGGAAACTTTAGAGTATCTGTTCTAACAGGCTACAAGTATAATTACCTACCTTGTGTATATGAAGGATTGAAAGATTGAAGGATCGAAAGATCGAAAAATCGAAAGGCTGCATCAGATCCATTCGATCCGATATGGACTCGATCACAATATACATGCGATTGTATACATTATAAATACGTACGTAATTGTAAAAATTGGCAATCCCAATATACTTCGTTTTTTTTTTTCATTTAAATGAAAAATTAAATCAAAATTACATAACCGTTTTAAAAGAACATAATGAAGAACATGATTGAATGTGATCAAATGGGCGTCTTCCAAATTGTTAAATAATTTATGAAATGTTTAAGTATACATGCGTCCATATGTAAATTTTTATAATAAAAAGAAAATTAATTTAATATTACAAAAAATTGAAAATTTTCCAAAACGATTGAAAATATATAACGAATGTAATATAACAAAGATAAACATGTCAATTTTTATTATGTACTTAAATGACACATAAATATTTTTATTATTTTTAACCATCTACATATATGTATGTATGATTGCTATTGAAAAAAAAATGTATCACCAAAATATGATTAATATTCAAAAGAAAATAATTGGGAAAGCAATGCTCTATATATGTACATATGTACGCAATTTTCCGAGCAATATGGTAAAATTTAAATCGAACAAAATTCAATTTTTACACTTGTTCCGTTTCCTGAACAAAATTCTGTTATCATTTGCATATTTCAATTATTTTCAACAACGAATGCATTTTCATATATTTTTTATGAAGTTTTTTGTTTTTTGTATAGTAATATATAATAACACTTCGTAATACTGAAAACCAGAAATGAAAAATATAGTAAACATGTGTATGTACCAATCGATATATCGTTATTTATTGAAAAATGTAAAATAAAATGTACTAAGCAAATAAACATGTTTATATATGTATAGTATATGCATGAAAACGAATATAAAATACTAAATATTGCTTACCAAACCCATAATAAAAACCACAGTATGCGAACAAATCAATATCCATTCAGATGTTGTAGGGAACATATATTGTTTAATGACGGTCATGTATTCATCGTATGTATAATTGCAATATTCAGGATCACCAAAACATGTTTCATTTTCACTTATATAACAATCCATATGTTGGATATCCTCTTCATGATAGCATACTGATAGATTACCAGTTAAATTATTTACACTACTACCACTGTTATTATTACTATTAATATTGATATCATTGTTATCCTTTGGTGTTATTGGTTGTGTTTCTGTATCACTTCCATAAATATTTGTGATAGTGGCCGCAAAATTTAAATCATCACGATTTTGACTAACATTTTCTGTTAAATTATTTAAAAAATAATTTGATGACGATGGTGACAATGATGATGATACTGATGACATAGACAATATTGTACCAATCGATGCTGTTGTTATTCTTTCTGTAGTTGGTGTAAAATCTAATGATGATGATGATGATGATGATGATGCTTTCCCTGTTGCTATCGTATCAAATATCATCGATTCTGCTATTGGTATTGATTTTAAATTTATTTCTTTTTTTGTTCGATTCCATGTCATAATTGGAGTTGTATTATTTGGTTTAATTTCATTATGAATTGCTCTTTTAATTTTTTTTAATTCTTTTATTCTATTTTTACGTAGATGTAAACCGAAATATTTTCGATTTTGTTTTTTCTTTTTATTTATAAAATTTTTATTAATATTTTTGAATGGAAAATCAATTTTATTTAGTTGCTTTTGTTTTTCAATTAAATTATTATTTAGTTTGTGTTTTCGTATAAAATCATTTTCATTATATTTTTTATAAATATTGTTTTTATCTATAATTAATGAAATTAATTTATCATTTGTATGAGATATTTTAAATTTGTTTAATTCATAATAATTATTATTGTGATTATTATTGTAATTATCTTCGTTATATTTATAGTAATTATAATTGGACGTATTAGTAGGTAAATAATGAAAATTTTTTATACCACTCACATAATGTGTAATAAAATGAAAAATTATATTTAAAAAATAAATAAAATTTTTATTATTGTAATTTATATTAAAAAATTTCATTTTTATGTCTTCTTTGTAATTTATTTCGTTTTTTTGTTTTTCTTAAAATTTTTTTTTTAATTTTGTAATTTTTTCCGTTGTTTGTTTTTTTCCGGCTTTATACTTTTTGTTTTTCGTTTTTTGTTTTTTAATTTTTATATTTAAAATTTTTTAATGTTTTCATTTTAATCTTTTCTTATTCTATAATTTTTTTTTAATTTGTACGTTGATTTTTTTTAGTTTTTCAAATGTTTTTTTAATTTTTTTTAAATTTTTTCAAATTTTTTAACTTTTTTTAAAATTATTTTTCTTTAATTTGTTTTATTTTTTTTTTTTGTTTTTTATATTTTTAATTGTTTTTTCAATTTAATTTATTAAAAACTTTTGCATAAACTGAAATTTAAGAAACTTGACCACAATGAGTAATGTCGTATCTGTTTTAAATTTTTATTGTATTTTTTATTAAAATAATTTTTTATTTTTAATATTATCCTTTGTTTTTTCATTTTTGAAATTTTTCAAATTCAATTTCAACTTTTTTAAAAAATCGCCAGTATTATTTTCTGTCAATTGCATAATATTCTTATTTAATTTTTAAATACGTTTTGCTGTTCAAATATATTTTTCAAATTAAAATGCGAAATAAAATCTTTATAGAATTGACTAACATTTTTGTATATTCTCATTCCAATATTGAATTTCCTTCGCGAATATTTCGAAATCTGTATAAAAAGGAAAAAAAAGAAACATGCATGTACAATAAAATTTTAGTATACAATTATAAATAATATGTGAAATAAAATAAAATAAATAAATTTTTTTGTTTTTCCATTAGTTATTCTTTATCTATTCTAATTATATAATTCTATTAGTTAAAAATTCGAGAAATGATTTTCAAAAAATCACAAAAAATGTGTAAAAATTAAAATACAAACAAAAACCATACATTACACTTCATATTTCATCATTTCATACAAAAACAATGAATTTACCAATTTAGTCGAGAGTGCTAAAACCTACTTTACCGATTTTTTGCAACAATTTAGGTATTTTAAAATTTAACTTCATTTAGCCACATTCCGTACACGGTCATAGATCAGAATTTTGAAGAAAAACATAAAAATAAGAACATTACAGATTACAGGGATTAATTATACATTTCAATTTTGTTTTTACGTTTATCAATCACGTATTTGAAACATTCATCTTTTCCCTTTTACGCATTAAGTTTTTCAATGCTGTTTCTACTTAAAGCATTGATTCATTTTGCACAAGTATTTATTTTATTAAAAGGATATCAATGAAATAAACAAAAAAAAAATCATTTTCCAAACATTTTTTTATTTTAATTTATATCGAAAGTAATTAGAAATAAGTGCTTATAATTAAGTGTGTAAATGTTTATTTATGTTGAATTGAAATGATGTTGAAAGTTTATTCAACATGATTCAGCATATATATCTGACACATACACATTTCCCTTGATATTTTCCTTTTCATAAAACCACAGAGAATTTTTTTTTTCATTTCATTTGTACACATGTTTACGCAGTGTTTTATTAATTATGTACAAGTATTTATACAATTAATATCATTTCATTTTTCAATTTTATTTACATATATTAACTATTTAATTATCATTATTTATCTTTAATTTTCTTGAAATAAACATACATACATAAGTACATATATGCATTTTCACGTACATAAGTATCATACTTATGTACTTATGTATGTAAATAAAATGCAGTAAAATATCGTTTATAAACGCCAAATACGTCTGCCGAGATGTGATGTTGTGATATTGCGATTTTTTTTTGTCACATAATTATTATGAGCATATGCAATTAAATGCATGAAGTCACACTAATCGATATATCTCATGACATTACGATCTTGTGACCATCGCATGATATTTTTCATGCTATCTGCATGTTGGTCATTATCACTTGATATTTTGCAGCACTATGCTTCACATTTTGTGTAATAAATAGATGAATCCAAAATTTACGTTTTCCCATTTTTTTAATCCATTTTTTAACAATAATGTTAAAATCAAATTTTCTTCATCTTCAAAATCCATTGTGCTCATATATCAAAATCGCAAAATTGCAATATTCCGTCTCGGTGTAGCATGTACTATCATGCGATAATTATTTGATATTTGCGAAAATTGAATAATAATCACATGATAAAAAAATCGCAATATCGCAACATCACATTTCGTTATGGCAGAAGCCAAAGGAATAAGTATACACGTTGGATGCAATGTATGCATCAATAAATTGTATCATAATTGTATCACAAAAGCAGTGATATCGCATCAATACAGTATTTTTGACGTTTCGAAACTCATGGAAAATCTTTTAATAAAATAACATTTAACACGTAATGAGTTGAATGACAGCAATTTATATTTTTAGAAAATTGTATTAAAAGCTTCGTACTTTAATTATAATTGACACTTTAAATAAATAGAATTCATTTTGTTCATTTTTCATTCAATTAAGTAATGTTTATATTGAAATACAATGAAAAATGAGAAAACAAAATACCAATGAGCTATTATAATTGAGTGGAAAATTGAATAGTTGAGTTACTACATTTTTTAACAAGAAATGGTAATTGATAACATTTAATAATAACTGTGTACAATTTTTGTCAATTTATCATTTAGAACTGCATTAGAACATTAGATACATACATATATACATACATTTCATATCCATTTCAATATTTACACGTTTATTCTCTGCAAAAAAAAAAAAATTCGAGCGCATTTTTTAAATATAGTCATGTACTTTCTTCTGAAGCATAAAAATATTAAGTCATTTATTTTCATGATTTGCTTTCGTGTGATTGTTTATAAAACTGGCAATCAGAAAATGAGAGAAAAACGAATTTATTCAAACTGAATACAATTAAGAATACGATGAAACGTCAATTTGAAATATAGGTGACTATCAGCCAATGCTCAACGTAAAGCGCAAACGTAAACCGAAACTTTAAGCGAAAATGGAAATGAAATTTGCCGAAAATTTCTTGCTGGCTCAATGAAAGCGTAAACTACTGTCAAATTACATTTTCTTTGTTTTTTGCGTTGTGATTTTTGCAATGGTTTTTTTTAATAATTCGATTATTTTTTATTCCACTTTAATAATTTCATATTTTATTCCAACTTTTTTTGAAATAACTAAATTTAAAAAAAAAAAAAAACATAAAATACGTTTTTATTCAAAAGTTAAATGTCATTACCTTACAATATGTTTTACATGAAAACGAAACTGCAAAATAAAATTTTTCATAGCATAAACGGCAAAATTAAAATATAATTTAATTTAATTTAAACACCAACCTAAACATTTCACTGAGCCTAGCATAATGCATTTATACTATATTATATTTAATTGAACTTCAACGTTTACACTTTACATTGAGCGTTGGCTGTATGTTTAAAAAACGCACTATAAATCTTTTGAATTTTTGTGCATACGTATAGATAATATTATCAAAACGAAAATATTAAACAAAAAAAAGTTACACATGTTATCAAAATTTAACAAAAAAATAAAAATTTTAATTTTTCATAACATAAAAAATTAAAATTAAATGTGCAAAACAATTACATACCTAATTGATAAAAAATAATAAATTCTAAACATCAATACAAGAATGTGTACAAATAAATTTTACTTGTCGATTTGGTTTCTTATTATGTTATAAGGTCAGAAATAAAATCAAGACATAAAAATAAAATATTGAGTTAAATGAGTAAAAACAAAAAAAAATTTTTTTTATTTTCTACTTTTTTACAATGTAAAATATAATGTATTATTCTTGTACGCTTAGTACACACGTCACAACCACATATACACATTCCCATAATGAATTTGAAAATTTGAGAAACGTGATTAAATGATAAACATTTTACATTACAAAAATGAATGAAAAAAATGAATAATAATTATTATGATTGTAAATTTACGGAAAAATGAAAAGTACATAAGGTGTTTCACTAGTCGATTCTAACTGCTTCATAGGTGATAAGTAATACCAACAAATAAAATTATAGTGAAGGAAGGAAAATATAAAGGAAAATATTTTCACGTTGAATGATATTCATCGATGTTATTACATGTAACTCTGGATCTTGAACACACGTTTTCGACCATATTTGGTCTTATATCTCAAACACTGTTCAAAATTTCAAAAACCTACATAATACTGATAGAAAAAGCATAAAACGAAAACCAATAAAAACAACCAAAATACGAAGGGAATTTTTTTGTAATTTCACTTTGGACAAAAAATTTTGGGTATTTTCTTCGAAATTCCAAGTTTGAAAGCTCATCACTTACAAACCACCAATTATAATTCGACATTTGTTGGAAACAATATTTCATTACTTTTATTTTGCTGTTGCCATTGTTTTTTCTTGCGAAACACCCTATATACAAAAGCATGAATCTGTCTAAAATGCAATTATAGTATTCGTACATCTAACACATACTATACATGTACATATGGACGTACCTGTGGATTGCACTTTATTCTCTAAATTTACTGCACTTTTGCTTTTAAAAATGTTTGGTACCATTTTCTAAAAATCTGTTGCACTTTTTTTAATTACACAAAGAACTAAAAAGAGACTTTAAAATGAAAACAGTTGAAATAAAATAAACAAAAATGTATTTTTTTAAATCCTTTCATAAAGCAATAATATAGTTATAGTTGTTCTATAATTTAATTTGGTAATGTCTTAATGACCTTGTAGTACGTCGAAAATGTGAAAATTTCATAAAATAAAGTCAAAATCAAGGTTTATTTAATTTATTTAATTTTAGTATTGGTATTGCCTCTGTGTATTTGTTTTGACGCAAATAAACTTTTAAAACAAGATTCCAAAATTTACTGCTATTTTGAAAAATCTGCTGCAATTTTACAAGACTTCTACTGCAGTTTTTATTTTCTGGGATCCCAACGCTGGTACGTACATTTAAATATGAGTGCATTAAATTGTAATGTATTTGTAAAAGATTCACAATCATTTAATAATGAAACATAAATACATATCAATTTATTTACCAACATACATACACACATGTTTACTACAATTCTACAATCTAATTAAAGCCGGGAAAAAGAATTTCAGTTGTGTGTATTAGATTTTAAAAATGAAATTAATTATAACGAATTGATTTAAAAATATTTTATTGTTACATTAAAAAAAATATAAATAAAAATATTATAGACGGTGAACAAATATATGTATATAATAAATTAATGTAGCACAAATTATGATGTATGGATTTTTTAATGTTTTGTTTTAGAAAATACCATGAAGTTTTGCACTTGAAAAAAAATTTTCAATAATTTATTTTTGAATTAAATTTTGTAAAAAAAATCATCTACACTCTGTCCAATAATATTATGCACTTGAGGTAGTGGATAAAGTATAATTGAAATTTAATCTTACAAAATTAACGAATTTCAGTTTAATAAAGTTTTAGCTGTAAATAAAAATTAAAAAAACCAATATTAAACTGATAAAAAAGACAAAATGAATTTTTCTAAAAGGATTATTCTTGAATTAAAAGCATTTATCTTTTTTTTTTGGATTTTTGAAGGGTTTTGTTGTCTTCAAAAAACAGAAAAAAAATGAACAAAAATACGTTAATACTTCACGTGGGTAGTTTACTATTAAATATATTGAAATAAAGTATTTCATGACTTATTGTGTTAAATATAAAATATGTGGCATGAAAAATAAAAAAAAAAAAATAAAAATTGATGATGCTTTTAGCAAAGATAATTTAATTTACATAAAAAATTAGAAGCATACAGGAAAACCAAAATCAATCGAATATCTAATACTTGGTATTAGTATATGAACAAAAAAATAAATGCAGATTTTATTTTTTATTAAAACGGTATTAACTAACATCAATAAATGTTAATGTGAAAATAAACAAAATAGATTTTGTTTTATCTCGAATTAAATTGATATACAAAATTTAAATTTTATTGTATTTTTAACACAAAAATATTAAGGATTTTATCCATAAAATCTTGCGTCTTTTATATTTTAAAAGAACATAGAATGTGTGCGGAATCATTGGAAAACTCTGGAAAAGTCTACTAAATAATCCAATTTAACATTTAGCAGCATTTAACTGTGCGGAATGGTTAAATTGTTGACAGTTGTTAATTATCTCTTTTTCTATGTACTTTCACGTTTCAGGTGAAGTATGGGCATTGGGCCCTGGTCAAAAATGTCAAATTTTATGCTTTGCAGTGGCTTTTCAGAAGCATTCTGTTCAAAAACAATTCATGCAAATCATAGCATTTGTTCGAAAATGTAGTAAATTAATTTCATGCGCATAACAGTCACGCATTGCCGCATGAAAAATAATGTTGATGCACGGATTGAAATGTCATATTATTATAAAGTTATAAGTATTTCTGCAGTAATGTTACAGTCGCCTTTATTGTTAAAAATAACATCTATTTATTTATTTAGATCAAAATTATATAAAAAGAAAAACGCATGTATTGTTCAAAAACATTTGACATTATACCTGAATACGCGTCAGCTGGCAGTGAAGTAGCATGAGCATCAATGCTACCACTGCATAATTGCTCATATTATACGATCAACTATGTCCTACATTCCATATTATATTGAAAATTCAAATTTTTATATTTTCAATTATTAGTAAAAGTTAAAAAAATTATTTTCAAAGAATCATATAAAATGTATAAAAACAAAATATAACAAAAACCATATTTTACATTATTTACCAATTTAGCCGCATTTAGCATACTCGTTGAGTTTACTAAAATCTGCTTACCGATTCTTTTCAACAATTTAGGCATTTAGCCCAATGTAACCAAAATTTAGCCACATTTCGCTCGCACACACTCATAAAATCATATTACAAACAATTTTACGTAAGAAAAATTGTTTTCCAATTCATAATTTTTCTTCTTATTTTTCTAATCAAAATAATACCCACACGACACGCGACATTTCAGAAATTATAACATAATATCAAACCAGGATAATTGTTATTCAAAACATACATATATTCTCATGCATAAATGTATGCCGTTGCCGTATAGTATATGTAAGTGCAAAATTACTTATGTTTACATTATTTAAAATTTTTATTTCTACTTATAAAATTTTGTGATATGCATGTAAAAATATATTATTCTTTTAGCACGTTTAATACATATGTACATATATGCTATCACTCGTGAGAATTTCACGTAATAAATTCAATGCCTTTTTAAACGTAAAAACTTTGTAAAAGAAAAAAAATGACAACATATAAAGGGCAAACAAAGTTAATTTTATAAATTCCATGTATTTGTTGTTATTATACCTTAAAACCTTCTATTTGTACAAAATAATTTTTATAAGAAATTTCTAGACAGTCAAAAAAATTCACTTTTGTATAAACAAAATGAAATCAAAAGGAACATTCAAGAAAAACCTCGTTGAAAATACAAATTAAATTTTAAATAAGAAAAAAAGTTTCCTTGTTATTTTTCATATTTTCTTTGAATTGACTTTTATGAAAAAAAGATATTGCAAAATAAATTTGAACCAAATTTTAAATTGATTACTATAATAATATGTAAAAATATTTCAATTGCACAGAAGTTAAAAATATTACTCAAATGTATTCATATATGTACGTGGCCATATACTACATATGACTGTAATCATTTGTAATGAAATAATCCGAATTTTAGTGTAATCGATTAGGTGTAATCCTTGCAATTTTACAATTTACATGTGTGTACTGTACATTCGCGTGGGGTTATTAAATTTTCTAAATATGTATATGTATGCATTTTGTTATTTTCGTTGTGAAATAAAATCTATACATATACACTAATCGGAATTTGGAATTATTTTAAATATAGGAGTATACAATTAGGATAATGGGGAATCCAAATAATATTGGAATACGCTATAATCACAGTTACATATGTATATTGAATAAATTGTTACAAAAACTAAGTCCTCGGTTGTTAGTCTGATTGGTACAAATTTTACAATTGATTCTAAAAAAAAACTATCTAATAAGTGAGAGACTTGAAACATCAAACATAGTTCAGAAATGAATGACAATGCAATATTTTATAATTGATACAGACATTTTCATACAAACATTTTACAGAATAACCCGAAAATCAGCCGTCAGTTATGAGAGTCTACTGCTAATCAACTTTATGTTGAAATAGACTCAGTATTATGAAAATCTACTATTTCTATTCTATAGACTTAAACACTCGATGATATTTTTGTGGTAAACTTTAAAAAAAAAAAATGACAACAAAAATTTTGATAACACAAATAAAAAATTTTCATATAAATTTAAGAAGTATAAACAATCAAGTTATACCTAATTTAGTACTATAATTTTTTAGTACTATTTTAGTACTATGCATATGTACATAAGTCGATTGATTACCATAACATCGTGACTTTTTTGATAGACTTTTTTTTCTATTGTTTGTCGAATAGACTCTAAATAAAAAAAAAATTAATGAAAATTACGAACGAAAATTTGTTGAGTTATAATGGGTGATTGAATGATAATGATCCTATATACATACATACATACATGCATAGTATGTCGGTGGAATAAAATACTATTACACACACATATGTATATGTACATAAAACCAAGCAGAAATATGACGAAATACATATACATGTGTTATTTTTCAAAATTTAATGAAAATCATAATTTAAAATGTCAATGAAAAGCAAGTACAAGTTATTAATACAAAATCAAAAGCGCATAAGAATTCAATTTGTATTCATTATTAAAACTATGCAGTTATTGACAATGATTGTAATTATATTTGAATTATAAATAGTTTTAATTATGATGTGTACAAAATTTACGTAAATTAAAGTATTCAATTGAAGAAAAATAAATTAAATTTTTAAAAATAATGAAAATTGCAATTTTCATGTCCTTTAAATATGGATATAACGTGAGTTTCGAAACGCACGAAAAATACCATGCAATATGTTCTAAAACGTACATATGTACATACATATAAGACTGAAACAGATGAATTGTCAAAAGATTCGAAACGCATCGAATACGTAAATTTTACGCATCGGTTAAGCAAAAATTTCATTCAAAATTTTGAAGATATGTATGTACATATGTACATTGCAAATACACTGTATGTAAATTTGAAACATGTTTTTACCTACTTATGTTGCTATTTTTCGCAATGAAATATCGTTTGTAAACGTCAAAGGGAAAAATATACGCATTGGATGCAACGTATCAATAAATTGTATCATAATTGTATCAGAAAAGTAGTGATACCGCATCAATATACATAGTACTTTTCTCATTTGACATTTCGTAACTCATGGATGCAAACATAATGTACATATGTATATACAAAACGCAAAATATGTACAAGATACTCGTAGCATACTGTGAAAATAACAGCATTTTAATTAGCTTATTATTTATTAATTTGTTTATGAAATAAACAAAAATAAAAAATAAAATTTCTAATGTGTGCATACATACATACACACATATGTACATACATATGTACATAGTCTGTTCACTAACTATATGTATATACACTTAAGGTCTTATGAGAGTTAAATACATACATATGTACATACATACAAATGTCTTTTTTCTTCTCTCACACATACATAATTTCTAATTGAAGTGTTTCATAAGTTATACTTAAAATATGTATTTATGTTATGTGAATATTTTTATTGACATAATTATAAAGATAAATTAAATATTATGTGTACTCGTATAATATAGCTTTATAATAAATAAATACCTACATATGTACATATATATTTTCTATAGTTCATAAGTGTACGTGATTTATTACATCATAAATTTAATCTGTTTAAAAGAAAAATACAAACAAGAATTAAAAACAAAAAAAAAAAAATAATATTGCATAAAATTTTAATTTTCACCAATGTACAACTTGAATACATGCGTATGTATATGGATTTTTTTTACTAGGATTTACGTATACTTTTGGAATGTACTTATATATGATTGTGGTAAAAGGAATACTTGGACTTATGAATATATGTATGTACATATATCCTTATTTTGTATCCGCCTGTCATCATATAACATAATTAATTACAATCTACATATTTTGAGTAGGTACAATGCAATGCAAGTGTAACATAAATCCTTATAAAGATTTATGAATCTGTTGAAATCAGAATAAAATATTTCATGTATACATTTACATACTAATACGCTTGAATAATTCATATGTATATGTATATTATGTACATACATAAGTATGTACATAAGTATGTAAGTATGTATTTAGTTTGAATTTTGAATATACAATATAGAGGTATTAGCTACATGCATACATACATATGTATCTATAATTTTCTGTTTAATACTTTAATACAAATTATAACCAATTTTTATAATGTGATTGTGAAACGACTGGACGTACAATACATTTTTAATATTAAGCTTAAAAAAAGATTCAAAAAGAGCCGTGAGTTCCGAAACGTCAAAAATACTGTATTGATGCGGTATCATTACTTTTCTGATACAATTACAATACAATTTATTGATACATTGCATCCAATGCGTATATATACTTTTGCCTTTGACGTTTATCAACGATGTTTATTGACATTTATATTTCTACAAAATTTCGGATGCATGTTTTGCTTAAACGATGCGTAAAATTTACGTATTCGATGCGTTTCGAAACTCACGGCATTTCAATACAAATACATACATATGTATGTACATACATATGTAAGTAGGTAAATACGGTAAATGAAAAGTATTGAAATACAATTCGTAATCATTTTTATTGTTTTAAGGAAGAAAATATTATTATTCTAAAAATTTTAATAATAATTTCAATCTGAATACAACTTGTACAGGGTGTCCCATTGTTTATGTCACAAAATGGGTTCTTCATGTAATTAAAACTATTCATAGCAAAAAATCATTCTATCATTCTCGAAAATTCACCTTATCTGAGATATAAGAAATTAAAAATTTTGTGACATGTGACAAACTTTCTATGTATTTAACTTATGTAATGACACAAAACATTGAATAACTCAAAATAATATCTTCCAATTTTTATAAAATTTTCAGGGTTTGAAGATATTATCATATGTACCCCAATAAGACCTTAAGTGTATATTATTAAAGGACAGAGTATAGAACGATTTTTTTGTAGAAACAGTCTGTAACTATGTATGAGATACCCTGTTTGTACATTATTCGTCTTCTTTTATCAAGTTCAAATTTGTTCTTTAGTGCTTTTATTTTAACACAAAAACTGAGAGCTCATAAGAATAATTTTTCTTGCCTTTAATTTAATTTTATTTTTATTTTTCTAAACAATATGTAATATGCTTAAAACGATTAAATTTAATAACAGCTATTAAATTACAAACACAATAAAACGTAATAGATATATGTATGTATGTATGTATTACGTTAACATATGGGTACTTTCATGAATGTGTCGAAGACGTGTGTTAACAACTCGGATGCGCTGAAATTTTAATCTGAGTTGTCAACTGTGCATGCACGCATTGCAGTTGTTTGAAAGCGATTAAGTAATTTCTGTAAACTTTACAAACTGCTTGAATTAATGAACCTACAACATTTCCACGATTGCACGGGAAAGAAATTTATGAACTTGATTTTTTTTCGTCAACGTTGACGACGCATTTATGAAAGTACCCTATGTACTCGTACATGTGCATACATACATATAAATTTTGCATGTGTTTTTAGAGATTTTGTAACGTGATTGTTTTTTTTTTATTTTTTTCCTCAATAATAACGTTACGTGTTAAAAATTGAATGTACTATAGTAAATCTAGTTAACATTTAGGTATAAAATTAAATTAATCCATAAAATAATGAAAACATGAAATTATACTTTGATTTTTTCTTTTTCATTTTTAATATATTGCTTTTTTTAATGTTTTATTGTTTTTTATATTATTATTATTATTATTATAATTTACCACCAATATTTTACAAAATTCGAATACGTGAATATATATGTACAAGCATTTCTATAAAACCAAATGTATAAAATTAGCACTACATATACTATATTACAAATCGTCACGTAAATTTGTGATTTTAAACTATTATTTCCGTAAACATACATTACGAATACGTATATCTGTAAATTTATATAGATTGTATACAAATATGTACATACATATGTACAACAAAGGTATACACATATGTATGTATGTATATGCATAGATATTTATGCACATATACAACTATAAATAATAATAAATATGAATTTTTGCAAATATATAAATGAAAATATGTACATACGTATAAAAATAAAATTCAGTTAATGTAGCATGATCAAAGCAAAAGCAAAACAACAAAAAATGAATAAAAAGTAAAATTCAATTTTTAATTAAAAAAATCTATACTCTGTCTACTAATTCGGTGCAGTTAAGGTTTTTGGAAATAAACATATCCTTTTTCTTCTCTCGTAATTTCTAATAAGATCATCTCACGATCAGTATTACCACAATCTTTAAAGTTATCATACATACAACACGAAATGCATTTTTTAAATATGAATATAAGGTCCGTTCCAAAATTAATCATGACAATACAATGTTGCAGAAATGTTACTGCAGTGTTAATGTAACATATTACATAATTTGTGTTGCGATGCCCTGACATAAGTATTGCATTTTACGACGTTTTAACATTTGTGTTGATTCCTATGAAAATTATTTCTGTAATTTCAATGCAAATGTCAAAAATTTTGGTATGAATTAGTTAAAGCAACATCGAATTTTATGGTGCAAATGTTAAGTTAATGTTAAGCTAGTGTTGCTAATATAATGCAAAAAATGAACGTGTTGTTTTAGTCATGATTACCTTTTGAACGCTTCATACTACAGTGTTTTTGCAGTGTTAACTTTTTGAACGTATCTATACAGTAACGTAAAGTAGTACATACTACTTTATGTCATTTCCATAAGGCTTTTAATGAACCGAATTGTTAGACCGAATAGTTAGTTATATATGAATAATAAGCATTTAAACAAAGACCATATTGTGACGTTATATACATCATAAATCTCACTAAATAACCGTTAAATAATGAAATGATAAAATTATCGCATAAATTGCATATGTATGATAATTGAACAAAAGATTTTTGTTTTTCCATTGGTATACAATATTTGTTTTATTGAAAACAATACATTATGCTTTTGATAAGAAATGTAAAATAGCATTAATTGAGTAAATTTTCTTTTATTATTAATTCAATATAACAGATTCCTGGAACGTAGTTAAGTGAGTTATTATAATTTGTGATTTTCATAGCATGAAGTACATGAATACAAACGAAAAAACAAAATTTCATGAAATTAAATAACTATTTGGAATTATTATGTATGGATGTATGTTCCAAAATATTTAAATACTTGTCACTGTCAGTTACAGTTATCATATCAAAATACATACATACTTTACAATACAGTACTGAAAGGAAATATGTATACGTACATGTACGTCCTTATTTAGAAAACCACAAAAAAATTTTTTCGCTTTCTTCTTTTTTTTGTGATTCTTAAAGAAAAATTTTTAACTCAGTTTATTGTTCAAAAGGAAGCTAAAAAAAGGAAAAAAATTATCATGTAAAATGAAATTTAAAAAGATTTTTTTTTTCGTATAAAAACATCATTTAAATTGCCTTTTTAATTTGAATGTCAAAATATAATTCATAATCAGTGTGTAAGAATCTTTATACGACATAAATTTATACAGATGTAACATGACGAAATTATATGGTATAAGTAGAAGAATTGAAAAATGATTGACAAACAGTACAAAATTTAAAAAAATATATACGTATGTATATAAATAAAATGAAATAAAATTTGTGATTTGGTTTTCTAGCTCTTCTTATTAAATATTCCATAAAATTTTGTAATCATGTTCATATATGTATCATGATCATTTGATTTATGCACAATTTTTTTCTTTTCTAAATTGATTGTGTATGCTTAGGCTGCGTTCGGTTATATCAATTGATTCTCTTTCGATACACCATTTGATCTTACTGTACAAATATTTGCAGCAAATTTTTGATTGCCATTTGCTTACAGTAGAATATCAATCATCCAATGAAATCAGCTATTTTCAATGTTACAGTCAACTGCAATACTGAACGACTGACTATTATCAAATGTAATACCGAACAGCTGATAAATTATTTATTTAATTTATTAATTAAATTAAATTAATATTTCTTATCTGCGTTGCAGATGATATTACCGAACACAGCCATATTAGCATGACAAGACAATATATGTATGTAGATTCATTTGTTAAATATTGTGTTTGTTTTATCGTTTTGCAATATGTTTTCTTATTACTGAAAAACAATAAAAAAATATTAGATATCAGACAATTTCAAAATTTTATATGCTTTTGTACATTATTTTTAATACAAGCATCAAAATTGGGAAAAACCTTTTGAATTAAAAATTGAGAATCGACTTTTAAAAATCTATCAACACAAGTTACGGTATTATGTAAATCAATCAACTTACATGCATAGTATTAAAAAATAAGTGCTAATATTAGGTAAAACTAGATTGTTCAATTCTTAAATTTATATAAAAATTTTTTATTTGTGTTGTCAAAATTTTTATTTGTTCAAAATTTTTATTGCCATGGTTTTTTTAAAGTCTATCATAAGAATAAAGAATTTTGAAGTCTATAGAATAGAAAAAGTAGATTTTCAACATTAGGTCGATTAGCACTAGACTCTCATAATTGACGTCTTAAATCACTTTTCTTCGTACATACTATATTCAAAATTTTTTCATAAAAAAATCCAAAATAAAATTGAATTGATATTATTACAATACTGAACTAATAGGTACATATGTATTTAAACTTAATACGGTTTGCTTGACTATGAACGAACTATACTTTATTTTTGAACCAAATAACATGGAAATTTAATATTTTTCATGAATTTGTAAAATTTCTAATTAACTTACGAGTGCATAACGTTTGGGAAATCTAATTTAAAAATTCTCTGTTATACATAAAAAAAAAATTGATTAATTTTTATATTATCTATTTTAGTCATTTCATGCATGAAAATTTATACAATCTGAAAAGTCTTTTATTATTTTCAACAGGCCCTAATTTGACATATTATATAGAATAAAAAACAAAAGCAAACAAAAAAACAGAAGTCCAAACTATGACTTTCCCCATCAATAACCTCTACTGAAAAAAGTTTCGTAAATAATAAAAACATGAAAAAAGTTTTTCGTATATGTACATTTTATATAATGGTAAATTACGCAGAACTACTTAATTAAAAATTATGGACATTATGGTGAGATTTTTATTAATTACATTAGAAAAGATTTATTTTTGAACATACATACAAAAGTTTCCTATAACAAATGATAATTTTCCTGTTTATAAGTAGTATTTTCTGTTAAACATTGATTTATTGAATTCGATATTGTGAATAAACATAGAAATGTAAGTATTTTTATATTATCACAAAAAACGCGTTTAATAGCTGAAATAAAACTAAAAAAAAAAACAAGTATAAAATATTCCTTTCTTACATTTTGTTTAGACTTGTGGTAAAACGTGTCATCAATGAACGCTGAAAATTCGTTTTTTGTTTTTTTTTTTTTTTTTTTTTAATTTAAAATTTTTATTTATTTATATTTAGTTTTTCTTTTTTATTTTGCAAAATTTATGTATTCTTTGATTTATGGAACTTAATGAAATTTTCATTTTTATTTTCACTATGTGTTCAAAACTTTTTTTTTAGTTCGTTACTAATATAATGTTAAGCGTACTTACACAATCAATTAAACTGCATAAAATTAAATCAGCAGCAAAAGTATTTTTCTAATAATCAAAAAACAAAAAAGAAAAGAATTTGAAATTATTAAAAAAAAAAAAATAATTCGATTCAAAATTTTCACCGTTTAAAAAATTTTTTATTATTACACATAAACACACAATTATTTTTAAATGCATTTACAACAAACTGCAAAACATTAATCCATATATTAAGGCGTCAATTATAAGACTATATTGTTAATCGACTTTATTTTAGAATAGACTTTCAGTATTATGAAAGTCTACTTTTTCTATTCTATACACTTAAAAATTAAGTAAGATGATATTTTTATATTAAAAAAACAATGACTACAAAAATTTTGAAAAAATAAAAATTTTGACAACACAAATAAATAATATTCATAACATAAATGCAAGAAGTACACGATCAAGTTATACCTTATTTCAGTACTATTCATGCAAGTCGATCGATTTACATAATACTTTAGATAGACTTTTAAAATTAAATTCTATTGTTTGTCGAAAAAACTCTTATAATTGACACCATGGTTTTCATTAAATTTAAAAATGAATAGTAAACAATTTTTTTTTGTACACTTCATTATTATAAGATTTTTCTTTTCTAATTTTAAATCACTAAAAATATAATTCAATTTTCTGAAAAACACTGAAAATTTTGAAAATCTTCACTTAATATTTTAGATTTTTTTTACAATTCATTGTTTACAATTGAAACTTCGTTACAAAATTCGTTACAAAAATTAAACACATTTAAACAATGTTTTCAATTATTTTTTTGTTTCGAATTTTAAATTTTAAATTTTTTTTTTGGAAAACAAATAATCGTTACATTTTTAAGTCAAAAAAACTAAAATTTGAAATAAAATATTTTTTAAATATTTACAATACAATTGGAAATTTTTTTTCCCTCGTGAATTGAAATTTGTGTACAATTAACATGAGAGCAACTGAACAACTGAATAATGGTTATAGTAATAGTTATAAGTAAAAAAAAAATCAAAATAAGAAATTGTTAAAATAAAAGAATTTATATATGGAAAACGCTTTTATGTTACAATTTTGAAAGTAACAGCAAAAATGTGTAGTAGATGAAAATTGTATAAGTATACGTACGTTTACTTGGTCATGTTGATATATTATATACGACCTATATACATATGTACATGTGCATTTAATCTACAACAACAACAAATGGCATAAGAAAGTTTTTCTAAATACATATTTTCATAATAATTGAAGAAAATGAACGAATTAAGCTTTTTCATTCCCCTATTCATTGTTCACATTTTCCATTTTTCTTACATGTACTTTAGTTTTGCTTGATATATCAGTTCAGAATATAAAATAGAAAAATTTCATTTTCGTTTATTTAAAGGGGAAAATACTTTATTTTTATTTTTCCATGAATGAAAATTTTTAAGTTTTTTTTTATTTTTCCACAAGCATTGAAGAAACATAATATTCCATTTCAAATTTTTTTTTTGTCCACATGTAATACGGAACGAACCCACCTGTTGATTTTATTGAATTTCAATGTTTTCTTTTTTTTTTTGTCCACTTTAAGGTATATAAAGTGGATGAATGCATAAATTATACATAAAGTAAAATGCGTGAGAATTTATTTATTTTGTTGTTATTAATCACACATGTTTTATTGCTGATGATTTCAAATGAAAATGAAACAAAATAATAAATTAAATTACATCAAAATCTCAAGGTCGTTTATGTATGTTTAACATAGTATAAATGAAAACATATGAATTCTTTCTCGTTTTTATTAAAGCATAAAAAATAATTATAAAAATAAATAAAAAATTGAGGAGAAAATTAAATTGACTAAATTAAAGAAAAAGACAAATTCTTTAAATAAAAATAGAAATTTATAAATACAATTATCCCTTTTCTTGCAATTATGGTCATTTGTGTTAACTGATATTCCACCCACAAAATGATTCAAAAAACAGTCAATAAAAAAAATGATTTAATTCGTCATCAACTGTCCATGTTGCGTGGTTTATCGGTTTAAGTTACGTAAATATGTTTGTATATATTTGTTACGTATATATTTGTACACGCATACGCAGCTATACATACTTCATTCTTTAAATATCGATCCGTTCAAAAAGTTAACACTGCAGTAACATTTCTGCAACATTGCATCGAAATAATTACTTATTTTCACTACAGGCCTTCTGAGAGTATATGTGTTGTTTTTTTCTCCTCTCATAATTTCTAATGAAAGCATTATACAAGCAGTGTTACCACAATTTTCAAGTTTCTACTGTATATCAATTTTGCATAAAAAAAATGTTACAAGCATAAAATATTTTAAAAATCTAAATTTCTGATAATTTTTACTTTAATTTAATCACCAAAAATTTCTTCTTTTTTTACATAAAAATCTAATTAAATTTCGAATAAAATTTTTCCATTCTCTTCCAAAAAATATTCTTATAAACAAAATATAAAGATTAGTGTGTATATTTTAGTAGATTTTGGCCCCAACAATTACAATTTTGTATTTTTATCCCCTTTTTCTTAGTATTAAAAAAGAAAGGCTCTAATAGAGTGTATTAAATAATCTTACCCAGAAAATGATGTTAATAGATTACGAGAATACGAATAATGTTGAAGAGATTTAAAAGTTTAAAAAAAAACAATGATATGAACTATCCTTTTTTTTATTTAAAGAGTGTGTGCGGAATGTGGCTAAATTTGACTAAATGGCTAAATGCCTGAACTGTTGGAAAGAATCGGTAAAGTAGGTTTGAGCATACTCGACAAGTATGCTAAATGCGGCTTATATTGATAAATTCATTGTTTTTGTATGAAATGATGAAATATGAAGTATAATGTATGGTTTTCTGTCTGTACTTGACTTTTACAATTTTTTTGTGATTTTTTGAAAATCATTTCTCGAATTTTTAACAATTATTAAAAATAAATTAAAAATTTGAAATTTTGAACTCTAAAAATCACATGGAAATCTGAAACATAAAAATATGTACATACATATATAGAAATAGTGAAAATTAAAATTGTCAACAATTTAGCAATCCCACACAGCAAAATGTTGCTAAATACTAAATTGAAATTTTATTGGAAATAAATTAGAATCTTGGAATTAAGCCGATTTTTCCAATTATTGCGCACACACTCATAGTAAACTGTATTTATACTAAACGTAAAACGTAGGGATATGCAATAATACGAAATATTTGAAAGAATTCAATTTATTACTCAATTCTTAAACTTTTTATATTTGGTTTTAACACTTATATATACGTTATATATACCTATATGTGTACATATGTATTTATCTTCTAAATTTCTATAATATTTTTCACAATTTAACAAAAACGAATTTTCTCTCATCATGTATGGTATTATCCTTAAATTTATATTAAAAGCCTGTGAATATGGAATACATGCATAAATATCTGTCACATTTCATGACAACGTATGTTAATATCCCTGTGTTTATACATATGTATATACAAAAATATACTTACAATGTATGTATGTACATATGTACATGCATACATATATGTAGGCACTTTTATTTATTTATTAAAACATAAATACAGAAAGTATGCATGTATTCTTAGGAAAACTGAATTTTATTCGTATTTTATGTTTAAAAGAAAAAAGTTCTTAATTTTGTAAATGAAATCTTATAAACATATATTTTCACTTGTAACATTACGTACCACATTTATGTACAATCATACGTACTTTCCACATGTATATATTTGTGTAAACATATACAGGATGTTCCGGAAGTTGTGGTAAATATTTCAAGGGATGAAAGTAGACAATTTCCAGTCGAAAATGCTATATTGCATATTTTCCGTATCGGCTTTGTTTGTGAGATATTGTAATTTTGTGTTGTTTTCATTTTCACTATGTTTCTCAACCTAAAAATTATTATATCTCAGCTTCTAATAGCCCTAGAGTAAAGTTTAACACAACGAGAAGGTTTTTTACTTCCGCAACATCCTGTATAGATAGCGTAAAAGTTTTTCCTACCTTTTAAATTGAAAAAGGTAGAAATAAGAAAAAAAAGCTGTAAGTAAAAGAATTTTTGTTATTATATATGTTTTTGAATATTTTTTCTTTCTTTAATGGAAATTTTGTGTAAAGAAATGTATATGTACCTTCTTACACATATCTATGAAAATCTGTCATTTAAGCCTATAGGATTTTCATTAATTCAGAACAAGTATGGTATTTACAGATAAGAACAATGTAAAAATCGATGGGAAAAAATGAAATTTTGTTTTCTTCATTGTATATACATACTACTTATTGTCACCATTATTGAAAGATTACTCGATTTTAGTTAAAATGTATTTTCATGTAAGTAATCATCTTAATTTTTTTCCCTCTTTTCGAATAATTTTAAATCAAATTAATAAGCTGAACAATAAAAAATTTAATATCGTAAAATTTCAAATACATGTACATATTAATGAAAATTTCAAGTCTTTTGAAAATTTTAGTGTCTTTAATTTAAAAAAAAAAAATTAAAATATATTAAATAAAAGATGAGCTTCAAAACGTTTAAATACGGTCTTGGCACAAAGTTTAAAGTTCCAAAATGCAAACGTTCAAAATGATAATATTATAATTTATAGTTTCAAAATTTTGTGAAGGCATCTAAAACGCATTCATTTAAATAAATGACTCACCATGAATTTTTCTGACGTAATGCAACGCAATGTATAATTTTTGTATCAAAGTAGTATTATCGCAACATAAACAATTTTTTGGTGTTTTGAAACTCACCGCATGTGTTTAAATCTAATTTTCGTAATAAATGTGAAAATATACAATAAATTTTGAGTTAATTAGATAATTAGATTCTGATGGAGGAATGAAACGCTCTGCTCTAAAAATCTTATAAAAGAACCAAACAGAACGGTTTCAGACCCAACACTTGCATGTGGGAGGAAAATCATTACACTTGTAGGTAATTGGACTTTTAACAGAACATAACACGTTTGAAAATTGAAACACACCTACATAAACTAGGCGTTAATAATGCGAACCTATGCCTTGAAGAAGCAGAAACTTGAACATCACCATGTAGATGGAAAACCACCAAAGGTAGAAATCTCAAAAATCCTTGTAGACTATGTAAAGTATGCTACTTTCCTTATCAAAAGAATAAACGCCTTAATGTAGACAAACAAGGGGTAAGGCAACCAAACCTTAAATCAACCTTTATGAAATTAAATTTTTAATCTAAATCTAGTAGATTACCACCCTGTTAATATCATTAATTTATTCAAACTTTTTAAATTTAATAAAATTCAAACATAAAAAGTTTACATATCATAAATAGTATGACATAACAATAGAATTTAGAAATTTATTTTCGATTTTACGAATTCTGATACATTTTGGCCTACCTTATTATCTAAAATTTGATTACTCTATTTTTGACAAAAACTAAATGTTTAGAGAATTTTAAAAACAATTTAGCAAACACGTGAAGCAATTTTTTGTCTCTTATATTATCGTTTATTTTCATGTTGTCTTAACAAGCCAGAAAAATTATTTAATTTTTTTTTCTATTTTTTTTAAATTTGGCATGATAAAAAAAAAGGTGAAAGGTAAAACCCGAATGAAAAAATATTTCTTTTGTTACACAAATAAAAAATTAAATACAAAAACAATGAAAATATAGAGTAAATATGAGAAAATATAGAGTAATAATTCGATATTGACTACACATGACGCGTATGTGTACGAGTACATACGTGGGTGTAATATGGGTTGTACGTGTACATAATATGTAGATCCCAGAATAACTTAGGTACATATACATATGTACAGTAAGTACTTGTATTTGTATGTTTACATTACATGTGTTATTTATTTGTAATAATTTAATTTACACAAAAACATGAGCATACCTTTATATAATTTCATTTTAAGATTTACCTTTTTGTATCGTATGATCAATATAGCAATAGCATTTTATATAAAATAATAAACTACACAAATTTACAAATAAAATTGAAGAACAAAAGAAACCAAAGGACATCTTTTGTTACAATGCGTATATGTACATATTCGTACATGCATATAAAATATATTACACTGTAAGTTCTTGAACTATACATAGGCCCTTATCGAGTAAGTCTATACTAATCGACTCGACTTGTTCCAAGTCTATTGAAACAAGTTATAGTATTGTGAAAGTCAAACGACTTCAAAACATTGTTACTGTTCAATAGCATAAACTGTCTATTTGATAACTCTCACACTGCGTGAATTGTGAATAAATATCAGTTTAAAAGCCAATTATTTGTCAAAAATGTTAATTATGTATTTGTAAAAATTGTTATTTTTAAAAATTATTAAAAAATCAAAATTTCAATTTTAAAATATTTAAAATGTGACAATTTTAATGGCAATATCCTAATTTATTAAAATGTTATCAATTATTTCAACAAAACATTCTATATTTGTTCAAAATCGTTCGTAAAATATTTGTCGCTTTGACAAGTCGATAAAATAGAAAAAATTCTATTCACAACACCGAAACTCGACTTTAAGTCTACATATTTCGACTTATGTCTGTCGACAATTTACTTAGACAATAAAGGCCAAATTTAAAGCAGTTGTATGCCTTATGCCTATATGTGGTATTACTTAGAAATATAAAATGTTTTCAATAGATTTTTATTCTATGAAAAAACATACATACATTAAATGTTATAATATGTATGTTTGTGGTACATATTTATCACAATATTTTCATGTCAGACAAATTGATTTATTCTTGAAATTTACCTACATTGTATAGGTATGCATATATAATTGTATGCATACATGTATGTACATATGTATATTTGGACAAATAAATCAATATTATAAATAAACTCAAGGTCCTTACTTGTAAAACAAATATATTTTACATTTACACTTCTATGATATCTTTTATCATATTTCCGGCAAAATGAAAATAACCGTAAGTTTCAAAACATCAAAAATACTGTATTGATGCGGTATCACTACTTTTCTAATCCAATCATGTTATGATATAATTTATTGATATATTGCATCTAATGCGTATACTTTTTCAGTGTTTCGTAACATTTGACAATGCATCAGTTTCAACTTCAGTCTTAAACGTTTCAGAACTTGTTGCATTGTATTAATACAGTACTAATGCGTTTCAAAACTCACGGATAAATTCACACTTTAATTGTAGTATGGATTCGGTTCTTTTAACTTTAAATTTTGTATATATGTACGTGCACATATGTACATACATATGTATGTATGTGTTTATGTTAATCAAAGTAATTTAAAATAAATGAAATCACAAATGAAATTTGTAATTTTATTGTACCTGACAGAAGTAAAATCTTTTTTTAAAAAACGATAAAATAGACATCGACCTATGTACATACTCACCACATTGATCAATCACAATTTAATTAATGATTACTATAAACATGATTTCGAATAAATTTCGATTTTGAATTAGCTACTAAATTAAGGTATTTAAATCATGTATCACAAATGAATAGTTTTAGGTAAAATAAAGAGACTTATGTACCCAAAACATTTATTCTTTGTTATAAATATATGTACCTTGACACTCGTGTTTAGTGTTATATTCAACCATATCATAATGATTTTTGATACAATTTTGGACATATAGTTTGTACCTTATATCAGAAAATTTAATAGTCTCCTCGTATTTTCTAAACTTTTTGCTTATATCAATTGGAAAATTCTTGTAAAAATCCGAGATTAATTTAAAAAGACAAAAGAAAAAGAAGACAAAATAATTGATAGCCAAACATTTTTTTTCCTTTATAAACATGTATAATAATTACAATTAATTATTCAAAAATTTATATTTTATTTACAGTGTGTTTTTAAAGCATAGGTACGGCTTAACTTATACAACATAAAAAATATTACATAATTTATGTCTATAATTTATGTTGCTCTTATGTGGTTGTTATTGTTTTCATTTATAAAACGTAGTAAACTAACAATCTGGTAAAGCTGGCGTAAAGAGAGAAAAAGACGAATTTATTCAAATTGAACGCAAAAGAATACGAAGAAGCATCCATAACAACAACACGTGACCATATTAAAAAAACGAAGTATAAATTAATTATTTTAAATTAATAATTATAATTGTGCTCGAAATAAATATGGTAGAAAAAACAGATTTTTGTACATAAAATGTGTAATTTAGAAAATAACATTCTTAATATTATAAATTACCTGACGGTATAACTAGATGTATGCGTACACATGTATTTCATTGTTTTTTTAATTTAATACATTTCTTTTAATTCAAATACCAGCTACATTCATGTATTCTCGGGAGTGTATGATATACTTATACTCATACCATATAAACATAAATGAAAACAAACATAATTAAAGAATACTATACTTCGTACTTTAAATATTTTCACTACAGGCCTTATGGAAATTACGAAAAGTAGTATCACTTTACATTTTTGTATATTGATATTTAAAAAGCTCATCTCATATAATGTGAGAATTTTAAGAATTGTAGCAACACCAACACTGCTCGTGAAATGCTCTTATGAGAAATTTTGAGAGAAAAAACAAAAGACATGTATATTTCCATAAGGTCTTAACTGCATCGAATTAGTAGACAGACTATAGTAAATTGTATATTTAATTTAAACCACATAAACATATGGAGAGAATATGCCTGAAAGGAAAAAGAAAACAAAGATGGAAAAGGCACATTTTCCTAGTTTTTCTTTAACATGTATAAAATGAGATAATATTTTGTTCCTCTTGATTTTCCGAGTCTCTTGATTTATTTTTCCATATTGTCGTCTTTTTTTGCTTTCCCCGTTTTTTTAATTAAACGTTCCAATTAAATTATGAATGCGTTTACTCATTTTTTACATGTGAATGTGATTTAGTTTTTTTTAGCACATTACAGCATATGTAGCGTGTAATCAAGGATGAAATATCTCTAGCATTAAAATGATTATTTATAATACCAAACACATCGTGTGTACATGAATACTATACAAATTTCACAGGGATGATAAACATTTAAAAAATCTACATATGTACATACATACAGTAGCGGTCATAGAAATCGCATCACCTGCAATTTTTCGAAAATTGTTAAATAAAAAAATTCGTGTTATATTAGAATAACCCAATACAACTTTATTTGATACAATAAAGTCGTAGGATTTTAAATCTATTTAATTACGGTCGTCGAGGATGTTTTGTACGAATAACAGGACATAATGCAAAAAAATGCTTTTTTTTTACTTTTTAAATATGAAATTTATTGTTGAATTTTTAATTTTTTTTATTTTTTACATAAATTTTTCATGCTTATATTTAAATATTTATTAATCTACTTATTTCTACAATAGAATTAATTAAAAATTAAAATTTAGTTGGCCCTCCTTTTGCAATTATCCTCGATGGCATTGATTCTACTAAACTTTTTCGTAAATCAGGCGAAATTTCCTCATTCCACACCCTTTTCAAAGTTTAAATTAATTTTTATTTTGTTGTTGGCTTGTGTTCTACCACTCTGCGCTTCAATATGTGCCAGAGATTCTCTATAGGATTAAGGTCAGGGAAATTTCCTGACCAATCCAGTCTTACAATCCCCAGGCCTGAAAAAAGGACATAAGCTGAAACAATAAAAACGAATAATTAAACGATTATTTCTTCAGGATTTTAAAGGCAACAATGTGGCACGTTCATAGTGAAAAGTACTTACAGATGGGGGGCGATGACAGGGAGCAGGGTCATCTTGAAAAATTATTTTATTACTGTGAAAAAGGTGTTTTTCTACTGATGGCACCAAATAATCCCTGAGGATGGTTTTGTAGTATTCCGCGTTAACGATGCCTTCGACAAGGTGGAGCTCTTCCATATTGTAAAAGAAAACGCAATCCCAAACCATCTGGCTGGCAGAACCCCCCACATTTGGCAGTACACCGATTTCTTTGTATCTTTAGCCAACTTTTCGTCGAACATTCGGCGGACGGTCTGATGAGAACAGGTTGAACCCAATTCCATCGGACAATATGACAGATCTCCAATCTTTAGCCCTCCAATTTTTGTATTTATGCGCTCTTTCTAGACGCGCAACTGTCATTTTTGTCGTCAAAAGCGGTTTTTTTGTAGGTCTTCTACCAAATAAACCACTTTCACGAAGTCGTTGCCTAACGATTTCGTCACTTATTCCCTCGTTATAATCTTCCTGTAGTTCAGTTCTAATTTGAACCGCAGTTTTAAATTTGTCCTGCATGCCTATCCTGCGCAGGATGCGATTTTCTCTATCGTTTGTCTTATTTTTGCAGCAAGTTCCTTTTTTCCTCTCCAAAGGATCCTGATTTTCCTTTTTACGTACTAGGCGGCTGACAATAGATTGTGAATATCCTGTCGTACGCGATATCTCTCTGTGTGAGAGTCCTTTTTCGATTAAAGTAAAAATTTGCACCTTTCGATCGCGATTTAACTGTTGAAAATTTATTGCCATTTTGCACACACTAATTTGTATTATCCTTTTACACGACACAGAAAAAACTAATTAAAAAAATTTTCACTACACATAGTCTTGTAGGCACGCAGGTACACCGACATAATGTTATTTTTGTATTAGGATAAAAAAGGATGGGGTAAAACATACAAGACGCGATTAAGAAACTAAAATATGCAGGTGATGCGATTTCTATGACCGCTACTGTATGTACATGAAAATAATATTTTTTACCTTTTTTTTGTGGTTTATTACATAAAACCAGAATAAAACGTATCTGGGTTATATGTTATGTTGTTTTTTTTTTTTTTTTTGGTACTTTGGGTATATTAACTTATATCCAGACTCAGTGAAAAAATTGTACAAAAAAATTTCCTCAAAAAGTACGTGCAAATTTTAAAAAATTTATTACCAAATAATTTTTTTTATTTTTACATAAAAATTTTCGTTAAACACCATAAATCCAAAAATAAACAGAAAATTTATAAATCTTCACTAACTATACTTTGTCTACTAATTTGATACAGTCAAGGTCTTACGGAAATGACATAAAATAGTACCACTTTACATCGCTATAAATTGATGATAAAAAAAATTCATCTCGTATTATATGACAACTTAATAGATTGTGGTAACACTGTTCATGAGATGATCTTATTAAAAATTATGAAGGAAGAAAAAATACAAATAAGTATTGTCTCATAAAACTTTAACTGCACCGAATTACTTAGTAAACAGAGTGTAGTAGTAAATATTTTTGAAATCTTTGCAAAAAATTTAAATATTTTACATTACTATATAGTATATGAGTATCTTTTTATTTTAATTTTATAAAGAAAATATTAAACTATTTGCTCAGATTAAAAAAATGTTGTATGTAAGAAAACTTAATACATATAAAATAATAAATTTTCTATTTGGTTATTTCAACCTTGATATATAATAAAAATACATAACTTAAAATATGTTCTTATGTGCTTTTCTTGATTTTTTTGTACGAAAGACAAACAAACAAAAGAACTAAATTAATACATAATACAAAGTACATATTTTGTAAATTGATAATAAAACAAAAACCTAAGAGGAAAAATAAAATTAGATTTCGTTCTTTGTCATTTACTCAAATCTTATAAAACACAAATTATACAGGATGCCTCACAGTTTATATTCACAAGACGGGTCTATCGTGTAGATCGAAGTGTTTCTAACAAAAAAAATCATTGAAGACCCTTTCCCTTAAAATCCATCCCTTCTAATAAACAAGTGTTTAAAATATTTCGAACGTATGCAGTCCATGACGTCCTATAATCGGACATATGTACGTATATCTTTTAAACCACATCGTGTATTTGAGTAGTATTAAGTGCACATAAAAATCGAAGCTAAGACCTTTCCAACGAGCCATTGCCCATTGTGTGTTGAAGTCGATTAAGAAAGTCTAAACTTATGGACGTCCAAAATTTTAAAAAAAACTTTTTTACGCAAAAAAAAATAGTGGTTTTAAGTCCAGAAATTTTATGCCATGTGATTCAAAATGAGAAATTTAAAAGATATATCCGACTATAGGCAACGAATTTTTTTGCTAGAAACACTCTGCGCTACACGATAGATCCGTCTTGTGACATAAACTGTGAAAGACCCTGTATATATGTTTACATGTGAACAAATGTATGTGTAAATAGAGAAAAGAAAATAAATTCCCAAATTTCTTAAGTCATTTGTATATAATTTGTAAAATAACATTTTCATTACCTTTTCCGAAATTTCTATTTAATTCTAACAAGATTTTTAAGGATAAAAGGATTACATAAAAACGAAAATAATTCGTTTTTTTATTCTATTACATTTAATATTCCGACTTTGTTATGTAAAATTATATGTAATCAAACACAAATGGATACTGACGGAAAAAAATATGTAGTTAAGTACAGTAGTTAATTTGTATACCCTTGAATAAAAATCCTGCATTTTTGTATGATGTTGTAACCTTTTTACTTATATTGTTAGATTAAAATCAAAGTAAAAACGTAAATTCAGGAAACAAAAAACAAATCCTACTTTTTCCTTTTACATACAGTGTATTTAAATTTCTATTTTTTTTTTTTTTTCTATTACTAGGGGGGTATGCCTTGTCCACTTGACAGCGGACCAACTCCCATTGTACAAAATTATACAACTGTTCATTTAATTGTACATTCTACTCGAACTCGTTGATTCAATTGTATAACTGTAACCGTGAATTTCGAAATGTCAAAAATACTGCATTGATGTGGTATCACTACTTTTCTGATACAGTTTCTGATACAATTTATTGATAGATTGCATGTAATGCGTATATCCTTTGGAGTTTATAAACTATATTTCACTGCAAATTATAGCAACATAAGTAAAAACATGTTTGACATTTCCATACATATGTACATATGTATACATATATGTAGGTACAAAATTTATTTTTGAATTTCCTAAATATATCCAATTATAAAACAAAATATAGCACGGTTATCACCAACAACTTTTTTACATAATGGAGAAAAATTTATTTCATTATTAAATAATCAATTATTTTATTTCATTTTCATACAATTATTATTTAAATTTTTATTACCATTACTAAAATTTATCATTTACACATTTTAACTAAATTACAACAATAATGATGATGACGATGTAGGGAGTAACACAAAGAAAAATAAAATCATTCCCAATTAATTAATTTTTCGCCATTGTTTTTTTTCTGTTAAAAATGTAAAATTTTCCTTAAATGTTCAAATAAAAGACTTTAATTATTTGTATTTTGTCATTTTTTTGTTTTTTATAAATAATTCAATGAGTCATTTTTATAAACATTATCTAACAAATACGTCTTTAACGTAAAAAAAACAAAAATTAAATGGATGCATAATTATAACACTGTATAATTGCTATTATTACGTCTCTACAAAATAAAACTGTATTATGTATTTTTATAGCCCTGTAATTATACGCATTTGTAAAATGAAATACATAAAAATTAGAAAAACGTGTTTCAGATTTCGTCTGCCCATTTTTAATGTACATATCTCCTTTTTCTTGCTTTAATTTATCACAAAATTTTTTTATATTAAGGCCTTTGAACTGTTTACATTTTATAGTTTACTGTATAAAAACTCATTAATTGCAGGATGAAACATTAAAATTTTTAAATAATATGTTATTATATTAATTGCTTTTAACGATTATAAAGTTTCACTTTCATAAAATGTGTTTTAATGATGATATTCAACGGACAAAAATTAAATTATATAACAAAATGTCTGCATATGATATACCTACTTTTATTATTTATCATGATTATTATAAAAAATGACAAATTTTTTATGACAATAAAATTATCTGCAATATACGATGTAATTGTACATCGCTTGATATCGTAATGACGTAATGTAATAAACTTTTTTTTGCCGTTTAATTACCTTTATATGTATGTGCCTTAATGTGTATGATTATGTAAGAGTGTGTGCGACATGTGGCTAAATTCGGCTTAATGCCTGAATTTTTAAATTGTTGGAAAGAATAAAAATGAAAATAATTCTAACTTTTACCAATAATTGAAAACATAAAATTTCAATTTTTGAAATTGTACGGAATTGGAAAAAGAGATAGTAAAATATACATAGATAGTAATAATTCAAATTTGTTTTTAATTAACAAAAAAAAAAAAAACAGAGAAAAATTAAGACCCACTATTAATGTGAATTTTAAATAAACATGATTATCTCCTTATATTACCCATTATAAACGAGAATTTTTCTAATTAAAACAAAAATTACATTCAGTTAAAATTAAGTACATAAAATTAAAAATACTTTTTAAAAAACTTTGTTTTTTATTCATTTTAAATTTACATAAAATTAATTTGAAATTTACTAATTTCTTTGAAATATTTAAGTTAACGATATTACTTTTCTATTTTATACATAAATATATGTACATCATATACATACATACATATGTACGTATGTATATGTATGTAAGTTCCTTGATTTTACAAAATTTTCATTTTCAACAAACTTCAAATTAAATCTAAATTTAAAGTTTTCTTCAGAAAATTTTAAACAAATGAATATAAAATCTTTTCTGTAAATTGGAAGCTTATAAAGTTGTACATATGTATGTATGTACGCATATGTAGTTACACACATACAATACCTACATGTAAATGGTTTGATATTGTACATAAAATGTTTAGTGAAAAACATAAATAAGTGAATTCTATTGTGACTACATAAATCACATAACTATTATAATTCATTTTTAAAATGTATAGTCATGTGTATCCTTATGAAGCATGAAAATTTTATGTCATTACCATATTATTTATATGTTATTCTCTTTTGATTGTTGTTTTCATTTTCGTTTCCAAAATACAGAAAACTGTCAATAAAAGACTAATTTATCCAAGTTGAATATAAAATAATGCAAAGGACCATAAAGTAAAGGTGCACATATGATATTACTTCTTTTATTTTCATCTTCTTAATTGGCTTTACGGTTCATCATCTTTGGTCTAACAAAATAATCTTCCAATTTCTAAGAACACGAGCGACTATACTTTGTACTTTAAATATTTTGACTACAGGCCTTATGGAAGCATGCATATACATATGTTTTCGTTCTTCTCCCATAATTAATTCTAATAAGATCATCTCATGAGTAGTGTTACCACAATCTTATATAATACGAGATGAATTTTTTGAATATCAATCAAAAACATATTTCAATTGTTTATTTTGGAAATAACTCAAGTCCAGAATTTTGGAAAGTTGTTTCTTTGCATTAAATTAGATATACGTACGTACATACATACATACATACATATGTACATTGGTATAGTATACTTTGATATTTGAAAAAAATTTTATGATTTAAAAAGTTTAAGAAATTACAAACTTTACATCAATCAAAATTTTTTTCTTTTCTATAAAACATCATAAAATGTTTTAAAAAATGTCAAAATATTTTAGAATTTAAATCACTTTCAAAATAAACGGGACATTAAATTCTCTTTTTGTTCACAATATTCTTATATTTTTTATTTTAATTTCTTTTTTTGAAAATTCATTTTTATTTATTTAATTTTTTCTAAAAACTATGCATATAGAAAAGTTTTTATAATTTTATTCAGTTTTTAGAAAACTTAAAAACAAAATTGTATTCCTTTGAGATTAAAATATTCCTGCATATACATACATACTTAAACATTTACAAACAAAAATACTTTTAGTAAAAAAAAACAAATAAAAGTCAAAAGCGTAGCATGAATAAAAGGCAAATTTTTATTATTTTAATTTTATACATAAAATGCTAACACATTCTTTTCTTTGTTAGTGTTACTCGTATATGTAGGTATGTAATATTTAAGCGTACATGGGTATGTAATATTTATGCATATTTTCTCAAATGAACTTTTTCTAAAAACAAAATGAATTTTCTCATTTTATAAAGATAAATTTATGGTAATGAGAAAACAATAACATTTCTTTTATGTTATTTTAGTCTTTTTTTTCGAATTAAGTCCTTTTAAATTTAACGCATTTATTTTATAGAAAATAAATTTCAAAAATACAATAATTTTTTACCAACATACATTTTAATTATAATTATTTCTAAATTATAATTACCGCCTCCACCTAACGGCGCACTAACCCACATTTTACAAATTGTACAACTTTTAATTTATAGCGTCATCGAGCTCTGGCTCAAAATGAGATTATTATTGCTCTAGAGCAAGATCTCGTAAATCTAATCTGCGAGCTAATTTAACTTGCTCTAGAATTGCTTTAGAATAGAGCTTATCGCCCTAGGATGAGTCAAATGTGCAATTCAAAGTGTGATAATGTAAAGAAAAACGTCACACAACGTTTTCAATAAACTTCAAAATAATTGTTTTTTTTTTTTTTTTGTAATGAAAAATCATAAAACCGTGAAAGAGCAACTCAAATCAGTCGAATAAAAACAAATCTAAAAATTTGCTCTTTTTGACCTAATACAGAATAATTTCAAATTCCTTGATGATGTAAATCAAACACCAAGCGAGATCAAGTGACATCTTGATGAAATAAATCTGCGATAGATTTATTTTTCAATGATGAAATCTGCTCATAGAGTGATCCCAGAGCAAAAAACATCGGTGTCTCGATGACGCTATTAATTTTATTACTCGTTGCTTAAATTGTATAACTGTAATTTACATGTATTCTATATGTTAATTCAAATTTTGTAGCTAAACAAAGTTTATTCTTAAATTTTCTAAATATATGCAAATATAAAATGAAATATGACACGTTGATCACTAAAAACTTTTTTATATAATAGAAAAGATAAACTAAATTATTAATGAAATTACAAAAAATTAATAAATGAATATTTAAATGAATTTTCTTTTATAAAACCTAAACAATTATAGAATTATTGTTTTTGTTTAAATTCACTTTCATTTCCCTTTTCTTTCATACAATTTATTATTCTTCATATTAATGACGATGAGTTGATGAATGTCTCCGCCGTGAAAGGAGACCTCTTATAAGACTATACCCCCTATATGCGTAATGAAATATATACTTTGTACTTTAAATATTTTCACTACAGTCCTTATGGAAACTACGAAAAGTAGTACCACTTTACATCTTTGTGTATCAATACTTGAAAAGGTCATTTTATACTGTATGAGAACTTTGAGAATTGTGGTAACTCTGCTCGTTAAATGCTGTTATGAGAAATTATGGGAAAAGAAAGAAGATACTTATACTCCAATAAGGCCTGTAGTGAAAATATTTAAAGTATAAAGTATAGTGTGTTTTTATAAAAAAGACGCGTGTTGTTGTTACTGGTGTTTCTTGAATATACGAATTTACAGCGTTTTATGTTTAACGAGAACGATAACATCCATACGAGAGCAACATAAATCATACACATAAATGACGTAATTTTTTTAATGTGGTATAAATTAAATTAAAAACACGCTCATGATGACTCAGGGCATATTTTCTCTCACTTACAGACACCTTCCATAAGTAAACAAGAATCTTAAGACCATAAAATTCTAATTCTTATATTTTTTTTAAATTTTCAAATTTTTTACTAAAGCAAGTTGATATAATGAAAAATTGTTTAAAAATTAATTATTAACATTTAACATAAAATTGCGAAATATAAATTCACAACCTATGTTAAAAAAAATAAAATAAATGAGAAAAACAAATGATTTTTATATATGTATTTCCTTGGAATTTCGAAATTTTATTTTTATTATAACAAAACACTCAAATATTGTTTATTTTTATTTTTATATCCTTTCTAATTCTTAGTTTTCTTTTCAACTTTAACACTTTAACCTATATAAACTACAATAATTGTAAATATAATTTTTTTTATGAAATACATTTTTTAATTTCACTTCAATGTCATATAAAAAGAAAATCCCACAAAAATTATCATGAAAATGAAGAAAAATCGATGCATATAAAATGTTAGATAACCATTAAACCACATACATACAGCTGTAAAATAAAAGTTTTTACATTAAAATAACACAACTTAATATCCTGTTATAAAGTCAAAAAGTTATTTACATTATGGCTTTAAAATAATCAAGTTATTGCCCGCAGTTTATAACGTACATATGTACATACATACGTACATATGTTAGTATAGTTAGTATGTAGTTAAAAATAAAGAAAAATAAATATGAATGAAAGAAAAATGTGTAAAAGAAAATGAGAAAAAAAATTTATAAACTTGCACGTTTTTTTTTATTCATGCAACTACATACATAATATGTTTGGAATATGAAACAGGTTAAAAAGTTTAAAACTTTAAAGTATCAATAATATGTATACGAAAGAGTACTTCAATGTAAAACAAAAAAAAACAAAAAAAACAATAAAAGAATAAAAAATTTTTAAAGTAACATTGAGTGTTTTTCATTATTCATTCTGAAAGTTCGGAATATTCCATACGAATCTTTTTATTCAGAAAGAATATTGCGAATATTTCTTTCCGTATTTGTTTATTCGTTCGGAATATTCAGAACGTATTTTTTTTTATCCTAGACTGATGATGGAACAAGCGATACTAACCCTATTTTTAATTTGTGATCTATCAAATTTATGATAATGAAAGACTGAATAGGGTTTTGTCATTATAGAATAATTTAATAAAATACATAAATTAATTATTGTATTTTATTTTTCATTTTTTATTATTTTTTAAATACAAAAATTTCCAACCCAACTCTCCAATAACTGAAATTTAATTATTTTTTCTGTATCCATTTAAAAAAAAAAGCATTTATTCTCTTTTGTGTCTTTATTCATTCTATTCCAAATATTTCGAACAGTATTCTGTTCGTTCTATTCCTTCTATGGAATAAACAAAGAAAAATACTCATTCTAAAAGTTTACAGTTCAAAAAATTTTATTAAGTAATTTACATTGCAAAGACATGCATTTTCTTACCTAAAACAAATTTAAAAAATAACTTTAAAATTTCATTGGTAATTCGTCTTTTCTACAAAAGGATTTAGGCTTTGTACGATATAACTGTAAAAATATCAAATTGTTTTGTAGTTTATATAGCTTAACACTTTAACCTATATAAACTACAACAATTGTGTGCAAAATGTGGCTAAATTTGGTTTAATTCCTAAATTGTTGGAAATTGGATTTTTTCAAAATAATATTAATTTCAACTTTTAACAATTCTGTATTTAAAAAATTAAAAATTTGAATTTTTGAAATCATAAGGAATATACTTAACCTAAAACGTAAAAATAATAATACATAGGGCAATTGATAACTGAAACTGTCCAAATTGATAACTGAAACTGGACGCAAAAGAATATGAAGAAGCACCACTAACAACAACACGTGCCTAGATTAAAAAAATGGAACTATAATTTAAGGATCAATTTAAATTTATTTCGCACAAAGCGTTAACAGGAAATAAAGGTTTAAAATTTAAAATATCATCAAATTATGAACAAACAAACAAAAACGCCTTAGAACACTCTTTGAAGAATTCTTTCCTAGAATTAATTACGTACTTAATATAAATGTAGTGTTTTATATTCAAATTGAAATTTTCAAAATATTACCAAAAAAAAAAAATATATTGAGTAGGAGTATAAAATATTTACATTGAAGTTTTTTTTGGGTAAAAGTTCTTTAAAAAATTTTCAATGTTAATTTAATAAAATCATTAATCTAAATATAGTACAAAAGCTTTTATTTGAAAAAACAAAAAAAAGGATTATACAAAATAGAATATTGTAAAACATAAAGTTAAAATCTACAAAGAAATTTAAATGTCAAAAAACAAAAAAAAAAGAAGAAAATTCTTAATTAATAAATTTTCTCTTTTTTTTTTGTTGTCATTAAAAATATTCTTTCTAATTTTTTTTTTATTTTGTACGATCAAAAGAAAATAAATAAAAATTTTCTCCCCTTTAAACAGTAATTAAAAATGTTTTTTTTTCTTCTTTTTGTTTTTAATCAGTATTATGTATAGATATCATAAAAAATATTTTTTAATTATTTTCATATAAATTATGTTTATAAATTCATTATCACGTCTCCATAATTAAATGAATTCTCATAACATATTTATGGAAGATATAATTTAATTATTGTCATTATACATAAAATGTTACGATTATATAATTACATACAGCATGTCTCAACATCAGTGTCACAAAACGGGTTTATCGTGTAGTTCAGTGTGTTTCTAGTAAAAAAAAAAAAATCATTTCATACCATCTTCCATACATCTTTCTTACAATACTTCATACTTCTTATAATTGACTTGTTACGCAAAAGCAACTCACAGAAATAAATTTTTCTCACTGAGAAATTTTTGACACTTATTTTCATTTTATCATGGTACGTGAAATGTATTTTCAAAAAACTCACTGAGTAAGACTCATTTTCATAAATTCACGGTACGTGAAACGGCCTCCTGCTCACCTCATTTCTTTCAAATTTACCTCTTCTGCTATTGCTCGTTTGAATCGAATAAGAAAGTTCGTAGTTATTATCATTCAAATTTCAAAAATATTATTTTTTATTTTAAAAAAAGTTAGTGGTTTTTAAGGCATCCTGTAAAATTTTTTTATGAAAAATTAAATGCCAATTGTATGTAAAAAAAAAAAAAAGATACCCAACAATACCTTATTTGAAAGAATTAAACCCCAGCTTTGATTTGCAATTACAATGATTCAAATACATAGGATATTTCAAATGATATTCCCAATTATATGACGCACTGCGTGCATGTGTCCATATTACCTCATCTCATATACTGTATGTGTTCACAAATTTAAAATCCTATAATCTTAGAAGATGTGAATTTTAAGAGATAGAGGAGATATGGAGCGTTTTAAAAACAAAAAAACCATTCTAACTATAGACCAATTTTGTGACATCGACCCTAGGACACCCTATACTCATATAAACATAAAAATATTGTTTGTATACATACATATATAAAAAATTTAAAAAAAAATTAAATGAAGAGAAGATATAAAATGAACTGGAGAAATTCATTAAAAATAAATTTATAAAGAAAAATTATAACTTTTTGAGTATATAAAAATGACAAGATTAAATAAAAAGAAAAAACATATTTAAGTACATATACATATGTATATATTCAAAAGATAAAAATTCAACTTTCTCATATTTTTTGTTTTATTCTTTTTCATTTTTCTAAATTGCGATAGTAATAATAATTAAACAATAATTATGTACATTTTTATCGCTTTAAGATTTTTTTTAATTGTAACAAAATACGTACATACATACATAATTACATACATATTATGTATATACGTACATGACCTTTGATATCTTTTTAAAAGTTCGTTATATAACTGAAAAACAAAAAAAATTAATAATAAAAGAAATAAGCATATAAAAAGGTTATTGACAAATCAATGCTATGAAAGTTCATTTATTTTGCATCAGATTGTTTTTTGAATGAATCCGTGAGTTATGAAAGGCATTAACATTAACACCGTATTAATACAATACAACAAGTTCTGAAACATCTAATGCCCGATTTTTTCATACCTGTAGTTAGCTATCTTGAAGATAAAATCATCTGGAAGATATCTTTTAGATTGGTCTTCTTCATTAAACTTGAAGATTAGTTATCTTCAGGATAAAAATACTAATCTAAGCCCTTAAAAAATTATATAAAGCCAACTTTATGTGTAATTTAAACATAATTTACTTGTAATTTACCCATAACAAACTTCTTCATCAGTCAACATTTTTAAATTAGTTATCTAAGTATCAAGTATCAACTATCACCTTAAACCTATCCCGAACCTCAACTACCCGATAACTTTATATTGAATATAAGTCTTTAGGTGCCTTTACATTATTATCGCCAAGCATTTGCTTTCGCATTTATGTTTGTTTTTGTTTTCGCTATTTTATAGGATATTTCTCACAATTCAGTCCGATTATGATATTTGACATTCACGACACAATTGTCTAAATATGTATATAAAAACTTGTTTGCGTTAACAATTGCGAAGGCAATATCGTAACATTTACTTCTTTACACTGCTTGTGTTGTACAAAAACAAACACAAATACGAAAGCAAATGCGTGGCGATAACAGTGTAAAGGCACCTTTAAATGGAAGTGAAGAAAACCAAATCTTCGGTTTATCTTCAAGACATGTTAAACTTCAAGATATCTTGAGCTGAAGAAATCGGACATAAGACTGCAACGAATGTATTGTCAAAAGTTTTGAATCGGTTACGTAAATTTTACGCATAATTTAAGCAAAAAATATAATCGGAATTTTGTAGATACATAAATTTCAAACATGTTTTTACGTGTGTTGCTGCGGTTTGCAGTGAAATATCGTTTATAAATATCAAAGAAAAAATTATACGCATTGAATGTGTAATGCATCAATAAATTGTATTATATTTGTATAAGAAAAGTAGTGTCATCAATACATTTTTTTTTATGTTTCAAAACTCACGAAATTATATCTTTAAATGTACTTACTGTACTATTTTTTCAACACATTAGATTTTATGTTGCATTTTCCAGTTTTATTTTTGTTACAGAAAAAAAAAACAGTTTACTTCTGTTAAAAGCTCATAATAATAATAGCATAAAATAAAATATGTATTTATGTACATCATAAAAATTCAAAAGCCATTATGTCATAAAATAAAATTTTCCAATAATAATTAAATTTTCTTTTTTACTATGCTTTCTGCTTTTAAAGTCAAAAATTGTTTTTTTTGATTTTAAATATTTATCATTGTTATTTTCTTTGTTATGTTTTTTTTTCTTTAAATCTTCTTTAGGAGCTTTAAAAGTTAACAATATATAATAGGCACATGTATCATGTATGTAGGCTTTAAAATAAATAATTAAGTTCTTATGAAAAAAAAAATTAATTCATCATTTTACAGTGTAAGCACGTGTAAGTATTGTGTCAACAAAATTCCTTGTAGAAAATTACAAAAGAAAAGCTAGTACATATATGATTTGAATGTAACGAATACTTTAATTTAATTTAATTTGATGTAATTCTATACAGTATATAGTATGTAAAGTAATTACGCACAAGCGTTTGATATAAATAGAAATTTATTTAATTTGTTCAAATATTCAAATTTTGATTTGTTAAAAGATTTTTAAAAATTACCGGTAAGAAAATTTCTACAAATTTTCTCAAAAAAATTTTTCTTCCTGTCATACAACCCTGAAAATATACGTAGTTTTTCTCACAATAAAAGGAATAAATATATGTACATATATACATACTTTGTACTTTAAATATTTTCACTACAGTCCTTATGGAAACTACGAAAAGTAGTACCACTTTACATCTTTGTGTATTGATACTTGAAAAGGTCATTTTATACTGTATGAGAACTTTGAGAATTGTGGTAACTCTGCTCGCTAAATGCTCTTATGAGAAAAGAAAAAAGATACTTATACTCCCATAAAGCCTGTAGTGAAAATATTTGAAGTACAACTACAAAGTATAAGGTATTCATTATTACTTTGATGTCATGTTTACTTCTTAACTCTTATAAAATTGAAATAAATTATTTTTTATTTTTAAATTTTGTCTTTATGAACATTAAAAAAAATTCATATATGCATGCTCATATCAATTTATTAATGTCAAGTATGACTTGTTTGTATGGAAATTGTTTTGTATAATACTTAAAACATTTTTAAACATTAGTAGGCTATAATCATAATGAAATGTAAACTTCCGTAAAGTAAAGTTATGAAATTCTAGACAAAAGAGTCAAAAAAACGGATTTTAAAAATGACATGTTGATCATAATAAAATGTAACACAAAATTATATCTATCGCTCTGAAAAATTCAGTGGGTTTCTGAAATAACAACTGAAAAGTATTTACATCAATTAATTAAGAGAAGAATTGTATTTCCAAGTGAACAAAACTAAACCAACTGAAGTTTACGTCATTTTATAGATAAACTCTGAACTCATTACACATTTTACGTATGGCCATTGGCCAATTACAAGAAAAGCCTCATACTCATATAGGTTTCATAGTAAAATTTTAATTGTAGCTTAGTTAAACCAAATGTGAGAGATAATTGTGAATGAAAATTGAAATTTTTGCATTGTAAATCACATTTAACATACTTAAGTATGTATTCTACATAAATGACAAGAAAATTTTAAATACATAAATGAAAAAAAAAATGCAGAGAAAATTGTTTGTATTTATTTTATTTTTTAAATGTAACCATAATATAATATAAGCTCTTTAAGAGCTTTTTATACCATGAGTGTTACTTTTCTTACTTTTGGTTAAAATTTTTTCAATTAAAATACTTCTTATTTGACAAATTTAGCTTTTTTCAAATTATACTTCTCTTATTTTTGGTTGAGCGAAGCTTAAACCTAAAAAGTCTATTATATAAAGCTAAACCAAACTTTAAACTCCAATTTTAGCTTAAACTAAGGCTGTGAAAGCAAAAATTTCATTAAGCCGAAGCTTAAACCTTCAACTGAACTTAAGCTTGTACTGTGAAACTGGCCGTTAGTATTATATTTCATTTTACTTTACGGACTATTTTGGCTATGGCATATAATGTTATAAAAGAATTTGAATTAAATTCAACTGTTGCTTATAATTTTAACTAGAAAATATGATAAAATACGTTACATAGCGAAATATAATAAAATACACACACACATAGTACCTACATATATACATATGTATGTATATTCATAATGCATGGATGTACAACAAAAGCATAAAATTTAAATTTTCATTTTAACAACTTGAAAATGAAAATAAAAAGATGAATTGAGAAAAAAATATACAAAACACTTGACAATGAAATATCGCATAATAAAAAATTAAAAAATAAAAAAAAAATAAAAATGTGAAAATAGCTAAATATAAATATTAATATACATACATATGTATGTTTATATGTACATATGTCTGCCGTAAAAACACTCTTACTGATGTATCTTCATTGTTCAATAAATATAATGCAAATATATTATAATAAATATAATGTACAACACAAAGAATAAAATACGGACATTAAAAAAGAATAAAATGTATTAGCTTAAAATTAAACTGTGTTATTAAAATTGATTTATTTATAAGATGTCACTTGATCTCGCTCGGTGTTTGATTTACTATACATCATCAAGGAATTTGAAATTTCTCTGTGCTAGGTCAAAAATAGCAAATTTTTAGATTTGTGTTTATTCGACTGACTTGAGTTGCTCTTTTAAAGTTATGTGATTTTTCATTACAAAATAAGAAAACAATTATTTTGAAGTTTAGTGAAACAAGTAAAACGTTTTTTTTTATTTTTACATTATCACACTTTAAATTATGATGGATGACAGATCAAATTTCACATTTAACTCATCCTAGAGTAATTCTAGAGTAATTCTAGAGCAATTTAAATTTGCTCACAGATCAAATTTACGAATCTTGCTCTAGAGCGATAGCAATCTGTCTGACTCCGAGTCAGACGCTATCATGACGCTATTAGTATCTTATTATACATAGTTCTTAAGACTTATTTAATTTTTAATATTAAATTCAATCATTTGAGTTTTTTACAATACAATTTTTCCGCCTACATTTGTACATATACATAGTACATACATATGTTCATACATATTCATTCACACATTATTAAATTTTCAATTAAAACAAACAAAATCATCATTATTTCAACACAATTGAATATAGCAACAAAACAAATAAATTTTATAATTTGTCAGTTATCTTATTAAATTACTGTTTAAAAAAAATTGTATATGCCGTATTAATGATGTTAGAAATATAATAGTCAATGAAGAATAGCAAACTACACGCAGAAACAAAATTTAAATAAATGTTATAAAATTATATCAATTATAACATCAATAAGTACCAATTATAATCTCAGTAGCTATAGCAACAAATTGATAAATATTGTTATTTAATTATAAAGAAAATCAGAAGAAAATTTATGTTTTAAGTATCTATTTATTTTAAGGAAGTAACCGGGTGTTTTTCAAAATAGCAGTAAATTTTGGAATCTTGTTTTAAAAGTTTATTTGCGTCAAAACAAATACAAAGAGGCAATACCAGTACTACAATTAAATAAATTAAATAAACCTTGATTTTGACTTTATTTTATGAAATTTTCACATTTTCGACATACTACAGGGTCATTAAGACATTACCAAATTAAATTATAGAACAACCATAACTATATTATTGCTTTATGAAAGGATTTAAAAAAAAAATACATTTTTGTTTATTTTATTTCAACTGTTTTTATTTTAAAATTTCTTTCTAGCTTTTTGTGAAATTAAAAGAAGTGCAATAGATTTTTAGAAAATGATACCAAACTTTTTCAAGTAAATTTACTGCAAGTAGGGGTCCCAACACTTCCACACATTCCTTCAGGATGTATGTTGACGTTTCTGCCTCTTCAATACATAGCCTATAGTCTAAATTAGCCGTGTTGATGCCTAGTTTTTGTAGGTGTACTTTAAAAAAATAGTATGATAGAAATGTATTTGAAAATAAACACTAAGAATTATTTATCTGTCTTATTTTTTTCTCCTTAAAAAAAATTATATACATAGTTTTAATGTCTAAAATTAATCTATGCATTAAATTTTCAGAAATTAAAAGAATTAATACTTTCATTTGTAAATATAACCCCTATACACATACACACAAAACAATTTTCTATAAATATAAATAAGTCCTGACAGGGTTATCGAAATTTTCAATACAAAAAAATTTTTTAAATATTTTATTACCTTTTAAATAAAAGTGATTCAATACATTATATTGACACTACATACAAGTGATACTTATTTATATAAAATATATGGAAATAGAATATGTATTTCATTTTAAATTTTTTTCTAGATATTTGATTACTAGAGCGCGTCAAGAAAAATTGAAAATTTTATTTTTAAATAGTAATCTTGGGTCCAGACTCCATACTCCAGAGTAGACTTTTCTGTCTTAACAATTATTAACACTACATATTACAACTTTCGTAGGATTTTACCCCCACCTGACAGAAAAGTCTGACTTTTTTCTAGAGAGAAATATTAACAAAAATAAAATTTTAAAAGAAAAATGGCGAATTCTAAATTTTTTTGTTTAAATAAAAGGAATATTTATGAGATTTATAGAAAATCTTGACATTTTTAAGAGGGTTTTGTATAAAAAATATAATTAACTGCTAGGTGAAAATATTTTGCTTTTAAAATATTTGATTAATTGAGTATATTAATATCATGAAATTGAACAAGTTGTGGCGATTCTGTACACACTACACTGACTGTAAATTCAGATCACTTCAAATTTATATGTACATATGTATATACAGCGTGCACATGTGCATACATACTTATGTACATACATATGTATCTGATTGCTCATTCGCTATTTATGCTTGAAACTCTGATTGCTTATTGATTATTTTGTTTTATGAATATTTTGAATACTTTTGAAATGAAAATCTCAAATTTAATTTTGTAAAAAATGTGTTTGTTATTAAACATTTTATCCAGATCTTGGAAAAATATTTCCAAAAATTTAAAAATAAAATACGGCCGTTTTCAGAAATTAAGATCTTACTCAATGGTTCTATTGTAAGTACTTTCAAATCTGATTGAAAGTTCTTATTACTTGACAAAAAATGTGCACATTTTAGACAATGACATTCACTAGAATTAAAGTTCACTTTTCTAGCTGCAAGAAAAAAAGTAAAACTAGCTTCACACTATTTGTTTTGTCATATGCTTTTCGTTATGACTGGCAAGTCATATATGTAGTCTGAATTCGATCATAGCTATCCTATGATAGTCATATGCTAAAGTCATATGCTTTTTTGGAGATAACGTGTTCTAATTTCCTATGACTAGTTATATGCTTTTCTAATTCATATGCCAATATGAATTCTAACGTTGTAGTATAAATTTTGACATTTTTGATCTGCGTCGCCTACGTAGTTAAAATTTTATGGAATTTATATTCAATAACAATATTCAATAATTAATATTCAATAACATATTCAAATCATACAGAAATGTCATACAGGTGTGAACCAAAACTCGGAGAATAGTATGACTTTTTGAAGCATACGAAAAAAATAAGCAAATCCTATGACTAAAGCATATGAAAAAACATATAGTCTGAAGTTACCTTAAGTTTAATGCAAAAAGATTAATACATATGTATTTATGTACATACTTATAAGAACTATAATACATACGTACATATGTATGTATGCATATGTAATGTAGTAATGTGTAATGAGGATTGAATATTTTACATTGTACATTGTTTAATACTGAGTAAGCAATGATTTTGTTTCTATAGTACATATTTTGCTCGAAAACAATGAAAAAAAAAAACAATCATAATTTATTGAATTTTTTTTTTTTTGTGTTTAATACATTTTAATTAGGTAATTATACTAGAAATTATGATAAACATTTCAAAAAGCTTATAATGTACTTATGTACAAATGTACACTTTTTTTATTACACAAGGTGACACAAAACATTAAAAATCTCAAAATGATATTCTTCGATTTTCCTGAAATGTCCAGGGATTGGAGATATTCATAGTACATGTACATGTTCGAAAATTTTCAATCGCCTACATACATACATATCTACATATGTACTTATAATACTCATGTATGTACTTATGTATATGTACATATGTACATATGTATGTCAGAAAGAGTACATTTTAAGTTGAGGGATTTATATCAAACAATTTTTGCTAGAAACACGCTGACCTACACGAAAGACCCAATTTGTGAATTGTGATATCGACACTGGGACTGAGACACCTTTTGTATTCACATGTATTTATGTATATAAAACTCGATAAACAATATTTAAACAAATACAACAAATAATTTTAATGTGGTACATGGTACATGGGTACATCATAAATTATCATTCATTATTCGTATATTTTCCTTGAAAATAAATTTCCATCATTTAATCACGTTTTTAAAAATATGATTATTTTCTTCTATTATTTTCCATTTTTATGTTTGTTTTCATTTTATTATCATATTTAAATTCTATAAATATTAATGACGTGTTGATTTTAAAAGGAAGAAATATTTTTTTAAAAAATGAAAATTTAAAAAAAAAAATAAGAAATACTATAGAGATTTTATTTAAATTGTGTCTCATTATGTTTATTGTTTTAGTGTGTATACATTTGCTTATTATTTCACATTAATTAAAATCTTCAAAGACAAATAATAATTTTATTATTTTGTTGCTTTTTATCTATACAATTGCACCATTTCCATATTTGTGATTTTTGTTTTTATATTTATTTTTATTTTTATTATTAATTTTTTTTTGTACAATCTTGTGGGTTAATAAAATAATAATGAAATTTTAAATTATGGAAAATTAAATGAATATTAAGTTTCCGAACAATTCGTTTCTTTCGTGAATAGAATGTCGGCCTATTGCACAACCCCCAACGTGGACGACCAGTCTTCATCCATTCTGTCCCTTTGTTTTCCATAGACGTTGACTAGCCTACCTCCAACAAAGGTTTATAGCACCACCGCGAAAGGTAGAATGAAGAATGAGGTAGAAGAGGTAAGAGACTTCTTTTCCGTAGGGCGTAGATCAGTCATTCGGTGCACATCACTGACCCATCGTTGATGCTATGACTCGATGCAGAGTTCAAGTAGACATATGTATGTAAATGTAACTTCTGCAAGAGGCTAAAACTCGATTAAGGTTGCGACGCCATTGATGATAAAATTAATATTAATAAATTATTGAATGTTTTTTGAAAAAGGGAAAAACAGATTTTTTAAAGAAAATTATAAAAATGTTGGAGCTATATATATAAAGAGGAAAAATTTTTTCCCAATTTTCCTTCTTTTATGCTTAAATTCAACTTAATTGTTTGAAATTTAAGGAATTTTCAATTTAAAAAAAAACAACAATCAAAATTTAGATAGATTTACTAGATATTTAGAATGATAGATTTTTATAGATTTTAAATTAAAATCATGTTTATAAATAAATTCATTAAAAATCTCTTTCAATTAATTTAATTTATAAATAAGTTAATTTTCTTAAAGATACATAGATCGAATTCATATTTGCAGTTTTAAATTAGTTCTCCAAATTCATTTTAAAGGAATTCTAATACTTACATGTTAAGATTGAAGACATACATACGATGGAAACTACGAAAAGTAATACCACTTTAGATCTTTGTGTATTGATATAAATTAATTAAACTACGAAAAATAATATCACTTTAGAAAGTTATACTATTTTACTTACATCATGGTACACACATACATAGGTATAGGTATGTAGATATTTAAAAAGCTTATCTCGTATTTTATGAGAAATAAAAGATTTGTGGTAATACTGCTCGTGAAATTTTCTTATAAAAAATTATGAGAGAAGAAAAAAGACACGTATGTATACTCCCATAAGGCCTGTAATGAAATATTTGAAATACAAAGTATAGATAATAATATAAAGTAACATCGTTAAAAAAAATTAAATTACATTTTTACTGTCACATTCATTTTTTATTTAATGCAAAATTTATTTTCTCATTCTGTATTATTTTCAAATAAATTTTTTACTCTTTACAGTCAATTTAATTCTTAATGTGCGCGAAAATTCATCGTATATGTAGTATGTATAGAACATTTTCATATAATATCTTATAATACTTATATGTATATCTGATTTGTATGGACTTGTACGGTTGAATTGAAATAATGAAATGTATGTATGTGTATGTAATCAAAATGATCATCAATCAAGAGATTTTCCTTTAAAAATCCTTTGGTAGATGATATAAAAAATAACATCTGCACACAAACTTCATGAACAAAAACTTATCTAAAATAATGATAAAAATTTGAAGCTCATGTGTAAATTATAAACCAATAAAAAATTTGTAAAATCACATTATGTATGCACAGTATCAAGTATACTACTGGTACAGCTCGACTTTAAAAATTAATGTAAAAATTAATTTTAATGAATACACGTTCAAAGTAATTAAATAGATAATTTCAAATAAAAACCAAAAGCATAAGTTGTCAGAGATTAATTGTAAATAAATTAGGAGTCTCATTTATTAATTAATTTGAAAAAATAAAAAATAAATAAGTTTACGTCTACGTCTACGAACACTGATAGAAAAACCATCAGGCGTGTGATTGGACTAATTGAAGGACTAACATTATACGTTGAAGGTACACTTACAGAAACTGGATGTCAATATTGATAACCTAAAGTGTAGGTTATGCTTCGAATAAAAAGAAACGTCAACATACGTTCTGGAGGATCGTGTTGCTCTAGAAAGATGGAGAAGGATTACTTCAGAAAATAATAATCTGGTGGATCTTTCTTATACTGACTACATAAAGTATATGTCATACTCCATGCTCAAAGGATATACGCTTTTATGTAAAAATGTCAGAGGTGAGGGATACAACAAGCTGATTAGTTAAGTTGCATTGTCGAGGCTACCAAATCTCATATCACTCCTCATGCAAATCAAAAAAAAAAAAAAAAAGAAAATGTATCATTTATTCTAAAATTTATTAGTGCATGTTTAATGTTTCGTAATCATTAATGATATTTCATTGAAAAACAAATTTAATATATCCTAAATACAAGCTCCCTTTGAATTAAAAATTCAAGCCAATTTTCAATGCAAATATAGCAGCCTATTTAGAGAAATTATATTGCCCTTGAATTTGTTGTCCACTTTAACACATTGATGTGTACCCTTTTGTATGAAACTTTTTTATGTAAATATATGTACATACATGTGTATGTTCCTGTATCTTAAATCTCCTCTTTTTCGTTAATAAAAGCTCCTGAATGTTTCGTCAAGTATGAAAGGAGAAATATGCCGTTCATGTGCAAATGAAACAACTTGTATAGAATAAAAACATAAAATATAGAATAAATGTTTTTTTTAAGTGGCTGCAAAAAAAATAATTAAATTTTTGTTATTAGAGAGCTAGGTTGGAAATTTTTGCACTTAAAAATAGTAAAAAATGAAAAATAAAATACAATATGTAGTGAAATTTATGTATGTATGTATTTTATTTATCATTATTAATTTTCATTATCATAAATTTGATAGATCAGAAATTAAAGGTAGGGTTAGTACCACTTATTCCATCATCAGTCTAGGATTAAAAAAAAAATACGTTCTGAATATTCCGAATAATTTAATCTTCTTTTAGATTAAACTTCTTTGCCAATATGAAACATCATATGCACCACTTGTACGAAGATTTTCAAAACCTTATATCTTAGAAGGATTGAAGTTTGAGGACGAGAGGAGGGTGGTTCAAGAACGAGACAAAAAATGTGTAACTTTGCCTGTATTAATTATGTTAATTTATTTTTCTGAAATTAGGATATGTATACATCCTTAATTCTTCGTATTATTTTTTTTTTTTGTTTATTGGGAAAAAGCAAAATAACTTCATATGGATTATACAGGTATATAAATACATTTTAACCAAACTGGTTGTATTATTGGTAATAATTGAATAAATAAATTGAATTTATTTTATTTTATATCGCTTATTGCCCATTTATTATTTTGATACACATAATTTACTTCGTCTTAAAATCTCATTTATTTTACTCAATTTTAATCGATATACTTACATACGTTATATGAACAAAATGTGAACTTGTACTCAGAATCCAAGTAAAAAGTACATCTTGGTACTTAGAAGAAAAACATATACATACCTATATATATGTACATATCACGATATTTTTCTCATTTTCTTTACTTTAAGCAAAAAATAATGTAAAGCCATAACCATAATAGACGATAATAGTCTTAAGGTCTTAGGTAACGGTCTTGTCTTTCGTTAATATACAAAATTCTTTTCATCAATCTTAATGTGTACTCTCCCTGGCGTAGAAATTTTTAACAATTTCAATGGAAAGTGAACTAAAGGATTTTTTAAACATATGTACATATATTTTTTGCAGTGAAAGTATCCATAATTTAGTATACTATTTAATTACTAGTACTACTATTCGATTAAAATATGTTTTTTTTTTTATTGTTATAAATATGCCACTAATACCTAGTTCTACAGTGGCAGTTTAACATCCGTTTAAGGTTTTACCTCAAGTTTAACCAATACTTCGGTTTTACAGTGTTAGTTTAAACTTCAAAGCAAGTTTAAGTTAAACGGAAGAATTTGGTCGTTTAAACTCCGCTTAAGAAGATGATCAATAATTGTCAAAAAACGGTCATAATTTAAATTTCAAATTCAAAAGTTAAAATTAAGCTGTCAATGGCAATAATAAATGACAATTTTATGCTTACAGAACTGTATTTCATTCACAATAGTTCCTTAAACTCAATTCAGTTAAACTGTATGAAGTTTAATTAAACCATCATTGTAAACTGGGCCTTAAAATTGCTTGATTACTTTAATTAAATTATCATTTATAACATTTTTTTTCTTCAAGATAATTATAGTTAAGTATGCTCAAAGATTGATTAAAATATGTCAGTTCTTAAGCAATTTTAAATAAATTCAACGAAATTCATCAGGACAAGTTAAGACCATTATGGTTATCACTTAACAGAAACTATTCATTAAATTTAAATTGATTACTAGACAAACATAACCTGTATAAACTTGTGTACATGTAATTTATTACATAAAAACAAAAAATGAAAATTTTTACAAGAATATACCTCATTACGTGTAAACTGAGATTTTCGAAAATAAAAAAGAAAGATGAAAAAATGCTTTGTCATCTTAATTTTACTAGAATAAATAATTCTAATGTTTATATACGAGTACAAGGATACGAAAAGCAAATTTTATACATACTTATTTTTAACCTTTTTTTATCATATTATCCAATCGAAATTTTATAAAAAATCATAAATCCTTACTTAAAGGAATAAAAAAATAAATAAAAAAAAATTATTGAAATATGAAACTTTTTGAAACTTTTTATTTGAAATTCAGTTTTGATGAACATATTTAAATGAAAAATAGTAGAAAACAAAATTCTAAAGTTATTTTATGTACATACATAGATACATGTATGTATGTATGTATGTATGTATTATACTCACGAAAATTTCTGAAAATAAAATAGAAATTTCGTTTTTTCGAATCAAATGTATAAGAAAAATAAATAAATATTATTAAATTTTTCATAGCAACTACAGAAGTAGTAAAATACATTGTAATGTTTTCGTAATGTTTTTTTCAGTTCTTCAGTTTAATTTATCATATAGTGAATTATTGAATATCCGTGAGTTTCGAAACGATAAAAGTACTATATTGATGCGGTATCACTTCTTTTCCGATACAATTATGATATTATTTATTGATACATTGCTGATTGCATCCAACTGAAGGAAAGTGTATCTCTAAAAAGATGGAGATGGAGAAGATAAAAATCTCGAAAATCTTCCTAACTTCAACTACATCAAGTATGCTATTCTTCTTGTCAAAAGGATAAACCCCTTTATGTAGACAAACAAAGGGTAAGGGATACAATAAGCTTCCTAAGCTGCATTGTCGAAGCAACCTAACCTTTGGGCTATAACTATAATCATAACCATGTATCATTCATGCATCTTCAAAATTTCGGCTGCATTGTTTGCTTAACTGATGCATAAAATTTACGACCCGATGCGTTTCGAAACTTTTGAAAATGCATCCATTTCAGTTTGTATTATTACGGTATTAATGCGTTTCGAAACTCATAGTTTTTTTTTACATTTTTTATTGAAAATGTAAAAACTTTTCTACTTATTCTCCAATTTAATATAATTTATGTGTATACAATTATTCAAGACTTACAAAAATTTCACATGAATAATTTTTTTAAATTTTAACGGGAAAAATTCAAAACTTTTTGTAAATAAATAAATACCAATTTTTGAATTTAAAAATTTTTTCAAATACACAAAAAATTAAATTATTTTTCAAAATGTTGAAAAATCTTATTGACGTAGTACTTATCCATGGTATCAACATGACCTAAATTTTTTAAGGATTTAAAGGAATTTTTTTTGGATAAATGACACTGTAGTTATTTAAGTATAAAATTTATTTTCCTTTGAATGTTCATTATTTTAAAATATAAATGTACAAGAAATTATTAGAATTCATGTCACAATTTATTTGTTATAATAGCAGTTACATAAGTATGTATCTTTTTTTTTTTAAAGTATCTTTCAGTAAAATGATACATTTTCTTTACATGTGTACAAATCACATTTATGTATATTACAGTGTGTTTTAAAGCATAGGCACGGCTTAACTTATACAACATATAGAAATTACGTCATTTATGTTTATGATTATGACTTATGTTGCCCTAGTGTCGTTGTTGTTATTTTCGTTTTTAAAATCTAGTAAACTTGCAAATCTGATAAAACTGGCGTCAAGAAAGAAAAAGACGAATTTATTCAAATTGAACGTAAAAGAATACGAAGAAGCACCACTAACAACAACATGTGCCTATGTTATAAAAACACTAATAAATACGTTTCTATAGCTTTGAATTGAAATATTTTCTAGCCGCCTGACATCAAAATTGCGTCATATTTCAACTGAAGAAATTTTTTTAACATTTAATTTTCTGCTGAAATCATTTTCAATTTTTATCAATACGACATCACAAATATGGGAAATTCTTAAACCAAAATGCTACAAATTGTATCATTATATTAAAAGAAAAAAAAAAAAATTTCTCTTGTCTTCCATAAAATGTAATCAAAATCCAGCCTACATGAAAATGATCATTACATTATACGTGTATGTATTTGATTGAAATAAAATGAGAAGAGATTGATACAAACAAAAGGAAAAATTAAAAAAACAAAAACAAAAAAAGTATAAAAAATTTGGATATTCTTTGAAATTCAATATACGATAAAAAAAAAAGGCAAAAAAAATTCTTTTTATTGTTTTTTCGTTTTTTTCTTTTTATTGTTCCTCGGCACACAAATTCAATTAATGAGCTGATCCATTTTATTTTATTTCATTCCTTTTTTGTCAAAATAAAGAATAATATTGAACATAAAGAAATGAGAATAACAATTATAAATGTATCAGAAAATAATATTCATTAAATCGTTTTTTTTTTGTATAACACGAGGAGTAAAATAAGGTTTGGTTGCTTCGATACTGCAGCTTAATTAACCATTTTATTGTATCCCTCACCCTCGGTATTTCCCCATAAAGTCGCTTATCCTCTTAGCAAGAAGTATGACATACTTTACGTAGTCAGTATTAGAAAGATCCTCCAGATTACTGTACTCTGAAGTAATCCTTCTCCAATTCAGTCGTTTAAACTTTAAATTACATAATAAAAATATGTAAAAAATATTCTTTTGACTCCATGTACAGATATACATATGTATGTACATATATGTATGTATGTATACATACAACAGGCAATTAGAAAGTGTCTTACAATAATGGTCATTTATTCTTGTGGAAAATCCGTTAATACCGAACATTTAAACGAATATTTTAAAAATTTATATAAAAAATTTAATTTACTCCACTATATATCTTATTTATTATTCATTACAAATTACAATTAAAATATTCAAATGTGTACCACATACAATACAAGTTTATTTTTATATTTACTTATTCTATATGTATAACTTTGGTATAAATAAATATTTTCACATGCTAATGTTAATAATTTGAATTTAAATGAACTATGAAAAACTTATTATTTCGTGTGTTCGTAAATATCCTTAGTGAAAATGCAATAATGTGTAAATTTAATGTAGGATGTATTGAACAGGATATAGGATTTACATACTTTTAATGTCCATATTCACCAACAAAGATTATCTCTGTCTACTATTTCGATGCAGTTAAGGTCTTATGGAAATGACATAAAGTAGTACCACTTTACATCGCTGTATATTGATATTGAAAATATTCATTTTGTTATATGATAACTTTAAAGATTGTGATAACACTGCTCGTGAGATGACATGATCTTACTAGAAACTATGAGAGAAGAAAAAAGGCATGTGTATTTCCATGCTATATACATTGATCGAAATAAATCGTATTCACCAGCCTGGATAAGATAATTTTTAGATAACTATAGAGTAGTCGTAAAAATATCCTAGAAACTTAACCTTACAAATAATATATAGAAGCAAAAGTTGATTAACTTATCAAAGTAATTTCATTATTTCTTCACAAATAAAAATCACCTGACGTATTTGAAGTTCCGAAATGAATGCGGTGAAATCTAGCGGTCATAAAAATATTCGACGAATAATCTTGGTTGATGAATGCAGGTATTTTAATGTTGTCCTATTTTTCATTTTTATTTTTAGATAATTAATCACAATTTAAATAATTTCAATTGAATTAAAAACATAATAAATAAATAAAAAATTAACATCAAAATTTAATTCAATTTAATATTTCAAATGATTTGTTTTTAATGATATTTTTCATTCTACTATCAATAACAATCCATTTATCCTTAAATTTGATGCCTTGGAAGAATTTTAACTGAATAATACGAAATCTTACAAAGGATAAAGACCATTTCATTAAAAAAAAAAGAGGAAAAAAGTTCTTCACTATAATAACAACGAAAAATGTTTGTATTAAAATAGAGTTAAATACTTGTAAAAATGTTAAAAAGTCTTTTCATTTTTTCGATTTACAGAATACCTAGTATCCTTTTTTGTTTTTTCATGTATATAAATAATCCTTTCACAGTATAATTCCATATACAAAAGAAAGTTTGGAAATCTCTTGAAATTCCTTAGAAACAATCCTTTTTTTTAAAAGTAATCTTTGAAATATTTATTTTGTCCTCAAAACAAACACATCTTGTATTGAATGTTGAAAATAATTTAAATATTTAAAATATATTCAAAGATTTTCGGTTAAATGTGCCATTAATTCGAAACGATGAATAACACATTAAACTAAAATACAATTTTACACAAGGAAAAGAGAAAGAAGAAATACCACTTGTACGTAATGAAAATAATTAGGTCAGGGTTGATATAACCTAAATTTACTAATATAATAGAATGTAGATTTACAGCATGTATACTACAAACGTTACATATAAAGGGTAGGGCATCTGCTGGCACGTAGCGCCATCCTGCTAGCGCCTGTCCAAATCCAATTCTGTGATCCATTTTGTATCAGAGAGATATGATGCTGTATTTTTGACTACTTTTTGAGATCAAAAAGTGTGACAGATACAAGATAACATGTAACTTAAAAAGAAACCAGCAGTTGGCGCACCCTTTATAATGCGTACATTGTATACATTGTATTGTATTGTATACATATACTTAAATAATTTTAATTGTAAAAAATTTATCGTTTTAGTACTTATTTTTGTATAAAATTAAAAGGAAAAATGTATCAATACAATGCTTTTACATCCTTTTTCATTCATGCTTTTATGTACACACTTTTTTGTTATAAGCTTCTTTATTTCTTATTTTTTATGTAAAAAATTTTAATGAAAATATTGAAAATAAAAATGAAGTCAATGAATACTGAATTACGAGTATTTATTTAAAAAAATTTAAAATTTTGTTAAATTCAAATAAATATTCTTATTAACATACCTATGTATATATGTACGTACATGTTCTTAGCTGATGTCATAATGATAAATAAAATTTAGTATAAAAATATCATAATTTAAATATCATGCTTGTTTGTTTAAACATGTTTGGATAAATATTGGTATAAAATAACACACATTACAATCATGAACGCATTTTTTAACATTTTCAACAGTATAATTTCTAACTGTAAATAACGAACAAATTGCTATCCCCTGTGTTTATAAATCCGATTAAAAAATAATTAAATAAATTGACGTCAGTCAAATAGTGCAAAATTATATAAACACGTCTCTTGTATACCCACAGCTTTAATAAAATACTAAGGACTCAATTACGAGAGTCTATTCGAAAACTTACTGAAATTATTACTGAAAAACAACAAAAAATAATAGATATCAAAGAATTTTAAAATTTCATATGCTTTTGTACATTATTTTTAATACAAGTATCGAAAATGTGACAAACCTTTTGAATTAAGGCTTCAATTACGTTACGAGAGTTGATTCGACAAACAATATTAGAATTGACTTTTAAAACTATTCTATTAAAACAAGTCACAGTATTATGCGAATCAATCGACTTACATGAACAGTACTAAAAAATTATAGTACTAAATTAGGTATAACTTGCTTGTTTAGTGTTTACTCCTTACATTTATATGATAATTTTTCATTTGTGTTGTCAAAATTTTTATCATTTTCTTTTAAAGTCTATCACAAAAATATCATCGAATTTTTAAGTCTATACAATAGAAAAAGTAGGTAGACTTTCAAAATACCAAATCACCAAAAAGTCTGTTTCAACATAAATTTCAATTAGTAATAGACTTTCATAATTGACGCCTAAACTTTTCATTAAATCGTATGCAATGAAATTTATAATATTAAAAAATAAAATTTAAAAAAAGAAAAATAAATGAATCGTAAAAGTGGAAAAAAATGAAAAGAAATAAAAAAAGTATATGCCCCGGGTGAGGATCGAACTCACGACCTTAAGATTATGAGACTTACGCGCTACCTACTGCGCTACCGAGGCCATATATTCATATTCAATTTGTATGGAGAAGAATTACATTCTAGATTATTTGCATTATTCTTTCTACTATTGTTATCAATATGCATGTATGTCCATTATAAAAATAATTCTACTTAAAGATTCATTATCTAAATAAACAAATACAATTTGCCTTATTAAAAAATATTCACCCACCTTTTTAATACTTTTTTCCGTTTTATTAATTTCTAGGTATCAACAATTTTTTTTAAATAAAATGATTATCTATATTAATTTTAATTTATGGTTTTTGTTTTTTTAATCACGGTTTTTAATATTTTTATACTGCGATACCTTGATAATATACCTTGAGTTTCGAAACGTATTGAGTCCGAAAATTATTTTCATGGCTAACTAAAATTCTGTGAATAAAATCGTTATCAATAAAGCGGTTTTGATAATTTAAGACTAAATCCTTAATATGCCGCGGTCTTTAATAACGATTTAGTAAATGCCATGGTAATTAGTAAAGCCCATTGTGTTATATAATTGTATCAAAAAAGCATTAATACCGCATTTTTTTTTACACTTCGAAAATCAAGCGTAGCTATACTCCATTATTTTGAGGTTTTCAATCTTTCTTTAAAAAAACAAATTCATCAAATAAAAGACGTACCGAATTTATACTTCCAAAATTCGTTTTATCATATTTCCTGTTAACTTGTCTCTTTGAATAAGAAACCGAAATCACAAAAAAAAACATATTTCCAAATACACTTCATTAAACACTAACAAGAAAGTAATATTTTTGCACTTTTATGCTGTAACTACAATACAGCTACCGACTACCAGATATCGACTACTACGAGATACAGGCAGCTAGTCCAAACACAATATGGCTACCAACTACCGATGGTTATAATTTTTACATTGCGTTTTAATCAAAATATTTTATTCACCTTTTATTAATTTATTCTTTTTTTTTCAATTAAAATGCACTTCTACTAATTTTTATCCATTTCTACTATAAATTTTTTCAAACACTATTTAAATTTTAAATTTAATTGTTCAAAATCAACTACTACTCAAACAAATAGAAATAGATTAAATTTTTGTATCCGTGTAGTTTAGTAGTCGGTAGTTGGTAGCTGTATTGTAGTTACAGCATTTAAAATAATTTTCATAACAAAACAAAATAGAATACTTAAAAAAGATAAAAATTTATTGCCAAATAAGAAAAATGTTTCTGTACGTAGTTACAATAATTCAAACACTTTTTATTTTTGTTTTAGAAAGCCTTTTTTATCTTAACTCTCTTATGAAAAAGGGAAAATCTTTATAGTCCCTTATATTTATTTTTAATAGAATTTTTTTTATACATACATACATACATATGTACATTTATCGATCAATATAAATTGAAATTATGTGTGTAAATTTTTTCACACATTTTATAAAAAGGATTTGAAAAACTTTCAATTTAACAGACAAATTCTTGAAATTCTACTCAGATCATAAATAATGTATAAAAATGATAGAATAAAAAAACAACCCTTGTATCAATGTTAATTCCTTAACAAGTCCTTACTAAAAACCTAGATAAAAATTATTTTCTACTTAAATTTAAAGCTATTACATAAATTTAAAGAATTAAAAACAAAATCGAATTTTTAACAATTATTAAAATAAATTAAAAATTTGAATTTTCAAAATCATTTGGACATCTAAAACGTAAAAATATAAAGAAAAAATGAAAACTGAAACTATCGACAATTTAGCCATCCCGCACAACAAAGTGTTGCTAAATACTAAATTGAAATTTTAATGGAAATAATTTAGCACCTTGGAATTTTTCAAATAATTCCGCACACAGTCTATATTAAGTGAGAAAATTTATTTTTACTTTCCTTGCTTTTACAACAATTTTTCGAAAAAGATGAAGAAAGACCCTCTTTCCCCTTTAATTTCTCGGCATCACCTCTATACCTATAGTCAAGCAAGCGGTTAGCATCTACATATGTATACTCATAAGACTTTTTTGTACTCAGACAACACTTTTTTGTATCGTTTTCCTTGCTTAAAAGAGAAAAATCCATCTAATGAAAGGAAAAATTAAAATGTTATAAATAATAAAGAAAATTGAACAAAAGAAATTAATTGCATTTAATAAAATTAAATTAACACCATATACATACATACATATTATGTACACTATAAATTCAGTTTTATAATATGAAATAGGAAAATTGAAAATGTTCAATTCCTTGAACTTTAAAAAAATACAAAAGAACTCTGAAACAAATAAAACAAAAAAAAAGTAAATTTACATTTACAATCAATCATCTTTGACATGTCCTGGAGTATAAATATACGATACGCCACGGTACATAAATTAAATTTTCTATTCTGTATGCGAATAAAAAATCAATGATGAAGGGATAAAAGTGGAAATAACAACAAAAAGGTTATCTTTTCATGAAAATTACATTTAACATGAAAGAAAATAAGTACATATATTTTTATAAATTGAAAATAAAAAATAAAAATGAAAAACAGAAACAAAATTACAAATACAACACATTAAACGGTAAATGTGATTTAATCAAATAGAAATCACAAGAAAAAGTATTGTGATAATAAAACATGTACAACAGTCACATAAAATAGAAATAGAAATTTATTGTGTTACATTTCAAAAATTTACTCTGCAATTCCTTTTGGCAAATAACATTATACATGAAAATTCAGAGAAAAACTATAAAACAAATATGCATACATAAAAGTTCCGTTAGTTTCGAAATGCATTTATACCGTATTAATGCAACAAGTTCTAAAATGTCTAACACTGAAAGGGATGCATTGCCAAAAGTTTCGAAACGCATCGGTTAAGCAAAAAATGCAGCCAAAATTTTATAGATAAACAAATATCAAACATTTTTTAACCTATTTATATATGGTATGTTGCTATGTATGTATGTTTTGCAGTGAAATATCGTTTATAAGCGTCAAAGGAAAAAGTACTTGCGTTGAATGCAATTTATCAATAAATTGTATCATTATTGTATCAGAAAAGTAGTGATACCACATCAATGCAGTATTTTTGACGTTTCGAAACTCACGGGTTATATGGAAAGATATCTTGAAAAAATGTTTTCCTTTTAATCTTCTCATGTTTATTTAACTGATTGTAAACATGAAAAAGATCAAACACTTGCAAGTAAGTAATAGAAAAATTGAAAAAATATTGATTCATTTTCGAACACAAATACATATATATGTATGTATGTATATCAAAAATATTCAAATCTAAGAACATTTTTTTTTTGTTTTTATTGATCATTTTACGTATATACAATGGGCTCAACCAACATTTCCAACTTCAGCTTCAAGTAAATATCAAGCTACTTTTGCTACTTGTTCATGCTCCTCTTTTATCGCTTGAATTTATTGTTTATTTGAGTTTTGAGAATATAATAATTTAACAGAATTATAAGAAAGTAATGAAAGAAATGTAATTTCTCAGTTTTTTTGTCCTTTATACATGAAAATATCATAAAAGTTAATCTGTATTTTATTTCAAATTAACTTTAACTGGTGAATACCATTAGAATTCAATCTGCAAAGACACAAGAATAAAGGTAGACCAAAAAACACAATCTTGAGACTAACAATTGTGACAGAGTTGAAAGAATCCAGGTATAATTGGAAGGACATAAAGAAGGTCGCACATAACTCGGGTCCAATGAAACCTGATTGTGAAAGCTTCAGACAGGAGTTAAGCGGAATAATAAATGACAAACAATATTTTCTTTATTTTATTACAAATATCTCATTTTCAATAAATTATCATAAGAAAATTACACAAAACAACAAAACAACATAGAGTGCGTGCGGAATCATTGGAAAAGTCTGATAAATTCCAAGTTGCTAAATTATTTCCATTAAAATTTCAATTTAGCATTTACATAGCAATACTTTGCTGTGCGGGATAGCTAAATTGTTGACAGTTTCAGTTTTCACTTTTTCTATATATTTTTACATTTCAAATTTCCATACGATTTTAAAAATTCAAAATTCAAATTTTTATTTTTATTTTAATAATTGTTAAAAATTCTTTTCAAAAAATCACAAAAAATTTATAACATTCAAAGTACAAATTTAGCCACATTCCGCACACACTCGTAAAATAGAATATAAAAAGCTAAAAAGAGATAAATATCAAAGTCAATATTATTGACAATAATGATTTTATTAAATTCTAAAGATATATTTTTTTTTTCAGATTTATCTCTAAAAAAAAAATAAATGAATGAATAAATACATGAAATTACTATTATGTAAATAAAAATAAAAACATTTGGCATATGAATATGACATGCATTAAACATGTAATCAAGTGAATATATTAATATTAGTATTTTTCGTTCTGTACAAATGTATTCAATTTATCACCTCATGATTACATCACGTCACCATAATAAGATATAAATTTTTGAAAAAATGATGAATTGTTTTTGTTATTCTATCATAAAAGTATAATATTGTAGTAAAGGCAGTCAGCGACATATAAAAAGCTAAAATTAGGTTTTCACAATTTTTTATGAATCATCGTGATTTTGATATTTTCTTATTTCTTTTCGTCTGGTTTTTAATTTTTTTTATCATTGAATATAATCCGTTTATTTTCAAAATAAAAAAATTTTTTTTTGTTTTTCAAAAATTTTGTCAAAGTTTAGTAAACATGTGTTTGAAAATAAAGTATAAAATAGGTATAAAATAATTCTTTTTTTAAAAATATTTTAATGTTAACAAGAGTGTGAGAATTAAAATAATGGATATTGGATACTACGGCTGGGATCGGTTATGTCAATTGATTCTCTTTCTATACGTCATTTGATCTTACTGTACAGATCTCATTTGATGTCTTGCAAATTTTTGACTGTTATTTTGCTTACAGAAAAATATCAGTCATCAAAATGAAATCGACTATTTTAAAGAACTACATGATTGACTAAACAGTGTCAAAAATTTGACGATGTGAAAACCATGACGATTGTGAAAAATCGAAATGCAGTTTTTTTTTTATGTCGCTAGTTGTAGAATTCATATATTTATGTACATATGTACATATGTATGTATATATTTACCAGATTAATTTTGCTTTTTTGAAAAATAAAAAAATAAATAGATAAATAAGAAAAAATAAACAATGCAGATACAAAAATTACACGCACATGTGTACACATTTGCTCATGATTTTTGTGCTGTACATATTTCTATTTTATTACAAAAATTTCATTTATTTCATATAGTTACACTTACACATTATATTTCTAGCAATGTACACACACCTACATATACTTAGTTTACTTTGGTAATATAACCTAAGGTGAAATTTTTCTTGAAAAGGCAATGAACTAAAAGGATAAAAATAGAATTAAAAAAAGAATAAAATAATATTAATGATAATAAGAATATAAAAAAAGTGTCAAATTTGTTACGAAATTAATTAATTCTCTTTTTAATCGAATTTCCTTTTTTTGGAAAGGTAATAAGAAAAATATTGTTTAAAAATTATAGAAAATGTGTAGAAAAAAAAATTAAATCAAACAAAAAATGTATTCCAATGAAAGAAATAAGTGAAATGTTCATCGACTCAGCTCAGTAACTAAATACGTAGAGTATTGGCTTTCTGAAGCATAATGTCCTAGGTTCGATCCCAGGAACTGAAAAACAGGACTTGTGTCGCAACTTCATGTGGTGTCCCTACTCCCTGGTCCTGTTTAAACGGTATAACAAATTACAAATGTTCAGTTAAATAGTATGGTTTAGGTTGTGAATTGTAAATCACTAGTAGTTTGTTGTTTTATGCTACGTTATAAACAATCACGTACATACATATGTATGTATGTATATTTCTCTTTTTTTTTACAATGTGAAACTGAAAATATAAAAACAAAATTTCAGGATGAATAAAAACAGTTTTGAATACTCGATTTTTGTTCTATTTGTATGTATGAACATACATATTTGAAATTTTTTAAAAATATGAATAAAATTTTTGTGAGTGAATAGTTCAAATATTAAAGTGTTATTATTATGTACTTTTTTTATTAATTTACTTATAATATTTAAACGAATCATATTTATAAATGAGTTCGAATTCAGAAAATTATATAAACTGCATCGTACAAATAATAAACAAAGATTCATATATTTGAAAACTTTTTCTATGTATTTTGTATAATAATATTTAAATATGCTGACACATACACACAAGTTATGGACATGAGATGCGACATATGTAAACAGATTTGTGTTGTTTTCTAAGAAAAAGCTCAGATATCAAAATCGAAGACACAACTTTGACATTCAATTTTCTTTCATATAAACGAAAATGTATCAAGGATTTTCTTTTCAATTCTCTTTTCTTCGAAATAGCACAAGAAACAGATAAAAATATAAAAACCTTTGACGAAAAATAAATACATAAATTTAAAATATAAGAAAAAACGTCAACACACATTCTGAAGGAAAGTGTGGCATAAGTGTGTACATAAAATCCTTTATTCTCCTTGCCACAAGGATAAGCGCCTTTATGTAGACAAACAAGAGGTGAGGACAATAAGATTTCCTAAGCTGCAGTGTCGACTGTTGAGCAACCAAACCTCATCTCGCTCTTGTTGATAAAACCTTAAACTTAAACCTAAAATTAAAGACAATTTCACAGGAATTTTGTTCTAATTAAATTTTAGTAAAATCATTGATTTTATACATACATATGTACGTACATACATATGAACATATTGCAATATACATATGTAAATATATGTATGTATGATATGAATAAGATAAATGTGTGTATCTTATGATGTACATGTAACAGCTTTTGAAAAAGAAATATCATTTAACATATTTCACAGATACGATTTTTATTTAAGAAAAACAGCAAGTACATGAGAAGATTATTTCACACGTTTGTATATAAATATAATGTATCTATGCTATAAAAGTACATGCCTCAAGCACAGGTATGAGTATAAATTTACATCTAAAATTTAATATTTTGTTTCCTTGTTTATTTTTGCACTGTTACGTTTATTTTATTTTATGTGAAGAAAAGAAAATAGATAAAAGGCATGGCATGGTAATAGATTTTCGCAGACTATATAATATCTGTGAAAATAATTTTTACGTACACATCATACGATACTCATGTAGTGCACACGTGCAATAAAAATTGTGAAAATTCTTTTTATGAACACGTTATATATTTAGACGTTTATTGTTTTATTTATTTTTTTTTTATGTAGACGCAGTACAAAAAGAAAATATGTATTTTTTTATTTCAAAGTAAGTTACGCTAGAATTTAAATTCAGTTTTTTAAATTCACATAAATTCCATAAAGTTATAACCAAAACCAAATTTGGATGCAATCAACCCAAGTCAGAAGGATACATTGTGTACGTATGTATGTATATACGAAAAAAAATTCGAATTAAAATGAGATACTCCCAATAATTGGGATTATAGTATACAGGGTGATTCTTTTCAACACGACACTATTGGTACTACTGTATTCTTTGGACTATTTTGAAGCAGCAAAAATTGTATGGCGAGAATTTTAACTGAAGCCTTATTTCGACGCTAAAGGACGTTAAAGATACTTGTGCCTCTTATGAAATATTCCATAACTCACGAACCACTAGATTAACGTCACTGCTGTCTTCAGAACAGTTATAGCAAACTCTTTAGCGTTTCTATAGAGGTATTGGCCAAGAACCTACGTTCACTGGTTCAAGAGTTACATGAGTTCAAAGTCAAAAGTTTAAAAAAAAGTACACAAAAATCAGAAAATAAATCCGAAAAATTGATCAAATAATATCGAACTTAATGAGACTCTCTGACGTTTCTATGACTTCAGTGAATGGAAGTACCAACTAATTACAGAAAATTGAGTGTCTTGGATGAAATATGTACATACCATACGTGCAACAATTCAACATAACCTTTTTTTTGAACTTCTGAAGTTTTTCTTTTTCTATTTCAGTTAAATAACACCTCCTTTTGTTTTCTATTTTATATTCTAAAATATAAAAATTAACAACGAATATATTTTTGAATATTTATACAAAGAGATAACTTAACATTACTTTCACATATGTTTACTTAATTCACATAAGCCAAATATAGTTACAATTTGGGACTTGAATGGATTTCGTTGACTTGACTTGAATTGACTGCAATCAATTTTGGTTACAGCTTAAGAGTGTGCATAACCGTCTAACCATAAATTTTTTAATTAGGCTATTTTATTCAGTTTGAACACTTTGAAAAGAAATTTTTAATTATATAAATCGTAATTTTAAATTGTAGTTGAAGAAAAAAAGGAAACAAAAAGAAATTATTCATGGTAAGAAACATAAAACCAAACCATATTAAAATGCACTATGTTATGTTCTTTTTTATATACAGATTAAAAATTGAGCCATGGTGTAGAGATAAATTTTGATTTAAAAATTGCATTTACTAACATACATAAGAAAAAGAAAATATTAAAAACTCTTACCATGAGCAAATAAAAAAAAAAAAAATTTCATATTTTCATGATAGTGTATAAATGAATTTTCTCGTGGTTACGGCGAAAAATAAAAACTTCTTAATTTCAAGAAAAATTCTCTGGATGCAAATAAAATTAATAAAATTTTAGCTTCAAAGCATTGTAAATTGTATTTAAAAGTTTATAGTCGTATTTGTATGCATATGTACATACATATCCACACATAAGGGTGTCCCAGAGTCAATATCACAAAGCGGGTTTATCGTGTAATTCAAAGTGTTTCTAACACCTTTTTTTACAATTGGTGCAAAATTTCTCATACAAAAGATATACAGAGTGACGCAAAAAACATTAATTTTTTTGCATAAAAACCAACATTTTTGAACTTTGGACGTTTAGAACTTTAGACCTTCTTAAACGACTTCAACTAAAAATATATTGAAAAATCTAAGCTTCAGCTTTTATGTGCCATTAACATGGCTGAAATGCACGGGGGATTCAAAAGATATGTCTGGTTATATTACGTCATGTACTGCACCTGTCCGAAAATTGTCAAACCGCTGTATCTCAAAAGGGATGAATTTTAAACTGAAGATCTAAAACGATTTTTTGCTAGAAACACTGAATTACACAATAGGCCCACTATGTGGCAGTAACTTTGGAACACCCTGTATACAACTTATTATCAATTTTCTTTTATTTTCAACATTTTACTAAATAAAATTCGGTCTTTTTGGAAATGTTAAGTTCAAAGTGATTTAACCATAAGAATTTCTAAAGAATTTATTTTTAACAATATTTTAACAAAATTAATTATTTTTTCAATTTCTTTAATATATTGTTCATAGAATACCTACCATTTAAAATTAAATTCATAGCAAACAACAAAAACAAATATACATATGTAGGTACATCGAACTAAAAAATTTAATTTTAAATTTCTGAAATTTTACAATAGAATAACATTCTAATGTAATTCGAAAATTGTCAGCATTGTTATGTCTGTAAATTTATATAAAATGAAAAAAAAGAAGAAAAGTAATATATATTTTTACAAACTGAAATAATAAGAAAATAACTATGTACTGGTATGTATGTTGAATTGATTAAATTCCTTGAAAAATACCATCATATGTACAATTACCACCAATAAAAACCAATTCATTTACACACAAATGTGCTTGTTTAAAAGTACAATATATCTAAAGGTATCCTCGGACTAAAATCAGTATCATGTTACACAAGATATAATTAATTCGATTTAATTTTTTAAAAGCATGATAAAATTTATTTACTTCTAAATATTTCATTATTGCCTATGTGTAAGATCAAAAAATTCAACTATTGTGTTGTACAACAAATAAAATAATAATTTTTTGAACAAAAAAATCAGTAAGGCATTCACAATATTTAATAATTATATTTTTGTGCAATAAGGATAAGACTGTATTTTATAAAGAAATTAAACACATTTAGAAAAAGTAAAAAACGAATAAAGGGAGAAGGAATGGAGGTTCCTCTATTCCAATTCAAGGTTCTGTCCGAAAGACTGGGAAATCTCTTTGCATATCATTTCATTACTGAATACTGTCTGCTCTTCCTACCCTACTCAGAAAAAGAACAGAGCTTTTTGTTTTCCTTGCTCTAAGCTGCTCTAAATAAGGAAACGCTTCTTAATGCACTACTCCTGTACAGCCGAAGCCGAAGATAAATTTTCAAGTGGCACATTAGTTTTAATGAACATATTGGGTAATAAACAAAAATAAAATTTAGATTAACCACTACAAAATATTTTGCATTAGTTATCTGATATCATTTGACCAGAAAACGCATTTTTCGTAGCCCAGTATCTAAGGTAGAAGAATATTTTTTTATCTTTCTACATACCTACATACACACATCTGCACAGAATTCATTATTATATTATATTTATATGCAAACGTGAACAAGTACCTACATATGTAGCTATACATAATATAGTACTGAATTCAAAGTAAATTCTTTTTTTTGGTTTACACTAGAGATAAATGACAAAGAATTTTCAAAATTTATAAAAATTTAAATAATTAATTTCAAATTTATAACGGCTAAAAAATTTTTCCCGTTTTAATATTTATTTTAATAATCATTCAATCTACAGATACAATATTTTTTGTTTCTAAATAGAAACTGAAAAATGTGATATAAAAAAAATTGAATGAAATATACGTACATATTCATTAAGATTATGTAAGACTCGCTCATCTATTGTATTACCTTCAAACATAAAAAATTGATTTTAGCGTAAAATATATTTTAAGTTTATTTGTCTATAAAAATAAAATAGGTGTATTACATGTCCTGATGTACTTATTGTGATGTCAATCATATCCAACATGTTTTACAGAACATCCCATACTATGTTAAAAGTGAAAATTTATTTTCCAGTTTATTTTTATTTTTATTTTACGCTTTTTTTTCCAAATAATTTATTCTGTATAAGTTTATTTATGTAGAGAATATTAATACGCCCTGGAAAAGACATAACACATAATATTGTACATTAAAGAGTTCAAATTTAAAGTCATTTCATTTCAGAGCCTATTTTTGATCAAATTTATGAATGCAAAACATTCATGTAATGTAATGTAATACATGTACATTACATAGTAATATGTAAGTATGAATTTTTATTGTTATAGAATTTGGTTTGATATTACAACAAATTTTTTCATTATTTTTTTTTAGACAATTTTTGAATTTTATGTCTAAATATCCTTTTTATAACATCCAAACATTTTTACATAAAAGTGAAAAATCACTATACTTTGTACTTTAAATATTTTCACTACAGACTACAGACAGACTATAGGCCTTTATAGGAGTATATGTGTCTTTTTTCTCCTCTCATAATTTCTCATAAGAGCATTTCAGGAGTAGTGTTATCAATATTCTTGAACTCTCATACAGTATGCCATATGGAATAAGCTTTTTAAATATCAATATACAAAGATGTAAATTGGTACTACTTTTCGTAGTTTCCATAAGGATTGTAGTGAAAATATTTAAAGTACGAAGTATAGTTATATAGAAATGTAATGTACGAGTATAATTCTATATGCACTGTATATAAGTATACTACGTATGTATAAATTTATGTGACTTATTTATGTCAGATTGTGATTAAAAAAATAATCGACGTTAATATGCATTTTATTTTGCATTTAAATAATATGTATTTACATATGTGATATACATATGACGCATGTGATAAAAACAAAATATTGCCCACCCGCACCTACATACATGAAAAGTACGTTGACATTTTATCAATGTCAATTTTTATATTTGTGGGTGTCCACATCATAGATGTAATACATGATTGTATATTCACAAGAAAAAAAAATTTTTTTTTCCAAGTAAAATATATTACATTTTGCTACAGGATAGAATTTATACATATAAAATTTATATGTATGAACACATGGAAAAATGACCCATACAATACAATTTGTATTCATATCCAATCACCAATAGCAATAAAATGAAGTATACATTTTTTTTTTAAATGAATATTAAACTCATTCATTCATATAAAATTAAAAAACAAAAATTTCGTTATATCTTCTGCATAAAATTGAATGTACGTACTATGTGTACACTTACTCAAAAAAGTATTGGCAATATTTGAATTAACAGTTAAGTGTAACTGAATTGTAAAATTAATTGTATTTCAAAGTGTATCACTTTACATCTTTGTATAACATTTTGATATAATAAAAAATTATACACACTTTTCTTTATAACAATTTAAAAAAATTAAATGTGCCAATACTTTTTTGAGTAAGTGTATTGAGATACATTAACATTACTAACATTTATATCTTTTTGTTCTAGCTCTATACGTCTTTCTCTCCTTTTTCGTCGGATAATGAACCGGTGATCAAAATAATTACAAAATAATAAATAGCAAGAAAATTTTCTTTCATAAATTGTGGTAATCTCGTTAAGTATCATATGAACAAGTTATTTATGTACATTCATATACTGGTAAGAAAAAATGTATGTACGTATATTCTTCATTTACAAGCTGTAAGTTTTAAAATAATATTTCATTTCAGTAGATTTAAAAATAACTCCATTTATGCTGGTCATACGTATATGTTCATATGTATGTACTCATACTTAATCAAAGTTGAAAACAGCAAAGTTCATCAAATTGTGTACATACCATAATATGTACATATGTATATAAATTGTATTTCATTAAGATTTAATGAAAAAAAAAATTGTGAAAAAAATTAATTAATTTTATGTCAGCAATAATTATAAACACATAATTATATAAACTAAATAAATAATTTATTACGCAAGCTAATTTTCAAAATAAAGGACGATAAATGTAGATTTTTCTTACTATTCTCTAACATTCTGTTAACTTTCATAAAAAGTTTAGAAACTGTCAAAAATTTTGTATGAAAATTAGCAGAATGTTAAGTTAACGAAATTTGCTAACTACGACCAATAGTTCTCCTTATTGGAAAACCATGCGTAAATACATACATACATACATATGCGTGTAGATTAAAATTTTAATTTCTTTTTTATGATTTTAAAATACAAAATTAAACATTAAACTTAAGACAGAATAACATTTTCTTTACGGTATTGTTGTTTGTATAATGACATCATATTAAATAAGATTTAACGTTGTATGTATGTACATATTTATGTAATTACATTTTAAGATAAACATACTTACATACACTATTATTTATGGATGCGTGTATGTGTAATACTTAAAACTGAAAAAGTTTGTTTAATTTTCTTTGGATAAAACAAATAAATAATTATCATTATCATATGATAATAAATTTTTATTTATTTCACATTATTCACATAAAAACCCCTTTTATGTGATTTTATATTAAAGAAATGAATTTTTAATTCTTTATAACTTTATGACTTTATTTACAGTCGATAAAAAAAAATTTTCATTTTTCTGTAATACATATAAAAAAGTTTTGAGTGACCGTGCTTATATTTTACATTTTCATATAGCATGTATGTACATATTTAGGAAATTCAAAAATTTGTCTCTCCATTACATGTTTTTATTTACATACATACATATGTACATACATATGTTGCTATGTTTGGCAGTGAAGTATCTTTTATAGAAGTCAAAGAAAAAAATATACGCATTGGATGCAATGTATCCAATGTACAATTAATTGAACAATTGTATATTTGTTAAATGGGGTCCGCCGTTAAGTGGACAGGAGGTACCTCCTAGTTTATAAAATGATAAATCTTTTTCACATGATCACATAAAAAATCATAAATGTATTGCACTTAAATCATTAAATCGTGATAAAAATAAAACTATTTGGGAAAAAGAAAATAAATAAAATAAAAAATCTCTTGTATGTAACCTTATAAAATTTGAAAAATTATTAAATGGATGTTCTCATTTCACATTTTCATACCATACAGTTTTCATACGATTTCCATGCAATTTTCATGTGACTTTGTTTGTAGCTGAAAAGGGTATAGAGCTTGTGAAATGTTACATGGATTTTGATGGGTTTTAATGGGAATTAACTCAAATAATTCAGACGTATGTACATAGAAGGAAATATTTGCACACACATAGTGTCCTAGAATAAAGATCACAAAATGAGTCAAAAATCTACCTTAACTCCACTTTAAAATTCACCTTTTCTGAGATATAAGTACATATGTATTAAGTTGAAAAACTTAAATCACATGAATTTATCAACCTTTTTTAAAAACTAGCAAAAAATAAAGAAACGAAAATGAAATAATACAAACACAACAATATACAAAACAAAAAAATTAAATTATATTGTAAAAAATATGACAAAATGTCTTTTATATACTTATTCTTTTCTTATAGTTATCCTTTTTAATACCTAATGCTTTTTATATTCATCAAAAAGAAAAATAACTTGATCAAAGATTATATCTTTATTATATAAGTATATGTATATGTATGTATACATATAACGTATATATGTATGTATATACACACCATTTTTCTTTTATGGTGTATAAGTTCATCATTGTTACATTTTGTATAATTTTATTATAAAAAGAAAAATAATAATAATAAATAAAGAAAAATGTAATGTCAAAAGTTAAAAAAATATATTATGAGAAATATGATGTAGATAACACACAAAATAATGATTTTTCAGTATATAAAAGGGATAACTTCAATATGATGTTAAAAATATATTATGAGGTGATAAAGATTAAATGATAACAAAGACAAAAAAAAAATTTCAAATACATAAAAGAGTGCGATTGAAATAAATAATAAAAGCGAAAATAAAAATGGTGTAAGCATGAAAATAAAAAATGAAAAATATGAATTTATTTTTGCTATAACATTTAGCAAATACAATAGAATCATCATGAGTCGTTGTATTCTGGCTCACTATTGGAAACTCTTTAAAAATAGTACATTTAAAAATTTTTAGTGTATAAAGTCATTGATTTATGAATGATATATTCATAAATACGATGATAAACAGACATTGAATTTATTGTAAATGCAATAAATAATAAAATACATATGTATGTACATTATACAATTTATATAAAAAGGGTGGGCTATATGCTGGTTTCTTTTTAAAATTGTGATAAAATAAAAATTATTCAATATTTTACAAAGTTTGATGCTTTGTTCAAAAGTCTGAAACTTACGTTTTGTTATGAAATATAATTTCATTCAAATGATTGTCAGAGCTAGCTTAGCAGTGTAGCTCATCTTATTCACTCAATTTTTCAAAACATTTTCAATTATTTGAGGCTCCTTTCCACGAATATTCTCTTTGAGTGACTGAATCGTTGCTGGATTGTTAGCATAACAACCAGCAAAAGTCCAATGGTGACAAATCATAGCTATGCGGATGCTAAACGGCATCACCAAAACGACTGATTACACGATTGTTAAATTTCGTATGCAAAAGATCAATTGTTCCATGACTTGTTTGGCGCGTAGCGCCATTCTGCTGGAATCACAGTCTGTCTAAACCCAATTCTGTGATCCATTTTGTATCAAAGAGATACGATGCTGTATTTTTGACTGCTTTTTGAGATCAAAAAGTGTGACAGATGCAAGATAACATGTAACTTAAAAAGTAACCAGCAGATGACCCATCCTTTATTATAATTTTGTTCATTTTTCCTTTTTCGTTTTTTTTTTTATTAAACACAAAAAAATAATGATAAGAATAAAAACTATAAGAACGTGAAAAAATTACTAAGAAATATATTACGTGTTATTTATGTACATATATGAAATGAATACAAAAATTGGGTCAAATAATACTTATTTTTTTGTACACAAGATACATAATAAGATACAAAAATAAATATTTATTTTTTTGTACAAAATACAAAAAATAAATAAATAAATGAAAATTAAATAACCCATAAAATATCTAAATAAATTTTTATGATATTTATCAATGACTTTAGTAAATTGAATATTATTACAAAATTTCAAATATTCAAAATTTGCCTCTTTTATTCAAATTATATTTAATCAATTTTATTTTTCTCGAAATTTTAATCAACATAATCGTTTTATTTTTTTAAATATTTTTCGTGACATAAATAATGATTAAATTGTTTCATTATTAAAATTCTGTATCTTTGGTCTTAGATTTAATGATAAGACTTCCTTATTCGCCCATTCAAGTTAAGACTTGATACTTTATTAGCTTAAACATAACACGAGCGAAAATGGTCCATGCGATCTACATGTTGGTCATTATCACTTGATATTTTGCAGCATTATGCTTCACATTTTGTGTAATAAATAGATGAATCCAAAATTTACGTTTTCCCATTTTTTTAATCCATTTCTTAACAATAATGTTAAAATCAAATTCTCTTCATCTTCAAAATCCATTGTGCTCATATATCAAAATCGCAAAATTGCAATATCCCGTCTCGGTGTAGCATGTACTATCATGCGATAATTTAACATTTTCAAAATTAAATGATAATGATATGATAAAAAAATCGCAATATCGCAACATCACATTTCGGTGTGGCAGATGCATTATTCTCTAATGTAGAATAGGAAAAGTCTATTAACTACAGTATACTGTATACACGAAAATTATAAGAGATCAACTAATTAATGACATCTCTTATTTCTTAAGTAAAATACTAGAATAGAAATTTCTCTTATCCGCAGTTAAGTTAAGATTAAGAGTCTATTAATTCTAAACTAGAATTAGGGGGTAAATTTAAAAAATAATTTTTTTTCGTTTTAAAAAGAATTACATAGAATATAAACGTTTACTGTTATTTTAAAAATTTTTAAATATATTTTTTTACATCAAGGAAAATTCCCAATTATTGGGTAATCCCAATTATTGGGAGCAAATTGAGAGTATGTCATTTTAATTCGAAATTTTTTTTATCGTATATACTTATTCACTTTTAAATCTATATTGTGCTGTATGCAAAATACAATATAAGTCCTATAAAATGTTGTCAATTACTCAATTATATTATTTTTCCAAAATGGACAAATTTACAATGTAATTACGAAAACAAAAATGAATTTGAAATTATATTTAATTCAATTTTAAAATTTTACCATTAAATTACGTTACTTTAACATATTTTTCCCCAATATCAAACATATACAATAGGAAAGAAATTAATTTTTTGCCATAAAATATTTTTAAATTAAATTAACGATATTTTGGTCTTCTTAATAATATTTTATCTAAAAATTTTTTATCGTTAATTTTTTGTACAATGGAAAAATCTAAAAATACGACAAAAATAAATTTCTAATAACGTAATCAAAAAAAAAAAAAAAAAAAAAAATATATTAAATTTTACGTTACCAAGAAAAATAAAAATTGTCAGGGGGTTTTTGCTTTGTTTTTGCAACAAAAAAAAAAGATTTTTCTTATCTCTATTGATTTTGTAAACGAACTAAAATCTTATCATAAAGTTTTACTTTTCATTTAACATTCTCACAATTATGAATAAAGACATAAACAGACAAAAATAGACAATAATATAAATCAAGCAATGAAATCAGAAATGTATGAGTAGTTTATTTTGAAAGTGGCATAAGTCAAAGATATAAAACTTTTTCTTTTAGCCTTTTAAGTATGCAGTTTCCATTTTTAGAATTCATCCTTTTAAAAATAGATTTCTTTTTCAGATCAAGTACTTCCACATACAGGGTGTCAAAATAAAGTCTTTGTTTTCAATGAATTTCAATACAGAATATTAACAAAAAATTCAAAACGCCAATTCCAAAATAAGTGACTTATGTACTAATTAGAAGCAACATTTTTAAATCACAATGAAATTAAGAATTATTATAGAAAACTAGAAGGGTACTCCTTTCCACCTGACGGTGGACCAACCCACATTTTACAAATTACACGACTGTTAACTTAATTATACTACTCGTTGTTCAAATTGTATAACTGGTAATTTATATGTGTTCTATGCGTAAATTTGAACTTTATAGCTAAACAGTTTATTCTTGAATTTCCTAAATATATGAAAATATAAAATAAAATATGTATAAGTACATACGTCTAAGGTATAGTATATACGACAAAAAATAATTAAAATTAAAATGAGATACTCCCAATAATTGGGAATATAATATAGTACAATGAACATACATACATACATACACCAAAATTGAGATTTTGAATTTTACTTACAATACACATATACATTTTTTAACTGTAATACATAATATCCACGTCAATTTACATCACTTCACTTCACTTTTATTTGTATACATTCACTTGTCATTCAGTACTTTTGTTTGTAATGACGATACTTTTCATTTTTCATTTGCTACATTGATCTTGAGTCGTCTTAAGGCAGCTTAAGATTTTATATGATTGTATGAAATGTCATGTATACAACTGTAAGGTAATAATTCTTAACTAATTTCTTCGTTAACTTTCACAATCTTTTTGTCAATCTTAATGTCTATGCTCAAGACCGTAGAAATCGTAAACTTTTAATGAAAACTAAGGTTTCAGATATTTTTATAATACATAATTTTAATAGTTTTAATTTCATAAATATTTTTAATATTTATTTATATCTTTTACACAATAAATTAGATATATTTTATGATTCTCTAGTTACTTCAAAGTTTTAAAGTTTGAAATCATTATAGTTACTTCGAAGTTTGATTGAAGATTTAATTAAACGAAGTTTGTTAAGTTTATTTAAGATCAATGTATTTATAACTTTTGCAAAAAATTGGGATTAAGCCCAAATGATTTCGTTTTAAGCCAAAGGCCGAATTATCTCTGTATATCCAATTTTAAATTGATACTTATATTATGATTATGACACGATGATCACTAAAAACTTTTTTATGTAATGAAGAGAAAAGAGTTCCAATCGATTTTCAAACATTTGACTGATTAAAATTAAAAATTTATATTTAAATATTTTTTAGATTAAATTGAAATTTAATCATGAAATTTAAATGAATTTACAAATTCGGTCAATGTACACATTATGTAGGGAATGAAAATTAGTTATTTATGCATCAGGCATCACTAAAAAAAATTATTAATTATTTATACTACAAGAAGTTATTTTTTAATAATTTTTTTCCAATTTTTGTAAATGCCAGTAAACAAAAAAAATGTCTCTTACCATGTACATATGTACATAAACAAAAACGTCAAGAAAAATAAAATTTTGTTTTCCTTTTTTAAATTGCAAATACATATGTGTATACTGTACTTACATAATATTGAACAGCCTTTTTAAAATAAAACATACAAGCATGTTAAAAACACCCAATTCCAGTGAAATGAAAATTGTACCTAAAATTTTTATTTTTCATATTTTATTTGAATACATAAATTTATGTTTAAAAAAAAAATCGTTAATAAAAATGAATATTATGAAAAATAGCGAAAAAAAAAATTATTTTTATTTGTATCCTTATGTACTTTACTCGTCATGTTTTCATGCCACTCATAAAATTTTACATGTACGCTACGGTACGTAGTACATGTACATATGTAAGTATGTATTTTTAATAAATAAAATAAGAAAAATGATAAAAAAAATATTTTATCATTTTTCTTTCGTCTGTTTGTTTATGTTCTGAATATTTTCATTACGTTTTATTCAAAACAAGAATAATTATATTGGGTCATCCCATAAATAATGTCCGATTTTTCAAATAACAATTTTTGTTAAGCTATATTTTTTTGTTCAAATTAGGTTAGTGGTGGGTATGAATCAATCAGACCCAATATTTATATGTACATATGTATGTATATGCGCAGTTGCAACTAGAGATGAAAAAGAATATTCACGTCCATCTGTTTTGCTATATATTTTCTCCGTTATACGTAAATGTTACTACACTGTGCTTTTAAAGCATAGACACGTCTTAACTTATACAACATAAAAAAATTACGTCATTTATGTTTATGATATATGTTACTTTCTTGTGGTTGTTGTTATTTTCGTTTATAAGACGCAGCAAACTAGCAATCTGGTAAAACTGACGTAAAGAGAGAAAAACACGAATATATTTAAATTTAAACTGAACGCAAAAGAATACGAACTGACTTGTAACACACAAGATCCCAGGTTCGATGCCATGCACAGACGAATGAAGAAAAATAAAAATAAATTGTTTTTCATCATTTTTCTACACTATCAGCATCACTACTTTACCGTCCCCAAAGTTCACTCAGCTTCTGCTTATGGGTTCAAGTACTTACTAATATTGATCAAGTCTACTTGCCAACAACAAGTAACTCAAACAAATGATTGGTCTGAGCCATACCTAATAAAATTGAGTTTAGTGTTTACTTCAATAAACTCAGTGGTTCGCAATCCACGTTAAACTTTAGGTGCACGTTTGATAGAATCGTCTCAAGAATATCATCAGATTTAGGCCAAAACATACCCCGGGTTGTAGCGCCAAAAGAAAAGAAAAAGCATTTTGGCCATGTTTAGCATGCATTCTACACACTCTTATACATATTTTTATTAATATGATTAAAAATACGAAATTAATTGATCGCAGAAAAACAAATAACAAATATCGAATAAAGTGCAAAATAATTGTAAGGGGAATCCGTGTACATATACATATGTACATATGAATAAAAGTAACACGTTCGTAACAAGTATTTTTATTTACTTTTACTTTTTTTGTTTGCTTTTCTTATCAAGTTTAAATGATGATTGTAATTAAGAATGACCTTCAACCTCATTATTAATCTTATCATAGAAGCGTCTAATGACAGTAGTCTATCAATATATTATCACATAATGCCACGGTATAAAAAAAAATTAAATTAATTTACAAATTTATAAATAAACATTAAGGTACTTTTTCTACATTTTTCCTGTTATTCTTGGCTTGTTTTTTGTTTTGTCCATTTTATGGAAATTGCAAAGTAAACAAAATCTCAATTCGAGGGGAATCACATTCGAATTTTCATTTGCATATAAAAGCAGAGAAATCGATGAGAGACATCATCATTTCTAAAATACATATTTTACGAGAATAAATACACAGTACTTGAACTTTTTTAATTTTTACATTACATACATTACATACATATTACATATACATACCTAAATTCTGAAATAATAAAAATGGTGAATTCAAGAATAATTTGTATTTTAATTGTAATCGGTTGCACTTGCCAAATTTCATTTGGACAAAATATAGGCGGAACGGTATCAACGAATCCTCAAGGTGGACAAGATTTAAATATTGTTGCTAGCAAACAATTCGGTAAACCAGATCATAATGTTGGAGGTGGAGTTTTTGGTGCTGGTAACACAAAAACTGGTGAAACAGCACATGGAGGATTTGTCAATTACAATATGTAAGTTTTATTTAAAATGTATTATAATATAAAGCTTATATAGCTCATTAATCCATGTTTTGAATTTTATCGTGTTCTTATTATATTCAGAAAGGATCATGGATTATCAGTATCTAAAGTTTATACTCCAAATTCTGAAACATTTTCGCAAAATGCTCGTGTCAACTTATACAACGATCAAATTAATAAGGTTGATACAAATATCCAACATAGTTCAACGAAATTAAATAATGGTTTTGAATTTGATAAATATCGTGGTAGTTTGGATTATAACCATGCAGCAGGACATGGTGCATCATTTGGGGTTAATAGAATACCACAAATACAAACAACATCTATTGATTTAATGGGTAAAGCAAATTTATGGACATCATCTAATAGAGCAACAACTTTAGATGCAATTGCTTCAGCATCACGTAATATTGATGGCCCATTTCGAGGACAAACTAATTATGGTGGTGGCATAGGTTTGACACATAGATTTGGTGCGTTTGGTCGATAAATTGAATTTTATATACATATATAACGATATTTTGTAAATTGAATCATAGAAAAATACAAAATAAAAATCAAAAATTATTTGTTTTAAAATTTTAATTGTATAAAATGTCTACATATGTATATAATTAAGTACATACAAAGACCAAATTTTCATACAAACAATTATCTTTTTATTCATTCATTCATTAATTTAAAATTTAATTTAAAATATAGTATTCTGAAAGAAGTGAAAATAAAAAATAATAGTCAAAAATTTATTCAGTTTATCAATGATGTATTTTAGTATTCTATGCTCGAATTTTTAGAATTCAGTGTGAATAGGTTGTTGATTAGTAGCAATATTATGCATGATACATAACAAGAATAAAATTTCGATATTTTATTATTTCAAAATTCTAATATTGGAATAATTGAAGATTTTGCAACAAACCAATTAATCAAATTTTCAATTACCTATATATTGTTATAATCATTATTTCCAAACCACAAAGTTACGTGTACTATAAAGCACCCCATCTTTTTTAACTAAAATGCAAAATTTATCAATTTCTAACTGTTTTAATATAATTTTCCTATTCAAAAAAATATATTCCATCATTTTTATCCTAATTAATAAAATATTCAAGAAAATTCTTAGGTACTACAAAAAATTATGTTGCAATAATTAACGTAAGGTTGTGAAAATTCCTTTTTAAAATTCTTCTAATATTTTTTGGGGTATACTTTTGCCTGGATTATAGCTTCAAGACGTCGATACATACATAGATGACACAAAATTTTCTGCGATTCCCGTAAATATTTGAACCCTTTCTCTTGTGATTACTTCTTCAATTTGCCTTTTTGATGTGATTTCATATTCTTTTTTTTCTAGTATAGTACATAAATGCCCAATGGATTTGATGTCAGGAGATTGTGGTGGGGTTTCAAGTACATGTGAAATATTGAAAATGATCCATTGAAGCACTTTATACACATAACACGGTGTGTTTTGAATCATTGTCTTGTTGGAAGCGAAAATCCAGATCCAAATCCATATTTTGGTAATTTTTTCGTGAATTATTTCTCAAAATATTTAATTATTCATATTGATTTATAGTGTTTTCTATGAATTGCAAATTTCCCCCACCAATAGCTGGCATACAACAGCCAACATTACTCCACCAATCCTCTTTTGATAGTACAATTTAATAGTAGCTGATTACAAATTCATACAGTTATTAAAAAAAACCATACATATCAAAAACAAATAGAAAAAAGAGACTTTTATTCGATAAACAATAGGTAAATAAGAATATGAACTTCTTATTATGGTGTCTTCCAGATTCCGTACATCCAGATTCCGTACACGTCAAAATTCGTCCAGATTCCGTACAAAAATTTTTAACGCATGATATAGCAACGCATTCAAAAACCGAAGTGTCCAGATTCCGTACAGATTTTATTTTTACTATTTTTAACCTTTTTCGTTTCTTTGGTACCTGAAAAAAAATTGTTTTTGTGTATATACGGATTTGTTTATACACACTTGTGTTAAATTTTGATGGCCTTTTTTTTGTTTATATACTTTTTTATTTCAATTTTTGTTTATATACTTTTAAATTATACTTTGTTTTTTAAAGAAACTACATGTGTAGTTTTAAATTAAAAAAATAAAATAAAAAACATTTTCCATCACATTTTATGGAGACTTTGGACTCCCTATTTGAATAAAATTAATTTTTTGAATCGAATAGGTATGTTTAAAAATGTTTTTTTTTTTTTTTTTTTTTTTTTTTTTTTTAAATATCACTTTATTTTTTTTGCTTTGATTTTTCTTATATTTTACTCAAATTTTCCACATATTTACATCTTTTGTTTATTTTTCAATTGTTCAACTTCACAACATATGCCATTTTTGACCAAAATTGTCCAATGTTTTTTTCCTCTTCATACTTTCTTATATTATTTTCAATTCTTCTATCCAGTTGAACATACTTTTTCTTTCTCTTGTTTTGTTCCAAATTCAAACCAAGTCTCGTTATTCTTATGTCGGATTTTAACGACTCAGACTTTAAACATTCAATCAGGATTTGTTAAAAATGGGAGATGGTTCTTCTTTTCTTCTCGCCGACGATAGTGAAAGTGAGCGGATATTAATATTCGCTAGTGAAAAGTGCAGGCAGTGTTTCCGTGGACGATACATTCGGTTCTGCATCAATACAATTTGAACAGTTGTATATAATTTATGCAGATATTGGAAGCAATGCCGATGAAACAAATATTATTCCTGTGGCATATGCATTGTTACCAAATAAAAAAAAAGAAACATATAACCGAATGCTGAAAATTTCCCCGAAGTGCTGAAATTGAGCTTTTCTCAAAATCAACCAAAATCTCTTCTGGTTTCCACTCTGGAATTTTTTGTTTGATAATTTTCAGCATTCGGTTATATGTTTCTTTTTTTTTATTTGGTAACAATGCATATGCCAAAGGAATAATATTTGTTTCATCGGCATTGCTTCCAATATCTGCATAAATTATATACAACTGTTCAAATTGTATTGATGCAGAACCGAATGTACCGTCCATGGTAAACATTTTGTATCGACGGAAACACTGCCTGCACTTTTCACTAGCGAATATTAATATCCGCTCACTTTCACTATCGTCGGCGAGAAGAAAAGAAGAACCATCTCCCATTTTTAACAAATCCTGATTGAATGTTTAAAGTCTGAGTCGTTAAAATCCGACATAAGAATAACGAGACTTGGTTTGAATTTGGAACAAAACAAGAGAAAGAAAAAGTATGTTCAACTGGATAGAAGAATTGAAAATAATATAAGAAAGTATGAAGAGGAAAAAAACATTGGACAATTTTGGTCAAAAATGGCATATGTTGTGAAGTTGAACAATTGAAAAATAAACAAAAGATGTAAATATAGTATGTGGAAAATTTGAGTAAAATATAAGAAAAATCAAAGCAAAAAAAAATAAAGTGATATTTAAAAAAAAAAAAAAAAAAAAAAACATTTTTAAACATACCTATTCGATTCAAAAAATTAATTTTATTCAAATAGGGAGTCCAAAGTCTCCATAAAATGTGATGGAAAATGTTTTTTATTTTATTTTTTTAATTTAAAACTACACATGTAGTTTCTTTAAAAAACAAAGTATAATTTAAAAGTATATAAACAAAAATTGAAATAAAAAAGTATATAAACAAAAAAAAGGCCATCAAAATTTAACACAAGTGTGTATAAACAAATCCGTATATACACAAAAACAATTTTTTTTCAGGTACCAAAGAAACGAAAAAGGTTAAAAATAGTAAAAATAAAATCTGTACGGAATCTGGACACTTCGGTTTTTGAATGCGTTGCTATATCATGCGTTAAAAATTTTTGTACGGAATCTGGACGAATTTTGACGTGTACGGAATCTGGATGTACGGAATCTGGACACAACCTCTTATTATTCTTGAAGTTTAATTCTTTTTTCTATTTATGTATGTATGTATGCCTGAATAAAATCGAATAAAATTTTGCAACATTGCAAAAATACAAAAAATAATTTTTAATTATATGTGCATTTTATTACAAAACTGAAAATTAAATTATTTAATAGACATTATTTGTAGCATTTTTCCATTTGGAAAATGGAAATAAAATATACGCAAATTACTTTCAAATTAATTTAAGCTCGTGTACAAACATTTAAAAATGGATATTTTTGAAAATTTCATGTAAAAGTGAAAATAAAAACATACAATTGACACAATACATTAAGCTTAAGAAAGGATCACAGATCCTTATTTTTTTTCTTATTTCTTTCATGAAAAATGCTTTGTATTTTATAATTTTGTTTTAGTTCCGTTATTTTAATTTTAAAATTTTTATTCGAATAATTTTTTTAAATAAAACCCTCATCATTTCATAACGATTGCCATTATCATACATAGTACACAAGAGTTTATTTTAATTTTGTACATTCATATAATGTATGAACCGTAACTTTAGTACGTATAATAATGTAATAACAAAAGCAAAAAAAAGCTAAAATTAATGTTCAGTAATTCGAATGTAAATGATAAAACGACCTTTTTCCAAAAACAAAAAAAAAGTTCAAATTTATTCGATTAACTGTTGTTTCTTTTTTGCAATCTTGAATCTTTTTTTTTTTTTATTTAAGCTAAAAAAAATGCATCCTTAATAAGAACAATGTTCAAAAATGTGAATGAACTCATAAATCAAAATTATTTCAAGGATAAATATACATATATACATACGTATAAAATTGAAGTAAATATACTATCTAGTATCTATAGTGTAAGTTATTGTAGTAACAATAAACGCTATCTTAATATTTTGAAATCTTTGAAATCTGAAAGTAAAATGCATCTAAAATTTTCATCTAATACTTCATGAGTTTCAAAACGTCTAACTTCCTCTGCTATGTATGAATGTATGTATGTATGTAAATGGGCACCTCCACGGGTTATGCACAATCTTTTATAATTTCTTAAAAATGCTGTACTGTTTTCCTTTATAAATTAAACATACATATATGTATATACACATGATTACTCATTTGGTATTGAACTTTATAAAACGTCAATTAAGCCAATAAAAAATTCCCCAATCTACACATGTCAATTTTCATAGATTTAAAATACCTGTTAAAATCCTTGGAGCTAGTATTTGCAGTGTTTAAATTTTACACATGCCCATACTGTGCTTCAAAACTAAAATCAAAAACAAATTGTATGTGAATGAATTTATTAGCTCTAAAAATACACGTGCAGTTATCTGAAAAGATAATGTGTAGCGGATATGAATGAAGAGCTCTTCTTTATTCCACGCACAATTCTTTACTTAATCCTTCGCGTAATCACGTACATTCTGTTCACTAATTATATTCAGTTAAGGCTTTATGGGAATACATTCGTCTTTTTTTTCTCCAATAATTTCTAATTAAAGTGTTTTATGAGATGTATTGGCACAATTTTTAAAATTTTTGTACAAAATCAGGTTATCAGTTAACAATGATATACCTATGTACATATGTATGTATAACGGAACCACTTTACACTTTAGTATAAGTTTCTATATGACCTTAACTGGTTGGAATTAGTATACAAATTATCAGTAATCCTCTATGAACATAACTAACTATAACATTGTATAATATTTGATTCAGAGTCACATTATTACTACATCACGACAAAATTTTTGACATTTTGAAACTCATCGATTTTTAAAACGATAAAAGCACTAATTTGATTACATGCTTATGTACATGTGCATACATTTCATTTTGAAAGAAAACTCCGAGAATTTAATTAAAGAACAAAGTATTCTAAAAGAATACTAAATAATTTATCATTCCTTTCTAAATCATGTGTGTGTTATATTTTATATTGGTCCAAAAATGACGTACATTTGTATGTGTTATGTGACACACATATTATAACATGTATACACACATAAATAAATGCAGTATGAAAATATTACGAAATCTATCATGGTACTGAATTAAAATTTCTTTAATTTAATTAAAAATACTTTCATCATACATATACTTATACGTATGTATGTACTATTTGGAAGTATCTGATATTTTACATTTTTAAAAAATAAATAATGTAAACATTTTAAATACATGTACATCTGGTTTCTTGAATTTCTACTACGGAAAACATCGAATAATTTTGTATTTTACTAAGTTTTTTTTAACGAACGCTATATTAATTACATATGTATGTATGTATATGTTTTACACGTGTGCAAATTAACAATAAAATAATGACAAAGAAAGTTAATACACTTGTAATAAATTTATAATTTTTTATTTTTATTTATTTTTTTTTTAAACATTAGAAGTCTATAATGTTATTATGCAAATCAATTGACTTACATGCATAGTATTTAAACATTATATGTAGTACTAATTTAGGTATAACTTGATTGTTTACTTCTTGAATTTACATACATACATACATATATAAAAATTTTTTATTTGTGTTGTCAAAATTTTTATTTTTTCAAAATTATTGTTATTTTTTTTTTTTAAAGTCTATCACAAAAGTATGAGCGATGTTTTAAGTCTGTAGAAAACGTAGTCTTTCATAATACCGAAATTCTATTTTAACATAAAGTCGATTAGAAATAGATTCTCAAAATTGACGCTGAATTTCATTCAAATTCATAATATAGTATGCTTGTACGAGTATTTGAACTAACTCATGTAAAAATATAAAATAATTTTCAAGTACGAAATTCATTTTTTTTTGTTAAAAAAAAAAGTATGACTATACATGTCATTTACCTATATATGTATGTATGTCAGATTTTTATGGATCACACTAGATTTCTATTTGTTATTATATTATTATTTTTTACAAAAAATCAATATAAAATTGTGTATGCAAATTCAGGCGTCAATTATGAGAGTCTTCTCGATAAACAATAGAATCGATTTTTAAAAGTCTATCACAAAAATATCGACATTTTAGGTTTATAAAATAGAATTTTTTTTACTCGAATAGATTTTCAACTGAAAGTCTATTTAAACATAAAATTGATTGGCAGTAGACTCTCGTCATTTGACGCCTTAATGTCCTTATCAATGTATAAAAATAGGAACTAATTTTATACGTATTTTATTTCATAAAAAACAAAAAACAATTATAATAAAAATCGAAAGAAAAGAGTCATTTATAAATTTATAATACAGTGTCAAAAACAGTTTTAATTATAATATAATTATTAACGACAAAGCGGAAACCATGTAATTATCCTTTCAATACGATTTCATTTTTCTCATTTATTTGATTATTTTTTTTTTATTATTTGTTTCAATCTTTCATATAAATAATGATTTTTGTATTTTATATTTATAAAAATAAAGTCATCGACAAAACTCAAGCTATTATAAAGATATTAAGAAATTAAAATTCTCTTAAAAAAAAAGGAAATAACTTGCGCAAAAAGTACAAATTTATAGATAGAAACAATACAACAAAAAAAAAGTTAGTTCAATTTTAAATTGAAATTTTATTTCAAAATATGTTCCACTAAAATCAATTTGTACATAACAATTTAAATAAAACAAAAATTAAACTGAAAATCTTTAATTAACAAAATTCATGCTAACTAGTTTAAATGATTGCGCTTTTAATAAGACTCTAGAGTCTAAAGATTAGGAAATAAGAGTTTTACAAGGTGTATTCATACATATTATATTATATAATTTCACTTTAATCAAAGTATTATATATATTTTTTTCTTATTTATCATTCTATTAAATGATAAACGAAATTTAATTAAAATTCGTATTAGAAAAATTAATTGATATTTTTAATGCGTGTATACAGTCTAGGACAATATTAATAGCACACAGCAAACTTATGATACTTAGGCTACGTTCGGTTAAGTCAATTGATTCTTATTCGATACGTCATTTGATTTTACATAAATGTCAAATGTGTTTTTACCTATGTTATTATGTTTTGAAGTGAAATATCCTTTTCAAACTTACCTGAAATATCCTGAAACTTACGGTTACAGTCATAAAATTTGAGCAACGAGTAGTACAAATAAATGAACAGTTGCATAATTTGTAAAATGGGAGTAGGCCTGCCGTTAGGTGGACATGGGATACTCTCCTAGTTAATAAATAAATAATTCTTAGAAATATAATAGATTTAAGTACTCTTTACAATCAATTAAAAGGTAATAAAAGAATAAACATTTAACTTAGTAAAATCTAAAAAATTTATAGGGTGTACTATCATTTTGTCGTAGAGTGTAAAAGTACATTACATACACACACTCCATAACGTATAGTGTTAACACAAATCTTGTACGAAATGTATTCAATACAAAACTTTTTTTTTCCCTTTCAGCGGCTTTTGTATAAATAAGCAATGAAAATGTTACAATGAAATTTTACATATTGATAAAAATTCTGTTTATCAAAAGGAAAAAAATTTATTTTACTACTTAGTACATTTTAGTTAGTTAACGTCATTTTAATTCAAAAATTCATTTATTGACACATAAATTAAACGTAAAAATGAAAAAGAAGTTTAATGAAATAAGAAAATTTATAATTCATGATTATTTGTGCATTTCTATAATTTATGTTTTTGATTGTCTTGAAAATTTTCAGTTTTCTCTATGTACATACTTACATATCTCTCTACTATATAAAAAAGTTTTTAGTGGTACAATTTGAGCAACGAGTAGTACAATTAAATAAACAGTTGTATAATTTGTACCATAAAAAAATTTAAAATTATGAATACAATGTGATATCCTTAGATAAGCAAAAATTATGATAATTTTTTAACAATAAATTGTAATATAATATAATTTGTAATAATACCTAAATGTTCCTTATCATTTAACAATAAAAAAAATTTACTTTTCATTACTTTTAAGAGTTCTATTATTATTATACGCATTAAATTGTTCTATTACGAAAGGTATTAGATGGTGATTTATTTGAAAATAAAATAATACCATAAAATAATTGTGATTACTTTGAATTATCTTTTATGTTTTTCATTTATTCAATAGATTTCTATATATGTACATATAATATCTCTTAAGATACAGAAATAAAAATAAATCAAACATTAAATAACTTTACCTTGTTATTTTATATGTACACATTTCGAAGAAATATGGATTACACGATTTTATAGATTCGGGTACTGATTTAAAGTAAAGTAAAACACAAATCCTAATTTATTACTTAATATAAAATAATTTCTTATTCTTATAAAGAATTCACGATTCAAAATTGTAAATTTAAAGTTTAATAATATCAACATTTTTGTATTTCTATGAATTAATAATACAATTTCTCTCAAGATGTTAAAATCTAAACTCTTTCAGTCAAATGATTAATTAAGTTATTTAATTATATTATTAAATTTAGCTGTCAACGCCAATAATAATAAATGAGAATAGTGTTCACAGAACATTTTATTCACAATAGTTCTTTAAACTCAGTTTAGTTAACCTGAAGTTTAAAGTGGACTGTAGAACTGAATTAGTTTAACTGGAAGTTTAAACTCTCGTTAAGGTTTATTAAATCTGGAGTTTGAACCTCCACTGTAAAACTGGCCTAAAGGCCATACGTTTAAGTTACACTTACATAAACTAGGTGTCAATATTGATAAGCTAAAGTATAGATCATGTTATGCTTCAAAGAAGAAGAAACGTTAACATATACGCATATGTATGTCCTGGAAGGTTGTGTTGCTCAAGAAAGATGAAGAAGGATTGTTTCAGCGGACAGTTATCTGAAGGATCTTTTTAATAATGGCTGCGTTAAGTATGTAATACTCCTTGCTAAAACGATATGCGCCTTTATGTAAGAATGCAGTTCTGCAGTGTCGAGGCTATCAAACCTCATCTCACTCCTCACACCACACAAAACAAAAACCATACGAACTAATCAGTAATAAATCTAGTCTAATTTATTTATATAAGTATATACTTATATACATAGTCTAACCTATGTATATCTATGTATACTCGTATATACAAAAAAACTTGCTTATCTACTCTTACTACTAATATAGGGTTTTTCACCTATTTAAACTTTGAAAATTTTATCAATGTGCTAAAACCTATACGTGATTTACTGAAATATATCCATTGTCTAGAAATTAAGGAAAATTAAGAATTAAGAATTAAAATTAAGGGAATTTAGAAATTGAATTTTACTTAAAATTTAAGTGAAGAATATATGTACAAAAGAAAATAAATTGCAATACTTTAGAATAGTATTTGGTTGTAGAATTTTTTATGATCTCTATGAATTTTTTATGAAAATTCTTCAGGAACTCGACCATTTTTACTATCATGGGAGTTTGTTTTATTACTTCCGAAAACTTTGTACTCCCTTGCTTCCTACGAGGACAGAATACTCCCCGTAAGGAATTAGTTGTAGATTTATATGATTAGTGAACGTAAATCCACTAGGACTGAATTTTTCAATAGTTCAAAATAAAGTACACATATGTATAAAGGAAATATTTAAAAAATTAAATCAATCTACAAAAATGACTACGTAATATCTGATGACTTCGTCTCAAACAATTTTAAATTTTAAAACATGTAAATACAATATCTTATATCTTAGCTGATATCTTTAAAACATAACGCTTAAATATGGCGCGTATATGGCGCGTGTTCACAATCCCTCAATCGATTCAATTTTTTATTCAAAATTGTTAGCAAAGAATTTAAAAAATATTAATATGATTTAGAAGTACTTTTTTTTTTTTTTTTTTCAAAATACTACAGGGTGTCCTAGAATCAATGTCACAAAGCGGGTTTATCGTGCAGTTCAGAGTGTTCCTAGAAAAAAACCCCTCCCTGAAATCCACCCCTTCTGTATACAAATTTTCAAAATTTCTAATTAAATTTATTGATAAAATGTCACATAAAATTTTCTTTCGTCACTACACTACATTTTCCTTCCCTTGTAAGTATTAAAACAAAAGCTTACACCTTTCTTTTTAAATGCAAAATTATGTTTAAAAATATTTCATACAAATGTATAAATTTTAATTAATATATGTACATACGTAAGTTGATAACAGTGATTCCAGATTTATGAATACATATACGTATAATAATCATTAACTGAATCATAGAGCTTATGCAGAATGTGGCTAAGTTTGGCTAAATATATAAGAGTGTGCGGAATGTGGCTAAATTTTGTCTAAATGTCTAAATTTCTAAATTGTTAGAAAAAATCGGTAAAGTATGTTTAACTCAACGAGTATGTTAGGTAGATATGTAGTTAGTGGTTAAAAAAGGCCCATTGTGATACCACACCAGAAATTTCCATAGGTCAAACCACCTCGAGCACTTCAGAAGGCCCAGAAGCCTCTTGACCGAGATCTCTCCTATGCAAGAGATCTTGGAAGAAGGTTAAAGATCAAACTCCCAGAAAACTAGCTCTAGTCCTGGAGGTGTTCAACACTCTCCTCCTCTTCTTCATCTTAACATGCTCTGCATAGGTCATTATATGGGAATAGGGCATTCAGCCTTCTGAAATATGAAGTGTAATGTGTGGTTTTTGTCTGTAATTTGATTTTTACATATTTTTTGAAAATTTTCTCGAATTTTTAACAATTATAAAAAAAAGTAAATTTAAATTAGTATATAAATTCAAACGAAAAAGATAAGGAAATAAAACGTAATTATTTGTTGTTGGTATTATTTTAATTTTATTTAGCAACGCGAATAAATTCTATATACTCGTATGTATGTTATTATTTATTCATAAATAATTTAACAATTTATGTTATGTACGTATATATACTATACTAATGTTAGAAATTCTCATTATAAAATTTTTCTTGTGGAAATTCAATACAATATATAATTACGAATATTTCATATACATAAGTACATACATACATATGTACAATGAGCAATTTTTATTTAAATACAAAGAATATATGTACCTACGTACCTTTTATTTATAATTTTTGTTTGTACTGAATTGTCTGTAATTTAAAAAAAAAATAAAATAAAAGAATAAAAATTCTACTAATTTTGTTTCCCATATAATATTGAATTTTAATGTTTCATTAAATTCTATATCAAATTTATTCAAGTATACATATTAAATTTACATCTTTTTTTATTTATAATAATATATGACAGGTATTTTACATGGTATTATATACAGGGTAATTCAGTGTCTTCATAATTCATATAATTAAGGAGGTGATGGAATTACACGAGACAAGCTAAAAATCTTGCGAAAGACGAGGGATAAATATTTACCTCTCGGCCGCTAGAGGGCGTTAAAGAATTTCGTGCCTCTTTTGATAAAACATTCCGTAGCTCACGTATGTTTTTTTTTTCCATTTAAAAAAAAATATATTTATTCTATTTTGTTTCTTTATTCATTCTATTCTAAATTTTCCGTACATTATTCTGTTCGTTCTATTCTATATACGGAAAAAATAAAGAAAAACGGCCTATGTGAAGACTTAACAGAATCACCCTGTATGTATTCAAATTTCAAACAACGAATTTCATATTCATACACCTTTTTCGTGAATTTTATATTTTCATATACATGTGTACATATACATATGTATGTACATATACTAAATATGTATATACCTTTTACACCTACACAGATACATCTGTATAGGTATATATTATGTACATATACATTCCATACATACATCATGTATTTAGGTTTCTATTTTTTACCATATAGTACACGACATTTGTGAGTGTACATACATATGTACATCAAATAAATATATTTTCTATACTTACATGATGTTATTAGTTTAAATATATTACTTTATAATTTTATACATATATTATAATCCTAATATGTATGTATAGAAGAAAATTTTAATTGAATGAAATATGGGCCTACATCAAATGAATTGTAAAAATCACCTATTACGTGTAATTTTACCACATCATTAATTTAATTGACATTAATTCATTAACATATCTGATATAAATAAATTTAATTAAATAATTTCTAATTGAAAAATGGGAGTTATTTTCTTTTCTTTGCTAGCGTGATTCATTTATTTATTAGAATTCTTTAAAGTAGGTATTAGTGGCTTATGCAATGTGAAATTTTTAATTATTCTGTACACAAGTACCTAATTTTTAAAATTGAATAGAAAAATAAAATATTAACAGTGCATTATATTATACATATGTATGTATTTTATCCGTATCTGTACAAGGTATCCCAGAATCAAAGTAACAAAATTCGTTGTATCATATATTCTAGAAAAAAAAAACAATTTTATACATTTCCCCCACCCACCCCTTTAAGTTCACTCCCTTTGGAGTAAAGGGAGTTGAAAACTTTTGAGTGCGTAAAATACGTAACGTCATATCTTGGGCTATATCTTTCGAACCCCACCAAGTATTTAAATTATCTCAAACGCAGACGAAAGCTGAAACTTGGGCTTTTCTACTATGAAAGTAATCGAAGTTAAAATGCCATGCATTTCACGTCCCCGGAAATTTTCAATCCCCTCTATCAGAGAAAGGATGGATTTTAGAGGCAAGTAGAGATGTGTAAATATTTTATCAGAAATATTTCGGAGCTAGGCCCTAAATGATGTAAACTTCTGTTGACTATTTATCGAAACGAAGGTAGACGTTTAATATTTTTTATAATATAACCAAAATGAAATCGTCATCTGTAAATATGTTGTTTTAAACAAGTATGGATGTAAAAGTTGGTAAATTTGAGAAAATTTTTTTTTATAATTTCTTACAAATTTAACCACAAAATTTAAAACTAAATTCAGAAAAATATTCATTATTTTTTATTTACCATTTCTCATATAATTTCAAATAAATTTTTAAGGTTAAAACATACAAATTTAATCGTCCCTTATTTTTAATGCTTCAAACCTTAATAGACGTACATTACATACATACATATATGTCTACGTAAACTTGCATATGTTTAATAAGTTTAATTAGATGCTTACAGAACCTTCACGTAAGGGGATTTAACAATTTAAAGTGAGCGAAACTTAACGAACTTATGATAACGTCTATTTAAAATATCTTAATGTACTTCAATGTTAATGTTACGTTATGTTGCGTTCCGTCCCATTTTATTTAGGTTTAACCTTATAAGTCCGAACAAAAATATGATCTATATCTTTCACAGAGTAAAATATACATACATAAAATGTATAATTTTATGATATGTAATATTGACCTAACTCCATATAAATAAACATCATTTTGATTAACTTTATGGAAAACAAATAGTAATCATTTTTTACGATTTTCATTTAAAAAAATTTTCAATATAATAAAAAGCAAATGTGTAACTTATTCATTTTAAAGCATTTCAATTTTCTACACAGCTCTTCTTTTCTTGTATTATCGTTGTCCTGTAATATGTTACAATATCTCTATAAAATTTTATATTTTTCTTCTATACCCCAAATAAATATACATATAAAAAACATAGATATTAAAAAAAAAAATTTTTTTTTTGTAAAAAAAGAATAACAAACGATAACAATTTTTTCCGCCCTTATTACTACAAAACCTTAATATTTATTATCTCTCTGTTAATGTGTATACATACATATATCGTATTTGTATGACAACTGTTGCGGAAATTTTATGCTTTCTATGAAATTGACTTTAAATTTAAAACTTTTAAATAAATCTTTAAAATCTAGGAAAACAATGAAATTTCAGATTTAACAAAACATTATCTCTTTAAGACAATCCTGGAATGGGCATTCTGTTGTAAGAAATATTTTTTTGGACCCATTAGATACCGAGACATAGGAGTTATGAAGGAAATGCTAGATTCATATTACTATGAACAGCCCAAGATTTTACCCGTCATAGTCAAAAACATAAGTTACGCTCAAATTGATATTTTATCCACTTTGCAGTATCACCATATGTTAGCATTTAAGGGACGGAAAATATATCAACAACAAAATTAAAATAATTCGTTCGCAGGAAACAATATACCATATATTGCTAGGAAAAATTTAAGATAAACTTATTTTAATTACTTTTTAACTTTAATCTAGTCTTTTTTTTTTGCTTATACATTATTCAAAAAAATACTTCTTTTTGCTTAGAATTTTATACACGTGAATCGGAAAATTTATGTCCTTAATGTTTTCCTTCTTCTTTTTATTTTAAAATCAATAAAATAAATTAAAATTTTATTGCGAGGATTTATACTCTGTGTACAAATTCGGTGCACTTAAGGTCTTACGGTAATGAATAAAGGCCTCGATTCTCGTAGTCAAATTTGAAATTTGAAATAAATTGGTTGCCATATTGATAATAATAGTAAAACAATAACAATAACTATTGAATCGAAATCATAAAAGGCTATGTATCACTAATGCCCAAATTCTTTATACCTTAGCTATCTTCAAAATAAAGTTATCTGAGAGATATCTTCTAGATTGGTTTTCTTCATTAAACTTGAAGATTAACTATCTTCAGGGTAGAAATACTTTACTCAGCCCTTAAAAAAAATTACATGAAGCCAACTTTATGTGTAATTAAACATAATTTACGTGTAATTTACCAACAACAAACTTTTTCACCTTTCAAAGTTTTTAAATTAACTATCTCAAATATCAAGTGACGTGCTGTAGGCGAGATATCTATCACCTTAAAGATATCCCGAACCTCAACTACCGGTTAACCTTATCTTGAAGATAAGTCTTAACTAGAAGTGAAAAAAACCAAATCTTCGGTTTATCTTCAAGATATGTTAAACTTCGAGGTATCATGAAGTGAATAAATTAGACATACATAAGTGATTTCGTTTAAAGCAATTTGGTGAAATCCCAAAATTTCGATTTCGGTCTGTCTCGCCTTTAAGACTCATGTCTAAATGTTCTAGCTTTGAATCTTTTTTTTATGTATTTACATACATATGTATGTATGTATGTACTCGTATATATTATAAATGGGAATTTTAGTTTGCACATTTATAATGCAATGCAACGCAAAGAAAAGGAAAAAATTTTTCCCAACATGTGTACTACGTATCCATTTATACAAGTACTTACATTTCACATTTTTGGTTATTCGCATTTTACTCACTATAGGAAATACTATATAACCTGTTGTGTACGAGAGATAAAAATCAAAAATAAATGTATGTGTGTAAATGTTAGTAAAAAAATTTTTCTATTTAAAAATCATCAAAAAGAAAAGGAATGTACATACAACAGAATTTATAAAATTAAAATTATACATTTAAAAATTTCACTACATTTCATTTCCTTGTATTATAATTTTTATACAATACAATAATGTCCTTTTTTTGCATAAATTCCTTTTTTCCATTTAATTTTTTTTTTATTACAATTTTCCTGAATAATGTGACATAAACTTACACATGTGACTTTTTATTGTTCAATATAACATACATACCATCTACATACATACGTATGACATGTATCTGGCAAATAAATGCATTTTTCTCAATTGAATTTAAATAGGAAAAAATGAAAATCTAGAAAAAAAGAACAGACAAATGGAAATAAAATTTACAAAAAAATTTGAATAAAACATGTTATATAGTCCGTACATAAAGCATAGTCACGTACTTTCTTATGAAGTATAAAGCATAAAATAAAAATATTGCCTCACTTGTGAATTAGTTGTGATTATGACTTAGGCTTTGTTTTTTTAACTTAGGCACGTGTTAAAGCATAGGAGATAGGAAAAAAACACCATTAGTGTTTATGATCTAAGTTCGCTCCCGTGTGGTTGTTGTTTTTTTCGTTTATAAAACGCAGTAAACTAGCTATCTGGTAAAACTAGCGTAGAGAGAGAAAAAGACGAACTTATACAAATTGAACGCAAAAGAATAAAGAAAAGCACCAACAACAACACGTGTCTATCTTTTAAAAACGAAGTATACATATGTTGCAAAATACCGTTAAATGCTAAATTGGAATTATATTGCAAGAAATTTAGCACTTTAGACTTTTTTAGCACAGCAGACATTTCCAGGCATCCTGCACACACTCTTTGTATACATTTACTTGGAAAACTGCGTTGTTATCACATTATGGTTAATTTTATTTCCTTGTGATTGTTGTTGCTTTCCTTACTCAAGTACTGAAAACATGGCAATATAATATGGAAGTTATATCATATACATATATTTCATTATCGTGTGATAATACGAAAAAACATCAATTTAAAATATGTATATGTACGTATAGCCTCTAAGTAACTATATGCTTAAAAAACGAATTATAAAAATGTTGCCTATAATAAAAATAAACAATGAATATGATAATTTTTTTATTTGGTTTTCTAATCATGACCTAATAAACAATAAATAGCACGTACATATGTCGTATGCAACTACAGATACATCGATAACACAATGGCTCTTATAAAATAATTTATTTTTGTGTTTATATGCACTTTGATACATTATACATTTTTTGTTTATTTATTGTTATTTTCATTTTATACTGAAATTGTCAGTTAAAACAAAATTTATGGTATAATTATAACATTCATGATCTCTCAGCTATAATTATTTTTCTATCAAAGGATTAGGAAATAAAATGAGATAAAATATGTAAATATATGCACGTGAATTGTTATCGTCCTATTTAAAAAAATACAAAAATACAAATTCTAGAAACAATTCAAATAAATTACGTAGTAAGCAAAATTTAAACAAAATTTAAAGAAATTATTTTTTTAAATATTAGGGAGATACCCCCTATCCATCTAACGGCGGACAAAGCACCATTTTACAAATTATATACATAATTGTTCATTTAATTGTACTACTCGTAGCTCAAAAATACTGTATTGATGCGGTATCACTGCAAATATTCCAGCAACAACGCATTCAGTTTTAAGTCAATGCAATTATGCATTTTTCAAAAATCTGCACATGATCGTGTGATCGTCGAATTTTAGACGTTTTTAAATTGTACCTACTTTACTGATATAATTATGATACAATTTGTAGATACATTGCATTCAATCTAATGCGTATACTTTTTCCTTTGACTTTTATAAACAATATTTCACTGTAATACATGGTAATACATAGCAACAACATACATATGTATGTATATATGTAATCCTAAATCCTATAGGTACATACAAATATAAAATAAAATATAGCACGGTATAATAAAAAATAATATAAAAAATATAATAATAAAAAAATCGCCAAAAGGCCGTGACGGGTCGAGGGGGAGGCCAAAGGGTGACAGGCCATTATCAACATTTTTTATTATTAAAAAAACACATTATTATTTTATATGTTAATATATTTTTATCTTTTTATTTATTTCTCAGTACAACAAACATTAAGTGTAGTGTACATATGTATGTACATACATATGTATGTAAGGGGTACTTGTATTTAAAATTTAAATTTTAATAAAATAAAAAAAATCCAAAAAATTTTTCTTCTTGTCCATTGGATTTTTTAATTCTCTGGATTGGTTATATGACGACGAACACGATATGTTGGTGGTGATTGTGTTCGTGGCGGATAATATACAAGATGTTGAGTATGAACTCTTTGATTTAATACACCAACGATTCCGAATGTCATTATTACTAAAAATAACGATAAAATTTTTAAATTCATTTTTAATTTTCCAACTTTTAGCAAATTTTTTTTCACTTTATAATTTAAATTTTAAATCAACCGATAAAAAAAAAACACTGTTCGGACTTCCCCCACAGACTAGTAGATAAGGTTATATGAGTAATTTGCATAAAATATTGGAATTTATTTTAAAAGTAAACATTTAACTGATAAGAAAAATATCTTTTTTTTTAATAATTATCATTTTAACCAATAATTAACAAATAATTCATTAAAAAATATTCGTTACTTAAAACTGTTTTACATTATCGTGTACATATGCACATATTATTTACATACATACATATATACATACATATGTACATAATATTGTATGAACTGAAACAAAGTTTACTTGTGCAACTTGTGATTTCATAGATGTCATAGCTCTTAATGAAAGAAAAAACTCCCCATTTAAGAACAACCTGAAAAAAGTAAAATAAAGGTTTGAATAAAATTAAAATAACTTTTTCTTACTGTTCAAATTTATTGATTAATTGTGGATTAATTAATTAATTTATAATATTTTCTAAAAGTTTAAGACAAAAGCGAATAACATTAAATTAATTTTAAATTCTTGATTACTATGTTCTTGAAATATACATACATACATAGGTAAAATACAAAAAAATTAAAGGGTACTTTCACGAAGGCGTCGTCGACGTGTGTTAACGACCCGAATGCGCTGGAATTGTAATTTGTAATCTGAGTTGTCAACTGTACACGCTTTGTAGTTGTTTGAAAGCAATTAAGTAATTTCTGTAACTTGTAATTTGAGTAACTTTGCAGACTGCTTTAACTAATGAACCTGATACATTTCCACGATTGCTATAGAAGGAAACTTATGAACCTGATTTTTTTCCCATCAGTGTCGACGACGCATTTATAAAAGTACCAAATTAGTTTACGTAAATTTTTATGCATGAACTGCTTAAGAAATTTATGTATATTAATTATATGCAGTAATGCAGTTGATAAATGCAGTGAATGTTTTAAATATCGACATGCTATTACTTTATATCCTTTCCATAAATCCTTAACTGCACAGAATTGGTGGACAATGTGTAGTTCAGTAATATATGTATGTATACAGTGCTGTTCAAGAGTATTTGTGCTCTGCTATTTTTATGCTAAAGCCAAAATAAAATTCACTGTAATTTAAGAAAAACTGTTTTTTTTTTCACTGTAAAACAAGTGCATATACATATGTACATAAATAAATGCATATGATTAATTGTGCTCCAATTGTTTGATTCATGATTATTTGTGCTCTTATAATATGTAAATTACTAAATTGCTAAAAAACCTAATGGCTAATTGAGTTTGGCACTTTTTTTGCAATTCTTTTGTCATATTGATGAAAAGTAATCACTTAGTGAGCCAAATCAGTAAGTGAACCCAAAAACTTTATCTTGTCAACATATCTGTAGGTATAATTTCAGTCCATATTTTACTACTTTAAGCGTACATACATACATACATACATATATTTTCAATTAACGACAGATTTAATAAAAAAATTAATAAGAATAAAAAATAAAAAACAAGGATTAGTAACTGACGTTCAATATAAGACCAATAAGACATTTGTGTGTTTATCTAATATCTGTGCGTTATGTTATACAATAAGTAAAACTTAAAACAAATCATAAAAAAAGAAATTGAATTTTGAATAAAAAGAAAAAAAAATTGTAATTATATAATACTTGATAATACGTACAATACACGTGTTCACATAAATATTGTACACACGCACAATACATATATAAGTGTATTTTTACAATTTTATCTCTAACTTACGTATTAAATATAAAATCCAAATAATTCGTGTATTTATTTTGTAATATTCGATATCTTGTGTATAGCGTGACGAAAAAATTACGTAAATTAAATTATTTCTATTGTATTTCATCTAAAAATAAAAATGAAAGTTTAATAAAAATCTATTGGTATTGATTTCATTTATTTTTTTAAATATACAAAAACGTGCATTTATTTTCGTGATTTCAATACAAATACAAAGCATTATTCACTTTATTATTGTATATTAGTTCTGATTTTGATTTTCTTTGATTTCAAAACTTTAATTAAAAGAAAAAGAATTTTTTCGTATTAGACGGTAATAAAAAGTAAAAAGTTAAAATAAAATTTAAAGAAAAAAAGATCTATTATTACAGTATAAGAAACTTGAATTTTATAAAATAATTTGTACTTAACTTATTTTTTAACTAAAAGAATCCATTGCAAAAGGAATAAATTGCAGATTAATCTGATTAGTAGTGTTGTACATGTGGAAACAGATAAAATATATTTACATATGTATACCCTGTACTTTAAATATTTTCATTACTGGCCTTATAGAAACTACGAAAAGTAGTACCACTTTACATCTTTGTATATATGTAGATATTTAAAAAGCTCATTTCATACTGTATGAGAATTGTGGTAACTCATTGTGGTTCAAACAAGTTGTTTTTTATGCAAAAAATTGGTGGTTTTTGAGTCACCCTGTATAACTTTCGTATGGACAATTTTCTCATACAATATGGAATAAGCTTTTTAAATAACAATATACAGCGATGTACATATACATATGATACTACATTATGTCATATCCATAAGGTCTTGACTGCACCAAATTAGTAGACAGAGTATAGATAACTAAATATACAATCTAGTATATTTGATCTATGGTAACAGTAAGTGAGGAAAACTTTTAAAAAATTGGATAATTATGGTTTTAGCAATTTGAAATTACAAATCAAACAAATATAAATCCTGGTTTACTGCCTTTAATGAAGTATAAGTACCTACTTTAAATACGAGTAGGTACATCAACTAGTAACATTCAGGAATTAGACGATGAATGTGATGAAGAATATTTAATAAAATACACTCGACGAGTTTTGGAATTAAAATGTTCTCACATTTATTGTACCTTATTGGTATTATCGAATCACTGACAAAGAAGCATTATTATGGTCTTATGGAAATATTATTTTCCATATTCTCCTTCGACGCTGAAATACACCCCAACCGCAGTCAAATATACTGATTACTTGCTGCCTTCGGAAAATTTATGACAACAGCACTGATACGTTACATTCGCTCAATATTTTAACAGCCCCCTCAGCCTCACCTTTCTGCATTGCCTTGAAACTTTAATAATTATTGTCTATTCCAATTAAAAGAAATAGTTTGTTGTATATACGACATAGTAAAACGCCTGTTATGATAGGAAAAGTATACTTCCCCCGTCTTAAAATATTATTGGAAAACCTACAAAATTATAAATAATCCTGAATAACTAACATTTTTGAAGTAATTTTTCTCTAGGATTCAAGCTCCAATTCCAATTCTACGTAATTAAATTCATTTCATTGAGAAGTAATTATACTTTGTGATTAGTGATTACATTAAATTTACAGATGATGGTGTCAAATAAACCACAGTTCAAATTTGTTAACACACAATATATTTGACTACGTCACAGTATTACAGGTGTCTTTTTACCTTCGTTTACCCAGTTCATGTAACCCATAACAACGAGAATACATAATAAGTAAACAACAAAAACCATGGAATAAAGTTTATTTTAATTCAATTACTGTCGTAATAATTTTCATTTTCTTTATATTTTTTATATTTTTTGTTTTTTTCCACTTACATATAGTGTGTTTTGTAAAGCGTTCAACTGAGATTAATTTTATTAAAGAAAACCCAAAATTAAGAAAAGGTATCTATTTATTTGATATTATTGCAAAAAATAAAAATAAATTTAAACTGATTTTAAATTCTTTTGGAACTTTAATTTTAATTTTTAAAAAAAGTACATTTTTTTGATTTTTATTTTGCATTAAATTTATGAAATTAACTATTGATAAAATTTTGAAAAATTTTTTTCTTTTGAATTTTCATGTACATATCTTCAGTGTTTTAAAGCGTAAAAATTTGCTGCTGAGATACATCTGAAAAATAAACAAAAATATTAAATATCAATAACCTGGGTCGATAGTTATTAATTTTGTGATGTGTGTACAATATATCTATATAATCTCAAGAGTGAATAAAATATTCAATTAAAAATAAAAACAAAATCTCAGAAGGAAAAACAAACAGAAAAAATCATACTTGTAATATCATTGAACTCAACTACAATACAATTATGGGAATATTTGATAAACTTATTGGTAAATTAAAATTTAAAAGGGAACAAGTTAATATTTTAGTTGTTGGTTTAAATAATAGCGGTAAATCAACAATTGTTAATCATTTTAAAAATCCTGAAGAGAAAAATACATTGATTGTACCAACAGTTGGTTTTAGTGTTGAACGATTTCAAAGTAAGTTACAATTTAATAATAAATTAAAAATAAAAATCTAGAATTATTATCATTATCACGTTAGATACATATGTACATACAGCGATGAGCAAAAGTTTTGAAACATAGTTCGTTTTAATGATATACATATACATATGTATACTATAAGTACATAGTTTTTCAACAAATTGTACTTACTTACTTTAAAAATTGTCTTGATTGTCGAATATAACGTCATTGACATACATATTACATACCGATCTTTTCTGCTCTCAGATCACTCTGTAAGCAGATTTCATCATCAAAATAAATGTATCGCAGATTTGTATTATCGAGTTGTCACTTGATCTCGCTCGGTTTTAGATTTACATCATCGAGGAATTTGAAATTGTTCTGTGCTAAGTCAAAAAGAGCAAATTTTTAGATCTGTATTTATGCGAACAAATTTGAGTTGCTCTTTTAAGGTTATTAATTTTTCATTACAAAAGAAAAAAATTGTTCTGAATTTATTGAAACAGGTAAAACGATGTGTGATGTTTTTCTTACATTATCACACTTTGAATTATGATCGATGACAGATCAAATTTCACATTTAACTCATACTGGAGCGATTATCTTTGTACTAGAACAATTCTAGAGCAAGTTAAATTTGCTTGCAAATCAGATTTACGAGATCTTGCTCTAGAGCAATAACAATCTGACTAAAACAAAATTTTTTCACAATATTATTTGAAGTTGTTTTCAGTATCATTCTTTTGTGTGTTTTCACCATGATATTTATGTTGTGTTCAATTTTTATTTTTAAATTGACCTCTGGATTTAAGACAATCAAGAGATTTTTCTTGAATAAGTACATACATACATACGTAAAATTTGTTGAAGAAATATAGTACATACTTCAATGAAACTAACTATGCTTTAAAACTTTTTCTCATCACTGTACACACACATGTATGTACACATACATATATAAAAATTGTTCAACTTTAATTTTAACATTTTATATACATTCTGTCAATAATAACATCGAAAACCAAATTATGTCTGTGATTATTTCTAATATGTACATATATATGCTTTAAGCTCCATATGACTTATATAGTTTACATATTCTCATAAAATCCTACATCCAACATAATCCTTAACAGACGCATGACAAAGATTATTTCTTTTTTGTTTTTTATATGTATGTAACACGCATTTTTTCGTATTCTTAATTTTAACTAATAACTAATAAATAAAAATTATTATTTATTTGATTTTTGTATATATGTACACTTACGTGTATTAGGATATACATATACTCTCGTATGATTTTTTTTATGTATTGTACATGTACATACATTTTAGATCAAGGCGTATTCTTTACGGCATTCGATATGTCTGGTGCTGGAAGATATCGTAGTCTATGGGAACATCATTTTAAATCATGCCAAGGAATTGTTTTCGTTATTGACTCAAGTGATAGAATGAGACTTGGTAAAAACAAAAAAAAAGTGTTTACACTTTGTTCACTAATTCTGTGCACGTAAGGCCTTATGGAAATGACATAAAGTAGTATATACCACTTTACGTCGCTGTATCATCATCATCATCTGGTCTTCTCATTCCTCACGGGAACATAGGCGATCAAGTAAACAACGCCATCTAACGCGGCTCTGTACTACTGGTTTGATTTCTGCCCATGACATGTTCAGCGTACTACACTCGTTGCTCAACGTTTGGCGCTAGGTGTTCTTCGGTCTGCCTCTAGGTCTACGTCGCTGTATATTGATATTTAAAAAATTCATCTCGTACTATATGACAATTTTAAAGATTATAAGAGATTATAAGAGAGGATAAAAGACAAATGTATTTCCACAAGACCTTAAGTGCGCAGAATTGATGAACAGAGTGTAAAAGTGTTTACTTATTTAATTTTTAATTTGATTTTTTTCTTATAACACACTCATATGTATACCCATTTTAATACACATCAGTTGTTGTTAAAGATGAACTTGAAATATTATTACAACATCCAGATATAATTGATAAAAGATTACCAATATTATTTTTTGCTAATAAAATGGATTGTCCAGATGCATTATCAAGTGTTAAAATTGCTGCTGGTATAATACATATGAATAATAAAATAATAGTAAACGAATAAACTTTATATGTAACAAATAAAAAATTTTCTTTATTACATGTACATACTTTATATTCAGCACTTGGATTAGAAAGAATTGAGAATAAACCATGGCATATTAGTTCAAGTAATGCATTATCTGGTGAAGGTTTAGATGATGGTGTACAATGGTTAATTGAACAAATACGTATTTGTATAACTACATCAAAAAATGATCATTTACAATCATTTAATAGAAGAAAATTATCAACAGCACAAACAACACAAATTGATGTAACATCAAAATTGAATTTATAAAAATTTTTCAAATGAATTTAAAAAAAATAACGCATGTATGTACAGAATGTTTCCAATTAACGCGACATCATTGGTACATTGTTAGAAGGGCCTATCTTTTATTTTTAGTAAATATAAATTAAACATATAGAGTAGTTCAAGAGACACAGCCTCTTATGCATGGTCATGTAACCTTAGATATTCCAAAATTTTTAGCGTCGTCTAGCGTCGAAATAAAGCGTCAGTTATATTTCTCGCCATACAATTTTTTCTTAAAATAGTCCAAATAATATCGTAGTACCGATAGCACCGTGTTGATTAGAAACACTCCGTACATATGTATGTATCAACAACCACATAGACTTATGTATCAATCACTTAATAATACTGAACCATATAAACTACATATATATTATGTATTACGTGTATTACGTGTATATTTAATTAAATTGTTCATTTAGTTTTATTGTTTTCTATTATGTACACAAATAAGTTGTTGTACATAACCGTTTCCATGTAAAATAAAATAATGATAAAAATATTACAATAATTGTTGAAATTTATTTTTATATTCTATATGAGAATACCTCAAAATCCGCAATTGTTAAAATCCCCGTCAAAATCTCATTTTTTTTTAATTTTTGGATCACATCATACTATAATACCCATACATGTTTCAGAATCCTCAGTTACGATATCTCCAAAAAATAACTGAAGATTTTTGGTGCAGATGCTTGATTCTGCCCATTTTTATTATTGGAGATTTCGTAACTGGGGATTTCGTAAATGAGAATTTTGTATTTGGCGATTTTGAAATTGAAGATTCGAAATGGGAATTTTAAATTTGGGGATTTCACACCCAACATCTCTATATTTTATAAGTTCGGCACTCAATTAAATCAATAGATTGATTTTTGCCAAAAAAAAATCTTTTTCTAACAAATGAATCATACGTGATATGCAAACAACCAAAAAATAAATAAATAAATAAAAAAATTTGTACCGAAAATATAACAAAATTTTTCAAATTATACAGTATAAATTATCTTTTATTTATTTAAACACAAGATAATGAACGTATTCATATTTCATGTACTAAAAATACAGTATAAGCGTAAATAAGATATTTATTTTATAATGAACCGTTTATATGAATGTATACATGTTTAACCAAGATACAAACATTTTATATCACAAAATACATTGACGGCTGAAAGTTTTTGTGATTCCCCTAGATAAAACCATCATATCCAAATAAAATAACGAAATTGATTTAATTTTTTTTATTCATAAATTATATTAGTAAGATATTGAATATACATACATACATATGTAAGCTTACGAACTTGAAAAGACCCATTCAATCTTAATCAGCTGTTAATGATATCAAAATATAGATTATTTTGCAAAGGAATTTTGTATATAAATAAATGTTTAATTTAATTTGAAATGACATTCAATAAGAAATTATTTCTTCGTGGACTTCAAGTAAACAGCATAATTTTTTAAGTTAAATTAGATTACACACTTGTATCGTTTCAAATTAAAAAAAAAAATGTCAGTTAATGGTCAAATATCTGGACAAGATTTAAATATAACTGCTAGCCATGCAATTGGTACACCTGCGTTAAATTGTGGAGCCGGTGTTGGAATATCAGGAAATACTGCAGACAATACTCCAACATACCAAGCTTTTGCTAATTGTAATGTGTAAGTATTTAAAATAATACTTCAAAACGTTCTCTTTTTTTTTTATTTCCACTCATATATATTTTTTTTAATATACAGTGGTAATCATGGTGTAGGAGTTGCTAAATATCATACACCTGGAGTATCTGATGTTATTTCAACAAATGCCCGTATTAATTTGCATACCGGAAATACAAGCAGTATTGATACTAACATTCAATCGAATCATGTTAAATTAAATGATGGATTTAAATTTGATAAATATCGTGGCAGTTTGGATTATAATCATGCAACAGGACATGCAGCATCAATTGGTGTCAGTAAAATTCCACAAATTAATGGAACATCTATTGATGTAATGGGTAAAGCAAATTTATGGACATCACCTAATAGAGCAACAACTTTTGATGCAACTGCATCTGCAACACGTCATATTAGTGGTCCATTTCAAGGACAAAAAAATTTTGGTGGAGGATTTACATTAAATAGTCGGTTTTAAATAAATAAACACAATACTTTTTTCTTTTTCTAAAGCATGCTTTTTATGCACGTTTATATGTAAGAATACACAATATTGTGAATAAAAATGATATATGTATGTATGTACGTATGTACATATGCAGATATTTAAAAAAAAGAAAGTGAAAACATTTTATTTATTACCTTAATCCAAATTATAAATAAAGTAAAAATAAAGGATGTGGAAAAATGAATACACAGAAAATTAGTGATAGCAATATTATCAGAGATGCTCATGTAAATAGGTAGCAGTGTAACAGTGTTGCTTTATGCTCTCCTCTTCTCTACTTGATTTGCAGAGATCGTTATATGGGGAATTTAGTCTTCTGAATTCTGATCTGACATGTTTTCCCACTAGAGATGCTCATATTCGATTTATATTTTTAAATATTAACAAATGTTTAACAGATTTACACGTATATATGTATGTACGTTATATGCCTTTATTTGTATGGGAATTTAAAATTTAATAAAATACAATAAAATACACATTTATTGTAATACTTTTTATCACTGTGTATCAAAATTACACTGTATCAAATCGAATATTATAATTTTTTTGAATATTTCAAAAATTCAAAAAAAAAGTAACACATGTATGAAATTTATTTGAATTAAATTTGGATTTTTTTCTTTTAGTAGTCTATTAAATTTTTGTCAAAATAAATTTTATTTGTTATCTTTCTTATTCGAATAAATTTTTGTTTTCGTTTTTATTGTTTTTATTACCTTTAAAAAGTAAAAATATACTTACATATAACGTAAATATTAATAAATAAACAAAATTAAGAAATTATGGATGAAGATTTTATACCATCAGTTTGGAATTCAACATTACAAGATTTTTCTGAATCAACAACATCATCATTAAATAGAAATAAAGTTAATGATGAAATTTTATCGAATATACAACAAGATAAATTACAAAAAATATTAATGGAAAAACGTCAGGAAGATCATGAATATTTAAATGATAATCCAATGGTACATATATTTAATTGAATATTGTTATACATTATGTATTTTAAATTACAATAATTTTATAATTCGTTTTTAAATTTGTTAAATTATAAATATGTATGTACATATGTATATACATATGTATGTATGTATTACGTACGTGTATATTGGTGTGCTTTAGATTCGTGCTATAATTCATGAAATTTTCCAACAAATTGTATCTAATAAGCCAATTAATATTTTACAATTTTTCAAACAAATTTTTAATCAACCAAAAGAGAAATTAAAAGAAAAAGTAATTAATCATGTTTTAATTTCAAAATTAAATTATTTTTAGAGAATTTTCATTTTATTTAAATTTAAGCCAAACTTATACTTTGTACTTTAAATATTTTCACTACAGGACAGGCTTTATGGAAGTATATGTGTCTGTTTTCTTCTCTCATAGTTTCTCATAAAAATATTCCAGCAAACAGTCGTACGTAATTCGTAATTCATTATGCAATCATGATTGTAAATTCACTTTTTTTTCATATGAGTTTCATTAGACTATCACAAAGAATTCATCTTTATATGAAAATTATTACATCACCGTGATAATCATGTTATGAATTTCTAGCGAATCCCAAAATAGAAATCATAATGATTGAAATTATTTAATTCATAATGAATATCATTTCTGGAACGCACTGTGAATCAAAAATATTTAATATATTTTCATTGTATCATTTTGAATTCACTTAGAATACATTATGAATTCATTTTAGTGAGGATGAATTCATTTTGAACTCACTTAGTGAACATTCACTAAATTGTTCACTAAGATTTCACGAGCAGTATTATTACAATTCTTAAAGTTCTCATCTCATACAGTATGGGATGAGCTTTTTTAATATCAATACACAATGATATAAAATGGCACAACTTCTCGTAATTTCTATGAGGCCTGTAGTGAAAATATTTAAAGTACAAAGTATAGATAAGTCTTTATTGAACAAACGTGTAGATTATTCTTATAACTAAATCGAAATTTCAAATAGCCTCTTCAATGTCTTAAATTCCATTTATCAAAAACTGTTTTTTTTATTTCAAAATAAAATTCAATTTATTTTTTACAGATTACACAACATATGAAAAACTTTCCTCAAGTTGATCACGAAAAAGCTCGAAAAAAATTACATGGATTTACATCACCAACATTTTTAAAACAACGGTCAGAATTTACAAGTAAAGATGATACATCAATTGGTTCTTTACATACAATTAGTAGTTTTAGTATATCAATACATGATACTGATGAAATTGAAAATTTCTCTGAAAATTTTGTAAAAAATGCAAAAATTAATTATGATAATATTGAAGATGAAAATGAAGATACAATAATTGATAATGGTGGAAATTTTAGAAAAACACAAGAAATTAATCAATTTAATGAATTAATTCAGAATGTAAAAAAAACTAGTCAAGAATTTAATTATCAGGACATGAATACTGCAGGCATTTTACAAAATGATAAAAAACCAACGACAAAAACTAATCAACAAACAGTTGATCATAATGAAACTGAAAAAAATAACGAAAATGAAATGGATGATGATAATCTTTTTGAAAACTTAGAATATGTTATTGATGAATTTATTAATAGGGAACAAGAAATTAGCTCAAGTGAAGAATATGCAAGTTATGATGATTTTAAGCCAAAAACTCTTGATGATGATAATCAACATCAAAATGAAAGATCATTCAATTCTAATAATGATCATCATGAAGACAGTAAACGTAAAGGGGATTTCTCATTTATTGAAGGCACTTCTGAATCCTCTAAAACATTAAAGTTTCCTACAACTAATAATAAATTTAATATGAATGATCGTAAATTTATGGAATTAGCAACAGATCCAAAAATAAATTCAATTCAAGAATATGCAAGTGTTTTTTATAATGAAATTGAAAATGTTCCTAAAAATGATATGCAAGAATCATTTGATAATAATTATCAAAATATTATTGAAAATATCAATTGGAAATCATCATCACCTGTACAACAGATTGCACCATCTGAAAGTTATAGAAATAGTTTTTATGAAGATATTTTAAAATTTACCAAAAGTGCTACAAATAATTTTACAAATGATGACACTTTTGAATTTAATGGAAATGAAATGACTAATTTAAATGATGTAAATAAATTAAATGATAATGATGAGATTTTAGAATTTTCTACAAGACCAAGACCTAGCTTAATTCCTGATTATAAAAATACTTATTATGATGAAATTATGAAATTCAATTCAAATGAACAAATAGATTATTTTAATTTTAATCCAGATATAAAGCAAAGAACAGTTAGTAAAGAGTATATGAAAAATTTTTGTGATGATGTTATAAAACTTATTAAAGAAGAGGCTAAATCTAAAAATATTAATTGTAATGAAAATTTTAAATTAACTGATGATGAAAAATTCCCGTCGGTCAAAGAATATGAGGGCACTTACACAGAAGATAGTTCGATGAATAGAATAGAATCCGACGGAGGGGTTATGTGGAAGCCTTATGCTCCCCAGAGGAATGGTGAAGGAAGAAGGAGAAGTCTAGACGCAGAAGATGAAGTTTTCGAATTTATTAAAAATCAAAAAATCGATTCAATTGAATTTTCTGAAGATCGATTAATTAATTCATCCAATGGTTATGAAATAATAACTGATGACAAAATCTCCAAAAATTCAGAAGTAGATTCTAATAAAATAAAAAAAAACATTCCTTATGATGACAATAAAGGAAAAATTACCAATTCACTTGATGATACTAAAGATATTTTAAAACCAATTGTTATTAGCTCAACTAGAAAATGTAAAAGTAATTTAACAATTATTGAAGATGATGATAATAATAGCTCTAAAAGTATTAAAACAGATGGTGAAATCAAAAATAAAAGTTCAAATCGTAAAAAACATAAAATTCAAAGTATGTTAAATAATCCTGAAAATTATTTTAATGAAATTACAAATGATTCGAAAATAACTCCAAAAGATCAAATTAAAAATGTAAATAGAATTGTTGGAGATATTATTGAAAAAATGGAAAAAATTGTAGATTGAGACAAAAATTTACATTGAATTCCAAACAATTTAGTTTTTTTCTATTCTTGTTTGTAAAATTTGTATTTTTTTAAATTTTTATTATTAATTTTATGATTAGTCTCGTGACTATCAAAATAGTCTGAAAAAAAATTCAATTCGTGGTATACTCGTTAAGATCTAATGGCCATTTCATTTCAAGATATTTGAGCTACAATAAATTGTAAAATTTTACGATTTGTAACTATGTATTTTTTTTTATATTTGTATAATTTATAAATACCACTTTATTGTTAAAACTGAAAATTTCGTTTTTTTTTACTCAACGTACCATAAAATTAATTTAATTCAGTAACTAGAAATAGTCAAAAGACCTTGGTACAATGAACGCAACATTTTTTGCAGCGCAATTTTCCAGTGCAACTCATTTAAGACTCATTTTTTTTAATGTTTATCCTTTGGTCTGTCAAAAGGATCTGACCATACTTTCATATCTGTAGAAATTATAAAAGAGAAATTTGAATTTTACAATTTAAAACAAATAGAAAATATTGAATACTACAGCATAAAATACGTACTTCCTGGTTGAATATCCTCTTGCCTAATGCCGGCTCTATTTATTTGTTGTATTCGTTCTAAAATAGAAAATACATTTTTTTTTAAATTATTAAATTAAAAATGATTTAATTTTAATTGTATGCAATTTACTCACTATACTCTTCAGTATTTATCATTGGATCAATTACAATTGGATAGAGCGCTATTCCTATACCACCAACAATTGTACCAACGAATGCAACATATCGCCAACCTCTTAATATAGTCATTTCTTCTATATTTGTGTATTATTTTTTATTCCCCTTTAATTTTTATTCAAGTATTTAAAATATATTTATTAATTTAAAAACGGTCACGAAATTTAAATAAAATATTAAACATACAACGTACAAGATCAAATGTCTTCGCACATGTATAGTAAAGTAATAGCAAGTCCAAGTAATAGTATCCGTCTTGGAGCGTCTTGGTCTTCGGTCGGAGTTCTGTATGTCCGTCTGTATGTACATCTTCAGAAAAAAACAAAATAAAATAATTGACATCTGGTAATCAGCTGATTTTTGTTTTGATAAATATTTTAAATGTTCAACACTAAAAGAGCTGATTAAACTAAAATCAATTTAAAAATTTTGGCTAAATTCGGTTAATTGTCTAAGGCTGTGTCCGATTAGACAATTTTCTTACTTCGCCGCTTATTTTCGGCATTGTAAGAAAAATAGTAGACTTGTACTTGACAGTTGATTACTTCGCTTGATAAGTAATTTTTATGGTAATATATGTATTATGGCATTAATCGAACACATCTATTTTCTTTTTACACTCAACACTCAGCTCAACTCAACCAACCAATAAACATCAGAATTCAATCATACAGTAGTTTATCAAATATCATACATACAAGAGCAAGTTCGGCCTGACTAACTTGTCATTTTCATTTCATTAATCCATTTTAATTATTATTGGATTAAAAAGAAATTGTGTTTTGCAATTACAATTGATATAGTATTTTTGAATAATAAATAATTATAGTAATTTTAAGTGAAAATTTCTATAAAATTATATATTTTTCGTGTTATATACACATATATCATATATATTAAATATTTGTACTATTTTTTAAAAATAAATTTGCGTATACAAGTTTTTTTTCCTTCGTTAAATTAAAAGTATTTTGTTTTTTTGGAAAAATGATGGCATCATACATAACAAAACTGAATAAAATTCCTTACTTTACTACCTCAATAATAAACAAACAAAATGGTAAAATAACATTAAATTTTAAGGATTGTTTTTTTTTTAATTTATTTATTTATAATTGTAAAATTTATTTAAAAGTATTTAATACATAGTTCATCATCACTCTTTGATCTCAAACGAAAACAATGTCCAAAGTCCAAATTCCACCACCTTCATCAAAACAATTCATAGAGTGAAATTTATTAATACAATTTATACTATAAATAATTAAATTAATATCTATTTTAAATCAATCATTTTGTGATTATGTAAAAATTTATTGCATTTTTTAAATAATATTTATAAAATTTTCTTTTTTTTTTTTTTTTGTTTTGTTTATAGTTATACGAAATATTGTAACAACAGTTCCAGTATGTCAAAAGAAAACGTTACCAAATAAATTTGGTAAAAATATTGTTATTGTTGATGGAGTTCGTACACCATTTTTATTGTCTGGTACAGATTATTCAAAATTAATGCCACATGAATTAGCAAGGCATTCATTATTGTAAGGATGTTTTATTGTACGTCTGTGTACATAAAATTAAATAATATAAATGTATTTTTTTTTTCAGGAGTTTATTACATAAAACAAAAATCGATAAAGAATTAATTGATTATATCGTATATGGTACTGTTATACAAGAAGTGAAGACATCAAATGTTGGACGTGAAGCAGCATTAAGTGCTGGTTTTAGTGATAAAACACCAGCACATACAGTTACAATGGCCTGCATTAGTTCAAATCAAGTAATGAAAATTAAATTTTCAAAAAAAAAAGTTTTTAAAAGAATTTTTTTTTTTTTTTCAAAGGCAATCACAACAGGGATTGGTTTAATTGCAACTGGTACTTATGATATTATCGTAGCTGGCGGTGTTGAATTTATGTCCGATGTACCAATACGTCTAAGTCGAAAAATGCGTGCATTATTATTAAAAGCAAATAAAGCTAAAACACCAATGCAAAAACTTCAATTATTAGCAACATTTAGACCAAATTACTTGATTCCAGAGCTACCAGCTGTAGCTGAATTTTCATCTGGTGAAACTATGGGACATTCAGCTGATCGTCTTGCATCTGCATTTAAAGTATCTAGACAAGAACAGGACGATTATGCATTAAGATCACATACATTAGCTAAACAAGCCCAAGAAAAAGGTTATTTTACAGATTTAGTCCCATTTAAAGGTATTTAACTTTGATTTATAATTAGACTTATTTTATAAAATTCGGTATTTTATTTTCTCTTTCAGTTTCTGGTGTTGATAAAGTTGTCGATAAAGACAATGGTATAAGAGTGTCTAGCAAAGAAGCTTTAGCCAAACTAAAGCCTGCATTTGTTAAGCCTTATGGAACAATAACAGCTGCTAATGCATCATTCTTAGTAATAATTAACAGATTAATTTTCAAATTATTTTTCTTCCTTAAAGCATCCATGCACTTTTTTTTATACTTTTTAGACTGACGGTGCTTCAGCTTGTGTAATAATGACTGAAGATAAAGCCAAACAATTAGGTCTTAAGCCGAAAGCATATTTAAGAGATTTTCTCTACGTATCACAAGACCCAGTTGATCAACTTTTGTTAGGTCCAGCATACGGTATACCAAAATTATTGAAAAAGACTGGTTTAATTTTAAAGGATATAGATTCTTGGGAAATTCATGAAGCATTTGCTGTAAGTAAAAAAAATCCCATTCTATTATAATGTTCCTTTTATCAAATTTTATTTTACTTCTATATCAATTTATTTTTAGGGTCAAATTATAGCTAATTTAAAAGCATTAGACTCAGATTGGTTTTGTAAAACTTATATGGGCTTAAGTGAAAAAGTTGGTATGCCAGATTTAAATAAATGGAATAATTGGGGTGGATCATTATCAATTGGACATCCATTTGCAGCAACAGGTGTTCGATTAGTAATGCATACGGTAAATGAAATAGTATTAGTTTAAAAAGCATTTTCTTGTCGAATTTCATAACATATTTTATTTTATTTTTTCTTAAGGCTAACCGTTTAATTAGAGAAGATGGACAAATTGGCATGATAGCTGCATGTGCTGCTGGTGGTCAAGGTGTTGCAATGCTAGTTGAACGATATCCAGGAGCAACAGCTGATTAATTTTTTTTTTCTTTTTTTTTTTTGTTGCAATTATTATTTTATTTTTTATTTCTTTAATATTAATCAGTTGAATAGCGCATTTTTTATACATACATATAAATATTTATTATTATTGAATTTCTGTTTCGTTTCGATTATAAGAAATTCATTCATTTTTTTCTAAGATTTTAAGATGCTAAGAAAATTATTAAGGGATTTAAAAATTTATCATATACAATTGGTCAGCAATTACGTTACATTTTCTATTACTCTAGTAAAATTTTGGAAAAAAATTTCTACACTGGTGAATTTTATGAATAATTACAAAAAATAATTTCGGTGCAATCAATATAATAGATTTTTGAATCTGTATTTACTTTCAATCTTTTTTTTCAGTTGGGTAAATATTAGTTACATAATGAATCTTATTCTGATAGCCATGTGAATTTTACCATTTGCACAATGGTTTATTATTTACAAGACTACCTTGAAATTTATACTTAACAGTCAAATAAATTATAAAAATATGAAATAAATTTGAATAAAATCGCATAACTGCCAAAATATTGATGCGAATATATTTTATTCGATTAGAAATTCACTCAGATTATATCACATGTCTCACAATAAGAGTCAATACTTGCAATATTACTCGGTTTTTTCATATAATTTTGATATTTTGTTTATTCTCAATCACACTTGTATACTATCATATGTATGTAATACAATTAAATAATAGACCGTGCCTTTTAATTTTTAATAAACATAAGACAAGAATATATCACAGATTTACCACATTAATTCATTTTATAAAAGCAATGTACACATATATACATATTATTGTGCTTATGTTGTTTTTTTCTTAAGTACTGTATATAAAATACGAAATAAAATAAAAATTATTTTACATAAAAATAATGGATTTTTATTTGAAATTACAATAATATACAAATTTTCACTAATTTATCAAACAATTATCACTAAATACGGCAAGTTGATGTAAAGAAAAATGAATTTGTAACATAATTTCATTTTTTATATCGAAAATTTTTTAATGAATCATTGTAACTTTTATTTTAAACTTAAGGATCTCACACCTAGTAGGATATTAGTATATCTTGCAATAATCAATAAAAAAAAAAGGAAGAAATCATTCTTGTTAATCAACTTTTTATTTCTTTTTAATTTGACCAAGTATAAATGATTTTAAACCATTTTTAAATTCACTTTCAGATGGATACATTTTAAAATGATTTTGTATATTAATCATGCTTAATTTACTTGTTATTATACTATTTATATCATAAGTATTTTTTAAATATTCATATAATTGTAATATAACAGAGTTATTTAATAAAAGCCCATTAAATAAAAAAGAATTTTCATCATTTTTTACATAATCATAATCTTTAACAATATTTATCAATTCTTTCATATTATTAAGTATTTGAATTTGTTCATTTAATTTTTTACCGAATGGTTGTTGTGACGGCTTTAAATGCTTTTCAATTAATAATAATGATGAAGATGATGATATTAATGTTTCTTCTACATTAAAAATATTAAACCAATCAGTAAATATTTCAATAAAATTAATTAATTCATGATAATCATTACAATTTAATTGATTTTTTATTGAATCAATTATTTTATATGAAAATATGTCAGTTATTGTTTTACATTTTGTTACTGTTTTAATTAAATCATAATTAATTATTGTATCATTTAATATGAATGTACTACTTAATAAGAAATTACATAATAATTTCATTAAATTGTTAGTATCAGCTAACATGAAAATTTTTTTATTATTATCAGTTGGATGATGAAAATATGGTCTATCATTTTCATGTATATTAAATTCATTGAATAAATTTTTTATACCATTCATTTGATTAAAATCAAATATTATAGCTATTACTATTAAATTAATATCATATAATTTACATATTATATCAATTAAAATATCAGGTTTTATTATTTCAATATTATCATAATAAATTGGATGTATCCATTTATCTTGTAAATTTTTTAACATAATTATTTGTATTAATTTTGTTTGTTTATCAATTGATGTTACTTGTGTTAATGAATCATTACATGAAAATGATTTAATACGTAATTGATATATAGATAATGTACATAATTTTTGTTGTAGATTTTTTAATTCATAACCATCGATTAAATTGATAACATTTGTTAATATACCTGGTAATTTAATAAATATATCTTTTTTTCGTAATGATGATGATTTTGGTAATGGATATCCAAGATTTGTTAGATAATTATAACCACGCGTACCAAATGACAATATTTTCATAGCTATTGATCTATCTTCTGGATTATGGCGTAGAGATTTTCGTTGGGATTGTATTTTATTTATTTGTCCTTTTGTAAAAACTTTCGATACATTTTTCATAAAATTATCATATTTTTCATATACTGTATTTGCATAATCAATTTTAGCTTTTAATTTAGCATTTTCTTTTTCTAACATTTTTATACGTTTATCACGTCCTGTATTTGAATCAAAACTGGGATAAAAAATAAATAAATGAAATAAAATAAAAAATGTGTAAATATAAATTCAATGCACGTAGGTATATCTATAGATTTGATTGTATACAATGCACTTACGATTTTTGAGTAGCTGCATTTATCTTTTCAATTGATTGTTGACCACAAATATTTGACAAATCCTTTTCTGCAAACGTTACATTATATTCATCTATTTCAATTGGCTGTTCCATCATGTTTATTTTCCTAAAATTTAAAAAAAGAACAACAAAATTAATAAGTTTGATAAATTTCCGATGAACATTTAACAAACATTTCATAATCGGTAAAATTTGTTGGTACTGCATCTTCTTTTAAATGTCCTTTATATACGCTTGATATAACATCTTCAATTAATAAGTAATCAGAAGTATTAAAATGCTTTGAACATATTCGAAAATTGATCAATTCTTCAGGATTAGATTTATTTAAACGGCATACTGATATCCATCTATTTCTCACCGCTGAATCATAACCTGGCAGACGATGAAATGTTATATTTTCATCATTATTAGACCGACTGGTACATCCTTTTACATTACATTCGATTATTCGCGATCTGAAAATATTATAATACAAATTTTCAAACAATGAAATACAAACTTAAAATTTAAAAAATTTTTAAAAAATGAATTAAAACTCACTGTTCTGAATTTGATATTAATTCACTTATTAATTCTCTTCTATCATCTTCTTTTTCAAAATTTGATGATTTAAATACATTTATGTTCGGTATAGCATCAGGTTTTAATTTTTTTTGTGATAATGGAGTGTTCAATAATCGATCTTTTAAACTGTAATCATCATCAGTAAAATGCTTAGAACAAACACGTTTGCCTTTAATATTTTTAATATCTCCGACCCTTAAGTTGCAAGCCTTTGCCCACTTCTTTATAAGTTCCTTATCGGAAGGGAATCCAAAAAATCTTAATGTTTTACCCCTTTCACGTTTACCACTATAATTATTACAAGCTGCTACTGCACATTTAGTCATTGTTTAAGATTTATTTGTTTTTCAACAAAATTATTTAAGATTTAGAATTAAAACAATTCACAAATTGAGCAAAACAAATAAACAAATGTTGATAAAACATTGATTTAACTGTCAATGTCAAATGTAATTAAAAGAAAAAAGGTGACTGAATCAAAAGTACTTATAGTAAAGACAGACCAAAAGTTTCAACTGGTTTAGCTTATAGTAAAGACAGACCAAAAGCTTCAACTGGTTTAGCTTAGCCAGTTAAAAAAATATGCTTTTGGTTAAGAATTATTCTTGACAGACCAAAAACTGGTTTAGTTTTTATTTTGTATTTCTGAATTTTTAATTTTTGTAAAATTAAAAACAGAAAAATAACAAAGACACCTTCGACAATTTTCAAATTCAAATATTTCTTCTTCTTCATTTTCTAGAATACTCGATCGAAATAAATAGGAAAAAGAGGAGAACAGCTTCCAAAAGAGCTCAAAACTGGTTTAACTAGTTCTAGGAACGGGTTTATAGCTAAGAACGTTCTGATCGTTCTAAACCAGTTAAAATTCATTACAGACCAGAGGTTTAGCCACTTAAACGGGCTAAGAACGTTCTTAAGTCCCAGTCTGTCGGCCTTATAAACCAGTTAAAATTCATTACAGACCAGAGATTTAGCCACTTAAACGGACTAAGAACGTTCTTAAGTCCCGGTCTGTCGGCCTTATTACAGTTACAGCAAAGTTACAGTACAGTACAGTTTGTTTTTTTAACATAGGCACGTACATTCTTAAGCAACATAAAAATTTTTCCTCGTTGCAATATTTTCGTCAATTTTACGCTCTTTTCACTGTTTTTTCGATTATCCGATTTCAATTTACATAAAAATATTGAAAAACATATGTACATACATGAACAATTTTTATGTTGCGCTGGTAATGCACCGAAGGTAACACTAAATTATGTTAAAATTTATGTTGCATTAATTATCTCTCACCATTTACTCTCTACCACTTCACAATTTTGAATCAATTTTTTATGATTTTCAGGATAACTAACGCAAAAACTTTTATTTAATAATTTTTTTACCACTGATTAAAAACAATTTTATAAAATAAATTTATGCGTTATGAACAGTTCGTATTTTAATAAAAATATCTTTTGTAGTACTTGTTCTGTGACCTTGTTTTGACAAATTCTGAAACACCCTGTGTATAAGAATGTGTACAGTCAGTCAGGCGCAGTAGTTGATTTTGTGTACGCACATACATCCATATAATGTATGTACAAATTGTAATTTGTACATACAATTAATGCGTGTATATTATATATGTACATACAGAACGAACAGTTGGTTGTATTGTAATGCAATGCAAAACAAACATAATTATGTAGTGTACGTGTACATATATATTAATATATACAATATATATATATATATATGTTACAGTACACAATTACACATACATTCTAATCATTCCGTATTGTAATGTAACAGTAAAATGTACAAAATGTAAAAATGTAACACGAACACATTGGTTATTTTTCTCGAAAATACATCAGCTTTTATTTCAATAATTCAGTTTCAGTTGGTTTCAGTTTATTTCTAAAATTCGGATTGGATGTGGTGTTTAGCGAGGTATAATGTATTTTCATTTTATTTAAAATTGTGCATATAAAAAAAAGTATTATTTTCAATTTTTTGTGAAAAATAAATTGTGATTATAAAAGTGGAAAAAAACAAAAATTGTGTGAAAAGTGATTTTACCTGTGTGATTAACAATATTTGCTAATAAATTCAGATATTCTTATTCTTTGCACATGCACATTAATACGTAATAATAACTTGGTAATAACGTAATACGAGAAAACCGCATACTTTATTTTAAAAAAAATATATGTACCTATATGTAGGTGTAATTGTGTAAAGTATAACAACATGTACCTATAATGTATACGTAAATTACATATGTACGTTTGTAATTAAACAAAATAAAAAAATCTGAAAAGGGGAAAAATGGAAAAACGATTGTCATAACTGAAACCGGTACGTAAACATTCAATAAACATTAAAATTGAATACGAAGTGCTGGTGCTACGTAAAATTTATCACATTTACTTAATGCGATATCAAATCAATATTTAATAAATATGTACCTATAGTTTAACATAATGTTCATTTCATACAATACGTGTATACATACATATGTACATATATGTATGTATGGTACGTACATGTATTGTGTGTTGATATTTACCTTTTGACATTTCCTTCATGAATTATCCTTTTTGACATTTACTAATTTTCCAAATAGTTTAAATTCTTAGAAATTTGTTATTTTTTCTAATTCATGACCTTTAGCAATTAATAATAATCAATAATCATGCATATTAAATGAACGTGTCCATATTTATACACATTTTTCAAACAAATTAAAAGTAAAAAAGCGTGGTAAAAAAGTATAATTTCTAAATAAAAGCATGGCAGCAGGCGATCATTTTATAATAAAATAAGGACAATTATCGATATATAATATGCATGTGCATGCATGTTTACATGTACGAGTATGTAAGTATATGTACACAGCCTATACACATTGTACATACATATGTATGTATCTGATTTTGAAGAATAGATTTAAATACATAAATCGACTTAAATGAATAGGTACTAAAAAATTATAGTGCTAAAATTAGGTAAACTAATTGTTCACTTCTTAAATTTAGGCGTCGATTATAAGAGTCTATTCGAAAAAAATAGAATTTTAAGTCTTTAAAATTATAGTACTAAATTAGGTTAACTTGATTGTTTACTTCTTAAATTTGTGTGAAAATATTTTGCTTGTGTTGTCAAAATTTATAAAAGATTAAAAGTGTATTGCAACATAAAGTCAATCAGAAATAGACTTTCATAATTGCCGCCCAAATTTAACTGTTCTATTACAACAAATTTCTTTCCTATTTTTAATAAAATTCAGACTAGGTATCTATTAAATTCTTTTATTTATTCTCATTTTCATCAATTAAATTAATTTTCGTTAGTTTTTATAAATTATTTTCAATAATTTTAAGAAATATAAAAAATAAAAATTTTATTTTTCAATTGTAAGTTTGTGAAAGCTAATAAATAAAATAAAAATATCTACCTACTCTAAATATAGAGTTTGAAACAAACGCCAGCTATGTATGTAGTTATTCAAACGTTTATTATAAATTTATTTTTTGTTCTTGTAACGGACGTATACTTTCTTGCGTACATATGTACATTCCGTGACTCACGTGGAATTGAGTATGTTTCTTGACTAAAATATTTTAATTTTAATTTTTTTTTTTTTTCAAAAAGAAAAACGTGATTTTCTATTATTAGAAATAAACATTTTATATACGACCTGTTTTATATGTATTTACATATGTACATATGTATGTATGTATGTATTAATTTTCTTTTCCAGCTTATTTTGTTTTTTTTTTTATTTTTATTTTATATTTAATATCGTTTTAATGTTTTTTTATTAGCATTATCATTATATTGCTAACATGCATATACAACGGGTGTTCCATAGTCAACGTTACAAAACGGAATTAACGTATAGTTCAGAGTGTTTCTAACAAAAGATCATTCGAAACCTACCACCCCCCAAAAATCCACCCCTTTTGAGATATAGGAATTTGAAAATATTCGGACACGTACTGTACATGATGTCATATAATCAGACATATCTTTTAAACAATCCTGTGTGTTTGAGTTAATCTAAGTGCATATGAAAGTCGAGGCTTATGCCCTTCTAAAGAGCCATTTTTCAGTTGTTTTTGATGCAAAACAATTAGTGGGTTTTGGGTCACCCTGTATAAATTTTGTATGGAAAATTTGGTACCAATTTCAAAAAAAATGTCCGCCGAAAACGCTTTTTATCACTTAAAGTTTGAGGAAAATCGGAGGATATCATCTTGAGACATTCAATGATTTGTGTCCTTTTTTGTTCTAAAACACCACTATGAAAAATTTGCACGGCGATTTGACTTTTTTAAAATAAAAAGTGCCACAAATCATTGAATATTTCAAGATGATATCCTCCGATTTTCTCATATTTTCAGGGATTGAAGGCGCTTGTAAAGGACATATTTTTTTACAATTGGTACAAAATTTTTCATACGAAAGTTATACAGGGTGACCCAGAAACCACTTATTTTTTCACACGAAAACATTTTTGAAATTTGGATGTTAATAACTGTGGATTGTCTTATTCGATTTCAACGACCAAAATTTCGTTGGAAAGGCCTAAGCCTAAACGTCAATGCAGGGGTGGTTCAAAAAGTATAGCCAGCTATATGACGTCATGTACGGTTCGAAAATTTTCAAATCCCTGTATCTCAGAAGGGTGGATTTTAGGGCAAGAGGTCTAGAACGACTTTTTCCTAGAAACACTCTGAACTTCACGATAGACCCACTTTGTGACATTGACTCTGGGTCATATACGTACATATGTATGTATTATGTACTTTAAAAAAGGAATGAAAAATTTTCGTACAATCAACGAATCTTATCTTATCTAATAATGCATTGCAAATTTTTTTTTTTAATTTTGACAAGAACACACCAGTTCTTGTTGACACATATAAAATTTGATACTTGAAAAGAAAAGGAAAAAGAAAAAATTGCAAACGAATTAGATATATTTTCTTTGTAATTCGAAACAAAAAGGAAATTATAAAAATTGAATGGGAAACTGATTAAAATTTATCTTTTTTACGCTTTTAAAAGACAGAAGTAGAAAAAATAGATAAAAAGAAAATAGAGTATAATATATATCATGTGATAAGCACTTTATTCAAGTGCAAAATTAAAGATAAGTGGACATTGAATGAAACACAAAATTTAAGACGTATTTAAAGAAAATCGTTTCCTGACTTTTAGTGTAGATAACTTTGATGATTCCAATGAGATATCACTCCTATTTATTATGAATTGAAAAACACACACATGTATATGTATGTATGTATATACATATGTTAACATATGTTATATAAGTCGAAATAAAATATCTTGTTTTTGTCATCTTTGTCTTTTGTCAAGCACAAAGTGAAATGCTTTTAAAATTTAACACTAACAGCCATCACGTTACAACTAATTTGATAGCTGGTTTATGTTAAATTAGGTATTTATTACTCGTACATAAGTTCTTATGAAGTATTACTCGTACTATACGTTATTTTGATTAATACAATGTGATAAAATGAAGTGTGTTTGGAATGTTGCTAAATTCGGTTAAATTCCGAAATTGTTGGAGAGAATCGGTAAAGTAGGTTTTAGCATACTCCTTGAGTTGAATATTTGTTACATAAAGGTTGGTCCGCCATTAGGTCGACAGGGGTTACCTCTCTAGTTATTATAAAAGATCTTTGAATTCGAAAATCGATAAATTAATTGGTGAATGTCTAGATGTGCTGCCACACGGTCGCTCAGAAATGTGGTTGGCTGGGGGAGAGGGATGGTGTGGTGTACAACACTGATCAAGTGTTTTTAGGTGGGGGACGAGCGAGGAGAGAAAACAGTGTATTTTGACTTTATATGTACATACATATGTATATACATAATATAATGAACACATAATATACATATATGTAGGTACATACATTGTATGTATAGGTATGTATATATACATACATATATGTATATATATATGTGTATATACGATATAAAATCCATGAACCCCCTCCCGATTATTATATCTACGTACAAGAAGCTTCTAGTTCATCATACTGTATTTAGTAAAAAGATTTCTTTTTCAGCTGTTTTAATTTTAAGTTTAAGTACGAAAAATATACACTTTTTATCTGTCTGTCGTACGCCCTCACAACGCATGTTCTATTTTTTTCTAATTGGGATAGATTCGTTGAATCTTTCTCTGCCCTGATCACCTATTTTTACCCACTTTTCCCCCCTCTACTAGCCACTATTTGATTATTAAAGCACCCAAAATTTCGATTTTTACCCCCTCCTCCTGTGTCCCCCTTGTTCGTCCTCCACCTTAAAACACTTAATCAGTGTTGTACACGACCCCCTATATCCCCTCCACCCACTCACACCCCTCAGCGACCGTTTGGCAGCACATCTAGACTTATTTACCAAATCATTTACTCATGAATATTGTAAAGACACAAGAAATATTTAAATACGGTATTATATATGTATGTATGTACATATATTTTTATTTAAATCATTTTTTGTATAGTAATTTGCTGCTTGTGTTATTATTATGATTGGCTGTTTGCCACATCTTCCTTTTAAATCAGTGACAATCTTATATTCAGTTAATTCAATCAAAATGATTTATAGATTGACCAACTATATGAAATACTCGTATAGGTGAGTGATGTATCTCTTTTATTTCTTTAATGTATAAAAATTTAATTTGATTTTACTATAATCAATCGAAAGTGAATAAATAGAACAAAGTTTTCTAAATATACATACATACATACATACATATATGTACTCGTACTGATACGATACATATGCGATATCAGTATCACTATACAATACAATTATGATACAATTTACTGATATATTGCATCTAATGCGTATACTTTTTCTGTTGACGTTTATACACGATATTTCACTGCAAAACATATGTACATAGGTAGAAACATGTTTGAAATTTATTATGTATGTAGGTATTTAAAAAATTTCGGATGCATTTTTTGTTTAACCGATGTGTAAAATTTACGTAACGGATACGTTTTTAAACTTTTGACAATGCATCCATTTTAGTCCTAGACGTTTCAGAACTTGTTTCATTGTATTAATATGACATTAATACGTTTCGAAACTCTCGGATCTTCAATCAAGTAACTTATTTGTTGTAAAAATCATTTGGCAGATTAATAAAATTTTACTTGATGCAAAGCGATGTGGTAATGATGACATGATATTTTAAGTAATAAAAATAAGTTTCTTAGAACAGTGAAAATATTGGAACTTAAATATTTTCTGTATTACTGCAATACCCCAATTATTTTCAAATCAAAGAAGCATATCAGTCCTATACATATGTATGTATCAGAAATATCATTATATTACGTATGTTGTATTATACGTATCATACGAATTTCATTTCAAAGGAGAAAAAGTAAAATGTCTAATGAAACATTGTTGATTTAGTAAACATTTTGTTTACATTGTGCACACATTTAATTTATAATATGACAAATGTGTGATTTGCACACTTAATTTTTTCACAAAGCGGAAATTATAATTCTTTTTTTCTTTAATTAAATTTATTATGATTTGTTTTTTTTTTGTCATACAGCAATTGTTAGAAATATAAAAATTTATAACAATAGTCTGGAAAATGTTCATTCCAGTTATTCATTGAAAAAACATTTTTTTTTTTTTCAAAGAACTAATTAAATGCGTGTATATTGTTTAATGCTTATGATACAGCCAGACACAATAATGCAGTATTGTTCAAAATTCAATATATTTTTTTTACCGTATACAGGCAAGTAATAAAAACAATATTTTAAGGTGTTTATACTTTGTCCACTATACTTTGTACTTTAAATATTTTCTCTACACTACACCTACAGGCCTGCAGCCTACAGTACACGTACACTGTGCAGGCCTTATGAGTTATGAGAGTACTTACTTTATACATACTTATGAAGTTATGAATTATGAACTCAGAAATAACTTATGTAGGTATGTCTTTTTTCTTCTCTCATAATTTCTCATAAGAGCATTTCACGAGGAGTGTTACCACAATTCCCATTTTTTCTCATATAGTATGAGGTGAGCCTTTTAAATATCAACATATGTATGTACATACAAAGATGTAAAGTGGTACTACTTTTCGTAGTTTCCATAAGGCCTGTAGGCTGTAGTGTAGTGAAAATATTTGAAGAATGAAATATACGTATAAAGTACCACCATTGTTGATTGTACATCATTGTATAAACGTATGTACCTACATTAAAATTGAAAAAATTTATTTCATATTATATGAAAATCTTATAGATATGGTAATGATTTAGATACCTTATAGATAGGAAAAAGACATATATACATATGTATTTTCATAAGGCCTTAACTGCATACAATTAGTCAGATTATAATAAATAAATGACTGTTTGTAAAACACGTTACACGAATTAATTTTCCTTCTAAACTTACAAAAAAAAGCTATAATTTATCACGTTAATCAACCTTGAGTTTTACTAAAATAAACAAGTATAGAAAAGAAAATGCATGTTATAGCTAGCCAATGTGGAATTTTATTTAACATTTATACTTGTATGTATAATGTACATATAAGTATAGGTATAACCCACATAAGCAGATTTTTTTAGAATTTTGTTTTTGTTTTTCTTTATCCCATGTTTGTACTTTGATAACCTTCATTTCAAATGTCATAAAAGCTAATAAACAGTATGAAATCTGTTTACTATTATCATAATCAATCAAAAATGAAAATGTGACTTGAAATCGTGCCTGGTTTATTTATTTAAACATACCTACTACTTCAATTTTCTTATTAAAAAATTACTTAATCTCGGAAGAAACTCAAACCATATTTTGTATTTCTGTATATTTGAAGGTATGTAAATTATACTTACACGTATGTATGTATGTACACATACATACAAAATAAATGTTTCTATAACTCAAGGATAAAACAGGCATATTTACATCAATTTTTTTATCAAATAATCAATGCATTGAAAACGAAGTTCAAATAAAAATTTGAAAGCGAAAAAAATAAAATGAATGTTAATATTTTGTTTGGTATCACCATTTAATATTACATATATTACATATTATTACAGTATTTAAAAATAAAAAAAATAAAAGCTTGATTACAGCTGCATTTCTCTGTTTTCTGTTAAAATACGTTGTCCAAATGTAAACAAAAAGTATTTATAATGTCATGTTATCCAAAAATAACAATCAAAACTATTATTCACTCGTTCATATGCACCACCTAACTAGGAATTCAAGTTCAATTTTATCGGTTTTGCCATCAAAAATTGTCTATTATAAAAATTTTTATCTCTATTTTTCTATTTTTATTATTTTTATAAGCTAAAATGAATTACAGTATACATATTTTTCTTTTTAGCCAGAATAAACATGAAATGAAATTTAAATAGGTACGTGTTGATTGCATTAGTATAAATGTACTAAAATAATATACATAGATAAATATGTGCGCATATTTATATGCGTGTAAATTATGAGTATTTTTATGAATATTATATTCATAAACTTGAGAATTCAAAAATAGAACAATGAGTGTGTGCGGAATCATTAAAAAAAAGTCTGCTGAATGCCTAATATCTAGCAGTATCTTACTGTGTGGAGTCATTAAATTGTTGACAGTCCTCAATTATCTTTTTTCTATGCATTTTAACGTTTTAGGTCAAGTATATTTCAAAAATTCAAATTTTTCTTCTTCCTAAACACTACAGCCCTTAAAGAGCCATGACTTAATCATCATTACGATGATATTTCATGAAAATTTTATCATACGCGCACCTACAGTTTGACGTGGGTTGCTAACCGTTGAGTTTGTTAAAGTAAAGACATAAACTCAGTTTTATATGATAGGGCTTACACCAATCTTTTGTTTGAGTTACTTGTTGTCAGCAAGTAGACTCGTTCGGCATTAGTATGCACTTGAACCCATAAGCAGAAAACTTATGGTGCTCTTCCAAAGCTGAGTGAACTTTTGAGGTAAGTAGTTTCGATACCGATAGTAAAGACAAATTATGAAAAACAGTTTGTCTATATTTCTACATTTGTCTGCAGCAGGAATCGAACCTGGGACCTTGTGCTTCAGAAGCCAATACTGTACCTATTGAGATACTGAAGCCCCAATTCAAATTTTTAATTTTTTCAATAATTGTTAAAAGTATTTTGACAAAATCATACAAAGCTCGTAAAAATTAAAATACAAACAAAAACCATACTTTATATTTAATATTTCATCATTTCATGCAAAAACAATGAATTTACCAGTTTAGCACACTCGACGAATATGCTAAAACCTATTTTACCGATTTTTTTCAACAATTTAAGAATTTAGACATTTAACCAAATTAAACCACATTCCGCACACATTCAATATACATACATATGTTTGTATATAGAATAGCATACCAGCAGACGATATAAAACATGTGACCAACAAAAATTCGTAAAATGTATTGTACAATTTTATGCATGAGAACTGTTATGTTATAACTTTGGATATTTTTCTGTAATTTTCCTAATAAAAATATTTACAAGTATACGTATGTAAATGTAACGCATGTGTACATATGTACATATATAAGTATAATATATGATATGTTTGTCTAGTTTGGAATATAATTTTTATTTGCAAAATTTGAAATTTTTATAAAAATTTTTCATTGCATTGTTTTATACCGAAAAATGTACACTATACGTACATTGAATATCCAAAAATGATTATGTATACAGTATACAAAAATTTTACAGGATAATCCTAAAACGACCATGTTTTTAAATAAAAACCGACATTTTTGATCTTTGAGAGTTAATAAATTCGGATTTGTTCGTTCAATTTTGATGAATCTGTTCTTTATGTAGCCGAAACTTTTCAATCTAACAGGTAATATCTTTCTGCTTTCAAGAAAATTCAAAAATTAATCAGTATTTTTTAGGTTTTACTAATTTTTTAAAACCCTTTCTAACTCACGTTATCAGTTCAATCAAACATTGCAAATATTTTAGATTATAAACTTGTCATTTTATTTTTCTACACAAGAAATTGAGATAAATAATCAGGTATTTTTAAAACAATTCATATTCAGTTATGGAAACTGTCAGATTTTATATATTAATTTATAATGTCTATAAATTTTGTCACAAAAAAATATATATATTCACAAGAAACGTATTTATTATTATTTGTTTTTGTTTATTATTTATCTACTTACTGTAATTTTTTAATTATGAAGAAAATTTCATTTGATAAAATCCCACTTGTAATAGCAATTTTTGTGTTAGCGACATTTATTCTTTTCACTTACATGCCATATGTATGTGTTTTTCCAAATGCGTGGAATAATATTGCGTATTCTGCGTAAGATAATATATTAGTAAAACTTAAAAGTTTTGAGTATATTACATAACAATATTTTTTAGATATGTTTGTACATATTTTGTCAATAATTATCTTGATTTGGCTCATAAATATATCTGGAATAAATTCCTTTAGTAATTATAACATCAATAACAACAATACCCACACATCTATTTAAAATTTTTTATATGTATGCATCCAAGATCTATAAAATATACGTCGCCTTAATGTCGATAATACAAACTTACACGTTGTATCTGTACCCTGTACCTCTTATAAATTTTGACATTAGATAAAAATATCAACCGCATTACAATATGAAATATTACAATAAAGTTTACAAAATCGAGAATGTGTATAAGGCCTCGGTAGTTCAATAAGTAGAGTATTGACTTCTGAAGCACAAGGTCCCAGATTCGATTCCTGCTGCAGACAAATGTAGAGAAATAGAAAAAATATTTTTCATAATTTGTCTTTACTATCGGTATCGAAACTACCTTACCCCAATAGTTCACTCAGGAGTGTCAGCACTTAAGTAAGTTGTAACAAACCAATTGTTTCGAGTTTTTTTTTATAACGGCAGCATGTAATTTGTTTCGACCACATTATAGTTTGTTTCGACCACATGATAGTTTGTTTCGACTAATATCGGCAGCATGTAAAAGTCGTTTAATTTACTTTGAAAAGTCGTGACAAAGAAATTTGGTCGGCAGTCAATTTGCTATCGTCCAATATAATAAATCATGTTTTACTACGCGAATACATTTAAAGGAAATGTCATTTTCTTTTATTTATTCACTTTTTTAGGTTTTAATGACATAATGAATAATGGCATGTTTTGTCTACGTATTTCGCATGAAAGTCTACTTAAAATAGTATTCAATTTATGTACACAATTGAGTAGACACTAGACACTATGGGTAACACAAATGACAGCTAGGCGCTAACTATAGAAGAACATGTTTTGTACAAATGCCAAAAAATTAAAATAATTTATATGCGTTTATTACAAATATACATATGTACAAATTACACATATTTTGTATTAATGTCTCATACGTGTAATCGTTGTGCGTATAGTCATTGTCATAAAATTAAACTTTCTTAATGCATACTGAAAAATTCTTGAAAAATAATTAAAAATCAGAAAAATTATAAATTTTTCATTTATACAATTAGAAATGTAGACTAAAAATCATAAAACGTTGTAATTGTAAAGTTAAAAGGAAAACATTAGAAATGTTTGCAGAATATTTCAAAAGGTTGCGATTGTATGTTTTTCAAATGACAAGTTATATGTAAATCAATATTATTATCACTCTAGGTTTTTTTTTTTAAAAAGACTAAGGTGGTACTTCAGGTCCACCTAACGGCGGATCAACCTCCATCTACTCGTTAAAAAATGCTGTATTGATGCGGTATCATTACTTTCCTGATACAATTTATTGATTCATTGCATCCAATGCTGACCAATGCGTATACTTTTCACTTTGACTTTTATAAGCGATATTTCATTGCAAAAAGTAGCAACATATGCAGGTAAAAACATGTAATGAAGAGACAAAGTTTATTCTCGAATTTCCTAAATATATGCAAATATAAAATAAAATATAGCACGGTCACTAAAAAAATTTTTATATACGATAATAGAGAGAAAAAAACGAATTCAAAGATTGCTTAAAAAGTGTTCAAACCACCAGAGCTGTTAACTGTTATCCATCTACGTTTCCTGCTAAAAAAAAACTAATATTGCTACACTGAATTCAAAACAGGAATGTATCACATAAAATTTTACTCATGTTATAAGTAAGAAAAGATTAAGCTGCTAGTTAGAACGGCAGCACTAATTGTGTTGCAAAGAAAAAAACAAAATAAACGTGAATCGCATCCATAAAAAATTCCTTATGTGTGATTTGCCACGTATCGTTTGTCTATTCATATATGTATTTTCTTATTACTTTTAATGATTTGTAGATGATAACGTTTTGGCTTGGCACATGTTTTAATAAAAACAAAAATAAGATTAGAATATAGCATTTCATCATCTTTTATATGTACATAACATACGGACGTAGATTAAGGTCACAAACGTGAAACAAAAATCATATTTAACAAATCATGTTGATTTGACACTTCGAAATATATTGATCATCGTATGAAGTGCACATAACTTATGCAATTTAAAAGCCAAACCTAAAGTATAAACTTCAATAAAATATATGTACAGTATAATTTGTATAATTTTTTAAGTTTTTTAATTTGTATAATTTTTTAGTACTATGCACGTAAGTCGATAGATTTACATAATATATAGGTTATGTATGTACCATGACTTGTTTTTATCGACTTTTAAAAGTCGATTCTATTTTTTTCGATTAGACTTTCATAATTGGAAACAAAAACTGTATGGCGAGAGTTCTAACTGAAGTCTTATTTTGACGCTAGAGGACGTTGAAAATGCTTCTGCCTCTTCTTATAAAATACTCCATAATTCACTAACCCCTGGGCATACATCATTGTTATATGAGAAGAGTTATAGCAAACCTTTTGGCTTTTCTATGGAGGTTCAAGGATCTATACTCACTGGTTCAAGAATTATTAAAATTCAAAGTCAAAGATCAGAGAAAATTTGACCACTTTTTCAGACTTTTTGGTGATTTTAATGAACACGTTAATAGAAAGTTGTCATACGTAACGAAAATCAAAATCTCTATCTTTTTTCATAAGTTTCTCTCTTACGTGAAGGTTCTATTTCTCGCCAGTTTTTTGTTATTCCTGGAAGCCTGGAAAAATCTGATAAGATCCTAAAGTGCTAAATTACTCTAAATTTAGCATCATTTTGCTGTGCGAAGTCGCCAAATTGTTTCAATTATCTCTTTTTCTATGTACATATTTTTACGTTTTAAATTACATTTCAAATTTTTAATTTTTTCAATAATTGATAAAAGTTAGAAAAGTTATATACAAAATCTGTAAAAACTAAAATATAAAAAAAACGTATTTTACATTTCATATTTTATTTCATACAAAAACAATGAATTTACCAATTTAGCCCTATTTAGCATACTCGTCGTATATGCTAAAACATATTTTACCGATTCTTTCCAACAATTTAGCATTTAACCAAATTGATTCGCATTTCGCATACAGTTTTGGTAGCAATAAATTGTATTGGAATAAGCTTTTAATTATTATTCATTATGATTAATGACATTTATGGTATTTAGTTTTATAACCTTTTCAATGACAAATCATTTTATTATTTCAACCTAACATGTGTATAGTATAACGCTATGTCTAAAATTAAGTGTATAAAAAGAAAACGCATTTCATTAATTTAATCTAACGAAGATATAATTTATGTACATATGTGTACTTGTAAATAGTTTTTATGGTATGTAGTTTATAAATAAGAAATTTTAAAAACAAAACGCTCTATATACCTATACATAGTTATTTTCGTTTTAGTAGACATTTTTATTACTATGGCTATAATTTTATTTTTAAAAATCAATTAGAAATCCAGTAGACGTAATTAATTTATGTACATTTATTTTGCTTTATGAGTTAGATGATGTATCCGTAATATATAGGAATATTATACATATGTAATAGTTTAAATTGAATTTTTTATGTAATAATATTTGGTAAAATTACAGTTCGTTATAATAATGCTAAGAATTATTCTAGACCTTCCTCAGAAGTCAGAACCCCTTCTAAAACGCAGGACTTAAAAATTTTTTAGACATTTAAAACTAATATTAATAATTTCGGACTTTTCCATTCAATTTCGATGAACAGTAATTGGAAATTGGAATTAGATTTAAATATTTTTTAAATTAATAAATGACATTATTTTGGCATTGTACAGATGAAAAGCATTTTAACTCAGAATTATGAAAAATAAAAAACAAAAAGTTTTTATTGAAAAGAAATAGTAATATTTGTTATCCAATAACATTTTTACAGCCTCTATTTACTCACCCGACACCCACCCATATTATTTTTGATATTTACCACCATAATAATCTCATTAAGATTTATTACCCGTCAACAATTATATGAAGTAAACAGAAACACACTCTTTAGATAAGCAAATAACATAATAAACTGGTAAATGCAAAACAGGAAATTTTTACTATAAATTTGATAAATAGTAAATAAATTCAATAATATTTGAACATTTGTGTTTTTCAATAATAATTAGGTACAATTAAAAAAACACATTGCTAAACAAAAGGCAAAACAATACAATAGGTGTTTACTTTGAAAACTATACCTACATATATAATTTGGTATTACGTATGAAACATTGATATGTATATTAATGAAAACATACATACATTGTATGTATAGTCACCTGTATTCCAAATTGATCCTTCTTCGACCTTCGTATATTTTTACATTCATACCGTTTTCTAGCTGAAAAGCTTCAATTGTGTTTCAGCCCTAAATCATAATTCATGAACACAAATGACGTAATATTTTCATGCTTCATAAGAAAAATGTGACTATATTTAAAAAACGAACCTTAGTTGTTTTTTTACTCTTTATTTTTTGAATGTATAGGTAATTGTCAAAAATTCATCTTATTATTAAAGTTGTTTTTTTTATTAGCAAAATTGAATCAAAATAAAAATTTTTATTCCGATCAAAAGTGTCACACTTGTATACATACATCAATATCTATACGAGTTACATACGAATAACGTTTTTAATGAAAACATGAAAATATATGTATAAGGTACGTCTTTAATTGACTATTTAATGTTTTTTAAATTAGTAGGTACATATGTATGTATTTACATACTTACCTATAAAAATAAATAAAATAATATTTTGAATATAAAATACGTAAGTGAGCGGCCAAATTTTAACTTACATACATACGTACATATGTATGTATGTAGGTAAATATTATTGATTGGCAGTAATAAAAAGATTCAATTAATTAATTATTTACTAGATATTAAAAAAAAACAAATAATAAATAATTTGTATAAATAAATATTAGTACGTTATTTAATTTTTAAATGTTTACTGTTTAATGTTCTCGACATTGTCATTATTATTTAGATTTATGATGATGTATCAATTTGTCAAAATATCAAAATATAAATTGAAACTACGAATTTTTTTTATTAATAAAAATGACCTTAAAATTTTTAAGTTTATGTATGTTTGCAAGATCTATTATGTATGTATGTTATGTTTAATAATAAAATTTTGCGGGCAAATAAACATATGTATGTATGTATGTACGGCTATCTTCAAAAACGCATTACTGCCTATTTAATGCGATACTCAGCGTACTATGATCTTAAGCTGAATATTGTATCAAATAGGCTTTGATGCATTTTTGAAAATAGCCTACATTTCGTGATATGCAAAAGCAAATAAGCTTTGCTATTTTTTTTTTTTAATTTAAGACCCATATTTATCAACAACAATTATCTTTAGATCGAAATAAATTGAATTCATCAGATAAGGTATTTTTTTAACAACCTTAAAGTAAAAATATCCTAGAAAGATAACCTTGCTATTTGAAAATCGTGAATATACAGAAGCAAAAGTTGATCAATTTTTCAATGTAACCTGGTTATTTCTTCACAAATAACAATCAGCTGATGTGTTTAATGATTTCAAAATAATTCTTATCCACATTGATGAATACGGTAAAATTCCAGCGGTCCCGATATATATATATGTACAGGCATAAGTGTTCATTGAACTGAAATTTCTTTTTGTCAAATATGAATTAAGTATGTTTTTCGTATCACATAGTAGGTATTTTGAATTTGAATTAATATTACATTTTAAATTATTTTTAATTTCTCAATTATCTCATGGAATCTTATATTGAACGTTATTACATTGTGTGTGTACACATAACACATCAGAAATGATTTAAAATTCATGATGTAGCAAAAATATTTTAAAACATTGCTATTAGAATCATGATTATACATAAATAAAATAAAAGTAATTTGAAAATATTCCAAAAAGGTTATCAGAAATCATAGATGATCTTTTCTCGTTTGTTAAATCTTTATTTTTTATATAATTTTCAACTTATACTCTGTTCACGATAGTTATTAGCAGTTAAAGCCTTATGAGAATACATATGTATGTATGCCTTATTTTCTCTTTCGTAATTTCTAATTAAAGTGTTAGACGACCAATATTCAGGGCTATTCTCGTCAATATTTATAGTTAACATATTTTTCGCTAACGTAGTTAAAGAATTGGGATGTTAACGATTTCTTGAAATTTCGTATTCTGGTCGTAAAGTTAGCAGCTGTCAAAGAAACTTCGACACATAATACCGTGTGTAATTTTTGCAAATTGTTTTTGTTTTTAATTGTCATTTAGAAGGATTACCACAATCCTTAAAGTTTTTATAAAATTTGAAATGAATTTTCTGAACATCAGTATGTAATGATGTAAAGCTATACTATTTTTCGTAGTTTCCATAAAGCATTAGTGAACAGAATATAACTCATCAAAAAAAAAAAGTAAAAAAATAAATAGGTATCATGTTTCACACATGCATATTGCTGTCCAACAACTTTTTTATTCGTTTTTATTTTTATTTTTACTTTTATTTGTTTACTTTTTTTAATTTCTCAAATTTGTTAATTAAAAATGTGTATTTTTTTTTTTTCAAAACAAAAAAAAAATACATACATACATATGTATGTGTGTACATATGCATGTAGGTACATACGTCAAATAATTAAAACGTGCTAAAATATAGCACATGTTTTATTTAGTTTTCACATTGTACGTATGTAGGCATTATTTTAATAATAAGATGCAGCTTATCCAATGTACGTTGTGTATGCATACGTAAATAATTATTAATGATAATTTTATAGCTGTATTTAGTATTTACTGTATCCATATAGGTACATCCACACATATGTATGTATGTACATACATATGTATGTTATACAAAAATAATGTGAAAATGAATAAAATAAAAATAAAATAGACAAAACCAAAAGTAAATGAAAATAATTAAATTATAAATGATTTATGATATTAGCTCTAATATAAAAATGTTTTTATTTCATTTTTTGTAAAAATTAGGTACCTGCATCATGATGTTTTTCATTTTTATTTACATTATGTGAATTTTTATTATACATACATACGTAAATATGTGTGTATGTATGTACATATATTTATTCTATAATAAAAAACAAATTATGGATGGTTTATTTAGCTTCTTTTTTTTTGTGGTTAATTCAATTTATTGAAACTACCTGTACTTGTCTACTAATTGACTAATTCGTTGCAGGTAAGACCTTCTGGAAACGACAAAAAGTAATGTCACTTACGTCACTGTACATACACATATTGTCACATTGTCATTGATATTAAAAAAAAAAAAACATAGACAGAGTATATATACCTATATGTATTTTTCAGTGAGTTCGCAATGTTACTATGCTCTGTCCACTAATATTATGCACTTAAGGTCTTATGGGAGTACATATGTATGAATGTATGTCTTTTTCCTTCTCTCATAATTCCTAATTAGAATGTCTCACAAACAATATTACCACAATATACAAAACTTTTATTATATATCAGATGAATTTTTTGAATATCAATACGTATAGTGATGTAAAATGGTACCACTTTAAGTAATCTCCATAAGATCTGAAGTGCACAATATTAGTGGACAAAGTACAGGTACCTACATTATGCAATTTCCACAAGGCCCTAACTGCATAAAATTTGTGAATAAAATATGAAAAAGTCAATAAATAATCCTGACCTGTGATAAGCATGTGCGGAAGCATTCAACATGAAACAAAAAAAATAAATTATCATATATAAAAAGTTCGTATACCTACATTTAATTTTAATTTTATGATATTGTGATTAAATAATACAAGCAAGACGAAATAAAACAAGAATTTCTGTATGAACTTGAACTACAATTACCCTTCCAAACCAAGATCAAAATCAGTTTCAATTTTAATAGATTTGCATTTCAATATCGATATACCTATTGTACCTATGTATTATTATGTTTTATTATGTATGTACCTATTTACAAAAAAAAAAAAAAAACATATTCGCTTGCATGTATATTACATGTGTATAAAAAAATTAAATACAATAAAAATAAAAAACGTGTTCAGAAAATTTAAAAAAAATTACAATATATTGTACAAACCAGTTTTAAATAACTAAGAAAATGATTAAAACATATGTATTGTGAATTATAGACTTAAGATATACGGCAAAAAAACCGGCTTTAAAAATAGAAAACAACTTATAATGCCTAATAAGTTTGTATGGACACGTAAAAATGTAATTTTTACATCGAAAAACATTATTGGAAAAATAATTTAAAAACAATGCAAATGGGTTATTAAGGTTTTCTGCACTTCTATTTTATCTTTGTTAACTTTTTGATTTTTAAGAGGAATAATGTGGGGTGACGTAAATTGAATTTTTCAAAAAACTAGGAAAAAATAGAAATTTTTCAATAAAAAAAGACAAAAAACAACAAAAAGTTTTTCCAAAAAGCTTATAAGAGAAAACACGAATTTTACAATTAACTGAGTCTCTTTCTAAAAGTTGCAAAATCTACACTCTGTCTATTAATTCGGTGCAGTTGAGGGCTTATGTAAAAGTAAAATACACATATCTGTTTTCTTATCTCATAATTTCTAATAGGATCTTATAGTCATAACATAATGTGTCTAAAAATATCTAGTCCCCTTACCCCTGTCCCATATATCACAGAAAGGGTAAATTTGATAGCCTATGAGGGATAGAAAGAGATTTTATTCGGTACCGTTCGGATTATACTAAAAATATTTTGCTGCCTTTACTCTTGGAAACCCTGTACTGTATATTAAATCATCGCATACACACGTATGCGAAATGCGAATATGTATTTTACAAAAGTTCTCTTCGATTAAAAGCATTACTATTACTATAATTACTATCGAATATTATGTTACAATGTTACGAATACGATCACTTCGATCACTTCGAATTTGAAATTGTTTCTATTTCTAATACTCTCATTAAATATATCTATGATTTATGATACTATGATAAATTCATATTTGTATTTGTAGTTTGTGCACAAACACAACACATAAATGATATACGCAGCTATATACAAATTTATATAATACACTATATAATTTATATAGTACAGAGCACTGATGAAAACTACGAGGAAATTTTCCGTTTTCAGGGAAATCGAAGCCTTGAAAAGAAAAAGGAAAAACAGACCGAAATTAGAAGGCGAAAAAAAAAAGAAGAAAAATCGATGCAAAAAGATCATTCAAAGATGCTAACTCTTTTGATTTAAATGTAGAACAAGATCAAATCAAAAAATTCAATCAGTTTATGTATGTAAAAACAAAAAAGAGTTATAAAATGTATATAACTCATATTATAACTAACTGATCAAATATACTTTTGATCAGTTCAATTTTGATTTACGTAAATTTAAAAAAAAATTTTTTTTTTTGTTATCTACATACATACATATGTTTACTTGTTAATTTATTTTCATGCGCTGTTTTCTATTTCTGTTTTTTTTTTTCAATTTTAAGTTATGAATTAAAATAAAATAAAAAAAAAATATTCATATTTTGCATAATAAACCTAAATTTTTATATAATTTTTATAGCAATTAATTTGAATCAAAAAACTATGATAAAGGAAATTGCTTCTGAAAAAGGGAAATTTTGATGAATTTAAAGGGAAATATACTGTATAAAAGTTTTCATCACTGGTACAGAGTAAAACACACACAATATATAGATTATAGAGCAAACAATATGTATTTAAAATTCAAATAAAATGCTGTACATATTCAAGTTTGGATTTACCTACATTCATTTATAATTGTGCGCTTTTTATTTAGAGCTTTTCTCTTACTTATTAATATTATGTGATCAGTAATCACTGTTGTGTTCAAGTTAAGAATAGTTCAAGAAAATACTGTATAGATAAGTAATATAAATTTATAAAGATATATATATTTTTTTAAGTTGTAAGTCACTATAAAACTAGACTTGCTACCAAGGCTGTGACCCATTCGAATAAAGGAAATTGAAAGAGTGCTGTTAAAGACGAAAAGTAAATTTAAAAAAAAAAAAAAAACAATTATAAACAATTATAATAAAAACTATTCGTTGTGAAATAATTCTGTTTTTATTTTGTGTTTTAAAGGTGTGTATTTTTTTAATTAATGTATATTTTTTTGCATTTTTTTATGTTTGCTTTTTAAATAGAAAAAGTGTCTTTAACTTAACTAAAACCATCGAAAAAAATAGAAAATTTTTAAGTGTTCAAAATAAAAAAAAATAAATAAAACGAGAAACAAAGTGTCGTTAGATTCTAATTAAATTTTAAAAGTTAATTACATTTTTTTTTAATATAAAAAAGAAATTATGTAAAATTATAAAAATGAAGGATATAACATTTAAAAATATTCCAAAGGATGCAATTTATAAGGATGTTGTAATTATCGGTAAGTACCAATTTTGTTCAAATAATCAGCGCCTCTTAATTAATCTTTAATGAACGTTATTTTTTTTTTTTTAACAAATTCTAGAATTTATAGAATTTTCTTGTGATCAGTTTCTGTTTTTTTTTTCCTCTTTTTTCAAAATTTTTGTTTGTAAACAGTATTCGTTACAGTTAAATTAAATTCTTAATCATAATTTTTTTTTAGAATTTTACGAGTAAAAAACAAGTGGAAGCATTTTTTTTTTGTTTTGTTTTGAAATTCTCAACCGTTAAAATGTTATCAAAATTATCGTTATACGCATTTACTCCAGCGAAAAATTTTAGTTACTGTACATTTTCCGTGAGTTTCGAAACGTTAAAAATACTGAATTGACGCCGTGTAACTACTTTTCTGATACAATATGACATAATTTATTGATACATTGCATCCAATGCTTATACTTTTTTATTTGATACGTTAAGTAGGTTGAAACATGTTTGACATTTATGTACATACATACATACATATGTACATATCTACAACATTTCGGATGCTGTTTTTGCTTGCGTAAAATTTACGTAACGATTAATGGATGCGTTTCGAAACTTTTGACAATGAATCCGTTTCAGTCTTATAGCGTCATCGAGATGTCAGATCTGACTCAGAGTCAGATTGTTATTGCAGTGATGCATTTTTGAATACAGCCTATATTAATGAAGAACAAATACATAGACGGAAAGAAGAATAATGAAAATTCGGAAATTCCTTAGTTTTAAATTATACCTATCTAAAATTTTAGATAAAGATAATAAATATAATAAAAATGATCTCTTATGTGATGTCATTTTAAATGAATTGCAAAACATGTAATATTCTTATATGTGTGTATATAAAAATTATGAATTATTATACATATGTATGTATATTACAAGAGGAACAGCTATATTTTTAAAATTTCATCACGATAAGAATTTATACAGTCAATTAAATTAATTCATACATACTATATTTGCATACACAACCTAAGTACATGTGTACACATGAGTACTGATAACAAATTACTGAAATTTTATTAGGTTTTATGGCATTTGATAATGAAATTCAATATTATACTTAGAAAAAAAAATTTTATTTTTATTTTTATTTATGTAATGAAATAACGTGAATTGCATATTTAATATACAATATATTGTACAATACACAAATACTACCCACATGTTACATGTATACCGCGATAATAAAACATTAGTTGTCACTTTATTATCTTTTGTGTTGTGATAACACAATATCTTAATAGATACATATGTAAATATTTAGTTTTTTAAATTTTATAAAAAAAACAGTTCTTTTTCAAGAGCTATTGTAATATGATTTTTAAGAGTACCTAATTTAAAAAAATGTTTGTTGCACATTGTATTTTCGCAATTAAATTTACTAGGAATTTTTTTGTTTTGTTTAAATTCTGCTTCATGCACCGTAATAACGTAATGCATCAGATGTAACAAGTGGACATCTGATATGAAAAGTAATGATGAAAATAACACTTTCTTTCAGGTATCTCGTGAAATTTGTATTCTAAATTCCTACAGGAATTCCTATGTTCCACACGACGGAACACAGTAGGATCAAGCTATCACTCATTATAACCTGCTGCAACATAGGGTACTTTCATGAATGCATCGTCGACATGTGTTAACGACCCGAATGCGCTGAAATTGTAACCCGAATTGTCAGCTGTGCATACACGCATAGCAGTTGTTTGAAAACGATTGAGTAATTTCTGTAAACTTTGCAGACTGCTTGAATTAATGAACCTGAAACCTGATATATTTCTATGATTGTACTAAAAAGAAATTTATGAACTTGATTTTTTTGTCGTCAGCGTCGACGACGCACTTATGAAAGTACCCATAATCATCATTAAGCAATACAAAATATTCAAATGTTACAAAACAATTTTTACTACATTACTCTTAGTAAAATACGTTAAAGTACATAAACAGTACATAAAAACACAACAAGTACATAAAATATGTTAATTTACGAAATAATCAGATCCCATACTGTAAAATCTGGCAAATCATAGTGACAAGTCAACTAAAACTTTCTGTCACAATTGTTTGATAAAAAACTAAACAAAAATATTTTTTAAAATTTTTCAGTTTATTTCTCAATAATTTTCTTATTATTTACAAATTAAACATTTTATTAATTGTTAAAAAACGAAAAACAATTAATGTATAAATAAAATTTATTCATAATTATTATTTGATGATTAATAAACTATTATCATAATTTATGTTCCTGTATGGATCTACCTATATAACAGCACATGTACACATTTTTTCTTGAAGTTGTTGTTATGATTCCATGGAGTACCTATTGATTACGAGTACAGTTTCATTATTAATGTTTTTTTATTTATGACAATTATTGTTGTATAGCTCAAAGTCAAACACTTGATTTTTAATTTATTAGTTTAGAAAACAAACACGTGCTTCAATTTCAACAAAAGCCAAACATTACAAATGCATATGTACATATGAATGAATACACATGTGCGCATTTATGTACGTACATATGTATGTAAGTACATATATATTTATGTTATGAGGATTGTTCACGTTACGTATAAGGATTACGTAATCGTTACGTACTTTTTATTAAATATAAAAAAAACTATTTTGTACTTTAAATATTTTTACTACAGGGCTCATAGGAGTACACTTGTTTTTTTTCTTCTCTCATAGTTTCTCATAAGAGCATTTCACGATTTTCACGAGCAGTGTTAACACAATGCTCAAAGTTCTCATACAGTATGGGATGAGCTTTTTAAACATCAATATACAATGATGTAAAATGGTACTACTTTTCATAGTTTCCATAAGGGCTGTAGTGAAAATATTTAAAGTATAAAGTATAGGAGGGTCCTCCCTTTCCGCCTAACGGTAGACCAACCCACATTTTATAAATTTATACTGTTATACAACTGTTCATTTAATTGTACTACTCATTGCTCAAACGGTATAACTGTAACCGTGAGTTTCAAAACACCAAAAATGCTGAATTGATGCGGTATTCTGACACAATACTACTTTTGTGATACAATTATGACATAATTTATTGATACATTGCATCCAATGCGTATACTTTTTTCCTTTGACATTTATAAACGATATTTCACTGCAAAATATAGCAACATACATACATATGTATGTAGGTGCAAACATATTTGACATTTATGCACATAAATACATATGCACATGTATATATACAAAATTTATGCTTGAATTTCCTAAATATATGCAAATATAAAATAGAATATAACACGGTGGTCACTAAAAATTTTTTATATAATAGAGATATCACGCTAAAAAAATAAAAAGTTCTGTTTTACTAATCATGTGCTTGTATTTTTGTCATTATTCAGGTAATGGACCGAGTGGTATTACGTTATCATATATGTTAGATGGTAATTGGCCATACTGGAATTTAGATAAAATTCAATACCATCCGGATGAATTATTACGTGCTAGATTAAATTATTTAGATAATAACAAAAGTTTAATTGAACATGATTTAATAACATTATCAGAAGGTTTAGAAGGACGTAGCACAAATCCAATGTCTTTATTGGTAAGTTATCTAACTAGTTTATTTATATGATCATGTAAATTAAATAAAAATTATTTAAAAAAAAAAAAGAAAAATAATCAAATTTGAATTTTTATGATTTACATTGTAGTATGATAGTTTAGAACACCCAGGCGCAGATATTGGAATGGAATTACCTTCAATGTTAGAGTATAAAAATCATCCAAATGCAAAGGTATGTATATATACCTACCCTCTTTGGAATTGATTAATTGTTTTATTAAAAATATATATATATATATAAGAAATTAACAAACACAATTATAATTCGTTTTTAAAGCATAGTAGTAACGTGCTCAGTAATAGGCCCTATACACTACACATGCATGCATGCACACACACCACGCATGCATATTGCACAATCATCATTTTCGTCGAGTTTTTCAGAATAGAAACATGGACTATGACAATTTTAATTGCAATGATAATTATAAAGAAAAGGAATAAAAGAAAAAATAAAAATACCTTAACAGATAAAAGAGTTGTTTAAAAAACGAAGTGAATTTGGACAATTCAGTCCAAAATTTTCTATTACCCGATGTCATTTTTATTTTATGAGCACATTAATCAGTTAAAATTTAACCTTTAATTTTTGAATGAGCAATTTCATCATACATTACACATGCGTGCATGTGTAAACAAAAAAAATATTAAAAATTTTTAAAATCATACAATCTATACATATGTGCAATTAGAATTACTCAATTAACATTATCTATATTCTATCAATCAGCATGCGCAATCATGCATGAATGTGTAGTGAATGGAGCTTGTAATTACCAACTCTTTTGCAGAATTTCAGAACTAAAGAATGTTATGATTACGAATTTGTTTGTGTTTAAATACATTTTTTGTTTTATTTTACTTTATTTGTATTTTTATTTTGATAAAATTAAAAAATAATTACAAAATAAAAATAAACTTAAATTGTAATAATTATGTATGTATAATATTTATTAAAATTATTGATGTTTATATATGAGATTTTATTTGAAAATTTTGATTACACTTTTATTGAAGATGTTTAATTGACCCATTAAAATTACTTGCTCTATCATACGAGATTAAAAATTATGTAAAATTTCAAAATATAGGTATTTTAATAGCTTTTTTTTAATACGCAAATAAATGGAATTGTAATATAAAATTTCCATTATTCTATTAATTTTTATTTATTTTTGATTTTATTTTATTTTATTTTTTTTTAGATTGATCATATTGTAGTTGGTAAAGGACCACCTGGTGGTTCATGGCATAGAATGGATCCAAATTTACGTACATTATCATTAGCTTCATGGATGTCATTACCAGGTTTTAGTTATAATGATTGGGAAATATTTAAACAGCAACAACAAAATCAAAAGCAAGAACAACGAAAACGTCAAAAAGCATCACCATTAGCATCATCTAATTTAGATTTAAAAATTCATAAATTTGGAAACTTACCATTTAATAATAATAATTTACGACGACAAGCAATTAAAAACTCAATACAAGGAACAAATTGTCAAAAATGTAACGAATTACAATGCATGCAAAAAAAAAGTCAACAAAAAAATCTTCATAATAATTGTAATTTAAATAATGAATTAATAATAACAAATTGTAATAATGAAACTGAAACCAGTGCATTATGTTGTAAATGTACTAAAGAATTAAATAATTTAAAAACTAAAATACAAACCGAATCTGTAATGACAACAACTGATATAAGTGTAGATAAAAAAAATAAAATTAATGAATTTAAAAATGATGATGATAATAAACAATCAATAGAGAAAATAACAAATTCACCTCCAAGAAGAAATCTTTCATTAAAAAGACAAATTTCTAAAGAAGTAAAATCTAGAGCACTTGTATTAAGGGTAGCAAAATATTATGAAGATTATGTTCATTTGATGGGCCTAGAAAAATATTTTATGAATGATGCTATTGTAACAATGATAGCACCAATACAAGAAAATTGTGCACAAGGTAAATTCCAGTCAGCTAGATGGCTCGTATGTGGGTAAGTTTTAAAAATTGTTAAATTTTCTACAAATTCTCTATGAATGCTATCCTTTTTATTTTTTTAGAATAAATCGTGTTACAGGTAGACCATTTTATTTTGCTTGTGCAAATGTAGTACTTGCTAATGGCGCATCTGATTTACCAAACCGTTTGGGTTTACGTGGCGAAAGTATATATACGTCATGGGTTAAACATGAATTACCACAACTTGAAGCTGCGTTAGAGTCTTTAAATGAAAGTGAACGAAATAGTAAGTTTTTGTTTTTTTTTTCGTCTCTTTATGTATGTATACTAATAATTTGAATAATTTAGGCCTAAAACCAGTATTAATTGTTGGAGCTGGATTAAGTGCAGCTGATGCAGTTACAATATGTCGATCATCTGATATTCCAGTTATACATGTATTTCGAAGTCGAACTGCTGGTCTTGATAAAATGCTACCAGAAAATGTTTATCCTGAATATCACGAAGTAAATACACAAATTAAAATAAAATAAATAAGCAAAATAATTAATTTTAATTTGAAAAAATTTCAGGTACATCGAATGATGAAAGATTTAAAAAACAAATATGATTATTATACACCAGTTCCTGAACATACAATATGTGATTTAAATACTAATTCAAATGGTGTTCATGAAGTTACTGTAGAAAATATGAATACAGGTGAAAAACAAATTTTCGAAGTATCATTTTGTGCAATATTAATTGGTTCTAAGCCAGATTTACGTTTTACATCAGCAATATCAAATAAAATATTATCATCATCATTATCAACAGAAAAATGTGTATCAATCGCAAGTTTATTAGTAAATAATGAAAAATTATTTGACAATACAACGATGACAAATACTACAATAATTGGTAGAAAAATAGCATGGTTAAAAAATTTATGTGCCAAATGTAAGCACTTAAATTTATTATGTGATAGAAATCAGACGGCGACAACAACAACAACAACATCACAATCAACATTTGGACAACAAACAAAATTCTCAACAAATCAAATTTTAAACAAGATCACATCTATTGATAATAATTCCACAGATATTAAAGAAATTGATAATAATAGCATTTCATTATTAATGGATGAAAATGGTTTAGGTTTGGGTATTGATCCAACAAAACCAATTGATTGTAAGACAAATCAAATAGCTGTGAATAAATATACATATGAAATATTGAATGGACCAAAAGGCCTATATGCAATGGGTCCATTAGTTGGTGATAATTTTGTACGTTTCATTTCTGGTGGAGCATTAGCAATAACAGTTGCATTACATAGAGAGAATGATTAAATAGGGAAATTAACGAATACTTTTAATAACTTTTTTTTTTTATTTCGTTAACAATTTAATGATGTACTATGTATTACTAATTTGTTTGTTGTTAACACCAAATAGCTGCCTTATGTATTGTATTTATAAAATCTATATACTTTTTTTATATGTCTATTATATTTTTGGCATAAATTTTCTTCTTGTTTTTTAAATTAAAAAATAAATAGAAAGTAAAGAACAAAGTGGAAAGAAAAAATTGTTAGTAATTAAATTTTATTTTTGATTATATATACTTACATAATATATTTTATTTTACAATACACATGTATACGTAATGTACAACATTTATCTCCTCAATTTTTGTTAAATGAAAAAATTTTTTATAAAAATTTATTAATTACTTTTTTTTTTTGTAAGAAAACGGAAATTTGCAAATTATTTTTATTGCATTTTTTTTATTAAAGTAATCTGTGTTATAAAAGTTTAATAAGTAATTTGTTTTTTAGTTATTTGGAAATAAACGAGATTTCTGTATTTATGTTTTTACTTTCAAAAATGAAATAAAATTTCAAAATTTATTTAACATACATAAATAATTATTTGGTCTTTTTATAAATATTTAAGTTTTTTTTTTTTTTTTAAAAATAGAAAAAGTATGTACATAAATTACTGAAATTTAAAAAAAAAAACAGTAATATTGGAAAAGTTCAAAAATACATCACTACATACTACATCATCATACCTACTTGATGTAATATTAAACCTAAAATCCGTAATACGCTGAATATCGCATAAAACAAACTGATGCATTTTTGAATTGCATAGGAATGTCTGTCAAACATCCTCTATTAGTGCACATTCATATGAAGTATTCGATTAAAATTCCAATTTTTTACGTCGTTTAAGCTTTGATTCTTTTACAATAACATATAATGATGAATTATTTGTTTTAATTATTCTTTGACTTCTGTTTACATGTTCATTAATATCATCATCATTGAATAAAATATTTCTGTTACATTTTTCTTTTATTAGTAAATTTTCATTCTCATTTTCAATACTAAAAATTTCTAATGCTCTTTTATATTCTTTTAATGGTAATTTAATTAATATATTATTAAGTTTATCCTTTTCGGATAAATAAATTGGTATGTAATTATCTTTTACTGACATAATTTCACTGGAAATACTCGTATTACTTTCTTTAACTATATAATATAATTTTTTTTCTTTTTTATGATAACTTCTGTTAAATAGGATTACTATGATGTAAAACACATATTATGTACATACATATGTTATTTTGTATGACAAATGTAAAAGAAAATAGAATCTTAAACATTATAGCATTGCAAATGAAATATGATCGTTATGACATGATGGTTTGATTCTTCCGTTATATTGTGAAGAAAAATAGAAATAAAATTTGTTTTATTTAAACTCTATACTTTGTACTTCAAATATTTTCACTTCAGACCTTATGAAAACTATGAAAAGTAGTACCACATTACATCTTTATATATTTAAAAAGCTCATCCCATACTGTACGAGGGATTAAGAGCTTATTTTACCATGACACTTATGAGAAATTATAAGAGAAGAAAAAACACATGTACACTCTCATACGGCCTATAGTGAAAATATTTAAAGTACAAAATATATATGTATTTAAAAAAATGTATTCAAAATGTTTGAAATCCTAACTGAATTTATTCGTCTTAAAAATCAGCATTTAAAATTAAATAATTACTACATCATTTTTATTTATTTTTTTTATTATGTAACTAAATAAAATACAAAATTAAAGTTAAAATTTAAAAATTAAGGGTATAATAACGACAATACCCTAAAAGATCAAATTTGTTTTTTCAATAGCTCGCAAAGCAGCCAAAATTCAAAAAGCCTTCATTTTTACAATTATTGCTCTTGTTGTTCTTGCTGTTGCTGTTCTGTAAAAAGAAAAAAATAAAGACAATAAAGTTTCTTATACATAAATAAATGACATGCTTTTCAAAAAAAATCAAGCTGATTAATAGAGAACAAACAAAAGAACAACTTACGATATTGGTTATAAAAAAATTTAACAGAATTAATTAATGTTACAATATTTCGATTAAATATTTCATAATTATCTAAATGGATTTCTTTATATATATCTTGCATACATTTATCAAGTACTTTTATTGCATTATCTTTTGTCTCAGATTTTTCTAAATATTTAATACCAATTAAAATTGTAATTAAATGCGTATAGAAATGAAATTTATTTTTATTATTAATTTCATTATATATTTCAATTGTATTTAAATTACGATAAATTGCATTTTCAGCTTCTTGTTTACATTTTTCATAAAATGGAAATTTACTATTTAATGTTATAAAAAAATTACGTTTTTTTATATTTAATGTATATTCTTGTAATATATTAATATTTTTTGTTAATAAATGATTTAATTCATCTAATTCAATTAAAATTTTATTATAACGTAATAAAAAATCATTATTAAATTGTTCAATATCATTATTAAATTTTAATTCAATTGCACAATCATTCATTGATTGTAAAGTTTTTATTAATTGATTTTTATCATTTAATAATTTTTTAGTTTTAATTATTATATCAAATAATTCTTTTGGGCATATATTAATATTATCATTTAATAAATTATCATTACTATTATTTGTATCATTATTATTGATTGTAATTGATGATGATGATGATATTGGTGTTGTTGTTGATGATGATGATGTTAATGAGATCAGTACTTGATCATCTACTGTTAAATCATAATTATTTAATGTATTATCATCAATTTCATCAATATAAGATTTTGTTGCCAAATTTATCAATGGATTTGCATTTCTCAGTATGATCGTTTCATGATAATCAATTGATATAATTTCATAATCTGGTATAAATTGTATACCAAATTCATGATAATGTTCAAATTTTATACCATATGAATTATTTGATGAATTAAATGATATTACATAACCAATAAACAAACCAAATTTTGGTTTTCGTAATAATACTAAAACTTTTGTGTTAATTGGTAATGCTAATGGTATTTCATATGGTAAATATGAATCAAAAAATTTCATCATATTCTCATCATTATTAATAATATCATCAATATTAGTTATATTATTTGATTGTAAATAACGTATTTTACAACGTACTGTTTCTAATTTAATACGTTCATCATTTAATAATGCTGATGAAAATCTTCTTGGTTTACCAAATTTTTTAGCTATCTTTCTCCATTCTGATTTTGTTAATTTATTTGTTTTTAATTTTGAAAAATTTAATTCTAAATATCTTTTAAAAAAATTCATATTATTATAAATATATTTATCAATAAATGAATAAAAAAACTCATATAATATCCAATTAAATGTTTTACGGGATTTTATAATATGACTAAATTTAATAAAAATTTCATTTATTATATTATTTTTATTATTTGGTTTTTTATCAATTGTAATTATTTTATTATTAGATTTAATTAATTTATTGTTATTATCAATTAATTTAAAATTTTCTGGTTTTTTATTATTATTATTATTAACGGTTATCAAAGATGATAATGATGATGATGCAGTTTTGACAAGATCAATTGATGATGCATTTGTTGTATTTGTCAATAAATCAATACTATTTGAAATATTTACATTATCAATATTTAAAATGTTTGAATTATATGAATTTATTTTTTGATGATTTTTTTCATTTAATGTATTCCATGTTAATAATGATGTTGTTGTTACTGGTATTGATGAAATTTTAGATCCAACTCTTAATAAACCTAATGTAGCTGGTGTAAATGTTGGAGTTTCATAATTTTCTTTATTTTCATCAAATATATCCATATCTGATTATTTTTCATGAGTAAATACCAGTTTTCGAAGTTTTAAACAAAATGTTTTGTTTGTTTTTCGCACTCAAAAGTTTTCTTTCTGCAATAATATATGTATATATATAAGTATGTTGTATGTATGGCTTTCTCTTTAAATATTTTATTTACAAAATTATTTTTTTCTTATTTCAAAATATTTTTCAAATAAATACTACATAAAATGCCGTGCTACATAATTGTGGAAGCAGTTTGGAAACAGCATAATTTTGCATAACCGTTTCTATAGTAACGATTGACAGAACATTTAAAGGCCAACTAAGATTTTAAATGGATGTACAAAAAAATATCAAAAGAGGGGTGTTTTTATCATTCGATGTTGAAATGCCTAGTTAAAAATTCGATTTTTATCCCCTCCTCCTGTGGCTCCTTGTCCATCATCCCACCTAAAAACACTTGATCAGTATTGTACATGATCCTTTTATCTTCCCCATCCACTCAAACCCTTAAGCGACCGTGTGGCAACACATCTAAACATTTACTTAAAACATTCTTTAAAATTTCTAAATACATATTCAAGAACATCCTACTTCTACATTATTCTCAAAAGATCTTGAAGGTTCTGGAATATTCTCGATCATTTCAAACCATTCTCAAAAAATCGATAACATTCTTCTACACTGAGTTATTACAAGACTTTCAAATCGTATTTGTCCTTATTGCATCATAATAAACAAATGTCCAAAATCAGGAATAAAAAATAAAAAACCCCTATAATTGTTTATGAATGTACGGAGCGCGTGTCATTGAATTACACACTTTCCATTTTGCGTAAAGCAAAAAGCAACTAAAAAAACAGCTAAATTTAATAAAAACTTTTTCACATGACTCTTTATGTATAAGATAAGAGTAATTATCAAATAAGGAAGAACATTTTTGTTATCAATATTCAATTTGTTTTTGTCTTTTATTTGATTTATTTTAAATTCAATATTCCAAGGAAAAAAATGCAAATTATAGTATCATATCCCACTCATTGTCAAATTATAATCAAAATTTGAAATGATCGTGATTTAATGTATTAAGTATGTACATACTTATGTATGTATGTACATGTGTATGCTTGTATCTTTATATTTTCTTTGTTGTGGCTTTGACATTGGTTTTTGTATCTTGTCTATATAACGATTATTGCATATTTTGCTTTCTCATATGTACATATGTATGTACATGCCACCAACCAGTTTTTGATTATATCTTTCGAATAAAAATTCATGTAATTATCATTGCCATTGATTTTATTTATTACAATTTTATATGTTATTTTTTTTATTGGATTGTTTTCAGTCTTAATCCAATCCATTCGACAACAAAAATGATATCAAAAAAAGTCCTTCTATATCTCTATTTTAAACCACAAAAGTATTCGTAATATTTCATTGAAGTGGTTGATTGGATAACTGGAAAATTAGTACCTTATTAGACATACTTTTCTTAGCAAAAATTCTTCAAATCTGTTCGGAATGGATGATACGAGTCTTTGTATTCTTTCTGGCGAAATTCGTTCCCATTCTTCTTACAGAGCTTTGAATAAGCTGGATTTGGAAATAACAGATCGTTTTCTTATAGCTTTTTCCAAATCTGCCCAAAGATGTTCAATTGGATTAAGATTTGATGACTGGTGAGCATCCAAAGTCTCGTATTATGAGTGATGTGCTCCTGTAGTCCCAATTTTGGTAAATGTCTAGATGTGCTGTCACACGGTCGCTCAGAGGTGTGAGTGGCGGGGGGGGGGGGGGGGGTTCTCCCATAGAGAGGGTCAGCCAATTCAAATTGATGGCAACTGGCAGCATTGATGTTTTATTCAAATTGAATGCGGAAGAATGTGAAGAAGCATCAATTTAAAATACAGGTGATCATGTTTTAAAAACAAACTGTATAGTATTGTACAATTGCTTCACAATCGAATCATTTAGAATTTGCTTAACATAAACATAAAATTCCTGTCTTAAGCTTAAAACCTGAATAAAAGTATGATAAAATTATTAGAAAAGAGCTGAAAATTATTTAAAAAAAAACAGAAAATAAAAAGCAATAATTTTAATACGGTATGAGTCATTGTATTATATAAATACTATATATACAGATTCAGGTAGGATGATTTTATATTGTTTGTTGTCTGGTTGGGATTGGAGTCAAACAAGAAGTACACCTAATACCGCAAAAACTTCTTTGATTTCTTATTATACAATTAATCACACTACATTACATTATGCTACGTATTGTGTGTGTAGGTTTGTGTGGGTAACCTGCCTGGAAGGCTAGAAACAATATTTAAAGGCATATATTTATTGTATTATGTATCTCAGTGCTACGAAAAGTGGACATCATCCCACATTTGACAGCGTCCACCTCTACTTCAGATTTCAATAAATCGTAAAAAAATTACCTTCAAAAATATTCAAAATATAATTTAATATTTAATTATAATAATCGCCTAGATTTTTCAAATTATAAATTAAGCATACCTATACCACAGCACTACGATCCGAATAAAGAATATGTACTTTCAACTTTGTCAATGCCTATACTCTGTATTCTACTTTCTTTGAAATTTCATTAAAAATTCTTACACGCTGTAAACAGCTTCTTTCCATCAAAGGTGCTTGTATTTCCTGTTGTATTAAAAAAAAGAATTGAATAGAAAAAAAAATTCTTATGTTGTACATGTAATTAATTATGCAGTTTTGATACTTGTAAAAATGTAATGACATATATGTAACGTACACATGAAACGTGCTCAACATTTTGACACTTGTTCGTAACTGTTAACTGTTTTGATTTTCCTTTTTTAAGATCGCCCTTATCAATTTTATATAACCGTTAAGACATAATGTTTATTTAGGTATCATTCGATAATACAATAATATGTATAATTAAGGGCGTTTAGACGAAGAGACAATTATGGAACACATATGAAAAATTGTCATATTAGACACACAATACTAATTTTAAGAAATTTATTAACGTCCCAATTCGCTATTTTTAAATTAAATATTTTTAAAGTTTCTAACTTAAGTTATTTCTTATTTTAGTTACTTTTTCGATATTTTTTAATTCATTTCAAATAAAAAATAATAATAATATTTAATATAAGTATTCAAAACATAAAAATTAGGCTTTATAATTCCAAACAATATAATTTTCACCATTAAAACCCTCTGAGGACCATAATTTGAAATATCTTTTGTTGTTTTGGTGTATTTGAACCCAATTCGGGTAATGTTTCTGAAAAAATCACAATTAAATTAGATATGACTTCTTATAAGAAATTGTTTTAATTTCAGTATCCTTAATTTTCAAATTTAACGGTTTTTAATACAAAAATACACACTGACCGGTAATTGGGTAAAAGTGATCCAATTTATTTTTCATTGTTTACTATTTTTTTAATACAAAAATTTCCAACCTAGCTCTCCAATAACTGAAATTTAATTTAAACAATTAAAACATTTTAATTTTTTAATTAAAACAATTTATTCTGTTTTGTTTCTTTATTCATTCTATTCCAAATTTTGCAAACAGTATTCTGTTTGTTCTATTTTTTTACGGTCATGGAAAAAATAAAGAAAAACACTCAATTTGATTTTTATCGTAGATATGTAATCATGTAATCATGCATAGATCTAATTGAGTTCAAGAAAACTGATCAAAATTAAAATAAATTCTTATTCAAATTTAAAATGAAAAACCTGTTATAATGTTATAATTATAACGTACGTTCTCTTTTTTTTTTAATTTTAATTTTCCAAATTCAAAAACTTAATTACATCCAGTATGGCAGTATCTACTAATGATTATTTCAAGTAACCCGAATGGTTTTTATTTTACAAAATTCAATTTTACAAAATATTGCAAATTTTTGTTTTTTTTTTTTTCAAAAAATTAATTTCATACTTTTCATAAAAACAGGAGAATTATTTGCATGTTGCATATATCTACTTTCTTCCATTAAAAAAATGAAAAATAAAAAATTTACTTTCTTTTTTTTTCTGGTAATTTTTATATAATGTAATTATGCTGTTATATGCTTCGCTGAATTTTCAAATTGATTTTAAACCTTTTTCATGGACATACATATGTAAGTGTAAGTACACGTTTCTTTTTTTTGAAATTTCTTTAAAATATTAACATAAAAACTGAAAAAAAGTTCATTTTCCATATTTTTGCTTTCTTCTTTTCTGGCTCTTTTTTTGGTAAACAACTTTCATACTAGTTCATCCATATGGTATGATAAAGAACTATAACGGCTAAAGCATATATAAGTTCCTTGGTCAATGACTTAATGTACACTTATGTATGTATATATATGTACATAGGTATGTAATTTATACTATTTACGTAGACGAGACATATAAGTACATATGTAAGTAATGTACGTGTGTTTATACAACATATTTGGTTTGAACAAAGTACCTTAAAGAAGTAAATTTATGATATTTGTGTATACTAAAAAGGAAATATAAGTAGAAATTCGAAAACAATTAAGTAATTTTTTCGCTTTTTGTAAAAATTGACGAGTTCCAAAATGTATTAATACCGTATGGCTATTTTTTTATTTTGTGTATTTTATGCATTTTTGGATTTGTATACTTTCGTATATTTTTGAAACAAGTACACAAAATTTGTAATAATAGAAAAATAAAAATAAAATCTGTTTTCTTAACATAGTTGATCGAAATCAGCCGATTTTGATTAATTCAAAATTTCTACACATCTCTTAGTCTCTCAAATATAAAAGTTTTCTAATATCTCTTAGGCTTAGGTAGAATAGCAAAACCTGCTAATAATTTTTAAAATAATAGATTAATAGAAATAAGATTATTAATAGAAATAAGAGAATTAAGAGACTCTAAAGCAGAATTAGGGGGTTAATTTCCAAATTATCAACACAGTAAAAGGTAAAAAATCAGTTCAAATAAACTCTCATTATCAGATTTTATTATCTAAATTTCGTCTATATACCTGATATGTAAGTATGTGCACCCATCTAACAAATAATTTCTTGCAACATGCATGTTCTGCACGATTTAATCATTAATCAGGTGAAAAGATTTTAAAATCATTGAAATTTTATTTTATTAAAGACGTTAAAATACTTATACATTTTTTTTAAATTCATAACTGAAACGCTTTTTGATTAAGCAAAAAAAAAACCGATGAATGTCGTTGTGACTCATTTTCAAACAAATAAAAAATCGCTTTAGAGTAAATTTGAAATGTATTTTTAATTGTATTTAATAAGCAAACAAGTTTATTATGTGGGTGGCATGGCAATGCAATTGAGAGGTTTTTAGTGATATAGATAGTGTTCTGAAATGTATTAACTTGATTAGACCACAAACAATATTGTTTGTTTGTATACCGTTTATGGTTAGACTGAAATACTGAATAGTGAAGTATATGACTTCATTCATATGTAGTAAGTATATGTACGTAATCTGAAAGTCGAGATAATTAAGTTTTTGTAGATTTTGTTTTAGATATTCATAATATGTGTGTAGACATATTTATACGTATGATAAAATTGTCTTGAAAAATCGTCACAATGATTAGGCCCTGGCTCATTTCAAACTGTTGCGCCGATGATGATGTTAAGTACATTTACATTGTTATATTAAATAAGATAAAATTAGTTTATGAGCTGTAGGCGTGAATAAATTCATTGGAAATTAAATGTAATTGGATAATCACTTATTATTATATTTAATTTAAAATATTATATTCTGTGTATATTCATTGACTTTACATCAAATGATAGAAAATTTAAATACAAAAAAATATACAATAATTAAGAAAATTTTTATTTAAATTGTTTGTTTGTAAAACACAATACATTAAATTACCAAGACGATCATAATCATGTTTTAGCTCATATTTTTCAAATAAATTTCAAAAAAGTTATTAGTTTTAAATGATTTTATTGTAATTTTTCTATTCAAAAGAACTCAATTAAAATATTCAAGAAAATTCTTAAGTACTACAATAATTCATGTTGCAAAAATTAACGTACAGCAGTGATAATTTTTAAAATTCTTCTAATATTTTTTGGGGTACTTTATCGCCAGGATAATAACTTTAAGACGTCGAGGCATAGATGAGACAAGATTTTCTAGGATTTCTGTAGATATTTGAACCCATTCTCTTGTAATTACTTCTTCAAGTTGGCTGTTTGATGTGATTTCTTTTTTTTTTCACTTTTTTTTTACGTCAGAAGATTGTGGTAGGGTCTCAAGGACATGTGAAATATTAAAAATGATTCAATGACGCACTTTATACACGGTGTTTTTTGTATTATTGTCTTGTTTGGACTGAAAATTTAGATCCAAATCCATATTTTAGGCAATTTCTCGGAAAATATTTCTCAAAATATTTGACTGATCCTTAATTCATAGTATTTTTCATGAATTGCAAATTTCCCATACCAATTACTGGCATACAATCCAGTAAATCCAGGAAATTTGTAAAAGACAACAACAATTAACAAGTTCAAAATCATAAAAGTCATGCATCTCATTTAATTCTATGCTAAACGATACTAGTATCAATAATCAATTTAAGCAATATGTACTTCTAATTTCAAAATTAGATTATGCCGTGCTATTGATATATTCGAGTGTATCCAATATTTGTATGAATGTATAAGAAAATGTTCGATATTGATTTTTTAATTGATACAAACAAATTTCACAATAAATTCGTAATTTAATCCAATCAGTTTTAAAATACATATGTGTTTCGAAATACAATTTTTTATTTTCAATCTTTTAAAATGCATCGTGTTTAATTTTCTTCTTTTTTTTTAAATGTATGAAAATTAAAATTAAAATTAACTTTCATTTTAATGGTTATCAGACATTATATTATAATGTATACAATTTAACTTAATGAATTTCGATGAATTTCTGTTAATGTTTTAGGTATTTTGAAACAAAGTATAATTAAAAATTTTGTAATTTCTAATGCAGCATATACATACGTGGTCCCTTATTTTATTGATTACATATTCGTTTAATTTTATTTTTAAATTTCTCGAAATTATGATATAAATTATAAATACAAAACTAGCCTTTATTATGTCATAACTCACAATAATTCAAAATTGATTTTTCATTTTAAAAACAAAAATTTCTGTTGTTTTTCTTTTTGATTTTGTATCCGTCTTTTTATTTCTCAACACTTCTACAAATTGTGTGAAGTATTACAGATAAATTAATTGATTAAAAAAAAAAATTTTGCAAAATGAAAAGTAAATAAATACAGGTAATTCCCGTATAATACGGCACTTCTACAGCACGGATGGGTAATGGCGATTAAAATGCTAAATTTGTTGAAGAGTTGCGAATATTCTAAATGCAGCAAAATTGCTAAATTTATTATTTTTGTATGAAATAGTGAAATATGATAATTAAAAATTGATTTTTGTTTGTATTTTGACTTGAATTGATATGATATGACTTGTTGAAAATACCTAATTTTTTGAATTTTTAACAATTATTGGAGAAACTACAAATTTGAATTTTTAATTTTTTGAATTTGACTTTTTAGCGATTTTAGCGATAGAGTAATAATTGAAACTGCAAACAATTTATTGAATTCGCACAGCAAAATTCAACTAAATTGATGACTGGAAGTAATTTAACATTTGAGCAGGCTTTTCTGGATATTTCTAGACAAAGTGCATAAAGCCTTAATTACGTTCATAAAATTTGAACAGGTACAATAATTTAGATATTTTCGTTTGATTCGTACATTTGTTATGCCCGCATATGTACATACATGTGTTAGTATGTATTTGTATATAGGAACATATAATCAGATTACGATCATATAATTACATACGTATAATAATATGTGCCCTAAATTGAACTACAACGCTTAAATTTATGATGATTGCTTTTATTAGTGAAATTTTTATGTGATCGATTTCACCTACATATTTTTGTAACTTAATTTTTGGGTAAAATAATAGAAATCAGTTTATTTTTCATTTGTCACAATATTTACATACATACATATACATGTACATTATGTATTATAATATAACTAATGATTTTATCACGTAAGCGATTAAGTAATCGCATAGCTTAAATAGGTATGCTGTCAATAAATCGCTACTGTTATATAAATAACGGTTAGCTATGTTAATAGAAACATCAAAGTTTGTAGTTACAACAGCGATCTTATCATCATAGGGCATGTTTTACCTTGAAATTGGGATCTACTGCATTTATATCACATAATGGACCTTTTTTTCGAATACATCAGATTGAAAATGATATACAAAAACAAGCATGTATGCACAATGCTATTATGTGATATGCTCAATTATGAAACACATTTAACTTAGCTTTAAATGAATGAAATATTAGGTCGGAAAAGAGAAATTTCAGTTTTACATGTGAACTTTTTACAATATGATTATCGTTATGTATGACGAGTACATAATATTGTTTTACCTGTTCATATAAACATACACAAACATGTATGTACAATGTAGGCTTATGACAAAATATGGGGATTTTAGACGAAGAGACACTTATAAGACACATGAAAAATTGTGACACCGGATGAAGGAAGTGAGGCGTGTATGAGGTTGCACGGTACTAATGGGCTACCTGATACACGCCTCTCTTCCTTCACCTGTTATACTGGAAGTACTGGAAAGTGTCTCATAACATAACACAGTGTCTCCTCATCTAAAACCCCACTATTAGGTTGTAAGTTATCTTTATACTCTGTTCACTAATATTATGCACTTAAGGTCTTATGGGAGTACATACATACATATGTATATCTTTTCTCACAATTTCTAGTTAGACTGTTTCACAAGCAGTATTACCACAATCCACAAAGCTTTAATTATAAATCAGATGGATTTTTTAAATATCAATACAAAGTGATGTAAAATGGTACCACTTTAAGTAATCTCCATAAGACCTGAAATGCATAATATTAGTGGACAGAGTACACGTTTCGTCAAATATATGAAAATTCGGTATCATAAGACCACCAAAGTTCGGTACGTAGAGAATTAAAGATAAAATAAATTGTTAAAATTAGTTTTCATATAAACTCGTATTGTATATATGCAAGTATGTAAACATTTGATTTCATAAAGTTTTCAATATCAAACAGAATTTGTGCATGTGAGTGGGATTATATAGATCGATAAAATGTGTTTGATGATGATGATACCAAATGGACACGATATAATGTAACTACCTGCTGTTAGCCTTATATTATTCATTTATTTCATTTCATTTTCCCTTTCTACAATGTGTCTCTGTGTCAAATAATGTAACGACGAAAAGTACATACAGATTCCAATCTGCTGTACTGTAATATGAATAACAATGGATAATGGTTGTGTTGTTGATATTGTCATAATTCAATGAATTTTAATACACATAAAATAAGGTAATCAAAATGTAAACTAGAAGTTGAGGAAATAATAATAATCTCTGTCTTTACTCTGTCTTTTGTTTTTATTTTAAATTATTTTTAAATTTAACGTCACAGATGAAGAATAAAAGATAAATAATTTCATTTGAAATTGCAATGGCGGAGTTAGTGAAAGTTTTATGGGTGTCCAAATTGATCCAAAATATGACAGTTATCATATTCGAAATCGCTGATATGAATTTATGTCATTTTAAATTCTTCAGTTTGATTATCGTTGATGTTAATTTGTGCCTTTGCAATGTCCTTATAAATCGAGTCGAGTTTATGTTTGCAGAAAATTGATTCAGCAGAATACTAAATTTGTGCAGCTGTTTTAATGAATTCTCTACTACAAAAAGAAAGAAGCATTTACACTATCACTCTCCATGAGTAGCAGACCACTTATTATTCACTAGTCTTAAATTTGCGGACATAATTTTACACCTGCTAAAACTTCTGTCAAACTTGTACAGAACTGGCCACGTGAACTTATTGCTTTTGGGGAGAAACCAACATTAATACAATGCCTTTGCAGGACTAACTTAGAACTGCAAAAATGAACTCGAATTCAAAGCAAATAATTTTCAAATATTTTTTTGCAATTTTGTCCTCATTTCAACTCCCAAAGTTTATGGTTGTGGCTTGAGATTTTTTTTCACTTTTATCGGCCCTGACTGAATGTGATTTACTTTGATTAACAAACATGGACTTGATATATTTTATTTACCATGGGCGATTCATAATGTATACTGTAATAAAAAAATAAATTGGCTTGCATTTTGTTTTTATTGTTATGTTGAAATTAATTATTTGTATAATATTCGTGTGTTAAACATGACAAATTTTAATTTTAATTGTAAAAGTGGTAATTAATTCTAAAATGCATTCACATATGTGTATACACATCATATCGTAAAGATAACAGTATGTAAAAAAATAAAATTTAAATCAAGGTTGAATGAACAATACACAAAATTATTAAAGTGAAAACAATTTTCAATGTTAAAAAACAAACTGTGTACATGTACACTTGTAATTATGTAATCTATAAACAAATAAAAAATGCATTTTCATTAATTACTTATAAATAAGAAAGAAAATACAGTGTATTGTGTTAATCGAAATATGTATATGTAGGTATGTTATCTTTTTGAAAAACAAATGATAACGGTTAAATAATTTTATTTAAATGGAAATTGCTTTTACTTTAAGAACTGTGGTTATTATTATTAACCTTAACCTATTAAGATGGTAAAGTCAATAATCTACACCTACACTCTGTTCACTAATTCTGTGTACTCAAGGCCTCAGGGAAATGACATAAAGTAGTATCAGGTTGTTATCAATTGATTCTCTTTCGATATGTCATTTGATTTTATTGTACAAATATGTATCATTTGATGCTTCACAGAGTTTTGATTGTGATTTGCTTACAGAAGAATATCAATCATCAAATATAATCAACTTTTTTAAAGAGCTGCTTGATTGACTCAACCAGTGTCAAAAATTTGGCACAAATTGTATTACCAAACGATTGACGGCAGTCAATTTCCACAAATCTTTAACTACACCGAACTAGTAGACAGAGTGTAGTTAGTGTTCATGTATTATGTATGGTGCAGTGTAATTATGCGAACAATCAAAGTATACGCCAATGGTAAAAATTTACACAATATACATATGTACACATAATAACAGTGGCGTATAGTAATAATAGTGGGGTAGGAAAATAACCACAACCATTCCATCTCTATACATGTACAATATTGCCATAAAAATTTGAATGAATTTAGATGAAATGGAAGTAAATTACAAAAAACAAAAAAAATAGCTGTACACCATATAATGCAATACGTATCATATAAACGGTATAAATATGCGGTATAATAATATGAAAGTGATACATAATAAAAATACAGCTGATAGCGATTTTTCATTTTTTTTTTTAAATACATACATATATATGTACTTTTACGCATACATTGTCGTTTATGTACATCTAAATTGTGAATTATATCTATGTACCTATATGAAGAGAGTGAAAAGATTTCATTTTTTTTAAAAAATTTGTAAATAAAACTTTTGGCACCACCACATAACATATAAAAAGTTATATGTATATGTATGTATGTATGTACATAAATTTTTTTTTTTTTTCATTCCGAATATTCGTATTTGTTCGAAACTGTCGAATTATGTGAATATTAGTATAATTTTGGAATACATAAAAAATATATGTACATATGTGTGTATCTATACAAAAATTTTATATTGATTACGAATATCATTCAGGCACGATCATCGCAGGTATCTATCTAATATCATTTAATTTTTTATTTTTATTTTCGACAATCAATAGCTTTAACGGTTAATGTGCATACATACATACCTACTTAAAAATGTAAAAAAAATGTAATTTGCTTAAAATATATGTATTGAAAACATACATAAAGTAAATAATAGGTATACGTGTGTATATGTTGTTTTTGTTTTTGCCACGATATAAATATAAAATGATAAAAATTCTCTTGTTCAGAATTTGATTAAATCCCTTCGATGAAATATGCGGCGTGTAAAATTTAAATTTAAATCAAATAATAATAATAATAAGATACGATTATTAACAACGGTAACGGCTACAATGACAACAACAACAGTTACATTAGTACTGATATTATTGACATGTTATTATCCACGAATTTCAAGTGCATCAAATAGTGAAACAACAGAAATAACAACAACAAATGCAATTGCATCAATTGCATTTTATAGTAATAATAATGAAGATGATAATAATAATAATAATATGGTACAAATGATCAATTTTAACAAAAAGTTCAGTGAACCAATATTAACTGATCAATTGATCGAAACAGGAACAGTAAATAATGAAAGTGATATAGTAAATGATTCAAGTTTCAATACTAATAGTAATAATAGTGGCAAAAATCAAAATAATGATAATGATAAATTGAATGATAATAATACAATATTAAAAAATGTTAATTTTATTACTACGAATTCATCGCCATCAACATTTACTTCAGTCGCAACATTTAATAAAACTTTTGCATCTATTGGAAGGATAACAACCCCGGAAGAATATGCGAAAAGTGTTATATTCCGGTATTATAAGTGAGTTAAATTCACAATAGATAGATTGTAGATTATTAATTTAGTATTATTTGATTAAAATTTGTGTATTCATACGTACGTTTGTTATAATTATATAATACAATTAGATATTTGTGTATATGAAGATATATTCGTATGGTCATTTATATACACTACCGCTCAAAAGTATTTGGCCACCTGCGTTTTTCTTAATATTACAAACAATTACAAATAATACATCCATAAAACTACTTTATTAGATTTTATTGTTTGCATCTTACTGAAAAATGCGTATCTAAAGTAAAAAGGTAAACATTTCAGTAGGCGCATCGTTATAAAATCAAAATAGTGTTTCCGTCAGAATTTCTTTGATTTGAGGGTAAACTTTCAAGTGGCACATTTGTTTTAATGGACATATTGGGTAATAAACAAAAATAAAATTTAGATTAACCACTACAAAATATTTCTATTAGTTATCTGACATCATTTGACCAGAAAACGTACTCTCAATAGCTCAATATCTAAAGTAGAAGAATGTGTTCTAATTTTTTACTTCTGTATTTTATTTTTTGAACAAAATTCCTTGGGTAAAACCAAGGAACACTCCCAAGAGACTAGACGCATAAATACCGGCCTTCATAAATCCATCATAATTATCGGATTTGAATCCAATAGAATTGTGATGAGATCAGCTCGATAAACAGGTACGAAAATGTTATCCTCCATTTCACGAAGACTTGTGGAAAAAACTGCAAGACGAATGGCAAAAAGATAACCCCGACAACATTAAAAAAATTAGTGTGAAAAATTGTGAGGCCGTTATTAAAAGCAAAGGTGGACATAAATTTATGCAAAAGGCTTTTTTCTGGGTGGCCAAATACTTTCGAGTGATAGTGTACATACATATGTATATGTATGAGTGTATGGACAGTGTTCACGTAATTTTATATGTACTTGCGTGTAATATGACATATTATTATAAAAATTAAAAGTCAAAAAAATTGTACACAAAAAAGTGTATAATATATCATACATATTATGATTTTGTGTTATAATTACGTAATATTGTGTACATTATCCACCATTAATGGCTTATACAATTTGTTTATTTTTATTTAAAATGGTAAAAGAGGAAACAAATTAAATAAAATAATTTTATGTGTAATATACATATGTATGTACATCCACTTTGTTTTTAATTTTTTTGTCTAAAATTAATTTCTCCTTGATATACTGTATATTAAATATTTTTTGTTTGTTTGCTTTTTTTTTCAAACAATGCAGAGATGGTCAGTTAACATACATTGCTGATGGTATTAATACCGAAAATTTGGATGAAACTGGTTGTAATGCAAACGATAAATTTGCTTTTATATTACATGGATGGCGACAAAATTGTGATGTTGAATGGGTACCACTATTAATCACAAGTTAGTAAATTATTTAATATTCATTTATAAATTAATTAATTTTTTAAAAACTGCATTAATAAATTATTGAATTCATCAAGCAGAGCATATAACGTCCAAAATGATTTTTTATCTTACGAAAATCAAACTTTACTAAACGATGTATAGTATAATGCTTTTCTTGACGTGTAATTTGCAAAAACGCTTTTTAAAAAAGTTGAACTCTGTTAATCTCGTTCAGTATATTTGCATATGTGCATACATATGTATATACTACACAAACCAAAATCCTTAGGCGTCAATTACGAGAGTCTATTCGGCAAACAATAGAATCGACTTTTAAGTCTATCAAAACAAGTCACGGTATTATGTAAATCAATCAATTAACTTGGTTGTTTACTTCTTAAATTTATATAAAAATTTTTTATTTGTGTTGACAAAATTTTTACCTTTTCAAAATTTTTTGTTATCATTTTTTTTAAAAGTCTATCACAAAAATATCATTGAATTTTTAAATCTATAGAATAGAAAAAGTAGATTTTCACAGCACCGAAAGTCTATTTCAACATAAAGTAGATTAGCAACAGTCTCTTATAATTCACGCTTTAATTTTCATTGTGATCGATACATAATTATTATGGATTGAACGTATAGGATATTAATTAGTAATCATAACGATCTACACACGTTCTATGTGGTTTATATATTTAAAAATATTTTCAATGAATTTTATGAATCAATTAAATTCGCTTTTGATTAGTTCCCATCTTCCGATGATGGTCATTCGAATCAACATTGTTTGTACATATGTACATATATGAAAGGTATACATACTAGAATCACATAAGTTTTCACAAGACATTATTAATGGCTTATGTTTTTCTTGTATTAAATTCTTTTTGTTTTTTATTTTTACATACAATGCAAACATAATAAAAATGGATACACACATGCAAGGTTAATATGCATCATTAAGTTTTGTTTTTTTTTTTTTAATGTACGTATAAAAATATTACTTTTTTCTTGTAGCGTCATCGAGATATCAGCTCTGACTCGGAGTCAGATTGTTATTGCTCTAGAGCAAGATCTCGTAAATCTGATTTGCAAGCAAATTTAACTTGCTCTAGAACATGTACAAAGCTAATCGCTCCGGAATGAGTCAAATGTGAAATTTGATCTGCAATCGATCATAATTCAGTGTAATAATGTAAAAATAAGAAACGTTAAACAACGTTTCACCTGTTCCAATCAACTTCAAAACAATTTTTTTTTTCTTTTATAATGGAAAATCACATAATCTTAAAAGAGCAACACAAATCTGTCGAATAAACACAGATATAAAAATTTGTTCTTTTTGACCTAGCATAGAGCAATTCGCATATTCGACGATGTAAATTTAACCGAGCGAGATTAAGTGATATCTCGAGGATATACAAATCTGTGACAGCTTTACTTCTCGCTGATGAAATTTGCTCATAGAGTGATCTGATAACCAGAAAAAATCGGTATCTCGATGACGCTATTAATTTTTTGACGAATAAATAATATTGGCCAAGAAAATAACAAACTAATGTTACGATAGGTATACAGAGTACTGGAGGTAGATATGCATGATTTGTAAATGTCATCATATTCATCATATATGTACATACATGTACATATGTGCATATATCGATAATGTACAATTAATGTAAATATACATATATTGCAATAATCATGGCAATTAATTATCATTTTTATATTTTTATATTTATTGTGTGTTACATTCATTTTATTATTGATGACTATATAATATTAGTTGTAACCAATAATCATTATAACAGAAATGATTAAATCTGTGATCAAATGCTATTTCATTCGTTTTTTTGCTTTTTTCCCTTTGTTATTCAAATTAATTTGAAAAAAGGGCACAACATTTCGTATAATAAAATGCATTCAATTTTAAAAGTTGCCTTTACTTTTCTTTTTATTTTGTTGACTGAATTTGAAAATTTAAATGAAAATCACATAATATTTATTTAATAAAAATTTTCATAATTTGAGAAAAAAAATTGTGTAGGTATATTTTTCTAGAAAAGGGAAATTTTGAAAATCGAAAGTTTATTATGTAATTAAAAAAAAAAAAAACAAAAACGCGTTATTTAGTTATTCCAATGTTGTAACAAATTTTTCATTAATTAACAAAGGAAATTTCGTAATTTCCAAACAAGTCAGAATAATGAATTCGTTACCTTTTAACTTAAAAAACAAAATTATTGAGTTTATCACTACAGATTTAAAAAAAAAACAAAAACGTCAGAAATAGTCAAAAAATTGTTTTCAAAATTCGATTTTTAAATCATGATCTAAATTTTAAATCATGTAAACAATGACTAAAAGTTAACACCCATGTACTTTTTCTATTCATGGGCTTATACTTATCTTAAACTTTTTCAATATTACTCCCTAATTCTACTTTAGAGTTAAGAGGCTGATAGTTAACTATGGCTTAGGGACATTTAGGAGAAATAAGAGATGTCACTAATTAGCTGATCTCTCAATTATTTTGTAGACGAGACCTCAGTTAATACACTTTTCGATTTTGTATATTTTTGGAATAGGTGCACAGAATTTGTAATAATAGATACGTATGTAAAAAGACTATTTTTTTGACTTTGTTGATCGAAATCAGCCCACTTTGATTAATTCAAAATTTCTACATGCCTCCTAGTCTTTTAAGTATAAAAGTCTCCTAATCTTACTTAGATTGAATAACAAAATCTGCTAATAATTTTTAAAATAAAAAGGTTAAGAGAAATAAGAGAATTAAAAGACTCTAAAGTAGAATTAGGGGGTTACTTTTTAAATTTAGTAAAATTTTACTGTTTAAATTTCATACATTCATAATTTCTGTTAACATAAATTTTCAATTAAAGTTTTGTCTTATTTATTTTTAATTATCTATTAATTGTCAAGTATTTTATTTACACTTGAGATTTTCTATTGTAAATGAAATGATTTTTAAATAAAACAATAATTTTAATAAATTTTCCATGACACTTTTCAAATAATATAAATATGATATAACAATGTAGTATTGTATGAATACAGAATAAATAATCTAACAAAATGTATTTGATTTTTTGTTAAACAAACATGTTTTCGTAGTTATTGTTTTGTTTGAGACATTGTATTTATTTGTGCGGGCAAATTTTTATTTTTCATTAAAATCTAAGTATTGTATGCGTATACATGTAATCCCAACATAATTCGATTTTAAGATCATCCCAATTTTACTAATAATAATTCGATGCAGTTAAGACCTAATGGGACCCAGTTTTTTAGATGATCCCAATGTAATTAGAATTATTGTATACGTATATATCGATTGTAAGAGGGCTTTTACATGAAAAGACACTTTCCAGTACTTCCAGTGTAACGGGTATAAGAAACGAAGCGTGTATCAGGTAGCCCACAGGAACCGTGCAACGTCATACACGCCTCATTTCCTTCAGCCGGTGTCTCATAAAACACTTTTTCATATTCGTCTCATAAAAGTCTCATAATCTAAAATCCGCCTAAGCAATTACTTAAAATTATGTAGTAATAAATTATCTCGTCAAAACGTTATTATTTGCTTTTTTTCTTTTTCTTTCTTTATTTACTGTTTGTTTTTTTATTATCTTCAATGAAAAGTGAAAAGACCTTGAATGAATCGTTAATTGTTTATTTTATAACAATTGTTTTTTTCTTTTCTATATATGTACATATGTATGTATGTATGTACATATTTGTGTTCACTTTATGTAATAACATTTGCAAATATGTATGTTTATTTTTTTAAAGAATTAACACAATATCGTGGTGGATGTATTATTTGTATTGATTATGGATATTTTGCACAAGAGCCATATGTACGTTTGGTACGACAATATGAGCCATTATCTGAATTGATAACAGAAAAGTTACGTTACTTACGTAATCATGGATTTAATCCAGATAAAGGATATATGTTTGGTTTCAGTTATGGTGGTCAATTAGCATGTGCTGTTGGACGTAAATTAGGCACAAGATTAATAAAAGAAATTGATAGTAAGTTATAGAATTTTATTATTTAAATGTTTAAAAAAATTTTTAAAAATTTATGAAATTTTAATACACATTACACTTATAGCTTGCGATATGGCTGGTCCTGGATTTGATTATAAAGTAAATCGTTTAGATCATCGTGATGCTGCACAAAATGTTCAATGTATTCATACAACACGTGACAAAGGTACAAAATATTATACATGTCATCAAGATTGGAGAATGGGTAATTGTGGTTTTAGTCAACCGGCTGCTAAAGATCCACCAAAAGGATCACATGGTCTATGTCCATATTTTTATATAAATGCATTTGAATATGCATTTTATGCTGTTAAACGACCAGATAAATGTCTATCAAAAAAACCCGCTACATTTTGGCCAAATGGTTTTAAAATGGGTTATATGGAATCTAGAAAACAGTGAGTATTTTTTAATCTATTGAGAAACATATAATTCGGAATAATCAAAATAAAAAAAATAATAAAAATTAGTTTCAATTTAAATCACTAATGAAACAATTTTAAAAAACTTTAAATATGGGCATATGTATCATCAAAGATGATGAAAATGATTGAAATAATTTTTTAATAAATTTTCAGCCCTATTTAGCTTGATCCCAATTTTTTATCAAGTCAGAAATCAAATATAAAAAAATTTGTAACGTATATAAATACATACACACATTTATGTTCATGTGTATGTAATATATAATGAACGATTATAAAAGTCTCCTACAAATTTTATTATAATACCATAATACATACGTAATGTATGTTCGTTATGGTTTTGAATTTTTTAATTATACATACATATACATAAATGTATGATATCACATATCTGTAATACTTGTATTTAAATTTAAATCATGTAATCGTTCTGTAAACTGCATGAAAATTAAAATATCATTACTTTACATGGTTACAATTCTTTTTATTGTATTATATTTTATTCCGTTTTATTATACACAAGAAGGTATATATATGTACACTATAAAGTATCTATTATTTTTAAATTGAATGAAATTGTATGTAAATATAAAAAATAAGAAATAATTAATTAAAAATACAATGACTTTAACATTGCAGACATGTGCAGGCCTATAACTTGAACATTTCTTCATTTGCAATTTAAAAAAATAACTACATTCATGCATGATTATTTTTATCTTTTATTTAAATAAAAATTTTATTGAGCACATAAGCATATAAAAAATTGCTATTGTCCTACATCCATCATAATTAGAATTATAATGTAAATTTGAAACTATATTATGCGATTAAAATATGTACATACCTAAGTATGTATGTAAATGGAAATATACATACAAATGTACATAGTACATATAATGCATATGTATGTATGTATGTGTGCAGTTCTTCCCATTGTTATAAAAATGAAATTTTGTAATCAAACAGATAACAATTTGTAGTTTTATCGAATGCATTAGAATTTTTTATTTTTGAATTAATTTTTTTTACTGTTTATAATACAAAATACAACATGTAATAAACCTTACGAATTAATGAAACTATAAACATCCATGCTAAAGTCAAGACTTATTACAAATTAAATGATTGACTAAAAACTTTGACACGATACTGATTTTGCCTTTAACAATAAAGCAAATATGTATGTACATAAGTACATTTTTAATGACATATGTATTATACCAAATACCAATCATAGCAGTTGAAATTAAATTCAAATGAAGCAAGATGAAATATCCATCTGTCATTATATATACAGTGAAGACTTAATACGGGTTTTTATCTAAATATTATTGATTAATTGATGGCAGTTAATTGCAGCGCATATGTATATCGTAATGACTGTAGGGTGTGGACTAACTTCCTTTGATATGAGAGAGTGATATATTTACGTATGTACATCAATGATAAATTTCTTTATCAAAGAAGAAAAGAAACTACACATTAAAAAACAAATATTTAAAAAATTGAGTTGATTATTTCTGTTAACTATCTGCTAATTGCAGTTAAAAGGCTAATGTCGGATTTCTTCACTTCAAGATATCTCGAAGTTTAACATATGTACATATCTTGAAGATAAACCAAAGATTTGGTTCTCTCGACTGTCAAATTATCATATAACACGAAATAAATTTTTTGAATATCAATATACATTATTGTTATTTCTCCTAACATGTACATTGTACACATGTATAATGTAATTCATTTTTAATTATCAAAAGATTTTTTTGAATTATTAAAATTATTAGTTTTTTTTTATATTTTTGTAAGACAACTATAGTCTGTCCATTAATTGTATGCAGTTGAAGCCTTATGGAAAGTATATCAAATAGTATATCACTTTACATGATTGTATATTGATATTTAAAGAATTAAAAATTGTATTAGAAATTGTGGGAGGAGAAAAAATAAGGCATATGTACTCCCATAAAGCCTTAATTGCATACAATTAATGAACAGAGTATAAATACTAATTATGCTTAAATTAATTTAAATTACATTCAATTTTAATTAATAAAAACGAAAAATAATTTTCATAATGATATTTCTTTTTCTTTTCAGTTTTGTTAATGGAGAACTTTTTGCATATACTGGAGAACAATATCCATTCAATGTTGCCATCACTAGTAATAGTAACAATACTAGTATTAATAGTAATAATAGTAATAATAATAATAATATTTTGCACAATAATTTTCCATCATTAAATTCACAATTATTACAACAATATCCGTTAACACAAACACAATTAATATATTACGGTACACCACAAATACCAAAATTTCGTGATAGACCAGTACTTAATTCAATAATGAGAGCTAGAAAATTTTTAAAAAGATTGCAAAGAAATCTAAGAAAACGTTACACTAATTATAGTTAATTATAAAAAAAAGAAAAGAAAATGATTAAAAATAGGTAAAATGGATTATCTTAAAGTTAATTCATCAAATGAAAAATTTTAATTTCAAAACGAAAAAAAAGAAAATTATTTTTAAAAAATTATGCAAAGTATAGCTAAACAGTTTTTATTACATAGATATAGGCACTTATATGTATGTATGTGTATACTACATTTAAATTTTAAAGTACTATTTGACGAGTAAATAGAATTATAAACTGTGAGTTTTGAAATGCATTTATACCGTATTAATATTGTACAATGCAACCAGTTCTAAAACATCTAAGACTGAAACGAATTCATTTTCAAAAGTTTCAAAACGTATCAATAACAATGCATCCGAAATTTTGTAGATGCATGAATACATGTTCACTATTTTAACCTACATACATATATTGGCTTTGATGAGTTATTAATTAAATTTTGAAATATTATATTGCAGTGAAATATCTTTTGTAAACGTCAAAGGAAAAAGTATACGGATTGGATGTAATGTATCAATAAATTGTATCATAATTGTATTAGAAAAGTAATGATACCGCATTAATACAGTATGTTTGACATTTCAAAACTCACGGAACTTACTTTACATTCACATGCTTATATGACATACATTTGTATGTATGTACATATTTTGAGACAAATATTTTGTTTTACAAATATTATGTTTCAATAATACACATAATTGATTACCTAATCAATCATTCCAAATTATGATCATTTTGTTGAAACCATATTAAAATTAATAACATCACATATACATACATACATATGTATGTACATAATTGTAATCTAAATTGGTCTGAATTTTATAATGATTTTGTTGCATTTACAGCAACATTTGACTGTTTTTTTAAAAGTTGTTTATGAGACAGAATAAAGTTCAAGAAATATGACAAAATGCATAATAGAATTTGTATTCTTTTTAAATGTACAGATGTATACAGGGTATTTTAGAATTAAGTGCTAACCCCATGTCAGGTGAAAGAATATACCTATTCATTCAAAAATTATGTAACGAATAATGCATAATGCAGATAATTATGAATGCACGTACGATAATTTTTCAAACTGTTGTTACAATATGGAATATAAAATTGAACCTCACTCCTTTTATATAGTTTATTACGTTTCTTGGTTTAACCTGGCTGAATGATACAAATCAGTTGTGAAATACCTTATGTACATGTATCTTGCAAAAAGATATACATATTTAAGTTTTAAAAATTTTAATTTTTATACACTGTTTATTAATTCGGTGCAGTGCCTTATGGAAATGACAAAAAGTATACTTTATACTTTATATATTTTCACTACAGAGTACAAGCCTTATGGGAGAGGAGTATATGTGTTTTTTTCTTCTCTCATAAATTCGCATAAAAGCATTTTACGAATCACGAGCAGTGTTACCACAATACTCATATATCTCATACAGTATGGGATGAGCTTTTTAAATATCAATATATAAAGGTGTAAAGTGGTACTACTTTTCGTAGTTTCCATAGAGCCTGCAGTGCAAATATTTAAAGTACAAAGCTGTATATTGATATTAGAAAAATTCATCTCGTGTTATATGATAACTTTACAGATTGTGGTCAGATCACTTTACAGATGATCTTGTTAGAAATTATGAAAGAAGAAAAATGACATGTGTATTTCCATAAAGCCTTAACTGCACTGAATTAGTAGACAGAGTGTAGTTATTATTTTTATTTAATGATTTTTTCGCATGAGAAATTACAGACGGGTGTGTATAATAAATGACAGTTCCATTAGTTTACTTTATTCAATAAAAATGCATTTTACATTACTTAGGTCTAATCATGCATTATATAGATTACAACTTGCTTAAGTAAAACAAAAAAATTTTAAATTACTTATGAAGATAAAAACATAAATAGTTCATCGAACTGTGAAATATGCTCTCAATAATAACAATAAAGTAATCTTTTTTTTTAAACCAAATGAAATAATTATACACGGGTAAAATAACTAAATAATTTATGCAAAATAACAAACATCCATAAAAATTATGCATACATGAACTTTAAAAATCTGTTTATAATTCAATTATATTACACCAGATACGCAGTGTTTACCATTAATTTTGCACAGGATAAGAAAAGGTCAGTATTACAGAAAACACATGGCAATAACTGATAAAATTGTTAAATTGTTTTTAAGTGTTTTTTTTTGTTTTTCCTTATGTTTGTTTGTTTTGTATTGTTTTAATTTTTGCCAATTGTACAAAAAACAAAAATAATTATAATGTTGAAAATATTTCATTTTTGTGTTTTTGTCAAAATAATTTGTTTTCTTTAAATAAATAAAAAAAGAATGAATTAAAAAATAAATGGAGCAGTTTTTCTTTTTTTTTTGTTTAGATTGTTTATGGCATTAATTCAAATTATGAACACATAGAAGATGCATTCCATTAGTACGATTTATCTGATCACTTATATGTATTTCGCTTCTGATTCAAGATAACAAAAAATTTAATCCACTTAAACTGATACAAATTTGGATGAATTAATTGATTAATTTGATGGTTGTGGTCTCCGTAAAAAAAATTAATAAAATTAAATTGATGTGATTAAAACTTGATAAACATGCTTATTTGAATTACTTCTATTTCATCTTCCCTCTTAAAACGTACAGACATGTAAAAAATTACCAAATTTTTAAATAGCTTTTTGAGTTTTGTAATTATATAGTAGTTCCGCACAGTAAGTGAAGGAAAATGTATCTATTGTATATAGTACTTTTTATCATTAGAAAGCCTATCAGTAGGCTTATTACCTATAGTATTACATATTTCTCAACTTCTAAAGGTATAGTAAGTTCATTAAAATTATAAAAAATAATTGAAGAGGCAAATATGTATATATTGGCACCTTAAATTTACTTGCATCGTATAAAATATTTGTCTAATAATATAAAAACTGCTTTCGAATGATATGATTTACCTTGATAACCTTTACAGTTCTATTTGTTCTCAAAAATTTGTTCAAAAAAATTGAAAAAAAATTCAAAAAAATTTTCCTACTATTAGATGTCTTCTTGATCTTTAATCCTTACCCATCAAAGTATGAATGAACTGGAACTGATGTGATAGCACTGAAGACAGTGAATACAGTGATACTGATAACTGTGGATCTATCAAATAAATCATGCCAATGGAATGCACCTATTTTAACTACAAATGATCTTAATTTTTTTAATTTAAAATAATTCAATTTGAAATACGTATACTGTTTTGATCCCAATGACAAACCTAAACGTGTTTTAAACTTTAGTCCTTTTATAATACGTTTATTGATAATCTGAACAATAAACGTTTAATTTCTGCAAGACAAATTTTTGTTGTGATATGTTTTAATCAGGCAGGCTTTAACTTTAACTCAAAGTGTTTGGAATAACATGTGCCTTCTTTGGATTAAATTAATTTTTTAAAATACGTAAGTATCAAGTAAGAACGTATACAAGCATATCGAAATGATCAAAATTTACCACATACATATGTATATTTATTTGGTTCATTGAATATTGTAAATTATGAACAAAATAAAATCAACAAATTCATATCATCTAACCAAATTTGGATAAAAGTTTAACTGTGACGTAATGTGAGCTCCAAAGATAAATGACAAAAGAAAACCAATCAACTTTTTTTCCCTATATTTTTTATTTGGAAATATAATCATAAGAGTAGGTAATATAAAAGAAAATTGCACATAAAATGATTTTTAAAAGTGCAAAATGAAATTGTAAAATAATAAAAAACATAATCGTAAATTAAATGTTATTGTAAGAGAAATCGAATAAAAAAAAAAGGAAAAAATGAATTTTCATGTACATACTATACTAAATGATCTGGAAAAATGATGATTGTTTTGTGGCCCACACTTTCAAACGTTATTGTATATAGGGTGTCCCAGAGTCAATCCCACAAAGCGAGTCTATCGTGTAGTTCAGAGTATTTCTAGCAAGAAATTGTTCTAGATCCACCTCCTTAAATTCACCCTTTCTGAGACACAAGGGTTTGAAAATTTTTGGACACATTCAATGCATGATGTCATATAATCAGACACATAATATAAATGTATGTCGCTCAAAAGATATGTCCGTTTAGATAACATCATGTACTGCACGTGTCCAAAAATTTTCAAATCCCTATATCTCAGAAGGGATCCGTTTTAGAGAGGGGAGAAGGGGTTTCTAGAACAATTTTGTGCTAGAAACACTATGAACTATACGATAGACCCGCTTTTTGACATTGACTCTAGATCACCCTGTATGTAAGCTAAAAACTTTTAAATTAAAATGATAGACAGTAATGATCTTCAAATTAAGATACTCGTACGTTTTGAAATGAAAACGAGACACACGTAAAATTGAAATAAAATACTTTAGGTTCATTAACCAAATAAAATTGAATTAGACAAATCACATAAAAAAACATTTCGAGTTTACATCACATTTTTTGCAAATACTCAATTTTATAAAGTATTCAATGGAAAATTTGTAAACACAAAAAAATCAATTTAATGACTAATTTTGGAAAAGATTTCGAGTATTTCAGTTTTGTTGTCAATGTCAAAAGTGGGAATTGAAATTTATTTAATTTTTTTTGGGTTGTCGAATTATTTTTCAAAATTTTCAATATAATATATAAAATGGTTATTAAAGTATAAAGAAATGAAATAAAACTGAATATTTACATATGTACATATATGTACGTGACTGAAATTTCTACTAAAGGCGTCAATCACGAGAGTCTATTCGACAAACAATAGAATCGACTTTTAAAAGTCTGTCAAAGAAGTCAAGTAGTAGAAATCAATCGACTTATTTACATACACATATATGGTAATTTAAAAATATAGTTCAAAATTTATCATCATTAAGGCCCAAATCGAGTCTTGGCCTCCTCCAGAAGTTGCCTCCATTCCGTCCTATTTTCTGCTTTCCTTTTCTAGCCTCTTGTGCCAAGCATCGTTTCCGCATCGCTATTGATTACGTCGACCCACCTTGCCTTGGTCTAACTTGGTCTAACTGTTGGTCGCTTTCTGCTCGGGTTTGTCAACATTATTTACCACTTGAAGGCATGATAGTAGGGATAAAAGAGGTAAGAAGCTTCATTTCCGAAGATTCGCTATTCAGTGCACGTCACTATCCCTTAGTCAATGTTCTGAGTCTGACCGGTGCCATAGTACAAAATTAGGTTACTTGATTGTTTACTTATTAAATTTATGTACATGCAAATGTTTTATTTGTGTAGGCAAAGTTTTGTTTATAAAATACGAAAATTTACACTCGAATAGACTTTTATAATACCGAAAGTCCTTCAACATAAATCACTTAATTTGTTAAGATAGGTTTGGGTATTGCATTAAATATACATGTATGTACATATGTATATCCTATCTAATTAATTTTCATTTACTTTAATATCGTATTTTTACAATTCAAATTTCAAATTACAGTTAATGATAATTGATAGCGCTTATATAATAATCTTCAAGATTTTATTTTTTATTTGAATACAATCTTTATTGCATTCTTTTTATGGTCATCAATCACATCACATGAAAATGACAAATTTTAATTATGTCTAAAAATATTTACATATTATAACATGTGTGTAGGTAGGTTCATACATACATATGTACGTACTTAAATACGTACATATGTAGGTATACGAGCCATTTGATTTGAAAGTGATATAAGTCAATTTTTTCAATTCTGAGATATTAAGTAAAACGTTTGACTTCTATAAAACCCGTAATGTATAATTTTGTAAATCTTCAGGAATTCCGAAGTTTATTTTCTTGAAAGCTGATTTTTATTTTTAAAAAAATTGTATGCTGACAATTTTGAACTTATATCGCTTTTAAATAAAACAGCTAATAAATATTGAATTTAAACAAATACATATGTATGTATTACACGATTACACCTACCTTATGAATGAATGTCTTACAAATCAAGTCAAACAAATCAAAATATTCTCATTTTAATTTACCCTGTGCTAATTACCTAAATAAAAAATATTTTTAACTTTCCAAGAATGTTACATTGTTTTTTTCTTTTTTTAATAATCTCGTTTAAAGTCAATAACAACCATAAATTAAATTTTGAATTTTTATCTTCAAAATTATTTTATTATTTGATCTTTTTATTTTCTTTTCATTTATTGCATGATTTTGCATTTTCACTCTACACTACACGTCAGCACGTCACATAGGTAGGTACATAAAACAATATACACAGTACACACATACGTACATAGATATGTATATTATAATCATGTGCGTTTTGCGGCTAAATTTGACTAAATTGCTAAAGTGGCAAATTTAATAATAAAATCTTGACTTTTATAGATTTTTATCTGAATTTTAGAATTTTGATCAATTATTGAAGAATAATCGGTAATGATGATTAGGCTCAGGCTCATATCAAGTTGTTGCGCCATTGATGATAATGATTGAAAGAATTAAAAATTTGAATTTTTGAATTTTCAATATAATATCGAACATACAGAATTGAAATTGTCAACAATTTTTTTAATCCGTACAAAAAAATGCAGTTAAAATTATGATTGGAAGTAATTTAGCAGTTTATCAGGCTTTTCCAGACTTTTCCAGGCAATCCGCACAAAGGAAAAATATGTACATACATACATACATATATGTACCTGTTCTATTTTGTATATTATACCTATACATTCATTTTTTCAGAATTCAGTGGGCGTATGAAGTGTTCGCGTGAAACATTTAATTAAAAATAAATTAACTTAAGTTAAATACTCTAAATAGGTAGGTATTTTAAATCTTTTTTTTTTTTTATTTCAAAGAGGTAGGTATGTACAGCACATATGTATATATGTATGTATGTAGAGAATAATCTACGTCATGATACCCTCACTTAAAAAAAAAGAAAATTATTGCATGCCAAATAGGATGCATATGCATAATACAACTGAATTACGATCGTAATTAGGTATTTCCTTAATAAGGTAATGGAGAATTTATGGTGAGACAGTTTCAAAACAGAATATGAACACAATAAATTATATGGTAATTTTCAATCATATGTTTCATGTTTTATAAAAACCTACTTCCTACAAATGCTGAAAATTAAAAATTTTATATTAATTATCACCATCATTTTTCCAATATATAAAATAAATAGCATAATAGCATTACATTACAGATAAGACGATATTTTTATTTGATATTTATTTGTTTACGAGCATAAAATGATAAAATATTACATAAAAAAGTCATCATTCATTTTTGTATTCGGTACTTTCTAAAAATTTATATAGGTATGGACACGTGCAGTATATGACGTTTTATAACTTGGCATATCGTATGAATTATGAATCATAACGTGTATTTGAATCATGTTAATTGTAAATCAAAGCTAAGGCTTAGATCCTTCTAACAAAAAACAATTCATTACTCCGTCATTATTATCAATCCCTGAAAATTTGAAAAATCAATATCGGAGGATATCGTCATCTTGAGATATTCGAAGTTTTGTGTCATTTTTTTGGTCCAAAACATCACATTTTGTATAAATATAATTTAAGTGGGAAATTAGTCCAAAAAAATGGAATTTTCACTATGGAAAAAAAATTGTATGGAAATTTGACATTTTTCAAATAAAAATAGACATCCCATATTATGTGCATACATACGCCTGCATTGAATTTATGTATACATTGTCTACTAATTCGGTGCAGTTAAGGCCTTATAGAAATACACATTCCATTTTTCTTCTTTCATAATTTCTAATGAGATCATCTCACGAGCAGTGTTACCACAATCTTTAAAATTATCATATAATACGAGATGAATCCTTTTAATATCAATATACGGCGACGTGAAGTGGTACTACTTTATGTCATTTCATAAGGCCTTAACCGCATCGAATTAGTAGATAAACCGCATTAATAAATTCTATATACATATGTACTATATGTAAGTACCTACATATTTTTCAATTTTTTTTTTCTTTCATTCAGTCTGTAAAACAATCGTGAATTTCTACTTTTAGTGGGTATAAGAACATTATTTAGATTAAGATATTTTTCTTCAGAACTTTTTTTTTGTTTTGTTTTTTTTAATTAAAAAAAAAACCATATCTTTACATATAATGTAATTGAAATTTTTTATTTATTTATTGTTGTAATGTGTAATCTTCATTTACAATAAATTTAATATTCTCAATCCGTCACGTACATTTTTGTCTTGTGGTGTACGGTGTACCTACCTACATATATATTGTATACATGTAAACTAGATGTTAAATATGTACGTATATTATGTAACAGTGGTTCAAAAAAGTATTCAGACAGTGATGTTCCTGAGATATAAAAATGAATAGAAAGAATAGAAACTACGGGAGGATTATAATAATTTTTTTTTACGTAAATATAATGTAGATATAGTACATATAAATTATAAATTGAACAAAAAAGGAATTTTTAATCTAAGTCATAACATGTAGTTTCTATTCATTTTTATATTGCAGGAACATCATTGTCCGAATACTTTTTTGACCTACTGTATATCAATTATATTTATACATAACATATGTATTATGTATGTATTTATGTATATGGTGCTATAGGGTTCATTATTATGTCATGATTATGTTTTATGTTGTTTAAATTTTTTTTCCAATTTTGTTTGAGGAAAACATATTATGTAAAAGAAAATTCCCCTTGATCCATTTTTTTATATTTTTCATCGTATAACAAAAATTTTTGAAATACAACTTATACCTACTTGCTTATAATGTATGTATATAGATGAACACATTTTTAAACAAAATAAGGAATAAATAAATAAATAAAAATAAATGTCAAGACATAATCATGAATTAAAGGGAAAATTTTTGGAAAGCTAAAAAACAATTTAAATAAAGACAAATTGTTGTCTCGTGCATGGTTTTTTTTCTTCAAATAAAAAAATATATATAAATACATCATAGCACATTGTAGGCGTATCTGTAAACAATTTTTTCATTTATTTCATTTAACCAAAATTGGTCTCATATTCCTTCATTTGAATTACGTTATTACGTACATATGTATGTATGTTGATTGTTTTAGAATATATTTATTTATTTCTTTTAAATTATATCATTGTATGTATAACAACATGACTTATAAAGTTATACTACATACGTTGGTGATCGACGACCGTTGGTGATATGTCAGGCTTACAATTGCCAATTCGTATGTACTGTTTCCTGCTAAAATTTTGAAGTTGCTAAAATTTCGAAGTCCAAACTTTAAAAATTTGTAGCCAAAAACAGCTAAATTTTAAACAAAAAGAAGCCAAAACGGCTTCTAAAACCAAAATAAATGAAAATTAACAGTTTTACACCCCAAATTAGATACTTACGTAAGTTTCCATGTTAAAAACATACAATATATTTCTTCTCTCATAATTTCTCATAAGAGCATTTCACGAGCAGGAGTTACCAGGTTACCTTACCACTTACCATAATTCCCGAAGTTCTCATACAGTATGAGATGAGCTTTTTAAGTATCAATATACCTATAATGATTTAAAGTGACAGGTAGTAGTAGAATCTCTGTTAGTAGGTACTACTTTTTGTCGTTTCCATAAGGCCTGTAGTGAAAATATTTAAAGTTATCTGGTAAAACCATAAAACTGGCGTAAATAGAGAAACAGACAACTTATTCAAACTAAACACAAAAGAATACGAAGAAGCACCAATAACACGTTACTAAATAAAAGGAAGTATAGGTGAATTGTAATCTTAAACTTAATGGTACAATGCAATGTAAATACAATAAAAAGTAAGAAAAAAATAAACCTCCAAAACTTTATAAAAATTACAGGAGTAAAGAATTCAAGATTGATATGATACAATGGCACTTATAAGTCTTTGAAGTCATATTCGACTCAAGTGCATAATAATAAACAGATATTTAAAATCAGTGATCAGACAAGCCCTATAAGTGTTTATACATGTACAAAACGATTAATTACATTGCTTAAAAACCTGCTAAGTTTAGCAGAAAAACTGATAATTGGCATTTGACAACTCTGGTCAGACTACGTATTCATGAAACTTGTATGCGTCATATATCGAATATGTATAACCACGACCACACAATTAAAATATGTAAATTAAATATTCATGGGTAAAATCCTTATTTTAATTTAATAGCGCCAGGTGATTGCAGTTTTCCTTTCTTTCTTCTGTTAAATCAATATGATATTATATTATATTATAATTAGAGTAGGTATTATGTTTTCATGTAATCTTTTTCTAAATTGAAAAATATGCTCACGTGTACTTACACGCCTCAGTGAGTTCAAACAAACAATAATTGTTTAAAGGACATAAACAAGACTTCATTTTGTATCAGGATATTGACCAAAAATTTACGTAATCAAGAACATTTTTATCATATAATCAAATGTTTCTGTTATCAGCTTATTTAATACACAATATTTTTCGAGAAAAAAATTTTTTTTTTTAAATTATGAATAAAATTTGGGAAATCTTAGAAAAATTTATAAATAAATAAAAAAATATTTAAGGAATACAGAAGTTGCTTTAAGGTTGATAGTTTTCAAAAGAGTCAAAGACAAGACATCATTAAAAATATTTACATAGTACACGTTACGTAATAATCATTAGACAAAAAGACTGCATAGCATCAAAAATGAAATTTTAATGAGCGTCCAAGAAAAATGCCAAAAATACATACATATTATGGCTGTGGCTGTTCAAAAATTCGTTCTGGATTTTCTTTTTTCATACCTAAAATATGTACAGTATCTCCAACAATTCACCGCACTCTCAGCTTGTTTTATTATTATTGGCAAACTTTTCAAAATTTAAAATTCAATCTCAATATTTAATAAATTTAAATAATATAATTTTTCTGTAAATTGTTTATGTATGAGTAAACATCCTAACCAAAAATTGTTTCATATAAACATGTAGAGATTTTAATTTTAATTTTTGAAAAACTAGCCAATAATAATAAAAAATGCTAAAGGTGCGGTGACTTTTTGGAGTAACTGTATGTACATTATGTCTACTTTTTGTATACTTTTCATTATCCTGTCGTCATGTCCTAGATTGAAAAAAAAATTTTGTTGAAAAGTTTATACTTTTTTTTAAATGTATTGATTTTTTAGTGAAGTGTACGTTATGTGTATATGTATGTATATTACTGTCTGATACTATACGAGTGTACATACTTTGGTTTTGGTTTTTGTTGTTCAAATTATCATAATTTTCCTGTATGTACATGCTTATGTATGTACATATAGATATACCTATACCCCTTCGTATTGAATACAATATGTAAGTATATGTACTCAATACTGCAATTATATATACATACATACATATGTACATATATTAAAATGAACACAATACAACATGTACAATGGACGCTATGCATGTACATATGTATGTAACCTGGGTTACCACTTAAGATCGAAATTAAGATTTGTTTTTTCAATTTGAATTATGATTCCCTTAATTCTGTTTTGGCTCTTTTTTACTTTGAGAAATGGTTAATATACATACATACATATGTATGTACGTAGGTATTAAGTCACCTTGAAATCGATTTTCGATTTGATATCCTATAGCTCTGAAAAAATGAAAGGACAGAATTTGAAACTGAAATGTTTTCAGAATTGTCATCAATAAGAGCAAAATTAGACAATTCATTTATGGAAATGACATAAAGTAGTACCATTTTACGTTGCTGTATATTGATATTAAAAATATTCATCTCGTATTATATGTTAACTTTACAAATTGTGGTAACACTGCTCGTGAGATGATCTTATTAGAAATTATGAGAGAAGAAAAAAGACATGTATTTATATTTCCATAAGGCTTTAAGGCCGATATTCATCAACCAAGATTATTTCTAGATCGAGATAAATATGCAAATATGAAATAATATACACATATCATAGTCAATAAAAACTTTTTTATATAATACAGAGAAATAAATATGGTTTCTTTTTAATTTGTTTGGATCTTTTTGAAGAAAATTTTGATTCCTTTAATTTTTATCGTATGGTTACACTGCATATAACCAATACAGAATATATATATGTATGTATGTATGTATGTACGTACATATGTATATCATACGTTTGTATAATATATGTTGCATGCAATGTTGCATAAAAGTAAAATATGTACCTATATAACTTTTGACTGTTAAATATATACTTACGTATGTACATATAAACACAAATGTACATACATACATATATTAAATGTACCAATTTTCTCTTTTTTTTTTTATTTTTCCAAATCAAGACAAGAATTACTCACAAGTTTTTAAAATGTTATCACGTATTTTTACTTTAAATCATGACCAAATTAAAAAAATAAAATAAAGTGATATTTTTCATCCTACATAGGTACATATATTATAAATCAATATACAGGTCTAAGCGTCTAATATGATGCATTTATTTGTGGAAAAATGAGAGTGTTAAAAATCTTACTATTAACTATATTAACTATAACTATAAAATATATGTATTAACTATAACTAGGCAATATTACATATTTTCAAATATACTCATGCCGCGAGCTGCAAAATCACGTTATAGATAGGATCGATGAAAACTTACATATTATGTAAATCGAGGTAAAATTCTGCATATACCTATGTACATAAATAAATATTAAATACATACTCATTAATTATTATTAGTCTTGTCATCAAATGGAAAAACCGCCTAATTCCGTATGTCGGGGTATCATTGTATCTTCTTACACCTATGCTCTGTCTACTAATTCGGTGCAGTTAAGGTCTTATGAGAATGTATGTGTCTTTTTTCTTCTCTCATAATTTCTAATAAGATCATCTCACGAGCAGTGTTACCACAATCTTTGAAGTTATCATATAATACGAAAAGAATATTTTTAATATCAATATACAGCGACGTAAAATGGTACCTACTATGTATGCACTTTATGTCATTTCCACTTTTCCACAAGGCCTTAAGTGCACACTTGCACAGCACAGAATTAGTAGGTATATACTATATTCGATTTAATGGATGTGTATAGATAGATCATACTAGATATATGTACTTTTATAGATGGAAGTTATATTTTTATATCATTCAATTGGCATTCCTTTTCAAGTGAACGTGAATATCCTTTTATGGAAAACCATACAAAATACAACTACCTATATGATGTCATAAATGTGAAACATTGGCGTATAAATCATGTATAAATTGTCTTGTGTACATCAGTGTACGACACACACGCATGGATAGTTGTACACACATACATATATTTATATAGATTATACATATACATACATATGTACATCAATATATATATATCTGTCTGTTCTGTATTTATATTTTTTCCTCTTATTTATAACGGAGTTCTCTACTTGAAAGGTCTATAAATTGAATAAATAACTGACTTTATATTTTGTAAATAGGTAGAAAATGTGTACATACAGTACATATTTCTACAGAGTCTATACATACCTGTGTTACGTGTGTATAAACGACATGTAAACAACCATGTATGTATGTATATGCACATATATCTATATAAGATATAAGCCCATAAACGTACGATATGCGAAGAGCATATACATGCACTTACGCATACCATACAATATATTATACATACATATATATTTATGATAACATACTCACATATGTATGTAGCGATGGACAGAGTGGCAAAGCAAAATGCTAACCTTTCTTCTACAGTGTACAAACGGCTAATAAACAACTTTTTGTTTCAATTTTGCGTTGGCGACATTTGATTACTTGTTTATTAATTCAAATATGTATTATATAGGTGCAAAAAATAACAAATAATTTAATTTATAAGTATTTCGTCATTATTTTATATTATTTAGAATGATTAAAAGATTAATATGGAAATGATCGTGGTTGATTATTTGGTTTGTTTAGTAATAATATGTGTACGAGTATGTACATTCAAATTCAAATCAAATATATACGTACATATGTATATGTACATATATCTTTCATAATATCCATATATATAACATACATTCATACATATATGCGTTTGTACATGATCGCATATGTTTATAATCATATATATATACATATGTATGAACATGTTTGAATATGCAGGCACACACACGTCTCACATAAGTATTACATGTATGTATGTTTATATTCCACAAAAATATGCAAAATAATTTGTACATATGTAAAAATGAATATATGCATATATACATATGCATGTACATATATGAATGTATTCGCATTATACCTATATTTTTACATTTATAGATTTGCAAGCAAATTGAGTCAGTATATTCACTTCACCCGATGCTTCACCATATGCTCATACCACTCACTAATCACTCACTATTGTATATTTGAGTCACTTCTATTTAATGTATGCATATTAAGAGTGTGTGCGGAATGTAGCTAAATTCGGCTGAATTCGGCTAAATTCTAAATGGCTAAATTGTTTAAAAAAATCGGTATAGTAAGTTTAGCATACTCAACGAGTATCGGTTAAATTGGTAAATTCATTGTTTTTGTATGAAATGATGAAATATGAAGTATATGTATGGTTTTTGTCTATAATTTGTTTTTACTTATTTTCTGTGATCTTGTGGAAATAATTTCTCAAAATTCTAAAAATTATTAAAAAATTAAAAACTTGAATTTTTGAAATCATATGGAAGTCTGAAACATAACAAAATATATAGAAAAAGTGAAAATTGAAACTGTCAACGATTTAACTACTCCGCAAAGCAAAATGCTGCATTTTTTAATTATATTTTCCAACAATTTAGCCATTTAACCAAATTTAGCCGAATTTAGTCACATTCCGCACACGCTTATTGTATAGGTATATGTACATATATACACATACATGTCTCATATGCATGTTTAGATGCATGGCATGTGTATTGTATTTACGGATAGGCATTATAGATACATATGTATAATTCAGAAATGCAGAAATTGCATATACTATATATTTGCAGTCAGTCCCAGTCACTATATCTCATTACTGCACATGCACATATCTGTACACATATATTTTATATAAATGTTGTATGTGTCACTATAGAAATATATATACATTTATGTACATACATACATACATACATATATGCACGTATGAATATTTATGCGTATTCATATATTCATATAAATATCCAACCCATTTCCATGCACATCTAGATACATATATGTATGTATGTATGAATATAGAAACGGGTCAACAAAATTGATTTTTTTTTAAATATGCATAATGATGAGTGTTTCTGTATACATATATACATAAGTATTAAGTATGTATACATATGTACATTGTACACTGCATAGTTCATACATACATATGTATGTTGGCAAATTTGAAATATATCGATTTGTTCATGATTTGTTAAATTTCGTCTACACTTTAAAAAATGTTTATAATGAAATTAAGATAATAAAGATGAAGTCAATAAAATTTTGATCATGTGCATGTACCAGTCAAGATGAATAGTTTTCGAAGCACGCAAAACTATTAATAAAAATGTAGAAAATTACTTATAAGTAATATAGCAATAAATATATACTATATAACCCAAAATGAAAATATTATTTTTGTAATTGATAATTTTCTTTTAAAAATGATTTTTTACAGTGTAATAAAAATCTTCTATTGGTTTCGATACTCGAATTTTTATTATGTCGAAGTGAATTTTTATTTTTGAAATGTTGTTAGAATTGAAAATGACGTAATTTTGTCTGCAAAAAATTTTTTTCAACCAATCAGCATTGAGTATTGGGCGTTGCCGGGTATGTAAAAAAGCCGTTGAAAAGCTTGAATTTCTCGCAGTCTTCAAAAGGTAAGCGACTCTTGAGGAATAAAGTTGTGAAAATATTTCTTTGTTTTTAAATATAAAAAAGAAAATTAAGTTTTAAATTAAAAGCATTTATTAAACCAGTGTGTGGAAATTATAATAAAATTTTTTTTAAAAAAAGAATTTTACTTTGTGTACAAGTGTTAATATTATATTAATTTATTAAAAATGAGAGAAATTGTTCATATTCAAGCTGGCCAATGTGGTAACCAAATTGGTGCCAAGGTAAGATTTTTTCTTCAATTTAAAATTCATGTTTAATATGTATTTGAAATTTGCAAAAAAATTGGAACAAAATTTTATATTGATCATGAATTGGATTTATTACGGCACAATTTACAGCTAATCTATGGTTTTTACTCTGTCTGGAATTAGGCAAATGTCGAAAATTTTTTCAATCAAAAATCTAAAGAATTTTACAAGATTGTGAAGATCGCAACTCAATATTTTTTCACCGTCTATATGCGTTCATTGTGATGCAGACAGACAGTTATACATATGTATTTTTTTTTTGTTGGCTTTATTCCGTTACAAAATTCAAAATTCCGGCCGCTGTGCAGACAAAGCCACAAAAAAAATTTCGCCTTATTGTTTTTTTTTATCTACTTCAAACATAAGCAGAAAGCAGAAGATCCCTGTTCGGTATTTGCAGCTGTATTAATAAAACATAAAAAAAACATGCAGTGAATTTCTTTTTTAAATGTTGGTATACATGAAAAAATTCCAAAATTGAATCGATCTTGTTAAAATTTAAAAAAAAATAACGCCCAAATTTATTCACCTCGGTATAAATTAAGCCGAGTAATGATAAGATATTCTTTCGTGAATTTCTTCTAAAATAAGCTTTGATTTATTTTATTTAACAATACAGACATTTGTCTAGAAATAGTTCTTGATTTTAATTTTAAATTCAAATTTAGAAAATAAAAAAAGATGCACACATATGTATGTATGTATCTCGTTGACATCTGCAATATTGAATTTATTATGGCCATGGCCGTCGTCGCCATTATTGTAATTTCATGTATATAAATGTAAATATATATGTATGTGAATGTGTGTATGAATATTCTTTCATGCATTCCATTTTTCTCGGCCCGGCCGGTATCGCTCGCTGTACACATGTACATGGTATTTTTCATCATGTTTCATGTATATCACGTTAGCAATTTTTTTTTTTACTTCATTTAGATATGAGTTGGCATTTGGCAAGAAAATTTACCCTATACAGTGTACAGTTGGTTGATGCTATGCTACAGAAAAAGAAAAATTGATCATGTCAATGAGCGCACTATAATGCGATTTTCTTAATTGTTTTTTTCTTTGTTGCTCTGGAAGACATTAAAAATTGCAAAAATTTCTAATCGTAACGATTAGAAAATTTAAAAAAAAGTGCATGAAAATAAATTAAAAATCATGAATATCGTGATCATTTTAAATCGGGCGTTTACCTTTAATGAGTTCAATTCAAGCATAACAATAAAGAATACTCATTTATACATGTTAGTATAATACAAAATATACCATACATACAAACAAATAAATATACATTCATATTTTAATCACGTAAATTACATGGAGGTATGTACATGTAGAAAAATACCCGTTTATGTGAGATACATATACCTACAATACAGTAAAATAAATCAAAGTTAAAGAAATAGAGTAATGTACATAATTTTTATATTTCATGTAATAAAAAACAAAATCATGGCTACATAATTGCTTTTGTGTGTTCATTTTGAATGCCCTCACCCTCACCTTGTTTTACCTGAAACGTAAATCGCCAAAACAAAAAAAAAAAAAATTATCAAGAAACAAAATTTATACATACATATGTATGTATGTATGTTTTTCTTCATTTTTTCCATTTAACTTCAACTTCATTAAAATAAAAATTACAAATCGATATGCAAGAGTTTGCGCTGTATTACAGACTGTTTCATCGAGAAAAAAAGAATTTGTCTTAAAGTACTACATATTTGCTTTGTATGTACCTACCTACATATCTACTTAATATTTGTATTTTTAATTAAAAATGTTGGATTGCGTCACATCTGATTTGGAAAAACGGTGACTAATTATTTTGTTTAGTATAGCAATTTTTGCTTATAAAAATATTTTTTATTTATTTTTTCATCACATATTTATTCATCATTCATTTATGTATGTACATACATCATGAAACTACCACATTCGTTGTGTTGTGTATAACCATTAACCAAAAGGTTATTTAAACGTTCGTATTTTCATTTTTGTATTAAATTATTAGAGAACCTTTTTTGTTTTTGGAAGCAAGTTTCTATATTTATACAAGCATCTAAGTGACATGAAAAATAATGAATTAGTAATAAATATTGATAAAACTGTGATTTACAAAATTGTCAAATGAAATTACATCTTTTTATACTAGGCTGCGTTCAGTATTGCATTTAATAAACGTCAATCGTTCGGTAATGCTATTTGCATCAAATTTTTGACATATGTTTGGTCAATCATGCAGTTCTTCAAAATATCTGACTTCATTCAATTATTGATATTCTTCAGTAAGCAAATTACAATCAAAAATTTGCAAAGCATCAAATGATATTTGTACAGTAAGGTCAAATGACGTATCAAAAGGGAACCAATTGACATAACCGAACGCAGCCTTATTTAAATCTTTTTTTGGCATTTTTAAATTTATGCCACAATTTTTAGTTGTCCTACCAAAAATCACTAAAATATTCAAGTATGGGTGAAATTAGGTTAATATTAAAATGAAATCAAAAAATTCAATAAAAAAATTACTTTTCAATAAAATCAATATACATATATATGTACATATGTATAGAATAGTCCTTGTTCACAGTTTTCAACAAACATACACATACATACATATTTATGTATCTTGAAAGTACTTTTTCGAATTAATATACCAAACGATAGCCTATAAAAATAAAGACCGGTAAATGAAAAGCTGTAAAAAATGAAGTACCTACCTACACAGATGTGAAACCAAGTAAAAAGATTAATATTTTTTTTTATATTTAAAATTGAATGAATCGATAACGATGTTATCGCTTATCAATATTTAATTTATGGAGTTGTGATTAATATGAGATGATGTAAAGAGTACAATTGAATCTTGAATCAGTCATTTTTGTCATCATCATCGTCACTGTCATACAGTTCAATAATGTAATAAGATATGAATACAGTACAATACAATTATGATTGTACATATGTATGTACGTACGTATATTTTTTATTTTTAGTTCCAAAACAACCACCCACCCACCCATTGACCTGAATATTTATTTCTCATCCTGTGATTTTAATATGCAGTAATAAAATAAATATTGAAGATGAAAATAACAGATACCTACATAAATGAGATTTTATTAACTTTCGTATTAGTCTTGCCAACTGTTCATCTTAATTGAATATAAAGTACATACATATGTATGTATATGTATGTATGTAGCACATTATTTTTTGTTTATTTTTTCAGAAATTGAAATAATCTCTGAACCATTACATTCAATGATTCTTAAATGACTCAAAAAAAAAAAAAAAATTCGTGTATTTCTACACATACTTATATGTATGTACGTATTGTTCATATTTGTCTGGAGATAAATTGTTTTTTTATTTATGTTTTGTTTTATTATTTTGTTTTCGCGTAATATTACATCTTGAAATGTAATAAAAATGCAAAATAATATTGAATAATAAAATGCTTATAGAAAAATACTGATTGTAACTTTATAGGTTTCTGCGCCACTTCGTTGACTTTATCACAATTCACAAATCACAATGTTATCTCGTTTGTTTATTTATTTATTTTAATTGCAATGTTTTTGAAAGACGATAGAGCATTATCAATTATTGTAGTTTAATTTTCCTTTCCTTTTCAAACATATATTTATTTACTAAAATTCTATTTAAATCGATTACACATTTTTTAAAATTAAAAATAAATTATTTAAAAATGTAAAACATTGGAAATTTGAAATTATTTTATTATGATAAATGTGAAATAAAAATATAAAGACTGGATAGAATTGATTAGGCAAGTACACATACGTACATACAAAACATGTACATACATATGTACACTTTAAGTCCCTGTATATTGATATTAAAAAATAAAAATATTCATCTCGTATTATATGATAATTTTAAAGATTGTGGTAACACTGCTCGTGAGATGATCTTATTAGAAATTATGAGAGAAGAAAAAATACATTATTTCCATAGGGCTTTAAGTGCATCGAATTTAGTAGACAGACTATAGAGTATAGAGATTATAATCGTTTGATAGTTCCTTTCTTAATAAGTGAATACGGTATATATGCACTTATGTATACTCATGTATTTCAATGAAATAAATAAGATTTAACTATCCAAGTTGTGCTCTATCAATTCGAATGATACATACAAACATAATTTGATTTCATACGTGTATTTTAATAATTGAATGGAATGATAACAATGAGAATGACTTTGATATAGTGATGATGATGACTTCATTTCCATTAAAAAATAAATACATATATGTACATATCATAGTCTACATCACATTCACACGTTTTAAAATTCAAAGGCATACTTTCCATATTCTATTTTGATTTTGATGCAAGTTTTTATTGTTTTGTTTTTATTATTCAAAACAAAAAAAAAATTAAAATTAAAAAATTTCATGCTATCATTCAAAAAGAAAACAAGTTATGATGGGTATAACATTTCTGCATTATGCATAAAAAAGCCGGCGTCTTGTTGTGTTCCTATTTGTTTGCTGGCACATCAATTTTACGTTTGTATATGTGATTGACATGACCATATAGAAGTATTACACTTCACATATCACCATCATCGCATCCAAAATGTACACACACAGTAAGACACCAAAGAAATGAAATTTTCATTTTTTTTTTGTTTTTATTTAATATCTTTAATTTTATTTATAACTTTTTGTTTGAATACATGTCTGTACACTTTTTTTCTATTTTCTATTATTTTTGAAGTTTTTCTTTCCTTAAAGACATTCTTTCTTGAAAAGTGATAAATGGATTTTATCTTTTAAAAATTAGAAAATGTGTCGTCTTTTTGGGCTAATGAAGCAGTATAGATATGTAGTTTATGTTATTCAAAGATTTATGTTTTTTTTTTTTTTAAGCATAATTATACGTTAATCATAGCTATTCTGATCGTAACTAACAGGTTTCGTTAACTTGACATTCTGCTAATTTTTATAAAAAAAATTTTAACAGTTCCCAGATTTTGTATGAAAGTTGGCAGAATGTCAAGTTAGCGAAATCTGCTAAGACTGAAATAGTTGCCTGAATAGCTGTCTTTTTTTTTACTGCACAAACCACACCCAAACAAAGCTAAAGGTATACAAATAAGCTGCGTTCGGTATTGCATTTAATAAACATCAATCGTTCGGTTTGCATTAAATTTTTGATAAATGTTAAGTCAATCATGCAGTTCTTCAAAATAGCTGGTTTCATTTGATGACTGATATTCTTCTGTAAGTAAATGACAATCAAAAATTTGCAAAGTATCAAATATACAGTAAGATTAAATGACGTGTCAAAAGAGAATCAATTGACATGATCGAACGCAGCCATATACAGTCAGTTCCAAACTCTTTCGTTTTTATTTTTTTTAGTTTTTTCATATTTTACAGTTGTTTCGACATTCTTTTCTCGAAGAAATTACATATTTGTATTAAAATAGAAAATCAATTATTTATTATTGCAACAAGAAATTCATTGGTAACAGCAATAAGAAGTCAGTCAGCTATATTTCTAATAATTGGCTGTCTTGCACTGTAAGAATGCCAGTTAGGATTTTCTTTTAAGTGAACATTTTTACATTTCATAAGACGGAAAAAGCGTATCATATTGTAATACAACAATCTATTTATTAATAGTGGGATGAAAAGAATGAAACATGACTTAATTACTTGCTTACATATTTTATTTCATTGATTAAATTAACAGTTATCCCAATAACCAGTTAGTTCGTTATTAGAAAGAAAAAAGCTAATTAACACAGTAATTATGATGAATATAATGTACTTCATATAGAAATTCATTACAGATCATTACTGTATTGAATATTGTTAGAGTAAGAGAGACCTATTATTTATTGACTTACTGCATTCATTGTATAATCATGTTGGAGAGTGGAAAAAAACACGTCATCATTTGATTTGGATATGTGCACGAATATCAATTTTTCTGGTTTACATGATTTGGTTTAGTTTTGTGTCAATAATGGCCGGTTTAACAGTGAAGGTTTAAACTCCAGATTAGTTAAACTTAAACGAGAGTTTAAACTTTCAGCTAAAACAATTCAGTTTAACATTTTACTTTAATCTCCAGTTTAACTAAACTGAGTTTAAGAAACTATTGTGAATGAAATGCAGTTTTTTGAACACTATTATTATTTACTATTGATTTTGACAGCTGAAAACAGCTGAAAATCAAATTTTGAATTAAAAATTTAAATTATGACAGTTTTTTTGACAATTATTGATTTTCTTCTTAATTTTCTTTAAACAGAGTTTAATTTAAACGACAGAATTTTTCCTTTTAACTTAAACTGAGGTTTAAACTCGGTTTGGAGTTTAAACGAACACTGTTAAACTGAAATATTTTTAAACTTCAGTTTAAACCTTCACTGTTAAACTGGTCATAAGCTAAAAGTCTAAATGTTGAAAAGAATTCCATTTATCGTCTGATTATTTTTCTTTTTTTCAAACTTAATATTTTATATTGCCATATACATACATATGTACATTTGTGTGTATGTGGATAAGTGCATAATTTTTTCTGCTGTTATTTAAAAACTTGTTTTTCTTGACTGCACAGTTTTACCATACACATTGATTGAATTCGCAATTATAAAATGTCATTAAAAGCTGCATAAAATTTAAAATATTGTTATCCAGAGGGTATTAAGAAAGCCTGTGTACCTACGTACATATGCATGCATATAAATATGTATACATATATGGATAAAAAGAAAAGTAAAATGTAAAGGACGCATAATAAATATCTGAAGTTAGTAAACGCCTACTAATGATGAAATGCCTCAAAAAACTTATAAAGATGTGAGTGAAACTATACGTCTTAGAGAAACTTTCAAAATAGATTTTTTTTTTTCTCATGACTCTCAAGACATTTTGTTAATCAGTAACACTGTTCCAAGTTTTGATTCAAAAAAAAAAAAAAGAAGGTAACCCACTGTCATTGTTTAATTCAGATTGTGACATGCTTTTTCCGGTGATTTTATTATATTCAAGTCTTTCTAAAATTATTGTTGTCTATTAATACTTTTTTATTTTTGTTATTTTCATAACAATGTAATGTGCCTCTAATTGATTATCTTATAAGATCGTTTTGAATTATTAATTAAAAATAAAAAAAACTGTTTTTTTATGGTTTTTATTCTCAGATCGTTTTTCTATGTGTGTAGTAATTAGATACTTTTTTTTTCTTGTAAATTACATTACCAACCACCCCGTATTAAACCTTGTTATTTGTCATTTGTTAATTTTATTCATTAAATAGCTCACAAAACCTCCAAATAATTTAAACTTGTTTTCTTAAGTGTGGGTATCACATTGTATCTGTTTCAAGCTAAAAAGAAAAAAATAAGAAAACTTAAAGCAAAGAAATAAAATAATAAATATTCAATGAGTAGGTACTAAACCATTTTTGTTTTTTTAATAAATTTTATAAATCTATTTTTAGCTATTATGTCATAATATTTTTTATTGTTAGCTCATATGTACGTACATATCAGAATAATGACGATAATCTGAAATAAAGTAAAATCGAAAATGGCAGAAGAGATTTTGAATGGTTTTTACTTATGCTTAAGTTCAAGGCTAATAAATTACCAATTGGTGTCGTTGACAATAACGCATATAATTGATGAATAGTTATTAGAAACAAAATAAATGTTAAAATTCACATTTTAATGAAAAAATAAAATGAAATGTATCAAATAATATCGTGTTTATATCGTTAATAAAATAAATATCACTCGCATGATGTGTAATTGTAATATTTACTGACATTACACATATGATGACATGTTTTGTTTTTTGTGCCTATACAGAGTAATATGAGTTTACCTTGCATGTTTCTTAAAATTAATATATTTTTTTATTTTACTTACAATTTTTTGTTTGTATTTATTTACATACTCAGCAAACAGTCGTAACTCATTATGCAATCACAATGAAGTCACTAGATGATTGTGAAATATAAATTCACCTTTTGTTTATATGAGTTTCATTAGACTATCACAAAGCATTCATTTTTATATGAAAATTTTTACATCACCGTGAATTGCTAGTGAATCCCAAAAGAAGAAGAAGAATCATAATGATTGATAAATTCATTTTGAACTCACTTAGTGAACATTCAGTAAATTGTTTACTGGGTACTTATATATGTATATAAAATTTATTATATGGCCTCCCACTGATATATTGTGCCGCTTCTGGTCTTATTCATTTTTTCTTTTGTACCTCTTTGGAGAAACAGAAAACAATTTTTTTTTGTTTTATTTTTAATATAACTTATGAAGTTTTTCCTTTTATGGACTTTTATTAAATCGATTCATTATTCTTTTCCCCTACCTACATTTTATTATTTATTAACTACCATACACATCTAAAATAAAGTATTTTTCTTTTATTATCTTAACCCACCCACTTAATTATTTCAAGTAACATAAATTCGTATTACACGTACATACATATATACATGCAAGTTGTACACATAATCAGATATGTATAAAACTGTACTTAAAAGAAGAAAAAAGAAGTAATATATTCACCTTGTCAACATTTTCAATATCTTACTGTTTTTTTATTATTTGTATTTTTGTTTGGTAAGTTTAAATTTCATTTTTTATTTTTAGTATGATTTAATTTTGGGTTTTAATATTCATTTTTTTTTTGTATGACTCATGAATTTTATGTTAATACTTTTTGTGAAATGGAAATAAAAAGATGTAGGTAAATGTAAATTAGATGAACTGGAAATTTGTTTTGTATGTTCAGAAAATAATGGCGCTGAAGTTAATTATGAAAATGTAAGAGGAAATAGGATAGTACCTGGACATAAGACAAATAGAACAAGTAAAATTTTTCTTTATTTGCACATTATTAATGTTTGAAACATTATTTCGCTATTGACTGATTTAAATTTAAAAAAATATTTTAATTGTTCTATTTGTTTTACAAGACAAAAATTTCGGGATTGGATATACAAATATAGAAAAAAACATTTAAATGGCAGACATAATCTACTAGGGTTTTTCAGAAGTTTCATAGATTATTTTTTTTGTGGGGTTCAATAGATCCCCATAGAAAAATAGATTAGATTTTTGTGGGTTTGTGATCCTAGGTTCGATGCCAAATTCATTATTTGTTTGCATCATTTGCATCACCACCTTACTGCCCCCAAGGCTTCTGTTTCAAGTGCGTACTAATATTGATCGAGTCTACTTGCTGACAGCAAATAACTCAAAAAACAAACGATCAATTTAAGCCCTATTACATAATTACATATATAAAACTGACTTTAGTCTCTACTTCAACAAACTGAGTGGTTCTCAATCCACGTTAAACTGTAATTGCACGTATGATAGAATTGTCCTGGGAAAATCGTTAAGATTTAGGCCCTGACTCAATACTGGGCTGTGGCGGTAATGATGATGATTCTCTTTAGGAATTTCAGTTATTGATATTGTCAGCCAACATGATCGAATTATACAGGTTTTCAGCATGATTCCATAAAAGTAGATTGCAGTTGATGTACATGTAGTTAATACATATGTTACAAAGGTGTCACAGCAGGAATTCAATTTTCTTAAATCTGACATATAATATATCCGCTTATTTATCTTTTATTTAAATGTGATTTTTGTCTTTGTTTATTTATATTTAAAACATTGAATGAAAATGTAATGAATGATATTAATAAAATTCATTTAAACATAAAATTATCATTCTCAATGTTGTAGGAAAATAATTTAAAAATTAGTGCATTATGTCGTCGATGAATGTACATAGAAGAGATCTAATAAAATTCTCGATCGATGAATGTACAAATTTAATACGATTTGTATTGAAAATAATTATATCATAAAGAATAAATAACTTGTACATGTACAGTGTACACATACATATAAGTATGTATGTATGTATGTATCTGTAAAACCTTCGACTGCGTACGGTTATATCAATTGATTCTCTTTCGATACATCTGATCTTAATATACTATTATACAAACATCATTTGATGCTTGATTGTCATTTGCTTACAGAAAAATATCAATCATCAAACGGAGTCAGATATTTTGAAGAACTGCATGATTGACTAAACATGTGTCAAAAATTTGATGCAAATGCAAATAGCATTACCGAACGATTGACGGCAGTCAACTGCAAAATCGAATAATTATTGACAGTTATCAAATGCAATACCGAACAGTTGATATTTGTTATCTGCTGTGCAAAAGATATTACCGAACGCAACCTCCATTATCATATATGTACAACTAAATATATGTATGTACATATGCATAGTGTATTAATACAAAATTGAATATATTTAAATTTACTTCTTTTATTAGAATTTTATTTAACTGTGTAATGTCATTTTTATTTTCATAATTTTTTTAATGAATGAAAAAAACGCTGGAACGAATTGAACAAATGACTAGTTTTTATGATTATACAGTATTTTAAGGAGAATTAAGTTTATATGATAAATTAATCAAATTGGAACTATTTATAAATTTGAGTGTATGATTAGTTTGTGAACGTTTAAACATTTTATTTTTTTTAATTAAAAATTATTGTATATTCACTCACACATCACAGAGTTCAATGGTCATACGTTGTGTTTACAATTTTACAAGTAAGTAATAAGTACAGGAAAAAAGAAGTGTTAGAAATATGGATTTAATTAGCGAGATAATAGCAACAATAAAAAAAGCGAGTTAAAAAGAGAGAGAAGAGATATTCAAAAGATTATACATACTTTGTAGTTGTTGTTGTTCATTGATATTACCATTTAACATATCACAATGAAATTATTTTCTCTAAGCCCTAACGTTTAAATAAAATCAATTAAAGAATTAATAAAGACCAGGAAATAATTTTCGGTCAATTAATAAAATACGGAAATGAAAATATTTGTTAAAAAAGACTAGCGTCCTATATAGGATTTTACTATTTTCACAATGTTTTTTTAATAACAGCTTTTCTCACAATATTTTTAATTTTGCATTTTTCTTTTTTACAGTTTTGGGAAATCATATCCGATGAACATGGTATTGATGCTACTGGAGCATATCACGGTGATAGTGATCTTCAACTTGAACGTATCAATGTTTATTACAATGAAGCATCTGGTGGTAAATATGTACCACGTGCCGTTCTTGTCGATTTAGAACCAGGTACTATGGATTCAGTACGTTCAGGACCATTCGGACAGATCTTCCGACCAGACAATTTCGTCTTCGGACAATCTGGTGCCGGTAACAACTGGGCAAAAGGACATTACACAGAAGGAGCTGAATTAGTCGATTCTGTATTGGATGTTGTACGTAAAGAAGCAGAATCATGTGATTGCTTACAAGGTTTTCAATTAACCCATTCATTGGGAGGTGGTACTGGCTCTGGTATGGGTACATTATTAATTTCAAAAATCCGTGAAGAATATCCAGACAGAATTATGAACACATATTCCGTTGTACCATCACCAAAAGTATCTGACACCGTCGTCGAACCATATAATGCCACATTATCAGTACATCAATTGGTTGAAAACACAGATGAAACATATTGCATTGATAACGAAGCTCTTTATGATATTTGCTTTAGGACATTGAAATTAACGACACCAACATATGGTGATTTGAATCATTTAGTATCATTAACAATGTCTGGTGTAACAACATGTTTACGATTCCCTGGACAATTGAATGCTGATTTACGTAAATTAGCTGTCAATATGGTACCATTCCCACGTTTGCATTTCTTCATGCCCGGCTTTGCACCATTAACATCAAGAGGTTCACAACAATACAGAGCACTTACCGTACCAGAATTAACACAACAAATGTTCGATGCCAAAAACATGATGGCTGCCTGTGATCCACGGCATGGACGTTATTTAACTGTAGCTGCTATATTCCGTGGTCGTATGTCAATGAAAGAAGTCGATGAACAAATGTTGAATATCCAAAATAAAAATAGCAGCTACTTTGTCGAATGGATTCCAAATAATGTTAAGACAGCTGTATGCGATATTCCACCACGAGGTCTTAAAATGTCAGCAACATTTATCGGTAATTCAACGGCTATTCAAGAATTATTTAAGCGTATCTCAGAACAATTTACTGCTATGTTCAGGAGAAAAGCTTTCTTGCATTGGTATACAGGTGAAGGTATGGATGAAATGGAATTCACAGAAGCTGAAAGTAATATGAATGATTTGGTATCTGAATATCAACAATATCAAGAAGCGACAGCTGATGAAGATGCTGAATTTGAAGAAGAACAAGAAGCTGAAGTCGACGAAAATTAAATTTTATTTATGTACATTTATTTTTTTCGATGCAGAAAAATACATAAATGAGCAGAAAAATTTACACAATGAATAAAGGCCGAAAAATAACAAAATAAAATTTAACCATATTTAAAAAACAAATTCTCTTTTAAATACATGTAGATTCACTGCCAAGAATCTTGCAATGCTCTCGTTTAATATCAACAATAAACAAATAATAACCAACCAATTTATTAAGCATGCATAAATATTTAAATATTTTACAGAAGAATTTAGATCCTTTCTCAATAATAAAAACACAACAAATATAACATCAGCTCTCCTTCTTAGCAATTACTCAAAAAAATAATAATTGAGATTAAAATTTAATATGAAACAACAAATTTATATCATATACTCAATAAGATACACAAAAATAATTAAATTATTCTTTTATAAAACAAGAAGGAAAATTCAATAAACACAAATAAACAATTTTAAGTAATAAAAACAAATGAAGCAACAAAAAAAATCAATATTAAATATTGAGAAAAATAGTAAAAATAAATGTTCGTTCTTTTTTTTTTTTAATTAATTCCAAAAACAAACCACTTTATATACATATATATAATATATTTTCTTTTTTTTTTAAAAAAAAACCTTATTTATTTTAAGAATAAAAGTGATCCATATATTTTACTTTTCTTTGTTTATTTGTCAAATAATTTTGTAAAAAAAAGGAAATAAAATAAAAGTATGTGAAAAATTACATCTAAAATAGTTAATTGTAAAAAAATCGAACATAATCTCACACAAAATAAAAATTTAATTTTTTTTAAGCAGAACTTCGTTGTATTTTTGAAAAAATTTAATTAGTTTTTTTAAGTACATTAAAACGAACAAATTCTTTTAATAAATTAATTATATTCTGTTTCATTTTAACATCCTACAAAATATTCAAACATGCAGAAATGAAGGGGTTTAATTTTGAGAAATTTTAGCTTAAGACTGATTTCAAAAATTTATAACAAAAAATTTTTCGGCCTTTACATAATCATTAAATACACAAAAATAAGACAAATCTCTTTTTTTTATGTTCACGATGTTAAGTTTAAATATTGTGTTGTGTGTACATAAACAAATTTTCTTTTTTTTTTTTCTTTTTCAATTATTTTCTTTGTTGTATGTAAAATTTCCGATGTTCAAATGAAAATCGTTCTTTCGTCATTTCAATGTTTTTTTTAACGTTGTATATTTTAAATTTAAAGTAATGTATTCATCCTTAAAGAAAAAAAAAGAATTTGAGAAGCATAAATTTACATACCGTACGGAAAATTTTTGTGTAAAAAACTATGTTGTACATTTTTATTTTAAAAATTATATTATAAAGGCAAATTAATTGTAAATTTAAGAGGACAAAATGCCCAAATAAGGTTTTCCCATAGTAAAAGATTTAACTGAATTTTAGAAAGCTTTTAACAGATAAAATCCTGTTGGTCCTTTAAATTCATTTTTCTTTTTTTTCTTATGAAATAAATTTTTGCACACTATTATATTTTGTAATTTAAGATTAAAAAATAAAAGCAAAATTGGAATATTTAAATTTAAGTAAAAAGTAACTTTTTTTTTACTTTGTGTACATGAAAAAGAAAAATTCTTTTTATTTAATTTTTAAATAGAAAACATGTAAAAAAACATTGGTTTTTGTTTTTTAATTTTCCGTTTCTAATTATACTTTCCTTTCGAATGGAATTACATACTTAAAGTCCTTGTTTTTATTTTTACTTTGATCTGTGCACGCATGTAATATCTTCCTTTTGAGATTGCAATTTAGTGAAATTCGAACATTGAGACTATTTTATTTTACGATTTGGTGTGTTAGGCTTATATGATGTTACTTTCATGAGTGCGCCGACGACGTGTGAATTATGATACATGACCTGAATGCGCTGGACTAGAATTATAATCTGAGTTGGGATATATTACAAAGTAGGGGCCAGAAGGATAGGCATTTTTAAGAATTGATCCTCGTTGCAATGGAAAGAGGGGAAAAAAATAAGTCTTTTCCACGTCTTGTTTCAACGATACGATTGCCTGTGTCCTTAAAAAAAGCAAAATCCTTTTTCGTCCTACTCGTTCATTCAACAAAAATAAAGAAATACCAATTTATGGGTGTATTTCTTTATTTTATCCGTTCTCGGAATAGAATATACAGAATACTGTCCGGAAAATTTGGAATAGTATTAATAAAGAAACAAAATAGAATAAATGGTATATTAAAATGGATGGAGAAAAAATAATTTAATTTTTTTAGTTAAAAAAATAAGATTTTTTCAGGTTGGGAATTTTTGTTTTTAAAAAATAATAAAAAATGAAAAATAAAATAAAATAATGTAATTTATTTATTTTATTAAATTATTTTTTTATGACATAACCCTATTTTCCCTTTCACTATCATATATTTGACAGATTACAAATTAAAAGTAGGGTTTATTGATTATTCCATTTATACCATAGAGTATAGTAAATCTTCGTTTATATCATCATCAGTCTAGGATTAAAAAGAATACGTTCTGTATATTCCGAATGAATAAAGAAACACGGAAAAGAACTTTCGGAATATACTTTTTGAATAAAGAAATGCATATGGAATAAACCGAACGTACGGTACGAATAAAAAAATACACTATATATATCAATCGAAAACTAATGAGTCGTAGATTATCCTAAAATGCATGCTCATAAAAATCATTAAGGATTAGTATCCTTTTACATTTTAACATTTCTGAAGTTCTGCCCTGTTTAATAGATGGTGTAGTTAAGATTCACAAACAGTATTACCGTTGCAATAAGAAAAATTTTCCACGATTGCACTGGAAAGAAATTTATGAAGTTGATTTTTTTGCCGTCAGCATAGACGACGCATTTATGAAAGTATCCGATATTACGTACATATTTTATGTATGCACGTTTCTGTTTTGATTTAATTGTCAAAAATACGTAACTTCCGGTAAAAAATATCGAACCGTTTTAATTTAGGATCTAGCTTTACATTTTGTTACCGTTTCGCTATATTCTAACCACTTGGTCCATGATTTCTATGTTTTCGATCGTCTTTCGTTAAATTCTCCTATCAAAAAAACATGGAAAAATATAAAAGTGCTAGCATCGTATGAATTAATTATTCACTGGTTTCTGTTTTTTTTTTTTTTATTAAAAATGTCGGCTAGACAAACACAAACGTCTGCTCTGCTACACTTGCAGTTTATGTCTTACTAAATAATAAAGTAAAATATTATAATTATTATAAAATATTATTATATTTTTATAAACTACAATATTATAAATAATATTATAAAATATTAAAATATAATTTTATCATAATATAATATAATATACATTTTATTATATTATAATTTTATTATAATATATTATTATATTAAAATATTCATGTACATACATATGTATGTATGTATTTTATTATATTTAAAAATATTTTTGATAGGTTATATCAAACAACAAAAAATCAGACCATATTCTTAATATCATAATATGAAAATTCCATCAGCTCTATTTACCTAGTCATAAACTGTCAAAAAATCGTAGAGTTCTCTACGAGGGAGTGTTTACACAATAAAACTTTCTCTACCAAAAATTCTGTCGTAGGGATGTATGTAGAGCTCTACATAGAACTCTACAACTGTGTTTAAACGTTTCTACAATATTTTTTTGACATTTGCGGTAGAGCTCTAGATGAATTTCTCTACCGTGTCCACGAAGCTATAATCTTGATCTAATTACTAATATATAATGAAATTATTATACAATGATAACACTAATAATTTTCAATTTTCATGAAGCTTTTTTTATTTATTTTTGCTTTTTTATATTTTTCCAAGCAAAACAAAAACAACAATAATTTTGTATTTATTTTTTTGTATGCATTTGTTTGTCCGTTTATAAACTGTTGTTTATATGTCATATAAACATATGTACATATAAATTTCACCAAAGTTAATTAGTCTGAAACTCTGAAGTCTGAACTGAATTTCAGTAACCAGAAACAGAAAGTCGTGATGTAGATTTTGTAGATACGTGTGGGTGTATAATTCTAAATTGTATCAAATTAATAAAGTTTTAGAAAACAATAATTAATTATTTAATTACATTTTATTATTCGTTATATTATTATGTATACCTTTTTTCATCTTTGTATAAGTTTTCTTCTTCGTATACATTTATTTTGACATTTATTTTTTTAAGTTGTGCCAGAATCAGTGCATTATAATATTGATAATAATAATCAAAAGTTTTTTCTTTTTGTTGTTAAATACTAATTAAATAAATTAATAATCAGACAAAATTAGAAGCAAAAAATCAAATGTAAGTGGCTAATTTATGTTTATATATACTTGAAATTTGAACAAAAAAAAAAAAAATACAGTTAGAAGAGTGTCGCGCTCTTTATTTAAATTTTCATTTTTATAATTAAAAATTAAAATATTTAAAAAAAAGTTATACATATGCATATGTACATGTATGTACATACATAAATAGGTATAGGTACATATAATGCTAAATATACACGCTCAAGCAAGTTCTACAATCTGGCTTGATTGGATGAAAAATTATATTGTGTATGGCGTGGTCGGCAGACCAATTTTTATGATTTTTGGTTTTACTTTTTTTTAAATGGAGATATGAGGTGCGAAAATATATATTTTTATATATTTGTATATATTTTTCTTAAAAAATAAAATAAAAATCATAAAATGTCATGCCTCGCTTTCTATTGATTTCTTTATCTTTCTAAAGCATCCTTATGGCTATTAATATTGCTATCGACTTTTCAAAGCCTTAAAATTTTATTTTTCATTCGCACCTTATAACACGTATAGGAAATTTTTATAACTGTAAATTCAATTTTATATGCAACATTTTTCTCTATATTTCCTTACTCTATTGAACTCAGTTTTCAAGCCAGATTGTACAACTTGCTTGATAATGTATATGCCCTATAATAAATTCAGTTTGTTTTATAGTAAAAGAAACTTGAAGAAAGCAAATTTAAGTGCAAAAAAAAAAAAAAACGTGAAGAGGTAACAAAGAAAAATGAAAGCTTTTATTTTCACATATGTATAACAATAAAAAATTTTTGTTCAATTAAAAACATAATATATGTATGTACATATTACCTACATTTTAATTAATAAATATATAATTATTTATTTCATTTATACGAAATTTTAGACTTTCAAAAGAACGAGGAAAATTATAATAAACATCCGGATTTAATATAAAAGGTTGAAGTAACAGAAGGAAAAACAAAAAAAATGCATCACAATAATACTTAAAATACATACATACTTATGTACATATGTAGGTACATCATCAAAATTTTAAATTAGTAAGCTTTAAAATCCAATGGAAGCTTTATTATTTATCATAAAAATTAAAGAAAATTTATATTCAAATTAACAAAAAAAAGTATTAAAAATAAATAAATAAAAATCTCTTCATAGAGTGTGTTGAATTGTACATGTATACATGCATCTGAATTTTGAAGTACTCTAAAATAAAGAATAAATAATGCAAGATACTCATGCAGTATTGTATTTAAAAGGGCAATTATATCGCCATAATTACATATACAAAACTTGTAATATTAAATAGTGGTAATATGCATGTATGTACATATGTATATATACATTACATTACAGGTAATCAAAGATTTAAAAAAAATATTAATAATAAAATAAATAAATAAAATTGTTTTCCTTCTTCCATGTGTGATACAGAGACATTAAAGCAAAGCTCATTAATTTTTGTAATGTTTTAAATAAGCAAAAGAAGAAAATAACATATTACTTAGTCTGTGAGTTAATATTTTGCAGTCAATAAAATAAACAAAATTTTAAATTTAAAAACTTGATTTTTCTTCAAATTTTGACAAAAGACAAATAAATGCTTATGTACATAAAAAAACATACATATGTACCTATAAAGTAATTTTTTTAAAAATCAAAGCAACACACAACAAAAACAAAAAAAGAAAATATAAATTATTTGTGGTACTTCATACAATACATATTATTTTAAAGATCTGCATAATAGTACGAATTCCCGTCTTTTAAGTATACAAAAACAAAACAAAAAATAATAATTTATATGTATATATATATATATATATGTATGTAGGAACTGAATGATATTATATTGTATTTTATATACACACGTATAAACTCTTGTGTTTGTTTTACAAAACTTTTGGCTTGCGCAATTATAAAAATTATAGATGTGTTGCATGTGTGTGAAGTGAAGTACAATCATTAATATAATTCTTTTATTAATAGAAAAAAAAAACATCAGTGATTTCTAAACGTCATCAAATTATAAAATATAAAAATTTAGTTTACAATTTTTAAAAAATTCCAAATAAGAATAAAGTAAAACATCGAAAAAGTTTTTTTTTAATTTAAAACATCGCAAAAAACAATTTTCGATACATTTCTGGCAACACCAAGAATAACTTTAATTTTCAACGAAAACAGTATACAAAGAAACAAAATAACGAAACTACAAAAACAATTTTTATATTTCATTTTCATATATTTTTTAAAAATATAATTCTATTCACACACGTTCGTACACACATTTTTATAAAGTCACGTACACAACACCATTTTCCCCTTGTATGACGAAATAGAAATGAACAAAAGAAATATTAATTGGGGAATGATGATGTGAAAATTTTGTATTTATAAATTGAACGAATTAAAATACGAAAAACGAAACGTATTTTTGTAAAAAAAAAAGATATGAAAAGTGGACTAGAAGCAGCCATTTTGAATAGAAATTTCAATATATGGTGAACGTGATTTTATAAAACTCCACATCAGTGAGAAACGGAGCTTCTTGTAATAAATAAGTTTAAAATTTAACAGTAGAATTAAAAATAAAAAATAAAAATAAATTATAATTTTTAATGGATAAATCATTAATCAATATATCTAAAAAATTAAAAGAAAATAAATTCATTAAAAAATTTGATAATCTTGCAGATAACAGGTGATTTTTTTTCATCATTATTTAATTTAAAAAATCCAAATTGGAAAATTCATAGTTTTTTTCTGTGTGATAATTTTTTTTTTCAAAACTTAATTTTAATAAAAAAAAGTAAGAAAAGTGTGTAAAAAAGAAGTGAAGAAAACGTCTAAAATAAAAGAAAATTTTCATAATTTTTCTTTTAAATGAAATCAATACAACAACAATAACAACTATGTATTACAGACGGAGAAATCGAAGACCAAGAAAAAGCAAAATATAAAAAAATGTAAAATTTTTTCTAAATATAAATAATAATTTAAAAAAAATTATAATCATTAAAATTAACGCCTTGCAGTACAAAGATTATAAAAAGAAACAAAAATTAAAATATTAAAAATAAATTAGGAAAAAATTAAAAAAAAAAAATAAAATAAAATTGAATTTAAAATAAATAAAACATTTTTGAAACAATGCAAATTTAGAAAATCATCAAATTAACTAAATTAAATAAAAGTAGAACAAGAAAACTTTTAAAAAATTGAACTGTGAAGTAAAAAAAAGAAAAAAAAATACTAGAACAAATACAAACAAACAATAATTTAATTGCTACTTTTGTATTTAATTTAAGATAAGTAATAAAATTTAATTAATAATTAAAATCTATTATATAAAAAAAAAATAAATTAAAAATATTGTATAGAGAAAAGTGTCAACACTTCTGTGATACTAGTTCGACGGAAAAAATTAAAAAATTAAATAATTACTACTGATTAATTTTAGGATTAAACAGTAAGATAAAATAAAATAAAAATTACCTATATTATAAAAAATTTATATACCTATATAAAAATAAAAAACGTTAGGCGTCACTACAAACTGAAATCATTTTACAACAAAAAATTAATTTTAACTCTCATAATATCATAACAAGACGTCTTGAAATAATAAAAATAATTATATAAAAAGAGGTAAAAATAAATTTTATTCGTATTCAATAATTGGAAAAAAATAAATAATTAAAATTTCACGAGGAAGACTACATCAGGTAAATATTTCAGTATTATCTTCCTCTGTTATTTGTATACAAAAACAAAATTATATTTAATTAATGTTAAAATATACATATAAATAAAACAGTCATTAAAATAAACTAATTTTTTGAATAAATCTGCAAGAGTGTTTAATGTTCAATAAAAGAAAAAACTTATACTTCACAAAAACGGACTCGAAATTAAGGACTAAAAATAAATTTTAATTTCTAATCTTTTTTTTTTAATTTAAAAATAACAGTGTGTGATAGTAAAAGATAAGGAGAAAGAGTTTCCTGTTTTTTTTTGTGTACAAATAAAAAAGGTTTTATTATTTTTATTTTATTTTGTTTTTAAATAAGTAAACGTGCTCCGAGATTAAATACTGTAATATCCCTATTTTAATAACGGAAAAAAGCGAGATTTAAAGAAAATAAGGCAAGATTTTGTGTAAGCGACAAAAGTTTTAAATTAAGAAAGAATTTTTTTAAAAATTGAAAATGACGAACTCGCACAATAGGACTTCAGCTGTGGCGACAGCATCTTCTGGTCGTAGTCCAGGAGATCGTTACGCACATGGTACAAATTTAAATAATACGTCATCCTCAAATCATCATAATAATAATCACCATCACCATCAACAACAGCAGCAGCAATCCAATCATTCCAACAGTATTACTACATTATTTAGTAATAATGATAGCAGCAGCAGTAATGGTTCGAGTAATAATGGCAATAATATCAACAGCGGTGGAGGTGGCGGTTATTTTTCAAATCGAAAATTAAATCATCATCGTAATAATCCTGGTGGCTGGCATCAACGCACACCACCAGGAACAAGTGCAAGCCGTTGTGCTGGTGGTAATAACCTACTGCCATCATCAACTGGCCGTGGTGAATCTCGTTCAGCAGGAGGTGGAAATAAATATCATCATCATGGTAAAACTGCTGGTAATCATAATCATCATCATTACTATTCACATGGTCGCGCAAATGGTATTCAAATTTTAATGGGTGGTATGGGACGACGTGGAGTATCACCACCTACATTATTACCAAGCAGTTTAACGCATTTTGCTAGCAGTAAATGTTTTGATGCACCAGCACCCACCGCACTTCCAAAACCACCTCAACATTGGACCACAACAACTGGAGGATCGTCATCAGGAGCATCACAAAATGGCAGTGCCAATTGTGATGATCGTAGCCCATCAATTGAACGAGTCGTTACACGTGAAAAAACATCAGCTAAAAGGAGTCTAATCAATGAATTTGATACGCACAATTTGAAAATGATATTGAATGTGCAATCGTAACCTGTCTTTAATTTAAAAATAAAACAAATGTAAAACTTTATATTGACTATGGAAAACAAAAACGAAAAAAAATACAAAGAAAAAAAATTATTTTATACAGAAATTAAATAAGTATAAACGGCCAATTGATTATTTTTAATTCCTTTTTTGTCTACAACCAAATCTTTAAACATTTAATTGTAAAATATAGCTAGGTATATCTTTTTTGTTTTATTTTTCATTGTTTTTTTCCTCTTTGGATCTCTTAAGAAACCTACTTTAAATTTATATGTGATAAACGCTTATTTAGTGGATATCTCATCCTTATTATTATAAATATTAATGTAATTATTATAAGTACCCAGATGAAATTATTTTATTTTATTTTTATTTTTTATTTTTTTAGATTATCTAGTAGTACTTTTACATATAACACATTTTGTTTATATCACTTGTTTTTTATTTCATTTTTATTATAATTATTTTTTAATTTTACATCACGAACTTACAGTAAATAATACAATTTTTTTAAATTAGAAGTCAAAAAAAATCGTTTCAAAAATAAAATAAAATAAAAAACATAACAGTGAAAATATAAAGTTTTGAACTTTTTATAAATATTATTTAAAATTAAAATTAAAAAAAAAAAGTAAATAAAATAATAAACAATAAGAAATAATGAATCCGAATTGAAATTGAAAAAATAAAACAAGTAATTAGGCGTCTAAGATTTAAACTTTAATAAAAAGTTATAAAGTACTTTAAATGAACAGAAAAAAAGAAGATAGTGTTTAAAATTAGGAAACAGTTCCAATATTTAAAAGAAAATTATATGATTATATAAAAAAAAAAATCATTTATTATCAAAAGATGTGTACCATAATAATATATCCATGTACCAAAATTTCAATTAGATATATGTAATGTTATATTTTATGGCCATACTTATTTACTATTCGTAAATTCAAACATTATTTGAAAAAAATTTGAGAAAATTAAATTTTATAAAAGAAAAATAATAGCATAAAATTGACACAAATACACACGAATTTTTATTTCTAATTATTATACATGAAGTTTTAGGAAAAATACATAAAAAGAACTGAATAAAAGCAATAAAATCACAATAGTCAGTTATACACATTACATCAACACAAAACATAAAAATGCATAACGCATTGTAATTATATCTACATTTATACATAAAATAAAACAGTACATTATTATACAACATACTCACACCACACCATATGCATCCATCCAATTATAAAAATAAATAAAAAATTACAAAAAAAAAAAAAAACTAAAAAGAAATGATTAAAATAAATATAAAAAGGAAACAAAGAGAATATAACAAAATAAAATAATAGAAGAGTAGTACCTACTTATATAAAACAAAACAAATAAAAAGTGAACCAAAATTATTTTCAAAAATTTTCAATTTATTATATCAAACAAATTTTCCACTATCTGTAGGTATAAATTGATTGTAAAAATTAATACAATGCAAATAAAAGACAAAAAATCAAATCAAGTTATGCTAAAAATTATAAAAAAAAAAAAATATTTACAAGAAAAAAAAATTGATCAAAGAAAGTAAAAAAAGAAATGAAAAAAATTAAATTTATTTTTATCAAATAAGAAAAAGTAGAGCTTTTGTCCTATGTACCTAGAAAAGAAAAGAAACAAAAACAAAGGATTTACATAGTCGTATTATATTTTAATGTTTTGCAAAAAAAAAAAAAAAAAATCCTCATTCGAAAAATTCGTGGCATCATTAATATTAGAAATAGAAAAATAGGCAATCATTGTGATTGAAAAAAGGAAAAACAGAAATAGGTTTTCATTTACTAAAAATTTTAAACAAAATATCATGACAAAAATTTAGTGTTTGAAAAAGAGTAGTGGTTGTTAAGTAAAGAAAAAAAAGTGAACATATGTATGTATATGAACTTCATATTATAATGCATGCGATACAGATTTTAACGATGCCATCAATTTTTGGAATGAAGTAAGTAAATTTAGTGTTCTAATTTTTCTATAAATTAGATTGAAAGAAAAATACCTATTTGTTTTTGTTTGTATTTTTTTCTTTTATATTTTGAATTGGCAATACAAATTTTTATAATGCTTTTTTTTTTAGTTGGAACTAATTGCAATTTTTATTTAATTTATTTTTAAGAAAAATTAAAATCAATTAAGTAAAGCATTTAATTAATTGTTCGATGTTTTACTAAGATATGAATTTCTTCAAATTTAATTTATGAATTTGAATCAAATTCATTTATATTTTTGTCTTTTTCAAAAAATAAACCAAAGATGGGTTGTTACATATTTCAGTTTTAAATGAATTCAAGTATATGTTTAAAAAAAAAAAAATTTAATTTTTCCTCTAAGGTAAAAATTCATTTTTGATTGAAACTTGGAACAGTCCATCTATTTCTATACATTTATCTTTATGAATTAAACAATTCTTTTCAGTAAAACTATAAAATTAAGAAAATTTTAATGTTAAATAAACAAAAATATAAAATATTTGTGTGTTAAAAATTTAAGTAATGAACCAAAAACATATGTACATGAGAATTTGTAAATTTTATAGAATGAAAAGGAAAAATACTAACAATTATGTTGATAGAAATGAATTGCAAGGAATTTATTTTTAAATTTCAACTGTCCAGTGTACAAAGAAAAAATAATTTAATTTGTACCTTTATAAATGAATATTAAATTTTTGTTTTAATTTGTGATACAAAAAGTAATTACATTATATACCTATTTTATCTTTTTTCTTTGTAAACATGAAACAAAAATATTTTACTTTTATTTCATTTTTTTTTTTTTTGGTTTTAATATTTTTTCTTGTGAAACTAAAAACAAAAAACATGTAAAAAAACAAACAGATCAAATAAAAATCAAATAAAAATTTGATTTGAAAAAACAAAACAAAATTTTTCGTTTTTCATTCTTTTTATTTAAAGCTTTTTTTTTTAAATCTACATCTCTAAATTCTAATTAAAATTGATAAATAAATAGGTGAAGGGAAGTTTTATTAAAATATAAATAATCCTTTTGAAAAATAAACAGAGTTTAGAAGTAGAATAACGAAAAAAAAAAAAAAATAAGATTTTCGGTTGATCAAACCTTTGTAATATTTTTTAATTTTGACGCGAATTTAATTTGATATGTCCATGAAAACTTGTATGCCCTAACTATTTTTCCTTTAAAATCTTATCTATTCTTAGAATGTGACCCTATAGTTAACTCAACATATTTTTTAATTACATATTACCCAGCCAATGATTTTTAATTTTTGTATTTCTAATTGTACACAAATGTATAAGTATCTAATGTAGATATTTTGTTTTTTTAAATTAGAAATTTAAAATAGAAACATACGTTAAAATTTTTTTTAAACTTTTTAATGGTGTATTGTGTAGCATGGTACATGTGAATAAGATAAAAATGAAATACATTTCATAACACTTAAAAAAGTTTTTTGATCACGTTTTAGTGATCACCAAAATGAGAAAAACAAACAAAAACGGAAATTGATTTCAAGATTTTATTATGTGTATCTATGTAGAATTTGTAGCACATGCGAACATTAAAAGCAGTTTGTTTTTTTTTTTTTTTTTGTAGTAATGTGTAAAAATAAATTTTTCATAAAATCTATACGGATTCCTGAAACTCTTGCATAATCCTTCTGTAAACAAAATTTTTTTTTTTATTATGAATTTTCCTTTTACTTTTTAAATAGCTTTTTTGTAAAAATTTAGGCTGGTCCTTTTGTTTTGATTTTATTTTTGTTTGTTTTAGATTCTTATTTTAAGAGTTTTTCTACATTTTTATTTTGTTTTTCTTTCGAAATAATTTTTTTCGTTTTTTTTTTTAGTTGGCTACTTTTTCTTTTTATAAATATCTGTATTAATGTTCATTTTTCTTTTTATTTTTTTTTTCTTCATTTGGTCAAGTCATTTTAGTCATTATTTTATCGTTTAGAAATAATTTTGTATTTGGCTTATTTTCAAATTTTTTTTTTTTTTGCATGACAAATTTTGAACTGAAGAATTTGTAATAAAAATTTAGTTTTTTTTTATAAAAAAAGTAAAGAAAAGAAAAGAAAAAGAAACATACTTTAGAGGAAATGAACACCAAGTAAAACTAAAAATAAGTTACAGAAAAGGCACTAATCCAAAAAAGAAACGAAAAACAAAATCATTTAAATAAAATTTTTATTATTTTTTTTTTTAATACTTTTTAATATGTAATTAAGGATTTTCTATAATCAATTTAATTATATTATTGTCATTATGAACACAAACCTCTTAGTCATTTAATGATTCAGTATGATATTAAAAATTGACAAAATATATCCATTAAATTAAATGACACGAGTAGGATAATGTAGATTTAATATTCTTTCATATAATAATTTAATGTGTATAACTTTTATATGTATAAAGAAACAAAACAGAAAAAAGAAGACATTTGAAATGTTTAATGATGATTAATTATATATAGAGCTTTGGTTGGTTGTTTTTTTTTTTTTCGTTTATTAAACATGCACATGAATAACTATAAGAATGTTTAATTCAATTTATATAGGTACATATTCTCATAATAATAAATATATCTGAATATTGGACCATTAAAAAACGATGGTCTATGTATTTTGTATTGTTCTCTTTTCCTAACTTCGACATTGTTTATCGTATTGGATTTATTTTTCATTAAAAGACAAAAATATAAATGAATTAATATAAAAGCTCTACTTTTTAATTCAAATTTGATTTTAAATTTATTTCTTGTTTAATTTTAAATTTAACAATAAAAAAAAAAACGATAGTTACATAAAGAATTATTGGAAATATAAAACATGATTTTAATCATTCAGATATGAAATAATAATTTAAAAGAAATTTTTAAAAGATTTTTAAATTTAAATTTCAAAATTAATAAATTTAATTGAATAATCAATATCATTAAAACAAAGAAAGAAATGTATTTGTGATTTAAATGAAATTTGATTAAAATTTAAAAACTAAGCATATAAATACTTATTATATTGACATACAAATAAAATTAAAGATATCCCATGATAAAAACTTAAAAAAGCAAAAAATGCTTGAATACTTGAAAAAAAAATTGGAAAAGTAAATAAATCAAAGAAATACAAAAAGAAAAAAAAAATTCTATAGATTAGAATTTAAAATTAAAATAAAATAAAAAGAAAAACATTTAATTGTACATAGGATACAAATTGAGAAGTATATATAATTATAAAATAAATATGAAAGAGATATAAACAAAATTACAAAACAGAAAAACACGTAAATTTTAAATAAAAAAAAAAAAAAACAAAAAATCAATAAGAAAAATTTGAATTTACAAAAAAAAAGAAGAAAAATATTGATTTTTCCAGAAATTAAAGTCCTTGGTTGTAGTCATTAAAAGTATATAAGAGAAAACAAACAAATATATCTTAAACTTATTTAGGATTTATACTTTTCAGTTTATCCCTTTTTATTACAGTTAATAACTATACTCTATTTAGAACAAAAAAAAAATGCAGTTTTTGTTTTTCATCAGTTTTTTATAAATTAAATTCAAAATTTTAACATTGTAAAAAAAGAAGCAATTTTTCTTTTTCTCACATAATACATATACATATATGCAATATACATTATATTACACAGGTAATACACATACATATTTTGTTAATGAACTCTTACATACACACAAAAAAGAACAAATTCATAACAGAAAATCTCAGATTTAAAATTATCAAAAAATAAACAGATAAAACATAATTGTAATTGTAGTAATTTAAAAAAAAAAAAAAAAAACAAAAATGATTTAAGAAAATAAAAATTATATTAAGAAAATGAAAAAAGAAAATACATACAAGAAGTCATCATAGAGTGTTGTGATTTTTTCTATAAATGTACGTAGACATAATATGAGGGAAAAACAAATTTATTCGCAAATAATTATCAACAGTATAAAAAAAACAAAATTAAGAAAATTCGCAGAAAATTGAATTTACATTTGAAAAAAAAAAAATAAATTCAAAAAAAAAAAACAAAAACAAAAATAAATTCCAAAAATTTAGGAAAAGACCAAAAAAAAAGAAAAAAAAATTATAAAACAATTAAATACCCACAGAAATCAAACAGGTAAGCAGGGAAGTTTTTCAAATGATGTGGAAATATTTTAAAAAAAGTCACCATACAGAAAAATAAATTAAATTAGAAATTCTTGTTAAATCGATTCTAAATAAAGGATAAAATTATTTTACTAATTATTGTGTTCTATACATGTGTAGATATGTACATATGTATATGCATATTTGGGTATAGAATTTCATCCTTATTTCTAACAAACTTATGAATTTTCAATTTTCTATTTTTGAATTTAATTTTACAATATATATGGTATAGTGCAAATTTGGAAAAAACAAATCATTTTCAATACTTTTATGAAATTTATCTGAAAATTTTTAAATTTATTGAAAGAATTGAAAATGTATTACATTTTCCTCTTATTTTATTAATTACAAAACGAAAAAAAAAAAACAAAAAAAAAAATTAAAAAAGAAAAAAAAAATTTAAAAAAAATATATAAAAATTAAAAAAAAAAAACGTCTTTTCCTAAATTTTTTGAATTTTAATTTTTAAATGTCCATATAACATTTTTTTTTTTTAGCAGAATAGAAAAAGAAAATATTTTTAAAAAATTTTTATCTTGAAAACAAGAAAACCATAAATTAATTTTCAGTTAAAATTTATAGATTTTTTTTCCCTTTGAATTTTTAATTTATTTAACAAAATTAAAAGAAAATAGAAATAGAAGATTAAAAATTAAAAAAAAAGGAAAAATTTGAATTCTCTGTGATTTTGCATTTCACATTTAAAGAAAAGAAAAACAAATAATTTTCAGTATAAAACCACTTTTAAATGAAAATTTATGTAACAGAAAAAACAAAAATAATATGAAAATAACAAATTAAAATAGGATGAACAAAAAAAAAACGAAAAAAATATATTAATATTTTTTAAGAAAACTATAAATGTTAAAAAAAAAAAATAAATAAATTTTAAATTAAATATACATACATATGAGAATGAAAAATTGACAAAAATAAAAATGAAAATGGATAATGAGAAAGACTATAAAAAAAAAACACTTAAAAGAAAATCAAAGAAAAAGAAGAAAACATAAATATCAATTTAAGAATGATAGAAAAAATTAAAAATCAAAAATTTAAATAGAAAATAAAGAAAAAACCAGAAAGAATAGAAAAATGAGAAAAAATAAATAAAACAAATTTTTTAATTATTTGTAAAAATAAAAAAAAAAATTGAGAAAAGGAAAACTACTTATATTTAAAATATTGAATGTCTGTAATATCAACGATTTTACAATATTTAAATATTAATTATAAATAAAAATTAATAAAAAAAAGAAAAAAAAAAACAAAAAACAAAAGTATTTAGTGAATTATAATGTGTAAAAAAAACAAAATAGATAAACAAAAAAAAAAAAAACAATTATACATATATCACAATGAAATCAATTTTAATGAAAATTTCTAATTCAAAAACAACAAAAATAATTTCTAATTTTAACAGAAAATTACGAATATAGAAAAGAAGAGAGAATTAAATGAAATTATATACGTATACATTTACAAGTATACATGTATATAATAATAATAATAATAGATACGTTTATGTAAATTTTCAAAGTTTGTAATAGAAAATGAATAAAAATGAAACAAAAAAAAAAAAAAAATAAGCAAATAAATAAAATTAAAGTAAAATTAAAAAAACAAAAAACAAAATGAAAAATAACACCGACAAATTTTTTTGTATAGGTATTATTAAAATGAATGGAAAAAACAAATCTTATAAAAATACAACTAAGAATAATGTACATACAGAAAGTTTGTCGGTTATAACTGATTATATTTTGAATTGTAAATGAAGAATGAAGGCACAAATAAGAAATAAAATTTTAATTCATTTAAAATACAAAAAAAAAAAAAAACAACAAAAATTAAGAAAAAAAATTCTAAATTCCAAAGTACATAAAATGTAGTTTATAAAGAAATTTTAAAACAGAAAATTTTCCTGATAAATTTCATAAACACACATTTTCATATTATATTGAAGAATTTTTTTTGTTTATTTTTTTTGTGATTGAACAGAATTTTTAAATTCGAAACCAGTATCAATTATTATTATTTTAAAATGTTTCGTATTTTCGAAAGTGCATCATTGCCTATTTGATGTGATATCCAGAATAGTATGTATGTTCTTAAGCTGAATGTCGTATCACATAGGCAATGATGCATTTTTAAAAAACAATTTAATTTAATTTTATTTTTTATCTGAAAATTTATTTTTTCTCATTTTTCTATTTTATAGTTTTCTTTATTTTGTTTATTTTTTTCTCGTTTTCTTCTTTTATGTAGATTTTTTGATTCGAAAGTAATTTTTAATTTTTTTATTACAAGAAGTAAAATAATTTATAAGCAAAAACAAAAAATAAAATTTATGAAAACAAGAATTTAAAACAAAAAAAATTTTTTTTAAAAATTTTATGATATAAAAAAGAACGTGTGAAAAATAAAGATTATCAAATACACATGCATTAGAATATTGTAAAAAAAAAAGAAAAATAATTATATTGTATAATAATGGAATGCAGAAAAAAAAAATCTGAAAAATATCTAAAGAAAAAAATATATAAATTAAAGAAGAAAAAAAAAACTAAAAAAAAAATCATATTGAAAAAAAATATATCAATTAAAAAAACATCATTTAAAAAAAAAAAAATAAAATAAAAAAGAGTAAAACAAGAAAGCAGAAAAAAAATAAACACAATTTACCTAGTTAATCCCATCCTTACATATCCTTTCAAAATACCCCACATCCCCAAATAATTCAAACAAAGAGTAAATATTTAAATCATGCAGTAAAATGACAACTAACAAAATAAAATATAAAGAGTAAAAAGAGTAAAAAAAAAAACGAAATGTTTTTAAAGAGTAAAAGTAGAGAATGTTTAAGGATAGGTAAGTTAGTCTAATTTTGATCCTGACTGATAATTTGTCAGGAATCAAAAATAGTTGGTTTGTGATAAAAAAAATTGTCCTTTAGTGTTTACATTTACAAATTGTTCATGTCTTTACACTTAATTCATTACTATACTATAAGAAATTTAAATTATGCTCCTGTCCGTCACATCACTTTTGAGTTATCATAGATTAAAAAATTTCCTAATTCCTAATTTAAAAATTTCCGCTTGATATTAAAATATATGTATGATTGAAAGTGGATGAAAACAAAAGGACTATAGTTAACAGCAAAATCTCAAAAATACTATAAATATAAAATATAAATATAAAAAATAATATAAAAAAACAAAATAAGCATAATGTCTTATCACCCTGTAAAATTTTTGTATTAAATTTGAAAAATTGAAATTCACATCAAAACCAGTTCTATGAAACTCGGTATACTTACATACATACCTATATCATATATTGAAATATTGTCAATTTATACGGCACACATACATATGTACATATGTTATGAGATCATGCTCATCAAACGTCTTATAAAAATTCCAAACTAAGAAACATTAGCTAAGACACCCTGTAGGTTTACTTTTTACACAAGAGTAATTTTTTATACATACATTTATACTGGTATACATTTTTATGAAATACATACATATATGTGTACCTACATCTACATACTTAAATTACAGCTTAATCAAATAATTTTCTACATCCGGAGTTGATCTGAATGTATTGTTTACGTATTTCATGTTTTTTTATCTTACAATAAATATATGTACATACATACGTGGATACATAATGAATACTACAAAACTAACAGCTGATATAGTATAAAAAAATGTAAATTATGTATAAATTTTTAACAGATTATATTTAATATTATTATTAGTCACGTGTGAAGAGGAAAAATTAATTTCTATATAACGAATAAGGTAATTAATTAAGAAAATGTGCGCATTAATTTTTTTCACATTTACATACATATGTATGGACAGCAAATATATGTATATATGATGAAGGCGATAATTCTATGAACATGTACATATGTATGTATGTAATTTATTATAGTAAACTTTATGTTGACGTCATCAAAAGTGGAATATACTATAAACTCGTGTGAAATTTCAGTTGTATTTTTTTATTTTGTAATTTTCCATACTAAAATAAAGATTTAAATTATAACAGTTTGAAAGACATGTGAGATCTAAATTAAATATAATTCGAACACGTATTTAAAAAAATACAATAAAATAATAATAATTGGACATAAATCCATGTCAGCTTTAAAAGAAGAAAATTGCATTTTAAGAAACAGAATAAAAAATAAGTTTTATACTTACATATATACATGTACCTATACATACGTACATCTTCACCGTATCAAGATAATCTACAGTTAAAAAATAATTAAATAAAGGTCATAACAATGACGAAAAATAAATATGTACCATTAATTTGCTTAAAAACAATCATGTTTAAAAAAAATACATTACACAGCTTATCGCATAAATGTATGTACCTAGACCTAGGTACTACAACATTAATTTTGTACGTTACATTACACGTAATGATTTGACATTGATTTTTATTTATTCTGAAGTAATTAAAAATTGAGATAAATTTTTTTGCTTAATTTGATTCCTACAAGTATCTAATAAAGAAATAAATCTGAATTTATTAATTTTTTGTTAATTTTAATTAAATTTTTTAAACATGTTATTATTTGTACTAACATTAGACTATAACAATGCGGGAAATTCGTGTAAATTAGTTTTTTTTTTCTCTCATTTTCATTTGTATACATATAAACATAGGTACATATCTAAAATCCTTGATTTGAATTTCATTGAAAACGTTAAATTTCTTATGGCCAAGTATTAAAATAAAAATCAGAAATGAAAGCCATCGTATATCTTCTGCTAAATGTTAAAATTTAATTTATTTTAATACGAATATAAATTGAAAAGCCCTGAATTTAATTTAGTATGAAAAAATAACGATAAAATTTTTTTTTAAAAAAAACACTTCAAAAGCATTTGTATATAGTATACAAATTATTTTAACTACCTATATTTTGAATACGTGTGTAACTATTCAAATGATCAATTTGATTGTATCATACATACACACTGTAACAACTTTTACCTGTATTTCTTTTATTATTTTTGTTTGTGATTATAAACTTTTATATAAAAATGTTACCTATACTCTGTCCATCAATATTATGCACGAAGGTCTTATTAGTGTACATACAATGTATGTATGTCTTTTTTCTTCTCTTATAATTTCTAATTAAACTGTTTCACGAGCAGTATTACCGCAATCTTCAAAGCTTTTGTTATATATCAGAATTTTTTGAATATCAATACATAGTGATGTAAAATGGTACCACTAAGTAATCACTATAAGACCTTAAGTGCATAATATTAGTAGACAGAGTATACCTATGTATGTATAAAAATGGTATAACCAATAGATATATACATGTTTATGTGGAAATATAGTAGCACGTGTAACGTATAAATAAGTAAATTTATGTATACATACTTACATATATGTACTTATGCTGTGCAATGCATAAACTAAAAGCGTTAATGGAATAAAAAAATTTTTTTACATAAACTGCTGATTCATTAAATGTAAGAAAAAGAAAGAAAATACACAACGTACATATAGGTACATTTAATTAGTATAAAAAAGTATTTAATTAGAGCGTATGTACACCTTTATTATACCTTTCAAATAAATAATTTACATATGTACATACATATGTATAATTACACATTGGGTTCATGTTTACACATACATACATTTATTCTGTATTCATCATACCTGTATCTGTACGTACATATAATACCATTATGATACGATACGCATAAATTATATTTTATTGTTGAACTATTCTTCAAGGATAACATAAAAATAAATTATACGTGCAAAACTCAATAAAAGGAACACACATGTATTTAGATGTGTGGCCCTATAAGTACCATTTTGAATTTAAAATAAAAATTTAAATAACTCTAAAATAAGTAAGCACTGGCCTAGAATACAATTTTAAATAAAATTCATCCATAAAGAAATTAAAATAGGTACATACATACTATATATTGTACTTATAAAAAGGCAAATAGCAAGTAATAGATAATATGCCCACATGACAGGTATCTCTTTTAAAGATCTATAAATTGACCTGGTAATTGTAATGTGTAATTATGATGGTATTATGTACATATGTATATGAAAAATCTTTAAAATATAAATAAGTATGGGCTCATTTATATCATACAAACAAATACAAGTAAGTTAGGTATACTCAACACCAAACTCAACTAAAATTTGTCTATCCTTAAAAATTTTAAAAACAACTTTCATGACTTTTTAATTTATCCGGAAATTGGAATACTAAAAAATACAAACGAACAATAAAATAAAAATACTGATATTACAATTTCAAATTACGTTTCTCGTCTCGTATATTGCCTCAAAGTCGTGACGTACACAATACAATATGGTTTGTATGGGGATTTAATTGTATACAATGCATTACTCACAGATTTCTATTTTCATTTTACAAAAAAACAAAAAACGATCTAACAATGGTTACAAAAATAAAAACCATAAAAATTTCCACCTACACAAAATAAATTTAATAAATTCATTTTTTATCCAAATTTTTAAGCTAGTGGTCGTACTGCTGTGAGATTCAATTATATCATCTTTAATATTTGTGTGTATATTTGTATACTTTGTATTTTAAATATTTTTACTACATGCCTCATGGAAGCTACAAAAAGTAGTACCATTTTACATCATTGTATTATATATTATTATTTAAAAATCTCATCTCATACTGTATGAGAACTTCTAAAATTGTGATATTAACACTGTTCGTGAAATGCTCTTATGAGAAAAAAAAAATATACTCCCATAAAGTCTGTAGTGAAAAAATTTAAAGTACGAAGTATAGATATTTCGTACACTGTGCATTGATGAAGTATGGTACACTTCTACACGGCAATGTTTTCGCAATTTGTACAGTGGTGTACAATGTACATATGTCGAAAATTGGTCATCTAGTGTATAGTGTATGTACTTGATTTTTTAAATCTAATTTTATGTACATGTAGACATACAGACTGTTTCAGAATAAGTATTAGAGTGTTCATTTTTCTGATAATGTAGACTATTTCTAATGAAAAATTATTGTAGACCTTCGAACGTCTTTTGATAAAATAATATATAAAGAGATTATAGACGTGTAAAATAATATACTTAGCGATATGTTTTAAATTACATCTCTGATTCATTGTTTGGCATTAAAATTGAGACTAGACCACTATAGGGCATTTTCAACGTAATATTGATCAAAATCAGATGAAAAATAAATTATTTCCCATTAGTACCTTTCAATTAAAATAAATTTTACGAGAACCAAATGATGGTCTTGAGATATTTAATATTTTCTGTTAATTGAAATATGTATATAAATTTTAAATTTTTTTATTAAAAATAATTTTCTGATCAATTCTATACATACATACTTGTATTGTACCTTCACTGCAATACTCTTGTGAACACAGTATACTATACAAATTTTCATAATTTGTAGCATAAATTAGCGTTTTTTCTTTTGGTTTTTTTGAACTTTTTGAATTTGTTGATTCGATAGTTCATTTAATTTTTGTTTTTGTAATGCGTACGTGACGAACAAAAAGTTTCACTTCTTTTTATATATTTATATCTACGTTATTTTTTATATGTGTACTTATATCTATGGATCAATTAATGAAATATACATGTATATAAAGATATTATACGAGTATCTGTCTCTAATCTTATATGCCTACATATGTATACATATATGAATATTTTGTTTTTCTACACATATTTTTCATTGTGTTAAAAAAAAATTTTTTTAATAATAATTATGTGCGTTTGTAAACACACACACACACACACGTATAATCAAATATTAACATTAACATACATACATATAGGTAGATACATATACCTCAAAGGTATATTTTTTATTCCACATGTATGAATGTATACCATATACATATGTATGAGTATGTATGTTAATCATCTGATCTGTTGGTAATTTCATATTTTTGTAATTTTTCAAAACAGATGGTTTTCTTGTAGGGTAAACTAAAGTTTAATGAAAATAATCGAGGATGCAAAAAGATAGCATTGTTAGTATAGACCATAAGATGATTTCATTCACATCTATTTGATTGTGCACCTTGTATAAGCCAAAATATGGTTTATCTTTATTTTATATCAAGGCAAATTAAAACAAAAAAAAAAAACAAAAAAGAATATAAAAACCAGTTTATTTTCAATGTTACACCATATCATATGTACATACATTCCCTTGCCCTTTAATTCCATCTATCCATTAATGAACAGACTTTAAATTACAAAGAATAAAATCTTGGAAATAAAAACTGAATACCTTAATAGCAAACGTTTCTTTGAATTTCATATAGCTTCTAGAATGCATTTCCTTTGGTTTTGTTTGATTTTTTTCATTCGATATCTACATTTGGTGGCCTCTGTCATATGATAGGTTATTCTGTTGTTGCTTGAAAACATATCATATGTTAAATCTGAAATATCTTTTTACTTTTATAATTTTATTTAATGTGTTCATGTTAGACCATAAAGAAAATATAATCAGCTGATGATTTTTATTGTACATATGTGAGGGACTCTATAAAATCTGGTATGTTTTATCTAGACCTCTTCTGAACATACTATACATATGTATTATGAGTAGTTACATATGTACGTATGTCTGGAATTAATTTCTTTTCATGATTTCAACATACCATATGATGAAGATTTTAATACAGGGTAACCAGGCTATATTTAAAACATTTTCAAAAAAAATTGTTTCATCTCTTTTTCGAAAAAAAAAAATCTTGGCAACATAATTTTAAAATTCTTTTTTTATCAAAATTAAGACTAGATACAAAATGTTATTAAATCAAAGTTTTTCATGTTACCATGATAACATCATGATCAAAGGTATTTTCTTTGTCTTTATTTTCATTTTCCAGTTCAGTCTAGTGAAAAACTTTTTTTTTTTTTTTATTATTTTATTTTGTTTTTCTATTTCTATGCAATTTTATAGACCATGGTTACTTACACATATACTCAAAGTACAAGTAGTATGTATGTATGTATTATGTACAAAATTTTAACGTTGTTTTAAATAAGTATTCGTGTTATACAGTAGTAGTAAGTCAAGCTCTTCATATAATATGATGTGGTTTTCTAAAAATAAAAAAATAAAAATAAAATAAAAACTTGTATAAACAATATAGGTCGTTCCGGATTTGATCTCACACAAAATATAATTTGTTTTTGTATCTACTGTAAGTTATATTTTCTATACAAATACTGCTGCATTAAACAGTACTACTGAAATGAGTGTAAAATTTCTAGTTTTTCTATTGTTGTTAATAATATTAAAACTATATTTTTATTATTGCCTTTTCATCATAACATGTATGTACATACGATTTGATTTTCTATATAGTTAACGACCGGTTTCTCAAAAAACTAGATTTAGGTAGTTATGGCCTTATACGTTATAACATTCATACAGCATAATTACATACATACATACATATATATTCATTTACAATGCAATATAAAATCAAATTTAAATATCGGGTTTTAATTAAAATAAATACCAGCGAAGAAAACGAATAAAATAAATACGAGTTCATCATAATTCATAATTTTAATAGAGGAAAAATATTTAAAAAAAAAGAAAAAAATGTATTATATTTGGACAATGTGGTATCCCTTGTATGCCTTTATAATTTAGTTTTTAAAATTTGAAATGATCTTAATTGACTGAATTTTATTAAAAAAGTCATGTATTTTCAGGAGGTTTTCAAAATTTCGAATGTCTGAAATATAATAAATTATATTATCAGTATACAAGTTTATTGACAGAATTCTTAAAGTGTATACATAAATAAGAAAATATGTAAAGGGTTTGAATTTGACTTGAATAACCAATTACATGTTACATGTTTAAAAGCCCCTAACACTTAATAAAATAAATGAAATAAAAAAATAATGCCTTTTAAAGTATGAATTCTGAAAAGAGTTTCTAAATAATTCTTTGCTATAGGAATACTACATGTTAGGTTTAAATTACGATATGACTTGTTGTTGTTCCCTGCCTATATCAAACTCGTTTTAGTTAAATGTGGTTTAACTTTAATCAAATAAAAAGAAAATTCAAAAAATACAAAAAAATAAACAGGTTTTTAAATCAATGAAAAAAAAAAATAAATAAATAAAAATAAATGAATGAAACTTAAACCAAACCATAAATGAACAAAAATTCAAAATAACTTTTGAAACGAAGTTAAGTATCGAAATAAGTACGGGTTGGCTATGTAATCCTCAAACGGCAATCCCCAAATCAAAATTCTCAACTCAAAACCCTCAAACTCAAAACCCCCAAAATAAAAATTCCTAAATTCAAAATCCCCAAAAAAATTGAAAATCTTTTAAAAACAATTTCTGTATAAAATTTAAAGATAAATACAAATAAGTTTATATATATCTCGCACATATACATATATAATACACACATATTTCAATAAATGTATATTTTTGTAAATAAATTTATCAATTTTGTAAGAAATTGTATAGAATAATTTTTCTTCCAAACGAAATAAAAGGAAAGAAAACATTTTCAAAAATATTAATTGAATTTTTTTGTAAAAGGTACAAATTTTAAGAATAAGAATTTCATGTTTAGGAATTTTTTGTTCGGGCATTTTGAGATTGGGGACTTTAAGTTTGGGGATTTTGTAGTTGGGGATTATGTAGCGTTCCCGTATATTCATAATATACATTTGTACCTATATTATGGTTTAAATAAAGTTTGCACAATAAAATGTAGAACTTTTAGTATACCTATACTCTGTCCACTAATGTACTTAAGGTACACGTACAAGTCTTTTTTCTTCTCTTATAATTTCTAATTAGACTGTTTCACGAGCAGTATTATCACAATCCTCAAAGCTTTTGTTATATATCAGATGAATCAATATCAATAAATCGTGATGTAAAATGGTACCACTAAGTAATCGCCATAAGACCTTAAGTGCATAATATTAGTGTATGTATATATGTACATATTAGAGTATAATTTGACTTTAGTAGAGAACTTATTCAGTTTCTAGAATAATTTAGTTTGTTTTTATTATCATTGTTATTTTAAATTAATATTTTTATTAGTACCTAACCGGTTACATAATTCATTGACAACACTGCCCGTTTCCTATAATAGCCAGCAATAGTATGTAACATGTGTAATTTATATCCATACATTATTGTGCATACTACATATGTACATAAAGTTGTAGTTATTAGCATTTTTTTATAACAATTAGATTAAACTTATGAGCATACATATATTTATATACACACATACAAACACAGACGAACATACATACATATGTTAATATACATATATATGTATAACGATGGCATGTTTTGACTATATACATATACATATGTACTTAATTCATTTATTTCCTTCTTTCGAAATAAAAACACAGTTTTAGATTACAAAATTCAAATAATAAAGACGGTTGATAATGAAAAATAATGATGACATATGCATATTATAAAAGTTTATGCAAATAAGTCAATGCTTTGTGTGTAATAACGCATGTAAGTATACTTTGTTCATAGAGGTTTGCAAGAATAATACCAATTTTACTTTGTTTACAATGGTTTGGTAACATGAAATTGAAAAACATTTCTTTCTGTTGTGCATCAAATTATAAATTTTTCTTTTTTTGCTGTTTTCAAATTGAAATTCTCTACATAAAAAAGATTAACTTTTTTTATTCATCGACAACACGTTTATGTACCGTATTCGCGTGACCATATACATACATATATAAATAAAATACTTTTTTGTAATATCATATAAAACAAAAGCATAATTTTGCATACAGAGTATAAAAAATGAATGAATCCATAATCAAATGAGTCCAAAAAAAAAAAAATGTTAGGTGACTTTTTGAACTACTGATGTTTATTTATATCCATTTGATTTGTTAATTGTTAGTGATTTCGTAAAAATCCAAAAAATAGCCAATATGATTTTTTAATTTCTAATATTCTTAGACATGTACATATGTAAATAATCTCTTTGTATTAAAATTAATTTTTTTTAATGTAACCCTGTAAATTTATAATACATTCATGCGTGTGTATTCATACATACATACCTCTACGTGTATCAAAAATTTTATTTTTCTTTTATAACGCGTTATGATTTTTGTGATATTTAACAAATTATCATAAAATATGATCAAAAAGATCTCGAACTTTTTGCTATTTATTATAAATTTATTATTTTTAATGAGCTATACAAAATATTACATATTTATTTTTTTAGTATTTTTTAAATGTATACCTATATACATACATATATTTGTAGGTACGTATGAATGTATATGCACATTATGTCCATAAAAAAGGTGTATCTCCATTCTCCATTATTTCCATTATTAAACCTTCTTTTTATTTATAATAATTGTACTACATTTATACCTTCCTTTTTTTTCATTTTCTCTTGTATATCTATACATCGTTTCACGGATACGTATTTATTTCGTTTTTATTTATATTTTTCTTATCTTTTACGCATTTTATTACGTATACCTGCCTTAAATAAAAAAAAAAGTTAAAAACGTTTTCTTTTTTTTTGTACAAGTATAATAATTTATTTATTTTATTATTATTTTTATTCGGATGGGATGTGTATTGTATTATTAACTAACAATAAAATAATAAATAAAAGGCAAATGTAATGAGTTGAATAAATACCACGAATACTAATAAATCTTTCAAGTTTTATTACACTGTATTGTATTGTAATGGATATTAACAATAATTTATAATGAGTATTATAGCCTGTATCAGGTATTGGACCCCACAATAATGATCAGTGAGCCATAATAAAGTTCTGGTAATTTTACATATTATGTATGTAGGCTGACAATATTAATTACTAAAGTCGATACAATAAAACTTTAATTTTTTAAACTTTCAATTAAAATACAAAATGAACTCCAGAAATTCGAAGATAAAATTTTAGATTAAAATTATGGTAATTAAAATTAATTCAATTTAATACATATGCTCGATTTTATGTTTAATAATGCTATTTGTTTCACTAGATATATGTATGTATATTAACGAGATTTTTGTAGTAATACATATATAGGTTTTTTCTTTTTTAACAATTCTGATTCTTACACATATGCAAGTGTATGTTTCAATGGTGGTAAAATCACCTTCATTTAATGATAAATAAATACCTATTATATACAGCTGATAATAAACAATCAAATATACCTATATAGGTAAATATACCTATATATACCTATATTTTTATAGGTAAAAATCGTCGATATTAAATTTTTGTGGTTTTAAAATTTGTAATTAAAAAATATACATACATATACATATATGTATGTATGTTGAACTTATATAAGTATTTAAATGTACATTTCTTAAATTTCTTTATATTACTTTAATTCTCAATTAAATAAAACTTTGAATAAATTTTGTTATCCATTTGAAATTTTAGAATTATTACTAGAATACTGGAAGAAAACAAAATTTATTTACTTTCTAAACATTTGAATGAAGATTATTGTTCAAATTGAAAAAAAAAATCGTTTAAAAAAATGTCTATATTTATTTTTCATTATTTTTTCAATAAAAGCGATATGTATCCTTTCTGAAAAAAAAAAAAAAAAATTAACATTAAATTAAAATTTTTGAATCAAAATAAAACCAAAATTATGTTTAGTTGGGTAATTAAATTTTATTTATTTTATTTTTATTTATTTTTTTTAATTCTTACATTTTTTTTGAAGGCTTATTTTTTTTTTTATATTAATTAAATATTACAGTTACATGACGTTACAAAAATGTTCGTGTATTTAATTATTTATTTATTATTAATATAAATGTAAAAAATAAATGAAAATTATTACAATTATTAAAGTGAAAATATATATGGTACGTGATTAAATGTTCAAATACATATTTTTGTTTTTTTTTTTTTTTTTTAATAATTAAATATTATAAGCAAAAAAGATTTATGATAAACAAAAGATAAAAGTACAAATTATATATAAAATGTAAAACACTGTTTATAATTGAAAATTTTTGAAATTCATTTTTAAATTTATTTGTTCTTCTCGTCTTCATGTATGTGTACTGTAAGAAAAAAAAAAAGGAAATGAAAACAAAAAACCAGAATTGATTTTAAAAACTTAAAAAACAAATTCTCAAAAAGAATGAAAATAAACAAAAAAATATCAAAAAAAAAAAAAAATATTAAAAGAAGCAGAAAACTCTCATGATTATCAGTTACAAATAACTTTTTTTTTTTTAAATTTTTAATTGAAAGTATAGTTGTTTATAAGCAGTTTAACAGGAAAAACTGGCTGCAGGTGCTGTTGTTTCTTTATTTATTTGTTGATCCAATAATGTCATCCAGAAATTTTATGTTGTGTGTACATTTTTGATAACATAATGATAAGTGGTTATATGTAGATATGAGTGGCTGATGTTCTTAAAATTTTACATTTCACATACCTTATTACATTGGTCTACCCATACCACGACCTGGTGGTTTTGGCATATCCGATGCACTTTTTGGGCTTTTTATTGTTTCATCAACTGATAATATTAAACATGCAGCTTCACAAGCAGCAGTTAGGGCATTGATCTTGATAACAGCTGGTTCCCAGACACATGCTTCAAAATTATTAGCAATATGCTCTTTAGTGATGTCAACACCAAACCAACAATGACCTATAAATATAAAAAAAAAGAGATATTAATAGAAAAAAAAATGCTCTTAAAAAAGGAATGAGATTGCTTTTTTTTTTGTTCTCAGAAAAATCGAAAAAAGGGTTCAAGTATTTCAATTTACTTATTGATTTTTTTTTCAATATACAAAAGTAGAAATAAAAAAAGAAAAACAGATGAGAAGTGTATATGAGAAAAGATGAGTCTGAGAATTATACTGGAAAACATAAAAATGCTGGTATCCTTGTGTTCAAGTGTTCATTATTTATATGTGCTTTTTTCCTTTATTGTTTTCCTTTGAATTTATAACAAACAAGAAACTCTTTGAAATACATACATATGTATATACACATTAAAGTGGATATACTCATAAAGCAGTAAAAGTAAATCAGTACACATGAAAAAAAAAAACTTTTTTCTATACGTATGCACTTAAAAAGAAGCGATTGAATTCATTTATTCCGTTTTTCATTCTTTACAAAAGTTTTTGTTGGATTTTAAAAGTACTTCATAGAAGCATGAAAAATTTGTTTTCCAATTGAACTTTTTTTTTTAAACAAGTTTCAGTTTTTTTATGTGGTAACGAAAATTTAATAATTTATTATACAATTATTTATTTTTTTGGTAAAATTTTCCTTCATATTATAATAAATGATAAAAAACGATACTTGTTTTGCAAAGGAAGCAAAAATTAAAAAAAAAAAAAAACAAACAAAAGATAATGTATAAAACAAGGTGATAAAGAAGACTGTATTAAACAGGGACAGGGTCATTATTTTTATTTTTCATTATTTTTTTAGCCTGTTTTATGTTTTGCTTTTGTATTATATCTGTTAGTTTGTAAACAGACTTGAATTTTAATTTTTTTTAATCAATTTTTTATACCAAAAAGTACAAAAAAAATTGTAATAAAAAAAATATATCGTCGTATGTTTTTATTCAGTTTCCACAGCTAATTATAAAGCATGTACACATTCATTTTGTATGCAAAAAATTAAAAAAAACAAAAACAAGAAAAAAACAGAACACCAAAATATTGTATTCGTATGTATCATAATAAATTGAATAAATTGGTTTCATGCAAAATTTATGTGTTCATGTCATGCATACAAACAAAGTGGTAGATGATATACTCTGTCCACTAATAATTATACACTTATGCCTGTATTCATCAATACATAGTGAAGTAAAATGGTACCACTTTAAGTAATCTCCATAAGACCCGAAGTGCATAATATTAGTGGACAGAGTATAGTAGGTTTATTCATTTATTCATTTATTAATTATTTAAATAAATTAAAAAGAAAATCAACCAAAAAAAAAAAAAAAAAGTAAAAGACAAATAAAAATGAATTTATTTTATTTATTTATTTTGTTAAAAGATATTTTATTTTTTATGTAATAAAATATGATTTTTTCTGTTTATTATTAATGCAGCAGTATCATTACGAAAATTTTTCATTTTTCTTTGTTTTGTCATTTGAATATATGTACATATGTACATACATACATACGTATAATCATTTTAAATGAAAACAAATTATAATATCCGCTTAATAAATATATTTAATACTTTTTTTTTATTTTCCTTTGTTTAAAAAGTTTTAAAAACGAAAATATCTTTTTTATATTATACACGGTGTATCATTTCAAAAAGACATTTAAATGAGTAGGGTCAGTTTTTGTGTATGTATGTGTGTGTGTTGTTGTCCAAATCGATATATACATACATATGTATGTACGTGTCAGTCAAAGTCAAAATTTATTTAAAATACAAACAAATAATCATGATATTATATATGTAGATATTTTTTTTTGTCAGATTCAATTTGTTTAAATTATTCAAAATACATAATTTTGTTCAATTCTTTTTTAACTTCTGTTATGACCGTATATTACATTCTGTTATGGTGTGTATAATTATTACTATATGTCTATAGTCTATACCACATTACTCATTCATTTTCATATGTTATTATTTGTATACTTCATTATTAATTGAGGGGTTTATTAAAGTGAAAGTTATTTAATTAAGTGTTGAGTAAGTTAAAAAAAAAAAATAAAGAATAATAAATAAATTATGCATACACACCATAAATCAACAAATATACGTGTTAATACATTGCTCATTGAAATACAAAAGACTTTTTTTTTTTTTTTTTTTTTTTTTTTTTTTTTTTAAAAAAACGTACATATTTATTCGATTTGTCATTTTTAGTTGGTTTTATTTTTGTATACGTTAAGAAAAGAAAAATAAAAAAACAAAACATCCTGCTTTATAAAATCAAATCAGAATTGTGATTTTTTAAACAATTTTGTAACTCAAAAACAAGATTTTTCATATTATAAATAATGGAACCCTTGAACGATTTCTTTGAGAAATTCTCAATTAACCGCATAAATTTTAAAAGGGAAAATTGGATTTCTTTTTCTGAATTCTTCATTTCAACTTAAACCGAACTAGAACATAAATTTTGTACAGTGTCATGTTCAAAATAAAAAAAAAACAGAAAAGCAAAACGCCTTCAAAAACATTCATTCATGTACAATAATAAATAATGCTATACATATTTTACTAGAAATTGTTTAAACATCCTTTTATTTTTGTATTTTGAAGATTTCCAGATTTTCTGTCATTATATGCCCCACATCATTTTATTCAGTGTTCGATAGTACTTTTAAGATTTTAACATTGAAATCAGTACCAATGTGTGTACCTCACATGAAGAAAATTTATTCAATGTTTTTCATGCGTTTATTTCTTAAAAATACTCATATAAGTAAATAATGTTTTTATTTTGTTTTTAATTGTACAAAAACAACCGATTAAATAACTAAATTGTCTACTGGATATATTATCGTCATCATCGCATGTTCATGTCTCTTTTCCTTGATGTTATAAATATTTTAAAATTTGAAAAAAAATACACACTTATGTAGTTTTATATGTACATATTTTATAATTCATATCGTATGGGTATAATGTGTTACATATATCTTTACATACATACATATATGTACGTATGTGTGTATGTGTGTATTTCTGTATATTTAAAAGCAATAAAAAAAATACAGTTCTAATAAAATCGAATAAAGAAAACAAGAATCTCAATCAAAATGAAAAAAAAAAAAAAACAATTTTTATACAGATAAATTATTTTTCGAATTTTCATAAAAAGAAAAAAATGAATTTTTAATTTTCTGAAATTTAATATTTTAAGACATAAAAATAAAACTTTAGATTATGATGATGACTTGTTCCAATAAACAAAATAAATAAAAAAGGAGAAAAACATTTTTTTTTTTTTAATAATTTTACTGTGCAGATGGAAAAATAAAAACAAATTTCAATTTCATAGACACAAAAAGTAAAATAAGATTTTTTTTTTTCTCAAGAAAATACCTTGACGGTGATGATAAACTGAACTAGGTTAACGATACATTTTTACTCTTTGATTTATTTCATTTTTTATTTTATTGCTATCAATTGCATAAAATCATTTTTCAGCACTTATAAAAATAATCGAAAAATTTATTTCATTTACATATATTTACATTGAAATTGTGTGTATGTAACACGTGAAAAATTATTTCATGAAATTTATTTATTTATTTTTTTCATTTTTTCATTGAAGATAATTTTATTTGGATATTACCATACAAATCGAAGAATTTTCCAAATTTGAATTTAAAAAGTTAATTTTTTTTTTTTCAACTCAAATTGCATTCATTTGATATTAAAATTTAAATACATGTATATGTATACATATATTGAAAGAAGTAATGAAATTCGTAATTACTTTCAAAAACTAATTAGATTATAAATGCATTATATTTGTAATATTACAGAATAGCATTTTTGTAAAGTTCAACTTTCACATAAATACAAGTACGTGTGTATATAATAAGCTATAAGTTGTGTACACATACTACATTTCTCATCTTATGCACAACTCACAAGGTAAATGTTATTAATTACAAAATGGTTTAGTATATGGTGCTTATAAAATCGTAAATTTAATTGCATATCTATGTATCTATCTATCTATTTTTTAATGAAAAATAAATTTAATATTTATATCAGATTTAATTTTATAGCGTAAGTCTTCTGCTGTATTTGGATTGAATGTATACACGTACTTGGATGTTTGTACAATATTTATGCCTGGTGAATATTTTATATTTAAGAGAATACAACTTTTTTTTTTTTTTTGTTTTCACGAAAAGATATAAAAATTTTCACATTAAGGCAAAGTAATAGATGTATTGTTTTTACATTTGAATGCATGTCTATATAGACATAAATAAAAGTAGAGAATAGCGCAAAATTTTCATTTTAGAAAGACTTTTATAAAATTTAACATTAGTAGGTATGAACATAGATAAAATTTTATTACAATGATGACGATATTGTTGATATTACTGATTGTTAAAACTTAAAAGTACAATGAACTTTCTATCATTTGTTTGTTTGGTCTGTTGATTAAGTGGAACATGAAAATTTTTAAATGGTCCAATGAAATGATAATATAATGATGATGACAATAATACTTTGTTTCTTTTTTTTTCTTTTTGGCTTTTTTCGTTTCTAAAGTTGTTTTAATTTTAATAATGTCTAATAATAATGTAGATATCATATTAAATAACTTTATATTTTACTGTTGAAGTTTTATATCACATCATAACAATGTACATATTAGCAGTAAACAGATAAAGCATTAATAGGGCCTCCCACAATATAAGTAGTACTTTGCTCTGTATATTCTATACATATAACTTTTGAACGTGTTAAGTATGTATCATTTCATGTATGATACTTTTTAGAGCATTTACAAGTTACAAAATACAAAAATAAAAATTTTTCTTTTATACATAAATCAATGTGTATAAGAAAACAAAGAGAAATAAAACAAAAAGTATAAAAAAATAAGAAAAAATAAAAAAAAAATTTTTTTTTTTTGCTTGCTAGATTAATTGAATTCTTTTTCTTTTAAATAGAAATAAAAGAAGTATTTATAAGAGAACAAAGTATTGAATAAAAAAAAAAGAAGAAAACTAATGTACATACATATGTAGGTACTTATATACAGAAGTACATTGACTTCTTTCAATGATATAAGCTGATTTTGTTTTTCGTATTCTACCTATTAAAATTACGTAAGAAAAATTAATTGAAATCAACTAATTATATTATTAGAATGAGAAAATGTGTCTTCCTTCTGGAAAAATTTGTGAAATAATTTGTCCTTGATTGTTAAAAAATCTAATCCAAAAAAAAAAATTAATTAATAAAATTAATTTTTTCTTATCCAAAAATTGTAACGTGGGAATTATAAAATTTCTACAAAATGTACATATGTATGTCTCATCGAGCTTAAAAATTTATACGCTCGTATTCATGTATACGTAATGTAAATGTATGAATTAATTTGTAAAATATTCAAAAATAAAAAATAAAAATATTGGTGTTAAAAACGAACTTCATATTTAAATTAAAGCAAAAAAGTTTAAATTTAAACAGAAGGAAAAAAACATTTTTTTATATCTACATACATGTTTTTCTTCCATCAATCCTACGTGACCAATATCACGAGAAAAAACTAAAACAAATGTCAAAATGATATTTTTATTTGATTATTTTATTCAAGCTGGTATTGAGTTGATTATTTCATATGTAAACAGAAAAATATATTGTATAGGTACTTCAGATCTACAAAAAACAAAAAAAAAAAACAAAAACTAAAATAAAATAAAAATAAACATAATAATATGTTCATGATAAAATATTTGTTATACGTGTGGTGGAGGAATGTACACTAATATGAACTGTATTTGTTTGTACACAGCAAATTGTTTTTAATCTATACACCATATATTTTTATTTATTCTCTTTTGAATAAATTATCAAAAATATGAATTTGAAAAAAATAAAGAAAAAACAAATCAGCTGATTTATTTGCTTTTTAAATAATAAATAAATAAATAAATAAATAAATAATGATTTTAAAAATCCAAGGTAATGCAATCAAATTCAATATATGTAGTAGGTGTGTGCAGGTACAATAAGATGCAGATATTTCATTGAATTATTATAGATTTTGATGAAAAATAATAAAATCTCAAATTCAATTATATTCAATATTTATATTCGGTTTTATTTGTTAGGTAATTGTTTAATAATTTTGCTGATTCAATTGCATGATTTAGGTATTTGTTATTCTCTCAGTTCTATTTTACAATAATCACGTTAAATTACAAATTTTGAAAATTTTATTTATCTCTGTTATTAAAATCTGATGCGTCAAATGATACTTCAAATTTTAATAACAATAAATATTCTAATTTTCTGAAAGGAAAAATTTTCATTACATTATAAACTATTTATTAACATACATGTATGATAGATGTATGCACGTATAATAAAATTTTGTATTGTAACAGATAAGAATAAGTTATATTTATGCAATAACGAAAATTTAAAATAAAATAAAAATGAGAAATAACAAAGGTAAATCACTACACGTAAAATGAATACAAGCAAATACAAGGTATAATCATACAGGCTATACATATGTATGTATATAAATATAATTAAAAATTTAAAACTACATTTGTATGTAGATAGGTACATATTTGGTATAAAATGTACATATGTATGTATTGTATGTACATGGGTACTTTCATATAATTTTATACTTCCATCGTATTCGTTATGTACCTACCTATTTGAAATCTAATTTTAATTTTCGAAATTAACATACATTTTTAACTGCAAAATGTATGGTACACTAACTATATAAAACATTAAATTTAAATCTTTTGTAAATGTTTATATGGTTTATATTTTTGAAAAATGTTTAATAAAAAAAGATGCGGTGAATGACCGAAAATTGTATAGTACAGTTTATACATAAATTTGGATACATCTAACTTGATATAACGCATTCGAGCTTATAGAAACAATAATATAAGTATTTGTTGTTTATAAATTTTGCATAATCAAACAAATTTATTCACATTTTATTTTATTTTTTATTATTTTATTTTATACTAACTATTGCAGTATAGATATGTAGGTACATATTACAACAAATTCAAAGCTCTATAATGAATTTTGTTGAAGTCTTTTTTCAATAAATTACTATAGTAAAAGAAAACACAGGTACAGGGTGTTTCGCGATATAAGTACATATTATCTTGAGGATAATTTATAACGGATTGAATATATTTAATATATCTTCTATTGAATGATATTTCATCTTTAATTTTCCCTCAATAAAATCACCCTGTTTCTTGTAATTTTTTGTTCGTTTCTCGGCATCAGTTGCCTGGTATTGAGTTAGCATATATTATCTGCTTGTGAAACATCCTGTTTATCTAATAGTTGATATATTATGTGAATAGATACAAAGATTATACGTACAGAATTTAAATTTATAATCATGTTACTTACGCACGACTATGTATAGTTATAAAATACATACATATGTGACATTTTCTAATTCACAAATATTCTGTGTAATACGTATGTACATATGTATGTAGATACGAATACATATTTCTTTTTTATTTAAATACATACAGATACTCTGAAATATATGTACTGTATAATGGTTGCCAAATTTGATTTTTTTTTTGTATGTACCTAGTATGTTTACGATTTTGTTTTGTAATAATGTTTTTAAATTTGTTTTTGCCTAATAAACACTTTATACAATCAGATACAATTTATTTATAATTTGAACAAAAGATCGCATAATTTTACAGAATAAAATAGAGAGAAGAAAAAACATTTTTTTTAAATAAAAAATCACTTAAAAACTTAATTATAATAGACATAATTAAAAATTTTAAAATAATTAGCAAACAAAATTAAAAAGAAAAATTAGTTTTTTCTCAATAAAAGCGTTGATGAGTTTTCTAAATCAATTATTATTATTATTATTAAATCTATTAATTATTAAAGTAATGTATATTTTAAACCGTTTTATTATTATTATTTTTATTTACTGTTTTTTATCTGTCAGCATACAGTGCTGTCGTTTTCTAATTGACTGTTCAATTTTATTGTCTTTTGATTGAACGTATGGGAAGACAGGTGGTATTGTATAGTGGCTCATGGCATATGGAAGTGATATTTAAATTTTTAATTTAAAATTTATTAATAATTTTCTTTGCTTTACTACATTTTAAAATAAAAATTCTAAAAAGCAGAATTTTAACGGAGACGACAGTATTGCAGTATCAGACATCAAAAAGTAGTAAAAATACTACCATTCTGCAATTGCAGCAAAATGATAGTACTGATTACATATTTATTTGAAAATACAAAAAAAAATTAATTTCCTTTTTGTGTAATTATGATATTTTTTTCATTTTTATTCATCTATTTCTTTTTAGTTTTTACATTCGTTTTTTCAAAGATTATTTTTCTTTTATTTTTTGCTTTTTTTTTATCATTTAAAATTCTTGGCCCACATTTTAAGTATATATGAATAGTCTTTCCGTACATTCACATGATACATATACGAATTTACATTACATTTACTCACATTTGTATTTGTATTTAGATTTATATGTATGTATATACATCTATGCATATAAAATATACCTATATGTATGTTTATTATATTTTGTATAATAAACGTAATACGCTTATGAAATATATGTATATGGTATATACATATGTATAATATGTAGGTGATTGGCCGCTAAATAATTATGTCATCAAAGCTTCAATTATTTTGTTATTACGATTCGAAAAGAGAAAATAATAAAACGTAATAAAGGATTACGAATAAATAAATTAGTTAATTAATTAAATAATAAAAATTTCATGAAAAATGAAAAGAACTTTTAAGTTTTCATTCGGAAAAACATGATTTGTTTTATCTTCATGTGAGTAAGTACTGTTTTTCTTGTCGTTCTTTGTTTTACAGGAAAACTAAATAAAATAATTAAAATGAATAATTTAAGTTATAAATGAAAAATAAAAATATTTTCAAACACTAACTTATATACGCATAATTAATTTTTTCGCCTTCTCATTTAAAATAGGATAATTATAGAAAACTTTATACACCTATTTCACGAAAATAGCAGTCAACAAGTGAAAAGAATTTTCTTTTACTAGTGAATTATAAAAATGTGCGTGACGTTTTTAAAAAGAAGAATAGAAAAGAAAAGTCAAAATGTTCACATTATTTTTAAGCACATACATATGTATAATAGTAAGTATATAGGTATGTTTCCTAACACATTTAAAAAAAAAATTACGTGCATTCAATTATTAACGACGTGAGGTTTTTTTTTATTCATGCATTTTTTATTGTCTTTGATCATGCAATAAATGTACAAAATAATACCCATAATGGCAGTATCCACATACATATGTACATACGTAAAATCGTTACTTTTACTACATACATTTTATTTCCGTTCTATAAGAAAAACTTTTTGTTTTAAGTCATAAAATTTTTATTTTCCTTGAGCTTTTATATGAAAAAAAATTTTGAGTTTGGCTGAGTTTCAAAAAGTATTGACACCATTTCAAAACAATGTTAAAAGTTCCAAAACGTTATCGTTCAAAACCATAGCACTATTTAGTATCAAAGAGAGCTTGAAATGCATTTTTTGTGCATCGATATACTATTAACATAATAAATTATCCTGTGCATTTTTCTTTTTTTTCTTTACAAATAATTTTGGTCAATTAATTTCAATTAAACATAAAAGATGAACCAATATAAATATTTAAAATATTTTTTCTATAGAGGAATCAACATTTTAAAAATTTTACAAAACATCAGATTTATTCAAATGAAACAATAATAAGATGTTACCTATTTTACATCCAAATTTTTTTGACGTTACTGTATATGTGAGTATCAGTTGTATTGTACATAAATGCTAAAATATTAAATAAAAATACGAAACATGTTATTTTGTTAATACGCAATTAATAAATATTTTGAATTTAAAATATCTCATATCCGGTATTATTATTTTTTATCTTATCAATTATTGCTTTCGTGTGTAATGTACATTTTATTGTGATACAGCAATAATATTTAATTTAAAATGCTAAGATAAAATTAAAAAGAATTTATTATGTATTATTTGCTTCACTTTTATTTGTTATCAATAGAATGACAATTTTATAATTTAAAATGAATGAAAGGAAAATTATAACATAACAAGAGAATTATCACGTTGCATTTTCATATGTCACGTTTTCATATTAAATTCAGATTATTATATAAATATACTATGTAATGAATGTTAACCCTCATAACTTATAAAATCTTAATGAGAAAAATACTATTGTTTAGTATTTGTTATATAAATTTATTTATACAAGAATATCAAATAGGGATCAAAAATAGATTGCAAATATTAAGAAAATTACTACGTAAATAGGTTTTGATATTATTTAATCTCCTTGAAAAAAAAATTATGAACATTTTAAGATTTTATATTTCCGTTTCATTTCATTTTTCAGTATTTGTGTCAAATTTATAATTATAATGATTGTGTTGTTTACGGAAGAGATAGTTTGTTTTTATATGAAAATTTCAAGTTATATTTTTCTGTTTACAATTGTTTTAAAGATTCCTTTATTTCTATTTATAACTGAAAGAAAAATAATGTTTTATAAAATACAAATAAAATTTTGATTTATTTAGGAATTTATTTAAAAAAAAAAGGAAACAAATTGAATGCAAATTAAGTTTGTAACATATTCAATTTTATCGGAAAAAATTTTTTATATGTACAGTGATACACAATAAAATAATACAATCGTTATTAAAATAGATTATTATTTCGAATTGTATACGAATTGTATAGTACTGTGAAAAATTTAAATATCATTTTATTCGAATAAAAACAATTATGAAAATTATAATTGTAACATTTTTTATATTGAGAATTGTACGTGTAAAACGTAAAAATAAAAGTTCTATATATCTATGTAGGTATGTATATTAAATCAAATCAAGTCACATTTATGTAATTTTAATATGTTGTTTAACAAATGAGTTTATTTATTTGTTTTCTTCATTTTTCTAGATAAAAATAATTTATGTGTTCATTGTTATATTTATTTTTCATATAATTTAATTTTTTATTTGAATCTTTGGAAATGCATTTTATTCTATAAATGCATCATAGAGTATAAGCAAAAAACATGTACCTACATATGAAATTTAATCCGTTAAAAAAAATGAACCAGATAAAAAAAAATTATTGTTCAGATTACATACATATATTACACATATTATTTCAATGCACATGAATAGGTTTGAGGGTAGTCGTTTTTATTCATTCTATTCATTTTTCTGTTTACTTAAATTCTGTTCAGTAATTTTCATATGATATTCATTTGAATTAAATTATATGTAAAACAAAATGTTGTAAAAGAAAAGAAAATAACTAACTTGTAAACAATAATTATGTATATACCACCAACAGCAAATAAAATAAAAATAAAAAGATTAAATTACAAAAAATAAAATAAAAGAAAATTTTTAAAATTGCCAAGATAATTTGCAATGTATTTTGTACTTATATGAAAATGCAAAAATATATGTACTTATATGTATGTAACGTAAGTGTATGTTTATATAGTTTAAACGTACATATATTCATTCTTTGTAGATGCAGTAACATTACATAATATATGATAAGTACATGAGGAACGCACATTATTGTGTTTATGTACATATGTACGTGTATGTGTGAATAACAATAAATAATAAATTATATATACAAGCAATTGTTCACCGCAGCACCGTAGGCAAGAGGAAGATACTTTTACTTTTTTCATGTATTTGCTAAACTATTTTTGATATAAAAAAGCACAAGATGTTAAAACAATTTTTAAATTTATTGAAAAAAAAAAACTTAACGCACACAGTTTTCATTCTATCAAATTAAACTTTACATGAAATTATTTCAAAAATGTATTATTGGAAAAATTGGAATTATAAAATAATAAAATTCCCAATAACTCCTGAACAACATAAAATGTGTCTGCAACAATAAACGAATAACATTCACCCTGTGTTAAACAAATAAATAAATAAACAAAGGACTGCCTCAACATTATTTACATATGTATGTACATTTGTACGTATTGTATTTGTACATACATACATATGTATATATTTTGTAATATGGCTGCACATGTATGTACATACATACGTTGCAAAAAAATTAATAATCTCTCTAGCCATTCTGTCTTTATTTAAAGTCATATTTAAATTATATTACATATATTTATTTATGTACCTACTTATGTATATCTAACTATATCTACAAAATTAGATAGCAAAAGTTAATAATAATACGAAATTTTGTTTCTGTTGCCGACTGAATACAATTACTATACATATGTATGTATTTTTAATTTTTAATGATTTGTTTTTTTCTATAGGAAATTTTCTTTACTTTTATTTATGTATGTACACGTCACTCTAAAATAAATTGCGCATTTAAAATATAATAATATAAGCTAAATAAAAACAATAATAAAAAAAAAATAATTTAAACTTAATAGGAAAATCTAATTTATGTACACAATATGTATGTATAAATATACACTGATGTGCAAAAGTTTTAGAACATTGAAATTTTAAAATATTAAATATAATTTTCTTATAAAATAAACAGTTTTATTTTTATTTTATTTTTTTTAACTTGAACGTAATTCATTATGATAAAATTGGGAATACATTACAACAAAATAAAATATTTGATCTCAATTGCCCATATCTAAGAAATGTTACACTGAATATATTACCGTGTAGTCTATAATTTACTTTTAAAAGGTAATCATTGGTACATACTTTACATGGCCTACATGGATGGTTCTTCTCATTCTTTTGCGTTCAATTTGAGTAAATTCGTGCTTTAATCTCATCTTTTGATTACCAGTTTTCTGTATTTTTGTAAACGAAAATCATAAGAGAACAACGTAAATCGCAAACATAAATAATGCAATATTTTTATGCTTCGTAAGAATATATGTACATGGTTATACCCAAAAAAATGGGAACGCTACTTAACCCCTAAAAATGAAATCCCCAAAAATCAAAATCCCTGAACACAAAATCTCTAAACTCAAAATCCCCAAAACTCAAAATGCCCGAACAAAAACTTTCTAAACATGAAATTCTTATTCTTATAATTTGTACCTTTTACAACTTACAATTATTTTTGAGAATGTTTTCTTTCCTTTTATTTCGTTTGGAAGAAAAATTATTCTATACAATTTATTACAAAATTGATAAATTTATTTACAAAAATATACATATGTACATACATTTATTGAAATATGTGTGTATTATGTATATATCTATATATGTGCGAGATATATAAACTTATTTATATTTACCTTTTGTAAATTTTATACAGAAGTTGTTTTTAAACGATTTTCGCGCCCGCGAAATAATGATATTGTCTTTTCAACTTTTTTGGGGATTACATAGCCAACCCAAAAAAAATCAATTGTACATACCAAATTGTACACATTATTAATAAATTTATAATTCTAAAAATATTTGATTTTATAATTCGTTTTTAAAGTACTTGTAATGTAACTATGATTTAAAAACGAATTATGGGTGTTTCAATACTTTTCTACTCCAGTGTAGGTATGTACTATCATGTACTATGTACTTTTACTTATTTATCTTCGTATTTATGTAATTGCGCATTTAATTAATAAAAAAAAAAAAAAAATTAATTTTACTGATGACGAAAAAGCTTACAGATAAAATTTTTTTTCTGGTATTGAAATTGAAATTTGATATTGCAAAATAAAATGAAATTTTGGATCTTGATTAACTAATATCATTTAACATACATACATCTACTTTTTGTATGTTTATCTTTATGTTCACAAGTTCATCGATTAAATTTAATCCAAAACAAAATGATGAAATAAATCTGTCATCAGAGGTTATCAGTTATCTGTTATTAGCATAACAAAATTTATAAGGGTATAAAGGTACACATATTTAAATAAATAATGAAATCAATGACGTACATTACGTACGCACTATTTCATATATTTTGAATAGTAATCTGTTTGACAATTTTCATGAATATTAAAATCAAAAAATCAAAACAAAATAATCTATTGGTTCCTACCTACTAAAAAAAATTAATGAATACATAAAATTATATACTTTTAATAATACAATTGATTTTGTTGTATTTATGTACTATATAATCATTATTAAAATTATCCAGGGAAAACATAGAAATTTAATCAATTTAATTCCCATTCCATTTTCCTAGATTTTTAAAAAATTAATTCAATTGCACGAATACAAATAGATACCTACATACATACAGTTACTCCAAAAAGTCACCGCACCTTTAGCATTTTTTGTTATTATTGGCTAGTTTTTCAAAAATTTAAATTAAAATCTCTACATGTTTATATGAAACAATTTTTGGTTAGGATGTTTACTCATACATAAACAATTTACAGAAAAATTATATTATTTAAATTTATTAAATATTGAGATTGAATTTTAAATTTTGAAAAGTTTGCCAATAATAATAAAACAAGCTGAGAGTGCGGTGAATTGTTGGAGATACTGTATGTATGTTTACATGTAGATAAACATTCATATGTACATTATTTTATTTCTATATATAGACAGAATTTTTGTTACTATTATCATTATTATCTTGTTTACTTCGAAAAATCTTTTTTTTTTATTCAAACAAAAAAAATAAAAAAAATAAAAAATTAAATACAATAAATAAGCTTTGAATGTCACCCCTAAAATGTTTAAATTCAGAGTTATGTGTTTCATTCACCACCTCTCCCCTTCTCTTATACATTGTTTGATTATCTTTTCAACCCCATTTACAATACACTTCATGTATTATGTGTAAATTCATGATTTTTTTACATTAAGAAAAAGCAAAATAAAAACTTAAAAAAGAAAAAATGCCACCTATTGTTACTATCAGTTGGTTATCTACATATATTCAAAAAGAAAAAAATAATAAAAATAAAATTGCTGAAAATTTATTATACACACATACAGTATATAAATTTTTATAAAAATATCAACAATAATAAGCAGTCATCGACCGACTTTGACTTTATTGTTAATAAACAAAGTCATCATCTTATTTTGTATAATACATATCTAAGATATCTGTACATCTACATACATACATATGTACATGTTAAAACACATATATGGTATTTGATTTTTTTTGCCTCCTTATTTTTTTCGCTGATTGTTATGACATCCAGAAGTATATATACAATATACTTATAACAAAATAATATTCTGAAAATGTTTATGTATATACATACATATGTACACATCTGCACACATATGCAGGGTGTCCCAAAAAACGTGGACACTATTTCAGGGGGTGAAAATAGAGAAAATTTCTAGTCGAAAATGCCATATTACATTTTTTCAGTTTCGGCTTTCTTTATGAGATATTACAATTTTTGTGTTTTTTCATTTTAATCATGTTTTTCAGCCTAGAAATTGTTATATATTAGCATCTAATAGCCCTAGAATAATGCTTAAGCAATCATTATATCGGTGAAAAATTCATCGTTCACCTCTCAAGATCATTTTACCTTTTAGCTGTAAGGGTAGCCATTCTTAAATTATTGCTAATCAAACTCTACAAGATATTTTATAATATACGACTCAATTTTTTGCTGGCAAAAAAATTCTTTATTACGCAGGTAAACGGTTTAAAAAAAATAATTTTTCTGATCGATTTACCTTTCCCAAAAACTATGAAATTATTCAAAGGCTATTAAATGCTGAGATATAATAATTTCTATATTGTAATATCTCATTAACATAGCCGAAACTGGAAAAATGCAATATGATATTTTCAACTGGAAATTGTCTATATTTTCACTTCTTACAATATTGTCTATGTTTTTTGAGACACCCTGTGTATACATTGAAAAATTATTACATACAATATGTATGTATAATAATTATTAATGTTTCCATATTACGTTATCCAACGTTAAAAATAATTGTTTTTATTATATATACATATATGTACACATATGCACATACATATGTATGTATGTAGGCATGTAATTTCCCAATGGTCCAAAATTGAAGATCTTCTCCTAGGAGGGCTTTAGAAGGGCGTCTGTTTTCATTATTTTTCGTGCCTTGTGTGGAAGGCAGATAGAATGAGAATGGAAGATCTTAAAAAAATTGAGAAAAGCAAGAAATTGTGGAATTTCACAATTTTTCATTAGTTGAACAAGAGCAACTACGTATATTAATTTGTTGCACTTTAGTTCAGTTTCGTGTTTAAGTTCGACTACTGAAAACGTGATATTGAAAAATAATTATTGTGAAAATAAAGTTTAAACGAATTCTAAAAAACAATGTAAGTAGCAATTGTATACTCTTTTTTGTATTTAATGAAAAATTTTTATTAAAAACATTTAATTTTCTAGCATTTCAGAAATAAAAGAAATTGTGGATTTTTTTTACAAAGATGCCATTACGCTGCAAGGAGTAAGATCTGTGAAGAACATTGTAAAAAGTAGCTGATAGTAAATTCGAAATATATATGGTACGTCATTTTTGTTAAAACTGTAAATATTTATATATTTTCATTAATTTCAATTTCGTATTTAATCCTTTCAGATGCTGTCAAAAGAAAGCTTTAGATTGGGTCGATTACAAAAAAGGGATTCAACTCATTGAGGATTAAAATAATTTTATATGTATTTTGTATTAAGTTTAAATAAAATGTGTAATAAACTTTGTATTGAATTTGAAATTTTTGGTTCTTTCTTTGTAAATAGAATTTGAGACCTTCCATTATGTTATAATACACCTTTCTAAGAAGACCTTCTATTCAACTTTAAAGAACCTTCTTGGGAAGGCCTTTAATTGTACGTAAAAGCAACATTTTTAGAAGGCCTTCAATACCACTCCTAAGTCCCTTCCTTGGAAGGCATGATTTCCAATGACATGCCTGTATAAAAAAGATATGAGCGAGGATACGAAGAGGAAGGTCTCCGTCCTTCCAAAAAAGGCCTTCAGGAGCCTTTTGGAAGTCTTCTTTTGCCCACTGGGTTAACATACATATATATATTATATACATATGTATGTACATGTATGTACATATACATATATAATGTATAAATTCTATGATGATAAAATGTTTTTGCGTATCAGAAAAATTCTATTTACATTTACATTTACACATAAACTATAGGTATTATATACATATACGAATGTATAAATGTATCTATAATTAAAACATTAAAAGTTGAAATGAAAATTATAAATAAAAAGTAGAAAAAAAACGAGAAAATATTAAAAAAACAAAAACTGTGTAAATTAAATTTATAAAAAAATAATAATAATGAAATGTGTTTTCTTCATTTTTTTTTACTTTTTTTCTGGTTATTTTTATCAATTTTCGTTTTACCATCCTACCCTACCCCCAGCACTATTATATTTTTATAAATTTATTTTATGTATAATATCGAATGTATTAATGATTTTTCTCCTGTATCTCTCTTCTTTGTAACATTACGTACGTGTACCGCATATATTACATACTCTGACTTTATATGGATGGAAAATGTTATGCCGGTTTAACAAGATAATAATTTATTTTAATAAATAAAACTGCATTAAAAATAAAATAATCAGGTTATTGAGTTTGTGGAAAATAAAAAAAATAAATGATAAAAAATAGAAAGTGTATGTATGTATGTATGTTTTATTATAAAAAAATGTGTACAGAAAATAAATACCTATAGATAGGTACCTAATTTTTAAATACTGAAAATTTTGCATTGTGACAAATAAAAGAAAAAAAATATATTTTTTCGAAAAAAAATCAATACCATCCTCCCTCGCCAAGTTACTGGCATAATCGAATGTAATACGAGCACCAAGTTTAATTGTAGTTGTTATACCATGTTATAATACGTTATACTACCTATGTATGTATGTACACCAATTTCATTTTTTATTTTAAAAGCCAATGCGTTTGCTCCATACTCCATAATACCAAATACCACACAATACATGAATACAGTATCTATTATAGTATATGAAATTTTCAATGAATATCTCATCTATCTTGCTAATATTGCTCTAGTACTAAACAAATTACATATGATGAAAAAAAGAAAATATTTTTGATAATTTTTTGGTTGATGATAATCATCACCTTCATCTCAATTTCCATCATCAATTATTATTTTTATGTTGAACCAGAAATCCAAAACTAGGAGATACTGCAAGCAGTGCAAATTCGACGTTCAAAAATTTTTCTTCCTGGGTACTGACATCAGTACCCAGTGCTACCGTTTTATTCAAAAAATAAGGTGTAAAATAAGAAAATGTATTGAAATATATAAAAAAAGCAAGCAATTTTCAGAATAAAATACCCATGTAAAAAAAACTAAAATACCCATGAATCAGCATAGAATGTGAATATGTATGCATATTTATCACATACGTGCGTATGTAATTCAAGTGTACATATTATTTCAGAAGAAATCATTCAGTACCCACTAAAATACCCATGTATCAGCATAGAATGTGAATATGTATGCATATTTATCACATACGTGCGTATGTAATTTAAGTGTACATATTATGCGCAATATTTATAAGAATATTTTGTAATGTACGTATTTATCGTATATATGCGTGTGTAAAACTTCTATCCTAAACAAACAAATTATCGTCCTAAACAAATATAATTTTTTCATAATTGTACGATCATATGGGTCATAAATTTCATTACATCAGAAACGAGGATAGAAATACAAAATGTAAATTCAAATTGTAATGTATTGTATGGGAAATACAATATATTTTGAATACGATCGGTTTAATGTTAAATTTTGAATTTTTGGGTATTCAAAATTCATACTTTTTAGGTAATGATAAATAAAAATATGATCGTATGAATGCATTATATATCGTATACGTAAGTATGTAATTTAAGTATACACTCCACGTGGAGTCATATATGTCCCTGTACAAATATTGTACCATAAAATAATGACTTGATTTTGTTAATTATAAATGCAATATATACATACATACGTGCAATATTCTGTACACATCTTTCGACCGTATACAAATTTATGTGTTTATAGATCGTACTTGTATATATTTTTTTATCTGATATAAAAAGTAAAAGAAAAGTGTGAAATATGAACAAAAATCGACGTGAAAAAAAAAGTAATGTATGTATATGAAATATTGTACGATATATGTATGTATGTATGTTAATCTGAAATTACACATTTTTTATTACTATCCTAGTCTCTGATCTTTAATTCAAGTTCATATATATGATCGAACCATTACAAAATTGTGTTCTAATGTTCTTATGAAAGAAAATTATGTTTGTTTAGGATGACGGTATTTATAGTTAAGATACCAAATTTGTATGAAAATATTTACAAACACTCGTATGTAATATATTATTACATATGCATACATGCATATGTATATATAATAAGTACATGGCTTAAAATTTCTCGAGTTTATTTTGAATATTCTTATACGAAAAAACGACATCCCTTTTTCTACCAACAAATGTACTAAATCATTCCATCATTCATGCCGTCCCCTCTTTCATCGCCCGAACCGCTCTATCGGCTAAAAAAATTTTTGAAGCCCCATAATAATTCTTGGATTTTCACATTTTTTGGTTCAAAACCAAATTTGTTGGTAGAAAAAGGGATGTCGTTTTTTCGTATAAGAATATTCAAAATAAACTCGAGAAATTTTAAGCCATGTACTTATTATATATACATATGCATGTATGCATATGTAATAATATATTACATACGAGTGTTTGTAAATATTTTCATACAAATTTGGTATCTTAACTATTAATACCGTCATCCTAAACAAACATAATTTTCTTTCATAAGAACATTAGAACACAATTTTGTAATGGTTCGATCATATATATGAACTTGAATTAAAGATCAGAGACTAGGATAGTAATAAAAAATGTGTAATTTCAGATTAACATACATACATACATATATCGTACAATATTTCATATACATACATTACTTTTTTTTTCACGTCGATTTTTGTTCATATTTCACACTTTTCTTTTACTTTTTATATCAGATAAAAAAATATATACAAGTACGATCTATAAACACATAAATTTGTATACGGTCGAAAGATGTGTACAGAATATTGCACGTATGTATGTATATATTGCATTTATAATTAACAAAATCAAGTCATTATTTTATGGTACAATATTTGTACAGGGACATATATGACTCCACGTGGAGTGTATACTTAAATTACATACTTACGTATACGATATATAATGCATTCATACGATCATATTTTTATTTATCATTACCTAAAAAGTATGAATTTTGAATACCCAAAAATTCAAAATTTAACATTAAACCGATCGTATTCAAAATATATTGTATTTCCCATACAATACATTACAATTTGAATTTACATTTTGTATTTCTATCCTCGTTTCTGATGTAATGAAATTTATGACCCATATGATCGTACAATTATGAAAAAATTATATTTGTTTAGGACGATAATTTGTTTGTTTAGGACAGAAGTTTTACACACGCATATATACGATAAATACGTACATTACAAAATATTCTTATAAATATTGCGCATAATATGTACACTTAAATTACATACGCACGTATGTGATAAATATGCATACATATTCACATTCTATGCTGATACATGGGTATTTTAGTGGGTACTGAATGATTTCTTCTGAAATAATATGTACACTTGAATTACATACGCACGTATGTGATAAATATGCATACATATTCACATTCTATGCTGATACATGGGTATTTTAGTGGGTACTGAATGATTTCTTCTGAAATAATATGTACACTTGAATTACATACGCACGTATGTGATAAATATGCATACATATTCACATTCTATGCTGATTCATGGGTATTTTATTCTGAAAATTGCTTGCTTTTTTTATATATTTCAATACATTTTCTTATTTTACACCTTATTTTTTGAATAAAACGGTAGCACTGGGTACTGATGTCAGTACCCAGGAAGAAAAATTTTTGAACGTCGAATTTGCACTGCTTGCAGTATCTCCTAGTTTTGGATTTCTGGTTGAACTGAATTTACCTATTGCTTTTTTATAATACAAAAAATATAAATTCATGTTTAAATGATGAAAAATATCATTTATTTTTTTTCATTTAAATGCTACATGTAATGGAAAATCCAGGCATCAGAAAATAACAAAAATAAATTTAATTCCAAACGTATTTATGTATATGCTTGTCTGTATATATACATATTACTATATGTATACATGTACATGTACATTATATATGTATGTAGCAGCCATTGTATTTATTTAGCCTGGAGAAAACTGGTTCTATTTTGAGGACAGCTATATTGATTTTTCAGCTGATTTTCAAGTTTTTTATTTCATAAAGAGGGTCGTCATTGTTGTTAGTAGACTTTATACATATACATACATACATATGTAACATATATACACCTTGTACAATATATAATATAAAAAATAAAAACAGCAGAGGATATATAATATGCCAATTATTTGTGTACAGCTCTTATACACCCACTACAAAATGTTTATCATATATATGTAGCACATTACATACATTTATATAATTTTACATGGTATGTATATTTATAATTTGTGCATGAACGCAAAAGTATTCAATTCGTGTACATTTATGTATGTATGTATCTACAGTACAGTACTTCATTATTATATTGCTGTTGCGTCTTTATTTGCTTTGTATGAATACCTTCTTTAAAAAAAAAAACGTTAAATTACGCTCAATTCTACAACTACATGCAGCATAACGTTTTAAATTTTCATTGTATTCTATGGTTGGTTGCCTTTTAAAATTCATACAAAAAGGAAGTATAGGTCAATTCGTCTAAATAATTTACTTTTGTATATTTTTATCCTTAATCATTTTTAAGGATAAAAAAAAATGTAAAGAAAAAAAAATGAGAAAAATTTTTTAGTATAAGTGGTAAAGTAGAAAAAAAATACCATAGAAACAGCTTCCAGTTTTAAAATAATTTAAATGTTTTCCGAACAGCAAAGAGAAGCAAAAAACAAATCCTTGTATAAATACATATGTAGTACATAGGGTGTCCAAATGTAAAGCTTAGTGAAAATTAAGTGGGTTCAGGTTAAAATGTGCTTTTTTATGTAGTTCAAACTAGTTTTCATTCAACTTTAACAAACAATAAATTGTTAGAAAGACTCAAGTTTCAGTCTTACTTTACAATAAAGTTAAAGAAAATGAATAGGGTGATCCAAAAATGTTTAATTCCTTGCATTTCATAAAGGATGAATTTTAAGATGAAGCTCTAGAAAGTTTTTCAACTAAGAATTGTATGAACTGTATGAAAAACTCATATCTTTACTCTGGGACAACCTGTGTGTACGTATACGCACGTGCATTGTAAATTATGTACAAGTATTATAAATCGTAGGTAGGTACATAGGTTTTCAACATTGAATTCGTTTTACCTATTACGATTACGAAACGAAATGTCTTTTTACATAGAATTCACCCTCTTAAAATGAAAATTCCTATTCAAAAGGTGAATTATCAGTTATTTCGATTCTTTTTCATTTATATTTTTACATTTTTGAATTTTCAAAAAAATTTTCATTTTTTTTTTTTTTAAATTTTACTTTTTTGTTTCTTTACTATTGTTAGCAGTTTGATTTAAAAAAAAAAAATAAAATAAAAATAATAATTGGGAAAAAACAGAAAAATTAATCGAGAATTTTCCAGTCCTAACTATAGTTACCTACCTATAATATTTTTTTGTCATATTAACTTAGCAATAGAACAATAAAATATAAAAATAATAAAAATAAATAATTGCCTACACTACATATTTTTCATCTTAACATGTTGTTTTATCAATATTTATTTTTTGTGTTTTTTTTTTCACTTGTGATATTAATGAATAACAATTAAATTTTTTCATATTCTACTTCTTTTAAATTTATTATGTGTAAATACACACTTTTTTCATTAAAAAAAAAAAAAAAAACCCAACACATTTGTTTAACTAAAACGAAGGTAAGGCGAACAGTTTAATAATTTTTTGAAATTGAAAATAATTTTCAAATTTTTATCATATCGTATTTTTAAAGTATGTTCCCACGTGTTTTAAATACTTCTTTGCATTCTTCTGGATTCAATTTAAATTAATTTGTGTTTTACTTTCTTTGACTACCAACATTTTGTAATTGTACTAAAAACGAGAACAACAATAAACAATAAAGAAAAAAAAAATAACAATACGGTAAGGACATAAAATTTCTGTACTACATACAAATACAAAAATACACATGGCTATGTTAAAATTAAAAAAAAAAAAAAAATGAATTTTAGATTTAAAAAAAGATAGTACTTTTTAGAAAAACAGGTTTTATAAAAAATATTAAATAAATTTTGAATATTTTGAAAACTTACCTTGAGCATGTTTTTGTCGTAATTTATTAAGAATATTTGTTGCATCAAAACCAGCATTATCACATAATTGTCGTGGTATTATTTCTAATGACTTGGCAATTGCAGCAATTAAAAGTTGTTCTTTACCAGCAATTTTACGTGAATAATCACGTAACATTTTTGATAAAGCCATTTCAATAGCTCCACCACCTGAAATAAATAATAAAAATTTAATTTTAATTATAATAACAGCTTATTAATTATTATTATTTTTTTTATGCTCAAAATAATATCACATTTAATTTTATGTTATTAATAAAATAAAAAAAAATGTGAATAAATTAAACTAAATAATAAATAGCAAATATTTATCTAAGGGAATTATCAGTAATATTTGAATAAAATGTATGATACAAAACGGCCATATATACCATTGGGGGGTACCCTTTTAAATACATACAAAAGAAAAACAAAAAACGTTTTGTAGTTTATCGTTCTTCTTTTTCTGTTTTTGAAGGCACAAAATGCATGAGTGTCTATAAAAAAAATATAAAAAATATTTTTTTTTCATTTTTAATATAATGACGTCATAAGACACAGATGAACGACTACATAATAGAAATAATTTTGTATATTTCAAAATATAATATATTTTGTATATTTCAAAATATAATATACAGCACAGCAGTACAATAATTTTCTTTTTATTTTTTCCCTTGTCAAATACATTTTTTATGTACATACATATGTATGTATATATGTATGTATGTTTTGTTTATGTATATACATATCTATGTATATATGTTTTCTTTTTTTTATCATGCGTATATAATTTTTACTATACGAGATACGTTCAGCTATTCACTATTACGATATATTTTAAGGTTTTCATAAAATTTACTATGTAATAGGGCTTTCCATACTATATGTTCAAAGTGTTCAACAATAAATTAAACATTTCATTTCTAGTAGACTAAATTAAAACCAAAATAATTTTGGATTAGTGTGCAAAGTTAAGTTGGTCAAAGTATAAAAAAGAAAATTTTTAATAAAACCAAAATCTGGTTTCAAATTTTAGTCTGTTTAGCTTAGACCTTCTTAAACCCTTTAAAAATTTTTTATAGTTTTCCATTCTGACATTTAAACAGACAACCAAAAGGAAAACATTAAAAAAACAAAAATCAACATAAAACTATAAAATAAAATATTGTAACATAAAAACCCAGATAAATAAAAGTAAATAAAAAGTAAAATTACAAGTAATAACAATAATTACAAAATAGGGATCGATATATTAAAGGAAAATTCAAATGGGCATAACAAAACCAATAAAAAGTCTTCATTTTAATTTTATTGACTTCCTACAAAGTTTTTCTTCAATAAAAAAAAATTTAAATTTCTTCACGAATTCTATTCTTATTTTCGTTTTTCTTCTCAAATATATATACTTATGTACATTTTAAAGTAAAAATGTAATGCTGAAAGGATTTTCTTTAAAAATAAAAAAATAAAGGAAAAAACAAAATTTTTTCGTGTTGATGTTTAAAAAGTAAACATAAAAACAAAACTTTTGGAATGTATGTATATATGTATACATAAAAGATGTATGACGCAAAACTTTAATAGGATAAATAATGAATAGTAAACAAAAAGGAAAAAAAAAGAAGAAAAAATGAAAGTAGAATAAAAACCAAAACAAAAACAAATAAAAGCAGAATGTCCTTATCAAGGTTAAAATTTTTCGGTTAGTAACATCATTTAATGATATAAGTGTATGTAAACGTCCACATATAAATTCAAGCTCGTACATACTATACTATAACTGAAAATTAAAAAATCAATATAAGGATATGATTTGTTCTTATATATTTATGTATGTATATTATTATAGGACATACAATATATAAATACGGATGTAAAATAAATTTGATGTGATTTGAATGAATTAATATATATGTATGTATAGAATATATCCATGTTACATGTATGGGTATATGTTTTAATATTTTTTGCGTCGTAAAAAAACGATATACATACATATGTATATTAGATATGCGTTAAATTTTAAATACATACATAACATTTTTATGTACTTGTATGAGAATAATTTAGATATAAATATATATAATTATGTATATATGTATATATGTATGTATATATGTATATATTGAGGATATATGTACATACCATACATTGTATATATAATGATAACATATACAAATAGGCACAACGTATAGTACATACGTACATTAATGTACGTATATTTTTGGAGTTGGAGACAAAGAGAAAAGTAGGTAATTTTTGTTTTTTTGTTTTTGTATGAAGCAATTCAAATACAGGATAATAATTTGAACACTTTAATTTTTATATGTATTTATAGATATAACGGAAAACAAGAAATTTTTTCAATTTCCATTATAAAGTAAAAATGACTGAACAAACACTACTTTTTGAATAAAGCCATATGCGCGTATACGTATATATATATATATATATACATACTCTGTCCACATGCACTTAAGGTCTTATGACGATTACTTATAAAGTGGTACCATTTTACATCACATGTATTAATATTCAAAAAACTCATTTGATATATAATAAAAGCTTTGTCGATTGTGGTAATACTGCTTGTTAAACAGTCTAATTAGAAATTATAAGAGAAAAAAAAAAAGAAGACATATGTACATATGTATGTGCTTCCATAAGACCTTAAGTGCATAATATTAGTGGAATAGTACAGTATAATCGTTTTTACACTTTTCATACCTATATTTTCTTTTTTCAATAGTTTTTCTTTATCATATATTAAGCAACAAAATACTACCGGTAGGTACCTACTTGTAATTTATTAATTATAAATAAATTATACATCATAATTTTTAGTACAGACAATTTTCGATAAACTTTCGCAATTTTATTTAATTAGCGTATACACATGTGTGTGAACATCAAAATGTACAAATTTTCAAATGAATTTGGCATTTACTTTGTATAATAATCATACAACATTCAGTTTATGTATAAAGTAAAGAGTTAATGACTTTTTTAAAATTACGGAAATTATTATGAAAGCAAAATGGACATAAAAAAAAATTTTTTTTTATGTCGTAAAATGTGTATATGTTATTTTACTGTCTACAAATTACGGTTTAATCGTTAATAAATTAAATATCAAATTGTTATTTTTATATCATATTTCAGTTGGTTTCAAACTTGAATATTGAAAACATAAAAAAACATTATTAATTTTATTTTTAAAAATTCAAAGATTTTAACTCGATATGTATTAATAAAAAATAAATTTCGTTTAAGAATTAGTTAAGATTTTTATTATAAAATTAATTTTATGTCTTTACATAACGATAAAATAATACGAAATTGTGTATATTTCAACCCTTAAAGATATAGGTAACAGTTTTTCTTTTCTCTTTTCAAATATCGAATCAAAACGTTAGATTTTATTATAGATAAAAGATAAAATAAAAAAAAAAGTACCTATTCATAATAAAAAAGTATTTAAATAAAAACCGTTACACAAACAAAAAGAAATGAAACGTTATTCGTTATGTACATATGTAGGTACTTGAAAATTGATAACATATTAAAATCTTTTACAACCCTCATTGTCGTTCATTCAAGGTAAACCAGCTCGTGTAATGCATTTATGTATGTATGTAGCTAAATAAACCAGACCAGACGACAAACTATGGTTCATGTATTTCACGTTATATATACATACATACATACATACATATATATTATTATCTAACCCTCGAAAATTGTCCAATAATCAAAATTCAAAACATCCATTAAATATTTATGAATGTATGAGTATACATGCAGCGACACATCAAAGACGAAAAAAGAGTAGAATAAAAATTTTAAGAGGAAAGGAATTACAATAAAAAAAAAAAAATACTGTGTAAAATGATGTTGATATCAAAAAAAAAAAAAGTACGTAAGTGTTACTACGTGTATGTATACGCACAAACATACTCAAAAATATATGTGTATATGCATGCATTTCGTTCTTCATCATTATATTTATTTTATTATAAATTCTCAAGGGTGATAACATCAAATTCAGTTATAATAAAAATATACGTTACAATACGAAAAGTTCGGTTATATTTTATATGTTTACATATCTTATACATATATTATGCATTTTATATATACATACATTTACTTATACGCTTACGTATACAAAATTAAGAATTATATAAATAGGAATTTTTTCCCTTCAAAGACAATGATATATAACGATAAAAACAAAAAAGGATACATTTTTAACGAATTCACTAAAAATATTATGTTTTCCCATTTGGAATGCAATTATCGAAAAACGACGAAATAGTTGTCATTAAATAAATTAATGTGATAATAATTTTATCTATGTAAAAGACCATAACTTAAGTATAATGATAGCATTTTAACATATGTACATATGTATGTGCGTATGGGTTTATGCTTTACAAACAGAAATAATTATTTTTATTTTTTGTTTAATATATGTGATTGAAATGATTGAAGCAATGTATATTATGTCGTCGACGTTCTGTGAAAAGTCATTAAGTCACATTTTGGCTAAATTGAGTTTTTTACACCATTTTTTTTTTCGCAATTTTCATAAAAGTATTTTAACAAAACTCAGTAGTGGATCAAGCAAAAAATATGAAGTTAGGTATATAAAATTAAAAATCACTATGTCAAATTGTTTAAATTTTTTCATCAATGATGTTTCCCCAAAAGGTTCTGGCGGATCGTGAGTGCCGGGTAATGGCACTTTATTGTCCTTTCCCTCCTTCTAATAATAAAAAAATAAAAAAATAAATAAATACAAGTTTCATCAGCGGAAATTCACTAAAAGGACTTAGTGACATTTGAATACGATACAGTTTTTTAACTTTGAACGTCATTATATCAAAACTACTATTTTGTACTTAGTGTTTTTTTCACAGAACGATGACAATGTATTTGTAAATATTTGTTAAATATTGACGATTTTATTTAAAAATTGTTTAAAAAAAAAAACGAAAGAAAATTAAAATAAATATTATTTTCGTTTATGCACAGGAATTCTTTTTCAATTAACTTTTAAGAGCAAGTGATTTTCTTATCAAAAATCGAATAAAAGCATGTATATTTTTATTAAATTAATATAACTTGTATTCAATACGCATGGTGTAGTAACAAATCCTTTAAATTTAATATTTTTTTTATTAATAATTCTTTTTTGTCCAGGTTATTGCATTGATATTAAATGAAAAAAATATGAAAGAAATTTAAAATTATATATAGACGAATAAAAAAGAGGAATCATTGTAAAGATGAGCTTAAATAAATACGTATCAATTTAAATTTTATAAAATACAATTTGTTGTTATATTGTTAAATTTGTTTTTTTAAAGAGAAAACGAAAATATAATTTTTTTCATGTTTTATATAAACACAAAATGCTTGCACTACATGACTATTTGGCTTACAATATAGAATTTTCTTTTTCATATCAACATCTATTACATAGCAATAGCATTCATTATTTCATATTGTGTTGTATACCCTTTAGTAACTATGCACCTCAAAAATCGATAAAGCTAAACTTGTGCATGCATACATATATAAAAATCGTATTACGCTATTACAGGGTAGTTAGTGTACATTCAATACACATGTAAATGATGAAGATGGATAAATAGGTGGGTTATTTAGGAGGTAGGTTCGGTACTTAAATTCATGTACATTCAGATTCAGGCAAATGTACAGTATACATTCTATATGCATTTATGCACATTTGCACATAGTAAAATAAGATTTTAGGTTTAGGTTTTACATTTAAATTAACTTTAAACTCATGTAAATATACAACACTGTTTTCTTGCAAATATAAATATAATATTATATGATTGTTGTGTTGATTTTCCTTTTTCAGAATGTGGAAATTTTCTTTACTCCATCTTTCCTCATGTAATATTCATGTTACAACTATTATCTGATTTTGTGTACATTATCTTGTGTTAGCTATTCATATGCATATAATTCTCATTCCATCTCATCTTTACCATAATCATTCTATAAATGCACTAACATTATCATTTCATTTCCCTTCTAAATAATTTCATATCATCATAGCAACAATATTTTCATATAATAATTTATATTACAATTGCATGCATTTAGTTAAATGTAATAACATGACATAAAATACTGTATATAAAATGTTGTACACTAGTTGCATTTTAAATTAAAAAATTTATATAAAAATTTATATTTTCTTCTAATATTCTATTCATATTTAATGTAAATTTATAACATATAGTATTATAATATAGATGTATTTGTGTGAAAATAAATTATACATATAAATAACATGACCTGTTTCTAAGGAATAAAATTTTCTTTTTCTTTTTTTTTTTTAATTTTCCATTTTTTGCATTTTGCATTCATTTCACATTTTCATACTTATAAAATGTGCATATCATATATGTACATATGTGTTGTATGTACAAGCATGTAAGTACATACGTATATGTATTTTTATCATATTTGTTATTATACAACACAACGTAAATTTATTGTTTGTTATTTTTCTTGAAAGTTTATTAACCTCTCTGTTCGTGTATATTATTATATACATATGTACACTAACATGTATCTTCGATATGAAAATGTATACCGTACAAAATTTAACAGAATACTCGACACTATATAATATATGTACATATTATAAAGTTGTACTGTAAACTTACAATTACAATTTGAGAGGAGATATGGTGTTGTTGCAAAAAAAAAAAAAAAAAGAAAGAAAAATGATAAATATTACAGCAAACTCTTTCTCTAATAGTGTACATTACATTTATGGGTGCACATTTTAAATATAAGATAAATATCTAAGTACATAGATCATTTTATATTACTTACAAACACAACAATGCTCAAGCAGCAGTACTTGCAATTATTTTCAATTTCTTTGTTTTTTTTTTCAAACACAGAAAAGTGTTTATATCTGATAATAAATTGTCTTTGATTACAGTAAAAGTTAAAAAATTCGTTACACTTTTCTTTCTTATTTTTTTAATTCTCTTGATATTATATTAAAGGTCAAATTTAATAAAATCAATTACAACAGGATCAATAAATTACAAATCTATTAGTAAGCTATAAACTTATTTTGAAGTTTTAAAATATAGAAAACATTTTGAATTCGTGATTATGAAAAATATTAAAGGCATTTAATTACGAATTATACTGTAAAACTGAATATTAAAAGAGAAGACCATAGTAATGAATGCATTACCTCTAAAAAAGTAATAAAATAAAACTGCTACTATATTAGTGTGTTTATATATGTACTCGTATGTATGTATATTAAATAAATAAATAAATTTACAAAAGATATTCATGTATGTACTTATTTTATGTACATGTTATGTACTACTCAATTGTTTGGATGATAGTTTTTCATTATTTGAATTGTTAATGCATTTCATGTATAACATATGTATACGTGTATATATACATTTTACATAAGAAAAATATATATGTAAGTTGAAAATTTTTATACATACACACAAATATCTACATATGTACATTCATATAATTTTATTTGCAATAAATAACTTTTACCTTGCACTTTTCTTATCGATCATCGACCAACTTTAAATAAAGATTAAAAGACAGAAAAGCTTGTAATTAAAAATAACATATACATTTTAAAATGTAGACAATTATGTACAGAAATGTATGAAAATGTTAACGAATATTTTTAACTTGTAATTTATTTGAATTTAATTTTATACTTTTCATTTTTATTATATCTTGTTTTCTTTAAAAATTTTCATGCTTTTCTTTGAATTTTAGAAATTCATGAATTTTATATTTTCAATAAACGACAAAATCTACAAAAATCATTTGATATAATTAAAGCAATATAAAAAAAATACAAAATAAAGGAAAACAGTTAACAAATTTACATTTAACTGTGATGTGTTCAAAAACATAAAAAATAAACAAATAAACGACGAAAATAATTACTTTTAAATTGCAATTTGTATGTACATGTTAAACAACATTTTCTTTTAATGATTACAACCATGTATAATTATTTTAAATGAAAAAAAAAAAACAAGAAATATATTTTCATGTAATTACATTTTAAAAATTAATGTTAATTATAGGTATTTGCCACATAATTTCTACTACATGTTACATTTAAAATTTAAATAAATTTAAAAAATATGAATAAAATGATTGAGGTCTTGTATTCATATTTTTGTGACAATATTTCGATGTCATTTTTCTATGATATTTTAAACATTCGATTTTGATAATAAACAATTATTTATGTATTATATGTATATGTAAGTTTTGTTTTAAACTAAAATGAATTCTTATTGTTATATATTTTTTTTTTTTAAAGCCCAAAAGATTTTTATTTATATTTATTTACACGTATATTTCAAATGAACAACCAGTTTAATTAAATCTATGTGTCGTCATTATATTTAATACTACATCAATGAAAATATTATTTTAATGACTTTAAAAAAATGTATGTGTGTGAATAACATAATACAGGAAGAAAACTACAAAAATATCTATTTGAATACATTGTAGTATGACCTAGGTATCTAATTTCAGATATGGTAATGTAAGAAATGAAAAAAAATAAATAAATAAATAATAAAATAAAAATAATAATATAATAAATAAAAAAAAAAAACAAAAAAAGGTGTTAAATCATTATGGTCTTCGTTATTAACATAACATTATTTTCTTTTTCATCATTCATTTCATATTCAAATTTTTATAGGTATACATATTTATATTTTTATATGTGTGTGTATATATTTTCTAATAAATTTTCACTTTATATCGCTAGTTACTAGTATCATTTAACAGTAAAATAAATAATAAATTCAAACTACAATTAGAGTTTTTATACTCTGTTCACTAATAATATGCACTTAAGGTCTTATGGGAGTACATGTGTCTTTTTTCTTCCTTTATAATTTCTAATTAGACTGTTTTACGAGCAGTATTACCACAATACACAAAGCTTTTATTATATATCAGGTGAATTTTTTGAATATTAATACATGTGATGTTAAATGGTACCACTTTAAGTAATTGCCATAAGACTTTAGGTGCATAATATTAGTGGACAGAGTATAACTATAATACACTCACGCATACCTCGATTTACGGCCTAGACACGTTCCGGGAAAGTTGGCCGTCTAACGAGTTAATTATTTAAATATAAGCTCTAAGGAATTCAATAGGAATCATTTCAATTTTTATAAAATAAAGTATGTGCATACAATGTTATACTCCAGTCCATACACTAATTCGATGCAGTTAAGGTCTTGTGGGGGGTATGTGTCCTTTTTCATTTCTTGTAATTTCTCATAAGAGCATTTCACGAGCACAGTTACCACAATTCTTAAAATTCTCACAGTATGAAGTGAGCTTTTTAAACATCAATATACAGCGTCGTAAATTGACACTACTTTATGTCATTTCCATAAGATCTTAACTGCATCGAATTAGTGTATAGAGTAAATTCGTTTTTTCATTTACTTGTTGTTCATCAGATTAGAACAGTTTCTAAAACTTTTTTTTTAATTTCCTATACATAATTACATATGTATGTATAGGTATATATGTACTTGTGTTTAAATTTTTGTTTCTCTTTTTAGACGCATGAATTTATTTATTTTTGATTTTTTATTTAAAACACGTTGCTCGTTATGTGTTAATATTAATATTGTTTTATGTAAAAAATTTTTAATGAAGTAAATAAAAAAAACGAATTTATAACTAACTTTGTATGCACATACTTTATTTTATAAAAATTGGAATGGTTCCTGTTGAATTCCTTATAGTTTATATTCAAATAATTAGCATGTTATACGGCCAACTTTCCCGGAACGTATCTAGGCCGTATATCGAGTTATGAGTGTATATTTTCATACCCTTTAAGAAGAAAAAATAACAAAGTTTATTCGTTATTAATACTCTATGTTTGAAAATTAGAGAATCTAATATATTATACTATGTTATTTACATCGGACAAAAACAACATGTAAAACGTGAATACATTTTAAAATGACAGCTCAAACAAGAAGAAAAAATTTTTAAAATATATATATGTATTTTTTTTATTTTTTCTTAAAAATCATTTGACTTAATATGGCATAACAACATGACTTACCATTTTTGTATAATTTAATAAATTAAGTAAAATAACATAATAAAAATGGTATATCGTATTGTATATACATATGTACATGTTTCTCTTTTGCCTTTTATTTTCTCTTCATTTTAATTTTTGTTTTTTCTTTTTATTTTTAAATTTTAAGTGTGCAATAGTGATCATAGACAAATATTATATTGTATTGTATCGTACATAACAACTACCATAACTAGTTGACTATATAATCATCATCAATAAAAATGAACTAAGATCTTTTGTAAGATTATTGTTTTAAATTATAATAAATTACTATGACTTAAAAATATGTCAATCTTGATATTATTCTTTTACGGGTTATTTATGCTATTGCCATTATCATTTAAAAAAGAATGGTAAATGGCATACAAAATTGTAAATAATAAATTTTTTCTATGTACGTATCACGTTTTAAAAATTACATATTATAAAATTTCAATTCGTGAGAAGAAATTTCTATTTTGAAATTATTGTCTAAATTTAAAAATAAAATAATAAGAAAGAAATTAAGTAAGAAAAAATTATTTGTATAAGGTCAAAGTGTATCAAATAAAGCATAGTCATTTATAACTTTTATATTGACTGAGTAAAGAAATAATAATAATCTTTCCATACTTACCAGCAACGACTGCATCATTTTTAATTGTTCTTCTAACGATCATGATAGCATCGTGTAATGAACGTTCAGTTTCATCAAGGAATTGTTCAGCTCCACCTCTTAATATCATAGTACAAGTTTTTGCATTTGGACAACCTATAAATAATAATTTTTCAATCATTTAAAATGTCCTTTTTAATATAAAATTTAGTAAAAATGGATAAATTAAAATATTAATTTACCTTGAAAAATGTTGAATCGTTCACTACCAATTTGACGTTCTTCAAAATATTCACATGTACCTAATACATTTGATGTTAAATCATGTGCGGTTGTCATTACAGCACCACCACATGCTTTCATTGTACGTTTTAAATCTTCGTCAGGAACACGTCCAGCACAAAACATATCACGATCAGCAAAATATTGTGTTGCAACATCACCAATCGGTAATTTTGATAATACAACATTAGCTCCAGATTCATGTATTTTAGCTAATTTATTGTATAATATTTGCCATTCAGCATCAACAACTTTTTGATATTCTTTAACATTATCAAGACGTATTTCAGCATTATCACGTTCAGCCTTCAATTCTAACTCAATATTTAATAACGCAATTTTGCAATTTTTATATGTTTTCGGTTGCATTTCAAATCCAGCATATGAAAATGTCTTTTTAAATGCAACGCCAGATATCAATGATGATTCTTCTAATGCACCACCTGGTATCTTTTTTGTACCAATCATATTTAATGGTAATAAATCATCTAACATTAGTACAGCATCAACAACCATTTTTGAAAAGAATTCCTTTTGTTGATGAATTAATTTTGAACTCATTGCTGTTGCTGCACATTTTTCCAATAGTACACGTTGTTCCTCTTTTGAGCCTCTTTCAATTTTCTCAGCTAAACGGTTTATTTCATCAATACAAAGACTTAATGCTTTACGTACTGCTTTAATTATAATACGTGGATGTACACCTTCTTCAATAAATGGTTTTAATTGTTTTAAAAATTCACCAGCTAAAAGAACGACACTTGTAGTACCATCTCCTACCTATAATAAAAAGCCAAATCCCGATCATTATCATTATTGTTTACATTGAGTTTTTTAAATTCTTTATTTGTACTACCTCTGCATCTTGTGATTTTGCTATGTCAACTAACGTTTTAGCAGCTGGATGAACAATATCCAATAATTTCATAATTGTTGCTCCATCATTAGATATTGTTGCTTTACCATCATTACTAACAATCAATTTATCCATACCACGAGGACCCAAGGTTGTTCGGATAGCATCAACGACATTTTGACATGCATTGATGTTTGAAATCAATTGAGGTTTACCTTGCGAAGTATCAGTACCCTCTTTAAGTAAAATAATTTGTGGTTGCTGAAACGAAATTCATAAAGAAATCATGTTAGTAATAAAACATAAAATCTAGATCAATGTTACAACAAAAGACCAAGCCCGTGGTATAAACCATATTTAGTCATGAAATCGAATTTATTGCTTGGAGTATACCAGAATATTCCAACGTATTGAGGTTATGTTTATCGGCAAATTACAATTTAAAATAAACTTATTATAAATAGAACCAATAGGAAGTAAAAAACAAAAGATATTTTCAACAGACGTATTACAAAATTACTAATTCAGATTTAAAAAGATTTAAAATATACATGAATCCATAAAACAGCACTATGGCACATTGTTTTATGGAATAAAATTGCAAACACACATTTTCCAAAATTTAAACAATCATTAGCAATAATTAATAACGTTTGTATAAACAGTTTTCACGAAATATATATCTTGCTTACCATATTTATTTTTATTTCTCTTTTTTTAAATAACACACAAAATTAGTAGAAAATTACTTCGAAAATTATCAGAATTATGAATTACTCACGATTCACGAGGATTGAGGAAAATTTATTACAACAATTACTACACAAATACAAGAAAGAATATTCTTTCTTTTATGCTTTTTTTGTTGGCTGTCAATAGTGTCACTGTCAATCTGAACTGTCAATAATGTCATATTAACAATTTGCAAAATAAAAACAAAAAGTCGTTCATAAATTTCGGCATTCGGAATCCAGAGTTTGTTCGGTTGAGTTTGGTAATTGGTACATATTTTTCTTTTAAAATTTCGAAGCACAAAGTAATCAGAGTTAAAGTTTCAATTATGATTCGTTAACCTATTGAACACTTATCACAAAAACATTTAAAATATGTGTAATGTAAATTATTAGCAGCACGTTTATTTTCTTCTTTGTGTTGACAGTATGTTAATTCATGTATGGTTTATTTTGAATCGGTTGTATTCCGTTTATATCCTTTCCCTACAACCAGTTAAAATTATGCCAATTTTAAAGTGACGTTTAACCTCTTAAATTCAAATTATAACTTTTTATCATCTTGTTATAAAATATCATTTTGTAATTCGAACTAATAAATCATAGCATAGTACATATGTAATATGTATCGTGTGTATTGTATACACCCTTGCTAGAATTGAATCAATTAATTGTGTTAATTCGATTTATTTTAGATCGTTTCAAACTGGTTCGTTTTGTTTCATCAAATTTTAAGTCGATTTGAATTAAATTAAATTTATTTTGATAGAATATAATTTTTTAAAATATATGTGAGTTTGCGCAGACTTCGAGTTTGATTGAAAATGGGGGTAACGGTAGATTCAAAAGTATGTATATAGATTAAAAAGTGGTAGATTCACAATCAACTGTATTCGGTATATTTGAAATGATGAATTAACGTTGAAAATAGTCAGAAAATTTTCAATTATTTCCAACTTCATTATTTATCACAGTAGCGCCAATTAAATTGAAAAAAGAAAAATTTAAAAAATCAAATTTAATTTGAAATACCGTTTATGTTTTACATTGACAACAAAAATTAAAACTGTAATCGAGGTGTAGTTGACGATTTGTTACTTTAACATTTTATTTAATATTTTAAAAATTGAAAATTGGTGTTTATGTTATCTATATAATTAATTTTGTGTTTATAAAAAATGAATAAAAGAGATAAAAAGCGAAACTCCGTAAGTAAAGTTAAAAGTTTACCATTTTTGTGCTGAATATTATTTGTTTCTGAGCTGTTAGTTAAACGAAGTCTTCATTAAATTTTTTCTTAAATTTGTAAAAATGAAATAGAAAAAGTTTTGATTTATGCCTATGTACATATATAGTTTTTGTATAATATTTTATAGATACTGAAAAAAGCATCAGTCATAGAATCAGCGAGTCCAACAGCTACATCAACAGTTACATCAACATCAACATTTCAAAAATCACGTCGCATAAGTTTTTCTAATCAAAAATCTATTAAGTTAGAGCTCAATAATGATAATATTTGTTCGAAGTCAAAGATTAAATTTACTTTATTTTACTTCAAATTTCAGAGAGTTTTTACCAGGATCTGATAATGCAACTGTTTGGCTATCGTCTTATGAAGAGACAGCGGATGAAAGATCACCAGAAAAAATTTTTAGTAAAATACCAGTTACAAAACGTAATATTAACATTAATACAAATCGAAATTATTTAGCACAAACCAACAATGAAAATGTAATCAAAGAATATGGTATGAAATTACGTAACTCTAAAATTATTCACAAACAACAAGAACTGAAAGTATCAAAACAACATAAAAGCAACATTTTATTACCATCAACATATGATAAAGAAAATGTAATGATATTTGAAAATGGACCACACCAAGAAGAAAATAATACGTCCTATGTAAATACGGAGACAAAAGCAATTGATATGTCAATTGATAAGAATATTTCACAAGATATTCAGGAAAATAAAAATAATAAATCAACAGAAATTTGTATGCTTGAATACGTGGAACTATCATCGATCATTAACGATAATGATATAGTACAGAATAGAAAAGATCTAAATTTAAAAAATCAAGTGAATATTGATAGGCCAGAGTTTTCCGATTTATCATTAATACCGAATGAACTAACAAGAAGATCAAGTTCATCATTTATAAAACACTCATTAGATGATTGTTTAAAAGATAATTATGAATCATACGCATTGGATATGAATGATAAAAAATTATTGAGTCTGTGGAAAAAAGGTCATCGTCTAAATATAAGCAATTTTAGTTTTTCAGATGGTAAGTATAAAATCCATTATTGGAATTTCTTAAACTTTTGATTGTAAAAAAATTTTTTTACAGAAATTATGAATAATTCAATGATTGCCCAATTTCGAAAACAAAAAGAAATGGAGAAAAATAAAACAAATCCTCAAAGTATTAATACAATTTTAGATAACTCGTTACAATCAAAATTTGATTTAATTAAAATATCACATGATCATCCTGAAACGAATATGTCAATAGAAAATATATCAAAGGAAAATTCATTGGTAGATTTAAATTCCATCGATCAAAATGGAAAATTACGAGAACAAGAGGAGCAATTAAAAAAAATTTTATGTATAAATAATGAACCAATTGGAGAGATATCATTAGAAATAGAAAAAACTGATAGTAAAATTATTTATAATATAAAAAATCGAAATAAAAGATTAACAATATTGTCAAATACTAATATGAATATTGAGAATACATCTATCGGAAAAATAAATTTAAATAATGATTTTAGTAATAATCAGAAAATAATAAATATGTATACAAATATAGATTATGAAAATAATGATGAGAAAAATGAAATGAATGAAGAAAAATTACAAAATAAAAGAAAAACAATAAATCTACATGAAAAAATGGAAGGAATTGAAGAGAATACTAATAGTAATAAAAACAATGAAATTTGTTCAAATAAAAAAAGACATACTATGCATTTAAATGAAGATATTGATATTGAAAACGATCACAATACGTTAATAAATCAAAATAATGATTTAATTTCACATTCCATAAATAAAAGTGAATTGCATGAAAATGATAAAAATTATCGAAATAATGATATAGAAAGGAAGTTACAGGCATTACGTAATGCAACAATACATTTAAATGAAAATATAAATACGGAGACATTTTTAGATAGTAAAAAATGTATTCAAAGTACAACAAATGATCATAATGAAATGATAATCAAAGAAACATTACAAAATACAAATAATAATCAATCCTGTAATAATGATATTACATATTGTAATGATGATATTGAAGAAGATGAATCACTTGAAAAATGCCTATTTAATGGTGAAATAAATATTCCATTAAAAAGCTCACTTGTTTTGAATGAAGATATTGAAAATTGTTCAAAACAATCAACAATGTTAGAAGATAAAATCGATATTTCACCGCCGTCATCTTCAAATAAGCGATGTACGTTAAATTTGAGCCAAACAATTATTGTTGAAAACTCACTACAAGAAAATACAAAAAATGATTTGTCATTATCATTATCAAGTAAAAAATGTAATAATGAAAATAATAATGAAATATCTGATATTAACGATTTTGATTTACAAAGTAATAAAATCCCAAAATTAGAAAAAAGTTCATTAAACAGACGCACAATACATTTGCAAGAAGATATCGATGTAGAACCTTGTAATACTAATAACAGTTTGTCTGATCTGAAACAGGAAATAAGTTTTAATAATAATAACATTGAAAAATTTGAAGTGAAGTCATTATTAAAAAGACGTCACTATTCTCCTAAACCAATTAATTCAGAACAAAAATTAAACTACGATAATGAATCAAATTGTGAAAAATATTCCAAAATTGAAATGACAGAAAATTCTGAAAATTTCATTACAAAAGATTCACAAAAAAATGATAGACAAACAATTTGTATGCCTATAAATATTCAAGATGAAACAATAAAATGGGAATTGAATAAAAAACCCGAAATTATAATCGAGAGTAATTTGAAGAAACCAACTAAAATAGAAAATAATAGACAAACAATGTATGTGAATGAAACGATTGAAATTGATAATACAATAAATTTTAAAGATACTGAAAAAACTATTTTCAATTCTACTAATCAGAAACATACTAAAAATATTGATGTGAATGTTGATCAAAACATTAATACAATTTTGGATAATACATTACAATCAAAATTTGATTCTATTAAAACATTACATGATTGTCGTGAAATGAATATGTCAGTAGAAACTAATAAAATAGTTAATAAACGAAGACAAACGAATTATAACATTGAAGATGTTGAAATTGAAAATGAATCGGAAATGGATCTAAATCAAGTCGTCGAAAATAATATCAGCTCACAATGTTCAAATAAAAAAATAAATGAAGATAATATAAATTCAATTGTAAACGATATACCATCTTCAGAAAATGTGCATAACACAATTGATTTCATGGAAAATGTAAAACTGACCTGTTATGAAATGGATAAAAATGATCAAGAAATATTATATTTTTCTAAAACACCAAATAAAATGGAATTAACTTGTAATGTAGAACATAAAAATGCGCTACAAAAATCATTAAATCAATTGCAATTTAATGAAAACAAGCACGAAAAAAATTGGCAAACTGTAAACAGGAGTCAAGATATTACAATACAATCAGTTTTATTAGATTCTGAGAGAAAAGAATTCTCAAAAAGGAAAACAAAAGATTTTCAATACTTATCTCCATCTTTTTACCATGGTGAGTTTAACATTCAGTCATCAAGTAAGAAATGTGGTAATACTAGCAGTGCTAAAAAATTCAGTTATAAACGTGATAGAAAAACATTTACAAAACAATCACCACAATTAAATAATAAAAATGAAAAGTTTGAGTCACCTACCTTACAACCACCAAATAAAAAAGAAAAAATTTCGACTGGGAAAAAAAATTACTTACTAATTTCTACAACGAGAAGTAATAACACAAGGGAAAAATTATCAAATAAAAAAACAACTCCGTCGTCAATAAAATCAAAATCATTCAAAACTAAAAATGATACAGATAACAAGACTAGACGAACTATAATTTTTTCATCAGATAATAATAATTTGAACATAACAACAAAATCTCCATCAATAGTACAACAAAAAAAGACACCATTATCATCACATTGTAAAAATTCCAATACTAATCAATTATTGAAATCAAATTTTGAAAAACAAGTAGAAGTACAACAAATACAATTCAATAATACAATGGATTTATCTACATGTCAAGGCAATATAAGTTCAATAAAAACAAATTGTGTACCACAAATAATTTTAACTGAACATCAGGATGATCAAGAAAAACAAATAAAACTACAAAATACCTTATATTTCAATGAAAATAATGACTTGAGTTTATCAATGGGGATGATCGAAAAAGACTGTGATATAAAAAACATCAACCAAACACAAAATTCTCAGTATATACGAGAAAATTCATCCTATATGCAGATTTCAGCAAAGAAAACAACAGCTTCTGTAAAAACTCAATTTAAAACAACAACAGTGACAACCAAATTATTTTCAATGTGTAACCAACGGTCTTTAGAATCATTAGATAATTTATCTGGTTTATCACCATTAGGTAGTGATATTATGGTGGATACTAGCAATTCTGCAACAAAAAAAGAAATGAATCAAATAAATGACAAAATATCATCACCATGTTCTACATTTTCAGATAAATCAATGGAATTCTTTTACAATTTAAAAACTATAAATACAAATACAACGAAAATCTCAAGTAATGATGATGACGATGATTATAATTATGTCGATGACATTCATAATGTAGTTAAACAACAAGAAGAAAACAATGATAATCAAGTAACACCATTAAATTTAATTAGTAATATTGCAGATAACGAAAAAGACTATGATGATATCGAAAAAACGCATATCAGTTTAGTGGATTCATCGGAAATTGAAAATGAACGAATAAATTTAGTAGAAGAATCAGTATTAGAACAAAATCAAGAATTAATGTCTAAACTGCTAGTAACGACAACAGCAGTAATAAAAACACCAACAAATAATAATAATAATATAAATGAAACGGAAACATTAAATGATACAATTTCAACAACATCGCCATCATTAATTAAATTAGAATTAGATTTTTCATATTATGAACGTAATAAAAATACATTCGCAAAATTACCAAAATATATTGATATATTAGACAAACATATAACTAGATTTGAATTATCTGATCAAAAGTATGAATTAGAACAATTAGAAGCTGAAAACTTAATGCATGGCCCACCAGCTCCATCATATGAATTTTTATGGAATAATTATTGTGAAACACAGTAAGAAAAATTATTTTTTGTATTTTGTTAAAACTAAGGACTTCTTTATATTTTTTTTTTTTTTTCAGAATCAAAGGAAATAAAAAATTTAATGATTTTTTTGTAAAACCTTTATGCCCCTTTACACCATGTTGGATGGATCTTTTAAAAAATAAATTTAAAACGTAAAGTTTTTTAAATTTTTTTCTTTTTTTATTTCATGTTTTTTAATTTACTTTAATTATCAATTAAAATTAATTTTGTTTCTTTTATTAATTTAAGTGAAAAGCTTTGTTGGCGGTTAGATGATTTACTTTATATGCATGGGGTATTAGTTATTCACCATAAATTAATTCATACCCATAAATTAGTTTTTAGATATCCAAAAGAATGTGTTGTAAATGGAAAAATAAAAGATAGGATTATATTTAATAACATTCAACTTATAAGAAGAAATTTTCATAGTAAATACATATAAATTTTTATATTATTCATTAATACATATTGTTTTAAAATTTACTATTTCTCAATTCTTTTTATTTAAATTCTTACAGGTAATCCAAATTCAACTGATATTTTATTAGAAACTGAATTTTTACCAAAAATTCCATATATACTAAAAGATTATTGTAAAACCAGTGATAATTTATTTGAATTTTTAGATTATTTAAATAAAATTATCATGGATGCTGTTACATTATCAACAAATTTACAAAAAGTCTTAACTGAATGTAATGGAAAATTAGAATTGAATCAAAAGTAAAAAGAAAATATTGTTTTTTAATATTAAATTTCTATTATGTATATACTTTCATTTTATTTTAATATAATTATTATTATTATTTTTTATTTTCAGAAATGAATTATTTATAATAAAGAACATTGTAATCAGATCGGATAATTCTTCATCTGTTAAAATACCAATCATAATACGAGTACATCATATTAATACAATATCATATGATCATATTATTACACCGAGTTTAAATAAATTTGTTGATAATATTAAAAAATTACCAAATGGTATAGATTTTTTAAAAGAGTTCTTATACAAACCAGAAAAATTTTTAAAAGAAATTAATTAAAAATAAAAGTAAATAAAAATGATAGTGAAATCTTTTTATATACATATTTAAAAAATAATAATAATACATTTGTTCTGTTAAACAAATTAATTTTATATTGTACAAAAATGCTTGCTTTTTTATTTTGAATTATTTTTGTGAATTTTTATAAATCGCAATAAATTTAATATTTTTTATTTTATTAAATTTTTTTTATTTTTTTCATCTGTTGCATAAAATTCAAATTTTTTCATTTTGTCAAACACCCTCAAAATTCTTTTTTCTGATTAATTTTAATTACAAAAAATGTAAAAAACAGATTTTTATATTTTTAAAAAAAAATCACCTGTTAAAAGAAATTTAAAACCATTTTTTGTTTTTTGTTTAGATCACTGATTCATGTTATTGTATTACCAGACAGTCTGACTCCCCTTTTATTTATAATTTCAATTTCTCTATCATATAGAGATGTCATAAACAGAAATAAATTTATTTCAATGATTTCATTTCTGAAAATGATAGCTAGAAAATAACACCCCCATTGAGAAAAATTTTTACTGTCTTGAAGAACAAAAGAAGATAAGATAGTCACTTTGCATCTGTAAGAACTACATCACTCTACGTCGATTCGCATACATGGTCTATAATTAAGAATACGTGATTCTAACGTATACGTACCAATATCTATATATAATGACGTGATCTCAAATAAAGTTTATTTTCCCATACAAATTTTTATGTAATTTTTTATAAATCTTTATTTATTTATTTATTTATATTTATTATCATTTTTACGGATTTAAATTTATGTTTTTTTTTTATTTTCCAATTTTTTTCTATTGTGGATATTCGACATACCACATTTAAATCATCAAAATAAATACAAAAAAAAAAAAATGAAAGACTGAATTAAATTACAAATATTTACTAATCGATCAGTTCCGCATTTCTTATTTTTTCTTTTTGGTGATATAATAAACCATCATCAACAAATATTACATTATTTTATAAACCATATAAACATTATAAAAACGATTAAAATGATGTTTGCATAATGCACAATGTTACACAAGTAAATAACATACATACAAGCAAACAGACAGCTTACAAACATGCATATGGGATGAATGTCGATTGGTGTTGAAAGACCAACCACTTAAGTTAAATAGATTGTATTCAAAAATCTAACAGCAATTGTAAATCATCATCAACAACAGTCAACAGTAATTTTTGATAAAATATCTGGTTTGATTGTAAAATTTATTTAACGATGATTTTCCTAACGTATTTAAGATTCAAAAAAAAAAAAATAAAAATAAAAAAATTCAATTCTTGCTTTACATATTAGCCACGAGCAGAAGTTTGTATTTTTGTAGAAATTTGGCACGTGATAGAACAATAAATAAATGTAATACATTTTGCAGTATAACGTATCAAATCGTACATACCTACACATTTGTTACACACTTATCCATCAATATCTATAGATTCATTCATTTTTTGGACAAAATTTATACAGTAAAAAAATTTTTTTTCTTTTTTTTTTTTTAAATCCTTTGAAAAAGGACATACGTTAAAGTCACGTGTCTAATGACAATCTCAATTGTGGGTTGCGGCTATTATCACAAAACAGAAGAAAAAAAAATTTATGTTTATGTACTTGAAAAACTGATCACACTTTCCATATCCTTATGAAATTACTATTATTGTTGTTGCAGTGCAATACATTTCGTATGTTTGTAGCAAATTGAATTGAAATTTTATTTGCCATAGTACATATGTATGTATGTATGTATACATGTTCATATACAATATGTATCAATGCAACAACAATAAGAAAATGACATAAAAGGCGGTACAGGAAAATTATTGGTGTGGAAAATTACATGTTAATAAATTGGCCGGAAGGATCTAACATACATACATATGTATGTATAATCAATTCATTTATATTGTTCATATAATTTGGCTATGACTTTGTGTTAATTTTGTTTTGCTTGTCACTTTCATTTTTCTCATACGTAAATTAATATCAGTAAAATAAAAACCAAAGATTTAAAATTTCGCTCTATTTCGTAATTGAGCATTTTTTTAAAAAAAAGGATATGCTTTATACTAATTAAAAAGTTTGTAAAAATCTATACTTATAACATTTAACTCTTATACATATAATTAAATTTTAAATGATATATGGCTAATTATTTAGCAAAAAATTGATTTGGTAATTAAAATGAAGAATCTTTTGTTTACTTTGCAAATTGATAATATCTCAATACCTTCAAATCAATCAGAGAGATAATAATCTGTGTAAAAGACATTAAAATTTTACGCATAATTTAAATTACGAAATAATTCAATGACTCAATTTATGAAATCGAAAATGAATTTTTATTTATTTATTTTTATTTTAATCCTTTTACCACCAACTAAGTACATCAGTGATTTCTATTAAATTTTTTATAAGATTTTGTGTTATTTTTTCCCACAATACAATATACATATACCTATATACATCACACATGTGTACATATTAACATGCGTAGAGCCGTGTTTTTGGCCGTATAATACACCTCATCTTTATTATAATCATAGAAAATCATAGGTTTTATCATATACTTCGCATATAACTTGTTTCATATCCTTATTAGATTTTTAGAATTTTTGAATAGCTAATTCATTTATAACCATTGCGGGGTTATCACATCATTATAAATTCAAAAACATTGTATATCCTTATCAATCCTTACAAAGGAAGGGGATTTTGTTTTTTTTTTTTTTTTTGATTTTAAACCAAAAATCAAGGGATGAGGGTTCTTATTTGTAGAAATTGTATAAATGGTAAAAGCCAAAAGGGGGAAAAAAATCCTTGGCATACGTTCTTTTATAGGTACATCTATAATTTGATTTGTAAAGATAACATAACATCATCAAATAAACACGTAAATATCTTTGATTTTTGTTTACATACATATTATATAGTTTGTTGTTGTTTTTTAAGTGTGCATTGCACTTGAAAATCATAACCTAACGAAAATTTTAAGTTCAATTGGATTTTCTGGTCTTATATTTTCATATATGTATGAATGAAAAATTCATCAGAAAGTCATCAAAACTATCGATAAACATTTTAAATTTATATGGGAAACAAAAATGTATATAATAATATATTTTTTGAATGACATGCACATATGTATGTATACGAGTACATACAAATTATATGTACAGGACATTAAGCAGATTGTTTGATGAAAGAAAATTTATATTTGTTTCGTTTTTATTTTGTCGCCTCAAGCAATTCAACAATTTTGTAATCACAATTTATACATATATGGTATGTGGTTGGTCGCGTGTTCATATAAAACAAATTTTACAATGTATGTGTATATCAATATATATATGGGTTTTTTTTCACTTAATTTCCTTGTCATTAAGTTGGCTAATTTCTATATTTTCATGATTGTAAAAAAAAAAAAGTAGAAAAAAATAAATTGAAAATACAAATTGAATTTTCATATTTTAAATAATTATAATGTAATGAAAAAACACACAAACATACAAACGCATAGGGTACACACATGTTCATATGTATTCGTAATATGAGAACACAAACGAAATATACCTATAATTTTATAACTTAAAAAATATTTGAAAATTTCGATAATTGAATATTAAAATTTGATGAAAATCTAAAGAAAAGTTAATTGTTGTTTGTAGTTGAAATAATAGAATGAAATTAATTGAATATTTTGAAACGTGTACGTTAATGACTTTAAATGTGTACAATTATACAATATTGAAAATAAGATTTTTTCCTGTATTTCTGCATTTTTTTTTTTTTTTTTTATTGAAAAATTTGATTATTTGTGAGATTGTACTGATGAAAATTCAAAATTATTTCAATAGAAAGAATTGAAGTGTTGAAAAAATTTTCATCTGTTGTAATGTAACGTAATTTTGATGTGGAAAAATATTTTGACGAGTTACAGAAATGTATCCCTATTATATAAGTACATGTATGATAATAATAACTTTAATACTCGCAAACTTAGAACCATTTTCCTTAAATAGAAAAAAAAAATTATAAAACATTGGTACATACCTTGGAAGTAAAGCACAAAGAAAGGAATCTAACACAACTGCGGGAGTTTCATAAATCTACATTACGTTTATTATAAATTATAATTTATGTAACATAAATGGGATTACATAATTTTTTGTACGTACAGTCGCCCATAAAAGTATTCATAATTTTATCTTTTCAAATTTCTGGCTAGATTAAAAAAGTAATGAATTAAAGGATATTTATTTTATTTCAAATTTTCAAAAGTATGTACATACCGTATAAAGTTATTTAACAAAAAATTGTTCAGTACTATTTACAACAACAACAACAAAACAAGATATTAATATGAGAAAGTGGAAATGGATAGGCCACATCTTTAGGTCCTTAAACCACATCGCCAAAATTATCCTAGATTATAACCCCAAGGATGCAGAAACAAGGGACGCCCCAAAACACCTGGCATCGGATGGTACAGAAGGAGTTAAAAGAGGCAGAATATGAGCGGGCAAACATCAAAACCATAGCCTAAACCGAGTTTGATAGAGAGGACTAGTGGAAACCGTATGCTCCACCTTGGAGTGAGACGGATTGTTGAGAAAAAAAAATTACAACAACAAAAATTGTTTTAAAAAAATATCAATTGATTGGTACCTGATCGTTTTCAATACATAATATTTGTTGGTTTTCTAATCTAACAAGAAATTTGAAAAAGTAAAATTACAAAAACTTTTGAGGGTGACTGTATAATTACAAAAATCAAGTCAAAATATAAATGAGTGGGTCTATTGTGTCTACATCGATTGTCGCTTCTTACCAAACCTCATTATATCATCAATATACACAATCGATGATATAAATGAGATATTATTGTAGAATGAATAAAAATTTATTAAATTTATTAAAGTATTTATAAATTTGTATTTTGTATATACCTTCAACCTGCTTCAACTTGATTCGCAATAGCTTAATAATGACTATCAAAAGATGATAAACCACAAAAGATCCTCAATTATTTACTTATTTTCTTAAGAACAATTTAATATTTTTATTTTTCAATTAAACACTTTAAAGAAGAATGCAATTTTTATACGCATATGTACATACATACGTACGCGCACATTTTTAAATATGTATTTTATGCGTACGGGCGTGTAAGTATATCCTTTGTATCTGTTTCATGTTATTTTTATTAATTGTTTTTTAAAGTAAAAGTAGAACAAATTTTTTAAAAAAAATGCTTTAAAAATATTTTTTGGCTTTTTATTTTCACATTTCTTTCACTTCTTTGAAATATTTTGATTTTTTCAAATTTAAACATCACTTTAAAGTTTAAACGTTCACTTCACTTCACTTCACTCACTTCTTTTCAGTGCTATCGTTTTGATGAAAATATTGCTTTTTTAGAATTACAAAAATTTTTTTATTACTTTTATTTTCGAATGTAACCGAACGAACACAATTACTAATAAATTAAAAATTCAATTTGTGAATACCACTTTCATGCGCCACCAAAAATAAAAAAATAAATAAAAAATAAAATTCAAGAGCCACTGAACAACACACCCGTCTTCCTTTACGTTCAAAAGGAAAATGAAATGAATAACCTTGTTCAACTATCATTTATGCTAGACACTAGACTGCTCTGTGTGAAATATGAAAGTAAACAAAACCAGTTTAATTCTTACTTCCCGTTACTTATAATACGAGTGTTTCACACACAAGACCCACTGTACAATACACCCGTCTTCCTTTACGTTCAAAAGGAAAATGAAATGAATAATCTTGTTCAACCATCATTGCTAGACTGCTTTGTATGAAATATGAAAGTAAACAAAACCAGTTTAATATTTACTTCTCGTTACTTATAATACGAGTGTTTCATAAGACCCACTGTACAATACACCCGTCTTCCCTTACGTTCAAAAGGTAACTGTAACTGAACTGAACAAATCTTACCAACCAACAACTGGAGTGCTAGGCTGTTATACTGTGTTCTATTATGTATTATGTATACCAGACCAGACTTGTTTACATGAAACAGAAAGTGAACAAAAATGCGAAAGCAAGACTACTGTTTTACATTACATTAAAAAAAATTATTTAGTATAGAATATTCGGGGATTCTAGTAATACTTGTTTTGAAAAACTCTTACTAAAAATAATGAGAGTAAATGATAATTGTTATAAAGTAACATTTTTTTTATACAGAAATTATAAAATTTTCTAATTATTTAAGAATTTTGTCTACAGTAAAAATTAAAAAAAAAAAAAAATGTTTATTTTTATAAGGAAATTTTCAAAAATTCAAACAAAAGCATTTGCAAAAATTTAAGAATGTCGTAATTAGGAAAATTAATCTAAAAAGTCCTTTTTTCTAACATGATATACTGCCTTCAAGTATTGGAAAACGACAGCACCGCTTGTAATTTTCATTTTTAAAGTTTTTTTTTTATTTCATTAAATTGAATTTTCTTTACCCATAATTAATAGTCGCATATATAGTATGTACTTGATAAATCTATTAAATCTACATCTATAAATGAACCTATCAAATGCACACATTACGCCATTTTTATTATTTTCAATTTCCCTTTTTTCTCGTTGCTTTTTTTTTATTGTTATATGGTCTTGTGAAAATTTATTATATGCGTAACTATGGCTCCCTGAAAATATGGAAAATATTTAGCTCCGCCTTTCAATCTGTCTATTCCAAATTACTATATAAATATAATACACACACATCTGTATGAAATGATGATAATATAGGATGTCCTTATACCTCTCACAAGGAATCATATAAATTTTTGCATTCATATAAATTTATCCTGCATTTAATTGAATTTTTCATTCTTGAAAATTTCTTTTAATTGATAACATCGTGTTCCCGTTATTTGTTGGAAAAATTTAAAAACAAAAAAAAAAAAATTAAGAAAATTTCAAATTAAATTTAAATTTATTTTTTAAAATATGTCACGAAATCAATTGCCAGATTCATCATCATCGCCACCATTGAAGTAAGAATTTTAGTAATTTTATTTAAGCATTACAAGAATTTTCTTTGGCTTTTAATAATATTAGAAAATTGTGTGTAAGTGCGTGTTGGAAATTTTGATTTTAAATTGTTCATTTTTTTATGACTGAAAAAATTATACATTTATTCTTTGTAACATATTTTATACGTTGAATTTTATTGTTTTAAATTTCTTTATTTTCTCCAAAAAAAAAAAAAAAAAAAAAAAAAAAAAAATGAAAAATTTAACGGTATTTATGAGATTATTACGATTTTTTAAGTAGAATACATTTTTAAAATAAAAAAAGTGTTTTGAAAAAATTTTACAGTGATTTTTTATTTTTTATTTTAATAGTGAATTTTTGTATTTACCGTTGTTTGGATTTTTCAAGTAATCTTTCTTTTTTGCTTGATTTCTTGAATTTTTTTTCATTTTATTAGTGCATCGATGTGTATACTATGTGTACCTCATATAGTTTTCAAAATATTTAATCCTATTTTGTTTTTCCAATTTTCTGTTTTTTGTTTTGTCTGTGTATAGTCATTTAAATTTTCATAATTTCGAAGACGACATTATAAACGATCTGCCATCATGTGTTTATGCTGCTGGTCAACATTTATCAAATAATCCAAACAATAATATACGTTTATCATCAAATAATATTCGGCAAATACAACAACAATATTTACATCATTCAGGTACCACTTAAATAAATTATTTTTTTTATATTGAATATTTAAAATAATCTGATGATGATTATTTTAACTTCAATAAGGTTCTATAGTTTTCCTCTTATTTGATTTATTTATTATCTTTTTTTTTTGGTATGTAGATTGTTTAGACTCATCTACATCAACCATAAATTTATCACAAAATCTTGGAAATTATGGTCCACCATCATATAAAATTCAAAGACAACAATCGAATATACGTGAAAGAAAACGTATCCAGAGGTCTGCTCCAACTGGGTATCATAATTTATTTATTTATTTTTTTTTTCGATTTTGTCCTTTTGTAAACAATTTAAAAAAAAAAAAATCATTAAAAACGAAAAAATTCATTATTTAGAAAATATTAACGATATATTTTCTTTATTATATATGAATTTATAGTAGCATAAATTCAGCATTTGATGAATTACGAGTTCATGTACCAACATTTCCATATGAAAAACGTTTAAGTAAAATAGATACTTTACGTCTTGCTATTGCATATATAGCATTATTACGTGAAGTGCTTGAAGCTGATTATGATCCATTAACATATGTTGAAAAATGTTTACGCGGTGAAATAAAAGCAGACAGAGCACATTGGAATACAAGTGGTATGATTTGAAAATAAAAATAAAAAAATTAAAAAATAATAAAATAAATATTTTTTAAAAGGAAAATTTCATTAAAAAAATAAAATTTTTCATTTTTAGATTTAACAGCCCGTCTATCATGGATTAATTGGGAAAATCTTGGTGTACATCCTGGCCGTAGAACTCTATTAACATCTCTTGCATTATCAACGGATCCAACTTGTGGTCCACCAAATTAAGTAAGAGGCGTAAAATAAAATGAAAAATCAACAAAAGAAAAAAAATACGAAGAAAAGAATTTTTTTTATTTGTTTTTCGTTTCGAGACAGTGTATATCTTCCGATGTGATATAGTATATGATTTTGTAATTTTATTTTATTCTAATTTATTTCACGGTCAATGGCAATAACTAATTAATTTTTTTTTTTAAATTTAAGTGTAGAATGATGAATAGTAAAATAAATTAATTAAAAAAAAAAAAAAAAATCAAAACAAAGTTTTTTAAAATTTTCAATAATTTCGGTTCTTAGACCTTTTTTTTATTAATTAAAATATACTATGTATAAGAATAATATTACATATGTATTTGGAAGATCATAAAATTTTAATAATAAATAAATTAATTAATCTGCGATCGTTATAAATAATGAAGCTACTATTAAATTGTAAAAATTTTCTTTTAAATGTAAAGCTCAAAAATTCCATTCTCACATCTTAGTAAAGTAATAATGCAAATATAAAGAGGCGCAGTAGGTGTATTTAGATTGTTTACAGTTTTCCATTTTTTTTTTCATCATTTTTTTATTGTAAATTTTTTAACGTCGAGTAAATTTTTGCATTAAGACGATTTTCAAAATCGTAATTTTTAAAAAAGCGTTGAGCATTTAATAGAATTTGTTTAGCTTCTTGTTTACTGGGATTATTATTGCTATAATCAGCATTCATTGATGATGATGATGATAATGATGAGGATGTTGATGAAATTTGTTGCCGTTCCCGTTCCTCCTTAAGCAGAATAATTGCTAATTCATAATGTGCATATGCTGAAATATGCACATCATCTATTAAACCTTCACGTTTTCTTATACATTTACGTAATGCATTTTTTGCCAAATTAAAATTCTTTAAATATCCTTGACAACAGCCTAAAATTAATTCAGAAATTCCAACAAAAGGTTCACTATGGACATCATTGGCTTGACTAGAATTATTACTTTCGTAATTATCATTAGCACAATTATCATCATCATATGAACAATCTATATGAATGCCAAAATTCAAAACAAAAAAAATATCCTTATAAATAGAAATTTGTATATTATTTTATTGATTTATTTATTCATTTACCTGTAATAATTATATTCAATACATCATTGTTACAACTGTACAACGTATTCCATAAGAAAAGCATTTCATAGATGAAAAATTTGTAATATTTCATATTAAATAATTCCTGTTGATTATCATTTGATGGTAATTTATTAATTCGCCTTAAGATGAATTTATCAATTTGCGTTTCCTTATTAATTGGCATATTAAGTAAAGAAATGAAATTTAAATAAAAAAAATAATATCCAAAATAATTTTAAAATTAAAAATTTAATAACATACTCGATTTTTATGTTTATTTATTATATCTAATAATTCATTACGTAATTTAAGTATATTATCAAAACGTCCGAAGGCACCTTGGCATATTGTTGTCATATATGTATAAAAATTTTTTGAAAAATTACTAGCCAAACGTAATTCATGAAAATGTAACCATGCATTACCAAAATCTAATTGTATTAAACGACACCAACCAACTTCATGAAGGCACAACAATTTTAATTCTTTTTGAGCAGACATACGATATGCAGCATCATAAAAATCTATAGCAACATTTGTATTACACTATAGAAAATTAATGAAAATTGAAACAAAATATATATATACGTATATACATATGTATATTTACAAAATTAAAGGATATATGTTAACTATAATTTACTTGTAATCTTTTAACACGTGCACGAAAAAATAAAAATATTGCTGAAGTTGTATATTTTTCTTGTGATTCTTTTAATAATTGTTTAGCTGCAAAAATTTCTTTTTCCATATTTGATCCTTCAATATGAAACAGTTGTGCTCCAATTGTATAATACCATAAGAGTGCTAATCTGTATACATATATAGAGAAAAAAATGGTAATTTATAAAAAATCAATCAGAAATAATCAAATAATTAAGTAATATCACCTGGCTAATGGAGCTCTCATATCATCTGAATTATTTGAATATGTTAAACATGAGATTCCAATATTTTTATTACCTTCAAATCCAAATAATGTAATGAATTTCATTAAACTTGGAGGTAATAATGAAATGCTTAGTTGAAATAATCCATAACCAAAACTTATGGCACCCATTAAACGTTTAATTACAGATAAATTCATATTACTGTGTTTACAAGTAAACAAATTATTGAAAACAAAAAAAAAATCATTTAATTAAAATATAATTCTTACTTGATTTCATGTGATGAAATTTTAACAAATGCTGTTGTAGGTGTAAAAGATATAGATGCTGGTTCTGATGGACATGATAGAGGCACTTGTCTTATAAATCCATTTTGATGAGTAGTTTTAGAATTTGATTTTAAATCTAAGAATAAATTTTTTTTGGACGGGTGTGATGAGCATTTTTCTTGATTGCCATCATAATATGATGAAGAAGATATCGATGATGATGATGCCGATGATGATGCTGATAAATTTGATGAAATTTTTGTTGTTGTATGATGGATTTTATCAAGACGTATTTTTGATGGTAAATGTGAGATTACATGTTTTGCAACAGTTGTACTTTCTGATTGTATTTGATTTAAGGATTTCTTTAAAATATTATTACCACCTCCTGATGAACGATGATTATTTGATTTTGCCAATGTGACAATTGTATTCGATGTTTTACTGCGAATCATTGATGAATGATAATTATGAGATTCCATTGATGATGATGATAACGATGATGTTACCGTTATATTAATTGGTACCGGTTGAATGTTTTCGTCCACTGGGCTTCTAAAATCGAAAAAAAAATCAAATTATGTATATTATAATTTTAAAAAATTTCTCTTTATCGATTATTTTCAAATTTTACAAATCTGAATCAGAATCAATTGGACTAATTGGCCTGCTACTAATAGAAGATTCGGATGTTGTAATTGTTGTTCCTACTGTATTCATTTCTTTTTCGTTTAACAATTTTTTATCTAATATTGTGTAAATTTCATAAATTTGACTATAAGTTTGTTGGTAAATTTTCCATGCTTTACGGAGCAACCAGCTACCTTTCATTAAACTATAAATCATACGAAAACAAAAGAAAATTCACAAAAAAATTGTTGATCTTTTATATCCCTTTATTTTTATTTTTTTTTAATTTACCCGCTAATATCTTGTGTTAAAAATGTTAACATTGCTGAGCACATTAAACAATCAGCTAAAATAATTTTCTCTTCCAATTCATCATTAATTGTTGACGATGATAATAACGATTTATTATGGACATTAATATCTTGCTTTGAACCAAATATTCTCATTCGCATAGATTGAAACCAACCATCCGAAATTTTTGTTGTTGTTGATGAATAACAACGTTGCTCTAATTCTTTTAACATTAATTGAGCCATTTCTATTTTATCTAATTCATACGATATTACAGCATTCTGAATTAGGCAAAACAAGAAAAGACAAAAAAAAAAAAAATGAAAATGAGATTTTATTTTTAAATATGAGATTTTTAAAAAGTCTTAAGTCATAAATTTTCTGTGAAAAAAAAATGAATATCTCATCATGTATAGGATGTAGGTATGTTAAATATTTTAACAAAGATGCACACAAATACATATAAAAAATTTCAAGGTCATCAAAAGATTACCAATTAAAAATTTAAGTTCAATTGAATTTTCAGAATAAAAATAAATGTATATAGGACAGAGAGTACTATTGTACTTATTTTATCATTCATTGGAATCCTTTTATGTAATTGCTTATATGCATACTCATAATATATACTTATATTATTTGTAATGTGTACATAAATCCTTATGATGTACTTAATTATTAAAAGTTCATGTTCAAGCACATGTTTTGTATGCACAAAAGAGTACAATTTTTTAAATTGGTATGCACATGTCTATAAATTTTAGTTATAAATAAGTATTAAATTCACACGTTGACCTTAAAAATAAAAAAAGTAATAAAAGAATCGTAATGTAAACAATTTTTCAAAATAAAGAGAAAAAGAAAATCGTGTATAAAAGATTCACTCACTCACAATGTTAAGTTTTAGGACGTAACAAAAGAATTTTTAATTTCTTTTCTTTTTTTTAAACAAAATTTTTGAAACTTACCATAACCGTTGTAAATGCATATCCAGCAAATATTTTTATATTATGATCTTTTTTTGCTTTAAAATGTCGTTCAGCTCTATTTGGATCATTATTTAACCACATTACAATTCCGTTTTTAGCGTATTCCCAATCACTCACTGTATTATCATCATCATCATCATCATCAATATCGTTATTCATTTCTTTTTCGTCATCATCATTATCATTATTTTTGTGGTCGTTATCATCTTCACAATTATCATCCTCTGATGTCCTTATTATTTCGGTTTCAGGTTCTAATTTTAATAATTGTACTGAATTTTCCGTTGTTATCAATGATAAATATGATGATGATGATGACGATGATGATGATGATAATGGAGAAATATCATTATTACTTTCATTCGATGAATCAATGTTTACATTCATAGTTTTAATTTGAATTTGTTTAATGATAACCTTTGATTTGTATCACAAACAAGTAAATAATAAATAAAATTATTCTGATTGAAATTAATTCTGATTACATTTTCCATCTCATTTTCTAAAAGCAAAATTTTATTATTATTATTATTATTTTTTTTTTTTGAAGATTAAAAATTAAAGAAAATTTTCAAAACAAATCGAATAATTATAATATTTACATGCGCGTGGTAGTACTTTGTGATGTGTAGTACAAGTTACATATTATACATGCATCACAAATCGATGTTATATGCACGAGTGCTACAATATTATATATGTATGTATGTATATACGTGTAAAAAAGGAATTCAGCTGATGTTGTTGTTATTTATTATTGTTGTTTAACTTCTTTTGAAAATATTTTAAATTCGTTGATATAAACTTTTTTTTGTATTTGTAGTAATGAAAACCTTTTACAAAATTTTTATTTCCCAAATTAAAATATTTCAAATTTTGATTTATCAAATTAAATCAAAACTACACTAATTAAATAAAATTTTTTTTTTATTTCAAATTTTTACCAACAAATAAATTATATAAAAAAATAAATTTTTTTAAAATTTTCCGATATCGGCCACACAAATGAAAGCTTTCTCATGAACTGACAAAAAAAAATCATTAAAAATTTTCTTTAAAAAATTATTTACTATTTAATATGAGAACATTTCTGTATACTATACACGTGAATATCTCTATAGCATACGCATGTTTGGAAAAATCAATATTAAAGAATACAATTCAAAATAATTTCATTTTTGAAATTGACTAACTGACTGGTAGTTGCTGGTAGCTACCTATACATAATTTTGAATGGTTGAGTAAAATTCAACTTCATCATTTTCCGGTAAATTTTCTTATTTTTGTATAATTCCACTATTCAATTCTCGAGATATATAGGAAATGTTGTTTTTCCTTGAGATTGTTTTTATTTTCACACAGAATTCACCATGAGTGGAAAATTGTGGTGAAAAACAAAATTATAAATAAATATCCTTTATCCTTTCATATTTGAAGTTGAAGATTGCATTAAATACTATAAAATTAGTTTTCACACATTTAAATTTTATGTAAATTTATTTTGATACCAAAAACATGTATGGGTAAATAAATATGTATGTTAAATATATACATACATATGTATACATGTACATATATGTATGTACATGTTTGTTAACATATTATATAGATTAAAAAACGTTTTTGTAATTTTGTTTTTTGTTTTCTAAAATTATAAATGCTTGTTTCCTTGAACATTATATCACAAAAGAAATACTACGTTTTATTCCTCAGTTAATTTGTTTAAAAACAAGCCTTATAAGCTTTAAAAAAAATTTTAAAATTTTATTTAAAAAATTTATTTATTTTATTGTACTAGCAAATTTTTTTCTTAAATTCTTTAAATATTTTTTCAAAAATTTAAAACTGTTGTTATATTTACGACCTTATCATTTGATTGTTTTAATTTGAATTAATTCAAATTCAAAATTATTTTCTAATTTCTTGTTTTTGTTCTGCGTTTCTTAGATAACACATATAGTAGAATACAGTGCGAAACACATCTTGTTTAGCTTGCATTTATCATCCTTATGCAAACTTAAGTTTAGTTTCTCATTCTTCGTGTTAATTAACATGAAAAAAAGATAAGTACGTGTCTATGAAAAATATCCACATTAAAATCTGTATACTTTTGGCACAGTACTAACGATAATGAATACTTGGTTAATGCTTTTGGTCAATAAAATTGCTCTCATACATTGTATAGGCCATAGGAAATTTGATCTTGAAAATTAAAATATTAAACTGATAACATTTCTCGTCTGAAATTAAATGGAATTTGATCTTGAAAATTGGTCAGAAAAAATAGAAAATGTTAAATTCTTTGTAACAGCACAAAAAAATTAAAATAAATTTTAACTTCTCAAAAGGGAAAATGATTTTTTTTCTTTTTACAAGGAGTGGCATTATATCATGTAAAATTATACCATATGTAACTTTGTATTTCATTATAGCGTTTTATATATACATATTCATGCCTTTGTACGTTGAATGACCTAGAAAATATCAATAATCAAATAAGTTTTTATTACATTTAATTATGAATGAATGGGAAAAACAAAATGTTTAAAATTGTTTGCCATTGATTAGTTCAAAGTTGAATAAATTTTTCAAATTTTTCAGAATTATGTTTAATAATATTTCTTCATTTTTGTCTCAAATTTACGTTTTAAATGCATGAAATATTTCAGTTATATATTTTATTATTTATTTTATTTGTTTCATTTATTTAGAGCTTTTAATATAATTGGATTGTTTTAATTTAACCTAGATTTTGTATAAATGAACAAAAATAAAGAAAAATATCTTGTTTTTATATTTTGTATAATTTAATTATGTGATAAAGAAAAATAGAAAAAAGATGACCTAGTTATTTGAAAAAATTTTGTTTAATTTTTCTAATCGATTTAATTGACCAAGTTATTTTCAAACAATTTATTGTACAGATCAGAAAATTTTTATACGTACATTTATAGAAGTTTGTATCAAGAATATTTATGTAATTGTTGGAAAAGGGAGTTTAAAAAAAAAATTATGTGAAAATAAAAATCTCATTCATTTGGCGTTTTATATACTTTTTTGTCTTTATTTCGGATTTTATTCTCTCTTTCTTTTTTGTTTTTGTTTGCTTTCTTTACAACATATTTGCTTTTCTCATTTTTTCTTTCATTGTTTGTTTGTTTATTACTTTTATTTTATTTAATTTTTTTTCCTTTCAATTTACTTGATTTGATGTTAATAAAAAAAGGAAAACTATTTTGTTTTCATTAATCGTTTTTCTTTCATTAATTTATATTTTTTTATATTTTTTTTTTGAATTGTTGTTCAATATTTTTTTAAATTTATTTTATTTTTCAAAATTTCATTATAAAGATTTCGTTTATTGTTGTTTTGTTTTTTGTTTTACTTTGCTAAATTCATTTTAATTATTTTTCTTTCCTAAAATGGTTGTGTTAAAAGAAAAATCAAAAATTATAAAAACAAAAACTAAAAAATAAAAATATAAAAATGATTCATTTTTTAAGTTCGCTTTTTTATAATTTTTGGCTTTTATTATTACGTACATTACATTCGAAATGTGTACCCTTTACTTATTTTTTTTTTATTACTTTAATATTTGCTTTTTTTGTTATTGAAAATTTGTTATTAGCCACCTTTATTATACTGTATTTATTTGCTTATTTTATTTTTCTTTTATTTTTTCATTTTGTTTTTGTTTTTGCATTCATCACAACATTTATTTTGAAAATAATTTACGATCGTTTTGTTCTTATTTTCATTGAAATTTTAAATCAATTTTTTATTCTTTTAAACGATATATTTTTCCTTCTCATTAACAGCAGATTTTTGTTTTCATTTACATTATTTTAATTCTTTTTTACTTAACTTAGCATATCATTTATTTTTATAATTTTTAACTATTGTATTTTGTTTCCATATTTTACTTTTGTTATTTCTTTTACATTCGCTACAGTTTTTTTTTTCATTCATAATTTTCACTAAACATAACGGCAGCTATCCGTACATTTGATGAAATAAAAATTAGAAAAAAATAATAATTTTCAGCTATTAAAATCTCTCGTTTAGTCAATTGGAAATATTGTTCAATTTGAAAAAAAAGTAGTAATAATAATAAAGTAATATACAAAGAGAAAATTAAGCAAAAAGAAAAGAGAAAATTTTATGCATTTATTTTGCATATTTAAAAACAAAAAATAAAAAAAAAATAAAACGAAAATGTTTAATTTTTATCGTAAATTGGATAACATGCAATGCGATAATTTTCGTTTAAAATTAAAACAAAAATTATTACTTAATTTTTTGAGATACTATCTCTTTCGGTATTTTCTAATATTTTTGCTTGAAAAAAAATGAGAAAACTTAAATTTTAAGTGGTTTTCGATTAGTTACTTTTGTTTTTAATTTGGTTTTTTTTTATTTACTTTAGATTTCTTTTTTCTTTTCCCATTTATATATGTATATTACAACGATGTGTGTATGTGATAAACCAATATCCGAAATTAGTTATCATTCACATATTTTTTTTTTTTTTAATTACTGTTATCATGATTATCAATTTGTCATATTTTACTTTCTTGTGTCTTTTAGTTATTTTTCATTTACTCATATGTAGATTAATTGAAATACTAATTTAAAAAATTAAAAAAAAAAAAACTTTTTTCAAATTATAACAAACAAACAAACAAACAAAAAAAAAATTAACAAAAGAAATAGCATTTTAATAATTAACAAAAATGGTTCACTTTATTTTATGATGTAAAACAAATTCAATATAAATTTGTTTTTATTTAGTTTTTGCTTTATATAGCATAAATATATTTGTTCTTTACCATTTTTATTATATTATGTTTTTTTTTACTTTTCCAAATTTCGATTTGTTTTTTTTTTTTTTAATTCAGTTATCTTCTTTTTATTTTTAGTAATGTGTATTTTTTCTATTATTTTCTTTTCTTGCTTTTTTAAAACAGAAAAAATTTTAAGATGTGTTTCATTTTATGTACGTTATAATTTTAAAATTCTCTTTTATCAATTTTATCAAATTTTCATTCTAATTTGTTTTTTGTTTTTTAAATTTTTTCTAAAAATAATTTTGATTTTTAATTAGAATAGAGCAAACTTAATATAATAGAAAAATAATTAATATTGATCAAAATGTAGAGAATTGTTTTTATAAATGAAACATATTTATAGTAAATTTAAATTTAAATAAATATTCATTATTTAAATGAATAATAAATTCATTCATTATTTATCATTGTTTAATAATAATTAAACATTACCCGATAACAAAAAAAAAAAAAAAACAATAAAACTTAATTCAACGCTAAACTTCGTATAATTTTTTTTTCTCTACAATAATCTATTTAAAATTTTGGAAATCAAGTGATAAATGAATGTTTAAAACGTTGTAAAAAATAAAATTTGATTTACTAAATGCTATAAACCAGTTAAATATGTATATAAGTGCATTTTTTTATTTCAGTTTTTAACATAAACTTCAAATTAAATGAAAATTTGATTATAAAAAAAAATTTTTTTTTAATTAACCTTTTTTTATTTAATTATTAGTTCGTGTGATAGATTTACTGGAAATAAATCAAATATTTGGTTTGTTTAATAAATTTTAATTTTGTGTTCATAAATGCAAGAATAGTTTAAATTCAAAAAGAAAAACTATGTTTAATGAAAAAATAAAAGAAGAAAATACAATGTACATTTTTTCATCAAATGTGACCTGTAGATTTTTGTCTAAAAAAATTTTCACTTTTGTTATTTTACTAGACAAATATTTATATATTTTTTAAATTTTTGATTTTGAAATTCAAATAAAAAGTGTAAATTTCACACAAACTGATAATAAATTTAATACATAAATTCTTTAAACACATCATTTTTTTAAATCTTTTACTTTTCATATTTTTATAACTTGATTCTTCAAGCAAGAAAAAAAAAATAAAAAACAAAAAAAAAAAAAAAAATTAAAAATAATAAATTTCCCTTTTCTAATGTGAAAAAGATTTTAAATATGTCTACTGTGTTGGATGCTGCTGTTGCATTATAACTTGAAATTGATGAGCATGATGGGGCGTTTGTGCTGCTCCCTGGTAATAATTTGGAACAAGTTGAGGATGACCAATAACCGGACACATCATTTGAAAATGTGATGGTGGTTGAGCGGTTGGGCCAAAAGCTGGTGGTCCCCCGCCTGCAGGGGACGGTTGTGGACCGGGATGAAATTGTTGATGTGGCTGCCCAGGTGATGGTGTTGTTGATGGTGGTGTCTGAGCTAAAAATTGAATTTGTTGTGGTGGTGGCTCAGGAAAAACTCTGACTTGCGGAATCTAAAATTCGTATAATAAAAATATAAAAGCAATAAAATTCAATTTTCAATTAATTAAAACAGAGAATTTATTTACCATATGCTGATAAGGCTGCGATTGGAAGGGTGGCGGATGCGATTGTGGATAATGAATAAACGGTTGTATCGGAGTTGCTGTTAACAATGGCGCTCCAGTAGCAGCAGCAGCCGACACTTGCATTTGGGAAGCAGCAACCGGAGCTAAGTTAAAAGCGAAAATTAAAAAAGTGTTAAAAATGCAAACTATTGAAGGCTGAAATTCTTGAAAATTACCTCTTCGCAATCGACCTTGCTGACCAGCATGTGGATGTGGTGCAGCCTGGAACGTGGCCTGTGGCGGTTGAGTAACATACATTATAGATGTCTGTCCAGCCGCTACATGAGGTCCTGGAGTATACAAACCAGGTGTCATCGCTGGGCCTGGTGTTTGCGGAGTATGGGGCCTTGACGGGTTTGGAGTACTTGGACTACGAGGAGTGAATGGTTTTGCTGCCGGATTCAGAACATGTGTCTTTTTCACTACCGGACCAGGCGTTTGAACTTTGTCCCCAGAAGGATTCGATTCACTTCCATTCGCGCTGCTATTTGTATTTACAATTTGTTGTGTTTGTTGCTGCTGCTGTTGGGGTGGCGAAGTTGATGGTGGCGCCATTGAAGTATTACTAGGTGAAATAATTGTTGGCGGCGACTGCTGTTGCGATGGCTGTTGATAATTTTGCTGATCTTGAGGTTGTCCCATATGTGATTGCGTATGTTGGGAACCTTTTTGTTTTTGAATGGGTGGCGAGTTGTCAGTTTGCTGTTGTTGTGAATGCTGTGTCGATTGATTTTGTGTTTGTTGCTGGGCAACTATTTGTTGTGATTGTTGATGATGATGTTGTTGATGTTGTTGATGATGCGATTGATGTTGATGTTGATGTGATTGCTGTGGTGGCTGTTGCTGTGAGTGCTGAGGCATAGGAGAAAGTTGCTGTTGTGGATGTTGAAGATGAGGAGG